>CM047927.1:23672901-26072901 GCA_026230145.1 Diorhabda elongata
TCGTATAAAGTATCTCTTTTAACGAAGAAGATTGAATGTTGTTTCCCCTATTTTTAATCTATTTACTGGTAATTACAACCTACATATTCAAGTTTTTACTTTTATTAAGAATGATCATCAATATCAAAATATATGAATATTGGGCTATTTTTCTCACTAGGTATATATCCGTAAGCAATTATATAAGAAAGTTACTTAACAACAACCTTGACTTAATTGACAATTTTTATTTCCAACGTGAATTAGTCAGTGGATATTTTGTAGAATCTTAGTCTACATAACCTGCTGTATTTGATGTATATTTTCAGTATCTATTAAAAAATTGTGTAAGTGTAGGAATATTTTAGATACGTTTGAGATTAAGATTTGAAGTGAGTTTTTTGTTTTTAATTCAGCATAGAATCTATAGTAAACTTCGTTGTTTAATATTTGTAAATAGTGATGAATTTCGTTTGAATTACTATATATTTGAGGTTAAAAAGACGAAAATATCTTCCACATCATCGTAACAAAGTCCAATAATACCAAATTAAAAAATAATTAAAATATCATCCGATTGATTCTCCCACTGTTAAATGCAATAATTTTTCATATGCTGTTATATACGAGTATTATTAAAATATGGGTATTTTTGCTTCAAATGAAACAAATTTTAATATTTATTATCAAATAGGAAAATATATTAGAGTGTTACAGTACATAATAAACTGTTTTTTTTTTATTAACAAATTCGCATCAACCGTATACTGGTTTTTAGAGATTCAGTAAAATTAAGTGTTTTAGTAAGGCATTCAAGAAGAAAGAAATTTAATTCGCTTAGATATGATATAATTCGAGCATAGAAAGGTTTGTAGGTTCTGAGTTTGTTTGAAAAAAGATTTGATAATTTCTGTTTTGTGCCTTTACATTCCATTATATGTCTTTTTATGTTTAAAAATCTGATTTTCTTAATATTGTAACTTTTGGTTGATATATGAGGGTAAAACAATAAGTTCGTTGCTATTTGCATAGAATATAGTTTTTGGATATCTTTTTCCATATCTCCGTGTACTATTTGTATAATTTATCTCCACTTCTTTCCTAAAATAAAATTTAGATAGATAGTTTTGATTCCAAATTGAAAATTCAAAAGCAATTTTATCACAAATCGAATCTGGGCTTATTTTGACAAAAATTTAAATGGAATAACAATTTTAATGAAAATTGAATTTTGAGAACACATTTTTTGATAAAATTTATATTTGAAAATTATTTTTTCGTCCAACTCCAAGATAAATGAAATGAAAAATGAGTTGTTGCTCTAATTATATTTGAAAAGTCATTGTTTCTCTTTCTGAATCCCACTTTATTATAACAAAAGTGACCTTGATAAAAACCTGGAAATTTTTTACAGAGCTGTAGGTCCACCGCCAGAGAGCGTAATTAAATACCAAAAATTATAAAATGAATAATTTACAAATTTTGCCTAATTAAGATGCATTTAAACTATGATTATCGTATTCTTCAAGAACTTCAGCGTATATTTGATTCTACAAGTTTTAGTCTATCTCTTCAAATAAGTAGTGAGGGGAAGCGGGAACTTTATTATGTAAAAACGCCTGTAAGTCCAGTTCTACTCAACCTATCAATGCAAACTTTGTCTTCTTGAAGGGAGCTTCTTTCTACCAATGTAAGAATTATAATTTCGGACCCACCTAATGAGTATTTATCTATTTTTTCAAATATAGCTATCCTTGAAAAATGTTGGATGGAAATATGCAGTTTCAATTAAGGAATATAGAAGTAGAACAGAATAGCGAAAACTGCATGTTAATATAAGAAATGTGTGAATGTTAAGCATTTTCCTTCAAACATAAATTACTCCAGGTTGACTGAGCGGATTTTAACATTTTTTGACTCCTCAAAATTGTCTTTCCTTGTTCTATTAATAATAGTTCCAATTATTATGTCAATATTATTTATGCTGTCACTGGGAAACTGCGTTGTGGAAGTTAAAATGGAAATATAACTTAAAGTGCCTAGCTAGTGACGACCTAATTGTCGCCCATCATTTTCGACACAAGCGTTTATTTTTTGAAGAGTAGATTAAGCAGCAGTCTCAATTTCTGCTCCCGAAATACTCTGAATGGCGTTTCGCATTCTCTCGATCATGTTGCCTCTAGTAGTGGGTTTAATTGAACAAACAAGATCTTTAATCCGTCCCCAGAGATAGAAATCTAAGACGGTTAAGACTGGTAACCTGGCTGGCCAACAAAATAGGCTTCGACGTCCTATCCACTTATCAGGGTGAGTATTATCTAAAAATTCTCTAACATGTGTAGATAAATACACCGGACACCCATCTCATATATTCACAGTAAATGCCTATCATATCAAATGCTTCTTCGTTTGGAAGAATCGTTTTTATATATTTCTATTTTAACTTCCATATCGCAGTTTCCCGTTGACAGCATAAATAATATTGACATAATAATTGGAACTATTATTAATAGAACAAGGAAAGACAATTTTGAGGAGTCAAAAAATGTTAAAATCCATTCAGTCAACCTGGAGTAATTTATGTTTGAAGGAAAATGCTTAAAATTTACACATTTCTTATATCGACATACGGTTGTCCCTATTCTGTTGCTAATTTGGTCTACTTCTATATTCCTTAATTGAAACTGCATGTTTCCATCCAACATTTTTCAAGGATAGCTTTATTTGAAAAAATAGATAAATACTCATTAGGTTGGTCCGAAATTATAATTCTTACATTGGTAGAAAGGAGCTCCCTTCAAGAAGACAAAGTTTGCATTGATAGGTTAAGTAGAACTAGACTTACAGGCGTTTTTATATAATAAAGTTCCCGCTTCCCCTCACTACTTATTTGAAGAGATAGACTAAAACTTGTAGAATCAAATATACGCTGAAGTTCTTGAAGAATACGATAATCATAGTTTAAATGCATCTTAATTGGGCAAAATTTGTAAATGATTCATTTTATAATATTTGGTATTCAATTACGCCCTCCGGCGGTGGACCTACAGCTCTGTAAAAAATTTCCAGGTTTTTCTCGAGGTCCCTTTTGTTATAAATTTTTTTTCCTTAAGCTGTACTATAAACGGTTCCCGAGATATGGCCAAGAGCCATTCTTATTGAGACACCCGGTACAGTTGAAATTTCAATAGAAAACTAATTTTTGGTACATAGTGGGTACAGAAAATTTATTTTTTTTCCAAATTAATTGAAAATCATTTTTGCTTCTAGGTTATGAAATTATTGCAATGATATCTTGTTCAGCCTTTTCAAACCATTGAAATTTGTATTTGAATAGCCGTCTTTGTTCTACACAAATTTAAAAACACTATTATTCCAACAAATGTGTATGAACACGACGTTTTCCATAATTTTGCTTTGAATTTTTGCTTTAAAATTTATTGGAATGAATTATTGTACAAATTAGATATACTCAACTCTGCATTTAGAAAAGCAGTTATTGGTACAACTTTGAATTTGAAAGAGACTTTTATCTCAATCCATATTGAAGTAGTCAATTTTGGATAGAATTTGAACACGAAAAACATTTTTATCCAAATTTGATTTCAAGAATAAGAGTCAACTTATTGGGATGATTTTTTTTACGAAGCTTGTTGTTTTGAAAATCCATTATTATGAAAAAGTGAATATAGAACACATTCAAATCAAAGCTAGATAAGCAGTTTTTGTTCAAACATAAATCTAAGAAGACATTTTTTGACCAAATGGAAAAGCAAGTAATTTTGAACTGATGGTAAACGAAGCAATTTCTGCACACATAAAAATTGAAGATGCCGTTTTTTGACAGAATCTAAATTGAGAAAACTATTATTATGTATACTGATGTTGGACAATCATTCATTCTCATTCTTCAAATCATAAAAGCAATTAGTGCAAATTGTCACAGAAGCGGTTTTTGTCCAAATTAAAGTCAAAAATTCTATTTTTTGACAGAATTATAACTAAAAAAGATAAATTTGTGCAAACTAATGTTGGACAAGTGGTTTTAGGTCAAATAAGAATCTAATAAAGCATTTTTTGAGAAAATCCAAACTGAGAAAGCAATTAATGTTCAAATAATGATTAAAGTAGCAACTTTTGTCCAAATAAAATTATTAGGAGCTATTTCTAGATAAAATTTTTATAAAAAATAAATTTTGTGAGTTAATTTTCTCCTCCAAACTAATTATAGTATATTTTTTATCACAAATCACTAATCAAAGTGAATTATATCTGTAAACCTATTTTTTTTTTCTCTTCCTCTAATTGAAAAAGACATTTTACAATATAGTTTAGACTGGAGGAATTGATTCTCCTTAAAATCAAAATTGAATAGGTGACTTTGGTCCTTCTGCGCTCTTTAAATTTGGTTAATTCATGTTTGTACAGATTTTAATTACTAAATTAATTTAAATCCACATAAAAATTGGAAGATTTTAGTTTCTCCTCGAAATTAAAAAATTTAAATGTGGAAATTATTTTTTGCTCAAATTGGATTTGCAGAAGCAAGGTCGAAAAATCCATTATTGTCTAATATTGTCAATGCATTTTTTGACAAAAAATGTCTCTAAATATCACAATTCATAGAAAAATATTTATAGCCAACTGATCAACAATCCTATTTTTCCTTATGGGATAATCAAAACACAGAGAAACTCATCAACTGAAAGAAAACGGTGTTACTTTCCATCCATTCATATGAATAAACAAAAAGAAAAATTTCAATCATATTAATTAGAATATGTACTTTCTTTTGTATACTTTTTGCGTAACATGCTACCCACGCGTTTCAAATTCTTTGTACGTTCAAAGAATACAGATAATCGTTTCAATAATTGTAAAAAATCATTTCTACGTATTTCCCAACAATCATCAATTTCCTATTGTTACTAACTTCCCAAAATCCAACAAACGCTTCATAATTTCCAATTTACTTCTGCCAAATTAAAAAATTCTTTTGGAACATATCAACAGGATAATTGATAAAAATAATAAGCATGCTGTTATAAAGACAAACAAAGCTATTTTAGATTTGAATTTAGAAGGCCATTTTTGTGCAAATTTACATCCAAATAAAAATCTAAAAACTGATTATTCATGAAAATTTGGAAATAAATAATGAAAATGTTTAAATTCAATAAAAATAATGTTCGTTTAACCCGACTAACAGCTGGTACTATAGAAAGAGAGAGTGATGAATAGCAGGAGGGGAAACTGTGTCATAACATCATGCAACTGAATCGATTTAAAAAATACAGACGTACTTAGTTTGTAGTACCATGTATCGGAAAAACGTGGATATGTTTTTTTATAAGTGATAGTATTATTATGTTTCGTTGATTTGGGTAAGTTTAAACATCAAAAATTCATTCCTTCCCCATTGTTTTCAAGATCTACTATGAAGTCGCAACTCCAAATATTCATATGGTTCATAGGTGATTTAACCAGCAATTGAATAAGCCATCGTTCAATGTGATATTTATTTATATACATTTTGATATTCCCACATCATTTATAAAGATCTCTGATGGTAGAGCGTTGTCAGTCGAAAATAGAAACACCTTATATATACAAGGCTCGTTTAAAAAGTTTCGACCGGAATATTTTCAATATAAATAAGTAACTCCAAAATTCTAACTATTTTTAAGGCCTAATGTCTCTTTGATAATTGTATAATTCAGTCGTTGTGAAATTTTTCGTTTTAGCTAAAATGATTCATCGAATTCACCAGATCTATTCTTTTTCATTTTTCCTAGCCTCAAACTCTATAGAATAATCATTTTTCTCCCAAATTTTGATCATTGGACTGAAGTTTAGATATAAAAAATGAGTACAAAAAACTTTTTCTTTCCATAAAATGCTGCATGAAAAACGTATAACATGACTATAAATTTGGCCGTATGACTTACTTAAACAACTAGATGTGGGTGGATAGTTGACGCCAGGTACTTCCAAAACAGAACAACCGCTTCTTCAGGTGTAGAAAAATGTTGTCCTCGCAATTTATTTTTAATCTGTAGAAATAAGGAGGAATCAATGGGTTCCGCACAAGGACTGTACCACGGATGACCCATCAATTCGATGTTTTGACTGTTCAAAACCGTTTTTATTTGAACGGATGTGTGAGAGAGAGCTCGCACTGTAATGGAGGAGAATGATTCGTCTTATGTGATTGGTTTCCCTGATTTTTTCACACAGATCTTCCCAACGAATGCTGGTGTGTACCATTCAGAACTGACCACTCCACGTTACTTTAATGGAACGGTGGTGTCATGTCCAGTTATTCCGAAAAAACAAGCTATTGCGGGTGCGAACAACTTTTGTTAGATTTGGTCTTGAAAGACCCATACAGTTAATTTTTGTTTAGTTTCGGGTTTATATGCCTAGAGTCGTCGACTGTTATTAACTTATACACATGGTTTGAAGCAATCTTTGTTACAGCCAAATGTGACGACTTTTACGAAATTAATTTTGTAGCAAAGTGCGATCATGATTGTTGATTGAATTCACGACGAAAGTTTTCTGATTTTTTGTATAAAGTTTAGTGGGAACTTACTCTCGAAATATTTATTTGTGCTGCAAATCTATATACTTATATAATATGTAGCCTCTATTTTCCATAGACCTATCAAAATAATTCGACAAAGGTCTTGAATAAAACAATGCGCTATCTAAAAATAACGAGGTGTACTACCCAAAATAGTGGTTAACTTATTTTTTACGATATTGATAACATAATCATTGGTCAAGATATAGTAAAAAGCCCATACCAACACTCCAGAAATAAACGTATTTAGTTATGAATTACTTGTATAAAACATATTTTTGGATTAATAAGAAGTTCATTCAATATATCAACTAACAACTAATCTGTACTTTCCCAGTTATATGAGTTTATATTTTGATTTAAACTAGTTAATTTGTTTTATAATAGTTTAGGTTACGACTAAATCAATGAATTAGTTATACCGATATAAATTATATAACAACTTTCATATTATATATTACATAGTAAATTCTCGTTATACTATACGTCATATTCATTTCTTGAGAGCTAGAATCAAAACAGAACCAAACCAACACAATATTGTTTTGCCTTGTACCTTACCACACACTCCCATATGAAGTTAATTGGTTATTTCTCAGTCGATTAACTCATGAATTTTGAGTCAACAATAACACGTGCAATAAACATACTAATTGCTCTTAGCTGCACGTGGTATAAATCATTTGAGCCACTCGTTGGTACATAATATTAATCAAAACGATGAGTTTTGGGTGATGAAAATTGTTGCTACTTGTATAACTAAATCCTGTTATGTTTTTACAATATTCTTCCAACTAGTAAACTCCAACAATTATTTTGAATTTTATGTCATATAAAGGTACACATTTGAATAGCAAGCGAATTAGGAATTGGTATTGGATTCAGGAGCGTTTAGTGATTCATCCTTTGCACCCGAGGAAATCTATGAGGAAAAATTCATAACAGTGCAAATTATGGAAACATACGCTTCAACTGATTCCTTTAGAATCGAATGAGATTACCTCCTAGTACCTAAGAAGATCCTATAAAAAATTTTTTAGTTTGTTCACCTATATGTAGCTATTCTATCCATTAGAGTATTGAATGAACCATAGAAAAGAAATTTGAGAAACTAGTGGTAGCAATTTTCGATTGATCGTTTAATCTTCCATTGAATATCGTTTACCATTAGATGTATTAATCCCTAGTGACTCGCAATAGTTAGAAATGTGTTTGTCCTTTGATTTTTATTAAACACGTGGTCAATACAGGCGATGAACTCCGTTATCTCCGTTCTCCCTTTGTCGCTAGAGAAAGCAGCCTTAAGTTCTACCTTGAACCCATCTAAGTACTGAACATCACCTGAATTGATAAACATGTTAGTGAAGCCTTCTACATAAATGTCACCTCTTACTATTACTGACATGTCATCATCGTTTGCTTTTTTGTCTACAGACACGACAAGAAGACAATATCTGGACTTCTAGTAAAGTGTCACTGAATTTGGTAAAAACCGTTTCAGACTTTCATCATTATCCATCCAAAGCCCTGATTGGTCTTTTTCGATTCCTTGTACCTCTTCGAATCTAAATGGTCTAAATATCTCATGGGAACTTCATGCTACTTCATGACCAGCATTGTCCAATCAATGCACTAGCTGCAGAATTATCTTCTGAGGTGGAATTGTAATTTCAGTGACGTTAGTTTCAATTTTCTATTTTCATTTTTTGCATTTTAGAAAACTTACTTGATTTTACCTGCTGCCTTCTAGATCACGCATCGAGAAAATTAGACATCTCTTAGACAATCACTGAAGATACCTTGAAATTTGATTCTAAAATTGTGGCAGCAGGAAGGACGGTCATAATCTAAATATAGAAGATTTTTGAGATATATTTTCTTGTACAAGCAGATAATATGAAAGCTTTGTATTATTTCTATATAGATTAGAATCTTTAGATAGTCCGGGGCCCAATGAAATGAAAGAGGAGACTAGTTTAGTTCACGTGTAATTTCCGTTTCATCAAGATATAGAACGACACCTGTTCTGGGCACTGGTATAAGGCAGAACTCCTCAAGCTGATCAAACAAGATACTTAACAAAGATGTGAGGAAGGAACTCCAATACAAATTTTGTTCAAATGCGTTTCTCTCCAGGGGTATAAGAAAATATAATGAGATCAAGGAGATAGATATGTACTCTACCGATTTATCTTTCTTAGGGCAAATGTGCAATGGTTGATTTGCTAAGCGTCTGACTGACTGATTTGGTTATAATTGCAGGTGCACTTTCGATAACATCTTTTATAGTATTAATGGTAGAGAATTATCATCACAACTTATATTTTATATTTCTCTCCTTTTTTTTTTTTTAGAAAATGAAAAATATTATTTTCACGCAAATTATTATTATATGCATTGGAGTAATTTATGTGGAGATGGCTCTACAACCTATACCTACATCAAAAGGAAGTATCGTGAGTATATTTTTTTATTAGTATGAGGGAAACGGACTGGCCTGGTATCACATTCTTATTGTTATGTTTTGCATTGAGACCTCCCTTCACTTAACCCTAAACATTTTTTGTGAAAATTTCTTTGTATCAAATCACGTCCTTCAAGAACATCCCATATTCTGAATGTAGCTTCTACCATGTGTCATTCTTCTACGTATAGTGGAAGTTTAATTCCCTTTTTTGTATAGCTCATTTGACTGACATAAAACATCCATGATTCGAGAAATCTCATGCTAACTTTTCTATTTAATTTTTTTTTCAATTCATTAAAAACTATATTTGAGGTAAATCATTGTGTTTCTAGGCCTCAGATAATAAAATGCGAGGTTTAAGAAGAGAAAACAGAGCGACGACATCTAGACCTGGATTTTTTAAAACATTGTTTTCCGTAATTTATGAGGTAAATAACAATGAATCTATTAAATGAAGAAGCTGTAATGTTGATAAAAATTCTAATAACATATTTCAGTAGACACAGAGAATACGAATATTTCGGTAACCAAGTCTGAAGAAGCAGAATTGGTTATTGAAACGTAATGTACAAATGAGTGTTCTCTAAACGAGTGTTGTCTAAATCTACGATGCAACGTGCTTCGTATGAATATTACCAAAACTTTTAACTAGAAGGTGATAATTTTTACATGTGATTGAATGGATTTTTATTTTCCAGCAATGGGATGATACAAGACAAACATCAGCATCAATTAGAAAAATGATAGATGATAATTTCCTACCAGAAAATATGGAAGTGAGTATAAAATAAATTATTATGAAATTATTTCTCAGAATATCATTATTTTGTTATGGAAATGGTTCGTTTCAAACGGGAAATCAATATTGGAAAGTAAGAAAAGTTCAATGTCACCTTCGCCGACTTAGACAACAGCGCATTTTTTCTGAATTTTCATAATTAGATAAGATGAAGTTGTATAGTAAAATCAAATCTCAAAATGAAGAAATTCAACACATGTGAATACAAGGTCGCTTTTAGTCCTTAAGTAAACTTCGCACTGAATTAGAGCGCCCTTTATTATCACCATAAATGAAATTCAATCGACTAGTTTAGGGAAAAATGTATAAAAATGGTTCGAGATTTCCAGAAGAGCATTAAAGAACTTGGGGAAGATTTTGACCAAATTAAGTCTACCAAATCCAACATATTACATTTCAAAGAAGGTTGAGTCATTTTCCTTGAATACCTTAACACTCAGAAGACTTTTGTCACAAGATTTTCGTCTTCGCGCATGAGATTCATAAATCCCATTCTATCCAATCCAAACTATCTAAGATCTAAAAAGTCTTCTCTACTACTGTAACGTTTTACGTATTTTTTATACTCTTTTTATTCGTGGGGTGAATTAATGAACACTGTCTCATAAGTTCTTAATTTATTTACACTCTATACACTACACTCACTTATAAATATCACCTGAATAATTTCGGCGTTTACTTCTACTAATTAGCTCTTTTCTCTCTCATTGACTATTTATTTAAAACTAACTAACTGCGTTCACACACATCATTTATGTGATGCCACCCAAAAATTTTTGAAATTCCAAAATAGCTGAACAGGACCGGCTTGAGAAATTACTTATTTCAACATAGAGACGATCTCAATAAAACTCAAGAGGAAATTACCATGAACTATCGAGCTTAAGATTATTCTAAAAATTCGTGAAAAAGCCATTGAACTTCACTTGAAAAAAGGTTTTAAAACATTCTTTAGTAGCTGTTTACTTTATAGAAATCTCAAACAACAGTTCCGCCAGGTACAAATGTTTCTACCACAGAGGACAATCGAATCACAAGAACTGAGTTGCAGAGGATACTCTTGAGGAATCTAAGAGGCATACAGAAACTTTTCCAAGTGGAGTTGAATCAGGCACTCAAAGTGAGTTTAGTTGCTAATTAATATAGATCCTTAGAAGCCAGATTGGGGATTATTCCAAGAAAAACGAGAATGGAGAAATACTCATTCAATTTATTAATTCACGAATTAATGTGATTCATATTCTTATAAAGCATATTTTCTCAAAAAATATTTTTTGAAGCAATTTGACGTGTAGTTCCTCAAATTTGAGTTGTATTCTTGTTTTATGAATCATTTAAATGAATATTTTATAAATAAACTAGTTAAAAGTTAAAAACAATAGAAGTATGATCAGAAAGCTTCTCATGTACGAGGCAACTAACCTTAAATTTCTCTTTTTCTCTGTTTGGAATTGCTAAATGTGTAATATCGTGACACCAATTTACTTTTTTTATGCATGGAATAATTCTCATTCAACTTTTTTCTCTGTATTTCTTACAGGAAACAAAATAATAGTGAATTACTTAGTTTATATAATATGGGCTTTGGTTAGGTATTAAACAAATTGTTTTTTTCTAGCAATCTGAAAAGACTAATCAACAATTCAGAAAAAATGTCACAAAAGAAATCAGCAAATTCCTATGATAACCAAAAACATTTGTGATATTTAAATACTGCTCAATATTTTTTTAATTTATTATAATTTTACTTAAAAAATAATTATTGATCATTAAACTCATTTTTTTGTATATTCCATTTGAATAAATATCTTATAAATTGAATAGTTTTACTCGTCAATAATTTCCTCATACATTAGAATTAGTTGTACCCTCACTTTGAATTATTTACATTCTCCTATTCTAAGATAATAGAGAGATCTCTGGCAATCAAAATACCAATCTCCTAGCTTCATCTACATCTTTACATAGATGTAAAGATCTCAAATATAACATTTAATAATGAAGCAGAAACTTATTGTATGAACATGGTATAAAACCATCGGGACATCGAATTTTTACGAACTATATAGATATAAAATAATCATAATGAAGAAGTTGAGGACCAGCCCCACATGTTTAACTTTTAGTCATCTCATTTCAGCATGTTCCAACTGAAATGCCATCATTCAGGTACTGAACGTGAATTCAACCACGGATTTGATGTACGTCAATTATATTTGCTTCCCAAACAGAGTTTTTGCTTTCAAATCCAGCCTCACAGATATGCTAGATTGTATCGATAAATAAAAGGATTCTTACGCTTCCTTAAAGATGGTGGACAGTTATCTATTTCGTAGCGATGTTTGTCATCTTGAGCTCATTATATATATATATATATATATATATATATATATATATATATATATATATATATATATTATTTCCTATTTATTTTCAAATTACTTCGAGGGTCAACACTTCAATTTAAACTACCGGTCAAAAGTTTTTACCCATCATAATCATCGTCTATTTGGTTCTATTAGCTTTTAGGATATTCCAAAGTTGCGGAGTGGAAGTAAGACATTTCAGACATTTCTGTCTGACGTCCTTGTTTAATGTGTTTCACAACTCAATCGGGCTGAGATCGGACAACTCTGACAGCCAAATCATTACTCCCAGTATATTCTTCCTTCTCCATTCATTCAAATAATCTTTGCACATTTCGAAGAATGGGTGGATTCGTAATCATACTAGAAGATAAATTTTCAGTTAGATGCTGACCGGAACATACTATATTTTCCTTTAATATTATTTTATAAGTTTTTTGTTCAAAATTCCTCCACATTACCAGGTCTACAGTCGCCCTTCTTTCAAAATGTCCCCAAATCATCACCAAGCCTCCTTAATGTTTTACAGTCGGGATTACACGGGATAACACCCACGCATAAACCCTCAAAAATCTCAAACTTTGACTCATTATTCCATGTAACTCTCTCTCTCAATCTTCAATCGCCCAAATTTTTATGTTGTTTAGCCCACCGCAACTTCTTGATATTATTTTGACATCTTGAAAGAAGTTTATTCACTGCCAACTTCCAAAAAGGCCAAATTTCCTCAATCTACTTTTCACTGTAGAACTATTTAATAACTTCTGACTGGTAGTGTGAGCTGTGGAATATATTCCCACATGTGAAAAATTCAACTGCAAACTGAAAAAGAGGTAAATTTTCTATTGAGAGATGATGACCGATCGGGAAGGCCAATTTCTGTGTCAGTCCCCGAAAATATCGATGCAGTTCATGACATGATTTTATCAGACCGTCTAATTGGGCTAAAACGGCTATCTGAAGCATTGAATAATTCATACGAATGCGTTCATCATATAGTTCACGTCAATTTGGACATGAGAAAAATGGCTGTAAAATGGATCCCCAAATTTTTGAATGTTTACCATAAGTATGCAAGGGTAGAAGCATCGCGTTCGATCTGTGCTCGATTTGAAAACGATGTAGACTTCTAGATAAGGGTAGAACAATAACTGGAGATTACTATTTGACATTACTGACCACACTATGGGGAAAAATTGAAGATAAAAGACGTGGAAAGCTATCCAAAGGTGTTTTGTTTTTGCAGGACAACGCCCCTCCACACAAATCTCTTGTTTCCATGCAAAAAATTCGTGATTTAGGGTTTGAAATACTAGAACCCTCCCCCTATTATTCACCAGATCTGGCTCCGTCCGACTATCATATCTTTCCTAAACTGAAAAAATGTTTAAAAGGTCGTTTATTTTCTCCCAACGAGGAGGTAATAAAAGCTGTGGAGGTCTGGTTTGCAGAGCAAGAAGAAACAATTTTATTTGAAAGGTCTAGAGAAGTTGCAGGTTCACTGTAATGAATGTATCCAATTAAGAGAATTTATTGAGTAATAAAATATTTTGACTTGGAAAATATTGTTAGGTTCTATAGTAGGCCGAGAATTTCTCAATATCTCCTCGTACTGAAGAATAAAAATAAACTCAAATGCTTAGAGGAACACACCAATGAACCAAGAACAAAAAAGAAATAAAGATAAAATATGTGAGAAGATACGTAAGAGGAAAATGATAAGGAAACATAACATCTTTAGAATCAGTTAGGAAGAAGAAAAACTAAAAGAAAGTAGTTTATTCACTGCCAACTTCCAAAAAGGCCAAATTTCCTCAATCTACTTTTCACTGTAGAACTATTCAATAACTTCTGACTGGTAGTGTGAGCTGTGGAATATATTCCCACATGTCTTAAAATATGGAAATGGGAAAAAATAAGTATGCTGTTATTACATAAAAGTTATTTTGGAAGAAAAATGTCTTGTTTCTTTGTTAGGTTGGGCATAGACGTTATTTTTAGATTTAATATTTTATCTACTTGCTTTTGAAGGTTCTAAATGCGCCTTAAAGCATTTTTCATGGAGTGAAAATTCAATTTCTTGAGGATACTTTCAACTACCTCATTATCTTACATCTTAATTTGATTATATTTGACTGGGTATTGAATTATTATCACAAATTGGTATTTTCCGTATCAAACAGTTTCACAAAGTCTGCAAAATACATTGAAGCAAGTTTGTTGTAGGCATTTGTGTTCTATGTCATCAGTTTCAAAATAAATATTGCATCAACTCTAAAACCACTGAGTCAGAAGTCCTATTGTCTCTCAGACAGTTGAAATTCAACCTTCAAAGATATGTCTATGTCATGATTATTGATATTTTTTTATCATAAATGGTGAAAAAGAAATGTGTCGCGTGTATCAAGTGATTTTCGCTATTTTTAACTATGAAAATAGAAAAGGGAGATCTCCCACCTACTGGGGGTATGATGAAATTGCGAACCTGGAAAGAAAGTTTGCCGATTCTTACGAAGCAGAACGCGAAGAGAAAGAAAAAGGAACAACTGGACTGAAGTTAATACATATAGCGAGAAGGCATCCCAAGTTAGCCAGCGAAAAGTATATAATATCGCTCTGGGGAGGACTCTATGTCGAAGTTTGTAATGGTCCTTGGGCAGTTGAGTATTAAATTGTACTCAAGAAATTAGGCAAGTATGCAAAATCACCACCACAAAACATCGAGACGTTGAATGAGATAGAAGAAGCAGTTCTCACTGTATATGAGAAAAGAGAAATTTGGCAAATAAGTGTTATTTAAATACCGAAAAATGGTATCCCTTGAGAAGCTATGGTTATAGAAACAACTTTCTCGTTATTACTTCTCATATCTGAAAGCTGGGACTCTCCCAAAAACATGTAGAAGGTAGAAACTAGTTCTTATAACCAAAACAAAAAGGGACTCAAACAGTGCATCGGAAAACCGGTCTATGTGTAAGATATAAGCTGTCTTCTCTTATTTAGTTCATGCACTCCTCTCCTGTATATCATTGTAGAATTCCCACATTTTCCTTTCTACTATTTTTTTCACTGGTCTTTCGTTACTGCTATCATTATTATTTCCTTTGCTCTTTGACCTTCCTTCCTCCTTAAATATTCTGTATGGTGTTTGTTCTGTATCCTAATTGTTCCTTTTCCGTTTCTTTAATTGGCTGCTTCCAAATATATTTATCCTATTTTCCTCCATTCCAATGATGGTTTTCTTTACTTTATGTTCGTTACTGGTGCTATTTTGACATTCTTATGATGATTCACTGCTCAAATTTATTTTTTTTCTGTCTATTACTTTTATTATTGATACACACAATGTGCTAAAATGTCTCATAAGATCAAGGCTTCGAATAGCAGTAAAAAGATAGTCGATGACCAAACTCCATGAAGCAACAGCTAAATAGAACACAGAATAACTAATCAATCGAGCGAAGATCAGATATTCTGTGGTATACTCACATGGATCCAGGATATTTACCTTTAAAGGTTTAGTTTTATGAGGCAAGTTTTCAGTCGTATACGAGAGAGAATTAGAAAGAAATATTCATAATTGGAAACAAACATGTGTTTTAACGCATCAACCGCTTCTTCAGGTGTAGGAAAACGTTGACCTCGCGGGTAAATTTTGGATCTGCTGGAATAAGAAAGAATCAATGGGTGTCAAATAAGGACTATAAGGCGGATGACACATCAATTGGATATTTTGACTGTTCAAAAACCTTTTTGTTTGAACTTGCATTACACTGATGGAGAATTATTCGTCTTCTGCGATTGGTTTTCCTGATTTTTTCGAACAATTCGGGTAAAAAAAATGCTAGTGTACCATTCGGATATGACCATTCTATGCTGGTCTACTGGAACGGTGTCCAGTTATTTCAAAAAAAAACAACCATTTGATTTGAAGTGCTTCTTGCGTCTTGAAATACCCTTACAGACTTGCTTAGTTCCGGTTTCATATGCATAGTATCGTTATTGAATTTTTCCAGAATTTTTCAGCACAAATTGATACAAACTTTTTTTCAGCGATTTTCAAATAAGGCGATGTTAAACCTGTAGCGAAGTGAGACCACGAGTGTATTCTAAAAACCAGCAAAGTACGCTTGCTCTATATGATCTGCACACTGCTGTTGGTTTAATCCACGTCGAACATCATCGCACGAAAATGTTCGCCTTCGCATTTCATTTAACTGTAAACCACTCAAATAGCACTCGTATTGCAGCACGTTCATCATTAAAAATGTCAAACTTCATATTCATTAGTGTTGCCATATCTCAAAACTTAAGTAACAATCCACGTAAGTGTAGCCGGTCTGTCTGATGGCGCGGATGCGCATTTCCCTCTTGTCGGTTAAAAATATTAACGATAGATTTAACGAAGTGACTCTATATAGAAGAAAAAATGTTAGTTGACTGATATAAGTGCACATTAATGAAGGATTTTGGAAATTTTTAGAAAACTATCATTTAAAAAGAGATTGGAAACTAGATTTTTTATAAACTCACTTAACATTTTATCTTCAACAAAAATTATTAGACATAATACAAATATCTAGGAGCAATTTGTATATTATCATACAAAATAGCACGATCATTGTTCATTATGTGAACCTTATTTAGGATACTATCAGAATAATTTAATTTATAAATTCACGATTCTCCTATACTCATAGAGCCATCTTCGGATCGTTTCAAGTGAAATGCTCATCAAAATTATCGTTTCGTTATCATCATCGATTTCACTGGAGTTGTCTTTGAATTTTGAGGGTATTTGTATGTATTCCTAATATTTTCTTGTCACAATAACGGAATTAAACTCTTTCAAGGTCCCATGTGCTTCTAATAGTATCATTTGTTTCTTTCTGCAATGAACAATGTAATCCAAAAATCATTTATAAATTATTTGTCGTATGAAAAAAATATTCGGAAAAACATTGCATAATATTACATAAACATCATAGAATCGCGGTTTATTTATGTATCAGCTTTCATTTGGACATGGTAAAACTGTACAAACAAATACATTATTTTCGGTAAATATTTCACTGAATTGGATTATAGCGTTCGGCCTTGATTTAATGAAATTCATTTAGAAAATTCCAAAAGGTTTCACATCAACGAAAGAATGAGTGAATTAAATCTTTGGCCTGACTTGAATGATTCCTCTTTGTTATATTCATACCAATAAACGTATTTTGTAGATATAAAATCCACTTCTATTATTTCATTTGTTTTTTTAAGAAAAAAAACCAGAATATTGCTTTACCTTAGCAACGAACAATAACTTATTAGAAGTGTCAGTGTGAAGTTTGACGTCAAAAATGTAAACCAGAGTTACGCAATGAATTAAAAGAAAAAAGATGTCCACCGAAATTGTGAAAATGGAAAAATTGGAGTATCATCAAGTATCTGTATTTAATAGGGTTGAGATGTAAGAAGATTTACGAAGATATGCTTAATACCCTTGGTGATCAATGTCCTTCGTATGCGACTGTGAAAAATTGAACTGCAAGCTGAAAAAGAGGTAAATTTTCTATTGAAGATGATGACCGATCGGGAAGGCCAATTTCTATGTCAGTCCCCGAAAATATCGATGCAGTTCATGACATGATTTTATCAGACCGTCTAATTGGGCTAAAACGGATATCTGAAGCATTGAATAATTCATACGAATGCGTTCATCATATAGTTCACGTCAATTTGGACATGAGAAAAATTGCTGCAAAATGGATCCCCAAATTTTTGAATGTTTACCATAAGCATGCAAGGGTAGAAGCATCGCGTTCGATCTGTGCTCGATTGAAATACTAGAACCCTCCCCCCCATTATTCACCAGATCTGGCTCCGTCCGACTATTATATCTTTCCTAAACTGAGAAAATGTTTAAAAGGTCGTTTATTTTCTCCCAACGAGGAGGTAATAAAAGCTGTGGAGGTCTGGTTTGCAGAGCAAGAAGAAACAATTTTATTTGAAAGGTCTAGAGAAGTTGCAGGTTCACTGTAATGAATGTATCCAATTAAGAGAATTTGTTGAGTAATAAAATATTTTGACTTAGAAAATTTTGTTTGGTTCAATAGTAGGCCGAGAATTTCTCAATATCTCCTCGTATTGAAGAATAAAAATAAATTCAAATGCTTAGAGGAACACACCAATGAACCAAGTACAAAACAGAAATAAAGATAAAACATGTGAGAAGATACGCAAGAGGAAAATGATAGGAAACATAACATCTTTCGAATCAGGAAGAACAAAAACTAAAAGAAGAAATGACAACATTAAAACTGGATATAATTCGGATAACAGACATGAATAGAAAAGACGAAAGACTAATAACACTACCAAATGGATATTTCATGTATTGGTCAGGAATAGACAGGGCTAAAGTAGCGGTAGCAATATTAATAAACGAAGTAAAAGTTAATAACTGAACAGCTTTTGTTTATATACTATAAGAAAGACTACTTAAAAGATTATACGATACATGTCGCATACGGACCAAACGAAGATGCTCAGAAAGAAAAGAAAGTTTAATTTTTTTCAGAACTACAAAACGAAGTGTCAAGAAAATATTAAAAAGGTAAAAGTAGGAGAACGGAACAATGGACTGGTGTTTATGAATAGAAGAAAAACAAAAATGAAGAACACATAAACGAACTATATGTGAACAACCAATTAAAAACCAATTAAAACACAAAAAATAACCAGAGAAGATCAAAATGGGAAGGAAAAATAGATTATAGATTATTTTCTAAGGAATTTCGCAGTCAGTAAAGGATATTGAGATGAAAATGGAGCAGAAATAAGCAGCGACCATTTTTTACTGACGATGATAACTAAAACAGGTCGAATGAGGAATATAACAAACAGTAAATTAGTTAACAACAAGATAAAATGCTATAAGCTAGAAAACCGAAAAAAGGGTTAAGTAAGTACATAGAAGACAACCTCTTGCGCAACCACAATAAAAATTGCCTATTAAGAAAATGTTAGTTAGTCGTTTGTATTGAAGTTGGTAAGGAAGAAAAAACTGTACTGTTCTGTACTGTACCCATACAAAGTTCATCTTTTTAACAAAATCTCAGTAGATGATCCAAGCAAGCGGTTGGAATTGTCATGAAAATAAAAATTCTCCAGTAATTATTATACCAAATGTGTTCTTCTGATATGCCGATATCATCTCCCATCTCTCAAACGTTCGTTCAGTACCATTTGTTTAGTTTTTTCCGAGTTGTTGACTGCCTCGTTGTCAGTCAAGCTGATATGGCGACGTTTAAATTTAGCTACCCAAAATTTCTGGGGCTTAAATTATGGTGCAGAGTCCCCGAACATAATGTTTGGCTCCTCTTCCATTCCCATATGCGTATTGCGTTTCAAAAACAAATAAGATTCAGTTTTTCTATTTAAAGAAAAATATTCACAACAATTTTTACGATGGCCAAAGGGAAACTGAAGCATTCAGAATGGCTGAAACTGGTGGAAATCTCTCAATACATGACAATACTCATAGAACTGAGGAAGTCGCTTTGTTTTATGGGGAAACTGAACCAATTTTCAAAGACAATAGATTACAATAGAACCATCATTTAGAGAGTTTGATCCTCACAGAAAAAAAAGTGTCGCAAGTGTATCCAAGTGTTTGGAAAATTGTTTTATGCTTCTTCTATGAAAATTTCCTTCTTCTGCTATATTTTAGAAAAAATTTTCATAATTATACTTTGTTTCCATTCATTACTCAATTTTCTGTTCATGTAAGATTTAAGATTTGTTTTCTTACTATCCAGAAGATATATTTCAAGAACAGTGATAGAACTAATAAAGATCCTATCGATGAGTTATCCTGTTGCTGGCAGTCGTGTTAATCGATTATTTACAATCAGCTTCAAAACAACTATAGTAATTCCATTCCATGAAACTAGCGGTAAATATGGATTATTCTTCGCGAAATATGTTAAAAATTCATGGTAAAATGATGAAGAAAAGCAAAAAGGATGAAAACACCATACGAGAAATGAACAGAAATGCCATCAAATTGTATACTAAGACTCCAAAATAGCAGACAGATCTGAAAAAAGAGTGTACAGGCCTAGGACCAAAGAATATGTGAACCTGGGTAAAATCAAGCAGAAATACATGCAACAGAGGAAAATGTATCCATCTATGAAGGAGTTCATTATCTTGTTTGATATCTAAGCAGTCATTACAGCTTTAGGCTGCAATGTCATGGAATCCATACTGGCTTAGAACTGCCTGGACTAATGTACTGAGTGATTTGCGGAATAGGAAGTTACAGACGAAATAGTTGCATTACTCGTTAAAGTGAAGGCAGCCAAACTCTTGAAAGGACCTGAACTCATCTTTGGAATCATAAGGACAATAGAGAAAGTCTTGAAAAAGGGAACTCTAGATCAAAACCTCTATCCACAGTGTGACAAATTACAGTGCTCCAGAGCACTAGACCTGGAAGCGTTCAGGTTCTGAACTTTCCAAAAGAAGTGAGTAGTAGATCAGCATTGAAAATTGACAATTCTCAGTAAAACGAAATTTTTGAAAAACTGATGATGAACTTTGCGAGGATGTGATTATGAACGATTGGCAGGTTCTTAAGCTATTGCAAGATAGATGTTTTCATTGGTTGCCAGAATACAAGGACCTAGACAATTTGCACTAAAATTTACTTTCAACAAAATACAGAAATATAGTGAAATTCATAGCCTATATAGAAAGAAACTCGAAATAAAAGAGATGTGATGTATGATAAGATATCATTACTATCTATTTTCTTCCTAGATTAGTAAGTTTTCAAATTTGCAAGTTTAGCAAGAATAGAATTAGCAAAAAATTTTTTATTTCGATTATAATTTAATCATGCTAACAGAAAATTGTACTATCGTCATTCTAGTTCTCGATTTCATCAAATATTTCAGCTTTGATCAAAGATATCAACTATTAAGTGATTGGAAAACACATTTTTACAAATTTCCAAATTGCAAACACTACTAGGTATTCATTGTCTCGTTTTTCCTTTCAGAATAGTTTTCCAATAATTAGAGCTGAGTTGGGCCAAGCAAGGTACGTTTCTAGAAAAAGTTTTTTAAAAATCTATGCAGAAATTTTTTTGGAGAAAATGCGGGTGTTAAAGCAAAGCAACTAGCTCGCATTTACGATGTCAGTCACACGAATTTAGAAAATGTTAAGAACCATCCACATAAGATTCTTTATCTGCTTAAGTCTGTCAGATTTCATCTCTATACAGATATATAAAAATTGTATTCCGATGTGACATTACTGTTTTAGAGACAGATTTATGTATCATATCTTACCCACTAATTTTCATTAATTTTGATGTTCTAAATCGATTTCTTCTTAAAATTTGTTCCATGTTTCTACTCAGGTAAAAAAGATAAACCAACAAAGGCTTCGGCTTGATTTAAATATGATAATTAAGATATTAATATTTGCTCTGCATATTTTCAAGAAAGGGTAAGAAACTTGACAAAAAAAAAACATGTTTACAGTTCGCCGTTTTCGACCATAAAATAAAATGTCAATAACAAAATTAATGTAAATCATTTTATAAATAACGCTGCAGTATCATTTTTTCACATCATAGGTCATTGACGTGTGTTTTCTTAAAAGAATTTATTTTCCCTATAGAGAAATGGTATTGGATTCATAGTATATCCATTCCCATTATTTATAATGGAATCAAATAAAAACTTATGTCTCTGTAACTAAAGATACAAGAAAATAGTTCAAATAGTTCAATGAAGATCGTCTCTATAGATATTCAGCTACTCATGTTGAAAGAATAATAAAATCAAAAGTAATTGAGATAAGCAAAGCAAATGGATAAAAAACTTAGCTGAAATCTATAGAAGAAGATGAATTATTGAAAAATACTGATAAGAATACAGATGAAGAAAATGAAAAATCAACATGATTATCTTTTCCATTGGTTATGATAAAAAATTCCTGAAAGGTATAAAATATTTCTAATTAGCATAAAAATTATGAAAAATAATTGATGAGAAAAAAAAAAGAGAAGAAGATTGCATATGAATATCTTTATAATTTCCTATAAAACTTATGCTGCAATGGGTAAAGAAAAATATGAAAAAAGATAAGTTATCAAAAAAAAAAATGATAAAATCAGTGAGAATTGAAATAAAAGGAAGGAATATTGGATATCTTCCTTCCTCTTAGATTGTGCAAGTTTTTACCCTAGTTGGAAGAATAGAAGTGGAATTAGGAAATGATAATGATAAAGTTAATGAATATTCAACTAGAGAGGAGAAAAGTGAAAATGGATATCTTTTGCATATATTCTCAGCGACAAAAATGTTAATTTTTGAGTCAATTTAGAAATAATTTTTCCAGGGGTAAAGTTGACTTCTTTTTGATGTTTGGAAGGTTTTTGAGGTAGTGAGGTAATGTTTACCATTAATCGCTAGGAGATAGAGTTAAAAAAATAATAGTAATAATATATATAAAATATATAAATAATAATAATGAAACAAACAACAATCCATCATATTGAAAATATTGGAGAAATAAAATATGATTAACACTGTTGTGAAAGTAAAAATTTGTGGAAAATTACAAATTTTCACACGAGCTATAATATTGAGTGACTTATTATTAATATATGTGATTAAATTAGGATTTAATCAAATTCTAGGTTTCTTTTATGATAATCAATTGGTTGAATTAATAATAATTTCAATATCTTCTTAATTAGGATGGTCTAAAGCTTGTTCAATGGAAGGTCGAGATTTGAATAATGATGAAGTAACTCATTATAATTTGAATATTTTGATTTGTGATATATAAGTACCCAAGAAGTGGAACTGATTGGAAAAACAATTTTTTCCTTCAAGAAACTGAGTTCATTCGAAAAAAAAAAAAAAGATTCCAGGAAGAGCAAGTCTTCAAAATGAAGATTTTATCAATTTCCATAAAAAATTCTTCAAAAAGTTAAATATGACATGATTCTGAAAACGAATTAATATTGTGATTATGTAGATTGAATTTTTATATTTCAAAGAAATGTACGTCTTTATTTAGTTGGAATCATTAAATTCGCAGTTATTATAATATATAGCTTGAAATTTGAATGATGCAAAATATTCGGGAGTGATTGGATAACGTGAAAAAATGAAATGAAACAATTTCCTCATATAACTCCTCGTTTCTGAGTTATAGGCATTTGAATTTGCGAAATCAGAACTTACATTTGAGTACATTTTCTAAATTATACATTCGAATATTCCGTAACTTTCACAACGACAATGTATACAATCTAAAGATAATAAAAAGGAATTTTGATTTTTTAACAGAAAGGATCTCCTTATTTAATTTATGGTTAAGGAGATATGTAGATTTTTAGATCGTTGTACGTGCCAATAGAAACCGTTCGCCATAAAGAGATTCTAAAGGAAATTATTATAAATTGTAACTGCATACTGTCGAAGTTCGTGTATTTACCGGTGTTGCATACATCTAACTTCCAAGATAACCTCAAAAAAATAAATCTATTGTATTCAATTCAGGTTCATTTGAATGGCCAACACGCGTCCGATGTCATTCGATTAACAATAGCGCGTGGTACAGTATTGACACGTTATTAACAAATTGATTGTTATAAGTCGTCTGTATCTCTTTCCCTTAAATTGATTTATTATCTTCCCAATTCAAATTATCAATTCAACTGTCCTTTGATAAGAATTATATAAGAAGGTATAATTGGATTCTTATATCATATTAACAATCAAAACATATGTTGCTGTGAATTTAAAAAATAAAAACTATTAAAAACATATCATAAATGAATTTAAATTTCTTGCTATTCATTTCAAATGGAATAATGAGTATATTTTGCAAATAAATCTCCAATCTAAGGTTTTTCTTTCTAAGAAAAGCTATTAAAAAAATATCACGCATGAATTTTTATATTTATACTACCATTGCTAAAGAAAGTAGAGAATTGCAGTACTTAATTGACTTCCTGCTTGTCTTTTTAAGCGGCATTCGACAAGATTTCATCTGACCCACTGACGTATCGAGTACTGTTATAGTAGTATACAATGGTAGTACCAGCGGATTCAGTTTATATTCAACCACAATCTGAACTACTTCGAAGGTGATAGGATAGTGAGGTGGTGCTCGAGATCAAGGATTTTAATAACCAGATAAATTTACAAAAAGTCATTATGAGTAAGGTAAATTTTATTTCATACATTTCATTTCAATAACTAAATTTAAATCGTTTTATTAACATTAAATTATCCTTCTCATTATTAGAAATTTTTAATAAGTTTTCCGTTTTTCTACTTATTTTTATGACAATTTAACACTTTAATTTTTAGCATTTTATTAACATTAAATTATCCTCCTCATTATTAGAAATTTTTAATAAATTTTCCGTTTTTCTACTTATTTTTATGACAATTTTACACTTTATGTTTTAGCATTTTATTAACATTAAATTATTCTTCTCATTATTAGAAATTTTTAATAAATTTTCCGTTTTTCCACTAATTTTTATGACAATTTTACACTTTAATTTTTCCTCATTTTTTTTGTCACCCTTCGAGATAAAAGCTGCCAAAAAATCTTCAATTGTTGTGTTTTATTATCTTGATTTGATGCAAAAGGTATCTATGTTTTTTTACATAACCAAAATTGAATTACCCTTCCATAATCACGGGACGTTCAGTGGTTCCCAACGTAATTTTGACGTTAAGAGTCAAGTAATTCAATGAAGCAGTTGTTAATATATCTATCAGAGTCGATACCTTCACCCTTACTTATTCCACATGAAGTCTGGATATCCCTCTTCTTGAATTGGTAAGGAGTTGTTTTGACCATTTCTTCCTGATTCCCTCGATATATTCACTTGCTCATTTTCTTACGAAACCCCGATTATTTTAATTTATTAAAAAGGAATAGTGTAACTAATGCCAAGAAAACTATTTTCAAACTTCCAAATTTTGTGTTAAAACTATTGCAACATACGTTATGATAAAAAAGCAGGCAATGAATTTTTGTAACAGCAATAAAGTGAGGTTTATATTCCTCCATATATTTGGTCTCTAACATTTATAAATTGTATTGTTTTCACTAATTTTTTATTTAGTTTTTACTTCACCTGCTCTTCTACCTTATTAAGTTTCTTCTGTCAGTCTGTTGTACATTCTCGTATCACTAATTTGTTTTTCGAAACAGTTTTGTATATTACTCCATTTCGTTTTCTGTGCATTCTATTCTATTTAAATTCTGAGTTTCTTCTTTCCATTTTCCAAATTATAATTTTAGTTATAAATTCTGAATCGTGTATAAAAACGAATTCAGAATAAGCAACTTATTTTTATTCATTTATATCCGTTTCAGTAGAGATTTTACAATCCTTGTACATAATACTAAATTCAGTACACCCTTAGCTTCAAAGTTTCTTTCATTTTGACATCCTTGGATTGGCTTTTCATTGTATCATAAATATATTTCATACTATTCCTCTTTACTATGAACCCTTCCGTATTTCCTTTTTCGAAACTATAAAATGTTTGCAGTATGAAAATAATGGAATAGCTTTTATTTTTTTAACGTAATCTGTTCAAAGAATAATTTCTGGAAGTTCCCTCGCACATAGTTTTTTACGAAAGCTTTGGGATTTTTTTACCCGGCTTTTCAGTATTTACCTTAATCGATTTCTTAATATATTTACGTAAACTTTTAGTACCACACTCGTTAATATTTTCACTCTCTAAATATTATATTTTGTTATGTAATTTCGTTTAATACATTATATCTGTTTCCTGGTGTTTCAGAATTTAATGTTTGCTTTATTTTCTCCGTAATAATATTTGGAAATTATATTTCTTTGAAATTTCATTATGCTCTACGGGCATTACTTCAACCAATTCCTCCTATATTTTTCAAACGTTATAGCTATGAATAATTTTGATTTTAGGTTTTTGTCATAATCAGTTTTGGTAACTTCCTCTTAAAATGTGAATTACCTGAAATAAAACTCTTGAATTTTATTGTTTACATTGATTTAATAGTTTGAGTGACATTATAACAAACTTTAAAACAAGGTTGGTATTTACTTGATTTTAAAGTAAATAGACAAGTTAGAAAAAAAAAAATACCTTGTGTTAAGAAATGAATTCCTATTAACGAGAGGATAACATTGATGTTCAATGTAGGCTACTTACTTAAAAATAGATACAATGCCACTTGAAAATGGAATATTTATATAGAAAAAAAAAATATCAGAACAAAAATTACATACTTAATAGTTTTCGCAAACATACAACCACAATAGACAACTTTGCTTAATGATATATACGAAGATTGCTACTTAAAATTTGAAATATGGCAACACTTATGTGAATATGTCAAATTTGTGAACAATTTTTAATTTTGAACATAATAAAAACTTGTCATACGAGAATGAAGCATTCATCTTGTTCAAAAATTAGAATTAAATCCTGAACCTAAGATCCGAACCTAAGTCGACCTTCACCGAGCTGATAATAGGAAGAGATTAATTTTATAATTAATTTAGTATAATAGAAAATATATCAAAAATGGATTGTCTAAAAAAATCCTGGACAGAAAATTGTTTATTACTTACTAAGTTTTGCAATATCAAGAAAATAAGAAAATTTTATACTGGACATTTAGTATGAAACATGTAGAATGTGCAGACATAGGGTTTACTATTATTTACCTGGACGAACTACTAGATTGTCAGGTATATCAAAACCAGTTACTTTCACTTGATGATGAAAAAATTTTATATCAGCATAGGCGCTGCTTCATTGTGAACACGTAAATATGGAGAGTAGAGGTACCCCTGATACTCTCCATATTGTAAACAGTACGACGTTATTTTGGAGCAACTATTTATATCGCAAACTAAATAATTAATTAAATACATAACAAATTGAATAAATAGTTTCTATTCAATATCCGATTCATCTGAACTTGAATGTGCCACTCGAATTCAGCGGACTCATCAAGTTCTTTCTCATTAACTTTCATTTATGTCCTGGATTTTCAAAGGAGTAAACCTGTTGATTTTAAAAACTCATCTAAATGGCAACCGTAGTTGTTGTTTAATTTAATGAGAAATCATTTTTTAAAAATAATTGAAAATATTTTGTCCAGGATTTTTTTTTACAACCCATTTTTAATATATTTTCTAATATACGAAATTTATTATAAAGTAAGTCTCATTTTATTATCAGCTTGATGAAGGTGAATTTAGGTTCGGATCTTCAATTAATTCACTTCGCTACATAATCAATTTCGTGAAGGTCATCCAAAAACGGCTTTGTGTTAGAAAGCATACGTAAACTGCAAAATCGTCTTGTGACATATCGTAATATTGAGGCATACTTGAACATTAGGTAAAGTCGAATACATCGATATTGCTTGAGCATTTAGCTGTCAAAAATTGAATCGCAGTGCCTCAAAAGACGTCTATGAAATCGTGACTGGCAACAAATCATGGATCTATGCATCTGTACCCAAAACTTCACAACTATCGACTGTAGAGGTCGTTCAAGACGAGCTGAATCCAACAAAAGTTCGCGCACGAAGCACTTCGAATCGTCGCATGTTTTTTCGGGATAACTGGACACCCTTCTATGAGAACAACGTGGAATGGTCAATTCTGAATAGTACACCAGAAGTGTTCGAAATGCGAGCTCTGAAAAATGAGTTCAAATAAAAAACATTTTTGAAGAGTAAAAACATCGAATTAATGGGTCATCCACCGTACAAGTCTTTGTGTGGTACTCAACGATATCTTCTCATTGCCGCAGATCGAAAGTGAATTGCAACGTCAACATTTTTCTACACCTGAAGAAGTAGTAGATTCGCTCGAATTACATTTTAGGTACCTCAATCGGAATGTAAAAAATTCATCGACAATTGGTTCAAACACATATAAAAGTGTTTTAATATTAATGAAGAATATTTTGAAAAACAATAAATACAATTACAAACATTTGTTTCAATTTGTCCATCTCAAAACTTAAGTGGTAACCCTCGTAATCAATGTCACTAGGACTATCAATTTATTCGATTAATCATTTCATTAATAGACTCTTTTTCTAATATGAATGTAACATTCGTCGAGATCAAGGATATCTTTATAGAGATCAAAATGCCGTGTATCTTGTTCGTGCCATGTTCTTTGTAACTTCAGTGGTGCTGTGAGAAAATGCACGTAGCTCAAAGAAGTATTTCGTAATAGGAAGCATGATACATTCAACACGTGCTTATTTTTATCTTCTCTCGTAAATTCATAAGAAATCTAATTTATTGTAGAGTAGATGACTTATTTCCATTTTGTTTTCTTGATAATGTTAATTAATTTTAATGAGATATTATGAATAATTGATCTGATATAATGTATTCAGGATGAATATTCAATCATTGCACCATCCAAGTTATCATAATAGATGAATTAATGAAAGATGAGTTATTTGTAACAAACGAATCAATATTGGAAATAGGTATATTATGCAACAATTGGAGAAAGTTTTCTAGTTCTCAGGGGTGTAGTACGAGCCTTGTACACAGTATTTTTCACATAAATATACAAACTTAAAGATATAATATAACTTCATAATTATTTTCATGCTTATCCTACTTTTTTAATAATGTAATGTTTTTCGTATTTGTTCACACTCTTTATATTCATAGGTTGAATTAATAAAAACTGCGTCATACCTTTCCAATTTATTCAAACACTATACACACACTTAACTAACTTATAATAATTTATTTCTACTTCGTATATTATTATAAACTAACTAAAATCTTTATATATCTCCCAAAAGAATTGTCAAAAGTTCTAGAAAATGAAGACAAATAAATAAATAGACCTTCCTAGAATGTATTCAAAATATTCAATGTAAATAAGCACCCTGCCATAATTAAAACAAACATGAAACGGATTCTGCGACCTATAAAAAATAGGTGAAAAGAGCCACGCGCCTTCGCCGAATTTTAGAATTCTCTTACATCTAGGCAGGATCGGCTCTAGGATGAAGACACGTTCGTAACAATAATAAGTTCTATCAAGAGAATTTTCCCAATTATACAATAGATAGTGTTGGTCTAGTGTATCGAGGATCCGGAGTATCCTACTGTCACAGCCCTGGAGATTTTACCGAAAAATATATTAACTGAATTATTGTCGTAGAATTTGATTTTGATTCATCAGATAACTTATTCGGTGCTTTCATTTCTTTTTAAATTCCACTCTTATCCGGTCAAAGTGAATCTAAAACATCATATTAAAGTTTTCTTGAAATAATTTCTACTGTTTTTGTCGTATCCAAAAATTTCTCAGTGACTTTGTTTAGAATCATAGTCGAAATATTCACTTATTGAAAAAGTAAGAAAATATCAATGCTTAGAATTGAAAAAATATATTTTAAAGAGGTTTGAAATGCATCAATATACCTTCTGATCTGCTACCAGGGTATTTCAAATATGAACGGGAATTTTTGCCTAAACGCGCTAGACATTCAGTGTCTTGGAAGTGGATGCTAGACTGGTCTGCTACGAAGCGTAGACAACAGCCGAGACCGTATAACCTCGCTTTTCAGTGTACTTATAGATATGCGCAATGTATCATTATTCATTTTTGATCAAAGATAATGAAAAATTCGCGAAAATCAAAAATTAATCGAGCAATTTCATGTGGGTGCATCTCCAACTTTCCAAGATTCAAGTGTATGAATGGTATTCCTGTTTCCGAAAGGGCCTAGAAGTTGTACTTCATGATATGCCACTTGCCCTATTAATCATGTAACACCAGACCGCATACAGCTGGCTAATCATAGGAGCGTTAAACTAATTTTGTTGGGAAACACTGGAATCCTCTTCTTGTACTGTCTATGATAGATTAAGTCTCTTTTCTGTTACATAAAATTTGATTATAAGGAAACTAGATCTGAAAAATGATAAACTAGAACCAATTCGTTACATATAGCATCAAATAAATACAAATTTGAGAAAATATAATCTGCTGGGTATATATCTTACAGTCGATTAGTTCTTTACAGATAACGCTGTACATTCCAACAATATATCCTTTTGAAATTGTATAAATATTTGGTAGGTTTTGATTTGGAAACGTTTCATCCACTTAACAGTATTCCTTTTCGTGGAAAAGGTTGTAACACCTTTAGTAAAGAACTGGGAAAAAAACAAAACCATATCCGAGAACGAACAAAAATGTTAAATTGAAAAGGTCTCACATTGATAGGAATGGTGAAATAGAACAAAGTATTCATAGCCCAAGAATTCCAGCCATACAAAGATCGTGGATACGAGATTGCAATTTCTGGATCCATTAAGAATGCAGAGCTTGTATATCATGTGCCAAAACCTCAAAAATGATTATGGTTTACGAATTTAAACCACAACAACAACCAATTAGGTACTTCGACAAATGAGGACTTTTCAGCTACTCCTAAAAAGGGTACAATATGTTGCAATCAAAAAAGTCTGTTCGTTTACATCAGTAAAAGAAACTACCCAGATATGGTTTAACATTTTCTCTTAAAGTCTTCGACAAAAACTATTCTGAAATGTTTCAAAAGTAAATAATAATAAACGTTTACGTGCCACTTATAGGGATATCTTCAATTCAAAATAAACGGAATTGCTTCCGCTACTTTTTCAAATTAAGTACTAACCCAATTAGTAATTCAAAGCACGTAAATTTTCAAATGTATATATGTTCAGATACACGTTATTCGACGAAAGCTGCTTGCTTGGAACAAATCAACGGCATAATACATTCTATTAGTAAAACAAATTATATGAGTAGTACATCGAATAAATCCACTTATAAAACTATGTATCTATACATTTTGGAAATTATTAACAAAGAACCTTTTGTCTTCCATCTAATATTAGATACACGTTGTTTATTCTCGAGATAAATCAACTACGAGGTTTATCTGTAAATTATTCGCCGTAACAAAGAAACAAGATTTTTTTCTTACGAGCAATTACCTCAATTTGACTGCATGAATTTAGAAATCACTTGTTTGAAAGTGAAACTTTGAGGTTAGGAAACAGGAAAAGTGTTTGGGGCCAAATCTAGTGAATACGTTGAGTGGTTAACCAATTCAATATTTTGGACGATTATATCCGATATTGGCGGCCTTCCATTCCGCTCTATATTGCGAACTTCCATGCGACCTTTAACAAAAATTTTGCATCATTTGCGGACGTGCTGAACGAACATCTGCTTTTCAGCATAAACGTCACTCCATTGCGAATGATAATAACTTGACGAGAGCGAGGATCGACACTTCCATCTCAGATGGCTGTCAAACGAAAACTGAGCGGCTGCGCATGGCACTATAGCACCTTATACCTCATTGGAAACCTTAATTTTAGTACAATCCTTATTTTCTTCAGGCTTAGGCTGCAAGATTCTATTAGTGTTAATCACGTGGACTTCCGCAGGTACATTACGTGGTATCTTTTGGATTGATGTGAAACGTAGAATTCTAGTCTAGGGTCTAAGGTACTAATAACTTATAATTTATTATTATACGAGGGCTGTTACTTGAATTTTAAGATGGAAAAATATTTATATATAGATAAGGCTTTATTTTTTTTCAAAATATTCTCCTGTAATATCAATTCCCGTTTCCATGCGTTTGATCAATTGTCTTAGTGAGTTGATGGGCACACTGTTGTTGGTTTAATCCAAGCCGAAAGTCATAGAAAATCATCGCACGAGAATTCCTTTTTTTGATCAAGATCAATGTATTAAAGATCTGTAAGTTCGTTCACTATTAAAAATGTCAAACTTTATGATGGCAATGTCAAAATTTGACATATTCAATTCAGTGTCTCACAACTTAAGTAGGAAAATTATGGTACGCGAGGGGTAAAAAAAATTGTTATTCAAATTTGGAACCCAAATATTGAAATGTTAAAAAATACTTTAATCTCGTAAATTTATCAAGCTGTTAATTATTTTTATTTATAGGTGTTCGTTTATATTCTTGATAAAATAGTGTGGATGGTGTTAATTGTTGTTTTGACAACACAAACACTCCAAATGGCTGGTATTATAGAAACGCCAAAAAGTTCACAAGGTTTCACATATTCAAAGGTAAATTTCAATTTTCGTAAATAAATTCTAAGTTCGAAATTCAGAATCCAAACAAAACAAATATTGAATAAATCAATTTGTGAATGGACTAATAAAAATGGAAAGTTCCGTTGCTAGTTATTATTGAAATCTAAATTTGAAAGGTAAACAATGTAGTATATTTTGACAAACAATCACATTGCTTCCATTCTAGAAATTTTCATTTTATGTAAGTTTAAGGTTTAATGACAAAATTAGCTTTAGTGATTTCGCATAAATAATATTGATTATACGTGACGTTATTCAAACACCTGCCTTTATGGTAAACCTTAATTAGTATTCAAAACGTGAAGAAAACAATAAAGCAAACTATAAGCCTCGTCATAAAAAGCCATTGAATGAAAAAATTTTATATATCAGAACTTTCAACTTATAATTGATAATATATATATATATATATATATATATATATATATATATATATATATATATATATATATATACCAGTTCTATATGCCTATTCTTTCTTAATCTTCTCTACCTGCTTATATCCATTTTTTCGTCGGAAGCTCTCTTTTCCTTTTCTTTCTTCTTCTCCCCTTAACAAGGATCTATTCACCAAACTGTCTCCGTCCATACTGGCTATATGCCTCATCCAACAGAGTCTTTTTGCTCTGACCACATATACCATCTCTGCTTGAAATACAGTACTTTGACCTCTGCGTTCGTTCTTTTTCTCCACTCGTTTTGCTGTCTCTCTCCTCCGAAAAGCTTCCTTAGTGCCTTTCTCTCCCATATGTTTATTACGTTCTCTTCTTTTTTGTTCATGATTCAGCACTCACTACCATACAGTATCATTGGCGGCTTTTGAAATATCTTCTGATCTCAATAGTTTTCCTAGGGCTCCAAACGTTTTTTTTCCTCTCGCCAATTTTTTGTCAATTTCCCTGACTTCGCCTTTTTCATTTGTCACTGTCACTTTCAGGTATTTGAACTACTGGACTTCATCAAATGTATACTTCTTATTTTGCTCTGTCGTCACTTTCAATTGATTGCACCTATTCAGATCCCTTCCATCTCCATATATTTGGGCTTTTGTTTAGTTATGCGCAGTCCATATTCTTTTGCTTTTTTTTCAAAGAGTGGGAATATTTTTTCTAGATCTTTTTTCGTTCTACTTATAATTACCACATCATCTTGCCTAAGCAAGGATTTGTCTTTTATTGTTGTAAATCATCCCCTGGGTTCGGATGTCACTATTTCTCAGGATAATTTTTAATACAAGTTTAAACAGAACTGTTGATAGTGGGTCTCTTTGCTTTGAACCTCTTTTTGTATCCAACTTCTCCGATAAGCTTCCTTTGACAGCTACTTCATTCTGGGTGTTATTCAGTGTAATTTTTACCAAATATATTTTCTTGTTCGGCCAATGATTGATTATAATAGGACTCTAGAGAGAAAAGATAAAATTTCGAGAAAAACCGAGTGATTTTTCGAAATTTTCTTTACTTATATTGGATTTTTACACTTTTCTTCTGTTTTTACCAGACAGAAAATGAGAATATATGCAACAATTGATGCGATGATCTTTCCTAGGATATTTTTGATAAAAGGGTTGTCCTGAATTTTGGTTCTGATTGTTTGGAAATTTGACTAAATTCGTCGAAGTCAATTTTCGTGATATTTGTTGTCTGACAATTTCTTGAAGGAGTTGTCGTCGTTGCTTGTTATTTGGGTAATACCATTGATACATATTTCGCAGGAATTGGGAATTTCAGTTAAGAGATGCCACTGAAATGTATGGATAGACCTAAATTCACTTTATTTTATTATTTAATTCTATGATGTGGTAGCGTGTGAGATCTTGTCCTTGGAGGAGCAGTATGGTACAGTTGTCTTGAGACACTCTTCTTTTGCAAATTTTGTTTTTGATATTTATAGGAAATGGTAATACGTTAATATATTCTTGAATTGAGGAATTTGCCAATATTTGATTTGTTAATTGTGGGTGTTGTGTTGTTAGGTATTTTCTTTGACACTCACTTTTTGCTGCTTCTGGTACTCTAACACCAACACACAAATTGCGTGGATCCTTCTGACTGCGCCACTTTTATATTTCTTATTACAAATAACGTTTTTAGAAATAATTTATCTAAATTAGTTAAGTGTAACTACGACGGTTGAAAGTAGAAATAAAGTTCAGTTGTCGATATTTTTATAAAGCACAGAAAAATAGGTAAAAGTGTAACTCGTTGAAGATCGGCATACATTTTTTTGATATGATACATTATGATTGAAAAAATGTTCACCTAAAAAGGGGTAGCGGAGTTTGGAATGAGAAAATGAGTTCCAATCACTACCTTTTAAGCGTAATACCTCGGAATTGAGTGGGCTGACGAAATTCTATCAATTTCTTACGAGTAATCACCTTCTGTTTGTTGAATGCTGAATTACTGAGTTTCACACAAATTCTAATAATAGAAATTAATCATTTCTTTTGAGAATCTAAAGAGTGTGTGTCCTATTAGATAACCATTTATACAAAAACATGTGGAAAAATTTGATACCAAAAGAGGTTGCAAAAGTGCAATGCGATAATCTTTTGCATCTAAGCCGCGAGAATGGTTTTACCGAGGCCATATAGAACTGTGTTTTAAAATTATAGAATACGATACCCTTGTCTTTCGAATATTTGTGAGTCACCCTCTATTTTCACGGTTCTACTTTATCTCCCCGACATCTCCAAACCTCCCAACTCCTTTCTACTATAATGAATACTTTTTGAAGCATATCATTTCATTACTCTACCATGATTGATTTTTATTCAATGATGAGCTAATAATTTTGCTTGTGCCCTGTTCTATTCACAAATTACTTTGGTCATTGGAAATGGAGGGATCTATATAAATATCTAATAAAATGCCCTAGTTGTGATAATAAATAATTTATTTTTTATTCATTTATTCAGAGTAACGAATGCAACATTCAACTCTCTGTTGGATCTGATGTGAGGAAAAACTGTGGAATAGTGGAGAGATCTGAATTAACTGCTAGTTCCTTCCATGTAAGTATAATGAATGTCAAATATAAATCGTGAATGAGAAATGCGATTTTTTTTTAAATAATTATATTCCAAATAGAATTTTGTCAAATTTCAGCTTCTGTGAGAATAATGAAGTCAGAAATTTGCTACTATAAAATAAATTAGATAAAAGAATCTGGTCTTTCAAGTTTAATTTAATCTGAATTTTGATTTTATCAGTAAATATGACTAAATACTTATTTTTAGTTAAATTATATCGCAAAGATGGTTTTTTCCCTTAACTTTGACTAGACAATTTGTTTGTTAGTGTTATTTGGTCAAAATTAGTTTTCTGATTTTGTCAAACATTTACTTCTATTGTACTTTAGACAAAAAATCAATTTGACGGAAAGTTTGAAATTTGTTTTTCTTACTTTGATTTGGTCAAAATTGAGCTTCACCAAAATTTCGGCAAAAACTTTTTTTCTCAGTTTAAGTTGACCACGATTAAGATTTTGTTACTTTTCTTTCTTTGAAAATTTGATTATCCCTCTTATCCCTCTTATTTGGTAAAAAATTTATTTTTCCCACCAAAATGGATTTTCTCGGTTTGTCAAGAATTAATTTTTACAAATCAAAGTGATCATAAATTTGTTTTTTCCACTTTGATTTCGTCAAAAATCGACTTTTATATTTAAATTAGGTTTGAGTTTTATAAAGAACATCACGTTTCAAATTGAATTTGGCTACAAAATCGATTTTCTCTCTAATTTAAGGCTAAAATTTGTTTTTTTTGCTTAAGAATTTTAAGAATTTATTATTTCATTTGAACTTGATCAAATATCCAATTTTCTCTGTTCAGACTCTCAAAAAATTAGCTTCGCCAAAAATCGCTTTTCTTAGTTCAGTTTCGTTAAAATTAATTTTCCACTTTAATTTGGGGCATAACCCTGTTGTTTATATTTCGAGTATGTCAAGAATGAAATTTTTCATTTCAACGTGATTAAAAATTCGTTACTTCCACTTGAATTTTGTCAATAATTCACTTTTAAACTCAAATTTAATTTGAGTTTGATGAAGAGCTTTTACACTAGAATTTGGCCAAAAGATAGTTTTTTTCTTAGTTCAGTTTCGTTAAAAGTCATTTTCTACTGTAGTTTGGGGTGAAAACTTGTTATTTATATCTCAAGTATGTCAAGAATTTATTTTCTCATTCCAATGTGATAAAAAATTCGTTAGTTCTACTTGGATTGTGTCAATAATTGATTTTAGACTCAAATTTGATTTGAGTTTGACCACTTTTTTGCTCGAATTTGGTGACAAAATCGTTTCTCTTTCAGTTCAGTTTGGTTGAAAATTTTATCTCATCACAATTTCGGATCAATTTTTCTTTTCAGCTTAAGTATGTCAAGAATCAATCATGTCATTTCAACTTGAGCAGAAATCCAATTTTCTATGATCATACTTTTGAAAAATTTGCTTCTCCATAATTTATTTGGTCTAAAACTTATTTTTCTTTGCTTGAGTTTAAGATGAAAAAATATTTACCAGCTCAAATTCTTCTTAACTCCAAATTCAGTTTAGTTAAAATTCATTTTGCACATCAATTTGGGGCCAAATTTTTAAATTTTATTTGATCAAACATTTATTCAATCACTTAGATTTTGTCAAAAATTAATTTTATTGTGAAATATAGACAAAAATCTGTTTTGCCTGTTTCAAATTTTTTCATAAATTTGCTTTTTTACTTCAATTTGACTGGAAATTTATCTTCTCACTATGATTTGGTTTAAAAATAAGTTTTTCACTTCAATTTGTTGTGAAATTTGATTTTTTTTCTTCGAGTTTGATGAAAAAATTACTTCCAATTATTTAATAATCAAATGTTTTTATGAACGAAAATATACTACAACTTCAATAACCGTTCAAATCAATTTCTACAATAAACGTAATTATGAATAAAACACCAAAATATAACCCCAAAATTATCTCTAACTAACTATTACATTTCATTTTTAGAAACAATTTGTCCAAGGTGACTACTTCTTCTTTATGAATAAAAATGAAATAATTCAAGCAGTTTTGTAATTAAGGTAAGTTCGATGTGGAACAATTTGATTTTAATTAACTCATTAATTATTCAAAATAGAGTACCAGTATAACAAGATTCCTTATTATATTCAGTTCCAATTATTTCCGTGAAGTTCATTGACGATTTCGAGCTCCCACGTTTCCCAGAATATGAATCGGTCATAAAAATTAGTTGATCATTTGGAAAGTACGATATTTGTGAGATATAATAAATAAAGAATAATTTAAATATAGTTTATTAGATTGAAATAATCAAACAAAATTTGATAATCAATTAATTTATATAGATTAATATAATATAATAAATAGAATGTCGTTCAGGTCAATCCAATAAAAACAGTCACATAATTACGAATCAGTCTCATTCCAAATTATCTTGCATATCGTGTAGAGAGAGTTGATTCAAGATTCGCAAATAATGTCCATGACAACACCTTCTGCTTGTTAATAAGCAAGTTATTGACGTCAAACGACTAGTTAAAATATAATATTTGAGTTCAAAATAAATATCTGGGAGTTCTTTTTATAATTGAGGAAATGCTTAACATTAATTCAATTGCTCAAGTATTATACACTATCGGTCAAAAGTTTTTGCTCGTTAAGTTAAAACTTGCGAGTACCAGCTGATTTGATTATTTTTCTTCAACTGTGAATTATTTCTTTGATGTTTATGATTGTAATTTAGTCCCAGTTAGTCCTGTAAAGCGCAAGAAGGCGCTATAATTTATAATGTTTTGGGCTAAGATATCTTTTTGTAAAGTTTCTATACCAATTGTTTTCGTTCTCGCAAATTCAGACTTGTAAGCTAAGAAATGCGTAACTCGTGCATTGATCGCAAGTCTCGAAAGTTTAGTCAAAAGTATTTGTACCATTGTTGCTAAATTGAAAATACCTCGACGTACCGTGGACTACAACGTGAAAAAATGTGCATCCACCAGGAGTTTTGGCAGTAGGAAAAGTTCAAGGCGGCTTCGAAAAATCTTGGCCTTTTGGAAGGGTGATAGTGAAGAAATTACTTTTGAGACGTCACAATAAAATTAAAAGGTTGCCGTTGGCTAAGGAACTTAAAAATTGGGAAATTTTGTTGAATGATGAGTTTGAGGTTATTGGGTCGAAGAGAAGACTGTTTGTGAGCAGGTGAAATGAATAACGGATGCTAGATCCGACTGTAATCTCGACTGTAAACCACGGCGAAAGCTCAGTAATGGTTTGAGGATATTTTTGAAAAATGGCAACTGGTGACCTTGTAACAATTGAAGGAATTTGGAAGAAAAAAAGGTTATTAAAAATTTATTACGCTCTGGCAAGAACTTGATCGGCAGAATATTCATCTTCCATCATGATCCCAAGCATTCGTTAATGAGATGAAAAGAAGTGGTAAGTGAGAATGTATAGTACAAGGAAGTCAGAAAGCAGCGTCCTAGTTCCTTTTCACATCTTTGGAGTATTCTGAAAAACGAATTGAATAAAATAGAAATAATAAAAATAAGGTAAACAAAAACTTTCGACTGGTAGTGTATTATTGGTAACGAATACAATTGATTTCGTTATTGAAAAATAAAGAATTTTGGATGTTATATGACCAATAATACGTGGGAAATCATACAAATAAATTGAGAGAAAGTTATGTTACGTTTATCCTGAAGGTATTCTATCTCCCTGGATGATACCAGATGATGTTGAACTTCATTCACTATAACTACTTCTTAAATGTCAGCGAATTTCTCCTTCAATATGGAGTTTGAGTACACGTTAATATTCCAAAAATCAAGATCCAGTGTATTTGTCAACGGAATCAAAAAGCAATTTCCAACAATTTCAAGCAGACAGGCATCAAAACTAAACATGTAAAATAATAGGAAAGGGACTGTGGAGGGTTAAATTGATAGAAGGAAACATCATTTTCGAAGTTATATGATTCTGTGATGTAGAATTATAAGATCTGGATACCTTGAAGAAGAAATGAAGAAACTAGTCAACAAAAATACCGTAATATGGAATTTATCGATTATCGATTTTATAACTCAATCAAATTTTAAATTTCTTCAACATATGACAGGTTTAAAGGAATAAAAAACACTTTTTAAAAATTTAAAACTATATTTTATCATTTATTTGATCTTTTAGAGAGTATAACATTGAGTTAAATTGAAAAAAAAATCTATTTATGTGGTATAGAAGGATCTAAAACAATTATTTTGTAGCAAAATGCCACAAATTGTGTGTGATACACCAGTACATTTGAGAAACTGACACCGAACCGTTTTTATACACAGATCGGCCAGTTGAAAATTTGATCCTGTCTTCCTGCTTATGGGGAAACATGCTGCAATTGCCCTTCGTTTATTAATCGTAGTTTTCAAGCTTAGTGTCACCGATCTCAAGTCAAATATTTGCTGAAGAAAATTGCTTGCAACTGCAGGTTTTTGCCTACCTCACTTCTCGATATAACAGCAAAGAATTTGCCATAATCAAGCCTAATATGTAATAAAACAACCTAACCTGCGATCTTTTACTCCCTCTCAAAATTTCATATCTCCCATAACATTGTCAATCAAATCTACGTCTCCCATATGCCGATCTTATTCTTGGCTTGACCTTATAGTAACGTCTGACTTGGGCCTTGCGCAATTCACCAGCAAAAGTTAACAGTAGAGTTACAGCTTTGTTGTCTTTCCATATGACGTTTGCCACATCAATTCAATCCATATTCACCACATATTTAACGGAAAATTCGAGTTCTTTTTTTATCATTTCCTTGTCAGCGTGTAGTTTGCAATCTGGAATGTGAGTGTGTCGTCTTAAGATTCAATATCCCCTTTTAACTAAGTACTCCAGTAATACCAAGGAAGTAAAGTGATTATCAAAATAATGTTGACAGGGCCGGATTAAGATTTATGAGGCCCGGGGCTAAAATAATGACGGGGCCCCCTTAAGGAAAATTCCCGGAAAAATTCACAAAATAATATCGTTAGATTTGTGGTATCAACACATCAAAAAATATAGAATGATTTCCAAATGATGGGGCCCTCTTGGACCTGGGGCCCGGGGCTATAGCTCCCCCAAGCCACTAACTTAATCCGGCCCTGAATGTTGATAATTCTAATGTCTTGGTATGTCCGCGCTATTCTGATTATTATGTTTGAAGATGCTGGTTCATAGGGGAGTACAACATTGTGAGATTTTGTTTCAGCTTCAATTTCATACGCAAAATCTGGAATTTCACTTCTTACAAAAAACTTTTGTGTGGTTTTTTGCGGTTACACCTTTTTAGATTACTTCTTGCTTTAGTGGAGCAAATTTGTTTGTTCATACAATACTATGCCATCAATAGAACTCCACTAAAAGTTCTATTCAACGCTTCTACGATAGTTCTTATTTTTAAACTCCCGTCACCATTAGTTACATTGAAATGAATATAATGTCTAATTTTCTGAAACGTTGGCTTCGTTATTATTTATTGAATCATAGGGAATACCAACAACGACTGGATACTCTTGGCAATTGTATCAATGACATCATATGAGTTACACCAATCAACTGCTAAATATTTAAATCGGTAATTTGAAAGTATTGGTTAAGATTCTTTTGTATTAAGTAGAGATTTTATTCAGTAAAAGAGTTATCAACTTTTTGAGAAAAATATATAAGATTTGAATTGGTGTATAAAGCTCAAACGAATTAGGTAGTAGTTCTATAAATCGTAACTGCTGGTCATTTAGAACTAAGTTTTTCTTTTTCCATTGTAGTTGCCTCTTTTTTTCTTTTTTGATTAGTAAGAACATTATTTGAGTGGCTATCTTGTTGACCAGGATCTGCAGATGAGGGATAAGCAATAACATAAAATACACACAATAAGATAAAAATAAAAATCTGGATCAATAACGCTGTTATCATCTCTCTCTAGTACGTCTTCGCTATCATATTGGTACAGTATGTCACATATTTCACGATTCCTCTATGTTTTTGACCTGGTTCTGTAATAATATGACATAATTTGACATCAATATCCACAACTATAATCACAATTGATATTTCTATCATCACCCAATGTAAAAAAAGACAATATGCTTCGGTAACAAAACATGGTTTCGCCGAGAGGAATACAATTTTATGCACTTTGATTATACTTTCATAAGATTCAAACTTTCAACGATTCACTTTAATCAACACACGAAATTTGAGCTGGCGAAAGTCAACAAGTTACGCCATCTATGATTTGTTTTGTGTAGAATTCGGGCTGGTATGTTATGATGCAGTAACATTGATTTGAATGAACTAAAATTTCTACAAAGGGTTAATAAAGATGGATAGGCAAACCCTTTGTATCAGGTGAATTTACGTTTTGGAAGGTTACAACAGAAAAGGCGCTTAAAATTTTATTTGAAGTCATTTAAATGTGTATCCCTACTTTTTATACGAAGATTATGATTTTGAAATGATTATAAATATTTATAAAATTATTTTTACACTTAATAATCAGTTGATAATGGGTACTGTTGAATTTGATTATCATATTAATAACAATGTCTCTCAAAAATAATCGGTGTTATGACTACAAATATTAAATCTGGCAAATTGAAGTTATTTTCCATTGAAAATACATGAGAGATAACAGAAAGTTGTTTAAATTTCATGCTTAACATATACTCTTTATTATATATAATTATAAATATCATACCAAATTTCAAAAACTTCTTATTCAAGATAATTTAATTCCAGGTTTTATATTGTCATCATTTTATCAACACGAAACATTTTCAACGTCTGGAAGTAAATGAAAATTAATTCGAAAAAAGCCGCTTCAAATTAATAAGAGCGTTAAAGTGAAAGTCAAGGGAAAGTTATAAGATCTCACTTTCTCTTAATTTATAAGTGATTATATTGTTTTTTTCATTAAATTTCAGAATAAGAAGGCGTTTATAAAAAAAATCAGACATCTATTTTGAGAACACTCTGTTTTGGATTGGATTTTTTTTATTTGCATTAACCGACTTGATCTATTTTGTAGTCAGATTTTTTATAAAAGAAGTATTTGTACATTTAACTTGTCTATACGACCACTCCAATATTGAGGAGGCTACAAAGGGGATAATATACAGGGAATTTCAAAAAAAGATGATCCCGTTTCTAGGATAAATAGAAAATCTCATATTTAAGTTATGCTCAATACTATTTATTACGAACCGTGTAACTAGTGTCCTCTATGAGAGTCAGGCATAAAAACTAATCCTTTAGATGTATCAGCTTCCAAAACATATTCGTATGAATTTTCAATCCAATGTTCAACGCCCTTTATCTTGAATACGGATGGCGTTACGAAAATTTTTCACTGAGCAAACCCCAAATATTTCCCAGTTCTCTATCTATTCTAGAGACGTGATCGCCTTCTATTAAAGCACCCTGTATTTATTACTCAACAACTGTATTTCATCATGACTTAGATCTTTTTATTTGTTTTTCTTGATGAATCGTCTTGATTTTAGATCCCTTCTGAAAAAAATTCAGTTTCAAAAGACACTTATAGCCTCAATATTTGTAATAAAATAATTCTTTTTTCTTTTTCAGATTATTTAAGCTGAGTGCACCAATTGGCCCAAAATATCTGATCAGCGTTTAGGAAATAATGAATGAAAAGTCTGATAACTACTTCTAGCAAATTTTTCTAATATTATTGACGAAATTGTATACTTTGAAAATTTGGAGTTTTTATATCTGATATTCGTACTGAACACTACACCACAACTCAAAATTACACTGACGCACGTTACGTTAACTAAGTTATCGTCTTCAGGCACTGAATTTAAATTAATTTTCCTTCTAAAGCAGTGTAAATATGGGTTTTGATGTTGTTAATTTTGAATTAGAAGGGAAAATTCATATTGTAACTAATCATGATTTATTCCCACAATATTCTAAAGCTAGTTTTAGGTCCAGCTCTATATATTTTAGGAAATTTAATTGCAATTTATTTCTAATTTTATCAATTGTTCTGATTTTGGATTCTACAGGAATTTTCCTAAAATTTTTATATCCTTATTTTCAATTTGAGATGTGAAAGAAAGAATCTTAATTAATTCATCTATAATGAGTCTGAATTGCAGTTTTCTATGATACAAATTGAATAAGTACTGAAGCAATTATACAATATCCATGTTATGACACAATTTCTTCCAGTCATGTTGGTTCTTGGTGATGGATATAATAAAAACTTGATAAGTAAAGAGATACTTAACAGATACTTATAAATATTATACACGTCGCAATTTTTTCTATTAGGATTTTGTATATAATTGTATAATAAATATTGGTTGGTAATTTTATTCTCAGCTGGTTACTATTACTTGTTTTGAACGATTAATGCATTTTCGTGATCACCAAAGAATAATTTTCATTTTGATTTAGGCTTTTAGCTCTTTATAAACCGAACTACTTATTATAAATAGAAACTGTAGCGTCTTTTGCATGTTTGTCAGCATCTTCGTGTCCTTCTATTCCTTAATCAGACAGCACCCACAAAAATCTGACGTCTATTTATGAAGAGGGTTGTTTGTGTAATTTTTTGAAGGAACTCCAGGCTCATTCAAGTAGATTAGAGGTCTTAATTTCGGAGCTTACGTCAAATAATTTATATTTTGGGGCCCTCATTTTATTATTATCGTGATCTTTTCGGAATCTTTTTTTTTTGGAATCTCACTACTAACGTATTCAGATAAGATCATAAATTGGCGTATGATTTGTTGTGAGAAATCTCTCAATCAAAACTTGAAAAGTTATAAACATAGAGTGATGGATTTACGCCTAGGTGAATGCAAGAATTTGAGCGAGGAAAAAAAGTATGGAGAATCCATTTCAATTAATGAAATTGAAAAAAAAGTTGACAAGAGTTTGAGTAAATTAGCTTAAGTATTTTTTCAAAATGGTTTTCTTAATTCATATATAGCCTTTATCGAGTAATGATCTTCATGTTTTTCATTGGATCATCTGCAGTTTGATAGATAACAGAATCAGTCGATTTTCTTCTACTTTACAAAAACTATACATCATTTCCTCACAACGTTGGGAGATCTTGATGAGCGTACCAATTCAAGAGTCTTTCTCAAACTTGTAGGTTTGTACAACATGCAATTATTGATGCACTCGAATTTATAATCGAAAGCAGAGATAAAAAATTGACTACGCGATCGGATCCTAGTCATTATTTGGAATGTAATTTCATATCGTTTCTATGCTGCTAGTAAGAAGTTTCAAGAATCTCAAGCCAAGACATGAGAGATAGATAATGTAGAACAGAAAAGTTCAGTCAGATGACTCAGAAAGAACACCTCTTCTAGATATTCTGAGGGTGAAATTAACGGGTCGTGAAAGTGATTGTGGAAAATTTCGATTTTTTGACGATTTATCTGAAATATATACAAAAAATCATGCCAATAAACTAGTTACTAAGTATACTGACGATTTGATAAAGACATTAGGCAATGAATGTATTCATTACCATCATCAACTCAGAAATTCCTAGTGAAAAACGGAAGATGGAGTCTTCGAGATGCTTAACCGAATGTGAAAATTGCTCTCCATATTTTTTTAGGTACTCCGGCTACTAATTTTTCAGGAAAAAGATCTTTTCCGACTCTAAAAATAGTTCAAACTCATTTACGCGCAAGAATAGACCAAGATAGACTCAAAGCTCTTGAATAAATAATTCAATTATGAGGAAATATAATCGAAGTTTGTACGCGGAGCAAAGCCAGAAAAAAAAATTATCTGCCTAACGCTTTTAACTTCTTTATCTTTAATGTTTATCAGTTATACTTGAAAATTTTACTTTAAAAGAATGAAGTTATTTTGAAGTAAGAATTTTAAATCAAAGTTGATGAAATGATATTGATTCTGAACAACTTCTCGATTACTTTTAGTCGTATTTGCCACTATTTTGTAGAGGACCCAAATTTTTTAAACTAAAATTAAGTTAGGAATTATTCTTTCACCAAGCAGAGCTGGATTCTAAAAAAAGAAAAATAAAATCGAGAACTTTCTGTCTTCCTTTGAGTCGTTTCAATAGAAAATATTTTCATAAAATTAGGTCAGAAATAATGTCTATAAAAACATATTATATATTAAAATGAACCAAAATTTATATTCAAGAAGTAATATTCATAATGTGTGAATTACTTTAGGACTTTACTAATCATTTATTTGATATAGGAAGTGACTGTATCAGTTATTCTTATATTTAGACTGATGTTTAACATATTTCTCTTAATAATATTATAAACTATTTTTAAATATACGATATTTTTATATAAAATGGTTGTTTTCATTTAAAAAAATAGGTGAAGAATTATTTCATTTCTGTTATCAAATAATATATCAGCCACATTCTGTTCTCAATGTGTTTAGTCAAAGAGTATTGATAAGAAATTTAAATAATTCATAACCATTACCTTTGTGATCAAAGTTAGTTCACTAAATTCATCTTTAAATTCTCATTACCACTTACATTTTATATTTCTACATCTTCAAAGAAACCACATATTCTAGCTCTAGCAGAAATATCCGAGGTTCACCTTGTATACCGTAGATACGACTCACACACCCATTTCGTTATCGCTAGTGACTATAATGTTCATCACGAGTTGATTATAAGAGGCGGGAAACTGAAGGTTTTGCCAACAATCACGGATTGACCCAACCAGAATCTCCTATCGAGATGGTGACTTTGCTAGCCTCTTAGACCTGTTTCTAACAACAGACACTGAATTGTACAACGGGACCATACCTGCACCACTCGGAACATCAGATCACAAACTAATTACAGCGACGTGTGAATTGAGGATCCATTTTTGGCTTTATAGATCTACAAAATGGAAATATCTAAGGGATTTCCTTTTTATGTTTCCTTGGAATGATATTTGCTTCAATGACGATAACCCTTCAATGGATGCAAACTGGATATCGGTAGTAGTCTTGGTAGGTATTAGAGCCTTTATACCTTACTTCTTCAAGGGTTTCGTAAGCAACAATTCATGGTTTGATAAAAACTGCACTAGAGCGCTTAATAACAAAAATCCTGGTATCGAAAATCGAAAAAATTTTGTTGTCTCGAGAAATACCTGCAAGCAGACATATATTGAAAGAAACAATATAATTAGAGAGTGTAGAACAAGTTCTGTCGCGACAAAACCGGTCATCAAAGGCTTTTGCTAGTTGGAAATTTTACCATTGACTGAAGAATATGTTTTATTTACAGTGACCTCAAAAGAGAGACCGAATTTGTTGCGTCATATATCTGCTCTAAATTCAACCCTTGGTTCCCAAAAAAATTTCGACACCAATATGTGGCAAAACTTCTCAATGACTTGAAATCCATGAAGCCACTGGCCCTTAGGAAATACTACCAATCGTATTGAAATAAATCCGCAGCTGAACTAACAATTGCGCTGCTGTACAATTTCTTTCTCCTATCTCATAAAAGAGGTCTCTTCCCTGTAGATATGGAAATATGCTCGAGTTCAGGTCATAGTAGAAAAGATGCTTCAGTCACAGCCATTTCCAGCGTCATAGTGAAAGTCATTAACCAGCTATACTCAATCAACATCATCAATACGACTATTGTAAGCACAGATCATCCCAGGATCTCCTTGACTATGTTAGCAACGTATAGACTGAAGCTATCGAGAAATATGAGAAATCCCAAGCAATCGCACTAGACATAACGAAGGCTTTTTACAGGGTTTAGGATGCTAACCTAAATAAATTAGAGATCGTACGTTTTGTTGTCCTCGCTCATCGACGGACTTAGTACCTTTCTCAAAGATCTGTCCAGGTCGCTATCGATGGACACATCTCAGAAAAGTTTGAGGTCAACGCTGGTGTTCCTCAGGGATACATCTTGTCACCTACTCTCTTCTTCTTTTATATCAAGGATTTATTCGACAAAATTGCGATTTCGATCTAGAGATTTGCCGGCACGACGTCATACTGATGTCATCGCTCATATAAACCGCCTCAATAGCTCGGCTAAAACCCAAATCCGAAGGCACAGATCACCACCATCAATACCGATCTTGAAAACATTTTGGAGTGGGGTGGAAGCAATCGGATTGAGTTTAATATAGCAAAAAAACAGGCTGAAATATTTACAAAGAAGGCTAACTCAGGATTTGTTCTTATCTTGACACAAAATATCATCATCACCACGAATTCACTTGTTACGTATTAAGATTGGAAGGAAGATGTCCTGGCCGAGCTATATACTCCACAACAGCTTCTTATCCTCTATAAGGCTCAGATTCGTCCAAATTTAAAGTATTGCTAGTCTATTTGGAGCTTGATATCCAGGGTTATAGATGAGGATGCTTAAATCAGTATAGAAAAGAGCAATTCTATTTTACGCGATCCAAAGTTGACCAGAAAATTGGACAGCTTAGAGCATAGAAGAAAGATCCTTTACCTGACTCTGTTTTGCCGATACTACTACGGCAGATGCTCTTTTGAGCTATCTAACAAATTGAGAAGTTTTAAGAAGACCTATTCGAAAGGCAGACGAGCCCATGAACACCAAGTGAATTTATGGGGACTCTTTTCTTTGGAATGAGCTACTAAGGTACGTCTTTCTCTAGAACACTCTAGAACATACAGAAGTTTAAGATAAATATTCACAGGTATCTCCATAGGGCAGACACTAACCAAGGGTAATAGGATTTACCCTCTTGCTCTTTCTCTTCACATAAAAAAATCATATCAATAGACTATTCCCTCTTCGCTGAACTAACCTTTGCTTACTAATACCAGTAATGTGTCAGTCCTAGTTACCTAGCTGATTCTTTTATAGTCCTAGCCTATCAAGGCTCTCTAAACTAACTCAAAATACTCAGATTCGTGTTTGCAACTACAAGAGGGTTCTTCGCACCTATGAAGATCTTGCTTTGTTTCCAGATATGTAACTGGAGCCATGCATCTTTCTTTTATTTTGTAACAGGTTAACTTTTTTGAATCCTCTACTGAGATATTTAAGCTGCAGATTTGGGCTCTATCATCATAGCCCATGTGTACTGCAAGCTTTTATCCACAATAATGAATCATATTGATCGTACTCTATATTATTTATTATAAAAACGGTATGCATCGTCAATAAATAAAAAGAGAATGATTAAAAGAAATTGAAGCAATGATACTCATCATAGAATTAGAGATAACTCTCAACAATTTATGATATGTTTAAATTGAGGCCTAGAAAAAAGTAAATTATTTATAATACACCCTCTGAACGCGCACCGCGTCAGTGGTATTCGAAATTAAAAACATGGAAAAACCAAGAAATTATAAGCAAATTTATTGAACGTGTCTGAACCTGTAATTATTTTCTTTTCATTATCGCCACTGTATCACCGAAAAATATAAAAAATAATATAAAAAAAACGCGCTGACGTTAATCAATTTCTTGAAATCTTAGCACAAACATCCACGATACCTTCAGCATCTAATTAAATCTTAACCTTGGTACAGAAGCCACCATCTCTGGTTAGCGAATGCAGACAGTTCGCAGCCACAACATATACGTTGCAGTACTATCCGCGATCGTTTGTAAGAGTGAACATAGTCTGTGCGAATCTACATTAGTGCGAAGTCCTTTTCAGGTGAGTTGTTTCGAATTTTTTTAAATTTATATATATAAAAAGTCATTTTAAAAAAGTAAATGTAGCTCTAATATAAAGCTTTTGCTTACATATTTCAAAGAAGATTCAATCCAGAAAAAATTGTCTGCATTTTTTAACTCAATTAAAGTCGAGCGTAATTTTTTATATCAGCATATTTCATATACATCAATTGGGAAAATAAGAAGGGAAGTTTTATACGAGCGTAGACTTAAAACACCGTATTTTATTTATCATGAATTCTGCCCTTATACTCATCATAGTATGCTAATAATTTTATATGTAAAATATACAGCAATGAATTATTTTTAAACAGGGAATATGCTACGTGTGGCACATTATTAAAAAGGTATTTAGTCGGAAAATATAATTAGAAATCATAAAATATACTCAAGAGATAACTTTTTCCCAACACAATGACTTATCTTAAAACTATGAGGATCCGAATTAGCGATTTGAACGGTAAAGTTAAGCTTGGAATGTAACCATTTGGTAGCATCAGCTAAGCCCGTCAGGTTCAGGTGATGTGGAAAGCGGTAGTTCCTGCTTTGAAACCTTTTGTGTTTGTATTTTCACGATATTTCCATAGTAATAGATATTATGATTTCTGACTATTATTTATTGAAATAAAAAATTCACAGTATTTTTAGGATAACACAACACTACAAAAAACATTCTGTAGTAAGTATTGCCAATAATTTCAAAATGATGAAGTATCAAAATTATTTCTTTACAAAAATAACGTGAAACGGATGTTAGGGATTAGAATATTGATACAATTTTTTTTAAAATCCAATAAACTTAATAATTGACAATGTTGTTATAATAGAACCTGAGGGGCTTAAGTTGACTCAGATGATTTGACATTTTACTTACATAGCCCCAAAGTAACAGTTGCTTTGTTGAAGCTACTTCACCTATTATTTTAGTTTTCACTAAATCATGAAGTGACCCCTTTCAACATAAGGTCTTGGTATAGAGACGACCAAAGTCAATTTCGGACTATTTGAAGTTCATGTTCACGTGGAATTTGGGTATAAAGTATGAAAAAACACATTCATATGTAATTTATAGGTTAATAAACAGTTCCCTCAAGTTAGTTCATACAGTACAGAAAAAGCTTATATCCATGGAATCTATTTTTGGAGCAGCATTTTTTTTTTCGCTTCTTCGATTGAGTCTCAATAGTTTTCTTCGAAGCTGCATATGTCTCCTCAGTTCTTAGAGAATTAATGTCACATTATTCACATAATTTAACCATTAAGTGTTGAGAATTAATGTCACATTATTCACATAACTTAATGTATCTTTTAAATTGAATGGGGAATTTTATTGTCCAAATACTGTAACTGACCTAAAATAAGCCTGAGATCGTCGTGGTATTATTTTGTAGAATTTGAAAAAACTTCTAGCAATCATGAGTCAACTGGGAATTTTGGGCTCATAGATAAACTTACTTCAAATGCCTCACGAGTATGGAGGGTACAGAGAAGAAGAATTGTTTCTTATGGGAGAAAAGTGTCCAGCGGTATAAGATAAATAACAGTTCAACAACCTTTCAGAATGACGCTGGAATAGGGTGTAGAAAAATAATAAGAGGGCTGCTACTCAAGTTTTGAGATATGGCGATACTGATATGAATATGTCAAATCTGTCATAAATCACTATCATCATAAAGTTTGACATTTTTAATGTTGTTTTGAAGCACTGCGATTGAAAGTTTTCGGCATTTCTTTGTACCAATTGACACAGCATTTTTTCGAGCGATTATCAAATAATACGGTAACCAATTTCGAATAAATCTTTGTGTCGACTGAATGTTCATGTAATATTATATTCATACGAGAGGAACTAATGCCCAAGTATGCCTCAATCTCACAGTATGTCACATGACGATCTTGCAATATCAGTTCACGTACCAACACCGTTTTTGGAAGACCTTCACGAAATTCATCCTGTAGCTAAGTGCGAACACTATTGAGTTCGGAAAACCAACCAAACACGATGTCTCGAGATGGTGCTTCGTATAATTCGAAATCTGTTTAATCTTAGAGAGCTGGGGCTACGGGAATTAATCTTGAATTAGGTGTAATTACATAGTTGTTTCATTTATTTTATAAAAATAACTTGAAAAGATTTAAAATGAATTTCATATTTTCCTAAACATTCTATTTATGATGTTTTTACCTATTGGGTAATAAAAGTTGTGCATTTATTTTTTAAGTATACTATAGTCGAAATGAAATCAACATAAGTAATTGCTGCTATAAAACTTCATTCACTATATTTTCTAACAAAACTTAAGAAATATAAACAGATAAAAATATCAATTAGTTATGTAATTTTCTTGATGATATTTGATGTTGTAATTCAAATTTCCAGCATGCAATGTTCGGCTTAAGACTTATGAAAGTAAAATGTTTATTTTAATATCAATGCGTTTGACACCATCTCAACGAGTTTCTTACCTAAGCTTGATATTGGGTAATATAGGAACTTGGAATAATTAATTGACATTAAAATGAGAAAAAAGTACATTTTTGTTTAGTTCTTAATGAATTGACTGACACAATTGACCTACTCCCTTCAAGGAAGTAATAATTTATTTTCTGTATAAATAAGTTTGTATCATACTTGCATGATTTTCGTTCTAATTTTATAATAATCCAATAAAGTCAATTAACGTTTCGTGATAAGACTTTGTATTATGTAATTATTCATACACATTTTTTAAACATTCAGCTTGATCTGGATAAAGACTTTCCAGCTTCCATTTCTAATGGAGTTTCAAGTATCGTTTGCAATTTTTAGCATTTTTTAGCATTTAGAATTTTGTGGTTAATCCACATTTAAAATAGAGAGAACTGATGAATTAATGTGATCTTTGTTATGTTGGAAATAATGTTCGTAATTTCGCGGCACAATTTCAATTTGATATTTGAAGTTATCATAAATTTTTTCCATATTTGGAACAATTACCCAAAATAGATAAACATATTGTTCTTAATATTCTATTTTGATTAAAAAGCTTACCAGAATCATAATAATTATCATAATAATAATTATAATTTGCACTTCAATTTCAACGTGGAAAATTATATTTTTTCCACAAATACATACTTTTGAGGCTTAATATTAAGTGAGGCTAAATATAAAGACTTCTTCATTTGATGCTTAATATATGTCATAGATTTATTATTAATTTTATTTTAGGCGAATTCAATTTATTTAACTTGAAAGAGAAGAATGTATAAAAATTCATCTCCTTCAACTTTTCACTTCTTAGAACTTTTAATATATTTTTCGTGATGATTTGTTTTGATTTTTATGTGTTTTCTATGAAAAATCAGTCGCAAAGAACAGGTTCAAATTTGATAAAATATCTAGGATAAAGATCGAAGTAGGTCGGAAATTTTAACATTTTTATTTTAAATTACCTCTTCTTCAGATTTGCATCACAACACAGAAACCATACAAAATCTAAATATTAATCAATATACATACTTAAAATTCATGCTATGAAAGTGAAACGAAACTGTTAAAAAATGTTATTTGAGGGTAGAATGTTGAGTTATTAATATCAATATACGGGGGGTTGCTACTTAAAATTTGAAATATGACAACACTGTTGTGAATTACAAATTTGTCAAATTTGTATGTCGTCAAATCTGACATTGCTCTAATGAAGCTTGACATTTTTAATGGTGAACGTACTCGCTACAGGATGAATTTCGTGAAGGTCGTTCAAAATATGATGTTGTGCTAGAAAACATCGATGCTGATACATGGGCATTCATTCCACTTGCATTTATTCAATATTGCACGAGTATTTGGCTGTCAAAAACATTTGTTCGAGCTGTATACCGAATAATTTTTATTCGCGATGCTTCACAAGACTTTTATAAGAACGTAATAAGCGATGAATCATGCATCTATGCATATGAATCCGAAGCTAAACAACATCGACTGTAGATGTCGTTCAAATTCAACAAATGGTCGTCTGTTTTTTCGGAATAACTGCACATGTTCTCACAGTTCCATTAGATCAACGTAAATGTGACCGACACATTAATTAGAAAAAACAGGTAAAACATTGAATTGATGGGTTATCTGTCAAACAATCTTTGTTTGGTACCCAACGAATATAGAACCGATAATTGGTTGAAACGCATGCAAAAATGTACTCATCCTACTTAAAATGTTGGATAAAGAGGAAGGACACAATTCCAGTTGATGAACGCGAGAAGATTTCATTTATGTAGATCTTCCTCAATGCTTTTCTATTCTAGAGCTACAGGATCTTAAGTGCGCATCACATAAGATGCATATTATCAGTAGTTCATTAGTTTGAAGGACGATTACAGTCACCAATTTCAATAATTGAAATTGAACGAAATGCAGTTGTTTGTCAGTTAACAGTTGAGAATGTTATCTTTCCATTTAGTAACAGTTTTCCCATCATTTCTGTTAGAAATTTCTTTTGTATTTTGTAAAGAATCTTCTCGATGGTAAGTCGATTTTAATGGCAATTGATTGAGGAAATTAACGTTTCGATCTGTATAGGTCGGAAAATCAATTTTTTTAACCAATCCTCTAGTAAAAGAGACCTATATCAAAGACGATTTTCAAGAAAGCAAATAAAATGGGTCTTAATTGTAAACAGTTGTGGAAATTCATTTATTTGACCATTATTTTTGTCTACTTTTTTCACAAAACATTGAGTATGAAGTAATTCGTTAACAAAAGAAACCTTGCACAACATATAAATATATCAACAACAGTATAATTGTTGCGTTGTGTATATGATTTAGAAATATTTTCACTTTTTATTTTGTCGCGTAATAACGCGGACATAATAATTGAGGATACGGGCACTTACAACTTCACTATACAGTAAAAAAAATTTAATCGTTTACCATAACGGATATGTATGATCTACTAATGTTTAATTGATATTATGTATGACAAAAGGTCAATGAAACAGCAATGTAATTTCTTTCAAATCTTAACAATATTTCCTTCCAATTCCACATACAGTACCTTAAAACCAATAGATCTTTTTCTCCTTCTTATTGCGCTTGAGTTTAGTAATCACAATGGCGAAGTGATTCTTGTTTTTAACCCATCTAAATAATTGTTCGATGTAATGTATGGCTGTCAATTTCCGGATGTTACTCAACCAGGAGATTTGTTTCATTCCTATGCCCCTGTGCCTTTCCATTTTGCTGTGTATGACAGTGTTCGGCATGTAACTGTTGTCAAAAATCACGAACTGCATTTGACCAGCATTCAAAGACTTCTCTACTATACGCTGTAAAATTTATTTAAATGCTAGCGACTTTTGATTAGCATAGAACGATCATCACACCCACTTAGCAGATATTTTTCACCTGCACGATTTGAAGTAAGATATGGAGTATCTTCGGAATAACATTCTCATCAATTTTTCCTGATTTTTTCAATGGGTTTTTCACGTAACATATATCATTTTGTAGTTTTTTTAACCATATTTGCGCAGTAGCCAAACCCTTTTTCTTAATATGACTATAACTACGGCAGAAAGTAACAAGATGATACAAGAAATATTTTTTTTCAACGTATTCACCTTTTAGTTCTATACAGTCTTTCCAGCGAGGTTCAATAAATGGTATAATAAGAATCGTCGAAATCCTTATAATAGCCATCAACTTCCATTATCACCTCTTCGTTGTTGGAAAATGTTTGACCATCGAGGCATTTTCCAAGTATGGGAACAGAAAATAATACTAGGGGGATAAATCTGACGAATAGGGTGCATGAGGTAGCCATTCAAACTTCAATTCATTAATTTTGACCATTACAATAACTTCCTTTTTAGCCAAAAAAGCTGTTGTTGCTTGTTTTCTTCGCTCCAACATTGCAGTAAGTTCGCATAATACTCACCGTTGCGCGTTTATAGTTTTTTCTTTTTCAAGATATTCCAAGAAATTTATCCCACTCGCATACCCAAAAACCGACATACCTGCAGATGGAACGGTCTTTGCCTTTTTCGGAGCCGGTTTTCTCTTTTAAGTCCATTGTTTTGATTATTATTTTGTTTCGGATGTGAAGTGATGTACCCACGTTTCATCCATAGTTATGAAACGGCCAAAAATTCGGCTTTATTTCTGTGTAACATTGCCAAACATTCGATGGGAACAAAAAACAAAAACCGTGACGTAAAGCACTGTTTTTGTTTCATTGTGAGCAAAAGCTACACCCAGCTTGCCCACAACTTTCTCTTTTATATTTTACTATTGATAACGAAGGAGCAGTCTCACGCAGAGTAGAACCTAGCTCAGCTTTTATATTGGTTGGGCTAACGCCTTTGAAATAAATATATATTATCACATTACGATGATTTTTTCCATGTTTACAAATTCATTAACTGGAAACGTCCATTATTGATGGCTGCCAACCAAAAACTGAACTTGAAATATATGCTATATAGATTGTGTACTTTCTGAAACAATGGTATTTTTGCAGCAGGTACTTCTGGAACCATCCTCGTAGATTCGTAGATTATTATTATAACATTCCCCTGACTCTATCTGTATGCCGCCGTACCCAGTATCAACTTTTTCATTTTCATAGAATAGCCCTGCAAAAAGCTATTTTTCCATTTTACAAAAAGGTTCATGACGTCTCAATCACAAAATTGTCAATCAGAAACTAGGATCCCAAAATGGCTAAAGTTTTAGTGAAAATCTCTCAACGAATCCGAACATTCTATATATTTCCCATTATTGATAAGCACCTACTGACATCTTCAATAAGGGGTCGGAAACATTTAATACTATCCTCGTTTAGAAAAATGACAAAGTATTGATTTTAATTGGAACAGAGTCTAAAAAGAACAAGTTTTTGTATAAAGTTCACTAAACATCAACCTTTTGCAATCACTTTTTTTTAAATATCATTACATTATTTTATACAGAGACAACATCAAATTGTGACTGATGAGGTTCAGTGATAAAGAAAAATATATCAACAAGAAATAACTCATCAATATAAACATCAGGGAAATGAGAAATTGAAAATATAAATCGAGTATAGTCCAAGGTGATGTAAATTAAAAATCATTACCATATATTTTTCGTTAAGGCTATGTGCGTAGTTGTCTTAATTACCTTGTCGCATTATAAACCCGTTTATTTGTTGGTAAATAATATGTTGAAGAGTTTTATGACAAATAGTTTAAAAAAAATGTGGTAAAAACGAAGTTTGCTTGGAAAGTAATTTTGTATTATCGGGACAACAAAAAAACTTTGGTTTTGGTTATAAAAAGATCTATTAAAAGCCGTTATTAACGTACAATTCTATATTTTTTGTTCGATGAGAAATCCTAAGAGAATGAAATGTGAACAAAGAATATACCTGCAAAGCATGCAAATAATTGCGTGATAAATGTGTCTAGATAATGGAATAAAGAAAACTATAAAATAAAATATTCAAATTTGCTAATAAGTAAAATTCTAAATCAAAAAGAGAGCTTAACTTCTACCTCAAACACAGATACTTGGAAACCTAGCTCTTGGAAGTAATACAACACCTTTCAAATCAATGCGAACTACATGTTTTAATTGAAGGATTACATTTATCAAAAAAGGCATTTGGGTTTCAAGAATGAAATCTTCTATTGCAGGTTCTGCAAAATACCCTTTATTATAATAGCTCGTATCATAGATGTCACGGCTTGTCACGTTTTTATTCAAATATTTTGAACATTCCTTTGTTCACGTATTATGGCACAAAAGTCACTTCGGATTTATTTATTTTAACATTAGAGTTTTTGAAGAAATTGAATCGAATTCTTCCTCTACCTATCTACACTCCGAATCAAAGTGAATTTTAATGGATTTGTGGTGATTCTATTCTTTATTTTCGCTGTTATATGACTGCCAGGTTGGTAGTTTCAACCACAAGGGATCCAACCAGCAAACTACAAATTCAACTCAACCAACCATCCCGAATTTTCGTAGATAAGTCACAGCCTTATCTTAGCAATAAATATTAATATGGATAGTTTTAGTTTGATAAGTTTTAATAATTAATTCATTTCATAAGATGTTTCCAGCTTTTCCACCTATTTTATTAATTTTTAACGTCATTAGCCAAAAAGCTGGTGGTGTCCAATTTAATATCAGACGTTCACTCCATCTGAGACCGCATACCACTTCCTGAGGAAGAGTCTCCTGTCGGAGAAGTAAAGTTATAAGAAAAACAGATGATAGTATGGACTTTACTTTGAAATCAATCAGTCACCAAAAATATAATTATAATCTGAAAATCAGTGCTATCCCCTTTGGATTACAATGTGGCTTTACACAATATTGTTGTGTGATAGTGAAGCTACAAAAAATCATTATATTTAGAGAATTGTTCAGCAAGAATAAAGTATGAATCAATAGAATTAAGTAGCCTTTATCAGACCTCTCTGTTAGTGGAGCGACTTCAAAGGCACCGAAGAATATTTATTGTAGGCTGAAGCTAGCGAAAGCTAAACAAATAAAGTGAACCTAATGTGGCTATCAGGTCCAGAAACCACATTAAACTGGTTTTCTCATCAAGTACCATCTTACAACATTAAATACCTACTGACAACATTTTGAGCATCTGGAGTATGAGTATCTAGAGTACGAGCATCCGGAAAAACATTATTATTGGGTATATGAGTTGAACCTGATCGTTGCTTCAATTTTTTTAACAATTTAATGACATTTCGTCCCCATCTATTGTACAATAATTGTTTCTACGAAGACGGTACCACTATTTGTATAAGAAAATCTCAATAAAACAACTTATTTCAATTATTTCATCGATCCAATAACTACTAACAAATTGGAACATTATGATACTAGTTTAGGGAACCAACTACAATAGGGTGAAACACTACAACATTATGACAGTTTGTTAACCACAGGATCTCTTTTCTTTAGAGTTATTTTTTCAAAATACAGGCAATTAAAATATATGCCACACCACCTACGAATTTTGCAGATTACTGATATTTAACCCCTCTCAGCACCATATTATTTCGTTTAAGTTATATTGGAGTCCTTTGGGAACCAGGAACATATTTGTCTCACTGGGTAATCGACATATACATATCTTTCGTTTTTATTATTGTAATAACGCAAATAATTTATATGGGAAAACATTTTTTCAATATAAACTAAGTAAGATAAGCAGTTAAATAGTTTTTCCAAAGTGGTATATTTCAAGCCGCACGAAAAATTGTTTCAATTCTTTTTTCTTCGATATGTAAGTAATCCTCCATATTCATAAACCTGGGTCTTGAAGATGATGGCCTATCATATTGTCGTGGATTCTGCCGGTCATAGCTAATTAGAGATTCAGCAAAAAAAGCACTGAGTAATCAAAATAACTCATCACATTATTTTTTCTCTGTCCTTCCGTAAATATGATTCAAGAGTTATCTATGGATCTAAAATATCATCACTTCTTATATATTTATTACAAAACTCCACCATCTTTAAGCGAGAAATATTCACTTAGCTACAATCTTTGGCCTTTCTTTTCAGACATTTTATCTCTATGACAATTAGAAAGTACTATAACATCTTTGGTGTCTATCCAAGAAACTGTACACGTACTGATTGCACTAAAAAATTGAGATTCACCTCGTTATCTTTTTTGTCTGTAACGACCTTATACATTTTTTTTTGGCGATTATTGATGTACCAATTTCTACGAAGAGTAACTCATCAATAAGTTTTGTGATGACTCTATCAAAACATAAGCTGGTATCAATCTCTCGAGTAGTTCCTGCTAACTTTAGGGGAATATCTTCTCCTAGAGTTTCACTTTGATTTCTATCTGCATCTTTTCCGGAATAAATGTTTAAGGCAAATGCGTAGCCATCTAACCTATTATTTTACGCCTCCATTGATGGGCTTTTTGGTGTTTTAGAGGAATTTAAGTAAAGTTCGGAAGAAAGAAGTTGAAATCTATTCATAGGATTTTTCCTTTTACGATTCTGAAATCACATATCTTTCGTTTTTCCAGCATTCCATAAAAAAAGACCTCAATGGAACAGACCTATATTAGATTTCTCAACTGGGCGGAAAATTTCTTGAGGGATACTTAAACATCTGCTGGAATATATATGACACATTGGGAGTGAAAGGGTTGAGTCGTTAATTTGATAAAATTTTAGATTTTTCATGTAACTATAACATTTTGTGTTTGCATTCTCACTAAAAGTACCAGTAAAATTTATTTGTTTCTCTAAATTTAAAAAAATTGCTTAGTTTTTACTATATTTCTTGTTTCAGTTTCATTTCTTCAAATGATGGTGGTGTTCCTTCTTCTTCCATTGTTTAAAATTAATTTACATCTTTCTCAATTCCTATCAACTTTATAGAATAATTGAATCTTTGATCGTTTATTTAAAATGATGATCATGTGGTTGGATGAACCGTCATGAATATAAAAACTAAGTAGACCTTGAATTGGACTTAAATAATGTTGTGGTCGAAGTTAACAAAGAAGTACAAGAAGTAGTGTAAATATAATAAGGAAATATTGAAAAATATCGCTGATTCACAATATTTTCAAGATATAGTTAAATAAATTACGAATGAAATACCTAGTAATAAACATGTTCAATAATTAAAGAACGTAATCAATTTTTTTAATGTTTGTTTCCTTCAACTTTGGACTATTATTATGAAGTTATTATTTGATGAAAGGAATAAAAAAAGTGAAACCTGCTTAGACTTCTTCGAGAACGTATGTGGAATTTGTTTACTACACATAATAATTCTGTTATTTATATTTTTATAGATATTTTTATGGGGAATTTGGGAGAATTTTAATTGAAAATTACACTTCTCTAGAATATTTTATATTACCAGCCTCGTTATTTAATAGCTGTACCTCTTATTAAAAAACGAACGTTATTTTGACGATAGCCAGAGACTAAAGGTAGCTTATTCACAATCTAGTCCAGTTTACTCATAGTTATTTCTTGAAACTGGCATATATCACCTTAACAACAACCTATTTTCTGATATCAGGACTACCTGTACTCCCAATAATGAATAAGAGCGTACTCCAGATGCAGCTCTCAAACCAAGACTTGCATGATTGATGTTTGGACTTGTTCATACAAAACCTCAAGAGAAATAAAGCCTTCACCTAGATGCCATGCCGTTAAGAAAGAGCAAAAAGGGACGAAAAAACATATACTAAAGACTAAACTTAACAGTAAAATTTGAAGGAAATAAATAGAGATAAGAAACTACATCTGATGATGACATATTAGATACTGAAGAGCAATTTGAAAATGAATATAAAGATGAATATTAAATTTTCTACCAAAAGAACCCTGACCCTTTATATCGGAAAAATGTAAACTGTGAGGTTTTCCAATGAGGGCTTGACAACTTTTTTCAAAATAAAATGAAAATCATTTGAGATATTTCAAAACTTTATTATCGGGTTGAAGTACATTCAAAACATTTTTGAATGGAACTTCGCTCATATGGCCACCGCGGGCACGTTTGCTGTGGTTGATTCATTGGACCCAATTTTCCATGATTCGGCCACACATTTCGGCCGAAACGGCAGCTATTTCGCGTTCAATGTTGGCTTTGAGCTCCTCCAACGTCGTCGGCGTATTAGCATAGACCAATGACTTGACGTAGCCCCAAAGAAAAAAATCTAGAGGCGTTAAATCGCACGAACGAGGCGGCCAATCGACTAGTCCATTTCTTGAGATAACACGCTCGTCAATTTTGTTCATTCGTGTACTTCACCATAATGAAAAGGTTATGTCTACTTATAAATAATAAACGGACAGTAACACTTCGATGTTAAGTGAAAAGGTGAGTTCACAAACTAAATTCAAAATTGTCAAGTCCCTATTGGAAGCCCCTTTAGTAAGTTTTTTGGATATAACGTCATTATATTTTTGAATAACCCGGCGTTTTTAAGCTTTTCACTAAGTTTCCAAATTTTAATAGTTTTGTATACATAGTTTTCAATTTTAGTGAAAATTTGTATTGCTTTATTGGAATTCAAATTTCCTGAAATTATTAATTTGATATTATAATAAGCAATAGTTTTGTTGTTCTATAAAGGTGTATCAACCATGAGTCAACAGATTAAAGTACAAAAAGAAATTTCTGGATAGGGCAGGATGGAAGAAAGTGCATTCGATTCGGGAGAGCCTCAAGAAACTTTGTTAACAAATGTCATGAATAAGAATAAAAATTTCATTTGAGCATGGAAAAATACAGTTTCAAAAGTGCAACTCAAATGGTTTATGACTGAAGAACTTAGACTACCTTGTCTACTGGAGTCTCATGAACATTCGTTATAAAATGGTAATGGAAAATGTTACCCGGAGTTATATCTGCAATCTTTCTTGATAAGAACCTCGTACACCTTTCTTGTCATGATATTCGTATCAGCGACCTCGAGTTCTCATTTTCTATATACGATTTCTATTCGTGGGGTTAATTAATAGACATTATCTCTTACCTTATTAATTTATCCAAATACTTTACACTACATTAACTTATAATAATTCACATATCACTATCATGTTACTAAATTAAATAATTTATTCAAATTCCTTGATTACTTCCATTATTTTGGTCTGTTCACCTCGACTATTTATTATAAACTGAACTAAACTGCGCTACACAAACTCCTTATATATCCCAAAAGAATTCTCAAAACTTCTATAGAATGAAGAAACAGAAAAAATAAATAAATAATCTTTCCATAAATAATTCAAAAGAGTTAATGTAAATAAACCGCCTGCTATGATAAAAAGTTGAATAAAAAGGAAACATCAAAGGCGGCTACCCCCAAGTTTCAGAATTCCTGGTATTTCAATCGTACATTCTCATATCTGATAATAGCCGGCTTAAGGACCCATTTCACAAACATGTTCGTAACAATATATTTAATCAATTTGATAACAACAAACTAATAGTCTTCAATATTTTCCGAGTTGTGAATTTTCCATTTTATTCAATTTGCAATTTTCAAAATGAATTTTCCGCTGCTCAAATGCAATTTTCATTCTTAATCATAATTTTGTTCACAACGTTTCCTGAGACTTTTTAGAATCGAATGTAATTTTTTGCTTCTTGAACTTTTCATACTGCTCAGAAATTGTTAAGTTTTGTCCTCTTTGGGTTTTTTCTCGACTAGGCACCTCCTTCAAATAGAATGCTTGAGACACTTTGCACTCTATCATAAAAAAACGATTGGTTCAAAATCTGCTGAATTTTGATTTTAAATGATTTTATAAATGTTCAATTTTTGCACAGTCTCACCTGTACGTAAATTATTGGACATTTTGAATATGAACATTTACAAATGGAGTTTGCATGTTTGTACAATTTGCTATTGTTCCAAATTGTCTTTTGTCATGAAAATTGAGTTCAATTTCTTATTTTCTACATTAAGGTTTCTTATCTGTATAACAAAAATTTGTCGTTATGTCCTTTTCTACTTTATAATCATAAAAAAACGTTTTCCATTTAAATGAAAATTTGATAAACGTTTAACTTGTGAAAACAGTTAAAATGTAATTTTAAATCTGAAGTGGTCTTTTGAGATTATATGTTAAATAGAGCTGAAAATGGATTCTGTATTCAACATAAATTATGATAAATAAGAAGAAATTCCTACTGCTTCCAATTTTTTATATTACAAAAAAAGAGAAAGGAAAAAATTCTGTTTTATTGTGAAAATTATGGAAGCGAATAATATTTTTACAATGTAATTGAGTTATTTTAAAATTGATTGAGAAAGAAGTTGAGATTCTAATAACGTTAGAAGCTTCATTTTTACGTTATATATCAGAGAAATTCATCAAACTTTAACAGTAAATCGAATATAATGAAAAAACCTTCCAAAGCGATGGCGTTCATATTTTATTAAATTTCAAACGAGATTTGTCGTTCGAACCGAAATTATAGTATAAATTCCAAAGTAATTCTAGAGAGAGAAAAATAAATCGATTTGATCGTATAGACTCACTTTAGAAACTGACAAGTGAGGAAACTGAAATATGCACAACGAAAACCCAAAATATCCACAAAAGTATGCGAATAATTTAGTAAGAATATTATTCATCAATTTATTGATTCACTGTAAAATAAAGGAACATTTTTATTTTCACACATAGGTACTAAAGCAAATTGTCGTTAGTGAACTACTAAATGTGTTCAGAAATTCCCGATGAAAAAATTTTGTCTCCTGTCTCAATATATACATTTACACATGGAAAATCTGCTTTCCACATCAACTTATTGAATAAGGGCATTATTATAGTCGCAAATAAATTTCATTCAGTGAATTCTCCCTTTAGAATATTAGCATTTCTTGTATGTTCATTGCACTGCATTTATTAACCTATATAACCTATAAGTGAAGCTGGTAAGTTCTAGCCTTGTTTTTCTGTTACATGTCTTCTACAGATCCACATATCATAAATGGATTTGTATGTGACACAGTATAGGAGATCAAACTAGCCTGCTCTTTCGCCACTTTCGATTTTGGTTTGCAGTTTATAGATTGTCAACATTATGAGAATTTTCCATTCCTGTAGTACATCTGCACGCCGTTCATACAATTCTGGAGCAGTTTTTTTATATGTTCGTATAGTGTTTCTGTTCCTGATTCAATTAGTTCGGTAGGAATATCGCCTTGTTCATTGATTTTTTTTCCAATAATGTTTGGACAATGAATACTGAACCACACTGTACACTATTATCCTTAAGAATCTCATTAAATTTGGATGAGGTAAATTAAGACTACAAGTTTGAAATTTGAAGTTATGAACCTTATTATCGGTTATTTATGACTGTAATCAATATTATTATGAAAAAATACGTTTGATAATATGAAGCTCAATCATTAGATGAAAATTCTATCGGATTTCATAATTTCTCTGCGGAAACTTAATTGAGTTTCACAGAAGATGATTATAATTATCAATCTAATAATCAGATTCGACCTAAATGGCAGTTTTGATAAGTATTCAGTAACAAAATATTGTTAATTAGATGTTACAAAGACAAGAAATTACAACGAAAAATTGTAATAATGTGAAAGATTCTTATAAAATGACATTGGGCTGATATATAACCAATTGAGAAATGAAGAAACATGTGAGAAGATGGAAGATTCTCCTCACGGGTTGATCAATTTCGTATTTACGTTGAATCAATTTGATTCAAAAGATCAAAATGGTAGGTTTCAATGGCGGTCTGATGCTCGCGTAAAAATTCTACTACTAGAATATCCTTACGATTCCACAAAATTTGTGGGTAACACTAATGTGACACTGGGTATGCAGAGTTTCTTATCATAGTCGAAAACTTTACAAACAACCCTGGTATTTAACAAAAAATTAAGTGCCTCTAGGGCTCATATCGATTCAAAAATGTCTAAGCTATTTCATCTCAATCTCCTACACTTGAGATATTTTTTTTTTAATTTTTCAATACATGTGACAATGGAAAGGGCTGAGTTCGCAATAAAAAACAAAACTAGATCATTAGGTTTGACCCTATGCATAAAAGAACTGAAATCTTAGGTATTTCTTGACTTGAAGTCGATAGTAAATATCTGCTCACTTCTTCATAATGGTGAAAGAAGCCGTTTTGCGGACTGAACTATGAGTCTGACAACGAAAAAACGTATTAAATATAAAGTTATCAATAGCAGAAATTCCAATATCTTTATCAGATGCTTCATAAAATTGCCTTTTTGTTTTTTTCTCATTTTTCTAGTTTATTTTTTCTATACGCTTATTCACATCGACATTCCTTCGAATTAGTTAATTAAAATTTTGTTGTTGAGTTATTTTAAACTTACGATACAAAACTTATCTTCATTTTTTTTCAAATTTTGTGGATTGAAATAATTGTTGTACAAAATTTGCTGTCGCTTGAAATTTGCCGCCCAGGGCTACTGCCTACTCAACCAGAAAGTAAATTAATCACTAGGATTTGCTCTTATTGCATTTTTAAAGTGATTTCCTGCAATTTGTTCTTTATCAAACACAAATATTAGATGAGCTGTTTTAGCAAGATTGAACCAACTCAAAAGCTCTAAAAGATTCAAAATTTGATTTATAATGTTTATTTTACTTATTATTTTCGTTATTTCTTTTCCAGAAACGATGAAGATGCTCACAATGATAGGTGTTGTTATTATAGCTGCCTTAAACGTCATTAGAGCAGCACCCACATCTAATACAGACGATTCAGTAAGTGACATTCAACTAAACTCGTAGTCGATTATCATTTTTGATAGAATTCTACTTGCAGGAATGAAAGAAACAATTCACTCAATCACATGTGAAATATTTACTAATTATTTCAAATTTATGAGACCATATGGCAGTTTTTGACCATAATTTATCAAAATTTCGTTTAATTTGTGACTGACTTCACTACTGAGTTAAATTAAATTTTCGGAATTTCTAAGCAAATTAATAGCGTTTCAAATAAAAATACTGCAAGTTTTGAATTTTATACGTCATACATTGATATTATGAAAACAGCTGACCAAAATTATTTAAGAAGTGCACGTACATCTAAGAAAACTTGGTGCATTGTAAATGATTTGAAATATGGAAAAAGGTCACGTAAACTGTTCCAAATGTACTGATGAATTGCTTGATGAATATAGGCAAAATAAAATATATTAAATAAGCTAATTGCAATGCCTCTACCTTTCTACAGCTTTCATCACTAGCTTCTCCTTAGCATATTTAATAATTTCATTTAATTGGGGTGCAGATGAATCCATACTACAGTTCCTAATGACCTTTATTTTGATAAAAAACCTTCTGATGTTAAGTCAATTTAGCTTTTTATTCATTGATTGTTTTGAAATTGGAATTGAGATTATTCTTGGTTTGGAATGGTTTGAATCCTACAGCAAAATATCCACAAATCTACCAGTCAATCATGATATTTCTCCAGGCTCAGTTCTGGGACGCAAAATCATTGGAAAAAAAATACCAAACCTGGAAATACAAAATACGCACGTAATGATAACTATAAGAATGATGATTTATTATGAGAGCTGATCGCACAAAAATCTTTGATTTCGTGTCTTCAAATTCTTAATCAAGAAAAGAAATTGAAAGAGGGTTGCTACTCAAGTTTTGAGATTTGGCAACTCTGATGAGAATATGAAAAATCTGATTTTTCAATCATGAAGTTTGACATTTTCAATGATAAAGTACTCAGAACCTATAGTAATATAAGTGCTATTTGAATTGGTTACAGATACTTGAAGAATTCATCTTTAAATCGTGCGATGATTTTCTATGACTTTCAACGTGAATTTTAAATCGACATCTTTTCATATCAACCCGAAACTAAACAACAATCCACTTTATGGGTCTTCCGAGATGAGCAAAATCCAACAAAAGTTGTTCGCTCGCGAAGCACTTCAAAGCCTGTTTTTTTTTGGAAGAACTGGACATGTTGCCGCCGTTCCATTAGAGCAACGCGTACAGGACAGGACAGGACAGGACAGGACAAGTCAATTCTGAAAGTGTACCTACACCAACATTTGTTTGCCAGAAGTATTCGAAAACATCAGGGAAAGCAATCATGGAAGATATATTTTTTACCACGACGATGCGAGCACTCACACAAAAGTTCAAACAAAATCGTTTTGGAACAGTCAGAGCATAGAATTGATGGGTCGCCCCTTCTTATTCATGTAAATCAAAAATAAATTGGAACGTCAAAGTTTTTCTGCACCTTAAGAAGCGGTTGATGTGCTCATCATAGTTTTGGACTTACCTCAATGTACATGGATAAAATGCTTCGACAAGTAATTCAAACGCCTGAAAAAGCGTATTGATCTTATTGGAGAATATTTTGAAAAATCATCAACTCATATCCAATTATAAGCATTAATTTTTGTTCGTCTATCTTGAAACTTGAGTAGAAACCCTCTCACCTCAATATTTTTCTGTTCATAATCGGTTTAATTCTCACAAAACATGAATAAATTATCATTTCACCACTTCTTATTTCATTTTTGTGTGTTCTCAGACATTCAAGTTTCCAATAACTTTCGAAAACGGTAAAATCGGAGTCAACTTCTTGGGTTTCCACGCCGCCGCAGGTCTTGGTGGAATTTTAACAGGAAACGAAGCCGACGGGGGCTTACAAGCTGAAGCAGGTACACCTTTCGGACAAAAAGCATGGGCTGGTTTAGGAGGAGAAGTAAATGGAGCAGGTACTCAATTTATTTCGTAAATAATACTCTCCTATTCTATAATAATGATGAATTTGTTTTCGTTTAGGTAGATCAGCCGGAGGTCTATATGCCGGAGCAACGGCAGGAGGAGGAGTTGGTGCAAAAGCTGGTATAGGAGGAACTGCTGGTTCCGAAGGTTCTTTCGGTACATCCTACGCAGGAGCTTCTGCTGGTGGACTATATAAAGGAAGAGTTAAAAGTATCGGCCAACCAGCGATTAATATATCTGAGAGGAAAGAAAACGTTGCAGCAGGTATTTATCTTAAAATATAGTAATTACATTAAATGGAAAAAGAAATTATGAGATATAAAATGTTGTATTAAGGTTTTATTGAAAATGGGAAACGTATATGGGATGTTATCATTCCTTTATATATTATTTTTAAATTAAATACATTGATGATATCTAATTTATCTATGTTTTCTTAAAAGAGTTACTTAAAGCCAATATTTTTTTATTAAAAACTAATATTCTCAAAATATGACGATAATTTTCACCTTTTGTTAATATTTATCGATGTTACTGTTTTTTATATTCATTCATTTATCAAATAGCTGTTGGAGATGTAGGAGCAGGAGGGAGTCTCGATTTCCATGTTGGTTTAGGTGCGAATGTGAATTCTCAAGCGAATTATAATACAGCTGGAGGGTATAAAGTGAAACAGTTCCAACAAGAATTTGTTGAAGAGGACAGTCCTGGTAAAAATTAATTTGATAACAAGAAATTTCATTGGGATTGTGGTGCCATCGATGAATAACCCCATGGAAATATCATAATTATATACCTTCACTCATTCATGAACTAATAAAATTTGTAAACTGAATATTAAGGGTTGTAATAATTCCTACTAGTCGTTCTAGATAACGTGTTTTTGACATAAATGTACACATTTCAATTTTTTCCATGTTACAAGACGCAAATATTCATAAATGTGCCAACCAATACGAAAGTTATCTGGTTCAGAAACAGAAAAAAAGTGAATAATATCATTGAACGCATATCCTAGGACTTTTGGGAGCAATTAATCAAAACTATAATAAAACAGAATGGAGAATTGAAAGACATGCAGTAAATTGTGAGAACAGGGTGAAATCAAATTATGGACCGTCGTGTCGTTTGATAGTTATTTGCTGGTGGTGGTAGGAACGAGACAGCGGAGGAAGGCCCTCTGAGAAGGGCTATTATCGAGCACCCTCCGTTTTTCTATTATAAGATAAATTTTGAGGTTGTGGGTTGTGTCGAGTGTAAATCAGTACCGACTACTATAATTTGCAAACATATTAAGGAGTTCTCTGCGCTTCCGGAGAGAGCTGTGAGAGGTGCCCACTCCACCTGGTAAGAACTGCAAGACCCCAACGTGAAAGGAGCCTTTTTTGAAGTAATTTAAAACTGAGGTTATAATGGATGTATATTAGCACCGACTACATAGTACTCATAGATTGTGAACTTTACAGTTGAATGAAGTTATAAATGGAATACAAAGCAAAAATAATAATAATCTACCCTTACCTAACCCAACCTAACATAAACTAAACTAACAACCTAACCTAGCCTAATCTAACCTAATCTGACCTAACCAAACCTAGCCTAGCCTAACCAATTATTAGAAGAATAAACGATGATTGGAAATGTGCGTTTTAAGAATAAGCGAGTTAGTTGAATTTGTGAAAAAAATTGAAATATCAACTCACAATTGAGATATGGCTTCCAAATAGTAATAGTACTGTTGAAAAAATTCCATTAATAAAAACATAATGCGACCCCTAAATAATTAATAGCAACATTGGACGACACATAGACAATGGCGTCTAAAATGAGTTTACGTTTCGCTTCACATGAAACTAAAAAACACACAGTTTCACAAATTAATTTCTCAGAAGCTATTTGCTTATGTAATTCAATATTCCGAATATAAATTCCTTACTTCATGGACTCCAAGCCGGATTACAAGATATGATTAATGAATGATGCTGTTGATGATTTTTGAACGATGATAAAATGAAACAAGAAAAATTGACGGACGAAGAAATCGACTAAATGATCAGGGAGGTCGACATCGACGATGAGGTTCAAGACAATTACGAAGAGTTCGTCACCATGATGACTTCTAATGGAAAAATCACGTGTCGCATTTTCATCTTTGCCGGCTCATGGTCTACATTTTGAACACATCAAACTTTTTTGCTTTGTGACCGGGACCACTAAAGTAAATAACTTAACCTTTATTTCATTTATAGGATAAATTCAATTGATAAACATATTTATTGATTAATTTCAGGATTTTCTAGATTTTTGTATATTATATTTTTTCACTCTACAACCCTTAATATTTTTATTTATATATAATAATTCCGAAGACAATATGGAGGTCTTTTAAAAACCACTTTATACTCTCAATTTAGAATAGAAGTTATTTGTGCAATCTATTTTCTAACTGATCTCCATATTCTCGTCTTAGGTACTCGTACTTCAAATAACCCTATGACATTGGATTCGTACATGTTTATACTTTCGACTTGCTTCCATATTAACACTATTTTCACTATTAGAATGATCACCAACAAGCCATTACCTCCATTTAATTTAATTAGTTGATATTATTGAAAGTAAACAAATGGATTAATCAAAATTATAGACAGAAATCGAAAACTAAAGTAAAAAGAAAAAAAAACTGGAATAATTATAACATGCGCCACTATCTGCAGTCAAAGCCAATCTAGATCTTTTATTTGGTTGGTACACCAAAGACAATGGTACATGAGGTATAGAGGAGAGTAGCGTTATTGATTACTCTGTACGCGATCAATTCGGCAAATTCCACAATACAAGCTAACTTCTGAGGATGCAGGTGGAAGACCATGGACTGTCGTTGGCTCTAAACAAGACCGAAATTGTCATTGATTGTTCCTACTCAAGTAGAAGATGAACAACTTGATATCAAAAGCACCGCCAATTATATCAAAATAACTATCGATAATGAACTTAATCTCTTTGAGCAGATTGGTCTTGCGGTTGACGAAATTTGTAGCACGGCTGTGCACCAGCGGCGAGTAAGAAGCGGTTACTGATGAGCACGCTCCAGTAGATCCTTTCGTATGGTTCGGAGTTGTGGGCCGAAGCCCCGAGAAAACAGAAAAATAAAAAAAATTAGCCTAGGTGTAGAGAGGCTTTGAGAGGAAATTGCTAAAGTTATTCCATTGAATCTTTTTGCTTTAGAAAAAAGATAAACATACCCGAGAAAAACAGAGATATTTAGATTGTAAATAACGCAGGGTGCAAGATTAAAGATGGAGGTGGACGAAGGGATTGATATAATTCGTGCATTCTTAGATAAAGAATACCATGGTTGGGTATTACCTCACGCAATTATAAGCTCCTTTTACAAACTATAAGTTCAGTGATCGAAATAATTTAATACACTTTACAGTTCTTCAAGTGAAAATTCATCAGTAGTACTTCATTACGTCAGTCAATATCAATAGCTTCCTGCAATTTCTGTATTTAAATAATCTTCATGAAACGTTGAAAATTTTTCTAAAACTTTCTATTTTTTATTCTAATTTTAGTGGATACATCTAATGTTCAAGTTATTGCGAAGAAAGAAAAAGTCAAGAGCATACAAAAAACTGTTGTTGAGCAGGATATTGATGTACCTCAAGCTGCTCTGAATTTGGACGTAAGGTAAAATATTGTTTTTCAAATTGTGAGAACTTGCGACGTCTATAATTTACAATGAAGTATTCCAATAACATCTATGTGGGCTGTTTGTTCCATTTATTTGCTTATATAATCAGTGGAGATCATTATAACATTACTAATATCACATGTTTCAGAGCACAAGGTATTGTTGCACAGCAACCATCACCAGCACAGTTACCCGTTTACGTAGAAAAAAGAAAATACAAACTACGTAGACGCCCCCATCATCGCAAACAAGTGTAAGTCAAAATTATTTCTAATCAATAACTATGGTTTACAATCATAACCAGCTTTTAAAAACGTCAACAGCATAACTAAAAGCTAGTTAAATAATTAACTCTGATGTATAAGTTGGAAATTTATGGAAACTTTGGTAATATTCATACTGAACACTCACACTGTCTGACGCGCGTTACGGCTCCCAAATTATTGTTTAGAGTTTACCGTCAGAGTTAAGTAATACGTATTTATTCGCGAATATGAGAGAGGTAATCAAACACGTCGTAATTGATTGATGTATCTTTATGTGTGTGAAAGAAAATAACGGTTGTTAATATAAATTAGTCCGCGTTCCAGTTATTAATGACAACAATGAGTTTCGAAACGACATTTGGATTATTATGTTATACAATATGGCACTTTGAAACTTAAATTTAGAAATTTATTTGGTTTCTCTAGCATTTATAATTACTTAACAATTAATCAAAATTCGTGGCGAAACGGCTCGACTGCTACGTCATCAGCGCCGATCGGCAGACTAGATAATTAGTCTGTACAAATAACTACACCAAATAAAGTATTCATTAGTGTTCCAGTAGGAACTGTGATCTTTAAATACCTACTAAAGACAATGTTGATTTCGACCAATAGCACTTTACAAGAGTAAAAGCTGTTTCTTTGCTTCGTCGATGCATCTAAGGTAAGAATGTAACAGCATGCTTGCAGCGTCCAGTACTGTAGTACAATAGTGACATTGGAAACTTTAAACTACAGGTATGTGTTATCACTACAAATTGGAGTAACGTGATGAGTTGTCCTACGAGACTAATTTATCGATTTAATTCAGTCTTTTACTGTGCATAACTAACTAATACAAGTGAATATATTTGGAGCAAGTTGACTTATTGACTACGAAGAAACTCCTATAACATATCAATACTCTAAGTAACTCGCAAAATAACTCCTCGTCTTTAAAATAGCGTCTAGCCACTCTAGTTAGTAGAATCTTCTGATACCGGCCGGCCGCTCTTCCACACAATTGGCGCTGATGACGTAGTACCTATTTGAAACGGTTCTCGGGGGGTATAAGACCTATCCAGACTTTTAAACTGTAAGTTTGTTTAAACTAATCCTATGGACTTAAAATGAACACCATTATTTTGTAAAATTGAGTAGTGTTTACAGCTCACTGTGTTGTTATACCAGGAGGACTGAAAATATTGTCGGTTGGTATAGATAAAAACTTTCTTAATAGAATCCAGTTTCTTCGCTAACTTCTTCATAGGCAAAAAATGTCTATCCAGCAACCATCTTATTGAGGTTTGAGTATAGAAAGTCTTCATTGAATAACACTCCTTTCTTCTTGAATAGAAGCCGTTTTTCCAAGATTTCATCCATCAAATACTCCAATAATGCTACGAAATAATAGGTATTGTTGATTTCTTGATTTTTAAGATAATCATTGAATATACGGATACTATCACCTTGTCAGCCGGCTTTTTTGTATTTACACACTCTGGAGTCGATTTATAACGTGCAGTCCACTGATTAACTGTCTGCTCAGAACCATCAATTGTATAATCACGTGGCATTTACTACTAATAGAGTTTCCGCATACAGAAATATTCATTCAGGATATTTCCAACACGTTCCTTTTATATTTTTAGAATCTCAGCTATCTTAATCCGGTTCACTTCACTTTCATACGAACTTATTTTGTTCAATTCAAATTAACAAAAATTGCTTGACTCTTCTGTCGCACCTGTCTTCTGAAGTTAGTACCTAGTGTCATCTATGTATATGCAAGCGAGCTGACACAAAATTATTGCATAAATAAATATTGTTAACTATGTTAATTAATTAATTGAGATCCATTATATTACATCTAAGCTGGAATTTCTAGAAAAGTTGGTAGTGGGATGTGAGAACAGTTTAAATTGGGACGAAGGGCCTATTTCTTACAGCCCACTCTATAATTTAGTAATTAAAAAATAAATATGAAGGTTTTCGTCAAAGAGTTCTTTGAAGTATTTTTCGCGAGAGAATAGTGAAGAATGGTGAATAATTTGAGTTTCAAATGGGTGAATCCAGTTAAAAGGTCTTATCTTATCATCAAACTCTGAAGACGATAACTTGGTTGTCGAAAAAATATTATAAATGCTCAAAAAAAAACGAAAATGTAAAATAAGTGAAAAATTAGTATTCATATCAGAAGTTTGGTTTCTGATAAGTTGAAGGAATTGTAATGAAAACAATTACTAAAAGGCTCTGTTTCATTTATATTTATTATCAAAACAACGAACTTCTCTTCTCAGTCGAGATTTTATACCAAAAGTATTCAACAGCGACTGGAATGAAGTTAATTATTCCCGGAGAGGAAAAGTGTTTGATTCTAAAATAAGATGAATATGAAATGTTTGTAGGTTACTGGAAATAGTTAGAAGGCTTAATTTCAACAAGGGATCCAGAATGTGAGGAAGAAAATATTATGTATGTTTAGGACATTGATTTAACGGTCCGGTTTAAATTCCAAAATTTATTTAAAAACTACACATTTATCAAAATGCCGTAGAACATGCAGCAATTCATAATTTTTACTGAGAGATTTTTTTAGTATAGTTAATTACAAAATAATGATTTTTTAATATCTAATCTTGAACGATACCAAAAAAACTTTGCAAAACATTTTTCATTAAGATTCTGAAAAATTTCATGCCTTCTTTTTTTTCCTGGAATTTTTTATGTTCGTTAGGGTTGTTTTTGGATATAATTAGATAGTTAAGAGATTGAAAAAAATTGTTCACTATAAATTTGTTAAAGAATAGTCAACATTCAGAGTGGACAAAAAAGTCAATAAAAATATATTTACGAGTATAGTAAGAAATCGATTTTTAAGAAAATTAGAAGAAGGAAAATAAAGTTTCTAGCATATTTTTTCTAGAACTGATAGGTGTATTCATTTAGCTTAATTTCAATTTTTTTCAAAAAATTTCCCACAATAATTCGTTTCGTCTTCGTACATACGTTTCTGGGATATTACAATTTTCAAGAATGTTTCGCATTGCATATCACATTTTTTATCACTTTGATGGAAAGTACATTCGAAAACAAAACAAAATTCAGTATTTTCCTTAATCAAGCCATGACGTTCTTTTTTTGAAAAGGAAATATCCTTGAAACAACATGAAACTGAACTATTCGTAGGTATATACAATTAAACATTGATAAAGGAAATTCTGTTCAATTCCACAATCTGAACTTAAACAAAAAATATTTCTACAAATGTTGTAATAGAATATTAATTTCTAAAAACTTTTTTTCTACCCATGAATCAAATGCTTAATGAAAGATATATAAATAGAGAAACAAACTATTTAATAAAATATCTAGAGATATAGAAGCATGGATATACATTCAATAAATATAATTTCAAAAATATTGACTTGCATGTTCATTATTAAATATTTCTGTTATCATAACACAAATAAGGTTGGAATTACAGCACAAGGGACAACATAGAATCAACTTCAAGACATTATATCTCTTCAACAAGACAAGTATAAAATCTGTTGTTTATAGAACGTGGATTTTTCTTGGAATGTAAATTGAATACATATTATTAACCTACCTTAGTTGATGTTACATTTCATTTTAGAACAACCAATACATCGATTATAGAGGTATCAATAACAAGAGGGTGGGAACAGGATTGACAACATTGTTCATGAGGTTACCTGTGGTCTTCCTCATTTGATTTTTTACCTCATAATACAACTTTTCGGTTAAGATAACGCACCAAATATATTTATTATTGACACTTTTACAAATCTGAGCGCCTCTGATCAATTATACTACTGAATATCTAAACAAAACCGTCTTATTCACATGTAACCGCAACATGTTCATTAGTGTACGTGAAAGAGAATTTATTGTTATTTAGAATATCCCATCCCAGTATGCATCTGAAAGTTCCTGATTTATTATAGGGAAAATGCACCGATTCACATATTTTTCTTTTTTCATTTGACAGGATAATCTATTTCGCAGCTAACCCGGAACTGACTGCTTCGTTTAGACTTTAATTTGATACTGGAAATGTCTAGATGCTATAAAAAATATACGAGGTACGATAAAAAAAACCTATACAGTGGTTTAAATCATTGAAGTCCAAGTAAAAAGTGATAATTGATAAAATCTGGTGACCAAATAATACTCATAATGAAGACTGAAGTCCTTTCTTTTCTAGAATGTGGTGAACCAAACAATACTCATAATGAAGATGGAAGTCCTTTCTTTTCTAAAATCTGGTGAACCAAACATCACTCATAATGAAGACAGAAGTCCTTTCTTTCAATCTACAGTGGTTCTACAGAAAAAACTAGCTCAAAAAAATATAAAACAACAAAGGCCGTGACCTTGTTCTTTGGAGCGCCTGTTGGAAAAGCTATTTTCCATTGAGAATTCTCAATTTTCATCATAGATATATATGCAACCTCAAATTTTAGTCCAGTTGCTATCTTCGAAGATAGCCAACTCAATTAACTCTGATTTAATATGGGTGGGATTTTTGTGTAATCTAAGCTCGATGGGTGATCGTATGAAAGCCCAATGGTTTCAGTATTAGACCATAAAGGCAGATAAATTGGTAATTCCCCTAATGTGTAGTTTTTATATCCATAACTAATGAATAATTTAGTTCGTAGCTGATAGATTCTATAAAAAGAAGCTGGAAATTGTAATCTAGGTTCAGAATGTATTTTAAAGTATATGCTGGTTTTGGTTGTAAGCCATATTTGTTTGATATTTTGTAAATCAAAATTTGAATTAATTTATTTCCATATAATTGAAACAAACGAAAATTAGATATTGTGAGCGAGTTTTATGAAAAAAAAATTCAAATTACTAAGACGCGTTATCCACAATCATACTAAAATCAGAATAATTCGAGTATCAAAATATGACATATCAGTTTAACAGTATCAGTTACCCCAAAAACTTAATGTTTTGGGGTAACTGGCAAGTTATTTATCGACTTTCATTCTAGTATCTGTTTACTTCAACTAGAAGTGTGTTATGTGCAGAAACACGTACATTTAGATATTTCAAATTTTTTTTCACACAAACTACGTGGTGCATATCTTGTGGAGTTGTTAAGGACCCAATATCATTAATTGGATATATTTTGATTTTTTTGCAAAAAAATGTTTTTTCAACAATAATTCTTTATCTCGAAATATGAAAATTATAAATATCTATTATCCTATTGTGGCTTCAGTTCCACAATAGGAACCTGAAGAAATAATATGGTCCCTAAATAGGGCTGAAAAATGTCTTTGCAATCCCTTAACATGGAAATACCAAATTTTGTACATTGTATGGGACTGCTGAGAGCATTAAGTTATGTAGAACCATTACCGATATGTTTTTGGTGGTAGGATTGTGTGGAGGCAATGAAAATTTTCCACTAACTGAGAAAAATAGAAAAAATTCATTAGCAGACGAGCTGAATTACAAATTGTCAAATTTGATATAATAATTTATAGCCCTTTTTTTGTAATTTTCTAAATTACATTGTTGAAAACATAGTTTTGGTTGTTTGACTTCTGGTTAAAAATGACAAAGGTTTATGAAAAACTTCAACAGTAGAAAAAGTTCTAAAACTAAATCATTTATGATATGAGAAAGAAATATTTCGAATCATATGAAAAAATGGAGTTTTAAGGATAGATCATCACTAATAAACTCCTCAGATTAGCCTTTAACTTACCATTATTAATGCTCTCAACAGTCTTATACAGTGTACCAAATTTTGTATTTGTGAATTGTTTAGTTTCAAAGAAATCCTATTCACCTTTTCTTCGTGTCAATTCTTATACGGGACACTCTGTACATTCAATATCAATGATCTAATTTCAATAGTACAACAAAATAAGAAGACCATCGGATAGTTGCTACTTCGTTAATTCTAAAAAATTATGTTGAATAAGCCAATAAAAAAACATCTTTTGTTATATTATTATTATAATTAATCTGTCTGTCACATTTATGTGAATATTGACATATAAAATGGGTCATATTAAAGTGGACAAAGCAAATAAATTGTATAATGATTGTGGATAATCGTGCCAGAAACTCCATTTTTGTCGTTAATCTTCTCAACATCTGCGTTGAATTTCTAATTATATAGCATCATCACAAACACTTTCGTAAAACCACCTCCGGTAGAAATCCCCGCATACAGATATACTGAGGATATTGTAGAAGAACCTGCTCCAGTTATTGTCAAGGAAAAAATTGTAACTCATGGGATAAATGTAAGAAGTTTCTCATCACAACATTTTTTGTTACAATATTCAATGTATGTTCAACAGAAATGAAATAATTGTCACTGGATCAAATTTTCTTGTAAAGTTAATAACAGGTGAAAATAAAGATTGAAATTCCTGAAAACTCATATTTTATCAGAAGATCAACATTAATCTAATGATATATTGAATCAAATAACGAATAGAATGTTTCTTTCGAAGAAAAATGAGATGTCACTTGATTTTCACCAAAAAGAAAGATCAATTGACGTTATTTGTAGATCCTAAATGGTTTTAGAAACAACCAGAATGAATTTATTCGATTCGAAGTGTTAATTAACACATTTGAAATATATATAGATATATCTGTTGAACAAACCTTGAGATAACAAATAAAGTAGAAACACTAACAGCGGTTGACCGGTACTAATAAGCATGTGAATGTAGCTTTAAAAAAAATAAAAAATGGCTCTATTCCGATATTCAAGTTTGGTCTCTTTTATCAAGTAGAGAAAAAACTATTATATGTCCTTGAACACTTTCTTTCATATCATTTATCGTTTTTATCTAATATATATATATATATATATATATGGGTCATTTTCAGTTAGAGACTTAATAAAAAACATGCTCTTAATTGTCTTTAGAGAGTATCCCTGGAGAATAGAACCGTTATGTTTCTTCTCTAAAACCCAGCCAATATTTATCTTTAGAGACTTTCTTTCTGGAAAACGAAGCATCATTTATCTTTTGATACTGCCTCTTACATAATAAGCTCTTAATTACCTTTAGAGGGTGTTTTTCAGAAAAAAAGAATAGTCAAATTCTTTTGGAGATCATCTACTCTAGAAATAAATTGATATGTCACTTGACGTTAGGACCTGTCTTTTCCAAAACCAAAGCGTCATTTTCAGCTAGAGACTGTTTATAAAAAACATGCTCTTAATTGTCTTTAGAGAGTATCCCTGGAGAATAGAACCGTTATGTTTCTTTAAAGACTATCTTCTCTAAAACCCAGCCAATATTTATCTTTAGAGACTTTCGCCCTGGAAAACAAAACGTCATTCTTCGAAAATATAGTGTTTTTATAGATTGTCTTTTTGAAACGGAAACCGCCAAGTGTCTTCAAAGACTGTCATCTGTCTTTACAAACTGTCTTTTCCAAAAAACAAACTCTCAATTTTTATTGAAAACAAAGCGTCATTTGTCTTTGAGATCTGTCTTTTCCAAAACAAAGAATAATTTGACCTGTCTGTTCCAAAAGCAAAAGGTCATTTGCCTCTAAAACCTGTCATCAAAATTGAGTTGGAATTTCTGTAACCGTTGTGATATTCATAGTGAACACACTGTTTACACTACCATTACACTAACAATTACAATTACACTGTCTGACGCGTTTCGATAAACAAGTTATCACCTTCAAAGGCTGAAAGTAAGCTAAAACCTGATAACTTTACTTACCTGATTGATATTGAATTCTCCCACCAGTAAACTTTCTCCCGCGGAAATTAATTCCAGCGGAAAAATCTCCTTGACGGGAATCTTCACATTTACACCACTAAACTGTAGTTGTGATGAATTGGCTCTTTGTTTTTGTTTAAGCTTTTCTTATATTTAGCAATTTAAATGCTTTCAAATGCATCCAACAATTTATTATTGGAACCTACAAAAACCTGTAATTATAACAGACTCTTCAATTACCTTCAGATTCTTAAAAAATATCTATACCAACAACCATCTTGATCTGTGAATAAAGACACGATTGCATCTAATACAAAAGAACAACTTAGATATCAGATTTTTGTGGGTGCTCTCTCATCAAGGAATACAAGGAAATGAAGATGCAAATCCATCGCTAATAACCAACATAGTTGATGCGAAAATTATTATTGGATACATTTCTTAACAATTTTGCATTATTATTATTTACGTCATGATTATAACTGGCAGCGTGATCGGCAGTACTCGATTTTTCGGTCCATCCATATTTTAAATGTGCTCTTTAAATCGAAAAATAACGAATCTCTTAGTCTACCCAATATATCTCCCGTCACAATGACCACAGCTTATCTCATACATATCACTCTTTCCAAATTTGGTATTTCATCCCTAGGGTTACCCAACAATTGTTTCATTGTAATGAAATTGCTAAATGTATGAAAAGCTTAAATAGGACCAGAGGGTCAATTCCTTACAGCCCATTCTATAGTTTTCTAGTATAAATGTGAAGATTCTCACCAAGGAGGTTTTTCCGTTGGAATTAATTTTCGCGTGAAGAGGTTTGTTAGTGAGAAAATTCGATATAAAACAGGTAAGGCGAGTTATAAAGTTTTGGTTCACATTCAGTCTATGAAGACGATAACTTCATTATCGACACACGAGTCAGACAGTGTAATTTTGAGTATTGTGTAGTGGTAGTGTAAACGGTGTGTTCAGTAAGCTCAAAATTGTCTTTCCGAGAATTAAACTGTTATTTCTCTTTAGAGACTGTTTTACTTAAAAACAGAACGTCATTTGTTGTTAGGACCTAAGAGGTAAAGTGTAATTTGCCTGACTTGTTCAAAATCGATTTCTCATTTGTCTTCAAAAACTCTCAATTGTCTTCGAAGACTGTTTTTGTTGGAAACATCCTGTCAAGTGTCTTCCGAAAAACGTCTTTTCTTAGAACAGACTGTCATTTAGAAGCATTCTTTTCCAAAAACAAGCTCTCAATTATCTTTAGAAACTGTCTTTGAAAAAAAATATCATTCATCTGTTTATAACTTTAAATTAATAACGTTTCACTCAATTCATACAATTTTTACAGTTTTTGTTGTTTGTTCCGGCTAATCTCTAAAACGATTGAACCAATGTATCGAAATAGAAATAGTTATAAGAAGCTAGTTGATATAGATACTGAAACGATGGATGGTTTTGTTGGATCGGCTCGTTTTATTTACTCTTCTTCGCGACTATGTCATGAATAACATCGTATCAAAGCCTCTCAGAGGGTTCGTCTAGACTAACTCCATACCTCAATTTAGTATTATTGGTTTTTGATGTTATCCAGTTAATTAGCACCTTTTTAGGATAAATGATAGCTGTAGACGAGTAGATTCCTTGATATTCAGAATAAGAGAAGGACTATAGTATTTGATAACAGCCTTCAAAACAACATTTACTAAGCATGTGGTTAATGTTGATCCTCTAAGATCTCTTTCCAAACTTTCGAACACTATTATGTGGTCCGAAATTTTTGAAAATGTGTTTTCAGTCATATATGAACAATTTTTTTATAGTTCAAATGATTCAAATTATATAGAAATAGTGATTACTCAATTTTAGTGAAATGTTTTAAGTGTCCTCCTTCAACGTACCAGTAGTAACTTGTATTATTACAGTAGCTCTTTTTCACTCTTACTCTAGCCCATTTTCTACAATTCGATAATAACTGAGTCATGAAGAGGAAACTACTTCGTATCAGTGTCACTATTTCAACTTTGAGCTGATCTATTACTAATCTCCAATGTAATCGTTAAAATGAATGCCTATTTCAAATGTTTTTGACTTATTTTGGTTTATAGGTCCCTGTCCCGACGTTGAATGCAGCGGAAGAATTAGTAGCTAATTTCGCAGGACATTTAGAAGTACCTCCTCCAAAACCAGTAGTTGTTGGTAACGTAGGTCTTAGTAAATCCTTCTCTTTAGGAGCAGAAGCTGTTAAAACAGCACCTTTACTAAATATTCAAGCTTCCAAACAAATTTCCATCAATGGTTAAATTGTTAATGCTTTTTGCTGATGTAGGAGGTAATAAATAAATTTTTTACTCTATTTTTGTTTATTTTTTCCATGTACCCTTGAAAATGAATCAATAATTGATCCTATTCTAAGTAGATATTTGTCTTTTTCCCTCATTTTTTAACATGGGTCAACAGTTGTGAACATGAAATTATTATATTTTTAATCGTAATTAGATGAAAAAAATATATGACATGAAAAATTTGGCTTTTGTATGAAGGAAACCGATTGAACGATATTTGTCGAAATAAATAGGTCTACAATTTTTTAGAACATACTTTTTACTTCATTGTAAAAACAAACCCCAGTTTTTTGTGAAAAATATTGAGAATGCCTTATGCTTGGTCCGCTGGTCGGTGATATTGACATCATCCAGCATATTCCACTATTGCAATCAAAAGCTTAGAAGCTCTGCTTAATTTTCTCGCTTAAGTTAATCTCTTACTAAGTCGTTGAAATATTGTAAAGTCATCAGACGATGTTTTGATTGTTCTGGTACAGATGAAAATTAATTATCAGCATTTTATTTGATCCTAGAGAGTAGTTACTTCCAAAATATTCAAGTCGGAATTTTTTAAAGGTTTTCCATTTTCACTTCTACGTCTTCCACGCAGAATTGAAAAACGAAAGTATTATTAGCTAGAAAGTTATTAACGTGGTATCTTCATTCTTGCTAGATCCTTGGCAATCAAAATAATATGCTTCTTCTCTTAATTCAATATTCACCTAAAATGGAGATCAAAAACGATGTGCTGAACACGACAATCGAAATAAGCTTCATAAGCTTCAGAAAGAATTGGAATGTCTATAGTGCGTATTTTACATCTTGAGTTTAAATAAATTTATCACGACGACTTTTTAAGTTTTAATAGACTTGTACAAAACATTTGATCATCTTTTATCACTCAAGAGGCACTATATGATTGTAGAAAATAATTATTGTTACTATAACTATGATAAAAGCAAAGTTTATACAAAAAATTTATTTTCTTTCCATTTTTTTCTGACAGACATACTAAAGAATGACCTCACTAAGTCTATGTCAGTTGTAGAGAAAAAAAAATTATTTCGTATCCAATTTGATTATAAAATGAGCATGAACTATGAATACGGGGTCATGACCATAAGTCGGACAAGACTTTTTAGAAATTTCATGGGTATTTGCAAACATTCCCATGCAAGAATTGTCTGTCTAGTGTGGAAACTTTTCGAAAGTTATAGGTTTCGTAATTACATTACAAAACTTTTCTTAGTGATTCATATTCACCGAAATGAATCAAAACAATAAAATGTTTCGATATTTTTCCATAATTTGAAACCCAACCCATCTGTAAGTGTGAAAAACTATAATTACATGAGTTGATAACAGATTAAGATGCAATACACTCATTTTTGTCAACCTCACAATGTGTTATTCAATATTTACAAAAAACCTCTTTTGAAAATTTGTTTTCCGATTTTTTTATGAGAAAAATTACATTCAAACCAACAGTTTGTATTAATTTTCTCTATCAATAAACTGACTATCTTGCCCTTGCCAAATCTTCCACATCGCTTTTAAGGTAAAAGACAAACTGAGCTATTTATAATGGCCTTTTTTAAAGCTCAAAGAAGTACATGATGGTTATGATAACTATTAAAAATTGAAAAAATCCGAGTTGGGAGTATTTTCTTGAAGAATTTTAAATTGTAAAACCTACAGCATTAGCTAAACTGAGTGACAGAATTCTTCTTCTGTTTAAATTATGATTTTATGAACTTAAAATTTCATGTAGACCCTTAAAAATGCAAACCCAAGAAGTTAGTGTACCTCTACAGTATCTTAAGACGATAACTTGGTTAACGAAACCCGCAGTAGGCAGTGCATTTCTGTTGAAGTAGGTATAAAAATAAACAGATTATTCAGTGAAGTTAGTAGAGTTTAGAAATTTATATAAACAGATCACCTTAAAACCAAAAGGAGTATGATTCACTTTCTAGTAACTGTTAAATTTAAAAAAATATATACTACAACACTATCTCTCTTGCATTGGTATAGGATACTTTGTTATGTTTAATTTGGTCACAATGTCTTGATAGTTCCCTCTCCTTCTCATTATTCGTTGAGCCGTAGTACAAAGGTGCTTCTTGCTTCATATATGTTCTTTTATGCGATAATATTCCCGATGGTTATCTCAGATGTGAGTCAATAAATCTAACCCGTCAGGTGATACTTTACATCACCAAACTTCTTTTCTGTCTAGTTCTTCACGCTACTGATGAACCTGTGGGTTCATCGTCCTCTGCAACCTTTTGACAATCTCTCCTATTTTTTTAGTTGTCATTATAGTTTCTCTTTACTGCTGCGGCGATGATAAGGATACAAAATTTGTTGTGATAAAATAGAGTGAAAATTTTGATGAATATTCTCATTAAGATTGTGACAGTCAGTATAATAATTAACTTTTATTTCCTTATCTTGATTATAGCTATCATTAAAACGCATTGTATGTTATTATACAGGTTAAATACCCAATACTGCTATCATTTGTTTTATTTGAAGTAAAAAGATTAATATAAGTTTGATGTTGAAATCGGCTAGTGATGAAGTGAAAGTTTGTCATTTTAATAGCATGCGAAATAACATGTGTCTCCAAAATTTCATTTGATTCAACATAAATTGTGGTTTTTTAGAACGAATTCTGAAAAAGGAGTTTTCAAACTTTTATCACTCTTCAGTGTTATTCCTGTAAGTGTTTCTACTTTCTTTATTCGCTACCATTTTCCTTACATCGTTTCTCTGGTGTTATCCTGAAAAAACTTTCGACTCTGCTGCTAATGCTTTTGTCTCTACAGGAAATAATTTGACACGCCTCATGTTGGTTTCTTTAGATGATGTATTTTATAATATCAAAGCTACCTGTTTCAAACAATTTTGTTAACAAAATATGTAAAAATTGCCATTTTCAAAAAGTTTTTGTGAGAGTACAATTTATTTCTACAATTTTATCTCATTGTATTTTGTGATTTCTAAGAATTTTTTGATTGCGCTATTCTTCAAATTTCATAAATATAATTCGTGGTACACTTGGAGTGTTTCAAATCTCACATCGAAATGGAGGATAACATAAATAATCTCATTAATGGTGTCTCTAAAGTTTATTATTTTTTATATTCAATAATAACAGTTTCAATAATTAAGTTTTTCCATGAAGAGTAAGACCGAGGTGTATATTGAAATCAGTGCTCTTCCTAGTTGATTTTGATAAAATAGGAATTTAAAAAAGAACAAGCATGTACATTACAAGGTGGAACATTGGGGAATGTGAAAAGTCAAATTTCGGAACTATCATATGTAGGTGATGATAATGATGAGAAAATCAACGTGAGGATAAATGGGAACAAAACAAAGACGATGATCATAAGTAACGACATAAAAGGACTTGAATATACTTAAATAAAAAAACTAAACAAGTAAATAGATCTTAATATCTAGGATCAAAAATTACGAAAGATGGAAGGATTGAAGAACAGAGATATGAGGAAGTTTATTTCAAAAATATCTTTCTGGCAAAGACAGAGACACCAAATAAAACCATAATTTTTGGAACAGTTTATTTGCTAGGTTACGTTAGCTTAGGTTGAAATATGTATAAAACATAAAGCCAGAGAAACCGGATATAAGGTAAAACGATAATAGATAGAATAAAAAATAAAATAGTTTGAGCTTGTTATAGAAGAAAACGAAACAGCCAGAAGTATAATAGGAAAAACAAGGAGAATATGGAATGAAGAAGCTGAGATATCAGAGAGATTAAGATTGATTGGAATTGGGTAAGACAAATAGTAATGGATTTAAAAGAATGGAGAATAATTTGTAGAACTAGATAAGAAGATTCTAAATACATCCTCTGGTGAAGTTTCTTAGGATTATAGTTCAAAAAAATTATATGGATAGAAAGCAATCTACTTGCTTTTCATTTTAAATTTGAATTTCTTATAGTGAAAGTCATAGTTTTTTACCTGTTTCAATTATCAATCAATAGAACTTTTATATTCTATAAAAACCTCAAATTTTCCGTATATGTTTTAATACGAATGACTCACTCTTTATATTGCATTCTACATATTTCATTTGAAAAAAAATAAATATTTCCAAATACAGTCGTAATATTACAAAGAAATATCGAACGTTTCCGTGACCTTAGATCTGGTTCATTATTTTCGTTTCAGCACCCGTGTTAACGTTACCAATAAATAGTTACCACAGGTCAATTGGTAGGGGACCTCAACGGTCGGTTAAGTCAGTAACTCTCTATTTCAGACAGTTGAGTGAGGCGACTGCGAAAATTTATTCCGCATTCTGTTAAAGTGTAGAGTGAACTTTTATCAACAGGTAAAGATTTTGCTATAAGTAATTCAAAATTGTGTTGAAATGTAGTAGATTTCCTTTTTACGAATCTAACGCATGAAACAATATTTTTTGACATATCTTATACCGTTTTTGTACTTTGGATTTACATAATTTTTAATACTTCTGTGTTTTTCGGTATATTCATTGATATTAATGAGCTGACAATTATCGTGATAATTATATGACTACTTTTCTGAAAGTATTTTGTCCTTTCTCCAGTTTTTTTATCATTTCCTATCGTTGCTACTCGATAAAGAGCAATTAATACAATTTTACCATAATCTAAACAACAACGGTTCTATTTAGTTTTCTGATTGCTTTTTCATATCCGCTTAAATAGTAGGAAATGCTTGGGTGATAGCTGGATGAATAGTCAATGTTTTTACCTTCATCAACATACTATTACTTTTCAAAAAATGGAACATGGTATTTGTTAGTCATTTTTCGAAAATGCAATTCAAAAACATACAAGTTTGCTCAACTACTATTGACAGACCTTTTTGATAGAAATACCATAACAACACCATCAATAAGACTTTGTATTTATTATTTATATAAAACAATGTATCACGAATTTTTTTTCAGCAATAACGTGAAAGGTTAAACTTATTTTGAGTTAGAGTTGAACTGAAATGTGAAAAAAATGCTCAAATTCATATTATATTCCAACAAAAATAATGTCTTCCAATGACTTATTGATATAGTGATAAGAAGAATTGTTAATCACATAATATTATTACAATATGATACTGGAAAAGTTATTTCAGACTCAAAGGTTCTTTTTCTGGTGATGAAAATACATTAAGGCACATAATGTTGAGCTCGGAAGTTAATCGCAACCTCTATCAACAAAAATCTCCTTTTCTCCTCCTAAATACTCACCTCGAACTGCTTCAGGCTCTTTCGACATTCGAATTCTCTTCCTTTAACACACTTAAATTGTTGTTTGGTCTAGATCAGCCTTTTTAGTGCGAAAAATTCTTTGAAGATGTTGAGAAACCAAATTCCCTCAAAATCTTCATCATAATATTATCTGCTGTCAGTTCGTTGATATGTGACCCCAATTCTTCTTTCTCCGCCTTCCAACAACGTATACAGAGCATCATCCTGCACTCCATCGTAGTAGCAAGAAAGATTATTGTTGTCAATAATAAATCATTTAACGTTCATCATCATTATTGTCAATCAAGTCACACAATATTTTTATAATATTCCGTGAAACCGATGTTTTATTTTCTATTTCAATTCAGTAAAATTCAGTTCACAATGAACAGTTACACCACCGTAAATTGCATTCAAATCAATATGCCTTATGACATCCTCAATAGCATTGCTAAACCTGCCTCCTCTTCATTTAATAGTGTAAGAAATGGCTTTTAGAAGCGTCCATAGATTGGTCTAGATAGAAAAATTGAAGTCAAAGAATCCGGAGATTCCAGAATCGATAGAACTGGAAAATATCTGGATTGAGCACCTTGAGAGCTAAATCACTATTTTTTAGCTTATAATGGAAGTAGTGCTAATCATCAATCAGCTTTGTCAACTGGTGGACATAAGTCTGACGAAGTTTATGTCAGTTATACGTGGCATTCATCTAGTTTTATTGCATTCTTCTAATATCATCGCACCATTGGTGAACCTCTTCACGAGGTCACGAATGTCCAAGGTCCAAGCGACTTTGAAAGTCTTGGAAGATAGCGAATGCATGTCTGATCTAACGCGGAAGCAGACATATACGAGTAACTAACAGGTTAGTTAAAAAAGGGGTAACAACTCCATATTTTGAACCAGAGCCCTACTGTGGCCTATCAGTTGTAACATCTACAAAAAATTGAACGTATGGCTGAAGGATCAGATAAAGTTTTAATGGAGAAGCAAGCAATTTAGGCCTATAACGAACCAAATATCATCTAGGAAGATAGAGGAACATTTTGGATAAAGACAATATGTTTATTGGTTTTCTCTTAAGTTAACCTCGAGACGACTACATTTTACGCGAAAGCCAAAGAGACTTTTCGAATGTCCGATTTTATCAAAAAAGTGGATACCTTGGAAAAGTAGTACTTATATTTTGATAAATGGGGCACAAAACCTTCTGCGTCGTTCTAATGACTTTTTATTTTCACAATTAATGAATTTATGTGAAGAATTACTAGTTGTTGGTGACTTCTAATGAGAGGAAAACTTAATAATATTCTGTCCAATGTCCAAGCGACTTTGAAAGTCTTGAAAGGTATTGAATGCATGTCCAAACTAACGTGAAAGCAAAAATGTAGTGACTAGTTGATGGTGATTTCTAATAGAAGTAAATGATTTATCTTTCTAGGTAAAAAACTGTTATACAACTTACTTGGAATATCGTGAAATTACATATTTTCTCGAATATAATATTCAAATTTCCAATAAATGTTATATATAATAAATTTTGATACTAGTATAATTTCAAATTAGCTACTATATTATAGTATATTGTCAATAACGGCATCTTTCTACAGCTCAGTTTGCAAGGTCGTTGACATATAATATTAGCGTCAAACTAGAAGAAATTTCTCTACGTTTGATACTGTTAATTGAAGCATGAAACAGAAGTATGAGAATTCGAATAACTTGTTACTGCAGTAGCTATACAAACAATCTAAAGTTATTAGTACAGGTGATTAATTGATATCAATTATTATAGTGAATTGACATCAATCAATAAATCGGGTGACTAACTAAGGAAAATCTATTTTTTGCAATCGATTTTATTCATCCAAGTAACTCTTTGAAAAGAAATACAATCATTCCAACGCTTCTCTAACTTCTCGTTGCCGTACTTGTAGAAGGATTTGTCTTTTTACTGATAATAGACTTCAGTTTCAGTAATTGCTTCATCATTTGAACTGAATTTCTTAACGGTGATTATTTTTTGAGATCAATGAATAGTCAGTAGTCACTGGGGACCAGATCTGAACTATGAGGATGAAAAAGCAATTCAAAGGGTGATTCGTTCAAATTAACCATCGTTGCCAGCGGCTTATGAAACGTTGTATTGTCTTGGCGAAACAATGGTGTTTTCTTTGACATATGAAGCGTTCTTCCTTGATTTTTTAATTAAAACGATCCAACAACTCTGTAGCTAGTTGATATTGATTGTCTCTTCCTTTCAGAGATAGTCGATGAACAATATTCCATGCCCATCTCCAAAATACTAAAGCCATAACCTTCCCGGCTGACTGTTGTACCTTTGGACGCTTCGGACGTGGTGGTCCGGACTCCGGACTCAGATGATGATCGTTTTGATTCCGAAGTAGAGTGATGGATCCATGTTCCATCCATTTTCATGACGACGATAAAAGTCTGGTTTATTATTTATAAACAAAAATTGCTCTGTATCTTCAACACATTATTGATTTTTGATTGACTGGGTATTAAATTCAGATAAATGCACTGGCTAATTAGTGAAGGCTCACGATTAAGAAATTCGAAGCTCCTCATGATTTAAAATCTCATAAGGATGGGATTCAACTCAGGGTTACTACATTTAAATTCACCATAGGTTGCAGAATGAAGCCCTGTGATACATGCCTACTTCCATCATCGAAGGAAACATATGGGTTCATGTTTGTTAGTGTGAAAAGAAGATCTTTATTGAAGCAAACACCTCCATTGAAATTTTATTGTCATATTAAGACAGATCGTCATTTATTTAAATTCGATGATGGCTTGGTGTATAGCCTATTAAGTCAGCAGCTAGATGTTTGCATAGTTGAGTGGAATGGATAATCAGGAAATCTGCGTTAAAACTACCATCGGCTTATCATACGCAAAATTCCATTTCTCACAAATTTTCCTTTGACTTCACTTACTTATTAAAAGTAAAATCAATTCACGTAGTTTGGTTCAGTGCTATTAGATAAGCTGAAAAGTAGCTAACACTTGGATGGCACTACTAGCATTGAAACCATTCGATTTTTAGTCATCTCCAACTTTCAAAAGATACTTATATAAATTTGACAGCTGTTCTACTATGAGTTTGTGAGATTTAATATTTTTAAGTGAAGCAGCTTTTGTTCTTTAGAAAAAATCTATTAGGATATTGATAAAGCATTGGTTTTTGGCAAAAATATATAAGCTAAAACTTGGTTCAATACAATTCAGATTTTCAGCAAGGAGAGATTAAGCTTCGGAGTAGCTGTTACTGAGGAAAATAACCGTGAAGTGGAACTGATTGAAATAGCTGAGCTGATACCCTAAAAATATCATGGAACCATGTGGGATATATCGAGGATGGGTAGATGGATATACGACAGCCATATTCCAATTCTGAGTTGTGTTTGGAGCTATTCAATGGTATTAAATCCGATGTTCGCGTCTATATGTGACGTGGAATGAAATAAAACTCTATCATTCCACATCCGAGTCGGCTATCTTAAAAGGTATGAAACCATGACAAACAACTATCAAGTCTACCGGGTTACAAATCAATAGAAAAACATAGTCAAAATTGCATGAATTGGGCTTCAAATTGCTTCTGAATCCTCAAAATCTGGCCGATTTTTTCCTGGTCCTGGACCTCAAAATGATGCTTACTGGACAAAAATTTCGCGCCAATGAAGAGGTTATTGCTGACACTAAAGACAAATTGTACTATAAATATGAAGTGAAGGGTGGATATATAGCAGTGGTTCCTACGGTTTCCTTTGGCGCATCCCGTATTCGTACGTCACATTTTTCTATCTATCCACTCGTTTTTCTGGATAGCTCCGTGGTCTGTTCAATCCCTTCCTTTGAGCTCCTTGAGAGTCTTCTTCTATTCTGCGGTTGATACATTAATACTTTTGTCAGCCATCTGTTCTGCTCAATCCTTATCACATGTTCGGATATTCTGCAAGATCTTCGCAAGTAGTCCATTTCCACAGCCTTTATTGTTTTCTCATGTCTATCCGTCAATATATTGCCATTTTTGTGTTTAGGCTGATTTTTTCTGACCAAATCAATGAGTCCAGAATTTGTGTAGCTTCATTTCCTTGCTGCACTCTATTTCTCATATCTTCTTTTATTTTTCCATCTTCCGAAATTAGGTTTCCTAGTTAATTAAATGGTTTCGATATGGTACTTCCTAGCTTAACTATACCTTTTAACTTGTAAACAGCGTTTTTAATGTAGAGTGTCGTAGGCCTTTTCGAGATCGACAAAACATTACTCGCGAGTACGAGAGAAACAAGTTTCTGGGTGAGTATCAGGAATATACGCCTTAACGTTTTGAATAACTATTAAATTTTCAAAATTCACGTTCATAACAAATGGTTTGAAACATTTCGTTAAGTAATTAATTATTCAAGTATATGAGTATCTAATTATGTAATAAATAACTTTCTATATCTATAATATCACTTTTGAGTTCCACGAAATGTGAATATGTAATAGTTGCAACAATTATATTAAAATTAGATTTGAAGTGATAATCAAGCGTGAATAGTTTTTACATGAAATATCTTAATAAAAAGCGTTGTGGATTTGGTATTATTAGCGCCACTGATTTTAGTATACTACTCAGTACGCGTTTGGGGTAACAACTCGAGCATATACATAGGTTATTGCGTTATGGGTAACGCAAAATACTCAGATTGCATTGTGGATGTATTCATTCCCATCTCCACATGAAATTTTGATCGATGTGTCAGCTAAATCTGAGAGTGGGGCCAATTCATCAGAGGATGAATTCACGCCAACAAGAAGCTGTTTACCCAAACAAAATTAAATTATTTGCTTAAACCTATCGAAAGAGGAATCAAGGCCTAGGCTCAAAAATGACATCATAAAATCTATTAGCCCCAGATACATTTTTTTCAAGGTATCACTTTAGAGTATGAGATTTACGGGATTATTTTGAAGAAAAAAAATTGTGTTCTGTTGTAATATTATTGATCTCACGAAGAGCGAAGCGTATCTCTCACAACGCAATACGAGTATCTTGGTTAGCTTTCACAATAGAGCTTTGACTATGCGAATGCCTTGGTCAACTAAGATCATTGCAAAGACCGGGCCAAAAAATAGCAAGTTCCGTAATAACTCAAGTGGTATAGTCGCCAGCATTGTAAGATAAATGTCGACGATCATCATATTGGTTCAGGGGCTGTAATAAAAATCAAATAATCGGCACACAAGTAGTTTCTGAAAAATACTTTAAGAAAATGGAGAAAAAATCGGTATTTCATCAATAACGTGGAAAAGATTCAAAATTTTGATGAGATATATGGAAACAAGTATTTAGAGCATGAAGGTTCTCATAAAAAATGTATATACATGTCAATTCTGAAGATACGTGCCCCTGAAATGTGTTTCTAAGTAATGGACCCCTGGTGCAAGATTGTGACGCGCATGCTCAAGTTAATGTAACTGTGTAGATTCGTGATTTGAGTAGACTGAAATCATATAAAAATAAAGATTACTGCGAGAAGAGAGGAGATTCTGACATGCGGAATCTCACTTTGATGAAGCTATGGTAAATAAGAAAGATTTACTCGCCTATTCAGAAAATTTTCCATGCAATTTGGAAAATTTACGGAAAGTGTAAAACAAGATGAATGAAAACTTTCTTATGGCATGTTTTTAGACGCATATCCTGAAAGAGCAGAGTATTGGGACTAGAATGACAAGTGGCTTTTTTGAGGAACCTACACTTTGATAATTTCTCGTTACACAAAAAGACATCGATCAGAAAAAAATCAGCAAACTAAAAAACAACGTGTTTAGACAAATGTGACTGATTTGGTCAAAGACAAGGTTGGAATGAATTCAGTACCTCATTTGTTCAATTTTGACCTACTGAATCTTGGAAAAAATTCTGCTTATCGAAGTAAACCTGTACAAAAATTTGAAAAATTAGTAAAATGTCATTATTTATTAATAAAAAATATTTCATCCTTGGATAACAAATAGAAACCTCCTTGAACGGCACTTGCCAGCTATATACATCCATTGCTGAAGGTTTTGCCTTCAGAATCTTGTTTACTTTAGAACTTTTCAGCCAAAAAAGAGAGTCATAGAGATTGTAGTCGGCAAATCTTGCAGTATTCAGAGATGTTGACGTATATATTTGATATTACCAATAACAGCTCATTATCTCGTAAAGGAAGCATTTTTTGGAAAAAGATGTTGTCCTGATTTTTACGTTCTACAAGTTTGTTCGTATACATTGTATCGAAATTTTCAACCCCTTCCACGTTATTGACAAAATACCAATTTTCCGTAGCCATTCGCTTGGAGAACAATTTTTTCTTAAAGTAGTTTGTGAAAAACTGCTCGGAAACCGATAATCATTTCTATTGATTTCAGTGTAAGGTTAAAATCCTTGGACCCCTGGACTATGTATATCTTAAAGCTATCAATTTTGCATTTTAGCAAATCGTATCTCTTCAATATTCTACATTGTTCAGAAGGAAGTGTTCCTTCTGCTTCTCATAATCTCTGTTCTTTCACTTCACTTATCAATAATATATATTCACCTTCCAACTTTGTAGTTCTTTCGCGCATGAAGCGAAGACCTACGTTCTACATTTTACAGTTGACCATGAAATGATGTCGACTTCATATTGTCGAATGAGCTGGGTGATGTAGTACAATTTAATATTTTTTTTCTAATCTTCGTCTTGCATTGTCCTGTTGCATGATAATGCCTTTTCTGTTAACAAACGATTTCGAAAATTGGTTCAAAAGATCCAACAAAGATCCGCATCGTTAGTTTTGTAAAGGTCATAATCTTTCAAAGTTAACAACACCAAAAAGCAGCTTTTTGGACTGCAGGCTGTGTTGTTTATAGTCAAATTACGAAGGACCCAAATAACAAATGTTCTTGGATGGTCAATCAATGTTAAGTTTAAGGATGATTCAGAGTTACTCGATTGTCTCACATAGTTTTGCTTTTACTTTTACTTCTGATACGTCGATGGATTCGCTTATCTGACCATAGATAATATTCTCGTCTAAAGCATTTGGAAAATTATCGTAAATATCACTACAATCAAATAGCATACATTGATGGATATGCTCTTCATTTCACCCCAAATGGAAAGTGACAATTTAATATTGACAAATTTTAAAAATAACAAACTGCTAAATCTGCTAAAATGATATTTTTTCAATAAAATCTGGAAATTTTTTGTTACAGTTATGTTTAGATTGACTGCTGCAATCTTCTTTTTATCGGTAGCAACCGTTATTGCCTTCCCTACCAACAATGAACAACTGGACAAGGTAAGAAAGTATTGATTTTAATTACAAATTCCTTTACTGATATTACTAATCAATAATATATACCGTACAGTACATTCAAGAGTTGAAATGTTAGGTATTACGAGAGTTATATACAGAAAATTTTGTGTCTTAGAATTTCTGCAAACTCCCTTTCGTTTTATTATAACAGTACTAAAACAAGACGACTAAGATTACTCACATATCATGAATAAAACATATACTGAGATCTCACAACTTTGAGGCATTGAAAAGCGATTTCTATCGATCGATCGGCATTATTGTTTCACTTTATTGCTAAATTAGAACAATAGGTATTCATTTCTTTAATTTTAGACCTTTGGATATATTAATGCATTTAAATTTTCTTGATTTTAGGTCTCTTTTGTTATAGAATTAGTTTTTTTTTTAATAATTTTTAAAAGAAATGTAAATTTTGACGTTTCGACTTTTCTTTAAATCTTTATCAAAATATATAGATTAGATGAATTGAAAATAAATGAAAATAATACTAAAATTGAAGTAGAAGAAAATGCATGGAATTAATGAAAAAATAAATGAAATAAATAATGAGACGATAATGGCAGAAAGGGATTTGAATGATGTTATAAAAATGGATAATAAAATATTAGAAAACGAATGTTATGTTATAAAGCCTGAGTTAAATACAAAAATATTCAATACACAGAATCAAAGTAATATTTTGTAAAAAAAGAAAAGTCGAAACGTCAAAATTTATCTTTCTTACAATAATTATCAAAATAAACTAATTTTAAAACAGAAGAGACCTAAAATCGAGAACATTCAAATGCATTAACAATAGTTATTTATGCAACAAGTGAGTAAATTAGTACTTTTTGTGACGAGTAGGACACCCAGCAATTCCTCCGAGTGAAAAAATTACTAGTTTCAAACAAAATTTTTATCAATCTTTGTTTTGTAATAGCAATATTTAAAACAAAATTGTGAGCATTACTAATTTGAAGTGAGAAAGTGAGAAGAAGTTACAGTACTATTGGCACTTGACGAGTTCAAAGAAATCAATCGTTGTATTAGTACTTATTGGATTGTTGGTAGGATCGTGAACTACAATGTTGCTTGAAGTCGAACTAGTTGTATCAACAGCTCAGCTATTCCACGCAACACTAGTTGAAGCAATGATAGTCAGTATGATAGCTTATATGGGGGTCACGACATACGAAGATGAAGTTTGACGGCTCTATTCAATTTTCTCTATACATTAAAACAGATTTACCGATTTCCAATTGTCATTGGGCGGATCTCTTGGTTCCAAACGACTCCGAATAAACGATTCCGTCGGTCTGTTATTTCTAGTCTAGGATTCCTTAGCTTCTTCTGCATGTTTTCTTGTATTCCTTGACGCCCTCTTATCAAGAAATATAAGAAAACATGCCAAAGATGCACAAAAATCTGAGATCAAGTTGTTGCTTTATAGTAGATGCAGATTACTGCTCTATACAGGATATTTCGGGACTTAATGCAAAACATTCGGGAGTGAGTAGATGATGTGAGAATAATCATGTTTCTAAGTTATTGGCCTCCAAAGCTGCGAAATCAGAACTTATAACATGTTTTCTGAGGTGGATTTGTCGGGGAGGTCCATTTGCATGGCCACCACGTACCCTTGAATTAAATACAATGAATCAATTGTGGTTTGAGAAGGTCTAGCCTGCTCTGAAAAAAGTAACGTTTCATTAACCAGAAAAGAGATAGGAGTTGGACTAATTGACTAATTTCAAAAATTGCTACCAGATTTGAAGAAAAAGAAAGTGCTTTTCCAGATCTCCCAGCCACATATTCTGTTTGTTAAATCAAAATTTTCACTTGCAGGATAAAATAAGGACGTTATTGCAAACATTAACGCCTATTTTGAGAAGATAAGACAACTGTTTTAAGAAAGGATAACTTACGTGAAATGTCTTGTTCGTTAGTTGGATCGCAAGCCGTCTGACACAACCCAACCCAGAAATCGTTTAGCTGAAAATATTCCTTTCACTTTTTTTGTCATATTAATTATAATAACATTCAATTATTTATATGAGATTGCTCAAATTTCGATTATATATATTAATTGAAATAGAATACAACATGCATAGGGGTAATATTCAATTTAAAATCATTCAGATATTCAAACTAATAATTACGAATGCTACAATTACGTGATTAGAAAAACAAGAGATTGGAATTCAAGGTTCTTCTAAGTAGTTGAGACAATTGAAGTTAATTCGTCATTGTCAACGTAAATCGAACATTTCCTATGTAAATGCAGATAATAATAACTATGTTCTTCATTAAATTTTTTTGGTTTTCCTTTTATTTTAGAAATTTTTGGTTAGATTAGGTTAGGATTATATACTGTGTCCCAGCCATGAATAATAAATTGAACAGGGTGGACATGTTGAAAACCTGCAATGCATTCGATTAACTGAACATTTTCTGTTGTGTGGTTATAACCTCATACTGCTAGCGGAATAATAGTCAAGAAAGGCGAGGGAATCGTTGGTGACTGTAGCTGAAGAATAATTAATGAGAAAGTTTCCTGTTAAATCATGAGAAAAATATATTCTGAAATATTATCGAGAGTAAAACATGTCAAAGCAGTATTTTATAATTTACTTCTCGTATGATCTTTTATAAAAAGAACAGCATAAGACGATTACTTGATAATATTCAGGTGGAAATGGTTGGTTTTGTCCTATTTTCTAGTTCTATTTGAAAAAATAGAGAAATTTGACATTTATGAAGCTAAACTTTGAACACTTTACTCACCTTGTATAGAATGAAAAATTTTTCAACATAGATTCACATACGTCTGACTGTGCTAATAGCAACCGAATAGAAACCATTTTCATATCTTTAAGGGTATTCTCGTAAAAAAATAATTTATAAGGATCTGCAACGGTCAAATTTTTTACAAAAAATTAATAACTTTAAAAGTATGCATTTTGCGAAAAAATTTTTTGGACAAAATATATTAAAATTTTACATAGATTGTTAAAATGTATTCTATTCAAAATAACAAAGTTAGAGAGGTAGAACCGGAAGTCGATCATCTCTGAAAATATTTTATTTAAAAAAATCGTGTCCGAAAACCTAAACGTAGAAATTTTCGTGATTTTTCTATGAGTATTTTGCCATATTCAGATGGTTTTAACTCGTTGTGGGACGCCCTATATATTTTCAATGTACCTACTTTACAATTAAATTGAATGTTGAAAATGTTCTCCATTCACTTCTTGGCAATAAACGAAGATATTTTATAGTACAACATTTTGTATGACTTCGTTGTTTAATTTCGATAATTAATACTGTCGGGTCTATTGAAATACACTTCAGAAATAATCAGTTATTTCGTATCTGTTCTGCTAAATATCGGGAAAAAATCACCATTTAAATGTTTTATTTTAACTTCGGCGGAGATAACGAATTTGTAGCTATAACTTCGAAATTATGAAATTTACGTATAGGGAATATTCGATGAAAAATAATAAGTATTTTTAAAGAATTTCAAAAAGCGCAAAATCTTCATTTGAAATAACAAAGTTCATTATTATTCGGGAAAAAAGAAAGATCTGACAACAATGTAAATACCACCATAATACATGCCGTTTCCGATATAATTGAAGCGTTCCATACATAAAACTCACTCTGTATAATAACAACTATGAAGGTTTGTACCACAGACTAATCAATTATATTAATATGTATTCAAAACATGATTGTTTCAATTAAGTGTGCCCTTAAGACAATTGTGAAGGATAAACTGATTCATTGTCTCTTGACCAATGAAATCTATTTAACAAACTTACGCCGAATATTTAAACTATTCAGAACTGTATTTTCTCTTGACATTAATCTGGATAACGGTCAGAAATCTAAACTCCTGGGAATTATTTAGAGGATTGGGGAGACAGAGATGCATCGGTAGTAAACTCGAAAAAATATAGGATTGTATTCAGTTTATAATTCGAGTACTTTAATTGTCTGTTAAATTGATGCATTAGAGGAGATAGAAGAGTATGCAGTATAGAATTTATCACAGACAACTTATATTATTTCGACTCATCATTCATCACTCACCATTATTTATATCCATGACGACTATACTCTGGGCTAAATGAATATCAAATATAAATCTAACTGGGACTATGTGAAAATTCTAAATGACAATAGTGATGTATAGCAATACAAATATTATGAAAATAAAACCAGAAATGTTGAAGCAGGCTTCAGATATTTAATAACCTCATAAAAGGGAGTCTAAAAGACTTTTCTCTCTCGCATCCTGTTTCAACCCAATTTTTGCGGCCTGAATTAGTGGATATTCAGTGTTCAGAAGAAATTGGATCAGATTATTATTGAATGTATTATGTGGAAAAACCCCTATTGAATTTATAGCAACTCGTTTAAGTCACTGAGAATAATTCAAAATCTTGAGAAAATAAAAACAAATTAACACATTTTGAAGGAAATTATAGTAGAATGAAAAACAAAACAACATTCTCAAAATGATCCTACTCAACTTGATGAACGAAATATTGAGAATATTTATTTGTTTTTGATATAACATGTTATTAATCAACATTAATCAAATTTTCCTAATCAACTCCAAAAACTTCTTTCGTTGCTCAATCAGTATAGGTTCTGAAATTATCAAACAAAAGGATGAAACCTTCTCTCTCAATATACCCGATGCCAACGGTTTTCATCGAATTACTCATCGTTACTTCATCACACTTGATTAGAATAACATAATATTCAATATCTCTTTTCTGTTTCGGTATTAGAAAAATATTATTTCCGCATGGTTTTTGTATTAAAATGGACTGCATTCTTGAGCGATTTTTGGTAATTTTCTGTAGCGAGTTGGTGCCCCTGAATAACAATTTCTTTTTGACAGTTGACTAGACGATTCATAATATAAGGTTGGTAACTAAATACATTCACTTTTTACTGATAGAGAGCTTTGCTTTATTTTTTGAATATTTTATATTAGTGCTGTACTGTGCCGTTTGTCTTGTGATACTAGTCACATTCACGTAACTTTGGAAGCAAGTAGTGCGTGAGTTTTATTTAAGCTATCAATTGTGGGGTAATTTTAAATGAAGTGAAGAAACGAAAATTTTAGGCATATTTTACTTCTTTATGCTGCTGCTACTGCTCACAAAGAAATATATGAGGTTGATGGTGCTGATTGGGATTTTTCCCTCAAGCAACGTTCTGGTCGGCCTACTGAATTTGATGATGACCAAATCATAGTCAGACCAAATGCTCGTTGCAAGGAAGCGCACACAACAATTGAAAAACACTTAAGACGTCTTGGGCTAGTTAAGAAGCTTGATATTTGAATACCTCACGAATTGAATGGAATTAATTTAACACAACTCATCACTGGTGAATAAAAATGGATCCTGAACAGTAACATAGTTAGAAAAAGATCATAGAGCAAACATGATGAACCAGCACAAACCACATCAGAAGATGAAAACAACAAAAAAGCTCATGCTGTCAGTTTGGTGGGATTGTGGGATGTTGTGTTTTTTGAGCTGCTTCCAAGGAACCAAACGATCAATTCTGATGTTGACTGTCAACAATTAATGGACCAATCAAAGAGAAACGGTCAAAATGTCAAAATGGAAAGGCCTCACACATCTTTGGCAACTCGTAAGAAACTATTTGAGAAGGTATATCTTCATAGCTGCTTTTTTCTTCTTAGAAACGATGAAAAGCTGATCGTGGAAATTGTTTTCTTAGTATACCCTATATTTTTTTATCGATATCCTAATTTAAATTTATTCGTAAACCTTATGGTGTGAATAATAGATCAATGAAGCAGAAAAGTTTAAATGTAATTGTTTGTTGATGATTCTGAAAAGTTACAAACTTTGTTGATATAATTAATTTTATGATCGACATTAAAAGGCAGTTGTTGAACTGTTTGTATTTGTAAATTAATTTCAAGTTGGAAAATGATTGAAAAGTGGAAATAAATGTTTTTCAGAATAGAAAAATTGGAGGATACTTTTTTAATGCCGACAAAGAATTATTCAGATCCTACAGGCAACTGGGATATCACTTAAATAAGGTATTGAAATCAAAATTAATAATTGGCCAAACGATTTGCTTCAACTGATAAAAAAACAAAATTAGATATTTTGGATTATTAATCGTAAAGCGAATACGTATTGTGATTTTAAATTTGAACTTTTTACTAGAGTCTATTTTCATGTATGAGAGAGTAATAAAATGATGAAGCATTCTTAATCCATAGGCGTATCTTATCTTTTAGTAAACTGTTGAAATATTTCTTCGTTCAAGCTGCTATTTCTGAGTAAATCTCTCTCAACGACGAAAGCCATATAAACAAGCAAATCCAATGAGAGATTTATCGTTCGTCTTATTTATTTTTAAGTATATAACACACATGAACTACTTCTTGGTTTCAAATGAACAAACTTTTGAAAAACGCGATCATAAACACTATCTTAATTCTCGGTTGATGATCATTTCAATATTTACAGACTTCTTAATAGTTTCTCTTTCACAAAAATGTGGGTACTCATTTTGTGCCCTACAATTTTGGTTCCGGCACTTTTTTTCGAATTTTATAATGGAAATTTTGAGGTAAGGACAAAATTAGAAATTTTTTTATACCGAATGTTGTGCTTCACATTTTTTGTCCCGGCAGTTCGTGTCCAAATCCTCATAGCTTTCGAGTTATTCGCAATTCAAAATGTTTTTGAGTACATGAACCCATTTTACGGTGAAAATGTTGAGGTTAGGAGAAAATGTTTGGAGAACAATCTGTAGAGAATTCTGTGCTGAACATTTTTTGCTTCAACAGTTTTTCTTCAATTCCTCGTAGTTTTTGAGTAATTCGCAATTCAAAATATTTTCCAGTGTATAAACCCATTTCAACGTGAAAATTTTCAGGTTAAGAACAAATACCTGGGATACTTCTTTGTAGAAAATTTTGTACCCTACATTTTTTGTTGTGACAGTTTTTTAAAATTCCTCATAATTTTCGAGTTATTCGCGTTTGAAGTCCCAAAATTTCAAAAATCCTTGTCCGTAATTTTGTTAAGAGTTGCTAGACTTATTCATTATACCAAAAACTCCCAGAATCTAGAAAATCAAAACCGCTCAATTAAATTTAAGGTTTCAACTTAAAATCGCCTAATTTGCCCGTACCATATCCGGTGCTCCATTTATAAAATCCAAAATCAGTTCCATTGTGAACATTTTTGATTTTTCCAATTTTTGAGTTTCAGGAATGCAATAAGTTTATGAAATATAAAGTTTCGAATGTTGTTGTGGGTTGAGGACTCAAAATAAATCTTTCTAAGATATTTTCATATAAATAAAGCTGCCCAAAGAGTTTTTCTTAAAATGCCTTCGTTTCAATCCTTCATTTGATATTTTGATATTGGGCCATGTTATATTGCACGCAATTTTGGCAGGAAAGTAATCAGATTCTTCTTTCATGTTTACTTAGCTCAGCAATCATTGTTTTATTATTATTATTATTATAAATAAGTTTTTATTACTTATACATAAAATAAAGTGTAATTCAGTTTTTGTCTTATCAAATTATTCATATTATAAGTGTAGTATATTTTACCATCAAAAAACTCAATTTTCCTCTATTTTAAAGGAAAATAAACCTCCATAGGCTCACAAAACCGAATTACTTTTGTATAACGTGGAAAAATATTTGCTACGACAAAATTATAAAATAGTAGAAAATATTGAAAAAGAAATGCCCTCTGATCAAACAACGGTTCATCTTCTCTATTGGGTTGATGTAATATAGTTTATTCTTTGTTATTTTATATTAATAAAAGCTATTTGACGAACGGAAATAATAAAAAGCATGAGGATTAATTATAAATATGTTTTGTTTTCATGAGAAGTTCATGTGTTATAAAAACAGCCTATCAATTTAATCTAAATATAAAAATTATAATTATACAATTATTTATATTGATATGGAATTATTATGTAATGAAAAAGTGTCTTCAAAAATATGGTCTCATATGAACGTTGTAATTAATAATAATTTGAAACTTGCAATTTCATATTTACGTATATTACTTATTTCTATTATGAGAAAATGGATATAGGAAATTTTCAAAGGCTATTAAAAGTATCGAAATTGGCTTCATTACATTTTTTTCTCAATTTTGTTCCTCTGATTATTTGTCCGTTTGTTTGTTTTTTTTTTTTTTGGTTGCGAGTGAATCTACAATCTCTACAATCTCGCGATACAAGTTTGATTCAAATACAATAAGAGCTATAATTTCAACGTGAAAATAATTATTTTTTTAAGTAATATAAATTTTTGAGGATTTTGAATTCGATACCTAATATATATCATATATTTAGGATCAATTTTACACATGTCCCTCACTTTTTAACAGGTTTCTATTAATCTTCAACTGACAATGAAAAAAACATATTTTGCAATCAACAATAATAATATATTGTCCGAATTATGACAAAATTTTCAGTCAGTGCCATTATGTTAATATTTTTAGGTTATTCAATAATTTTGAATTGAATTTATTCACCCAAGATTTCCTCTGAAACATTATTAGGTGTAATCCACTTTATTACAAGTGATCAGTTAATGAACTAACATTGTAACTAATCATGATTGTTGTCTGTTTTTGTTGTTCAAACCAGAAAATTAAGTATCATATTTTTTTGAAAGGAGGTACGCCTACACAGAAGAGCTAGACACTGTGTACTCTGCTCTATCATATGTAATCGTAAAATTTTCGGCAATTGAATTTAAGCAGAAATGTACATTTGCCTTACAAGCAATATTTAAGCAAGATGGAATTAAAAACAACCAAGCCAGTGGATTGCAAAGGGCGAATCTGCTCCGAAAAGGCAAAAACGGTTTCCCTGGTCGTAAAAATCATGACAAATCGTTTCAAGAGAACGAAAAAGCTTGACCACTTACCGTATTCACCAAATCTAGCCTTTAACGAGTGTTTTCTGATTTCTAATCTCAAACTAAGTCTTATAGAAGAGAGATTTTCATCAGACGAGAACACGAGAACGTCATTACATTCATAAATGGTTATTTTGGGAAAGGGGGGCAGCTATTATTTATAATGAATAAAAAGGTTGAAGCATCTCTGGATTATCCCATGTATAGACACACGTTGTCAAATCTGAACTCGTTGAAGTGAGTCCTATGTCAATACCAAAATGAATCATATCATATATTAAAAAACTGTGCATTCCATAAAATATAGTGATAGTGTCTGTCGTAAGAGTAAATTTGCACAGCACTCTTGTACAGACAAACATGGAGGTGGTTCAACTAATGTATTATTACATACGAACGTATCACATCAAAACGTTGCGAAAATTCACGAAAATTATGTGAAACTACAGCTAGAAACTCAATATTCTATTTCAACATTTCAATAATTTCATTATAATATCTGAAATTCTTCATTATTCTATATTTCTTTATTTAAGTCTGGCTATTCCTATCAAATACTGGTGACATCTACTCCAAATTGATTTGATTCAAATAATAATTTCAGAATTTCAGTTCATTACATCGTAAAACTTCGGCACCTTCATTTAAATCAACATGCCCCATTATCTAATATCATTATCACAAATACGAATACTTTAACTATAAGAATTTAACATAATTCATCAGATATGACAAATTTCAACCGTTGTACTAGATCCGGAACTGGAAACTCCTAATATTATTTCAATTATGAACCTCTTCATAGGATATTTATAACTTCATACCGCCCCATAGATATTATTCTCTCAGCTAATTACCCTAAGTAAACCTTTCGGAGAAACTGAAGTAGTTTTTAAAAACTGCAGTCAAATTTCCATATAATATCAACCCTGGGGAGGTTTATAAGCAAGTATAGATACTAGTTGCAAAACTAATTATGGATATAAAAATGACGATTTCAAGATATACATAGGAACTTTTCTACTTCATCCAATAAAATCTTCAAACCGTTTAAATACTCGACAATAACCAGATTACATTCGTTTTGTTTCCTTCTAGGCAACAATAAATGATGTGGCGGTGAATACAGTGTCAGAAGAAAAGAAAGTCGAACAAACTGTTGTGTCTTCTGATCCTCAACAACCAGCAGCACCAGCATCATCAATTCAGATAACGGGTATCACTACCGGATTGAATCCATCACCTGCAGCACCCGCAACAGAAAATACTCCGTTCAAACCGGTTAGAACGGGATCTGTTTTCGCTAGATTCATCGATGATATATTCCAGGTAATTTGTTTAACATTATTTGGAAGATTTTGATGACTCTCGTGAATTTTTATTATTGCTAATCAATCAAAAGGGCTAATTTCTATGAAAGATTGTTGTTCTTACTTAAGATACTCAAATATATCATCATAAATACTCTAATTTCTCCACTGTTTATTTTATTTTTGTTTCAAATTATAATCATGCTATTCAAATTATGTTTGTTTCCAGATTCCAATAGCAGTACTACAAAATGTTGCAAAACTGATAAGCAATCCATTTACTCAACGAAAAAACCCAGAAGTAATAGCTACGGTATCATAAACAGATAGTTTTTTATACCGTTTATTCCACAAATCTTGCTTTTATAATTGATAACATATTTTCTACAAATTTGCTAACAAATTACTTGAAAAATTGATACTTGTTTACTTTTATGCAGTATTAGAAACCACAAATAGAAAAAACAGAAACAATTCGTTTTATGGGTTTCTAAGGAGGATAAATTCTAATTTATTTCTTTTTTCTTTCCAGAAATTTTGATATTCTTCTTCTTTGTTAGCTACTTCTTCCTATTTCTTTATTATACTTTCCAAACTCTCTTTCATTCATTCTTAAATTACTTGGTTTCTCTCTTTTCTATCTACGTCTTCCCTACCAGGGATCTATGATTTCCATAGTTTCTTCATTCTTCACTGTTACACTAGTGAAGTTGATTCAACATTATTTAGTTTCTTTGGGTCATATATTGATCATATTACTTTTATTTTCAATACTTACGAATGATTGTTTCAGCTTCCTTTGTCACCTACTTATCATTTTTAAAATTTCCCTTGTACTGATGTTATTTCACCTTCAAATATATTTCTATTAATGTTAAAAGCTTCATTTGCTTCTTCAGTTTCTAATTAATCCAGTTGGTATATTTTTAGGTTACTTTTCATGAGTTGATGGTAGTTTTCCTAACAAAAACATGACAAATGAAAGAGCGGAAAATTCTGTATAAAAAATGTCTTTGATTTCTAAGAATGCGTATTGAGTGAAGACATTTTAGAGTACTGTTGTGGGGTGTCCATTATGCAGAATTTGTACTTTCTATTTTACGATTTCAGCTCAGAGGGATTTTTGGTTTCTAGCGATTGGGCTAATATCCAATTTCGTATTATTTTTATGAGTTATTCATCGAAAATAACCAAACCGGAACAAATGGAAGCTAGGGTTGATCTCTACAGGATAATAACTATCAGATTAGCCCATATAATGTTGTTGATTGTACTAAATTGTAAAAAAAGTTACTAAAATTCAAAATCTCGAGTCCTGTGGTTAGTGTCTTTATGATTAATGATAATTTTTACTTATAATGACAATAATTACATAATTTGTTCATGTCGTAATCAGTACGATATTTCGCATATTATTTTGTGTTTTGTTCCGAATGATTCATTAACTTATGGTGCCGTCCCCTTCCTGATATTTCGATTTATTGTTTTATATTCTCCTCATGACTTTTGTTCCTTTTAATATGATTTTTGCCAAGATTATGAATTATTGCAAATTTTTTTATATTTGTGAATCGAACGGAAATTATGAATTTTTTATGATGTGTTGTTAGCATTTTTGATAGATAACGATTTTTCGTGAAATACAATAGACCGTTAATGATTTGATCAACCATCATAGTTTTATTTGTAAATATGTTATTTGTTAAGTTTTGTTACGTGAATAAAAGTTTCAATGAATTTCTTGTGATGATTAATTTCCTATCCTTAATACTATAATGTAACAAAGTTGATGGAATTATGAATGAAATACGTAAGACAGAGAGAGACTTAACTTAAAATGAACAATAATGAAGTTCCTTTTGTCTAGGATATTATATGGAATAAAACAGTCGTTAGGTTAGTTAAAAGTTTGTGTAACAAAACAACATTAACGATATGAAGTTTAAAACAAAAGAACAATGGAAAAATAAGCATGAAGAAATAAAATAAATGTTTATTCACACATCTAAGTTTCAGACTTAAGCGATCCGCTGTTTTAATATCTTTCATGACTTCGCACAAAATATGTATTATCTGGAATAAGTTGGTCTTTAGAATTTACAGAATATCTTAAAACATTGATGCTCACGTCTTCTAAGCAACTGACTCTCGCACACTTTTCGTCTAATGATCCCTCTTAACTCATAATTGGCCGCTATAAATTCTTAGTTCACCTGCCGCTACGTCAAATTTCTTTAAAACTACAGAATACGATGGTCCCAGAAGTACCTGTTCCGATCTAGATATTACGGTAGTTGCTTGAAAAATGCCACTCTAAACATGGAAAAAATTGGTCATCCTGTTGTGATATAATACTTTAACTTGAAAGTCATTACTCCAACAATATAAAGGCTGAACTAGATTCTACTCTGGGTGAGAATTCTCCTTCGTTATCAACAGTAAAATTTTGGGTAGTAGAGTTTGACCAAAGCCGTATGACCTGCGAAAATCAATATCCCAGTGGTCCACCAAATGAGGTGACGACTATTGAAGAAAATCCACAAAGCTGTACTGGATAATCGTCGACTAAATTGCGAGAGCTAGCAGACATAGTAGGCATTTCAAAAAGTGTGGTACATCGCATATTAACTGAAAACTCTGCACACGTTGGGTGCCGCGTTTGCTCACAATGTAACAATAACAGCGTCGTGAAGATGTTTTCATCGAGTATTTGGCAATGTTTTATAGAAATAAAGCCGAATTTTTGGCTGTTTTATAACCTTGGATGAAACGTGGGTCCATTACTTCATACACGAAATAAAAGAATAATCAAAGCAATGGACTGAGAAGGAAGAACCGGCTCCAAAGGAGACAAAGACCGTTCTATCTACATGTAAAATCATGGCATCGGTTTTTGGGATGTGTGTGGTATGATTTCCAATAACTATCTTGGAAAAGAAAAAACTGTCAACGTCGAGTATTATCCAAACTTATTGCAACATTTTAGCGAAGAAATGAAGCAAAAACCATCGCATTTGGATAAGAACAAAGTGTTGTTTCATCAAGACAATGCACCAGCTCACACTTTTTATTGCAATGACGAAAATTAATGAATTAAACTTTGAATTGCTATCTCATTCGCCAGATTTAGTCCCCTCGGATTACTTTCTATTCCCAGACTTCATCAAAAATTTTCCAACAATGACGTCGACTGTTAATATATATTTTGAGTAGCTTGACGATTGTTATTATAAAAAGGGTAACGGAAATTACGTTGACAAGTAAATATTTTTTTTTTCAAAATTTTTTGTTCTCTTTATTGGACCACGTACTTCTGGGACCATCTTGGTATGAGTTAATTATAAACTCACATTCAACATTCATCCTAATTGTCCGAGTCAGTAGCTGGTTTTGCAGCGCGGTACTTCTCTTTCTCTTTCACTGGAAGTGACTTGCACCATACATAAAATTCTTCGGGAATAACACCCGTATACCACAGTCTAATAAGGTAGAAGGTTGTTATGTAATTTTGGCAAAAAAACTGCTAGAAATGGTGGGCGACCACGACCAAACGGATATTTTTGACTGTATTTGGAAAAAATAACCCCTGACTCTTCCACTTCATAACTTTATTTGCAAGCCAGCGTCGCAATCGCCTTCACTGTCAAGATCAATGATATCTGAATAAATCCATTCCTTGATATTATAACTAGTTTTGTTTTTTCCTCTATTAGAACGGCCCGATATAAAAATGTTTATCCAATCATTTAACGAGTAAACAGATACATGTCTCAATTGATATGTGCATATAATCACATTCTATACAGAAGTGACTTTTCTCCATAAATTGATTTTCAGCCACCCGGAAGTGTGTTATTTGTACTATGTACATGAACAATGCCGCTATGTATTGATTGCGGTTCTGACCGCCGCAAGTATCTGAAAATAAAGAATCTGATCTACCTGCTTTTGGAACTTGTAAAATCCTCTGCAAAATGGCAGTCCCAATTTCACAATGGAACTCATACCAAACAAAACAGTATTCATTGTTTGGTGGAGTTCATTCATGAATAGTTGAATTATGAACGCAAATTTTTCTAGAATATGGAATTGAATTTGGAAAGTTTCAGAGGAAGGTAGCTACAACAAACTTTTGAAATCTAATGTTAGCTCCAACTTCAAGAGTGAGCTTCATACTCCGCTATCATATCATCATCTTTTTTAATTGACTTTTCATGATTCTTACAAATCAGTTCGCATTGATTTAAGTTGGATTTTAACAAAATCTGCAAAAAATGGACAAAAAAACTGGAGTTTTTCGAGGAATTATTGTTGTGATGTTCAATATAAATTATCGATTCTGTTTTCACATGTTTCAGTTGGGGGTAATTTCATTGTCTGTAAAAATCATGGTAGGAGATTACTTTTATTTATTTTTTCTGTTAAGTTACAGCTATATAGGAACGAAGGAAAAACAGGATTGATAAATAGGTTGGGTATAAACGAAATATTAAAACTATAATTATTTTTTTCCTTTATAAATATTCCTCTTGTCATGATCAAACTAATTGAAATTTTAAACAAAAAAAAACACGCAATTGGCTAACACTGAAAAGTTATTTGAAAACCTCATCCTAGCCACTGAGTATCAATGTTATTTACTCAGTATAGCCAATACTGGATTAAGCATATAATGTAAGTAGGATTTTTGACATTTAGAAACCACTCTTTACATTATGCTCTATGCTTTATGCTTTATATGACAAAGTAGTTTGCGAATCAAACTAATCAAAAAACATCTGTAATCCACAAGACTGTTTCATACAAAAATGATTAAGACAACTTAGTCGTTTTAAACTGTATAGTACAGATCATGTTTCTGATAACTTTTTGGTAGCGTGTTAAAACAATATTTTCAATTTACATCTTGAATTTGGTAATTTTTTTTATTAGGGAATACAGTCATAAATAACTTGGGCATATTAGCTCATTTTGATGTTTGCTCAGTAAAAAATGTTCGTAACCCCATCCGTATTCAAGATAATGGGCGCTGAAGAAAGAAGCTGATACATCCAATGAATTTGACTGACTCACCAATACTGATTAAACTGGATTTTTGTGAAACGTTACAAGAAACAAAAGCCCTTGGTTCCAATTTTGCTTACTTAATATCGATTTTATCATCTTTTTGGTGTAAATTTAAATGATCAATTTCACTTGAAATTTTGCTTAATAAATCTAATAACGAAAAAATTATGTTCAATATTACTTGGTGCGAACCGTGTAACTAGCGCCATCTATGAGAGTAAAACATAAAAACAAATTCATTGGATCTATCAGCTTCCAAAGTATATTCGTATAAAATTCAAATACAATGTTGACAGTAGTTGAGACAAAATCGTAAAAAATGTATTAACGCCCTCTATTTCCAATACGGATGGAGTTACGAAAATTTTATACTGAGCACATCCCAAATATTTTTCAGTTCACTTTCGATCCTAGAGAAGGGATCACCTTTTTTAGAACACCCTGTATATAATAATATTAAAAAAATTCTCTACTTGCAGTCAACTCTATCTAGACATATATTTTTTTATTTCTTTCATAATGTAGCATGAGTACCACCATAAAAATCGCTTAGAGGCGATATTTGAAACTATTATAAGAGATTAAAAACAAAACTATTAATTCCAGTTATAGTATTACTACTTTATTTCAAAACAAGACGTGTGATACTCCAAAACTTTCTCGAGTGGAAAAGCTCTATACATTTCAACAAGTGGCTGGAAATCCATCGTCATGCGTGGTTTCCAAGTGAAACCGAAATTTTATATATAAAAGCGACTGCTTGGATATCTCTTCAGTTTTCGCATCTCAGTCTGCTGAGAGTTACCAAAATTGTTTTTAACAAACATTTGCATGTGATAAACACGTAGATTAATTTTGAGTTCGAAGTTTGAATCGTGAACGTGAGGGGAAATGTGAAACCGAGATAATAGCAAGAAAATTTGGTGAGTTTCTTTGGGAAATATCAAATTAGCTCTCTATTTCTTTGAACATTTGAAAGTCTTAGGAAATTTGATACAACTAATAATTAATAATATAGAGAGTTCATAATTAATATTCATACTTTAAAGAAATTAACAAAATGAAGAAAGCAAAAAGGAATTTTAATATAATTACTTGTTGATAGCACTGATTTCCAAACTTTTTTGTTTCATAAACCACTTTCAAAATTTAACTGGACCTTTGCTTGCTACAGCTACATTATTACCAGTTTCTAAATCTCAAAAAATGTGAGGATTAGATTTATCTATGAAAACTTGCGTTGTGGCTGCGTTTCAATGACGAATTAACAGTTTTCTAGAAGAAAAGTTGTTAAAATTGATTGCTTCATAGGGTATCTATTTGATAATAGAATCAACTGAAGAAATTTCTAATTAAATTTAAATCGATTGTGCAAAATGCAAATTTGACCAATTGGAAAAGTTACTGCATCCAACTTTACTTATTTTAAATCTACAAAGACTCACAGCACAAAAACCAACAAGTTCTCACAAATGTTTTTCAAAAAAAATCCCATTCGAAGTGGGAAAAGGAATATAGTATATTCTCTTTCCTAAACTAATGTACTAATAGTTTTTGTTTCTAAATGTTATTGATTTTCTTGGTTTCAAAATTAAATAAACTAATTTTGAACTCGAAGAGACCTAAAATCAAGTATACTTAGAAACATAAACATATCAAAAATTCAAATAAATAAGAAATTAAAGATAATTTTAATTTTTCTAACAGTCGTAATGTAATCAAAATTAAACACTTGAAACGCAATGTAACTTCTACAATGGTAATTCCATCAAGATGTATAATTTCAATGAGAGGGATGTACTTAATGTATTGACATCAAATTATCAAAATTTGGCTTGAGTTTTGTGAGGAATAACCGTAAATATCCACGTTCTGTGATATTCAATCTGCTCTACTTTATTGTTAATAAGTTTGTAATAACACTAAAACCTGTCAGCAAAAAAAAGTTCCTCATTAGTGCTAAGCTGGAGTAACTCTTCTTCCATTTCCGTCTCATTAAATGGATTTATAATCCATGGTGGTATTTCCATCGATAAAATATCTTTTAAACTATAACGTCAGGCTGTTTAAAACGTTTGAATCCTTATAACTATATAACCAGTATGACACCATGTGATACCTCCTTGTGAGACGAAACCTCAACATATTATTACTCTCTTATTTGTAGAAATAAACTCTAATGATTTGAAAACGTCAAGTCTCCTAACAATTACAGTGACCACTACGTAGACATTAAATATTCAGAATATTTTATCATAAACTTTTGATGTGTATGTATCTTCTCATGTTTTATGACATCCAAAAAATTGAGATTATGAGATTAAATAAATAATATCATTTTTTCTTATATTATAGTAGATTCTCTGCTCCAAATCTGGGTGTCAATATTTCATGAAGTTCTTAAATAATATGGTTGAGTTCTTTTTTTATGAAAGTGGCTATTCAATATATCACAAATTAATTATTGTCGTCAAAGTGGATTATTCGAGAAGACAGCACAAATCTTTTGAATACATAATAAGTCTTATTACAGAAACTAGATAAATGTATATTGTTATCTGCTGTATATAGTACAAGTAGCCAAATTCTCAAGTATCCAATAGATATTGAACAGATTTTTCAAATAGAAGATTTATTATATTTATCGAAAGATAAGCTTTTCTAATAATGTCAGAAATAATGTTCCTAGTTTTTTTAAAGTATGTTTGCCACATAACTAAAAAGTCCTAATATTTCACTGAGCTACATCTGTTTTCGAATGCCATTGTCAGTATTTGGATGCTCTTCTATAAAACAATAATATACTAAATCGGATGCGAACAAAGAACGCTGGTTCTGACTTTAATGTTTGGAGAGAGGATTATGAAAAGTTTGAATGATATTATTTATAGCATATAACGTACACTACCGGTTAAAAGTTTTTCCCACCCTATTGATTACAAGTATACAAAAGATCTATTTTAATATTTATACTTTTGAGAATATATCTAGAGAAGAATATAGTAATAATGAAAGTACAGTCTATATTTTCATTGTAGAAGTACTTAAATAGAAGATCCCTAGATTCATAGACCTGAGCACTGCTCTCACCAATTTTTTGTTCAAGGCTGTATTGCGCCACATCACTATCCCTAATTTTTTGTAAGTCTTCTTCACATGCAACTAGTCCTTTTCTATATTGACGCTCTCTTCTTCTATTTGCGCCTTCTTCTCTTGTTACGGCTATGATCACCCACAATTTTTTTCCATTCTGACTGTATACCCCATCCAACGCAGTCTTTGTGCCCTTCCTATATAGTCGAACTTTGCTTGACCATATAACCTTTCTTCCAATCTTGTTCCACTTGCATCCCAATTTTTCTTACCACTTCTCTCTCCGTTGCATTTAGCCTGTTTTCTTCTTTCTTATTCATGATCCAGCATTCACTACCATTTAACACCGTAGGTTATATAACTGTCCTGTGAATGCTTAGCTTCGCTACTTTTAAAATATCTTTGGAACTTAATAGGTGCCTTTTGACAATCTTTTGTCGTATTCTTTAGATTCGTCTCCTTTACTTGTTATCGTCACTCCCAGGTATTCAAACTATTATACTTTAATGAAGGGGAGCTTTTTGTTATGCTATGTTGTGATTTTTAGTTGACTGTCACTTAAAAAGTCATTACCTATTTTTATATACTTGACACGAAGGCCATAACTTTTCGCCTTTTCGCTGTCTTCTCAAATAGTAGAAACATTTTTTTTAGTTCCTGTTTTGTTCTGGTTGTGAGTAGTACGTAATTTGTATATCTCAGGACTTGCCTTTTGCAATTATAAATAATTCCTTGGGATCGTAATCCACTATCCCTGAGGATCAACTCGAGTACAGAATTAAACAACATTGTTACCGAGTCGCCCTGTTTTAAGCCTTTTTGTTTGGAATTTTTCGCTTAAGCTTTCTTCTATGGTTTCAGTTTTGTTTAGTGCCATTTTCACCAATCGTTTTGATTTCTTAGGTATTCCAAGTTTTGATAGATCTTGATACAGGTGTTTTCTCAATATTGAATCATATTCCTGTTAAAAGTCGATAAATAATAGCTTCAAATTCAGTCCCTGCTCATAGCTTTGATTCTGTATTGTTTTTAACACAAAAATTTTATCGCTAGTGGATCTTGTTTTTTTCAACCCGCTTTTATAATCCTCTATTTTTTCGTCCAGTATTTGTTTAACTTGTTTCTCATTATTCTCGCTAGCACTTTACACACAACATCCAATAAGGTGATGGATGCCCCTGTAATTACCGCAAACATTTTTTTCTTTTGGCATCTCTTCTAGTTTCCAGATTTTGTTTAATATCCGGTTCTATCCGAGCCTCTACCCTACACTTTATCACTTCTATCGGTATTCCATCAATTCCTGGACTTTCATTATTTTTCATATTGTTTATTACCTCCTTCATCTCAATCTCCGTTTTTTTCTATTCCTTCATTAAGCAGTTCATCATATTATCTCTGCCCAACTACGACCGCTTCTTTTTGCATCTCTATATAATGTTCTTCTATAAGTTTCGATTGTTTTCCTAAATTGTTTTCTACTCCGCAATTTTTTTTGCGTTTTTCCTTTGATGTGTCTAATCTCTTTTTCTTTTCTTTCATCAATTATCTTGCCCAGTTACTTCTACTCAATGGTTATCTGCGATCTTCATCAAACCATTCCTTTTTTGTTCTCTTTCTGACGCTTTGTTGCGGCTATGGTTTTCCGAGGCCTCCCATTTTCTATCGCCCAAGCTCCTAGTGGATGCATATTTTTTCACGTTATAGTGCAATAGTTGTCGATATTTTGTCAAGAATGTGAAGATGATTATTGTACAAGCTTGGACCCACGGCTCTTTGGTTTGAAACTCACAAGTCTAAAATTGCTAGAACAAGAACAATTCGTATATATTAAAATATAGTCTCACAGGACTAACTGGGACTAAAATACAATCATAAACACCGAAATAATAATTCACAGATACAGAATAACAAACAAATCAGATAATAGATTACGGGAAGGGTAAAAAGTTTTGACCCGTAGTGTACTAGCAAACTTCACTCGTTTCCTTAAGCCAAAAAGTTAATGAATTCGATTTTTGTTTACCATATATGTCATATAAATCAAAATTTTGATATTTTTTATTATAAAGCGTTATTTTCCCTTTTTTAATGAAAAAAGCATTACAAAAATGTTTAAGCTGGAATTTGAAATGTTAATAGATAGATATGCTAATTGAGAACGGTCCTCGCTTAAGCTACAAAAAAACAATTGTGCCGATATTTGCACAAATTTTTGTTGAAAAAAAAAACAAACACGAATCATTCCATATTGTGATAAATAACCTGCCATATTGTTTTGTGATTATGAGAAATTATTCTATAACGTTATAACGTCATTTATTCAGCTTCCCTCCACAATAATACGAAGGGATGATTTTTTTAATTATGTTGAATGAACTCGGTGCGAATGAAATTTGTATATGTCACAGGCATAATTTAAATCAATGCGAATTTGGATTCTGCCATCTTAATATGGTAGAAAAAACCTTATTGACATAGTTTAATAAACAAAGAATGAAATTTAACAGCTACAATATGGAGACATAGCAACAGTATGATTTTCACGTCATCTGTGAAAGCAATAAGGGTACTCAAACACTATTATCACTAATAATTTCGTAGAAAAAAATGATAAGAAATGTATCAAGATAAAAATAAGAGAATTATAGGAGGTGCCGTGCAAAGAGTGCATTTGTTCCTACCAATTTGATGCGATATATATTTTTTTGCGTACTGGATGTTTGGTTGACACATAAGTAACACATAAAATCTGGTTGTCTTGAATAAAGAGCTTCTTGAATGGTGTTCTTAGGTATATACCGGTTGGACCTATTGCAGATCAAAGCAAATTGTGTGAGAATTTTCCCGTCTTTCTTTCATGAGCTTATAAATGTTTTGCTAATTTTTACAGGAATATCCCCAAGCAACATTAAATTTAAAAAACACATTTCAGAACATTAATTACTTCACTTTAAGGTGAATGTTTAAACTTCGAGTAATTTGGTCATGTTCCCATCAATATCGTGTACCAAATCTTTCTTGGTGACACTTTTGTTACTTACTCTGTACCTACCTCGGGCTTCTTGCAGGCCTATGCTAAATATTACAATTTGGTTGGCTTTACTTGAGTAACATGTATGAAGAGCTTTTTACAAATATGAATCACTACATATTTGTTGATTGGAGTGTAGTTAACAGTGTATTAATATGATCTAGATTTTGCAGTTCCAAATCAAGACCTATTCCTCTTAACACTGCTATTATTAATCAATGCAGCTATTTTTTGTATCTTGTATGAACGTAATGGGTTTCTCGTACAATTTCTTTCTAATGCTATGGCCACACTAGCGGCTACCGTCAATGCCCTTAGCGCGATAATTATTGCGATAATTTTTAACGAGCTGAAGAGAGTGGCTACACTTTTACGCTCAACGTGAATGCCCAAATGCCAAAACGGCGTTAATTTTACTTGATTTTAAGCAACGGAGATGGACGATGATTCAAATGCACAGGAATCGTACACTGTAAGTCTTTCTATGTTTATTTGCTTGAAGTTTATTCTCAAATATGAGAATGATTCCCACAAACATAGTTCTGTTTGCAGAATCTCTAGAAACACAATTACTTTCTCGATATTCCATTCCATAGCCATAGTACGAATTTCAAAGACAAACACGTGCGATTCCGTCGCCCTCACGACGCACTCTGACAATACGTAGTGTGGCCGCTTCATGGCATTAATTCTCGCGTTAATCCCTTTGGTGTACCGCCACTTGAGCTATCGCCTAACGTCAAACGGCAATGTTAATGCCGTTATTAAATTAACGTGCATTATCGCGATAATAATGGCATTTCTCGTTAGTGTGGCCCTAAAGTAATAGTTAAAGCATCATCGGGGCGTAACTAATTGAATTGAAAGCGCTTACTATTGTGGCTGCATGGAATAAAAGTGTGCACTGGGTGCACTGTGAAATTGCTATCTTATTGGCACACTGTCTTCTTTGTCTTTTTTGATCTAACATTCCCTTCTTCTACAACTACAATAATGTCTTCATGCTGTTTCATATCAAAACAGTAAACAACTACTTTTTACCCAAATGAAATGGTTATTGCACTCACAAAAACACCAGTACAACTAAACATAACCTACAAAATTGTATAAAATCAACCAGCAGCTTATTTAGATGACCACTAGCTTGTTACCTATTGTTTTTGTGACTTTGTGCACCAAAGTAAGCAATGGACATGTATTTTTTTGCTTCAAATTTTTGTGCACTAGTTTTTTGCACGGCACTTTCTCATATATGATTGGAGTATGAGTTCTTACTATTTTCTACGTCGTTGTTTGATATCCACATGAGTAAGTTATGGAAAACTGAGGAAATTTTCACATATATACATGTTAAATTATTTATGTATTTATTAAAATCAACAAATAAAAAAGTATTGAACGCTGTTCTGTATCGTAATGTGAAATTTTTAGCAGAAGAAACTAAGTCTTAGATTTGGTAAAATATCATTCGTTATTTTTTTCTTCAGTTTACAGTTTTCATAGACTTTTCATTGCAGATATTTTTTTGACGTTTAAATTCAAAATTTCCCTTCGAAATATGTTAGCAGTGTACTGGTGACGCAGATCCTTTAAGTAAATACCTCACATATCAGGATAACTTACTATTCAAGGTTCATCAGCTATCTTAAGTAGTTAATAGGTTTATTTTCATTTGACAATCGTAATTGTATGCAACATTCGTGAGTTGTTTAATGAACATGAATGTTTATGCAAAGTAATCGGTAAGTCTCTTCAATATTTCTTCAATACTTTGCAGAATATCAAATCAAAGAATTTGATAATTTTAAATAGATAATGTGAAAATTGAGGCATTTTCACATTTTTCGATTGTTTGTATTAAAGTTTTGTTATCACTTTTATGTCAGTTTAGTATTATCTACTTATTTGAAACTAATCTCTTAACGTTAATTCAAAAATATTCATTTGCTGCTGAATAGCTGTGAGACAGATATTGAATCAAAAGCAAAGAGTCCGTATAAAGGTAAACGAATTAGGAAAAGAAGTTTCAAGAGAAGAGCTGAATATTGAATAAGTCGGAAATACAATTCATAAATCCAGATTAAAATAAATCGTGTGATAATTTTGCGGCCATTGTCAAATATATGTATATTATTGATCAAGGTTGTTGTATTTGGGATTGCAGGAGCTTGTCGAATTTGTAAAATCAGCCAGATATTGAAAATCCAGGAACGTTATTGATTGTGAAATTCGAGGAAACAAAGAACGAGGAAAACAGATTTATAATTACTGAAAAATATGTACATTGTCCTTCGTTCAGCAGCATTAAAGAATCGCCGCAGTTTTAAGCATATCACAATAAAAAATGTATCAGGTTGTGTGTGAAAACCAGTTTTAGAAGGTTCCCGGAACACTGGATCATGTCTTTGACTAAAAAACGGTAGCTCATACAGGGTGTTTCAAAAAAGGTGATCCCGTTTCTAGGATAGATAGAAAACTGAAAAATATTTGGGGTTTGCTCAGTAAAACATTTTCGTAACGCCATCCGTATTCAAGATAAAGGGTGCTGAAAAAAAAATTTCATACGAATATGTTTTGATACATCCAATGAAGTCGACCTTATGAGAGTCAGACTTAATAGTTCTAATATTTAAAAATACTACTTGGTACGAACCGTGTAACTAGTGCCCTCTATGAGAGTCGAGACATAAAAACCAATTCATTGGATGTATCAGCTTCCAAAACATATTCGTGTAACATTTTAATACAATGTTGCCAGTAATTGCGGCAAAATCGTAAAGAATGTGTATAATTTTTTTTCCTTCAACTTTCCTTCAACCTTTTTTCCTTGAATAGAGATGGCGGTATGAAAATTTTTTACTGAGTAAACCCCAAATATTTTCTAAAATTCTAAAATGAAATATCTTCCTTTGTTTATATGTTCAAACAATAGGCGGAAAAAAGAACTCATAGTAACCCCAGAGAAAGTCTATTCATAAAAAATGACATACTGTAGAGTGAAAAATTCTTTCATATTATCAGAGACGTACATTTGATATGTTTAAAAATTTCAATCATTTTCTTATATCTAATTTTATTTCACTATCTTCTAATTGAAGTGAAAAACTGAACAATCTGCGTACTTCTACAAAAGCGAAGTGTTTCTCTATTACGTTTAAATAAACATGAAGAATGCTTGATGTAATTTGTTTTGAGAAAATTATTAAATGGAACGAGGAGAACGATAAAATAAAAATATTCGTTTGCCGCGGTTTGTTTGATAAAAGGAAAGTCACTCCTTTCTTTGGGTAAAGAAAGATTCATAATACATATTTAATTCTCTGTGACTTTATCATGAATTTCACAGTACTCTAACTAAGAAAAATAAAATTGGTGGTGAAATCACAAGATGAACTTCATTAAACCCAATAGCAAGCAAAACCTCTTTTCCAAAATATTAATGGAAACTATTGAGAAACTTACGAGGTATATCCACAGTGTAAGTTGCGTTTCTATTTCTATCAGTGGTAGCGCTGCGATCGCAATCCCGAGCATGCGCGGCAGTTATTCTGATCCAAGCAGAAGAAATTTACGCCATGTTCAGATCGCTACTGCCAATCACTGATTTTCCGTATTTGCGTAGTTTAGATAAATCCGAAATCATCTTAGGGCAGGGCAAGAAGCCGTTTAAGAAGATTTACGATGCAGAAATCGAAGCAAAATGACGAGAGTTCTATACACAAAGTGTGTATTGTGATGTTTTTCTACTTCATTCACACTCTTTCTATTCGTGCAGTGAATCACGTTCTTAGTCTATTTAAACACTATACACTACACTTAATCAACTTATAATAATTCACTTATCACATAATTTATTCAAATTCTCCGATAACTTTTTATTTCGGTCTGATTACTATGAATATTTATCATGAATTTAAAGAAAAGTTGAAACGTAAAATTGATTTATATTTCAAAAATTATTAAAACTAATTTTGAAACAGAAGAGACCTAAAATCAAGATTTAGAAACATAAATATATAAAAAGGTCTAAGAAATAATAAATTGAAGAAATTTGTCATAAACTCAACCAAGCCGCTTATATATCCCAAAAGAAATTCTCAAAAGTTCTAGAAAATGAAGTAAAAAGCCTAATAAGTAGATAGACCTTCCTGGATATCAGTTTAAAAGAAACAATGCAAATAAATCGCCTGCTATAATAAAAAGTCATATAAAAAACATCAAAGACGCCACGCTCCACTGAATTTTAATATTCGACTACATCTAGCCAGGACCGACTCCAGGCCGTAGACTTTACAAAGTGAAAAAATTCTAATTTCATGTCGTTATTATCCTTAGTGTACGTGCTTATCTTTTGTCCAGGATACTATACCAAGTGTGTATGGGGAGAGGGGTCAGAATGATGCAAGGAGCATATAGATACACAAGCATTATCGAATAATCGATTGAATGTATTCAAGTCTTGACATCTCTTAAACGCCTATAGATATCTATAATTCACAATTTGAAAGAAATCTATTGGGACGCTTAGATATAGCAAAATCCGGAACACATTGATAAAAACTGTAAAATATTTTGAATAATTAAACTAACATAGGTATTTTCTTTTGACATCAAAAAATGGTGCGCACATACAAGCCCAAGACTGCGAGACGTGGTTTAGATGTAGAGAGTCAAGACCGCCGTAATTGAAATTACTTTAAAGGTATTATCTATTAGAAAAACAGCCAAAAAATATGGTATCACACCTGCAACAGCAATTTTTGGAATATTAAGAAAAGCTTCTAAGGAAAATCAATCGTCGTCTTCTAGTTTCTATGGGTTAAACTGTACTCTTGCTCAGATACAAGATGCATTGTAAGTTATCCTTGTTGAAACTTTTAACATTAGTTTACGAGTCTGCAGAATATTTGGGATGCAAATATTCAGAGTCATGGAAAAAAATAAACGCACCGGGAAAGATAGGGCAGCAGAATTGAGAAAGAGAAATCAGGTGCTCAGCCTAAGAAAGTCTGAAAATAATCTATAATTGATATTGGAAGAACATAATCACTCGTAGATAATGTTCAATAGAATACTGTGATATCCACATTTTGTTAAATTCACCTGTCTTTCTATATTTTGAAGATATTTTCTAAAAGTTGTTAGTAAGTCTAGGTTAGTCTCTTATCATAATTTTTTTGCTATAAAATTTCTTGATGTAAATTGATTCGACAGAAATTCGAAATGCTGACTGACTTATTTGAATTCTTATTATTTATGAGACATTCAATGACAATTGTCACTTTTTTCAGATCTTATACATGTAGAAATTGCTGGCAAAAAGGTGGAGATTGTTCCTTCCGTTGTAATCGGATGACAGAAATAATTGAGGTGGTAGAAAATGCGACTAACGTAACAAGAAGAAGGTTGAATTATGGGGGGTACGATGAAATGCTGATGACCAGTGCCGGTTACACTGCAGCAGCCGTGACATTGTTTTTCATCGGATTCTTTGGTTTTTTTCTCAATTTGAGTGTCATCATCTTGATGTTGAAAGACAAACAGGTAACCGTTAACCGTAATTTTATATTTGCGCTTGATAATTTTGGTAATCTCATCGTTTATTTCGTATTACTAATCAGGACTTTCATTTATAGTTTTTATTCATTTTATAGAATGAATTTATGATCATTTATCATTGAAATTTATCTAATGACACCAGTGAATGCCTCGACTAATGGATGGAGGACTTATTCCGCGTGTGTGCACTTGGATTAGCCGCCCACCAAGAAGACGTGAATTGCTACCTAACCCAGATGCTCTTTGTACACGAATACCTTCACAGGTTCAAACATGAGGATTCCTCGGAGTGTCAACATGTGTAGGAAGAAACGAAAATGCAGAGCACGTGTTTTCATATACTCATCTTCACCTGGGAAGCTGAAATAGGAGTAGCAGTCACGAAAATATGTTAAAGGTTATGTTATCAATGGAGAATGCCTGGACAGCGACGAGCACATTCGCCGCTGAGGTCTCGAGGAAAGAAGGAAGGAGTAAAATCGACACTAAATGAGCAACATACGGAGAAGCTGTATAGTTATATCATCCCTCTAAGGAATGAGGGGGTATTGGATATGTCCTGAATCTGACTTACCAGGCAAAGCACCAAGCTCTGAAGATACGTAACAGTATTTTTCACCCAAACATCCACAAAAAACCTGGCGGCTTAGGGAAACTGATAGAATGTCAAAAAAACTCTCTCAATTTATAGAATTATCACAAAGTTTATATTGAAACCTCCTGAATCTTTTTTAAGCACAACTTCCTCGAGGCTGGGCGATTTGCTTGAGACAAATTTTCTGAAACTTTATAGACTTTAATGAAAGCTTTGTACCAATCAAATATCCGTATTCGCAATAAATTAGTTTCTCCAAAATAGGATTTCGTAGCAGTGACACAAAATTTTAGGCGAACTCGCTACTCAATTTTTTTTAATAGTCAAACCTCTCGCATTATAAGCAGTTGAAAAACAATAATTGAGATATGGCATGATATTCAAATTTCAAACTATCTAACTGGTTGAGTAGCGCCACATACATATTTAGAGTCTCTTCAACTACTTTTTCGGATTTATTTGTTATTACGATTGGTTTATACATGATGGAGTACCAGCTCATTTTAATGTCAATGTGAAAGACCTTTTAAACCGTCAATATTCAAATGAAGGCATTGAACTAGGGAATTATTGTCCTCAAGATTGGCCTTACCGCTCACCAGATCCCAATAAATATTTTATTTCGGGGGCGTTAAAGATTAAAATTTTTCAAATTATTGAAAATATGGTTATTCGACTGTTATAAAATCCTAGGTCGCTTCTAATTAACCTCTTTGATTGCCTTCTACTTACCATTACTTAATGCCCTTAATAGTATTTTTATGTTAAAGGGTTGCAACGAAATATACTTCGAATTGTTGAACCCTACTTAAGCTCCTCAAGGATGGGGGTGAATTACCCCTATTATCATTTTTTAAGAATTCCAAATTATTATTGAGTTTTTTTTACCCATCCTACCTAATATCTACGTTTTTTATATACAGGGATGGAAACAAAAAAATCAAGAGCAAAATTTCATTCAGTACACCCTAATTTTACATCGCGTACATTTGAAATAATAAATGAAAAATTTGTTTATAGTTGTGGACCCCCCTCAACATCATCCTTTTTAATTTAATCTGCAGTGACTTTCTAGTGTCAATTTTGGGTAACCCCTGGACTTTAGCTTCTGCTGTATCCTATAGATGGATCTTTGGGAAATTAATGTGCCAGATTTATGGATTTATAATGTCACTTTTAGGTAAGTATCTGGAATGAATTGAAATGCAGTTGTTCCATAGCGTACCTCATTTTGAACTTAGTTACATGACGTCCAAAGAGATTTTCATTACAAATTGATTTCACAATTCTTAATATTGCTACAAATGAATGATATCAATTTCTATAGTCCCGAAAAAAAATTTGATAACACAATAAATTCGTCATAAAAATATGAAATGTTTAATTTTACTTGATTCTATTTCTAAAAAATATTGTAATTAATAAAAATACTGGTAGCAAATTAAGTATGAAATTGAAGAGTTTATTTACAGTTCATTAACTCTAAACACCTATCAAGTACTTCGGAGTATAAAAGATGTATTACATTGACACAAAAATAAACGGATTTGATTTTGTACTTCGGGCACGCCGCGGAAATTCACTTCCTCTGCTACTCCAACGATTTGAAAACTAATCGTTTGAATAGTTACGGACAATTACATGATAATGCGGACGTGTTTTATTCTGCACGAAATTACAGTGTTGTTTGTAAAAACTGCAACGAAAACGATCAATAAAATTGGAAAACTATTGCCTAATATTTTTTGTTCAAAATGAGACTTAGTGATATGATTGAGGATGTTCATTTTGCAGTATTCTAAGAATTTTTTTGGATGTAAGTAATTTGACTATTAGATGAAAATACTAACGTTGTGAAATATTTCATCATAATAATTTATTTACTTATCATTCACCTGGCTTTAAGCAAATGATTCGTATCCTTTTGGTCAACAGAAATATGCATTCAACTCTGCTATTTTCATCAATATCCACTCTTCTCTATAATCTGGTGATGTGGACTTTCTAATCTGAAAAATTAAGTTCCTGCCGTTTTGGGCTAATATCAGTTTCCACCTAATCCGTTTGGATAATTCGTAAGCACGCTTCTCCAATTTCAGAAAGACTGTTGCATGAATATCTACTTAGAAACGCGAAGTACGACCTTCACCTACCTACTTCACGTTCAGAATTAGTTAAGGGCACAATATTTTACAATGCAAAAAAATGCACTTGCCAATGGAAATCAAATCGATATCATATTTTCCCGCATTTCGCAAAAATTTGAAGGCATATTTAATGGAAAGTGCCTTCTACTCTCTAAACTTTTCTAATAATAATATTCAATTCCGGGAATGCTGCACACTATTTCAATTTTACTATGGACTTATGTACTATTTATCACCTATCACTGTTACCTATAATTTTGTTATTCATTGTTATTCTGTATTCTAAATTCTTTTTTATTTGTATCTTCATTAAGTTATTTCGTAGTTTTTACAAGCGTTTGTCTACAAATTGTAACAATTTTTTGACAATAAACAATTTCTCTCTCTCTCTCTCTCTCTCTCTCTCTCTCTCTCTATCTCTATAAATTTTGTGAAATTTGTGATAATTTACTTGTATGCTATGAGGATACACTACTGCTTCTACAAGAAACAACATTTGAATAGCTCTCTATAAAGAGCATATTTTCGTTAAAACTTAATTTGATGAACCTTTCTTTTAAATTCGATGATTTGCACTTCACTCTATGAAACAATGATCACTATACTATAATCACACATTTGATATAACTGAATCAGCACCTAGTCGGCTCCCTATCCTAATTTCTGCTTATAAATTATGAAATACCGAGTCTGGAGTTTGTTTAGAGTTTTCTCTTTGAATTCTTCATTCATGTGTAGCTGCATCTCAACCTTCTGAATATACGTTTTGTTCCAAATTTCGCCCAAAAGTTCAATTGGACTCAGTTGAAATACATTAGGAACATTCTTTTTCATATATAGAGGTCGGTATAAGTCAGGCAAAGAAAAATCGGTATAAGTTTGGGAACGCTATAAATCTGGTAATGCTCTTGAAAAAGATTAAAACAAAGCATGTTTCTTGCTTCAGACAGTTGTATTTGTATCATGATAACACGTTGTTCAACATGAATAATCGATACAAATTCACGCTTCAAGAAAGAGTTTTCTTTGTTACGTCGTAACTGCGATATTTGTAAGTTAGTTGAGCAGCCGAACCAATCTGCAATGCGACTATCGAGAGAATATCCGATCGTTCTTTACGACGAATGCTAGAGCGCATGCACTATCGAGTTTACCGTTCGCGTCTTATCCACGTACTTCACGAGGATAAATTCGATCGTAGATTGGAATTTTGTGAATGGTAGCTCGGATGCAGTTCCAGCATTCCATTTTGTGGTCAGATGAAGCAGCCTTCAAGCTGAATAGTGATCTATCTAACTACGTATACTGGAACGACCAGAATCCTAACGTCTTCATTGAAGAAGAATTAAACCTACATGGAGTGTGTGTGCGCAAGTATCCATGTGGGTACGTACTTTTTTAAGGGTCACGTGACGGGCCAAAGTTATCTTAAAATGCTCGAAGATTTACGTAGTCGAATCGGCAATGATCTAGCACTAGTGAACATCCGTTATGTCATGCAGAATGGTGCTTGATTTCTTCCTGCTTGGCCTTCTCAAGGACCACGCAACCTTCCTGACCTCAGAATTGCAATTGAAGAAGAATTTGAAACTCTTCACGTACAGATTGACATACTTCGTCGGGCCTGCCTCTCCATTGGGAAACGTTGCCGTGAATTGATTGGTATTGACTTCAAAACTTACAGTAACTCTTTTTCGAATCCCTTTTGCAAGGTTTCTTTGATAAATTAATTTTGACCTTGCAGTTTTTTATTTTAATGCAAATTTGTTGCCTGGCTCATGCTAGCCTCTGTATATTGGTGGTTACAGACTTTCCAGGATAAATGTAAGCTGAATAACTACTACGAAGACATCATTGGAAATACCAACATTTTGATTCTTTCGAAATACACTTCTAAATTTACTTCCTCGTCTTTCTGACAATATCAGATTTCATTATTAGCTGTTTAACTTCAAAATTAAAATGTGACACGTCATTGATAATGATTTTAAGTAATAAACTTCTAGCGAGAACTCGTTGCCACTGAGACTAAGTTTTGATTTTTGTTCAATGTATCGCCTCTCGGAATATTTGGTTGCCGATTTTCTTCATTTTTGTACCACATTCTGTTCCTTTAGAATGCTTATCAATATAGAATTTTTTATCAATTTCCGTAATATGACTCCCAGTTTTCCGTCAGCGGCTATAACCAAAGCTTCTCTCTTCATCCTGATTTTCTTTAAATCGAAATCCTTGTCTTAATAGGCCGACAGATATAATAAATTAATTGTCTGACTATGCCCATTCAGATCTTGATTTTTTCATAAAACTTTCAATTATTTTTTTGTCGTTCGTTTTTATCTAGATTTTCCATACTTGACACAAAACCTCAAACAGAAACGTTATTTTTATTCTTTTATTCTCAGGATATTTCACAACTGCTGAATCAATAGAAATAATTAATAACTTTCTCAGTCAACGCTCACTCTACTTGCTAAGCTGTCTAAATATATACGGATTTTTTGTCCCTACACCCTTATCATAATCAAGTTATATCACTGCAGGTCTCAATTCATAGTTAATTTATGTTTCAACCCTTCAAACTAAATAATTCTGCGTAAAAGATAGAAGCTACTTTTCGAGATGTGAATCCGGCTTCTTATTACTTCGTAATGATTCATTTGGAGAGATCGACTCCCTCCTAAGTTTTAAATTATTATAAAGAATCAATTTTTTGCCTTCAGTGATCAAAAAACGGTTCTATATGAAACTGTTAGTTCATTGTAATCTTTGGACAGATTTTGAGGGACCCAAACGCCTGCTCTACTCATTTCTACAATTTGCTACAAATGTTTCTTCTCTCTTTGGCATGTCGTTGTTCAATGTTGTTGGTCTTCCTGATCGATATGAATCAGAAATCACCGTATATCAGTTTAGAGAACCATCATTGGCATTCGCGAACAACCGACTACTATCATAAATGCTTTTGTTCGCAATTGTTGTAGAACTCTAAAAGCATACAATGCTAGAGATGGTTTTCAGTATTTATCTCGCATTTCACCTTAAATTGCAAAAAAGTCTCTAATTTAATTATTTGATAATGAAAAAGTTATAATAACTTCAAAATGTTTTCGGCACGATTTCGAAATACACATCGAACTGACAACTTATAAAGACTTTCTGGTCCCCCAATACTTTTTATTTCCTCAAAATTAGATAGATAGATAACAAGAAAGAAATATCACGATTCTTTTATTATAAGATAGGAAAGTTTCAGTTCATTTCATCGTTTTAACGTACTTTTCATTTTTAAAGTTTATAATGAGTTCAAGTCAATATCTGTTAAGCGAAAAATTGACAAAAATGACTGTAGGATTATCTTATTTCACGTAATACCCCTAGTTTTATGTATTCTTCATATAACATGTGGGATGAAGAGGCACCCACTTTAAGCAGAGCTTTATAATTTTAAAATATTCATTTATAATATCTCCAACACATTCCATTGATATCTTCAGAGTCTCAGATAGCTGCACTTTATGATTATGTTGAGGAATTTCTTGATATTTCTATCAATGATAGCCTCGTTCAAACTTAACTAATTATCAACGGTTGATTTTCCTGGGGCAGAGACTGAGTAAAGTTTATCAAAAGCTAGCAAAAGCTGCTGCACTTTAAATGTTGTAAATAATAAACTATTAGTATGACAGTAGTGCCATCTTTGTGTCAGCCTACGAACTTTTCAGCCTTACTAATATTGACTGCAGCAATTCGAACTATGTAAATTCTCCAATACTTCATTTCACTAAATTGTGGGACTTAGTATGAAATCCATAAACTTATAAATAAATCACACTATGTACACGATATCTGTAAAAAAATTTACCTATTTGGAAGAATTGAATTGCGTTTAACTTCTTATCTACACTGTATATAGTTGTAAATTATTTTCAAAACCAAACCATAATACCACAAGCATATTTTTCAAAATATTCTCATTCACGTTCACATGTACCTTAAGTAATTTACTATATTTACCTCCAATTATTTACCTCCAATTTCTATAATGACTCTTCAATATTTTATGATTACATCATTTAATTGAGTTAGGAGTCAACACGAAGGACGAAATTTCTCCAATTATTTCCAGTTAAATACATTGGTCAACTAAGAAAAAATTAGTCATTCCCATTAGTCGAATATTAGCTTTTTTTATACGAAATAAGAGACTATAATTTGATAATCCGACGAATAATTGAAAAATTAACTCATTATACGTATAACACACGACATCGTTGTTTTCAATTACCTTGGGACGTAATCTAAATACATTATTTTCATAAAGTCGAATTTGTAATCAATGAAGTTATCCTTTTGATCTGGTCTACAATTGTCGATAAAACTATATTGTAGAACATGTACGAAATTTGACTATTAATAGGCCAGGAAACAGTGGTAAAAAACGTTAAAACTGTGAAATTTCGTTAATCAACGTTGTTTTTTTTATTCACGCTCTACTTACCTTCTTCTACGAAATCTTCCCTGTGCCGAACCGGGCTTTCTATATTTTTTGGGGTGTTAACTACCCCTTATTGCAAAAAAATTCAGAATCTCAGATTTTATCCATTTTGTTTCGGATAAAATAAACTATAAATGTACTATTCGTAAATTCTCACATTCTCAAACACGTTTATGATCAATGAGATTCATGAAACACCTCCAAATCATATAAAAAAATGAAAATAATCTCAACGATTATTCTCTGATAATTAAAAATTATTCAAAAGTATATTTATATTGAATTGAGAATATTTCGTCAGTATTTCCAAGAAACCCTCAATGACCAAAAATTTTAAAATTGCATAAAAAAATAGAAGTGAAATATTTTTAAAATCAATAAAATTGAAAAATAATATAAAAAACAATTTTGAATAATTATATTTACCATCACTAATATCTTCTTCTTCAAGTTCGTTCCAGCCGTTGGGCGATTGTCCATGTTTCTCTTTTTCCAATGCTGCCAAAATTCGTGTTCCGAAATTTAGCAGTTGGGTTTTTGACAATAACTCGCTCAATTTTCAAGTTAGAAACTTTTTTGGAAAAGCCTTTTGTAGAGAATTTCATGTTATTCAATGCTATATCCATCAAAACTCTCTTTAATCCCAGGCTTCGAAAAGGATGCAGCTCAAAGGGGTTGTATAAACTACATTTGGGACGCGAATGCAAAGTGTGTACTATTGTATTTCCTTAAATTTTTATAATACATAGATTTAAAGAATTCCAAAATTTTTAGCAAGGAAAGCCCCACAATTAATATCTGAAACAATTTCTCATAACATGAATAGTTTTTGATTTATTTAAGAAAAATTATTTTTTTTTCAAGGTAATGGAAATGCAGTGTTCAATTTAATTAAATCAATTATCTTTTCTATAATAATCATTTAAAACCTATAAATTCATATGAATTATATCAATAATACATAAATAAAGTTAATTGCTAGTGTATTACGATTAATTTCAATTAGGGTGATAATGGCGAGGGTGTAATTTTTACATTTATTCAAAAAAGGAAACCTTATTTCTGTTATAAATCAGTCAACTCTCATGCAAAAAAATTCTGACAGTGCTCATCATGAAGGCTTTTCTATGTGCTTCCTCCTGTGTTTTTTCCAAAAATTTCAGTTATTGTCTTGAGGTTCCCCAAAAATAGCCATCCTTCAACGAGTAATAACTCAGTTATTATTGAATTTACAGAGGTCCTTAGATAACGAATTCCCTTTGTTTTTATATCAACTACGTTTTTGTTCTAGATAATTTTCCTGATAAATAGAAACTTTTCAAAGTATCCCTCAAAAACGGTAAGAAAATATGCGTTTTTTCAATGGAAAATGAGCAGTTCCAATAGTTAATAACTCCAAGTACCTGCTTTTAAAAAAACTCTGTAAAATTTGTTAAGAATTAGTCAATCTATTGACCTACGAAATTATTCTGTAAAATGAATTTCCATCTCCAAGACATCTCCCAGGGCAAAAGCACCCTTCGGATCATGGTAGATTCTGAATATATAAATACTACCTTTATCTCAATTTTCAAGTAAATCGACCTTGATTATTAAAATTCCATGAGAAATCGGATGGTACCTACCTGGCCTATAAATGAAACAACGAGTAATTAATTATTTCATCATCATAATTTATTTATCCATTATACGACTGTTTTTGAGCAAATAGTAATATCTATAAAAAAAAATGTAAAACCACAAATCGGATCATTTCCTAAATATGTTAAAGAGGCTTATTCATATATTTTGATGTAAAGAGTGGTGAAGAAAAATGAAAACCGAAGGTTATTTCAATGAAAAAAGTGTAAGAAATAACTGAGAAACCTTCAAGGAACAGTATATCAACTCCTAATTTACGCCTGGTTCCAGTTCCATCAAGCCACAATTGATTGTTCCAAAATACTTACATGATTTAGTACGTTATTTGATATTGTCAAAGCAAAAACAGAACTTCTTGATCCTCATCTTAAGGAATAAAACTTAAAAGATGCGAGAATTGCAACTTTCAGGAAAGGAAACACCGCGTTCTTCACATTTTAGAAAATTAAAAACTCGTTATGTGTTTGTACTGATATTAATGATAAGATGTAGGAGCTTGATATCATTCAATCTTCTTGTGAATGACACTTTTTAATACATTCATCGAAATATCTCTATCTATGATAAAAATTTGAGGCTATCTATACCAGATTGATAACTGTGGCTAAGAGATAGGTTGATGATACCGAAAAGAATAAGACAGAATCTTTCACCTGGAGATGGTATGATATGTTCATTTTGGTTTAGCACAATATATATTCATCAATATGACTAAATTTCTTTTCCAAATGAATATGATATGGTAGTATACCACACTACAAAAAAATAATGTATTTATGCACGTTTGAAGTATACTTTATTTTTCTTTTGTCATCTAAAATGGAAAGCGTTCTCATCATGATATATTTAAATATTTAAAATTATGCACTCGATAGCAAAAACTCAATGAAACGCATCTGAAATACGAGGAATATAAAGAAAGTATTTATAAATGTTGAGCTATCGTATTAATCAATATGCCAATGCATCTGTTGAAGAGGTGCAAGTAAATGAAGCTAACAACAGATTTATCCCTCAAACATTACAAAAAGAAGATGAAATATTAGTTTAATCAGAAATTCAATAGTTGTAAAAACGGTGGAGAGTAAGTGAGGTTCCTTCAGACAGTCGAGACTGACAAAACAGAGACAATAAGAGTCTTCTTTCTCATCTTCTTCTTCAATGTATCTAGCCTTGATCTTGAGATGTCGATCTCCTTATTTAGGTCCATCTCTTTGGAGGTTTGAAGGTGATTCAATCAAAAATTCCATAATTGTGGAAAAGGTGGAGCTTTTCCTTAAATAAACGGATCTGTGGGCCAAATATTGTTTGTAATTTTTTCATGATCGAACCCCCCTTGCCGTTCAATTAAATTGATTGTACACCTTTCACAAAATACTTTTCAACCAAAATAATGAAGTTAAGCAATTTTTAAAGAAGCTGCAATTGGTCGGATCTTTTAAAATATGGACTATCCACAAATAAAAAGAAACAATTAAACTTAAGTTTTGAGATATGGCAACACTGATATGAATATGTGAAATCTGTCACTGCCATAATAAAATTTAACATTTCTAATAGTGAACCACAATTCAGATACACAGGTATACTGAACTGTTGGCTCAAATTTGTCACGTCTCGCGTATGACGTCATGCTGGAATTATAATATTTTTTGGCCATTAAGATTAGGTTGAAGCTGTAAGAATTTACTAGGTTTAGGTGTCTTTGTGATTTTTTTTGTGTTTGGCGACTATTATAGAGTTGACTCAACTATTATTTTCTTTGAAAAGATTCTACTTTCTATTATGAGATCATAATGCCGTCGCTACATGCAAAAACACAACTCGAAATACCAGGTATAGAAAACTTTGGTTTCCAACAAAAAAAAAAAAGACTTGGCGAAGCAATGGATGAAAAAAATTCCAAATGAATTTTGTATATCACAAATGAATACAAAAAATTCCGATTTTTTCCAAATAATTATCCTTATTTTATATTATTGTTGATTCACTTGTAGAATTTTGAACAAAAACAGTCTCAGTCTGGTTTATTTTTTATTTTGGTGTTTGTTCCATTTATTTCGAAGAGGATAGCTCTTTAAAATGCAAAGTGTCTAGGTTAAAGACATTGTTTATTCACCTATATATAATTCACTCAAAAAAATTAATGAAATATACCCATAATATATCAGAAGTAGTATCATTAAATTTTGCTAAATAATTCATAAACCACACACGGCCTTAAGAATGTGTAATTCAACTAGTAAATTCGATAACCATTTAAATAATACATATATGGACATGTCTTTGCATCAAACAGGGAAAAAATATGTCGTCGTACGAGGTGTTTAATTTTTTACGGATACTTAAAACATTTATCTTAGTCAAAAAATGGAATTGATTCGCGAAAGTTTTCGTGCGATGATTTCTATGACTTTCAAAGCACTTCGAAGCCTGTTTTTTCGTAATAGCTGGACATTTCGCCACCGTCCCATTAAAGCAATGTAGAATGGTCAACTTTGAATAGTAAACTAGCATTTTCTTACTAGAATTGTTCGAAAAAATCAGGGAAACCAATCGTAGAAGAAGAATCATTTTCCACATGACAATGCGAGTTCTCACATATCAGTATTCAACAAAAATATTTGTGGACAGTCAAAACATCGAATTGATAGGTCATCCGCCATACAATTTTTGTTTGTTACTCAATGATTCCTTACTATTTATGTAGTTCAAAAATAAATTGCGATGTCAACGTTTTTCTTCACCTGAAAAAGCGGTTAATGCGTTCAAATCACCTCAATATCGGAATGGAAAATTGTTTATCTCAAAACTCAAGTAACGACCACCGTACAATTTTGTAAATTTTTAACAGTAATTCATTTTGTGTTCAGTGTTCTACTTTGACTGATCACCCCAAAACCATTCTTTCATTCTCATAATAAGAATCATTCTGTTTGTGAAAACAATTTCGTCAGAAAAAGGGATCAAGAATCTCATATTTCGTCTTAAATAAAGCTTTTTCACTTCTACTTCAGTAAAATAAAACATATGGCTCGAATAAGAGCTGCATTAAATTTGATATTTTTCATAGAAATAAAGAAAATGAAGTAAAGCACTTGCTATGAAAACTTTCTTACTTGGTACAAACATAAAAATGAACAAAAGTATATAGAGAGATATAACTTATATTTCTTCTCATGACAGTAGATAAATTTCATGTTTAAAAGAAAATTCGTGGTGAGAGAATATAGCTTTATACTGAAGAAAGGAGAATATCATACATTTAACTGGAAAATTACTAAAAGCGCTACCGATTTTTCATTTTTCTTAGGTATAACATCAATTACAACGTTGACAGTCCTCGCGTTTGAAAGGTATTTGATCGTTTCTAGACCTTTTAGAAACCATGGGCTCACAAGAAAAGAAGCAAGGTATTTGATTGCAGGAATTTGGACATTTTCTCTTATACTCACTGTACCACCACTGATTGGATGGGGTAAATATGTCCACGAAGCAGCCAATATCAGGTAAATACATTTTTGAATACGTTTTGTTGCATTGGTTGTAGATAAATGAGTTTGTTACACAGATTAACAAAGTGATGAGTCCTATGCATTCACGATATTTTCTTTTGCATTATCAGCCTAGTATGAACGAAGCTGTCAAATTTTCATATTTTCATATGATTCTATATTTGCCAGAAAAAAATAGTCAAAAAGGTATAGTGCAAAGTGGTTGAAAAGTAGAACGACTCCCCAAACAATCCACCAATTTTTAAGATCAATATTAACCGAAATCAAAGTTTTTTTAGACTTGTGGCGCATATCTCTATACAAACAGACCAAAGTGAAACCTATTTTCAAGAGAGCTTGAAGCATTACCAGAACTGCCTTTCTCTACCGATCTTTTTAAACAAAGAAGGTAGATTTCTGCCGCAATGTTCACATGATGTATGTATACCAATGACTGTAAATACTTCAATAATTGAGCACACATGCTATTTTTTTTATTGATCCCTCACAGGCAACAATTTTTTCAAATACTCATAAAATCGGACACAGTGGTAGTCTATGATGGTGCTCATCTGTAACATATATTTTTATATGGTTCAAAATAGTTTATGTAGAATCATCATTTGAAATAGTCATTCAAATGCTCTAAATAGATTATCATCGATTTAACTTTTGAACGGCATCGTACAAACCAAATTAGTAGTTGCTAGTAGTATGAGTCTACCGTGGCCTTTTCGCCTCAACAAATACCTGAAGACGTTAGCAGATAATGTGGCGTGCAGGTTTTATTGCACAGAGGACGAAATCTCTATCCACATTCTCTTCAAGTATGATACATTAAGGAACTCCAGAGCACTACATCTGGGAGCGCTTGAAACAAAAAACGAAGATCTCTGGAAATTGAAGCCATCCCACATTCTAGACTTTTTAAAAGGAGTGGGATTAATGGATCAGCTGTAAACACTGGGTTCTCCAGCATCTCAGCAAGAAAAGTGGACACAATAGATCCTTTCAGTCGCAGTGTATGCGAGACCCCAAATCTATATATAAATATGCAATACTCCAGCAATGATTTATCATCTCATGATTATCTCAACAAAATTGGCATCCGTCTTCCATATTAAATCTCACTGTTCTTCGCCTTACGTTCCCAGATTTCCAAGACATTTGTTCGAGTGGTTAGGCAGATAAAGTATCTTGATGTTTGAGAGGAATTGTATGAAATATCTTGTAGGTAATACTTGGGGGTTATCCCAAGTGCTGGCCGGTTATTTATGGATTTTTCAGGATTTTTTTTCTACGACCATTAAATAGATATAGCTTTAAGTTTATAATATTTTCTCAACATATATTACGATATGAAAATATGAATTTTAAGCTAAAAATATTGTATAGAACTTGAGTTACAGCGTTCTGAACACCCCTACCTCGATAAAATGAGCTTCCCCCCCGATTTCGGCTGGTTGGCTTAGCTGACACAAAAATAAAAAACGGCGTTCTAGTCCATAAGCCTAAATGCACAAAATGGACTATTATCAAATATATATACAAAAAATTGGACTTTGAAATTTTGAGAATTTTTATTTTGTTTTTTGCCATAAAAAAATCGGAATTTTGGAAATTTTCGATTTATAGTAGTTCATTCCATGCATTTACATGTGTTTAGTGTGCCCTATAAATTTCAAGTCATTCGGTCGAGCCGTTTTTGAGATACGATGGAGGAAAGTTTGAGAAAGTCTATTTAAAACTATGAAAATCACAACTTACCCTCAATCGGTGATGCCTGGTCCATAGAGTATTCCTTCCTCCTCTAGAAATTTCTTTTTAAGTCTGTAGCAACTTGTCTAAATGTATATATATATATATATATATATATATATATATATATATATATATATATATATATAAAAGAGGGCCAGGTATAAAGTCGACCGTATACAATAGGCCTCTGATGTATCTTTAAAACGATTTCAAATTTTCAAAAATCACTTCACTACCATATTCTAGACATGTTATGAAAGAAATTTATGAAAAAAATTGATTTTTTGAGCCCATCACATGGGATGGCCCCCTTAATCGTATTTGTTAGCAAAAATACCAGGTTTTATGTATTTCGTCTACGTCAGTTATGTCCAAAAGCTCAAATATTTGGAACTCACAGCTTGTCCACGTAATTTTGGAGCGAGTTGAATATATATTTTTCACTTGTTTCATAAATTTTTTCACTTCAAAACTATAAGAATGTAATTGAAATATTTGAACAAATTGAAAAATTCGGTTGAGAAATACGATGTTAGAATGCATTTTCCTGGTAAATATCTAAACTTTAACGTAGCTTCGGTGTTTATTAGATTAGTTAACTGGCTTTCCACGTAAAATCATCACTATACAGGAAAAATATGTTATGAGAGAAACTCTCGTTGAATTGCTATGATTTTTTATTTATTTTCATATTTCTATTATTGTTGCAGCTGCTCGGTAAACTGGGAAGAACAAACATCGAATGCTCTATCATACATCCTTTATTTATTCACCTTCGGATTGGTGCTGCCATTATCAGTAATCACCTTCAGTTATGTTAGTATCGTACTAACTATGAGAAAGGTAACATGTTATTCATTATTTTTCGGTATAGTCACTAATGATTAAGTTTTCTGAGATTATTTGGTAGTAAAAGCTATTCTCCATTAGTAAACCATGTTTAGGATTTATCTTAGAATCGCGAGTCTTATACAGTGTTATCTATGAAGTTGAAACCTTTAGATCTGGTGATTGGGGAAAACCTAACTCCACTAGTTCTGATTCAACATCTGTTTTTATGTCTTGTAGAATATGCACTATTCGTCATAGAATAAGCTACACTATATGTTTAATATCAAAGTCGATGGTATGATGATAAGTTTGATTTTATTTTTACTACTATACTTGATGCATTAGAAGACGCAACCATTATAATAGAAATTGATAACAAGTGAACCTTTCAAAACACAACAAGAATTAAGACGAAGAGGGCCCCCATCAACGGTACTATTTAATCTAGGTTTGGAAGGCATAATAAGAATAATCAAAATCAACAGAAACGAAATGATATTTAACAGAGGTCACCAATTCTTAGCTTATGCCTATAAATCGCGTTGATAACAAGAAACAGAAGAAAGCTTGAAAAAACCACGATACAACTAATAACATCAGCAGAAGAGAAAGGTCTACACTTCAATAATGACAAACCAAAGTTTATAGAAATAAAGAATAAATGTGGAAGCAAGATAAAAAACAACTTTAAAGTACTTAAACATGGTGGAAGGTTAATAGAATTCGAGGAAGTAGAAAATTTCATGTATTTGGGTGTACTACCAGAAAATAAATGCCAAGGAGAAAAGGTAATCGAACTAAGAATTGACAAAAGTAACAGTCTTAGAAGATTATTAACATCGAAAGTGATATCCAGATCTACGAAAGTTCGAACTTGTAAGACGCCTGTTAAACTTGGATAATGACGAATAAAACTAAAGAGAAATTGGATATCTGGGAGAGAAAAATATTAAGAAGAATTTTTGAAGGAAAGCAGACAGAATTGGGATGGGAAATCGATTTATAAAATTAATACACTTTTCAATGAGGCACCAATCAGTGCATTTATAAAGACTAAAATATAAGAATAACTAGGTCTCTAGAACGAATGGGCGAAGACAGGCTCTTAAAACGAGTTGCATGGAAGACACTAGAGGTCAAGAGGAAAAGAAGTAGACCAAAAAAACGGGGGGGGGGAAGCGGTGAAAGAAGATCTTAGAAAGAGAAACATTCACAGCTGGAGAGAAAAAGCAAGGGACCGAAAGAAGTGGAGAGAAATTACAAGGTACAAGAAACAACTTCATAATAGAGAAAGTATTGCAAGCAGCAGAAGTTCTACAACAAGGAGTACCAGCATTTTAATGCTAAGAGATGGTAAGGTAGTAGGCCCTGATAGCGTAGAAGCATAATTCCTCAAACTGCTTGATACTAAAACGATATCGCTAACTACGTTCAATAGCATATATTATTCTGAAAGAATGTCATCACAATGGTACAATTAATTTCTCTTTCTAAGAAACCATACCCCAAGAAAAGCGAAAAATACCGTAAGATTAGTCTAATTAACCATATTTTAAAGCTTTTTCACGAAGTGATACACAAGGGAATTTACAAATTATGTGGCGACCGCTGCTTCTCGTGTACGTGATTCGCATTTTTGGTCAATTGTTTGGTGTATGATTTTTAAGAATATTTCAAGTTATGAATCATCAGGCTAATAAGTCTAAGATCTTTTTTGATTTGGGTTTCTTAGGGAGATGAAAGCTGAACACAATCACTGTTTGGGGTGGTGACCTGTCTCATATATGGTGTTGAATAATTTATCTATCTAGTGCAATTATGCCCCCATTCATCTAGAAGTTCAAGTATTTCCTAACGAGTTGCATCTGGTCCATGGTGCTTTGTTATTTTTCATTCATCTATTAATTTTTCAATTTCTTCTTCTGTTATTGGTGGACTGATAAGTAGTAAGTGAGATATTGATATCAATTTTAAGTCTAACGTCGTTAGATACTTCTTCTTTGTATTTCTTTATTATTTTCTTCACTATCGCTTCGAGAATTATCTAAAACAGCTCTGTTGTTGTTGTTTTTTGTATATATGACAGCGGTTTTTCTCAAGCTTATTTTTGGTCTTATGCATCTTCTTATACACGTTTTTGTCTATCTTTTATATATGAGGATCTCGTCGGAATGTAAATCGGAATTTTACTATAAAAAATTTTATCATCGAGTTTTAGACTTGAAATATTTCACTGTTTTTCTAGATAGTCTCCGTCATAATCAACATACTTTTGCCACCTCTCCGGAAGCTTCTCGATGCATTTTTCGTGAAAATCACTAGGCTTGTCTTCTAACCATTCGTACACGGAGGATTCAATCTCCGCATTGTATTCGAATAGGAATCTGCCAAGTACCTTTTCCAATTGATCAAACAAATAATAGTCGCAGAGTGACAAATCGGGACTATAAGGAGCGCGTTCGAGTATGTCCCAATCCGATTCGTTTAACGTTTCCATCATAAGCGGAGCTGTTGGCGGTTTGGTATTGTCTTGCAGCAATATCGCACTACGGATTGGAATGAATATCGCATTGTAGGCAGGTTTCACCGTATTTTTAGCAGATAGACACTGCGCGTTCACAGTTTGTGGTCAGTAAAAACAATCGACCGCAATTAATCCTCCCATGTGCCAAAACGGTACACAACACCTACCGCGCTGACCGTGTTACCTTCGCTTTAACTGGCGGTCCTTCGTCTTTCTTCCTCCATTCCATAGACCAGCGTTTACTCAGAGGAATATAGTGATGTACCCAAGTCTCGTATGTAGTTGAATATTATTTATAACAAATTTTCTACCTACACTTCATACCGTTGCTGAGGCGCCTGTAAACACAAGTTGGCTACAACTTGGCACCCACCTGGCTGGAATACTACCTATGCTGATGCCCATTTCTTCAGCCATATCATGTACAGTACTGCATCGTTCTCCCGAAATGAGTTTTTTTATAGTACTAATGTTCTCATGAGCAACTCTTGTTCTTTGGTGCTAATCTCGGCCTTTTTGGAAAGCGGAGCACAAACAACGAATAATGATGCGTTGCACAATATACACAACAACATATTTCTCTCAAGTACACTAAAAAGTGAGGTTACGTAGTCCCGGCTTCGTCTAGGCTTCGTAACATTCAAAAATTCTTATTTATATTTGAGTAACGCTTATATAAACTTGGGCTTCTTACAATATCTGTAATCCAGGCTCAGTAAATTAAAAAATTTTGATCTTTCAAAGATAAAAAATTAACTTACTAGGATATATTAGATCTTATATGAAATGTAGTGGTGGATTTGTTTAAGTTTTATATTCAGGACACGTGTATCGATTTTATTATTCTGTTACTGATATATTTATTTCAAACTATATCAACCATATCATCAAAATGATATGAAAGTTCAGATATAAATTGGAAGAACGAAACATGATTGACAGATAAAAACTTGGAACTATTGACGCGAATATCATCAATTATTTCGAATCATCTATAAATCATTAACAATACGAAGTACAAATATTATGTTAGTATTTTTTCTATGGCTCATATTGAAATAACAGAATATGAATTTTTTAACATTCTCTCATTTCATGAATAAATAAAAAACTCCTCGAAATTAAATTAATTTTAAAAATATGATAAACAAAATGTAATTGAATGAGTTCATTATTTTGGTTACTGTACTGGTTAATAAAAAATCTAACTGATAAATTGATACTTTTCAACGTGAAAATTCAATTTTCATCCTTGAGATTGAAAAGTCGTTTTATTCTCTACTCCAGAATCTTATCGCTTCAAAGTTCATTGTAGTAATAAAGATAAAGAATCAAATAATGTCATATGATTGCAGCTATAATAAACTTAAATTTTAGTTTCCGTGGCAATTTGAAAAAGTTATGAAAGTGAATATGTTTTGATTATAAATTGTCAGTATCTTAATATAGATTTGAAATTTCATGCAAAATTTTCTTATTCATTGTCTTTATCAAAATAAACAGTAGAGAAGCAGTTTCGAGACTTTGATCAAGTAGGACAGCTGAAAACAGCAGCTGCTAATGCACTATTATACTCAAATTGGAGGAAAATCCGGATACATCGAGTAGATAGGCATCCACTATATTAAATGTAAACCATACGAGGATTATTTGCACTGCAAACTTATCAAAATAGTGGAGAAATTTCAGCCATATTGAACGCTCAATTCATGTTTGACAATCATATAAGTAAATAAAACGAGACATATTGAAAACTTGGAAATGTTTCACTCTATGTTAGGTGAGGAACTTTTCCAAATTAAATTAAACCTTAAGACCTCTGTCAACTACCCTATCGAAACAGACATGCCTCAAGTAAAAGTCTTGGGTCCATTTTTATGGTTAATAACAGTCATCGCGACATTGCTGTTCTCGCAATAGATAGCAATCTTCAGGTACCTTTGAATAAACTTCAAGAACCTCTCAACTATGATAATCAGCTTTCCCTCAGAAATCGAAACGAGAAAATCTCATAGAGTCAAATGAAACCCAAATTAATATCAAATGCAGTAACAAGTTTTGACACAAATTCTAATACAAACTATGCCTAATATTCGTATACAGTTATCCTTATGCCAAAGAAAAAGCTTCTATTGACCCCAATACAATAAAAATATATTCAAATGAGTTAAAGACCATAGGAATTGGAACAAAACAGTAAAACAAAATACATTGTACTGATGAGTCTCGTCTTGAAGTTAAAAATCGGAATATTGAATTAAATACAGAAAAATCTGTATATGAGAATATTCCAAAAAATATGAAGCTCTTTTTGAATTCAGGCTCTCTCACAGTTAAAAATTCCTCACATAAAAGTGGATAGAAATGATTCCAGTCGTGGCCGCTTGATGAAAGAAATTTTCACTCCAGTTTGTCGTTTACAATAATACGAGGACTCTTCAACTGAATAGTTTTAAGAAGAGCTAACTACTTGTAAAGAAATAAACAACGTATAAGGATGAGGATTTTCATATTTACGAGGTGTGTAGTGGAAAGAAAGACTAGAACTGTTATAGAAAAACTACACATCGCCAAACGTAAGCAATTGTCAGCTGTTTAGCCTGAGCCTAATCTTCCGAATGTCTATTGTAGACAAACCAGTGTAACTGTGATCTCCATTTGCACAGGAGCTATTTTTTTGTTTTGCCTTTAAAATGGAACAACGGATTGTCGTGGAATGTGACATGAAACTTGACTAAAATTTATTGGAAGAATTGTCTGGCAATGAGTGTTTAAGTGGTTTTAAGTGACTGAAGCGTTTTCAAAATGGCCGAGAAGATGCTGAGGAAAATTTAACTTCGGGTCTCCCTTCCAAGTCAACGGATGAAAATATCAAAAAAATCGCTAATTTTGCTAATTTAATCTTTTATATTGCACTGTGTGACTTCTATCTCTTTCCTGAGCTCAAACCTGTATTGAAACGAATAAAATTTGAGTCTGTTGAAGCTGCAAAAGAAAAAGCACTTCTGAAAGAACTAACAAATAAATATTTTTTCAATAGAGGAGAGGTACATATTGAACGTGATAATAAATAAATGTAAATTATATCAGAATAAAATGTTTCATACCTCGTATATATCCCCCTGAAAATCTGATCATACATACTGAGGATTGGTGAGGTTATTTTCTATATCTATTAATTTCACACTCCTACATATAAAGTTAATATTATTATTAGTATGAAACATTCCAATACATTTAACAGTAACATATCTATTTTTCACACTATTTCCCCTTCGATCGATAAGGCTATTGACTTTTTAGTAGTAGAGTTTGGTTACAACAAAAAGAACTTTGAAATTGGTTTGAAATTTCCAAAAAGCAATGAAATTTGGATAATTTCTGTATAATTACTATTAATTTATATTGTGAAATGATTTAGTTTGTAATTGCTGGCCAAATATTTGATAAGAAATTGATAAGACTTTAACATATACAGGACAAGGTATCTACATTAAGACGTGTTCAGTAGCAGCAATGAAAAAACTCGATTAAGCTCCATACTACATAATCACATTCTCAAAAGAGTCGAAGGTAGAGACATGGGAAAGATGAAGACTAAAGAAAACAGAAGGCCATTCCTATTGCTCCCTCTAGATATTTTGGTGGAAAAAGGTGAATTGGAGAATTATTTCTCAGTATTGGTCAGTGATAAAATAAGAGGAGTTCGTTGTGATTCGGTTCCAGAGAGATAGAGAAACTTTTGTGAGGGATATATTTGGTAAAGTAACTGGAATACTATAGATAGGCTTCTGCGCAAACTTTCGCTTTCTGTTCCGCGTACACACGTTTTATTCCATTAGAAAATATGCAAAGATATGAGTATACTAATATTCTCAATAGGATTGTGAAAAAAAAAATGTGATAGTTAACATTCAGAAGCATTTGGATAACTTGATTTTATTGAACTGGTGATTTTTATGTTTTTCTTATTTTAAATCATAAGACTCAGTATAATAGCTGACAAGTTATGCTGGAATAACGTCTGCTCTAGAGAAGATGTTGTACTGGTTGTGGTTTCCTTTTCTGGTTTTTCAAAGAACTATATAGTAGTTATAAAACCGTACAAGCTCGTGTTCTTTTAGTCAACATTTTTGTAACTTTAAATCCTTTTCTAATATAAATATGAGAAAAACTAAGCATAATTATCTCTCAATACAGGAAGACAATACTTCAATATACTATTTTCAATTCCGTGTTGAAGCTTTCCCGTGTAAGTTCACAATTACGGTGTATATACTGAAAGATTAATTGAATTAAATACTGATTCCAGAAGCGTCAGAGTAAATTCCACGAAACTTATCCCATTAACTCATTGTGATACAAACTCATATCCAGAAACTGGTAAAATAATTTTGTAAACTATATTAAAGAGTATTCCGGCTCAGTCACTACGAACACTATACCCTTACCACAGAATATCGAATTCTGAAACGTATTTAATTCAATTTGAATATTACATCAAAGTTATTCGTTTTGCAAGAGGAAACGAAGATATTTGATATCGAACAACAAATTAGAGAGGATGAAATAGGTCAATTATGTGTGAAGTAAATACTCGAGAATACGTTAGGGTGTATTTTAAATAGTTTAAATTACTCAATGTTTGAGCGACAATTTCAGATTATACGCTTCATTATTATAATCTCTGACTTTGAAGGCAGCGGGATAGAGTTAATGAAAAAATTTTTCAAAAAGTCTACTAAAAGATTCAAAAATAAGTATCAGATGACTTTTATGTAAAAATGTAGCACAAGCAGGAAGAGAACAGTTACTTTATTACTATTATTAGTTTACTATCTTTTCAATATTAGTATGATCCTGAGAAGGAATTTTGCTGAAACTATGATATTTTTCTTTAACTTTTCACCTCTTGGACCTTTTTATATGTTCATCTTAATAAATTGTGTTGATTTTAGGTTTAATTTGTTCACAAACTAGTTTTTGGGAAAGGTAAAAACATTAATGTTTTGACCTATTTTACTCTATCATAAAAATATGACTTGTCATTGGTAATTCAACATGAATATCAAATAAAAGTGTGTTAGCAACCAAAATAAATAATTTTTTTCTTAGTTCACATGTCTGTATCACAAATTTATGAGAGTTCTCTTGTTTCTATGTGAGTGGAACATTTCCATACATTCTTTTTTCTTTGTATTTATCCCTTTCAAGAATTTTTCATCCTTGATGATTGAAAATATGTTTTTGTTTGGTATTTCATAGCCTGATAATGCCATTTTATTTTTTCATATCATACCAATCTAATCTTCTTAATAAATTCTGAGATATTTGTTCTACGTAAATACAGTCGTTATAAGGTACTTACATTATTATATAACTACTTTTGTTCTCAGTTTAGTGAAATTCGATAATGTATTATATCCATTATGACTTAAACTAATATAATAAATAAAATTACTTAATAGTTCTTGAGTAAGTAATTGTACATATGATAAGGAAAATTGTTTCGATGTTTAGTTTTTGTTCTGTTACTTAAATATGATCATAAATGATCCAAACACTCAATCTTTTCGACGATTTGCTCCAACAATGGTAGAAGTATAATTTTTTCTCTGCTTACCAACGTCCCTTTATATATTGGCTTTTAACAAAATTTGTCACACAAGTACAGCAACTTTTTCCAATGCAGTTGCATCCACACAGATGAGCCATATCCAGTTTTATTGAACTGGCATTTGTAAGCGATGCAAATCAATTTCTAATGTGCAGTAAGATGCATTTTGAACTTATTCTAAAACTATCAATAAAAAGGGGTCACTCAGTTTTTCATTCCTCAAAAGTAACGTCTAGAAGCAGCTTCGCAATATCCAATACCATTATAGTCGACCAGATCTTTATTTTCATAAAAAATTGCTAATAATACACTTTCTAGTGTTCTGCATGGTGATAATTCTTATCACAAATGTCAATAATTTTTTGTCTTTTAATCTTCACGCTAATTCTGATTCATGTTTTGATGAATGGGTATCGCGTATCAAATCATTGAGTTCTTTCTTAAAAATAAATCTGGGGTAGATAAATCACCCATACTTTCACTGATAAACTGCACCGACTTCTGTGAGTTTGGCAACATGATGTCATGCGAATTACGTAAAGAGGCCGAAGGAAACTTTCGTCGTGTAAAACAGGATATTTGGTTTATGTAGATCTGTACGTTCAATTTCTATAAAAACCTCAAACAAAAGTAATAATTACGAGGATTGCTATTTAAGTTTTGAGATATGGTAACACTGATGTAAATACGTCAAATTTGACATTGAAAATAAAGTTTGACATTTTAGTGAGCGTACTTGTTGTCATACTAGTGCTATTTTAGTTGTTTACAGACACTTGAAACATTGAAAAAATTTCGACGTAAATTCGCTACAGGATGATTTTCGTGAAGATCGTCCAAATTCGGCTGCTGTAGCAGAAGCTGATATTGCAAGATCAACATACCGTGAGTTTGTGGCATACCTGGGCGTTCGTTCAATTACATTTAATATTGCACAAACATTTGACTTTTAGAAAGATTTGTTGGCATTGGAGACCGCATAATTTGAAATTGGCCTCAAAAAAAGATCATACCGATTGGTGCAAATGAATTTTATATATTCATATGAATGAGACAGGCCACGAATCATGAATCTATGCAAATGAGCCCCAAACTAAACAAAATTTATCTATATTGGTCTTTCAAGAGAATCAGGGAAACCAAACGAATCATTCTCTATTATGACAATACGAGGTCTCACACATCAATTCAAACAAAGACGTTTTTGAACAGTCAAAACATCGAATTAATGGGGCGTCCTTGTTTGGCACCCAATGATATAAATATTTTTTTCCATTTTACTTAAGTAGCAACTATTCAGTTCAAAGGAATACCAAAGACCTTTTTTCCACAATATAGATATTCAATACAGAACATAAACAGATCATTCTAAAACCGACATAATCAGCATAAGTCTCATATACAAAGTCTGTGATATTTCTATTTTTCAATGTTTTATAATTATACATATAACAAAATAAATCATAAATTTATTTTCTTTCTTGTCAAACTCATGCCTCGAAAGATTAGACATTTAGTGAAACAAACAAAGTATTGAAAAATGTCAACTTATCCAGATTTATGTATGAATATTTCAGCATTGTCAAAGAATTGTGGTGTCATCTATCCTGTGACGTAGCAAGACCAAAAGGGGAGATACCTGATGATTATATGGGCGCATAAATTGCTAAGAATAATATAGACGATTTTCATGAAAATATTCGTGGTATGAGCATTTAAAAACATCAATATTGCGAATATCTATAACCACGGCAACAGAAGAATTTCTTTGTCGAGCTTTGTCAGGAATAAAATATTTTAAAAGAGACTTTAAACTAATATAAGTTAAATCAAAATGCAGAAATTTATTATGAGGACCACTGTAATAGTTTTGGATGAATATCGTAGTTAAAAAAAGCTCTAAATTATCTATTTTCAGTAAGTTTCATCAAAATAGTTCATCATAAAATTTGTTACAGAACAATTTAAGCATGGGTCAGACTACAAAAGCAGAGAAACGTGTTACGTATATGATTTTCATGATGATTATAGCCTTCCTGATGGCATGGTCTCCTTATGCAATATTTGCCCTTTTAGTACAATTCGGAAATCCTTCAGGGGTTACTCCTGCAACTGGAGTGATTCCAGCTTTACTCGCAAAAAGCAGCATCTGCTATAACCCTATCATATATGTTGGACTCAACAGTCAGGTAAATTTTCCACTTACTAATTTTATTGTTTGTTATACAGCTTCTTCAGAAAGTTATTTGCAGGTATTTCGATGTATGTTGAATAAAAATTTTTAATAGTTATTTATGGGGTACTTACTAGATTATTTTGCCTTAAGGGCGATAGTCTTAAAAACTGACCTTTTAGCAAGAGAAACTTCGAAAGTTCATAGTATGGAAAATTAGCAATAGACTTTACTATCTGTCGTTGTATCAACAAGTAAGAGTTCCAGGAAAAGAATAATTTGATAGAGAGCTTATTCAATTTGTCATTCAAACTATGGAGAAACAAAAACTCATTTTATTTTTATTTAACCTTGATATTATTATTGTATATATACTGTTGTTAATACGATAAGCGACAATCGATCAAAGTTCAAAATTGAAAATTAAACAAAGTTTTGAAATTCTCAAAGAGATTAAAATAGACGCTGAAAAGGCATCGCATGAATAAGATGATCGAGTTTTTAAGAGGGTTGCAAAAAATGTTGTAGACATCTCAAACGAAACTGTAATAAAATCAATTTGTAAGGTTTCCTAGTGACAATTTTGATTGAGGAGTACGCCTTTGAAGCCTTCTTTGGATGGGAAGTGGAGCCAATGCGTTGAGATAAATTTCAATGTGGTGAGCATACTTCTGGAGGAAGTGAATTATTTTGTCTTTAACGGACTTAATTTTAAGGTCACAAGCAATTATATTGTTGGGTGCATAGAGCATTCACAAGAATTCTAGCTACCTTTGAATGAAATTTTTATAGGATTGATATATTTGAGTTGGATGCATAGTTGAATACCATATCTGCAGATGTATTTTAGTGTGATTTTATATATTAGCACATGATTGAATAGATTCTTGTATTTATTTACCATCACAGTTTCAAACCCAATTGCTTTCTTTCGGTTAGCATATATGTTTTCCAGGTTAGTCGTCGATCCAGATGAATACCAAAGTATTTTACACTATCTTTTGCTTCAGTAGATATATGCTTTTAGGTGCACAGATCCCTCTACGTTAGGCGTTAGGTAACAGTAACAAATTTATTTCTATCCACTTTCAGCCCAAATAGTGTCTTGGTTTGTTTGCTATATTTGAGAGGCTCTTGATGCTATGCTAGAGTAGCAGTGTCTACATATATTGCGGCAGTTATGTTTTTGTGATTGGAAATATCAATCGTGTAGATAATATAGTCAAGTGCAATCTCTTTGTATAGTAATCTGTCATGCTAGGGCGATAGATGAGAATGCAGCGGAAGTGTATACATTATCTTCAAAAGATTGATAGTTTTTTGTGACTCGGTGACTTTTTTTCAGTGGAAATTGGAATTAGTTGATTGGATTTTAGAATTGGTTCTATTTCCTCTATCAGTATATCCAACAAACTCAACAAAAATTGTAAATAGAAGTATCAATATTAGTAATTGACTATCAAAAAAAAACTAAGAAAATGTCCTTAAATTTCGGTTTCATTGATACATGTTGTAACGATGACTGAAACCAAAACTTAGCAGAAGCTGAATCAAGTATGACTACGCTGAAACGCTTTGAAGGATTGGATAGTAGTGCTGAAGGATATTAAAAAACAGTATATTCCCAAAGAATGAAGTTTTTTGGATGTTAGCAGGCTTATTATCTAGATTTCACATTTCCTCGCAAGAACTAAAGACCATGACAAAAAATTATGAATTAACCTTTTGTATAGATAATACAACATTTCAGAATTTCCAATTCTATCCAAATACAACCAAATTTATATTTTGTTAAATTCAATTATTCAATTTGTGAATAATTATAAAAAAAAACACTGGAGAATTGAGTTCTCGCATTGCGCATTCAGCTTGTAAGGGCTGATACAACGATGTCTTCTTGCAAGCCAATAGAATGTGGAGTACCCCAAAGTTCAGTACTAGGCCCTATTTTTTTTCTAATGTTTATAAATAAGATCGCCTATGTAGATGTCCGTGGTAAAATATTTCCTTTTGCAGACAATACTAAAAGCATAGATTCTCGTTTTCAAAAAATTTCAAAATTTCCGATATTTGTTTCAGTTCCGTCAAGTTCTGAAGCAGTTTTTGGGCATGAGAAGTGGCAACACAGAGAGCAACGGTGAAACGTATGCGGTTGGAGTCTCGAAATTCGTATCATCAAGTTTAGCAGAAAATAATAAAATTGGAAAACCTAATAAATCATCGAACATCGATAGAGTGAAAGAAGAAACATTTGTTTTTAGTGATGTTGACAAGTTTGATGTTAGAATTGCACGAAACCATAAAATAAGCTTCGATTCTAGTCAAGTTTGAGCAAAACGAACATTGTAGTATATCCATGGCAATTTGACAAGAAATGAATTTGAAATTATTCTTGATTGTACTAGAAAGTAATTATCGACTTATGGGTATTGAAGTTTGCAGTCCAATGAGATTTAAAAATTGTTAAGAAAAGAAAATTGTATTAGAAGAGTTAATAGAATTGACAAAAGATAAATTGGTATAAAGGGGAGAATAATCATTGGTTCAGGCTTCATAGGTCTTACAATTCTCCATTATAACTTTTGAAATAATTCAAAAACTATTATTAATATTTTTCCATTTTCATATTTAAACTTTGTACTAGATATTTCAAAATAAACTACATTTACAGGGTAGTATAATATGATGATGATATTATGTTGTTTGGCGAAATTATTTTTGAAAGTCAATAATTATATTTTTCAAATTAGTTATGTGTTTCATTTATTTTTCTGTATAAAGCTCAGTTATATCGAAATGAGACGCAAGAGTAAGATTGTATGATGTCTCAAATATTGACACATAAAATTAAAGGAGCAGTAATCCAGGTGGCTAAAGTAGAACTTGACAAAGAAAGAGATGTATAGATAAACAATTGAAAAAGGCATTTTTCTACTGATGCTACCTATACAATGTTCCACTTTTCCCATCATTTCCATACGATCAAAATTTGGAACAAAAAATTTTATTACTAGAATGAAAAATAGGTTAATCAATTTTTATAAATGGTTCCGACAAATTTCATGTGAATAATGTGAAATATCTTGAGACAAAACATCAAAAACTAATGGATCGTCGCTACTGATCTATTCGTGGATCATTCTTGCGAATAAAACGGCTTAACATCAGTAAGGAATATTTTCACGACCCAAAACAGTTAATGTATGGGATGCAATAGAATAACCTCACCCTTATATTTATACCTGACACTAACAGGGTCGAATTATGAATGGTCCCAACGCCTTTGTTTGTGTCAGTTCATTTCGAAACATGAAACAGTGACTTTCACGGAGACTGTTCCAGGAAACTGATTACAAGATTGATTACAACTTTATGGCGTCATCAACGTCATTTAGCGTGACATATATTTTGACGAAAGTGAAGAAAAGCGTTCAGGATGGTCAAAAACTTTGACAACCAGCGATATCAAGTTCACCAAATTGTACTGGGACACAGTTGGATGGATATTAGAGAGATAGATCTTCAAATAAAAATGAATTTTCCACAAACTGGATGAAGCTACCAGCTTAATGTGTGCCGCGTTGGCTTACATTAGACCAAGAGCGCGTTTGAATGAATAGTTCCCAAACCTTATTGGATTGTCAAAGACGATCCGAAATATTCATCGACAGAAAAGCGACCGTTATTGAGATAATTATGGGATTGACCATGGAAAACTTATACTCAAACAATAGATTGTAGGCTCGCATTGATGGTAAGCAAACAAACTCATACCAGTCAACAACGTTTACGAAATTGGTGAGAAAAATCAATAGTCTATGCTACTCCAAATGTGTAGAACATGATTTTCTGTAATTATTGGAAATTGACCGAAATAATGAATTAATTCCATTCAGTCTACACACATTGTATGTTTTGTGATGTTTATAATTTGTAAATTATGTCATTAAATTTTAAGAAAAATAAAGTTTGCTATCAAAATGTTTTTGTTTTTGTAAGAGACAATCCCTTATGACAATGAGTTTCTCTACAACAAAGTCAGTGATAATTATTAACTCACTCATAGAGTTTTTGACGTTTAAGAAGGTTTCAAAATTTGTGGATAGCGATGAAGTTACGCCATTCGCATTAATGCTTGAGTCAACATCACTTAAGCCTCTTATTTTTTAACAAATGTGATATACCGTTATAAGGGAGGGAAGAGATTTTTTTCCAAAAATTGCAACTGAAATTTTAATCATAATACATCATTCTTATATCCTCAAAGTCAAAGCATGTCAGCTTGAAGGAGAAGTTTGTTTTATTAAATATCTTCAATCTCCTTCTTCAAAACAGTATAATATCGATAAACGATGAAAAACGTGTTCCAATATTGGAGCGAGATACAAAATACAATACAGTTATCCTTGTTAAATATCAGAGGGTATAGAGAAGGATAACAATCTTTGTATATAAAAAAAGTCCATTGAAATGCGTTAAGAAAGGGTGGAGCCACATAAGCAACAGGTAAAATTTCTCTCTCTCTACATTATTTTGTACAATGTTATTGAAATTGTCAATAATGTCAATCAATCCACAATTTCCATATCATACTCTTTTGTCTACACCGGCGCCATTCTGGAAAAGTTTTAAACTGTTATTTATCGTATACAGCTAGATACTTTTTCAACTTCTCTCCAATATGATATCATCTTTGTTGTGCCTTTCGAGAGATTTTCCTTCCAATTTCTCATATCGTTCTTCTTCCGCCATTCTATTTGTCTACTCTATCATTCAATTTCACCAATCCCCGCCCAATGGAACAAAAATAACTGGCTTCGATTAGAAGCAGCTTCTTTCTAAGTCATAACTTTTTAATATAGAAAGTATATTAATCGCGCAGTTTAGTTTTACTATGTCCATGATAATATTTCGATAAAAAAACATGCAATACAACATCAGAAGCTGCAAATTAGAACTATAAGTTAACGAAAGTAGTTATAGAGACGTACAAGACAAAGAAAGAGGACAAGTAGCAAGGGCAAATATACGAAGTATCAATAAGACATATACATCAAAAATAAAGCCACAAAAACATCAAAATTAAAAGAACTTTGAGACTACGGAAATTAACGACACGATAGATTGGTGAAAATAGCAAGGAATTAATTTCCAATTGGAACATGGAGTGAAGGTCGACAAAAAAGACATGGAGAGACAACCTAGAGCCTGAATAAGGAAAGATATCGAAGAAGAAACAGGTGATAGTCTTATTAAGGAAAAAATATATCTTGTTTGTTGGTGGAGTCTAAAATTTTTTAAAAAACCCTCATAGAGTAGAGATCTCGGTAAAGATGTGAAAAAGTAATTAGTAATTCATATTAATAATACCAATAAGAGTATTGGAAATTTGATAATGAGGAGAAAACTTCTATAAGGTAAGTTATACGTTTGATATTTCACTATGATCCACCACTGTTCATCACATAACTAAAGTCACGTAAACGCCAGTAATTATCCGACTTTTTAGTACCTTTGCTAATTTGGAGGTCAATTACATTCAATGTTAGAACTATCAACTGTGATTGCTGATTGCAAATTGTTTAAATTTGACTTATATGTAAGACGAATAATAGTTTTTATTGAGTCTACTTTATTAGGTACTTGTTAATGGTCAAATTATCAATCTGCGTCGTATCTAATATTAACAGAGACGAATATGAAATAGTTCTCAATAATAATATTGCAAATTAGGAAAAATACGTTGTTTTATTAGGGGTTTAACCTTTGTGGATACTTCAATATTCAGTTCCAACAAGAACTCATGAATATTGAATCGATTTTATTGACAATTTCGCCAAAGGAAATTAAATAGGGCATCGAAAATATAGATAATTAGAATATTATAATTGATATCATTTGATTTGCCATTATATCGACGAATGATTGACAACCTACACTGATAACACAAATAACCAAGAAAAATAATTTTATTCAAAATAGATCGATTATATTTGAATAAATCACTGATTCAACCCCTAAGTACATCTTCTATAAGGTCTCATACTTAATATTGAAGGAATTCAATGAGCCCTTATTCTATTTTCAAGCAAACCGTGAATGCCTTGCATATATCGGGATACAATCGTATCTGTGAATTACAATTAAAAAGAAGTTTAGATGATTTTTAAATTGAAATTGAAAAATTTTTAAACTTTATGATATGAAAGTACCAAAAATCCTTATATACACATAAAAGTTGAAGATTCTATATTCAAAATTGATGGATTCTCATGCAACCCATTTGAAGGTTGCTTTCTGACTGTCTTAAGTGTTTAAGTGGTTTAAGTGCAAACTCAATAGGTCAATATTTATATAGGGTCTCTCATGAAAGATAAAGACTCTCAGCAAGCTATTAACATCTAATACATCTAATAAAAGCAATTTAGTCAATCTAGACACGTTCAATCTAAAAATTCGCTAAAATTAATACAGTAAACCAAGCTCACATAATCTCAACATAGACTAGCGTTAAATTCAACCTTTAGTACAGTCAATTATTCACGTCAATTATAGCGTTATCTCTTTACACTATTATTAATATCAATTTTAAGAAACTATAGCGGGTGTTTTGTAATTGATTATAAAGAGGACAAACGATTTTCTATTGTTCTTTTCGATTTCTATTGATAGTAGAAACGTAGTTTAGATAAATCTTAAATTGAAGTTGAGACTTTCCACCCTTTATGGTGGAAAAGATCCAGAGCTGATGCAATATTTATGTGTCTCATGAAAAATGGGAACTTGGTGAAACCATTCTTTGGGCTTGGATGCAAAAAATTGTTGCACTGCACTTCCAACATTTCCGTTCGATGCATATTTTTCTCTCACAAAAGTATTCTATCACGGATCTGAATATTTTGCACGAAATATTATAACAATATTTTGGGCAAAATTGGGACCGAAAGATAAAACTTCTTTTACTTCACTACTTATCTGAGAGTATCAGTTAAATTTTCTCTCCATTTGGATTTTATTTCATTTGTATTTTCAACAATAGGTTGTTGTTTTAATATTAGGTTATCAATTATCTTAAATTTTTTCCGTTTGCTCATATTAAAATGTGACATCTCGACATTTTTCACCATATGAGATAACGACTTGAGCTTTCCTACATTTAATCTAGTGAACCAAATTCGTAGGGGTACCACACGCTTGAGGCTGTTTTACCCGCTTCGTGGTTTAACCTACATATTATTTTATGTCAGGTTCATTCTCTTCAAGTGCTCATTCAAATACTAAATTATCATCTCTACACTTTTTAATTGTTGTAAACTTGGACGAGCTGTATTTGATGAATTCACTTTATGGTCACCAATTATAGGACACTTCGTCAGTTTCCTGTACAATAAGTTTTAAGAAGAAACCTGATTCAATTGATGGGAATCGAAACATGAATATTTTATTATAAATTATCAGATACTAACATTTGAAAGTGATACTTCATGTAAAGATGTAAACTTACTAGAAACAGTATTCTCTACAAAAAATAATTGCACCGAAATAAGTACATAAAATATTTTGAAAGGAATTTGTTTGTCTTCCTTGAACGAATGAGGCTTCGTTCGAGTCAAAAATCGAAGTCATTGTCTAGAACTCCTATTAATTTCTGGTCAAACATGATAAAATGGAAATTACTTGGAAGAATAGAAATGTATACCTTTGTTAATTGTTTCTGTATTGCAGCCATTATATTTCTAGATTGGGGTAAATTACCCTTTGATGTTGAACTGTTTAAAATAAAGTGAGAATGTGATTGGAAAATGAGTCTTGTTATAAGAAAAAAAAAAGAATATTGTACGAGAATTATATAATTTCTAGAGATTCATCCAATGTTAACTTAACAATTAAGATATATATGAATTAGTTGATTTAGTACCAATATAATATTCAAATAAAAAATATTGATACTTCAATTATCAAATTTACACCGAAGAATTCGTAAGACAACTTACATCTTTAATATGATATCGGAACTCAATGCAAAATTTTAAAATTGAGTAGATGACGTGAAATAATGCTAGTACGTGAGAAAATTTCTCATAAAAAACTTTAAAGGCGTCTACACTTTGGTCACAATAATCAATTTCGCGAAGTATAAAAAATAACATTGATATATCCACGGATCAGAAATTACGTTTATTTTTGAAAAGAAAGTTCAACAATTTGCGTTCCCAAGAAATCAAAAATATTGACAGAAGAATTTTATTTTTTCCTTGAATTAACATAGAACATAGAAATTTTATTTCAAATTATGGTAGATAAATATTGATGCTAAGAAAATCGTCAACTCCATTAAAAACCACTTGAACCCTTTACAGAAATTACACCGTATAACCCTCAACATCTAAAATTAACATAACAGAAAATTTAATAAGAAGAAATGACGTTCCGGGTTTCCGGGTTTCACTACACAAAATTGTAAAAATTTCACAATCAACTACAATTTTAAAATATTATTTAACAGTTAAGAGGATACTTTAGTATTATTTTGGTTTTACTAATCATAAAAATAAACATTAAGTTCCATTATTTTTATTCTTTCAATTTGTGCAGTGTGCAACATGTGGGAAAAGTACTTTTCTCACTTGTGTGTTTGTGGCAAGAGCCCTTTTACATTCGTGAGAAAAGTAGATTGAATCACGTGATGGAAGAGCTCCATTGTGTTTACTTTAGTTAACCAAAAAAAAAAAAAAAACGTTGAATAATGCGAAACATTATAACTATGGGGATACAATTTCTGGAAAATTGTACTGCTCCTTGGAGCTTTTCGATTCTTTTGTTTGTTGCTTTCAGCTTCTTCCGTTATTGTGGTCAATTTTCAATTATCCAATATTTTATATGTCTCCGATCTCTCAATCTAATTTTCGATTATCTACTTGACGCATTTTCATTGGAATCTAATTTTTCTCATTATAGGACCATGCTATTATCTTTTTATATGTCCATACCACTTTCTCTATGATTTTATGAATTTAAATATAGCACATCTCCATTAAATCCTCATTTACTTACCTTATACATTGTTCCTCGGCCATTTTATTCTTCATTAATATTCCTCCAAACATTTTCCTCCAAATTATCATTAAGTTCCTTCGAAAGAGATATATTTTCTGTGGTATAATTAACACAAGCTCTAATGGATACTTTATATTTTATATATAAATAAATATACTTTATATACTCTTTATATTTTGAAATCTGTTTTGTGTTCAAATTATTATCTCTTCTAAATCTGTAGTATTTCCAATATGTTCTATATCCAAATCGTATGCGGCCTTTTATCTTTTCTTACCTCACATCTTTGTCATTTACAAGTATTTTAAACTTTTTCAAAAATGTTCTTTTCTTTTTATGTTGGTTGTAATCATTTGTCTTCTTGTGCTTATCATGAATGTGGTATTTCTCTTTCTTATTACTTTTCTTGTTATCCCCAATTCCTTTTTCATTGTTTTCTCGACAGTTTCCTGCCTTAGGTCTGTTGCTTCGTCTATCTCTTCTGTTAAACCTCAGCGAAAACTTTGGCTTTTCCACTATCATCTTTGTTCTTCTGATTAGTTTTGTCGCCCCTTCTATAACTTTTACGTCATTTAATCGTTTTCTTTATGCTATCGAAAGCTCCTTTAAAATCATTAAATAATGTATTTATATACCATGTTCGTAGGACTATTCAACAGTATTTATGTCATAGTATTATTGCGTGGATTTATCTGATGCTCTACTTGTATCTCCGAGTTTATTAGTGTGTATTTTTGGCCTTATCAATAAAATTTCATAGCAAAATTCATATTTGTTTTTCCCATTTTTATTTTGGAATCACTGAAGAATATAAAGATATTGATTTTTTTGATATAGAACAACATCTCAATCCTAGAAAATAAATGAAGAATACGTAAATAAAATAAAATCATGAAAGTACATTGAAAAATTATAGATTGGTACGCATTCAATTATTAATCTTAGGCAATTGAGGATAGAAAATGTTTGTATGTATGTACGTATAGTATGAGTATAATTTGTATTTCTTTCTCAATACCCTCAAATTTAATTACTAAATAAGGAACAGTAAATGGAAATAAGTCGGTTGATAATGTTCGTGACAAAAGATAAGCCTCATTTAGTTTTTTTTTTTTTTTCAATTTATAATCACAACAAAAGTGATTTCTATCTGTGTAACGAATATTTCAATATTAGTATTGTATATATGCTTGGCTACCTCCAATAATTTTTATTATTTCATAAATTAGTTTTTAAATTACTCACAAAACAATCTCCATGGGGTATTAGTGCATTACCTTCTAGACCAGCAGGTAAGTTATGTATTTGGCTCGAGATACAAACGATCAATTTGCATTCTTTTGAGATATTGTTTTTAAAAGTACTAGGGATTTTAAAGTAAATAGTTTATGCGTTGATCTTCGAAGAAAACTCTTACATCTTTTTCGATAATTTATCCAATTTAAACATGCTGTCAAATTTTTTTTACTGCTATGAATTTTAATTTAGCACAACTGATTCGACAAAAAACAAGTAACAAGTACCAAAAAAAACGCTTTCAAGAATAGTAAAAAATGTACTGCTAAGTGGATAAATAAATTAGAAGGAATAGTAAGACGAAAATAACATATTTCATAACAAAATTTCGATTAAACTGAATTGACTGGAAAACGAGAGTTAAATGTACCAAACAAATACTGGAATTACTAATCGAACAGAGAAAGAGCTCCAAAAAAAGTGTCGGATGTCGTGATAGTCTGATCATTTTATACAAAAATGTGTATAAAACTAAAAATTGGTAGGAATGTTCAATCTAAATTATAAATGAAATTTTGTCAAAATTCTCAAAACCAGCAAACATTTGAATTTGAATTAGGACAAAAATTGTAGATTATAAAATTTTTTACACGTAACCTTTCCATGCTTTTATTTATAAGTGTCACTATTTCTGAGACAGTAGCTGAAAAAAATCACAAGTTTCCACTCTATCTGTGAGTTAATATACCAAGCGTCTTATCTCATTTAGTTCGTCTTCTTTCTTTATTGTAAACAACGCATTTTGACTCTGTTCTAAAGGTCGCGAATAATACTTACCAAAAAGATATTGGTTGTTCTTGACAACATGCTGTAATTTTACTTAACACACTTGAGTTGTAATAAATTATAATCATTTAAAACATCTTTCTTATTTATTTCAACACACCTCGTATTCATTGAGTCTAGACTACGAACATTGGTAATGTCTTGAACTTTTTATTTCAACAACAATATAAAACTAATATTAATTAGGCCTGTTTCTTGAAAATGCTGATAATTGAGGATATTTGGAAATATCTGTGGGCTCCTCTATGAAAAGGGTAGAATTTAGCAAAGAATAATAGCACCATAAGCTTGATAGAGACTTTGATGCAACAGATTTTTCGTGGAAGATGCCAAAAGAGAAGCTTCTGAAACTGCTGTAGTAGTTCATTTGGTACTAATTCATGATATGTCACATCATACTGTTTCCTCAAATTTTCTGGCAACAACGATTAACCAGCTAATTAATCTATATACATTTTGCTGTTATACAAATGAATAATTTTGATTTCTCTCAATTTTTGATGATAACCTACTAGCTTGACGTTGTTGATAAAATAAAAATGCTTATGATGCTATAAAAACCATTAAAATCTGTATATTATTTCAAGCAGAAAGTATTTTATATTGATGAAAATCCAAGAATAATGACGAATTCACTTTTTCGGTCTATGAAACCGGTTTTTTCATTTCCGGAATAGATCGGAAATTTTTTCAGAAAACCTCATTTGCTGTCTTCTTCCTCTTATATAAAGCAACTCCTCCAACTAGCGCCTAGAAACTTTTCAAATTTGACTTATATAAATCTCATGAACACTCTTATCAATTCGTGAATTTCGGTTTTACCGCAACAATATTTGTACCAAATTTGACCGGACCATAAAGTATACTAATGACAGAGTTTGGGAAAGTTAGAGGGGGACTTTAGACTGTTTCCAACGTTTCTGTTCCAATTTCTTTCATTATTTAATTCACAAATTAGTGTAATTATTACTAATTACGAATGCGTGCATTGAACTGAAATTCAAACATTTGCAATCGTTAAATATTTCAATTTTGTTTTGAGTATTATTAAATTCGAGAATCACTTTCCTATTACACTTTCACTATATGATAAATGATGTGCTAGGTAGATATAGGAAACAAAACGCAGATTACAATCGCATATGAGGTTCCTTAGTTTTGAAGAGCTAGAGAGATTGTTTTCGTGTTATGGTTCAAACGGGAAAACGAAATATTTTCAATATTTTCTTATATTGAATTTGTATATATTCCAGTTTTCACTGCTAATAGATATATCAACTCCACTTTATGACCATGGAGCTAAAACCTATAAAAGAAGTTTTCCAATTATATAGTAACATCCTCCCTAATTATTAGGTGAAAGTCAGTTAACTATATCTCGACTTATCTAGGAGATTTCCGCTTAATAAATTTCAGAAAACTTTTAAAAGCTTTCGAATATTGGTTGAAGCAAATTAAAAAAAAAACAAAGATACCATATTTTATGTTGCTAACTTTTTAAGTAGAGAAGCGGATTTTTATGATTACGTTTTTAATACGGATAGTGATGTACTTAAAGATGTTAAAACTTACTTCTGATATGAATTTATCTAGAAAAAAAAAAAAAAAAGAATAATTTGAAAAAACATCATATAATATAATATATGATGATAAATACGAACTGAAATAAGACATAATAAAATAGGGAAATAATTAAAGCAAAAAACAAGTTAGAGCAGCTTAACCGAATGAATTGAATTCAACTAAAGAATAGGTAACAGAATACTTTGGACAAGGGAACCATAGAAGTAGATATTGAATATAATTTGAAATGAAGAAACAATATTTAATCATACCACAACGGTATGCTGTTTTTTTCTTCAATTCAATTGCAAACTCACAATCTACTCAAAAAAATACAGAGTAATAAGTAAATGTTATGATTTCTTGCTAAATGACTTAGGCGGGCACCATCCACTGATGGGTCTCCGTAGATCACTCTATGAGGTTTTTGGCTAGCGTCATCTTCTCTGTTCCATTGGATCAGAGTAAAGCTTGGATATTAGTGGATTTTTGTGGTTTCCGTTGCGGTTTTTGTTTCTTATCCCTGATGTTCGAATAACTTCATTGATGGTTGAAATACCGAGGTCTGTGTGTAATATGTGGCTGCTTATGAACCATGGAGCATTAGCTATTATGCTGTAGATATGTACGTAAAATTTGGAACCGATTGAGATTTATCCAGTTGAACAAGAAACAGCTGCGTTCTAAAGGATACTCCTATTCTCCTATTCTGATTCCTCTACGGCATACTACCAATTTCCAAATCTTGAAAAAAGCGAAGATTAGATTCGTCTATAGAAACTTGCGTTCTGGCTTCAACGACGAATTAACAGTTTTTGATAAAAAAATTAATTGCTTGATAGGATTAACCATTTGATAATAATATCAAGTGAAAAAGTTCACAATCAACATTTAAATGATTGTGCCAAAAGCGACGCTGGTGAATCGAAAAAGAGACATCCAACTTCACTTTAATGAAATCTACAGTGACTCACAGCACAAGAACCAATTCTCACATATTTGATTTAGAAAACTTTACATTCGGAGTGATAGAAAGAAATATAGTTTATTTTTTTGTGTTGTAGGTGTTCAGTAAAGTATATAACACTATCAATTATAACTGTTATATAGTTGTAACAAAATCAAAATTGAACATATGATAATAAAAATTCTGCAATAGTATTTACAAAAAAAAAGATAATCTCCTCGTTCTGTGATAAAGAATCTCTTCCGTTTTTTTTTTCGGGAATTTCCACTGACTGTCAGAATTTTTCATACCCTCTTTTAAATATCACTTATAATATTGATAATAAGTCGTATTCATCAATGTAATCTCTTTCTAGAGAAACACAATCATTCCAACGATTCTCTAACTTTTCGATTCCGATTTCTTGACGGTGTCCATTTTGTGAGATCAGTGAATAATCAGTAGTCACTGGGGGCCAGATCTGGACTATACGGTGGATGAGGAGGCAATTCGAAGTGTAATTCGTTAAATTTAACCATCATTGCCATTGACTTGTTAATCCGTACATTGTCTTGGAGAAATCATGATTTTCTCTTTGAGGCTTTGATCCAACAACTCTATGTAGTTATTGTCTTTCCCTTCTGGAGACAATCAATGAACAATATTCCATGCAAATCTCAAATACTTGAGACATAACCTTCCCAGCTAACTGTTGCGCCTTTGGAAACTTCGGACGTGGTTCACCGGCTGCAATCTACTAAGATGATGATCATTTTTGATTCCGAAGTGAAGTGATTGATTTACGATTAGATATAACCAATTTGTAGATTTTGTTGATGTTTTCTGGAGTAACCACCTCAATTGGACGACCAGATCGTTTACCATCATCGGTACCTGTACGGAATTCAGAAAACCAATAACAAATGGTTATTTTAGATATAACAGACTCTGAATAACATGTTGAAGCCAAAGTATTTATGTTCTCGTGTAGTTGATACATAGTAAAAATTTTAATAATATATTATAAATATACCTAAGTATCTCATATAGCAGGTTGTTTGTAAAAGATTTCTTTTCATTTAATTTCGATTTTTTGTTTATAATAAATTGTCAAATAAATTATATATAAAATAAAACCTTATGCATATAACAAATAGACAAGTGGGTACTTAAACAAATGAGTAACGTTTATCTTTGACATTCGTATTTGTATGGGTGAAGAATCAAACGAGTTCATGCAAGATTTCAAGCACAAGTATTAATTTGCACGTCTGAACAAGTGTTGTAGAAGGGACTGCGGCAAGTCTCGAAGCATTGTACTAAATATGGAATATGCAAGTTATCACACAACAATTGCCGAGCTTCTTAAAACATTATCTGCCTAGATTGATAGGAGAAATTAAGTCAACATTCTAGTTCTTCTTATCGAGACCAAATAAATTTTCATGGACCAACACAGACCCCCGCAAATCTATCCTGGACTTCTTTGGGAATGACGAATCTACGTGATGCCATCGCCAACGCACAGAATGTAGGTAGAACAGCTATTTTCAGCTATTTTCTCAGCAACATACCAGTACGTCGGAAGTCCGTGACATATGCATGATTACGCTCAGGATGCTATGTAAATATTCATACTTAAGACAGAACAACGTTTATTGGGTCAGCTAGTAACTGAAGAAAATCAATTAATAACTTTAGTTTATCGAGTCCATTCTCCCCCACAATTTGGCGCTTTTTGTATTAGTATTGTATTAGTACGGCTTTGAATGCGAATTGCATGTAAAGTATATGAATTAATCATACAGTTTCGTGTGAAACAAAACTTTTCCATTAAATATATTAACATTTTGTTGTTTCTCTGAAAATCGACGAATCTTTCTGGATAATCTTTTATTTCCGAGAAACTGCTTTTAAAAAACATTCTGAATATTAATCTTCAACACAATAAATTGAGTTGCGAGATAACGTGCACTGGTTGTTTATATTTTGACATTTACTCAAGATTTCTAAAGAAAAAGGACAGTATTTCATTCTTTTAACTTCAAACATTACGCTTGAAATATTCATTTGAAGAGCTCGTTGTCGTAGTCAAGATTGTAAACCTCTGATACAAAGCGTCTATGGATCTCTTTTCATTCCTAAAATGGTATTGAGTTTCTGGATACCCTGTATTATTATATTTAAAATTGAGGCTCAAAAATCTGAAATACAAATAAAATTGAATAGCTAAAGCCACCTTGTCCTGGCGAAGTTTTTCCAACTTCCTAATTTTTCACTGTGCAAGAAAGCTATTAAGCGATAAAAGGAAAGGAGATGATTGGTATACATTTTCATGAACTTTGAGAAATTTTCCATAACAAGAGACCTGCTTTGCTATACACTTCACAAAAAAGTCTACCACCAATAACTCATGTAGTATAGTGCCTTGAAGTTTTTAGTTGGTGATAAAGCTATGTAGATCAAACCACGCCATTACTTCTCAAGAGAGGTTATAGTCACTTCGCGCTAAATCATCACTCTAACCATAAACTTACCATTATAACTTTTATAAAAGTTTCTTTGGCGATAGTGCAACGCCAGACAAGTGTTTGTTTTCTGCTACTTTCCGTACTTTTAAAAAATACATCCCAACATGGTATAGACATTGTTTTTTTATTGAAAGAACTTCCTCTTTGTGTGTTTTCACTATTCTTCAATCTCTGAATCGTCGTACAGAACTCAAATCCCATCTTCACTTCAATATTTTTCGAAAAAATGTTGTGCTGTATGCGTGATAGCTACTGTGAGTCAAGCAGACGAAATGTATACCATTTTCAGATCTATAATGCTCTTGCTACGAATTTCACCAATACCCACGATTATTATATAATTCATGAAGTTGTTGCTAAAAAACTGAAATTTTGAAAACTTTTTTTACGTTGGGTACACAAATAATAACGAACGAGCAGTGCATCTCAGTTTGTAACACGCTGCAATGGAGATGACGTGGATTTTCTTTCTTGGATAGTCACAGGCAATCAAACTTCACCTCAAGACACATCAGGACACCATGGAACTTCGCTGATTGATTTCTTATCATCAGTGCCACGCCATGACAATGGCCTACAAAATCTCGAAAGCTAAGTAGAAAATTAGTTTAATAATTATAGATTTTCGTACAAGAAATATTTTTCTTTCATCTGTTTTTTCAATTTAACCAAACCAAACTTACTGAGACAGATAGTTTTTGAAATCGTAGATTATTGCCACCATGTTATACAGAGATGGACGTGAAATTTTTAGACATTTTATATAAGTTTAATAATCATGAGCCTTTCGAATCACTTGATTGTATGAGTGCATCCTTCAGCTTGTACTCAGGAAGCATCGTTGTTTTCGCGTCGCTCGGTGACGACTTACAGATTAGAGTCAGTACTGGCGGTAGATACACTGAAGAAGAGACACAATTATTCTGAGGAATTCACCCCAAATTGACATTGAAAAAAATACAACGTGAGCAAGTATATGTTGTTGCTATATCGTAATATATAATGTTTCAACTTGTTTCAGACGAATTTAATCCAACTGATTGGGACTCGATGAAAAACAATTCAATTTATTCAACAAGAATGATCATTATTTCATCACACAATACGAACCAATATTATTTGGAACTGAGCTCATCAGAGTTTCTTCAAAAAAAAAAACGAAAAATACTTTTAGTATTTTCTTTTTATGAATAAAATCTGTTCTAAAGCATTTTCAATATTTTTGAAGGAAATTCATGAAACATAATCGAATATTCAGTATTTTTTAGATTGAAACAAAGGAATCCTGTAGAAGTGTTGAAGAGCCCTCGTAATATAAAATTCTACTCAAGTTATACATAAAAATATTCAGTGATCGTGATTTTTCACTTACATGTTATAAATTACATAACGAAGAGGTACTTTTAGGTTGATGAGAGTATGACATAACTTTTTACTTTTCGAACGAATTGAAATTTATTCCATTCGTATTCTGAAATTCTTCGGAAAGCGAATATTACCAGTGCAAATATTTGAAAACGGTTTTAAGTGAATTAATGATACTAACAAAACCGACAAATTGAATGACAAATATGGTTTTATTTATTTATCCTCAAGAGCAAATATTTAATAACATTCAATGACCTATATCAATTATGGCAGGGTTATATTTTCGCAATTTGTGTTATCCAAAATATCAACCGTAGCTCATCATCTCAATTTATCATAACAATATATATAGAAATGTTTCAAGCACTTGAGAATAATTTTTAAAAAACTTTATTTTATACACAAAGACATAAATGGAACTTTCTTACAATTTTGTTAATGACAATTTGTACGAGAATTTATAATTTACATATGCTGATGTCGCATCTTTGCATCATTCTTGACACGACTTTCACATTTCTATACAGGGTGTACGGCAGATCTTTGAACATCTATCTATTCAGGAATAAAAAATCCAGGTCTTAAAAAAACTTTTTATAGAATTTTTTTTGTTTCTCAGAAATTTTGTCACTTTCGTACCTCTGACCCCCTGTAACTTTTTCATTTTTATAGCTAGGTGCAATTTTTTCTTTATTAGAATCTTGGTGAATGGTATGGCCTATAAAAATCAATATTGGTCGCGAATTATTGCTAAAAACTAACTTGGGGACCGTCGAACTCCAAAGAAAAGTTAAAAAAGATTTTAAACTTCAATTTTGCGTTGCGTTTGAAAAAAGTAAAGATGATAGGGAGCTTCTGATTTTTTAAAAACATCTATAGTAGGCTTTCTAACGGTATGTAATTTGTTTAGATATGTTTTTCCTAGTCGAAGTTATAATTTTTTTTACGTAGTTGGACCATTTCGACGACATTCGACTTCATGTAAAGTTACAGATTTTTTTAAAAAGCAATACAAGGATTGAAATAATGAAACAAACGTATCAAAACAACTTGAATTATCCATTTTAAAATCAGTTAAAATCATTATTTAATTTAAATTTTGTTCGAATTGGCGACCCTCATTGGTTATGCAAGCTCTGCATCGGTTACTGTAGTAGTCCGCAACATCTCTTGTTTCATTGTTTCAAATGCAGTGTCAATTCGATGAATCAATTCTTCACGGCTTGTGATAACTGTGGTGTATACTAAATCTTTGTCCCTTCCCCAGATATAAAAATCGATAGGGGTAAAGTCGGATGATCGCGGGGGCCAAGGAATTGAACCATCCCTACCAATCCATGAGTTGGGAAAGGCGTTGTTTGAAAATACCTTCACATTCAAGCCCCAATGAGCCGTATAGGTCATTCATCAGAAATTCTGAGTAATTCTGTCCAATTAAATTGTCGGGTAAATAATATGGCCCTATTAACTGGTTGCCGATCACACCCTGCCCAAAAATTTACGCTAAATCTTCTTTGGAAAGCCTTGTCTCTCTTGACTCGTGGGTTCGCGAGTTTTGGTGCCCAGTAGTGTAAATTGAGAAATAGTTACGATTCCCTCTTTGTCAAATTTGGATTCATCAGTCCAAAGAATCCTTCTTAGAAAGTTGATATCATCTACATTGGTATGGAGCAAATGGCGGCAAAAATTAAAACGCCTCGCAAAATCGCTATCCTCAAGATCTGGAACAAACAAAAACTCACGAAACAAAATTGCTATTAGGCTTATCTAGTTTTGTCATAACATAAAGGCGTAATTATTAATCAAACAAAAAAGATAAACTACTGTGGCGAATATCAAGATTGGCGTTGCCTACATGGTTACTGCACTATTGCGGCCATGTTGACTTTTGAAAAACAAGTTAATGCATTATTAACATACGAGAAAAAACAAGAATCCGAGTGTGCCTAAGAGTAATTACATACCTTGAACTGGTGTGTAGTGGATATTGATCATATAATCAAATAGATTACTGCTAATTTACATTTTTAAGTAGAAATATCAAGAACTGAAAATTATCATTTTCATTAAAATTTGACTTTTTACATGAAATATTCGAGGTCATGTAAAATATTGCACATAATTCAAAAACGAACAAAAACACGTTAAACAGTTCATTTTATTACCCATCTGTCATTCGTCAAAGTTATGATGTCATTAATATTTTTTTATAAATGGGAAACTAGGTTTTTTTATAGTTTTTTTATATTACTTAAGTCAATCATAAAAAAGTTCATTAGGATCCAAATAAACTTAGTTTTAGTGATAATTTCCAAATTATCTAAACACTCTAATAAATCAACTATTTCTTATGGGAATTGTTCAATCTGCGTCCACTTCATTATCTGAAACAATCCTAGACGATGGTATACCAGTTTTAGCATATATGTAATATAATTTGTATGGGAAAAAACGTCCCTACGTTACGGTGGTGACAATATTCATTTTATCTCTCATTCGAGATACTTTATCTATACTGCGCATGCTTGAAAATGCGCAGAATCAAGTTGGAACCTCGGAGGATAAAGAAATAATTGCCATTCTGTCTGAATTAGTCGAAACAGCTTTCATTTATAAAAACTGTCCATATAGAAGTATTACATATATGAGCTTTACAGAAGTTTCGATCATCTTCGGAGGTATATGTATCATTTCATAAATACTTCGTCCCATCAAGTCTTCTAAATTTTTTTGTTTTTTTGACATTAACAACTTTTCAAATGTTCTTATAAATTTGATCAAGGGTAGAAAGATAAGGTTACTACTTAGAGCCATGTTTCCTTTAAATTTGTTATTCAGAAACCTTCAAACATTAAGACCATAATGTGATGATGTACTAATGGAACCAAATAATGGGATGCAACTTTTTCTTGTTTTTTGGGTCCGAAAATACCGCAATTAAATTCGGAAGCAGTGCGATATGAAAATTCTCAAATAACGCTTAGCTATTAAATTTCGGCGCAAGAAATAAGGACCAAAGAATTTTCTACTGATAATTCCCACTCGGATTTCAGTTTTTAGGAGTAGCTTGGTGTGTCGATTTACTCTACCATTTAAACTGAACGTTACAATTCTGAAAATACTAATCAATTACGAAAATTTGGATTTTCATCACAACGAACATTTTCTGAGAGTTTGTGAACAAATTCAGGTTTGTTTCGATACTTTTCTTACCACAAACCGCCATTGTCTCAACTGTAATGTTTTTCTCTCGTTTTCTATACGTTGACAAAATAAAGAATATTTTTTTTTCGTTGAATACAATAACTTATAGGTAAAAACAAGATTAAAGAAAATATCATATCTCTTCACAACGGATATTGACCTCTTATTATTGTGGAATCATTAATTCTGTATTTTTGGGTCTAATGGATTTCTTTACTCATAGTCATAAACAAAACAACTATAATACATCAATTTTCTTCACTTACTATTCATTATTTTTAGAAGTAAAAAGCTTTTTCCGGCGTCAAATTACTAAATTCAAAATGATTTTCAGTATACGAGAGTTGCTACACAGGTCTTGACATAGACACGTGAAATTAAAGTGGATAGTAGACCGGTCAATATAAACATTTGAAATAACAAATAATCCCGGATAGCCAAATATTGGTGAGGAGCTGAGATTTACCATTACAAATCTAGTTTTTAAAATCCCCATCGATTCTATGTGTGCTACAAAAGTTATTCGGGGTCAAAGATAAAAATTTGAAGTTATATAGATTTTTGTCAAAAACGGTGAGTTTTATGAAAAAAACTTCAGATTGAAGTTGTAGATTTCAAAATTTTCTACAAAAATGGTTTATTCAATTTTTTTCTAAGAGTGACCATTCCTGAGATATCACGATTCTAAGAGTCACATTATACATGAAATGCACACATTTCCACGCTACCTTTGAGGTGCTTTTTTACTGTGGTTTCCCCTGTAGGCCTACTCCACTAACTGTCATGACAATTTTAGGACAATTTAAGTAAACAATACCTGTCAAGTTCTAGATATTACCTTATTATTCATATTTCTATTGATCTTCTTTTGATTTCTAGTATACTTCAACAATCATGTCTTGGCAATTGGTACACGCTGGAGAATACATTCTACATTTGGCACTACAAGCTCATTTGTAATTACAAAAAATAGTGTTGATGTGTTTTTCTAGAGCAGGTGGGAGTAAAGTTTTAATCTGTTCCATAGTATTATCTATCAATTTTCAACCCCAGTCTTTTGGATTCGGTTGATTGCCTAGGCATGTTTGAACTTGAGAGTATACTCGATATAAGTGTGTAGATGTCGTTGTTGGAAGAAGACATGCCATAGTTAAACTTTTTGTTTCGCGTATTTCTTATACAAGGGTATCGGTATCTGCAATATCAATGCAACTAATTTTTTTGAGCTCCATAAACCGTATTATCGTTTTAAGTGTAAAATTTCTGTAAATACTTTCTTTATTCTATAAATATCAGGAATAACCTAAATGGTAGACACTTGTTATAAGTACGTATATTCACTTGAACTGAATCTTTAGCATTGAAAGAAACAAGTATATGAACGAGATATAAGGACAATACAATATCCAGAATAGTATAATATATAAAAAAGAGACAAAAAAGGATTTTATACTTGTCTTAAGTTCCTGATATGTATAAATCAATACACTTTTGCATTGGTTTGAATCAATTCTCGAATCAATTCGATATTTTGACTGTTCAAAAACGTTATTATTTGAACTGATCTATCCAATTATTCCAAAAAAACAGGCCGCTTCGAAGTGATTTGTGATTTTCAAATTATAGGGTAACCAACGCGAACAAATCTTTATCTAAGACCACAAATGAAATTAAGCATTTGAAAACTCAAATAAATACGTGAAATTACATATTAAACATTATATGTTTAAAACCACGCGAAAAAGAATAATTCTTTTCAAATGGGAATATCATTATAACTTTCTTTTTTTATTTTCTTATTTATCAAGTTAATTAGGACAATTTTGTGTTGTGTATTTTGTCAAAAGTTCTGTAATTTTAATAATTTGTACTGTCATTGAGAAGTGTGAAGTATCATCGTCATTTTGCAAAATATTTTCCTAATTTTGATAGAAAAAAAAACTGATTGTTTAGCTAAATAAATATAAAATAAGAATCTGATTGCACTCGTGAAAGTTGCGTGCAGCTCAAAACCAAATTCCAGAAATGTCACACCACCACTACACCAACTCTCGCAATTCAATTACACTGTCTGTCGCGCGTTTCGATAAGCAAGTTATCGTCTTCAGAGATTGAAACGAAATTGATCCTGCAGCGAAGATCGACCACGATTTCAAGTCCAAAGAAAAGTTACGAAAAAACAAGCTCACAAACAAATCTATACGATTGAAGCTTATATAAGCTTGTTAAAAATGGGATCTAGCATTAAAATTTATCATTGATTTTGAAAATAGCATAACAATTCTTCGTATAAAGGTCTATTTGCGATATTACAATAAATAAGTTACAGTACACGTTAAAAACAATACGTAATCTTATTTTCGTTCTTATTTTTTATTCTGGTTACTGAGGTTACAGAAAATCTCTGCTTCACCCAATGAACGATTTTAAAAAAGAACTAAGCAGGCTTTTCAAACATCTTGTCATTATCAAATTAGAAGGATTATAATAATGAATTTTAAAAATAAGCTCAACATAATAACGAATCGAAAATACTATTATTTTGTGTAAGTGTAGTTGGTAAGGTTGTAGAAGTGCTTAGTTTCCAGCACGGAGATCGTAGGTTTGAATCCTTTGTCGAAAAAAATTTTTACTTAATAAGCAACTTGCTCTAAGTCCAAAGAAAAGTTAAGAACAGACAAGCTCACAAACAAATAATCACATACAGTTGAAGCTAATATAAGCGTGTTGAAAATGGGGTCTAACATCACAATTCGTCGTTGATTTTGAAAATAGCATTACAATTCTTCGTATAAACGTCTATTTGCAAAATTACAATAAATAAGTTGCAGTACACGGTAAAAACAATACGTAATCTTATTTTCGTTCTTATTTTTTATTCTGGTTACTGATGTTGACATTCAAAAAAAAAAAACGAAAGTTCTCGATTACTGCATACTACGAAACTTGACACAGTGAAGCAGATGAAACATCAACATTCATAATATCTACAACTGCAAAATTATATCGAAGTAGGTTCTACACGGTTTGATATCACGCTAGGGTACCCACCATTTCTCCTACTTTCGAAGCATTCACTATGGTTCTAGTACTCACTTAACACTCCACGACTAATCATTCTCTCGTAATTTACTTGTAATTCTCTTAACGGTTATCAAACGCCGCGGATTAAGATCTTGTGCAAAGTGATTGAATTATGAAATGTACAAGAAAATATGTTCTAATAGTTTTTGAAGTGATTTGAATTTGGAGTCTTAACTTAAACTGAACCTCGACAAGTAAAAGTAAGTTTAAAATTTGACCTGGTTGAAGACTTTCCATGATATTATTGTTCTTTTGGTAGGAATCCCATAATAATGTTCAATTTATTTATCAATAACGAATTCGCTTGGGTTAGAAAGTGGTGATATGAAAGTAAATAATGATCTTAAAATGATACAATAACGACTTTAGATCAAAAATCAAAATAAATTTGACAAAATATCTATTAAGCGTTAAAGAATCTGATTTATATCAAATCAAAATATATTGTATCATGAATATTAACCAATTAAAATTTCTAGTTATGGTTTATCATTTTTTTTAAATTCATCGACAAAAAAAGTTTATTTTCATTACTAACATGAATGAATGTATTATGAAAATGGTATGGATATATCATAAAAACTAATATTAGTGTTGTGACCTTTCTCCTATTCCTTCCTATTCTTTCTTCCATCGTAGGTTTCTCGCCTATTCGTTCTTTGATATCTTCCTTTTCTCCTCATACTCTTCCGTGGTTGACTTCTACTCGGTATTCCAATTGTAGATTTATCCCTCATATTCCATTTTATCTAAATTTAACTGTACAAAAATTTCATATCGTGTTGCATCCCTCTAACTAACATCACCACAACTACTGGGAAAGGTCAGTATTCATAGCTGCTTTCTCAATCCCATTCTTTCTAGATCTATGTAATTAGCCACCAAGAATAATGCTCTGAGCTCCTTAGTTTTCGAGAGAATCTGGACTCTATACGTAGCAAAATTTCCATATTGCGTTCCCTAGTAACATAAAATCGTCTGATATATTGTACAAATCTGAGTAGTTAGTCCAATTTATTCTCTAATATTCTTTTACTATGAATATTGTATCTTCTTCGAATCTCTTCTGTTCTCCATATTGGTATGAATGAAAAATTTTTTTCTCTCATATTTTTTTATTTCAATCAATTAGTGGAGTAAACGAGGTAGAACTCAGAAAATTAAAATTCTGACTTCTAAAGAAAAACTTAAAATAGAAAAAAAGGCTCTGTTTGTACGCTGGTTTCCAGTCCGTCGTGGTAAAAGTGTTGTGATCTTCCTAGTTATTCCACTTTATCTAAATGAAACTGTACAACAAACTGGAGGCGTACCACGTCTCCCAAATACTGGAAATGATCAGTATTCATTGCTGTTCTTAATTAATTAATTCCAGGATGTGGAAAGACTAATATATAATTATGAATCTTGGTTATTGATGAAGAAAGATAAAAGCAGCGAACATTGTGGGGCCACTTACAAAGTATGGAAAAGTAAAATACCGAAAATTAAAAAGGAGCACAAGTTTTGAACAACACGCTAGGAAGAATCTTAAAAAAAAAGAATAGGCTATAGGAAGAAGCGAAAAATTTGAATAGGTTAGGTTCTGTTAGGTTAGGAGCCGAAAAGAAGAAGAAGAACCAAAAAATCAGGTTCCAGATAGAAAGGAGAACAACTGTTCATAAGAAATTAATTAGGTAGTGAAATTTACCTTATAGGATGAGAAGGAAATACGACTTGTATTTGTAGCTTCAGTAAAAATCATTCTAACTCGTGGTATATAATTATTTTATCAATTTTTTACCCTTTACCATATTTGACAAACAATTTCAGCGATGTAATCATCGAATCATGTAAAAATGTTACGTTACGAACCAAATGAAGAAATATTGTTACTTCATACATAGTTGTAATAGTTATTAACAATGAAACAGGAAATGAAAGAATGTGTGTTTTACTTGAGAAAGTTGATCGAACAATACTTTGACTGACGAAAAAAATTGAAAAAGTGGTGAATTAATCGATAATCTCCTGATTGAAGTGAGATTAATTCGTATGTCACCCTTTCATATCAACTGGAACTCAAAAAATTGATTGTTTTATTTGATTCTGTTGTACATTCTAAAATAAACAGAAGAAGGAGTTAAAATCTCTTGATTAAATTGATTTAAGGGTCGTATTATTTGTCAATTACCCTCCAACACGAAAATACAAATTTATGTCTGAAAAACAAAACGTAATAATTTAATTTTGTGTGAATGGAATCGTATTTCTTGGTATGTTGTTTGATCCCTCTTAAGCTACATAAAATCAAATTTATAAGTCACAAGAAATTGTGGTAAAACTTGCCGTTAAGAAACGTCACGAAATTTTTAAACATTGTTAATTTTTATTTCAAAATTTCTGTAGGATAATTTATTATCGATTCTTGCCATTTTGAATATAGTAGTTGACTTTCCAAATGGTAAATTTCAGAACCTTTATATCCAATTTCGTCGAAACTATCGCTTCTTCTAATAGAATTTGTAGAATTTACAAGAACGATTCGATAAAATAATAACTTTTAATTGGATTTCTCTAGATTATATCGACTAGGTATATGGTAAAATCTAGAATCGTCACCGTAGCAGCGGTGAATTTTCTTGCAGGCTAAGTAGGATGTAGCCTAGGTGAATAAATGTCAAATAATCGAAAATTTTGTCCAAAAATTGTATTTGGTTTCTAATGGACCTGTATTATATGATAATGTCTTTCAACAATTCTTTGACCTGAAAAAAATCAAGGACCTCACACAAACCCTCACTTCTCAATGAATTATTAAGTTGAAATTTTATTGATGAAAATGTAATTGAAATAATTGTAAACTAAGTTATTGAATAATGAAAGGTCAGTAGAGGCAACAAAATTCGAATCTGTAAATTACTCTTGAAATTTAATTAGTTTGAGATTGAATATCAAGCAAGGTCTGAGAGATTTTCATTTATTTCAAATCGTCGAACGAACCCTTATAAGATCGACAGAGAATTTTGATATACGATACCTACTGAGGTGGAATGAAGAATTTCTATATAGGCAAAAGCGTCTAGGATTATTTCAATACAGTTCACTGACTGATAATATTCATAATTACCTAAAATAAGATGCTTGTCTAAAGATATCCAGACTCTTCTATCTTTCAAACTTATTTTTCTTTCAAGTCTATAAACTTGTTTTAGCGATGATTTAACTTTTTTAAATGCTTAGAAAAATATTTTCCCCTTTTTTCTCAAAATAGGGGTTAACTCAAATACTAATGTTAAGATGAAGGTTGGGAAACATGAAAAAGTCGCTTGAAGCCAGATCTGGTGATTATAGTAGGTGGTTAACCACTTCGAAGCTCAAATCGTGAATTTTAGCCTTAAATATTATAGAAATGCGTTGTACTGATGAAACCTCACATTTTTCACATAAATGTGGTCCTTCTTCACAATTCAAATTATCAAAGCATGCTCAATGTCAACTTATATTGAGATCTATATTCAATATATGAGGATGATCCTACAGGTAGCTGATCTGACCTAGAGATGGCGGTAGTTGGTTGAAAAATAGTACTGTATTAGAAAGTACACAATCTATACAGCATAGGTTTCAAGTTAGAAGACGCCACGTTGTTTAGTCCTTGTTTGGAAGCCATCGATAGTGAACGTTTTCAGTGAGTTTGTAAGTATAGAAAAACTGGTCATTGTTATATGTTATATACGTTGATTTGAAAGGCATTAGCCCAACCAATATAAAAGCTTCACAAGATTCTACTCTTGGTGAGACAGCTTCTTCGTTATCAACAGGAAAATACCAGGTAGCAGAGTTTAATAGAGGCCGTACGACCTGCAGAATACGATATCGCAATGGTCGATCAAATGAGGTGATGACTCCAGAAATGTTGAAGAAAATTCACAAAGAGGTACTGGGTGATCTTCGACTGAATGTGCGGAGCTAGCAGACGTAGTAGGCATTTCAAAAAATGCAGTACATCGCATATTAACAGGATATGAGAAAGCTAGGCGCAAGATAGGTGCCGCCTTTGCTTACAACCGAACAAAATCAGCGTCGTCGAGATGTTTCCATTCATGTGTTTGGCAAAGTTTCACATAAAAATGTGTTCGTGAAGAAATCGAGCAAAACGGCTAAGAATAAAGTGTTGTTCCATACATTAGCTCACACATCCGTTATTGCAATGGCTAAAATCAACGATTATTGATTTTCCACCTCATGCATTATTTTATGTTCTCAGACTTGAAAAGTTCGTTCTGATTTTCCAACACTCAAGAGGTGATGTCCGGTAGTTAATGGCTATTTTGAGGACATTGACGATTCTCATTATGGGAAGATATCAAAATTATTGAACATCACTGGGAAAAGTTCAGGAAGCTAAAAGGTGATAACGTTGAGAAATAAATCTCTCTTGGTATCAATTCGTTCCAAAGTAGATATAAAACTAGAATTTGGAATTCCGTAAATAGATTTCCAATATACGAGTTTAGACACAAATTAATTAGGCGTTTATCCATGAAAAAGTCCAAGAATTAAGCGTTTTTCATCAGTTATGTTTGTCGGAAATCGAAAGTATTCTCGAAAACAGACTATTAAGTAGATCGGTTATGAAAAAATCGAATATCACTACAAGCTTACATAACTATAATATAAACATAATTTTTTTCCCATTATATTCATGATGTAATCTAAACTACCGAACATCAGCATTATGAAATTGGTAAAAGTTTAATTTAACTCAATCGACCGAATATATTTACTTTTACGGTTATATACAGGGTAGTTTATTAAGGCAAATGATGAACTAGGATCATAATTGACAATCCTCATACCTAAAATGCAGAAATTATGAAAATATGGAAATATTTTCATGAGATATCAAATATAGAATGAAACATGGGCATTATTAATGAAATACCCTATATATTAAGGGAGAATAGGTGAATTTGAAACTCATAAGATAGAGCTGAGATTGAATAAAACCAATTTAGCTTATGGATGTTATTCATTATAGAACATTAACTATTTTATTGATAAGTTTTATGTTCCCATAATTAATTACATAAAAGTAAATATCAATAAAGTATTGGATTACTTAATAATAGAGAGTATGGGGTAATCATAAATATAATTTTATCAAAACATAAGTTACATATAAACCTTAGTGATGTATTTTCATGATTACGTACACAATAACATTAATTTTCCTCAACATCACTTTTATTATTTTCTATAAGTTGCTTTCTACAACTCCATTTGTAAGATTTTTTTTCCATAAGATGTCTTATAATTGAGGCCAGATTTGAAATAAATATAAAACACAGTTTTCAATCTCTTGATTATAATTTTGGTTTGGTTTGTTAAAATTTTCTATGACTGTTCTGCATATATGTGCCTGAATTTCGTCTTTATGCAACGTTAAATCTCCTCACTTTATGCACGCGTGGTGTGGACATGTTATAGTAGACCTCTGATTTAAAATAACCCCATAAAATTAAATCTAATGGTGACAAATCACACGATTTAGGGAGCCAAATTTGATCACAGAAACAAGAAAGTACACGACCAGGAAAGATCTCATACAGTAATTAAAGTTTTTTATGAGCATGTGGCACCGTTTTGTTATAATTACCACATCAATATTATCGAATTTCAGCGAAAAGAACTATATTAACGAACATCAACCTCATTTTCAAAAAAGTATGGTCCAATTATGCCTTCAGCCAAAAATGCACACGTTGTGGGTGAATTTGTTTTTTGACAATCCCATGTGGATTCTGGGAACCTGAAAAGCGGTAGTTATGGCGATTATCAAAACCGTCGAGGTAAAAATGTGCTAGAGGCTTAGAATTTTGCCCAAAAATCAGTATACGTTTAATGATGCTCAATAATCCATTCAACAAACTCTTACCTCTGTGCATGGTCCTTAGGCTTTAGTTGTTGTGTTTGTAAGCATGGAGACGCAGATATTTAGTGATTGTCCATTTTCATTTATTTAGTGATTATCTAGAGATTTTGAAATTCTTGTCCACGACACCGAAATTAAGGTTCCAACAGATCCTGTCTCCAGGAATTTTTAAATTAATCTCATCCCAGTTGCCAAGCTTTAATTCTTTTTGAAATATTATTCAAAATTGAGACACGTTGTTCTAACGTGTATTTTTACTTACACTTAACTCGCCTCACCGTTAAAATGGCGGCAAATTAAATTCGTGCGTTAATTTTGGAAGCATTTTGAAAATGGCATTTTCTATAACATGGGTGAAAATAACATTTTTCATAGACTTCATTGCATCTTACAGAAATTCCATTAATTTTGTTTAATATACTACTAAAACTGTTTCTTCTCATCGTTATTGACGATATTTTAATGAAACAAATAAAAATACCTTCACGTAATCAACAAACGAAATAATTTTAATGAAAAAGTCATCTACCACCTACCAGGAAACTATTACTGCTATCCATATACGGTAATCGTTGTAACATATTCAAATACACACACCATAAAAAATTACATGGAAATTCTTTGTCTGAAAGACACTAGCTTGTTTTAGAAATGTGTTGATCATATAATCAAATTATATCGTGTATCACTCAAAATGTTGTGTGACTAAGAAACATTTTTTGCCAAAAATCTATTTTATTCATGAATGTTATCTCTTGTAACAGCAATACAATCATTACAACTCTTCTCTAACTTCTCAACGCCGTGCTTGTAGAAGGGTTTATCTTTTGCTTCAAAATATGCTTCAGTTTTAGTAATTTCTTCTTCATTTAAGCTGAATTTCTTACCGGTGAGCATTTATTTAAGATTAACGAGTGGCCAGTATTCACTGGGGGCCAGATATGGACTATAAGGTGGATTAGGAAGCAATTCGAAGTATAATTTGTTCAGTTAACCATCGTTGGCATCTATTTATGAATCGGTGCAATCTACCTATGAATCGGTACATTGTCTTGGTGAAAATATGGTTTTTTCTTCGGTTTATAAGGTCCTTTTTCTGTTATTGTTATATTTAACCGATGCAACAACTCTATATTGTATTCGCTATTGATTGCCTCTCATTTGGAAGATACAACCTTCCCAGCTTACTGATATACCTTCGAGCGCTTCTGACGTGGTTCACAGGCTGCAGTCTACTCAGATAATGATTGTTTTGATTTCGGAGGGAAATATAACATGTCCAGACACGGTTCTAAATCTTCAACACGTGTTTGTTTTCGATCATCTGTGAGTAAACGCGGCGCCCACTTTGAAAAAAGCTTTTTCATAGTCAAAGTTTCATGCATAATTGTAAACACAGTGCCTTCTGATTTCTTTACTGCCTAGATATCTCACGCAAATGGATTTTACGATTAGATATTATCAATTAGTGGACTTTTTCCATGTTTTCTGGAGTAACCACCTGAATTGGACGACCAGAACGTTCATCATCAACGATGTCTGTACGACCACGTTTAAATTTATCAAAACGTAACAATTAGGACTTTGCGATGAAGCAGAGTCAGGATAAAATTTTTTTTGAAGTCATAGCTGAGCTTGTACGGTATATTTTTTCATCAAGAAACAATAATAAATTAATACACTAAATTCTTTTGAATCCATTATTTTGGAAATAACAAAAGTAGCTTCACTCAAATGGCTGTCATTTTTTTCTGACTAATCGAAATATTATAAAATTCTTTCAAATAGTCTATTGAAAGTTGGTACTTCACAAAAGTCATATGGATTTGACAATGGCACTGCGATCCGTTTGTCAGTCACATGACTAATTGAGTTATGTTTTATTTCCAAAGTAATCTCGAATATTACTCTGGGATATCAAATATTCAGGAGATTGTATTCAAGTGATCTTGAGGACCACTGCCATGAGGATAACCGTCTAAACCAACGCTGTATAGCAGCTTTAATAAGATTAGAATATGAACTAGGCACCACAATGATATTTGATTATACACTTTCTTATTACTTAAAGAACATTTTCCGAAGAAATTATTTCTCATCCAATCATTTTCAGCTTATATTTCTTGGTACAAAACCATGCCTGTAAATTGAGATAGACAGCTTTTGCTATTTAGCAAGTAATAGTGGTAGTCGTTTCAAAAGTTTAAAGAATCTGATTCACCATTTGTGAATGTTTCCACAAATTACTTTAAACTCTCAAATCTTTCAAATACTTCCAATAAATTCTCAACAATTTGAGATATTCATCGAAATTTCCATAAATATCTAGAACAATGTTATAAATTTAATATATAATGAAAAATACCTACGAATACCTCAAACTTTCAATGTTTTTTTTTTGAAACTTCCAGGTACATACAGAACGTTACGAAAGTCTTAAATGGAAAGGAAATTAATCTACAAATATCAAAATTTCACCAGAATTTTCCTCATTTGTTATGAAAAGTTCAAGGTTTCATTCTGAAATCTCAAAATGCAACAAAAAAATTGTCTAAAAAGGGTTCATTACAGTTGGAATGAATTATTTATACTGTTGAGAAATTATTCAAAATTTCCAGAAAGGTCCACAAAATATTCAGATAAAAACTGATCCAAACAAGAATTAACTGTTGAGAAATGCAAAGCCGATCAACAATCTTCAAATTTTTCACTCAAAATTAAGAAAAAATCCGAAAGTTATAAAAAATAGTGTGTAAAATCTTTGCAAATATGCAAAACTGTACCAAAGCTGGAATAAATCACTCGAAATCTTAAAAAAGCCAGAACGTTCTCAAACTGCAGTTGAAAATTTCTTGAAAGGTTATGAACGGATCATACAAAATATTTAGAAGTATCCGAAACGTTAGCAAAGCTGCAACAAACCGCTCAAAATATCAGTAAATTATTGAGAATTTCCTCAATATCTTTAAAACAAATAAAAACGTAAACCAACTGGAAAATTGCTAAAAATGCGGAAAATATCAACAAACCGTTGAGAAATTGCTCAAAATGCCCAGAACTAACCATAATGTCAAAAAACTTTTCAGAAATTACTAAAAATATAAAAGTTCGAAGCCGTTACAAAAAAAAATGTGCGAAATATCTAGATATATCCAAAACCTTATCACAGGAATAGTACCAAATGGTCATTAAGTTAGTTATCTAAACATTCCACATCGTTTCAAAACTTTTCTCTTAATCCATGTATCTCCAACGCCTTTAAATCTATCAATACACATCCCCCATTTGAAAAATACTCTGAACAGTTATTTCAACAGTTTAAAAAATTATTATTAAATCGACAATCCATAAAATAGAATCATACATTTGTAAACTTTTCCAAGTTGGAACCAATCAGCTGCAGCTAGAGTTGAAAACGAACTTTCCACGGCCCAAAAATCCATAGAGGTGTCCTCTCTCCACTCCGGTTTAACCTTTTTTCGGAAGACATCTTACAAGAAACCCTCGATGCTCAACAATTAGGTATCAAAGTTAAAGCAGATGGATCTACAGTATACGATATTTCCATTACGCAGTCCTGATAGAAGATAAAATGAAAGACCTCCAAAGGCTCTCAGATATAGTCGGAATACACAGTGGGCTTATGGGTATCAATATACACATTAAAAAGAGAAAATTCTTAGTATTCATCCGCAAATTAGATGAGTTCCAGAAAGTAAAACTATCATACAATTGTGAAAAGATTGAACGTGTGAAAAATTTAACTATCTGGTAACTTGGTTATGTGAAAACTGGTCATCAGACGTTAAAATCAAGTGCCGAATAGAAAAATCAGCAAGTTAATTCATGGGGATATGTGATACAGAGTTAGAGGTACCATTTGCTTCAGCTCTTGATGGAAAGTCAGAAGAAGAAGAAGTGTAAGGAGATTTGTACATCATTTGCATACATTTCAGTTTATCAAACTGCAAAGCGGATCATTTGAGATTATTCCCAAATTCATTGAAAAAAGTACAGCGATATCTTCCAATCATATTACTCTCAAATATATTGAAGCTGTAAGAGACATTATTCTTAGTCCATCGTCACTTATATTATTAAAAAAATACTTAATCCATATGATATTCAACAAACTTACTTAATAATTAAATTTTCCGTTGTTCTACAACACGTGTCTTTGTAAAATCCTTTGTTACCATATAGGGTTACAATTTTATCGATTAAAATGATACTTAAAATTATTATTACATGTTATGAATCGTGTAAACAAAAAATTCAACCTTCAAAACAAAGACACGAGAAGATCGTTTTGTATTAATGAAGACTATTTTTCGTATATGGGTAACTTAATTCCAAATCGACTCATTGTGCTTCAAAAAAAATTAGATAGACTAGTTAGCAACTGAAACATCTCTAGACCAAGTCTAGAAAACTAAAAAAATGCGATATAGTATAAAAATTTTCAAAAAAAGAACAAATCTTTATTACTTTCATTCATCACTTAATTCAGAGCTTTGTTCGAAATATTACATCACTTAATAATTCGTGTGACCGACACACAGATGACACAGCCGTTGTTAAATCCATATGACGTTGATGGAGTACCAACTTTCAAAAGACTATGAGGAAATTTCGATTAGTCAGAAAATAGTGACCGCCATTTAAAGGGAGCTACTTTTTTATTCTTGAAATATTGGATTCAAACCAATTCAGTTTCTTAATTTATAATTACCTCTTGATGAAGAACAAATACTGTGCAATCTCAGCAATGAATTTAAAAGTGTTATCCGGACTCTGCTCCATAGAAAACAATAATTTATTATTGGTTTGCTGAATTTAAACGTTGTCATACAGAGACCGATGATGGTGCACGTTCTGGTCGTCCAATTTAGGTGGTTACTTCAAGAAACATTAAATAATTGACATATCCATAAATTGGATATGTCAAATCGTAAATTGAAATTCTATGAGGTAGCTGAGCCCATAAAGATATCAAAAGGAAGTGTGTTTACATTTATGCGTGAACATTTCACCATGAGAAAGCTTTTTTCAAAGTGGGTGCCGCGTTTACTCACAGTCGATCGAAAACAAAAACGTGTTGATGATTCAGAGTAGTGTTTGGCCATGTTTACACGTTATAAATCAGATTATTTACGTCGATATGTGACAATGGATCCATCACTTCACTCCGGAATCAAAACGTTTATCACCTGAGTGGACTGCAGCCGGTGACCCACGTCCGAAGTGTCCAAAGGAACAACTGTCAGCTGGGAAGGTTGTGGCTTCAGTATTGTTGGATCAGAGTTGCTGAATTTTAGGTAAAAATTAAAGAAAAGCGGCGAAGGAAAACCATTGTTTCATCAAAACAATGCATCAATTCACAAGTCGATGATTAAATTGAACGAATTACACTTCGAACTGCTTCCTCAACTACTGTATAGTCCAGAACTACTCTCCAGTGACTACTGGCTATTAGTTGATCCAAAAAATGCTCGCTGCTGAGTAATTGCTGAAACTGAAGTCTATTTGTCACAAAAGACAAATCCTTCTACAAGCACAGAATCGAGAAATAAGAGAAGCGTTGAAATGATTGTATTGCACTTGAAGGGGATTACAATGATTATTAAAATTGATTTTTGGCAAAAAAAGGTGTTTTTCTAAGTTAGTCATACGACATATATATTGAGTGATTTTGAAGAAATTTTGGTTCATGAAAAAATTTTTTTATAAATTATATAGATTTTGGTACATGAAATTGAACTATCAATTTCTAGTATCCATTAGTTTTTAAATTTTATGACTATTGCTTATAGTCATAAAGTATTTTAAACAACACAAGAATTTCTGTTGAGTTGGTTTGACAGTGGTTTAAAATTTCTTAGATTTTGTTTGAGTATGTTGCCGGATAAAATTTATAAATAAAAAAATCAGACCTGGTGTGAGGCCCCCCTGTGCTTGATGCCCTTTTTGCCCCTTTTACTCGCGGCCATGCGACATACAACATCCGAAAATAAATATCCTTATACTTCACCCCAAAATAGTAAATTTATATTTAATATAATTGCATTCAAATCGTGAAAGATGAAAATAATATAGATAATTATTCCACGAATCTATACACATCTTAATTTTTATTCCATAACATTGCTTAATGAGAACAGGTCTTAAGTATCTCTTACGTGAGAGAACTCGTTGTCAACAATTATTACATCACCCGGTACGTTTCTGATAATAAAGTGCCACTGAGAAGTTGGTCATTCTAGTTACATTTGATAGGATTACATAACTACTATTCGACGTCACATCGTAACAGATTTACTGACTTAAACTTTCTTCTTTGTGTTTTTCCAATTTTGTTATGAGATACATTTCACCTACTTACGATTCTTGTTACCTTGATATAAATCACCTATTTATACGAGGTGTATTTAGATGAACTTTATCGAATCGAGAATAAATTATAAAATGAAAATATATCAGATATGTTACTAATAGTTTTTAGTTGTATACTATATTCATCATTTGTTACTTTATTTTAATTTGATACCCCAAAACTGTTTTTGAAAAGTTGTTGATTGAATTGAATTATGAGGTTCCATGGTGTAATGGTTAGCACTCTGGACTTTGAATCCAGCGATCCGAGTTCGAATCTCGGTGGGACCTAGTTTTTTTTCATTTTTATATTATTAAAAAATTGATATATTCTTTCTTTATAATTATATCAAAAGTATCGTCAAGAGAATAACAACAAAAACTTGCAACTATATCGAAAATTTGACAAAATAATTTTCTTACATCCAGTAAGAAAATATAGTTTATACTTTTTTAGATTTCAAAAAATCCAATAGAAACGCATTTGAAAAATTGATAATTTGAAACAAAATTCTATTTCGGTTATATAGACAGGGATTATTATTTGAGAAATCAAAATGTTTGGTTTCTAATGGAGTTATGCAACCCTCAATTATTTAATATTTCTCAAAATGATTGATATTTCGAACTTTATCCTAGCATAAGTACCTCTGTATAGTCAATCAAATAATAATACTCAGAATATTTATTACCTTTCTATTTTTAAATCAGTATAGGCAACACTATTTACACTATACATAATTCAAATACTGAATTAATATAAACTTGCGTTACATTGTTTGATATTTTTAAACAAATAAAGTTGAAAAAACTGATTCAGTATCTATCGTAATATAGTTTTTCATCGACATAGTACTAACGAAGGAAAAATATGATACAATCCACCCAAAAAATGAAATCGTTGTATTTTATTTATTCTGATTCAAAATAAGTACCGATAGACAGATCAGTACTGAGAAATTTTGATGCAATAATTCGGATTTAAAGTTTCCAGAGATTGATTAAACGTTATTCATATTGTTTATAGTTATCAGCATATTTTGTTCATTCAAATCAAAAGTAATACTGATAATTTCGTCTTTTCACCTGATTTTTTGTTGTTACAGCAATGTGTGGGTCACGCTTGTCAATAATAACAGCATGTTTGGCTGTAATTAACTTGTGTACCTGCGCGAATATACTGATGATCACGATGGGAGGAACCAAATCTCATAAAATTCCTTTTTGGGAATTGGCGAAAGGACTCATTCCACGTGGGCATAATATCACTTTCATAAACGCTTTTTCTGCCGATTTTCATATGAGAGGCCTGGAGGAAATAACACCAGTCAGTGTAGTGTTTTACGTGAGAAACTTCACGAACTGGGACCTAGTAGGTGCGAGAATGCGAGGGGAAGAACCGGTACCTCCTCAAGATATGGTTAGGTATGCCACTGAGGTAATATGTTTGTTTCCTTCAATAATTATTTGAAAAAACGGTGTTTTCCTATAATTATTAAGAAATAATTACCATATGACCCAATATTCGTAATACTAGATATCTATCATTTACCTACCCTTTATTTTGAAATAGGAAATACGTTTGATACATCACTATAAAGACATTTAGATCGTTTATTCAGACATAATGATTTGTTTTAATTTTTCTAATATTTGTACTTAAAACTACAATTCGTACAAGAAAATTTTTGCGTCATATTTTTCAATCAAAATCACAAAGATTGTTTGTTTGGGAAATGTGGAATATTGTGAAGCAGAAAAGAATTTTTAAACATTTTCATCTGAAATTTTTCAGATTTTAGTATAACCTTATTGGATCATCGAATATACTATATCGTAATATGTGAGTGAACTAACCCTAAAGTATGATTAAAATATTTCTTAAACAAAACATACTAATAATGATGAATCACCCAGTGTATTATCTTGAAATTAACATAAATGGATCACAAAAAAGTTATATTATTCAATACAATTGCGTTTTATAAAATGTCCTTCAAGAATTTTCTACATGTAACTTTCGCATTGGGTGCTATTCTATTTTCCAGTTTAACCGATAATTGACTGGAAAAAACAGTTGACAATAGCTACAACCTTTTTTTTTTAAATAAAACAGCTCCTTCGTTGAACTTTTGATATTTTTTACCTGTCTCTGGGGAATAGTTTTCTTTTGTTTGCGTCGTATTTACGTCTATTCAAATAAAAGTATGAAATAAAGTTGTTGAAAAAGAACTCTAGTACTTCGTTTCTCTAATACATAAAAAAGTGTGTGTATTACAAAAAGTCGTAGACAATGATAGCAATTTTTTACTAGTTATTTGAAAGAGAACGACCACGTAAATGGTAAATTATTTTGTAATAGAATTCAGTTGACACCGATTAGACTGAACGCTTTATATAAAGTGAAATTTCATTAAAAAACTTTTCCCTGGAAATTTCGATTGGATTATTTCCAACAATTTAAGTAACAAATATCGTTTTTCAAAATTAAGGCTTTAAGAACGATAATATATTTGTCGCAGCCAATAGGATATTTGCTATTATCTGCTGCACAAACATTTCTAAATATTTTGCTACATGAAGATTACCGACCAGAGACCAGTTCGAGCTAATTTGGATGCTTACTTTCTGCTTCACAATCCTAGAAAAAAGTGTTTTCCATCGTGTAATAACTGTAGTTGCAATATGCTAAAAAAATAGTTAAGACAGTGGATTTCCAAATGGAGGAACATTTTGTATGACCACGAGGGGTTATTTTGTTAATTTATTCCGTTATCTGACTTTTAAATCAACAATATTGTCTGGTCTATTAAAATGTACTTTAGAAATAATAAGGTATTTCCGTATCTGTTCTGATAACATCAGGAAAAAATCTTTGAATATACTAAAATATTAGTGAATATAAGACATCAGTATGATATTTGTGCACATTGAGCTCTGGTGCGGTCTATAGAACCACAACTGAACTTTCCCAATAGCCCAAACTGGTCCTATGGATTGCACGACGTATTTTATTTCAAATCTTCTCTATTACCCAACGCACCGTATTTAAATGTGTTTTAGAGTTTGGTTGGACCGTCAGGGTTCTTGAAACATCACCTTACACTTGTTCCATTTGATTCTTTTGCATGATCTTCAACTCCATTGTAAAACAATTACTCTTCATGTTGGTTTTTTCAACATAATTCGAATAATATTTGACTAAAATTTTTCATGAATGTTACCTTGATCTCAAAACACATCGCACATTTTCGTGAACTTTACATAAAAGCATAAATCATCGTTTCATAGGAAAAGTTTTATCGGTCAACTTTTTATTTCAAATAAGTTTTTTCTTTTATTTCTTCTTAGATCCTCACTCCATATAGTGTAAGAACACAAGAGAGTTTTTTGGGCTCGGGGAAAATTTTATCAAGTTTGGTTGGGTCTCAATGTGTTGATTAAAGCTCATTTGTCCGAGACTCAAAGAATAGACAGTTTACTTATGATGAGTTGTGATAATAAAATAAGAGCCCAAAAGGAGGTTTGTGCAATTTTTAATAATAAATACCGTGGTCAACACGTTACGCAGTGTGCAGCTAGCAAAATTGGAAAAAAGTTTCGTGAAACTGGACACATAAAAAAGATTGAAAAACCAGGTTGAAATGTTCAACCAACTGATGAAAAAAGTTCGACGTACATTTAGAAATTGAGGAAAATCCACATAAGACAACTTGAAAACTTGTCACCGACAATTATGTACGTAAATTAATAAGAAAAATACCACCCTTAAAAAATTCAATTGGTTCTGTGAATTTATGATGGAGAAAATAAAGGCAAATTTGCAGTTTTTTTTCTGATAAAGCGGCGTTTCATTTAAATGAAACGGTTAACAAAGAGAACTGTAGATATTGCAGATAAAATCCTCACTGGATGTGAAAAGCTCACATTGAATATCCTAAAAAAGTGAACGTTAGGGCTGGTATCATTAACAATAAAATGGCCCTTATTTTTTCAAGGCATAGTTAATGGTGGGGTTTAACCAGATTTTGTGATTAACTTCTTAGTGTTCATATTACTTTTTCCTGATGTTAATCATACAATTGGAGAGATCTATTACCTACCAACAAGACGGAAATCCACCGCCTTTTGCACATACAGTTACGAATAATTTAAACGAGGTTTATCCCAATAGGTGGATTGGACGACGTGGAACGATCGAATGCCCGGCTAGATCCCCCGATTTGACTCCTTTCGATTACTTCTTATGAGGCTATTGAAAAACTGAAGTATATTTTAATAGATCAGACAATATTGCTGATTTGAAAGCTAGTATAACCGAAGAAATTATTAAAATAGCCCCCGAGGTCATACAAAATGTTGTACAAGAATTCCAAAATCGCCTCGGTTATTGTCAAAAAGTGAATGGTCGTCCCATTCAACATTTTATTTAATTGTAAAGTACATTCTAAATATTATGCGAAATTTTTATCTTCAATCTACGTAAACTTTTGTGATATAGACATTAACAAAATTTAACATCTTAAAAATCAATTTTATCAATTATAATTACATCAAAATTGGAAAAACTTTATATTGCTGAACTAAAATTCCTTTCCAACAAGATGTCACACGACCCGCTTTCTTATTCAAAATTTTCGAGAGGCTGCTTATAATTCAGAGAGGATGCTGGAGTGGGATAATATGTTTATACCGTAAATTGTCAATTCAAAAATAAAAAACGACTTGTTCCATTTATTCATTTATTCCATACATGTACACGCATTGTATACAAATCCATTGGAGAATTTAAGAGATAATATAAATTACAAATATCATTCATTAAATTTATTTTTGAATAGTTCGACTTTTTTTCATTATATCAAATCATCTATGGGTAGACATACAAACGTGAGAATAATTTCTCGAGTTTACTTTTGTAATTATTTGTTTTTCCAACACAGCTCTACTATTGACGCTTCCTGATATACGACCGAGAATCTCATTTGGTCACCATGTACATATTTAATTTCGTGTATCTCTATTGAAAACAAGGTTATTTTATTAAAATTACTCATTATAAATATATCTGTGTTTTAGGTTTGTGATGTTTTGTTATCAGATCCCGAAACTCAAGATTTTCTCGAAGAAAAACATCACTTTGATTTACTCATACTAGATGGGGCGTATCCGGAATGTGCTTTGGGATTCGTCCATCATTTCAACGTTCCTTTTATGTACATTAATACCGTAGGCTTTTACACAGGATCTCTATCTATTGCAGGAAATCCCACACCTTACGCCGTAACGCCGTTTTTGTCTTTGGCTTATACGGATAATATGAATCTCTATCAGAGAACCACGAACACTTTGATGCATTTGCTGGCTAATACTGTCCATTCGGTGTTGGTAAGTTTCCATTAGATCTATAACCTATTCGATGTTTCTCGATATATACCTTTGAACTTCCTTTATACCAAGTAATCGTAAAGAGTAATAGAGAAATGAGTTCATGTAATGAGCGTTATGGTATGTAAATTCAATAATAACGAATTTTCAATTTTTTAGATTAGATGGTCACTGCAAGATATAATCAGAAAACATTTTGGTCAAGATGTTCCACGTATATACGAAATGTCGCAAAATGTCAGCTTCATTCTACAAAATGGTTATGCACCGATGACGTATCCTCGGCCGTATTTACCGAATGTTGCGGAAATTGCATGTATTCATTGTAAAAAAGCGAATCCGCTTCCGGAAGTGAGTACTAACTAGAAACAAGCAAAAATTACTTGCTAATGTGTCATTTGTTCGATAGAAGCAAAATACAAAATGATATTAACATTAAAACAATAATCATCTTAATCAGAAGTTATGATAAAGGTAACATAAAACGCCTTTTTACCTTCTCTTTCTACGTATTCACTCAATCTCTTTTCTTTTACATCTTCTGCCGATCTTTCAATTTTTGTTTTACCTCTCTTATTTCCCTTTGACCTATCTACTTCCTTCTCTGTCCTTCTGCATAATTTGATTTATCTACTCCCTTATCTGTCCACTTCTTGATACTATTCATTTCTTGTAAGTGTGTTTGATTTTACTCTAGGAGTCACACCTATTTATCTGTTTCTTTTTTATTTTTCTTATTTTGTTATTTGTTTCATCTTTCATGTCTTTATTTGTTACACATAGTTTTCTCCGTTGTTATTTTTAGATTTTTCATTTCAACAGTGTTCATCCTGGCTTCGTCTTCTTTCTTGATGACTTTTGGACCTTAATCTTTACTTCCAAGTCAATAGATCAATGTCCCGGTATGGTTTTGTCTTTTTGCCCTTAATGTTATTGCAGTACGTCTAAATTAGTTTGGGAGTGTGAACAAACTCTAAAAGCTCTAGTTATTGGGAAAAAAGTAACCCTAAGGTTATAGGGTATATTAGGTAATAAGGAAGCAGAAAGCATTGTGAACTATGACTCCATATTTTAGACTGAAGTACCGCTGAAGCCATATCGGATGTCACAATCCAAAAAGTTCCACTAGAAACGCCGTTAAAATGGTGGTCAGCTTTCTGATAGGTCATTGATCCTCAAATATCAGTTTAAGACGATAGATATATTGAAGAAAGACAACTGGAGACTTTGAGAGCAAGTATTTGAGCAGAGCATATTTTCTGCGAATGTCCTGGCCAATTTCAGCAAAAAGCTTAGGCCAAAATCCTACTAAAAAGTAACTTATTTTGGAAAAAGTTTAAGTATTTTAGAAGTAGAACAATGAGATACAGAGTTATGCACAAAATATCATTTTAGGACTCTTTTGATTGAACATTAGTTTATAAAACAGAGAAAAATTTGTTTTTGGGTGTTTTTTTTTTTAAATAGATACTATTTCAAACAAAAACATATGAATTTGGTTTGAAAAATAATAAATTTATCTTATAAGGTATATGATTCAAAACGACTCCACGACCAATCTAATTGAACCTAATCTTATTTCGTGTGGGAAACAGTCCCGTGGATTTATTTTCTCTATTTGTTATGTCTGCCTCTATATTCCCTTTTTGTGTCAAAATAGCTTCAGATATTAATAGGTAGCTGTTTTCAGTAACTCGTCTTCACATTTTATTCCATTGACGTTTTGCTCTGCTTGTTTACAAACTATAATTTTACAAGTAATCACTTCCATTTCAATGTTTCCTATTTCTTCAATCAATATAGTCATTATTTTCTGGCTTCTAAAACACTTGAGGAAAAGCAGATGAAGCAATCAAGAAATCTTTGAGCTTATGACGAATTTTAAACAAAAAAATAAATGTTGAATTGAATCAAATACCGTTTCTACACGATCTTGAAATTAATTATTCCACGTATCCTTTCTAATTTATCAGGTTTAGAACTGGGTTTCCGTAATAATTTTGACGCTTTGGAATAAAAACGCGTTTAGTTATAAGAAAATGATGAATCACCCGACGATGTTCAAAAGAAAAATGTAAGAAGATTCTCATTATCTCATCAGATATGCCGATTGAATTTCAGCTGATTCAATTATCTTTTATAGCACAATTTGGCACAGTTTAGTCTTGCTAACATACCATGAAGTTCTTTTATTAAATTCTCTTTTCTTTATGTACTTATGCGACATAACCCGTTGAATATGTAATTGACAGAATATCAGCTAATCAAATTTAGAATATCCCACAATTACTGCTTATAAAAATTGAGGTTGTAATAAATTATACATGGTGCATTTCAATAATGGAACAAATTCATCTTTATACCAACAATTTATTTGATTAGAATTTAATAGGAACATTTTTTACCAATATTGATTGAATTCAATACAGAGTGCAAATAAAATTTTCATTTTCATTATTTCTGATTATTTATAGGATCTCGAGGAATTCATTAGAGGTGCTGGAGATGCTGGTTTCATCTACTTCAGCATGGGTTCTTCGGTGAAAGCCGTAAATATGCCAATATATTTGAGACAACTGCTCATTATGGTTTTCAAGAATTTACCACAGAGAGTCTTATGGAAATATGAATCAGAAGACGATGTTGTTGATATGCCAAGCAACGTAAAATTAGGGAGGTGGTTACCGCAACAAGACATATTAGGTAAGTTTTTTAGAGACGTTGACTTCACAGACAACTCATTTTTCAATGCTGCAATTGATAATTAATAATATATTTTTAGGTCACCCAAAATTGAGAGCGTTCGTAACTCATGGAGGTCTTCTAAGTATGTTCGAGACAGTCTACCATGGAGTTCCGATAGTATCTCTGCCAGTTTTTTGCGATCACGATTCAAACGCAGCCAAAGCCGTAACCGATGGTTATGCCATCAAATTAGATCTCTCCACGTTAACAGCTGAAAAACTCCTATGGGCTATTAAAAAGGTGATCCACGATCCTAAATACAGAGAAGAAGTAAAGAGAAGACAGTATCTGCTTATGGATCAATCGGAAACTCCACTTCAACGAGCTGTGTACTGGACGGAGTACGTTTTGAGGCATAGAGGGGCGAAGCATATTCAATCACCAGCAAGACATCTAGGGGTAATTCAGTATTACTTGATAGATGTCGCTTTGGTGATTATTTTCAGTTGTATTTTGATATATTATATTCTTAAATTGTTACTTAGAATGTTGGTTAAATATCTTGTTAATAGTGAGTTATATGTTGATAGGAAACATTTTAAAGTTAATTGAATAAATTGATTATATTTTAAATAAATGTGGTTTCTCTGTATTACAACCTCAAAATATTTGTTGTCACTTGCATCAGTTACCTTGGGTCAGAAGCTTTGAATCGTAAGATAGAGATGTAATACTCTACAACCAAAGGACTTCATCAAATATTATCAGGGCCACTTTCTAGAGATTATACTGCTATAATCTCATAACTTGGCCAGAAATATAAATGCTAATGATTAATTATTGAAATGTATTGAATCTAATTAAAAGTTATTGTACATATTGGATAAAGATAAGAAAAATCAACAGAAAGGAAAAAGATATTAAAAGTTTGAACAAAAAATACGAATATCTACATCAGGCATTTTCAATACCTGGGGGGGATACCTTGTAGAAAAGGAGTATTGAAAGAAGAAAAGAAATTCTTAACATTACGGAAGCATAATAATATAGAAAACCACTTGTTTTTCTGATAATAATTCGTGACAAGCAATCACATATAATCAATCACTAGTGGTAAATCCAAGACTTTTCCTTTCAAAATACTCAAAATGGACAAAATCACCTCAGTCTCGAGATATCACACTACATAATATCGTTAATCAGTAAGACCCAAAGAACTTTCTCCACATACAAAAGGAAATACTTGGGAGTTAACTGGTAGGATTTATAAATACATCGTGAAACCAAAAGGCTAATCACTGGCTGGATGGTAAGTTCTCCATTATATCCTGTCAAAGGATCTGCAAATACATGTTCAGTCATTGTTTCCAATCTTAAAGAGATGGATCAAAAAAACGGTTTGTCGTCCTCGCTGTCGATGAAACACAACTTAGAAAAGTTTGCTCAGGACATATCTGGACATAAAATATCGTCATCACCGCATTTTCTCTTGTTGGGTATTGAAGTTGAGAGCAATATGTCCTTGCATAGTCACGTGGCACAATTAGCTGAGGCAGCTTCACAAAAACTTGGAGCTTTTATTAAGATCAAAGAGCTGCAAATCTCCGCAACAGCTTCTAGCCCTCTACAAGCCCCAGATTCCTTCGGCTCACAAGTTTATCCTGAGGAAGAGAACAATTCGACTTATACAAAGTTGACTAGAATCTTGGTGAGCTTAGAACATAGAAGAAAAGTCGCTGATCTGACTTTGTTTTACCGATACTACCACGGCAGATGCTCTTCCAACATAATACCACCTAGTGCAGTATTTTTTTCAAGACCTAGTCGACAGGTGGACGTCGCTCATGAGCAGATGCATAGAACTTCAATTTATCGGGACTCTTTTTTTTGAACAAGTGCCATCTTGTGGAATCAGTTACCAAGACATGTTTTTCCCGAACAACTTAACATACATCAATATCTACAAGCATCTCTATACGGCAGGCTACACTCTACTCAATTATTCAAGTGTTTACTTTTCACAAAATTGTCTTATAGCCGATTTCAAGGAAATTCGTCTACTTCTAGCAAGTATATTTGTTATTCCATTTACTTCCACTTCAGTGATTGCTAACTTTCCATTTACATGAACATTGAAGCAAAATGTTCTTTTAGTTCTTTAGTCAAAAAATATAATAATTTTGGTATCCAAGTTTGAACATTACAACAATTTAGAAAAAAGTCAATTCTTCAGTGGAAATCTATTACACTAAATAAGTAGTTCACATAAAAAAAATTTCATACTTAATAAATACTAACAGATTCTAACAATTTGCCTTGAATTTCCTTGGAAAATTTGAGTAAGTCAGGTTCGTATGTTGTTTGTATGTAATTTTAGGTATTATTCAAATCTATCATCAATAAGAAGACTTTTAGTTCATTCTTGATAATGTTCACTTGAAACAGACTGTAAAACTAAAACAGGAAAAAATAGCAAACGCGAGCTTTTTCAGCTCATCGTAAAAGTCAAGAGTACTATTCCAAGGGTTGAAAATGATCATGTCATTGTTGTGAACTAAGAACACATTTTTCATTCTCCAATATTTCCAATTCAACACACGTTCGTATTTAGAGCGCCATATCTCCTTGTTTTTTAAAGCCAGCAATTGTATTTCAAAGGTACCAATGTTAATTTCAAAAAAAATGAAATTTCAACTCGGATTATTGACAAATGCTGAAGTTGCTCTGCTTTTAAATTTTTGAAACCTGTTGAGAAATGCTTCCCCAATGTTCAAAATAATAGTTTTAAAATGTTGTATATCAATAGAGGAATTATATTTTCTTTGCGATGCGTCAGTAAGTTCGGAAAGTAAAACAATGTTTCTTTTTCAAAATTTTGAGCAAAAGTGGATAATGTTTCTACGAATGTTATCACTTCTCTTAACATCGAATAAATTAAGTTTCTTTTCCCTTGTAGTTTATAATTAAGATGATTTATACGAGACATAACGTCTACCATTAAATTAAAGGTTTTGGATCCACTGAGTTTTGGACAGTGAACATCCATCTCAACGAGAAATGCTGTTATTTTCGTAAAACGTATTAAGACGTTTCCTGTGGATAACCAACGTACTTTGTTATAAGACAGAAGGGCACACTTTGCTGACCACTGCTCCAGAATATCACAAATAATTGTGGAATTAGAAGCAGTATTATAAAGTATCACTATAAGATACTATTTATCTTATTATTCAATCAAACATCGTATATTAGGATACAACAAACACTCCAAATGTAGCACGAAATATCTTTATGTGTTTATTAATTAATTATATCTATCAAATTCGTGTCCGCTCATAATATTATTAGTATGGCCGCTTTTCTCTACTTTTTTAATTTGTGATAAAAGTTCGTTTGTACTTCTACGAAACGCTTCTTCTTCCGTTTCCGGTCGCTGGTGAATCTGTGTAATTTTAATAGATTTCCTGTTTTTAAAATAAAGATAAAATCCAAAGCCAGAAACTCCAAAAGAGATGACTAGGATGACCCATTTTAGGATATGAGCTATTCCAAGGATAACGAAAATGCTCGATATTTTCTTAAAAAGTGGTCCTTCTAAATCTAAACCCTGCAAAAATGAAGATAAAGTGAAGAAACGACAATAAAAGCGAAAAATATATATATTTGAAACTTACATCTTCCAACCAAAATATTGGATGTAGTGCAGTGGTCAAATTATTCATAATACTAATTTTTTGATTGGGTTCTATGTTCAAGTTCATCTGTATCCTTATTCTCACATTTAATGGAGCACTAGTCAGCTGAAACATAAATAAGAAACATAGAATAACTAACTGTGGTCTACACAATTTTTGTAACTCAATACCAAAATATCAAAAAGAAAATCCTTTGAAAGAAAAACTGCTGAAGAAAGTATATGCATTCTTCTTTGGAAAAGAATTTTTGACAGTAGAAAAAGTTCTTGTCACGATTAGTGATGATAAGGGTCACCATGTAACGAGTCCAAGTACAATATGAAAACTTTTCGAAAGAACTCGATTTTTACTGGAAAAAGCATTTTAGAAAGTCGTTGGTTGAGTAAATGAAACATAACAGAAGAGGTATATATTTTGAAGTTCCAATGACATGACAAGAATCCACCAACTATTTTGATTATTGACAGACTCAATGTCATAAATGATTTATAACTTAAAATCTGATGTGGGATATTCAACACAAAAATTCTTGGTCTCTGGCTAAGAGTAGTAGATATGTGGAGATTCAAGAGTTAACTCTAAACAGTTCATGTAATATTTATGTTTTCTTTATTTGTAGAATAGTCCTGCTATGAATCAACACTACGTGAGGTATCTTGAAAAGTTCCGGATTCAAATTGGGATCTCAAATATTGTAGACCCAAAAACGTCCACTTCTTATTAAATCGATATTATGTGTAGAAACCCTATTTAAAATTGATATTTAGTCTTATCTCTCCAACAAAAACTACATACTTCGTAAATGTAGTTAATGATTTTTCTAGAAGAAATATGAAAATAAATTGAAAGTACTTACAGGTTCAATACTAACTGTCATGACATGATCTTCCTTGACGGGTTTCAATCCTTCCACTTGCTTCAATAGTGATTCATCTGCGTACAAAAAATGCGGCAGGCTAACTATAATTGGTGCCCCAATGCATTTACTCAAATCGAATAAACCTTTTTTTGAACAAGGTTTTGGTGAAGGACAATAACACTTGTCTGCTTCTACTGTTTGTTGATCACCTAAATTCCCTTCGTACCTCCGTACTTTAATTCCTTTAATGACGTCGTCTTTGATATAATCAAGAACGACATTTCTACAAAAATATCATTAAAATAAAATGTAATCTTTGATGCGTAACTTATAGTACTTGCACATTTGGGGTGAATATGTATGGATACCTTCTTCTGGTTTCAATAATGGTGGTATTATCCACCCATCTGTTCCTTTGAATCTATTACATTCCTCACTTCCCCAGATATCTAACTTACTTTTGCCGTTCACTTCTAATACTCTTCCAAGATCTTTGTTATTTTTGATACCTCTCATGATTTTTATCGTATCCACAATAGTAGCATTTCTCTAAAATAATTACAATGAATCAATTCTTTCATCGGGTATAATGTTTAAAAAATAGTTACACCTACTTTATGGGCTACAAAAATTGATTCATGTCACGTACTAGCTCTTCAGGAAGTTTTAAGATATATGGCCAGCGCCAGAATATACTGAATAGACCAACTTTGAATGAATGCTTGACGGAAGCTTTCTAGTTTATTGTTTCGTAAAATTTGGAAAATATATTTTCAACTCACTTTGAAGACAACTTATTGTAAATATAAACTATTTAAAAGTGTGGGTGAATCCGTTGAGGATGACGATTAAAAATATTATTCGGATAACAGTGTTGTAGTATGAGTCGATTAGAAATATACAAAGTGCAACGTCTTTCCATAAAATTCAATACTAAATTATATACAAACAATACAGATTATGACACCATTCAAATTGGAAAATTTAACCAGGTGGCACATTTACGATTTGTACCCAGTAAAAAAGTTCATTATTGTCAAACTTTGTAGAATAAAACGTGAAGAAGGAAGAAAATCCTGATGGAAAGACGATGAGGAAAACGATTTTGTAGTATTAAAAGATATTCTTAAGTCATTATGAGATGAACCAATTCTTCAGGTGTAGAAAAACGATCACCACGCAATTTATTTTTGATCTGCAGGAATGAGAAGGAGTCATTGCTCGTATTGGCAAGCAAATGCTGTAGTACTATTCAGAATTGACCGTACTACGTAACTTTAACATATCCAGTTATTCCGAAAAAACAGCCGACCATTGCTTCGAGCGCGAACAACTTTTATTGGATTTGGCTTGTCATAAAAGACCCATACAGTGGATTGCTGTTTAGTTTTGGTTTCATATGAATAGATCCATGATTTGTCGCCTGTCCCGATCTTATAGATGTCTTTCGAGGCACTGGGATCGAATGTTTTCTTAGCATTTCTTTGTACTACGAGATTTTTGAGCCATTATCAAATTATGTGTTATGCAACGCGAATGTATATTTTTTTAGCCAAATAATCATGATATATTGAATGTATGCAGAGTGGAACTAATGCCGAAGTATGCCTCAATCGCACGATATGTCACATGACGATATTGCAAAATTAGTTTACGCACAGCATTAATATTTTTTGGTACAGCACCCGATTTTTTACGACCTTCACAAAGTTCTTTCTGTAGCGAAATGCTTAAAAATTCGGAAAACCAGCAAATCACGGTGACTCGAGATGATGCTTCATCATCAAAAGTTGGAGCGACTTTATCTACACTCGACGAAATTCATAGAAAATCATAGTTCGAAAATGTTTGGGATTTAATTCAATTTTTTGACCAAAATGAATGTTTCGAGTGTCTATAAACAACTTAAATAGTACTCGTATGACAATATATTCTCAGTACGTTAACTATTAAAAATGTCAGACTCGACATAATCACATCAATGTTGCCATATCTCAAAATATAACCTCGTACTTTGTACTAAAATTTAAGCTACTTTCTAAGGTTTTTTCCAGTTCCTTCGACGTTTAACAGAAGTTTAAACGTCTTCTCATCTTTTCAAGATATATTACAGCGATTTAAACATGTAAGAAACTAATTCATCATTTTCCTTCAATCATTTATTCATCATATATATCAAGTCATGAATTTCTCATTAACTAGAAATTAAAAGCTGCAAAGAGCTTCTTTTATTTTTAATCTTAAAATCCATTCCTCTAGGAGCTAGTTCGATAACGACAGACCACTTTAGTAATTTTTTTCATAATACAATAATTAATTTTATCCTATATATGATAATATTCTCGAAAAATGATCTGCAATCATCCCTAATGCACACATACTTATGTAAAGGAATTCATAATCTTTTAAAATGAATTTTCATCTAATAAATCTTCATAGAATTAACTTTTATACTCACGTTTCCGAGTAGGGAGTACAACAAAATATTCTTTTGAGTTCCAGATTCCTTAATACCAGGAATTTGGGTCTTAAGTTGTGTACAAATGGCTTTAGACGCGAAATTACCTCCTTGACAATTAAGTTCCATACCATCGAAAACGATATTCTTCACTTTATCTGTCAGGTAAATTGACTTTGGCTCCTTAAAAATGTGGGGTATCGCTTGATTGACGATTGATAACAATGCCGGTGAGACGGCAGTGACTGTGTTCACTAAACCCTATAAAAAATATTTACGTAGAGAGAAAAAAGCAGATGAAAATAATCTTTCAGTCGAGTTGCGGTATGAGGTTCTAGAAAATGTGGAAACACAACAAATTTTCTTTATAAATTTATTTAAAACTTAACCTTCTTCGATTAATTGTTACTAGACGTATTTCTTTGTTTTTGATTAATTTTTTCATGAAAAATGTCTGGATCGGTCATTTATCTCCCAAAGGACAATTGAAATAGGAGAGCATTGACATGATTTGTTATTATTGAAATTAGGTAGGACTAAAACTACAAACCTGATTAAAGAGCGATACCAAAAGATGAAAGATACCCTTAAAAACTTAAATCGATGCCAACAATCATTGTGTTCTTCCAGTCCTAGCATATCCCAAATATGGATTCACCTGTTATAATAGCAGACTAAAAATAAAACTAAATAATCATAAATTGGGGACCATGGGAGAACAAAAGGAGTAGAGGAGTACAACAAATGAGATAAATAGACGACTTGAAGAAGCATGTAGGAACTAAGAGGATGAATACGGCAAAAAAAAATTTTGAAAAACAGAAGACTCTTATGAAGAACGATACAAATTGATTAAAGAAATCTATAGAACTGAAGTATCAGCTCAAAATGTTACGTCTATTTTTTCGTGCCTCTCGTTAAATCTAAACTGATAAGGTAGAAATTTTGCAGAAAAACCACGACACCAAATGAGGTTTTCAAAATTCTAGGAAGGAGTCCTCTGTTTGCGCAGCTACGCGTTTTCGTAATGAATTTCGTCGTGGCTTCCGGAGTCGACACATAAACTATCCACCCCGGGCTCAAGGTACCCCGCAGGTCATTGCATTGCCCGTCATATTCATATTCAGCGATCTCAAAAACCTCCAGTATGTATATAATGAATTTACAGGAAACTCCAGTCACCAGTCCAGGGCACCAGGTATCTCGTAGATCTTCTCTGTCATTTTAGTAAAATTAAACTCATTCCTATTTATAAATTTTCTATCCTTTTAACCAGTGATTTCATATATATTTCATAATTTTTGCTTACAAATTTTCCTGTGGCTTTCCCAAGTCAAATTTGTTGCATCTTGGTCCGTTTTACTGCTCAGAAATTCATAGGTTTTGCCTTTTTTGTGCTTAGTTTCTTCGACTAATTATTCCTATTACTCTTAATGGTTTATTTTTTCATACAATATTTATATGAAGTGAAGAATATTTTTTTAAGCAAATAGAATAGACGATAATCCATTTATATATTGACGACCTCAATTTTTTCAATAAATGAAGTAAATGTCTTTTCGAGGTAATCAGAGGTATTTAAACTAAATAATTCAGAGACATTTTTCTAGAAATGAATCGACATTAATACAAAGAACTACATTTAATGATAATTGGTTATGGTTATGTTAAGCAAATTTAATTACATATAAAAAAGGATGAAGCAAAATAAAATTATTTTCCAAACATACTTTTATAAAATGCTATTGCAGTGCAGTTGATTTTATTATCATGGATAAAAGTATTGGCTTCAATATTTTTTACATCCCTTGGTCTCTTCTCCACTCGATCCTTTTAACCTTATCTATATCCCGCTTGACTTCTTGTAGCCGTTTTTTATTTTAGCGTCCTCTTCTTGTTTGCTCTCTTTCTCTCCAGCACCATTCTCACAATTTTCTGTTGTGGCAATCTTGAAATGTGTGGTAATCATCTTGCTCTTTGTGGTCTAACTATTTGTGTTATTTTTGGGTTCTTGTATATCTATTGCGTCTAATGCGAAACAAACAGCAAAAGAGAAGTTTTCTTATGTGACATAAAGAGCGTTGACAAAAATTTACCTCCCGAGAAAGTGGTCTAATAGGTCAATATTACGGACTTCCTTCCTTGAATTTTGTCAGATAACAGATTTTTGAGAAGCAGTGTTGCTGCGTGTCTCAAAATATATCAAAAATTGATCTTGTCCTGAAAATAGATTTCATATCATCTCATTGGTGACTTTCCTTAAGTGACATTGCCTTTTTGGCAGAATTAGGGTTGTCATCACTCCATGGGTAAAATTAGTGAATCAACTGGATGCTATACTATCAAACTATAAAGTTTTTATTTCTTGGAGGATCAATAATACTTTTCCTGCAAATCTAATATATTTAGATTCTTGTTGATCTTCAAATATTCTGATTAATAGTACTTCTTCTGCTAGAATTTTGACAACAATTATTACCAATCGTTTATCAAATTTATGACTTAATTCCTGAATTCATCCCTTATCGAACATTTTTTTGACTGAGGCGGTTTTTTCACTTAATAAATCAAATTTGAATTTCATTTTCAAATATTATTACCAGTTCAAGTCTTTACATTTACAACTAGTTAAAAATTGGAGTAAGTTAAAGTGTTTCGTTCTTATCTTGTATTTCAATTGATTAATTGCAGGTTTCCGCTTTTTATAGTCATTCATTTCACAAAAAAATTATGATATAATCTACTAATATCTGCTTTGACTCGTATACAAACTGTCAATGCGATTTTTAAATGAAATATTTCAAATTCAACGGATCAAAAAGAAGAAAATAGTGAAATATTCTAAGTACAGTGAACCATTTCACACCATAAGATTTATTTTCTTAGAATTTATGAAATCTAAAACAAAATAGTCACCGATAAGCAGAATATTACAACCAATGAAGAGATTTTCAACTCATAAATTCACATAAAGTTTTTCTGTCCATCGTTTTTGAATTTGAATAAATTTTCATGCATTCACTGGGAAAATATAAAAGTTTATATCTCATCATTGTTTCGAAAAAATTGATTTTAATGAATTCCATGAACGAAAAAATTACTTACCACAAGAAGAGGATGTATAATAGTTACATAATCTTCATCGGATAGTTTACCTGACAAGGTTTTATTGAAGATATAAGTATCGTAAGAATCGTACTGTAAAGTATCTTGAGCATCATTATCAACAACGTTAATTTTTTCTTTATATTCACTGTAACAACAAATTCCATTGAAAAAATAATATTATTGCTTCAAATTACATGTTTGTTTCTATGATTTCTAGTTTTTTCTAAAATTGTATTCGAAGTATTTCGCTTTAGCGAATTTTTAGAGTTATATTTCTGAATCATTAATAACCTCAATTTTCTATAGAATCATAACCAATTTTGCTATATTAACTATTGTTTCTATGATTTTTAGTTATATTCGAATGATTTTGCTTCAGCTAATTTTAAAAGTAATGTTTTGGATTATTCATAACCTCAATTGTTTATAGGGTTATAACTAATTTTGCTCTATTGATATTCGTACTGATCGACCTCAAATACTTTGTAACCTTTCAACCAGAATATGAAACTATCGAGAGAGGGATAGAAAGAGAAATAGACAGTGGCTTAAATATTTTGAAGGAGAGCTACGACTAGTATCAATAGCTCGAACAAGACAACTAATCACCAAGCTGACTGATTATTGGTCTTGAATAAATCGAAAAGACAGTGCTATTCAATTCGTGCAGCAACTCTAGGAATTGAAAAGTGTTCTGTCAGTCGTTACACGCCAATATGAGGATTTTCATAAAAAAACACAAACCTACAATTTGCTGATCATTCTCCCTAGGTCCTCAACAAGCATGATTTCATTTACATTTCAACTTAGTAAAGGGTAGGGGTATTATGTACTTACGAGACTAGAACATGCCTCAACAAGCCAATAATGATCTCATTGTGTGGGATAAGTTTTAGTAAAGCAATTTTGTTCATATAGGATGATACCAAGTTTCATAGAATCTTGTTTTCTTTCCTGATATTTGTATTTTGCCTTTACCTTCTCAATGGGATTCGAATAGCTCCTTCTAGTCGTCTAGATACTTCCATCGCACCCAGTCACCTGCATATTTTTCTATTTAAAACGAACACGTTATTTAATTTCTTTAAGGATCATTTCAACGACAAAGTCGCTATTACATTAGAAATGCTCTGAGAAAATTTCAAAAATTCAATATTGAAGACAAAAAATTAGGAAGCTCAATATTATAGATGTGCCACAGTCAAAAAGTATATTTCACATGAACGTTTTCTTTGCAGAGACGTTGCTAAAAATTCTGCATTTGGAGAATTATCCACCACAAGATACTGCTTCGGGAGAGGATCTTGTCAATAAGATAGATGTATCAAAATACACATTTCATCTTTTAGAAGTAGTACATTTAGAAGTGAAATTATTAAATAATTAGTACTCACCTTAAATTAAACATGTTTTTGGTTTTGAACGGAAGTATAGAAAATGTCAAAGCGAATCATATAAAAGCAATCAACGGGTTCAGCTAGCAATTTCACGTCACGTGCAATGAACTTTTTTCACTTGTTTGACTATTATACATAAGTGATATAAAATTGGGACGACCTGTATATAATGTCTTTCATCATGATCCAAAGACAATGTTTGAGTAAATATTTTCTAATAGTATTTTGGTATTATAAGCAAAAAATACATAATAAAGTAGATATTAATATAAAATATTCATGTTGACTCTTTTTACTTTATCACGAATGGAACTTGTTAATGGCATTACTATCATTTCATTCGAGTAATGATAAGAAAAATGATAATTTATTGAAGAAACATATGGGGTGACCAGATAAAAAAGATTTGGATAGTTGTAGTTAGAAATTTGATTATTAAATAAAGTTTTTCGAAAGTATGTTCAGATTTCTTCGTCATTACTTTGAGAGCCAGGCTTCAACTTCTCTTTTTTTTATAAATGACTTACAAGAAATAAACAATTTTTATACAAAAAAGATCCAAAACTTAATCAATAATTTTGATAAAATAAATGATATATCAATATATTTAATGAGGCATTATTATAGAAATTGATTAGTATATTTATGTGTCTTCAATTTTTAATTAAACTTGTAATGAAGGTCATAATATGGAAATTTAATATATAAGATCATATCAAGGTTAATAATAATGAATTTTGATATAATTACTAGTTGAGTTTCCATAATTATCAACCTATTGAGAACGATATTATAAATAAACAAAAACTTGCGGAAATACACGAAAAAATTTTCATTTCCATGTAGTACCAAATAAAAAGAGATAGTCGAAAATATTGATTTCAGAATATTTTGATGAGGTGACTTGGAAAATGTCAACAATTTGTTTTCATTTGTTATAGCTTTTGAGTTGATTTTGATACCAGCTAAAAATGATTATGCTCCACCTCACACTGCAAACCTGACAAAAAAGTCCCATAGTGTTTTATCTAGAACGTATTTGATCTTCTTACACCTGAAATCTTTCCTTGGTGGTCAACAATTCAACGATGATGCCACGCTGTAGTAAGTGCTTAGACAATTTCCGAGGCTATGTAGAAAATTATTTCATTTGTAGATTTTTGTACAATAAATATATTTTCACTCCTATATGGCTGGAGTCATATCTGAAACCACCGACCTTGCTCAATCCTATCTTAAAAAATTAAAAATTTTAACTCTCCCGGCTCTTTTTAGTTTAGATTCTGTGTATCACCCTACTAGAACTGGAACTTGGACATTCACTTATCAATACCCAGCTCTGATCTGATAAAAAATTCCATCACTTTCAATGCCAAAGAGTATTCAGCAAAAATGACAAATACATTCAATAATAAGTAATAATGAGTAAGATATTAACATTGTATTATAATTATTATTGAACCAATTTGCATACAATTAAAAATAAACTCAAGAGCAATAAAAAACCGGACACTTTGATTTGGTCTTATAAATTTGTTAAATATATCAATCAATACTTTTTATTGTATATATACAAAATAAAGAAAAAATGATAGATTAACACATTTTTAGAAAAACCTTATTCTTAATTTTTATCAGGTTTTATGTAATGGTTCTGTCAGACATCGAAGAAATTAAATTTTGAACGTAGTCCACCGGCATAGCATCACATTGTTTTCGATGAGCAATTTGAAGCTAATTCAAGTCACTAGAAGGAAGATGACGAGATCTAGCTCGACTCACTAATTTATTCCACAAATACTCTATGAGATTCATCTCGGGAGATCATGCAGGCCAGTCCAGAACTATGATTCCCACTTGCTCCAAATTTTCGGTAACAATTCTGGCGGTATGTGGACGAGCATTCCCCTACTCACCAATAAATGAAGCAAATAGGATCACAGGATCTGGGAGGACTTTCTTGATGTATCTATGAGCAGTCAGAGCCTCATTATTCATAAAAATTAGTTTCGGAGGCGGTGAATCACGAATGATACATTGAGCAAATCGCTCCTCTGGTCATCTCCACACTGTGCCTCGATCGTCTGAGTGATGTAAACCAAATCATCCGTGAATAAAACATTTCCTCATTGCTCCAGATTTGATGAGAATGCTGATTGGCAAATAATCGCCTTTCTCTGTCGTTGTTGACTCTGGTCAACCACTGCCGGCCCTCCTATCGTAGCTACCAGTCTTTCGGAAATGCCGCGGTGCATCGTGAATGGTAGACTTCGCTATCTCAAGCGTTTTGGCAATGTAAGGTCCGGCCTTCTCTGGCCAAGGAATCAATTCGGACTATGTCAACATTTGAAAGAACCATTATTGTGGACTAAAATTCTGGACCAAAATAGTAAAAAACATGTTCCTTAATCACAGAAAAGTCTTGGTTAATACATTAAAGATGTTCAAAAGTGCGAAAAACTATTTAAACTTTAGAATAGGTCCGAGGTACATTGATTTAAAGACAAATAAATCAAATCTGAGTTTCATCTAATTGTTTACTTATCCTGGGATTGTTTAAATGGACTTTGCATTCTCTGTAATAACTTGAATACCCACCAAAACGCTCAACATGTTCATTCATAATGAACAAAGTCACATGATGAATAACAAATATTTGAAAATACTCACTCGTAGTAATAAGGTCCAACTTGATCTAGGATTGGTATTGCGCCATTTTGTACGTCCATGGGATTAGTCACATTGAAGAAAAATATTTTAAAGTTGAGAGGAAAAGGTATTTTCAAATAAATACCTCTAATTTCATTGTTTTTTCGTAATGCTGTTTGCTAAAACAATAAAAAATAAAAAACAATACAACAGCGCATTGTTTATAATGTTAAATTATCAGTTTCTTCTTAGTTAAATATTAAGAATCCGCGGGGGCTGGAGATTGTGTATAACATAGTAAGTCTGTATAACATAGTAAGTCTCTCATAGGTAATGCGGATTTTCATATGTGATCATTCCTACGTCTTAATGTCAACATGTCGTAGCTTGTTAAGATCAGTATCTAATTCTATGAAAAATACAATTGCTTTCCATTCTCGTCATCATTTCATCTCCCTATTTATTGCCTACGAAGTAAGTTTTCATAATGAATAATGTGGAGTACGATAAATATGAAATTCTTGTATTGTCAAGACATTATTAGAAACACAAGTTGAAAGCAGCAGTGGAAGGAATTTTTAGGAATTCAAATGAAAGATACAGTTAAAGAGCGAACGACACAGCGTTAGAATTAACTGAGATTCAAGCGAGACATCCAGTATATGGACCAAGTGATTAATTACTATCTTAACTTTATTATTTATCACAATGCCTAGTCATTATTATATTGCTACTTAACAATTGGCCACTTTGATAATAAAGCTAAATTTGACGCGGTGAGGGGAGGAAAGCACGCGTGACACGCGTTGACCAATCAGAGACCACTATTCAGCCTACGGCTCGTGAAGTGGAACAGGTTATGGAAAATCGCTAGTGCGAGATGGGAAAATGAACCGTAGCGTCCTCTATTGGTTCATGAAAACAACTAATGCGTTTATAGATTTGACGTTAGGTAAGAATAGGGGCTATAACGTCGAGCCAATCACAGAACAGCATTGACATTTGACATAATATAGTGGATGAGTAGTTGATCTGGGGCGGTTGCCTACCAACAATAACTTGTAATTTTCATTGTAGCACGTGTTCAGTCGAAATGAAATATTTTCGTTTTATTTTTTCGAACCGTTGGTGATATTCATACTAAACACTGTTTACACTACCACTACCACTATATACAGTTTTTGGGCTGTTCACTTGTCGTTTTGTCAAAATGAAAGATTAGCATCTTCAGAAGCTGGAATCAGTTTAATTGTTGCATATTTGGAACCTCTATTTGCTCTGATTCCTTGTTGTGAATCTTCTATGTCTTCTCTTGCTCATTCTATTACTCTCGTAATATATCTTCTTCATAATTCTTCTAGTTTCTTGTGTCTCCTTCTTTCTATATCAATATAATTATTCCTACGTGCCAATCTTTCGATACTTCTCCTGCGTATATTTTGATTTCTAATTTATACGTTATTCCCATTTCAGTTACTTTTATCATAAATGTCGTTATTTATAATGAATTTCTGTATTGCCTGTTTTACTTCTTCTGTACTTTTTTCATCTTTTATTGTTTCGGTGTCTGTTACTTTTGCTTGTCCCCTAATCAGTTTGTTTCTGGCCTCCTTTACACCGTTCCCATCTATTCTTGGATATTTTCTCCATTTTTTCCTAATATCACCTTATATTATATATAGTTTAGCATATTTTATGTTCATCAGTGAACTGTTATTATTATTACGTCTTTTTTTGTGTTTTCATCAGTTTCGACGAACCTATTTTTTCTCTATAAACTCTCGTCATGACTTCTGTTTTTCATCTTTAACTAATGTTTCAACTTGTCTTTTCTTTATAGTAAATTTCTTAGTTCAAATAGGCTTTAATTCTTCTATTTCTATTTTTAATTTTAACTATATCTTCGTGTTCTGCAACCACCAATTTTTTCCTCTTTAGTTACTTGCTGACTATTCTTACATGTTTTTTTCTGTTTATTATATTTATTAGTTGATGTAGATAGCAATTAAAGAGAATACTGGATTAAGAGTTATAATCACAAACACCTTGCGAATTACTTCACAGCTTTGTTTAGTCCAGTAAAGAGTTACAAGAATTTAGAATCAACGAAATTATGTAATCGTTATAAACGAATAATTTATTTTGACGCTATTTGAAATACAAAGTTGTGTATATTCAAAGGTATTCAACTTTGATCCCCGTTCCGTTAGAAATTAACCGCCTGGTACATAAAATTTAATTTTTTCATATGTTTAACTAAAAAATCAATTACAATAAAATAGAAACAACCTTGAACTTAATTATAATTTTGTTTACGCAAGCAAAGTTCTCGTATCTTCTTTTTTCAATCTAGGAACTAATTAAGCAGAATTTGCTTCAAATTAGTATTTAAAAGTATATAAAATATTTCATTTATCTCTCTAAAATGTGAAAAGATATTTGGAACATATTATGGTGGTAAATATATTTATTTAAAGAAACTTAGGACAGAAGTTTCCAGATTCCCAACAGTTACGAGGTATGCTACGTAGGTTCTGAGATAGACAAATAAAAACAAATATTCATAATTAGATATGACTTTATTGTTTTTCAAAGTAATCTCCATAGAGATTAATACACTTTTGCATAAGTTTGAACTAATTATCGAATAATTTTTTTCAATTCCGATTGGGGTACTTTCAAAACATGTGATTTAAAGGCATCAACCACTTCTTCAAGTGTGGCAAAACGTTGACCTCGCAGTTGATTTCTGATTCGCGGGATTAAGAAGAAAAAATTGGTTGCCAAACAATAACTGTACGGCGAACGCCCCATCAATTTTCGAAATAGTTTTTATTTGAGTTGATGTGTTAGAGTCGTAATGGAGAAAGATTCGTCTACTGCAATGGTTTCTTCATCTCTTTCTTCGGATCGTTCGACTCGAGCTGTTTTTCAAAAGATCGGCAAACTGCTGTTGATTCAATCCACGTCGAAAATCGTAAGAAAATGTTCGCGATTTAATTCCATTATATGTCTAAGATGAGAGTTTTAAGTATATGTAAACAATTCAAATAGTACTTGCATGACAATACATTCTGAGTACGTTTATGATGGCTATGTCAAATTTGACATATTCACTTCAAAACTTAAGTAGCAGCCCTAGTAGATAATTCAATTATTTAATAGAATAATTTCAAAACAAATATACTATAATAAAACAGATTTTGTCCAAAATTGAATCGATTATGATCAATTTGAAATCCTTTGTTAGTATTTTATTGACGTCTACTATCCCAATTATTTTTTAGTTCTAGTGAATACAACTCTATAGCAAATTAATTTCTACTTCCTTTGTTATTCCTATGACTTCAGTTAGTGTATAATCTAACTCAGAATCTGATTTTTCAGTAAATGAAACAAAGTTTAAAATAATTATCTAACTACAAAATGTGTTGCGATAGTAAACACCTTTTAAAATTTGTCATAAAGTCAAGAAACATTTTAAAATCACTTTGGAATAACTGTAAAGAAATGAAGAAAGCAATTGGATTTTTAATGCTTCTGACTAAACTAAAATTGCAAAAAGCGTTTAGCAGCATTTGTGAAATTTTAACGAACACCTAAAATTTGGCCTTGCAATATGGAGCGAGCAGATAGTATCGATTATAAAGAAAAAGTTGTGACATCGATTGGGAATATTTCTGAATTGATCAGCAAGATTGTGGCAAACTATAATGGATGGCTTAGAAAAAACGCTCTATAACTATTTGCCGTCGAGATCGCGTGCCGTTGCAAAGAGCTTAGAGGAATTTTCCAAAAACGAAGTAGACAATTATAATGAGTTTACAAGCATATCGAATACAACATCATATTCTCCATAGCTCCATATGTCCAGAAAATTGTATAGTGTTACTAGAGAAAATATTAAGCAAAAGAACAACGAATATCAAGACGAACAGATTGTGCTTAACCTTGGCGGGAGGGCCTTAAGTCTCTCGGACCCGACGTTCGGAAAGTCAGTCGGAAATTTTCGTAAAATCGCTGTAACGGCCTAGAGGTTCATCTACCTGTTTATCTATGACATCAGTACCTGCACATCAGTTTGAGGTTATGTGTCTATTTGTGTTTTTGAATCATTTTAATTTTGGTCTGTGAGATCGGTTCACCTTTTTTTAGGGTAAATTGCATTTATTTTATATCATAATCAAATAATAGTTATTTTGGTTATCAGCAATGTCTAATTATGAGTAAGAGCAGGAGAAACTCCATAAATTGTGGGCTGAAGCTGGTTCAGAGAAAGAGCCGATCTCGGAGCCGGATGACGAAGAAGAGGAGTTGGCTTTTGAAGGAAACTTAGTGGTACCGATAGGGAATCAGAGCAAGAGTGCGATGATAGCGGTTATGACAATATACCTCTCGCAAAATTACCGAAAATCCCTACTTTCATTGGTAAATATGGAACCACGCGATGGAAACAACATTGTCCAATCAAAACAGTAAGAACTCGAATGGAGAATATCATTGTTCGATTACCAGGCGACAGGAACTGTGGGACTGTTGGTGACTATTTTTAGGGGAAAACACAAATCTGTACATTTCTAGATTAATTCAAGGTTGTGAAAATGAGAGAAGAGGAAAGCTCACGAACCTATGTGAAATAAAAGTATTTCTTGGTCTATTATATTTAGCGGAGACTCCTAAAAGTGAACGACTTAATTCAAAAGAGCTATGGCGAAGAAACGAGCTTCAGATTGAAGGCTTTTAATTAGTTATGTTTTACGATGTGATTTCAAGCAGTACAATCCAAGTAAGCATAACAGATACGGAATAAACATATTTGCCCTAGTCAATTCCGCTACATCTTATGCTTCCAATCTGGAGATATATGTTGGAAAGTAGCCTGAGAGTCCATATGAAAGACTTAATAACCCACAAAATATAGTATTAAGGCTAATAGAACCTATATATGGGAATAATCGTAATCTTACGCGCGATAATTGGTTTACCAGTGTTGAATTGGTGAAAAAGTTAGTTAGCGAGTACAAAATAACATATGCAGGAACAATAAAAATATGATTTCTGAATTTTTTACAATATTTGGATTTCAAAAAGACATCACTATTGTGTCCCGCATACCAAAAAAATATAAAACTATAAAACTTATATCCAGTTTACATGATGTTGATATGATATAATCTTCAAAAGAAAAATGTAAACCTGATATAATCATACCAAGGTAAGTGTAGATAATTTCGAAAAATTATCTGCTACCTATGACATAGCCGGGAATACCAGGATGTGGCCGATGGTATAATTAGCTAGAATATATTAGAGAGAAAGTACAATAGAGTGAATTTGAAAATATTTGATCCAAATCGAATATGAGTTAGCAAAAAAATTTGTAAATTTCTAATGCTCAGATGATGAGTGTACTATGGAAGTAACAGAAAACTGAATATGTTAGAAGAGATTGATTGTAAGATACTAATAAGTAATACAGAGAATGTACATAATGATACAGAAGTAGTAGGAGATGCAAATGAAATTTATAAAAAAAAACAGAATAAGGAGAACAAAAAACAGAATCAAAAAAGATAAAACTGATTGTTACTTGATATCAATTACCCAATCATATAATAAGACTCACCAAGTTTACAAATTCGGGTTAAATTCTGTACCCAAGTATCAATGGTATTTAATATCCTGAGCTCTATTCTTGTGACATGTGAGTGACAGTAATATGTATTTATAAAGATTGTAAGTTAACCTCATTTCATTCTGCTTCGGATGGTGTGGAAGATGTTTCAAAGTTATTTTCATTATGTGTTCGTTATATCATCGCAAAACTGCTGACAGAAAAGCCACGCAGATGATTGCTATTTTTTCTCTACGAAATTTGGCGTTTTTAATGGAAAAGGACTAGTTCTAGTGCGTGATTAGTATCATTGAAATAAATAAAAGCTGATGATTTGAAACCTAATACCAATAACTTAATTTTTAATTAAAAAAATATAGTAAGGAACTATTCAATTTCAACTCACATCTTTAACTGCCAATTCTACTAGTCCCTGAAAAGCAACAAAACCCAACAAAATCGTCGATGTAAACAATAGAACCCCACCGAAGATCAACCGAACCGATGCTTTCATGGTTAGATCTCAGGAAACCGCACCGTTTGTCGCTACTTACAATATTTTTATCGAATTCAGGTTGTGGTGGGGACCTCCAGAGAAGGATTTACTAGGTAAATGAAGGGGTCAGATTCCACTTTATGAAAATATATAATTAGTACCGGATATGTCTACTGAACCATTTTATTATGCTACAAGTCTTACTAAACAAGCTTGTCTAAAATATTTTTCTAGAATTCATTGATTGTTATAAAATTATTCTACTTCAGTTAATGAACTTTTAATTTTCTTACAAATTGAAATAGTCGTACTACGGTCTATGAGTTGTTAGCCTAATATGCAAAGTAGTGTGTTTCATTTTTAATGGTAAAAAATAAAATGTAAAATTCTTGCTGACTTTGCTTTTGCCCTGAGTCTAGGTGAAGTATAAGTTATCTGTGTGAAATTTGGAGATGATTGGATAATATTTGGAGGCTGCAAACTTTGAACATTTTTGGGTAAGTATTTACAAAATACAAATTTTCAACTTTGGTTGATTTTATTGCTGAAATTATAAATCACAAGCTTGAGATAATGATTGATATAAACAATAAGATAGTCCTTTAGTAAAAAAATCACATATTGTATCAATTATTCAACTATGTACGATGCAATAGCCTTTTTAGTTCGTTTAGTGACGGTTTTTCTGTGATGTTCGACGATCCTCAATAAGAATTGTTTTTGTTGTTCGTCTCTTGCTGATTCATTGAACTGTTTTATTAATGCAATACCTCTCTCTGCAGTATCATTAATAACCTCAAGGGCATCAACATGACTTCGTAGAAGTTCCATATAGGATTCTGTGATATCGGTAATTCCAAACATTTCAAAGAAAAGTTTTGTTATTTTAGTAACAAAGTCACTGATGTCCTATCCTTTAAAATCAAAGGTTTTGTTTTCTAATCTTTTTGTTTCTTTTTTTGCAGGTTTTTGGTCTTAATTCAACAACATTTTTTCCTTTATAGTCCTAGGAATACGTTCATCCACAAAAGCCAGTTCCACGTTAGTTTCGGATAAATACCACAGATGCCTCTTGGCGACAGTGAGTGCACTTTTTTGGACGCCTTCATTAGGATAAGCTTTGAGAAGCTGAATCATATCCAAATCATTCTTTGGAGCATACCTACTTACAACCGCCTCATGCCAAAAGCGTACATATATAAGGCTAACAAAGTTTGCGACTCTTGTCATTCCGTTCAATTCTCGTTGAGGAAAATTCAAATGTTTAGTGCCATCCACCTTGCTTGGTGCAAAGCTCCTGAGATTCTAAAACTGAACTCTTTCTTACACCAACCCCGTAGAGAAGTGATAACTCTAACAATTCCTTGTAGTCTTCTCTAGGATGACGGCCCGTTTTTAGGACCTTTTCTATGTAACTTATCATCTTCTGTCTTTGTTCTTCTAGAGGAACTTCTAAGGAACTCTTCTCATCCAATATTGTTGTGTGTGACATCTTATCAAGTGAATTCCATTGACTTTGGAACTTCTTGAAAATCTGCACGTCTGGACCACTTGAAGACGTGCGATAACACTCCTCAAACACTCCTTTTAATATAAGTTCATGGGTGTGGTGACGGCAAGCTAACCATAACAGTGTGTGATTTAACTCATTTTCAATTCTTGTACATGCCCCTTGGATCAACCCTATATTTGATGCGGTTGTATCGAAAGATATACCAATGATCTTGTCACGTAGTCAAAATCGGTCTACTTCATGGATGACTGCTTCAGCTAACTGCTCCCCCGTTCCGTTTGGAGCAACCGGTACACCAAGCAAATGCTCAAAGTTTTTTCCAGTCACTAGAACTGCTAATCTATCTACTGAGGGTAGATAGATTAGCAGATAGATAGATGTAATACCAATGGTGGAAGATTTTCAAAAAGTGACTCTTCAATTTTCTCTGCCATTTTGGTTCTGTTAATTGTCCGAGCTCGATACACAGTAGATGGGGGCACAGAAATATTAGAAACGTCATGACCAAGACTCTTTGATGTTGCTATGAATGAAGTACTTGCTTGCCGAACAGAAAGCTGTTCCCGATCCCAAGTAGACGTGAGTGATTGATCTAGAGGTTTTAATTTAGGAATCGCTCGTTGTTTTTTTGTTACTGGAGCCAAAAACTCACTGTCTTTTTCATCTTCGGATGATGACGCAGATGAGAATTCAACTGCTACTATCTTATAAATCTCAGCTATAGATTAGAAGTGTTTGCTTTTGTATAACTCTTGTTTTTCTTTTTTTAAAGTTTTCGTTTTAGTTTTAGCGGCAAAAACCTTATCAACACCACTCATTGATGAACTCATGCGATTTTCTCTTTGAGACATAAGAAAGTCTTTATCTTCTTGTGATACTTCAGTCATATCCATCACATTTTGGCGGGAAAGTCAAATAATTCGACCAGATCACCTTTCCACATCTCGCGTTTTAACTTAGCCTTATCCGTGTTTCTTGATTTTTCTTTGCCGTGATTTTGATACTTTGTACAATTTCTGTATGCTAATACGAATGTTTTCTTCAGTTTTAACAGGTATATTTGCTTTCTTCCAAACTACTTGATGTTTAGTACTGGTGGATTTAGCTGCTTCAGAAAGTGTTTCGTTCAGTTTCTTATGATGGTGAATGAATACGAAGAGTACTTGTTCCTTTGAAGGAAGCCGAGCTCCTAAAAACTCACTACTAGGCACTTTTTCTAACAGCCAAATTCCTCTTTTAGTTGTCATTTTATATATTAATTACCTGAAACACAAGAAAACAAAGTCCATTTGAACTTAGTGTTTCCGATATAACTCAAAATTAGAAATACGCAAACCAGGCTAAAAACTGTTCATGTTCAAAGTGTGCAACCTCTAAATGTTGTCCGATCGTCCTGAAACTCGAGACAGTTAACGTTTGCATCACTTGGACGCAGGGCAAGAGCAAAGTCATTTGAAATTCAAACTTTTGGAAATTTGAAACACCCTAAGGCAAAGGTCATAAATAAAACAAAACTGATGAATTTCCAATTATTATACCTTCATTTCCATATAATTTTCAGAACGTCTGACTGAAGCTTGCTACTATAAAACTAAAAATGTTCGTAATCAACCTTTTTAATTTCATTGTTTCTGTTAAATCTTCGACACCCCACCTTCGGCTTAGCGAACGAAAAACCGTCGTAAGTAGCCATATCAGGGCTATATGGTGTCTGTGAAGTCACATTAGTGTAAATAACCTTGGAAAGCATAAAATGACTTTGGAGAATGTTCAATTCAAGTTGACTGTGTAGACGTTCGGATTCCGGTTTAATGAAATAGATCTAAGCAGCAAGTTGGAACTTTATGTGAAGCTTGTTGAGATTTTTGCAAACGTATTATATTTACAATACAAGGATGGCATTTTTTTATAATTAGCATCGTCAAGCTCCTCAAAATATCCATTAACTGCCGACACCACCTCTTCTTTGTTCGAAAATCCTTGACCTTCGAGCCATCTTTATAAGACTGGGAACAAAAATAATCTAAGAAGGCTAAATCTGGTGAAAATAGTGCATGAGGTAACAATTCGAACTTTAGATTTGGCCACAGGATTGACGCATGTGTCAGCTGGTGTATTGTTTTGATGAAAGAACATTCTTCTCTTAGCAAAATGCGGCTATTTTTGCTTGATGTATTCGCTCAAACGTTGCAAAGAGTTCGCATAATACTCACCGTTGATATTCAATGGAAATTATCCTATGCACATCCCAAAAAACCGACGCCACAACTTTTCCTGCAGATGGAACGGTCTTTACCTTCTCCGCAGACGATTCTCCCTACGTTTCATCCATGATTATGAAACGGCGTAAAAATTCAGCTTTATTTCTATGCAAATACTCGATGGAAACATCTTCACGGTGCAGTTTTTGTTTCATTGTGAGCAAACGCGGCATCAATCTTGCGAACACCGTTATGATGTCTAAATTTTCAATATAGTGCAAACTTCAACAACAAGAGTTCATTTTAATTTATTCCAATATTATTAATTTCATAATATATGAAAGTTATTTCATAGCATGTACCATTAATGGAATTGAAAACATATATGTCTCGTACTTATTTTTTTCTGTTAATATATTCTCTGAAATATACCAAAATTAGCCCACTAATCCACGCGAGCTCGTTCACATCTACTATTAAAAACAGCTGCAGTATTACCTCACAGTGAACATTTTTCTGTACTTTCTCTTTCAAATACGAACAGCTACCTATATCACAAATGTCTATTGGTGTCAGATGCAGAAAATGATCAATCAATGAAAACACGGATTCCAGATCATTAGCTAGGTGTTGAGATATGTCTTGGAATCTTCTCCTTGGGATAACGTCAATAATTTTTTGTATCTTCTACTGGTCCGAATAATCGCTTGTTTGATATTTTTCTCAGCTTAGAGATTTTTTATGGTAGTACCATGTAATCTGGCCCTGATCATTTTTAATTATTTAGCTTTTAATATTAGCTAGTTAATTTAAAAGATCTTTTTTTTTTCTTTTTTAAGCTTTCATTTTTGATTGTAGCCTATCGTAGTCCATCAGTTGGGTTTTGAAGTAAGTGTTCAGTTCTTGGAATCTTCTCCTGGTGGTGTACTTCATAATTTCTAGTATCTTCCTTTGGTTTCATTCCTAGTGGAACTGATAATTCCTAATGTATCAAAAGGCTCATATTTAGCTTGGTTTGGAGCTCCTCCGAAGTAGTATCATGCAGTTTCATCCTTTTTTCTTCCTATTCGAGATTCTGATAATTTTTAATAGTAGCTAGACGATTTAAAAGGTGTTTTTTCTATGCTGGAACTTTTGACTGTATTCTATCGTACTCTATTATCTAGGTGTTGAAGTATATCTTCAGCTCTTTGAACCTTCTCCTGCTAATAATAATATAATTTTCTTTAGTTTGGAGATTTCTTTGAAATATTAAGCAGTTCAGTCCTTTTTTCTTCCCATTCGAGATCCTGATATTTTTTATAAAAGCTAGATCATTTAGAATGTTTTATTTTTCTTTTCGATGCTTTTATTGTTGATTGTAGCGTATTGTAACCCATCAGCTGGCTGTTGAAGTATGTATGCCGCTCTTGGAATCTTCTCCTGGTGCTGAAGTCCATAGTTTTTTGTATCTTTCTCTGGTCACAATCTCAGTGAAGTCGATAATCTCTGAGACTCTGGGGTATCGGAAGAATGTATTTTGTTTAGAGCATCTTTGAAGTAATACAATGCAGTTTGTTCCTTTTTCCCTCCTATTCAAAATCCTGATAATACTTAATAGTAGCTTGATCCTTTGAAAGGTGCCGAAGTACATATGAAAATTATATAACGAATAGTAGAGCGAACTGGAATTCATGCAATGGATTATAAGAGGTTATAAAAGGCTAAAAACGAGAATGTTATATGTCGCCAACGCTATTTAAGATCTACTTGGAAGCGAAAATGCAATAGGATGGGAATATCATTTACCATCAATGGAATTTCAAATATCTGTCTCTAATACTGACTGAAACTTCATTTCTTGCTACCATTTCTCCATTTATTTTTCTGTTAATTTATCGAGTACAATCCTATCGGAACGTCATTGAAAATCGTTTATTGAATTGTTGAAAATAAATGGATATACTACTAATGGTTAATCAATTAAAGACTTCTTCAAGTATCATAGAATAAACCACGATGAGAATTCTGATTTTTTATTCCTTAGCATTGTTCGAGAATTATATTCTCAAACCAATGAATGATCATTCGATTTTAGAATCGATGATCTTTCAAAAATTATTAATAAATTTACGACTACCTGATCTCATAAAAAAAGGGGAGTGAGTTGTCAGTGCATTTTAAAAATGAAAAGTCAAATTAATTTCTCTTGATGAATTAACATAGTTCTTCTATTCAATTTACGTTTCAAGTAGTATTTACTGTATTTGGGCGCAGGACAAATTTTGTGTTTAACATTTTGTGTAGTGTAGTCATATTTTATTATAACTTTTTATCCTGCAAGTGTCTCAATTTATATCGACAGAAGTCAATAAGGCACCAACTACTGTAGCTTTACGACCTAAAGTAGTTGCTAAATAAAAGATTACTCATAGTGGCGTATGTCTTTTAGCCTTATACTAAAATACCGTTTTGTGCTACCAAAAATCAGCAGCTGCTACAGTCTAAGTGCTGTACAGTTAACAAGTACGTGCAGCGCTCCTCACGCTTAGATATAAATAGGCGTGTGGGTAAAGTGGTTGAAGAACACGGTCATTTTCCAACCATCGTTGTGGTCCTTCGAGCCGGATAGCAAAAAAGGTATTTACAGAGCCTTTCTTCATACTATTCTTCGAGATTATATGCAATTGTCACAGAAAATTCAACTTCCTTCAAGATATTCAAGTTCCTGTGTCCCTAGGCAGCAGTAACTTCCAGTATTCAAGGTAGGATCAAACCTTTAATCTTCCCAAGTGCATTGTGTGTTAAAAAATAAAATCAATATATTGCTAGTTCATTTAATATTTCCAAATATTCGAACTCAATTTAGTATAATTTCAAGTTTCAATTGTAAAATTCCAATCTATTCTACAAGTACAATTGCAAGTGAAATTTCCAAAAAATGTCTCTGGAAAATTTAAAAACACAGAGAAGATCTGTGAAATCTTCTATTACCAAAATGAATAACTGGATAACTTCCCAATCTACTGTTACAATTGAAACTGCATTCATGAATGAATGTATAAACAGACGCGACAAGCTTGAAAAGTATTTCTTACAATATGGAAATATTCAAGGTCAAATTGAAATGCTTATTGAAAACTTTCAGGATGAATTATCAGATAACGAAGACATAGACTTAGTTGAGAAAAAATACTTCACAACTAATTCTGAACTATCTAGAATGATTGATGAATTGACATCGAACGATAATTCAAACTCTCAGAGTCAAACTAATAATAATTGTAATATCGACGTGAAGTTACCTGATATTTCCTTGCCTAAATTTAAGGGTCAGACGTCAGAGTGGCCTTCATTCATTCAACTCTTTGAAAATCTGATTATTTCTAACAATAGCTTAACAAATATCAAAAAATTGCTATATTTAAAAGCTTCCCTTTCTAACGAGCCCTTGCAATTGATAGACGATCTAGAACTTTGTGATGACAATTTTCATATAGCTATAGATACTTTAAAACAAAGGTATGATGATCAAAGTGTTCTACTGTATAACTTAATTGATCAAACATACCAACAAAAACCTGTGAGCAAAACTTGCCCTACGCTTTTACGTGAAATAACGGCTAAAATGTATAAAATTATACAATCAATGTCAAAACTAAATTTAAATTCAAAACAGTTACTAGATTATATTCTTATTTTCTGGATAGATAAAAAACTAGATCTACCAACTAGTAAATTATTTGAACAAAGTAAAAAACAAGGTGAAATCTCGTCCCTTGAGAATTTTTTCGATTTTTTGAAACAACGTAGTGGTATTCTAGAGCGCACTCAAAATATTCAAGCTTCTACTTCTAATTCAAATGATACTAATCAAAAGTTTAGTCCCAAATATTCGAAAACAACTGCTCACGTGAATTCTATGATTCCTACAAACAGTCAATCAGATTGTTATTATTGTAAAAATGCTTCACATCGTATCTATACGTGTGAATCATTTAAAAATTTGTCTATCAGTGATAAATATAAATTCATACATTCGAATAATCTCTGTAAAAACTGTTTAGGAGGTCGCCACATCACAAGGGATTGTAAATCTCTAAAAACTTGTTCAATATGTCAAAAAAGACATCATTCTTATCTCCATTCTGACTCTTTCCGTGCAAATGATAATGCACATAATAATAATAATGGTTCTATTTCCCGAAACCGTTATAACAACTCACAATCTATTCACTCCAATGTACATACGACAAATGGTCTATATCCTCACACCAAATCGATAAATAATCGAAATAATAACTTTAATCGTCAAATTGACGAAAATTCACATTCTCACCAGGCTACTGATAATCGACAAAATCCTTCTAGACCACAGAAGAATTATGATAATGCTGAAACCAACGAAAACTCACAAGATAATAATTCTAACGTATCTGCTATACAAACACAATCCTTATCTGCTCTATCCACTGAATGCCACGTGCTTCTAGCTACGGCTAAAATAATTATGTATGACTCTCACAATAACCCATTTAAAACTACTATTCTGCTAGACAACGGTTCCCAAAACTCATTTGTTTCACAAGAACTAGTAAATAAACTACAATTGAAAACGTTTGAAAAAACACTGCAAATTTCCGGCATATCACAAACAGTATCAACTACAAATAAAATGGTTCATTTAAAATTCTTTCCACATTCCAATCCGATCAAACACTTTGAAATACCTTGTGCAGTATTGCCAAAAATTACTTGCAAATTACCACAAGTAAAAATTAACGTAAGCCAACTACGTCTGCCTACTGATATTATTCTAGCCAATCCAGAATTTAACATACCATCGGAGATTCACATTCTAGTTGGGACGGATTTATATTACAAACTTCTTACACCAGGTATCATAGATCTCGGTAAAAAATTACCTAGTTTACAAAATACTAGCTTAGGCTGGATAATTGCTGGAACTATTCCAAACAGTGCTTCTTTTAATTCCGTGAATATTCAAAATAATGATTCCGTGTTTACAAGCTGTAATCATATTTCTATATCGAACAAAGACCTAAGTTCATCTCTTTCTAAATTTTGGGAACAGGAGGAAATTCCTTCTAAGAGTATTCTCTCGTCTGACGACGAACTAGCGGAAACTATTTTTCAAAATTCCACACAAATTCTGGAAAACGGCAGGTTCCAAGTCAATTTCCCGTTGAAATCTGAAAAAGAACACCATAAACTCGGTGAATCAATCATTTCTGATCGCTAAAAGGCGATTTCTCTCGCTCGAAAATAGAATCCATAAAAATCCAGAATTATTTTCTGAATATAGTAAATTTATTTCTGAATATGTAAACTTGGGACATACAAAATATGTGACTATTAACCTCACTAATTCAAAAAACGAATTAAAATATTTTATCCCACACTTATGCGTAATTCGTGAACAAAGTATATCTACAACACTTCGTGTTGTCTTTGATTCTAGTTGCCCTACCTCAACAGGTGTTTCTTTAAATGATATAACTTTGAAAGAGTACCAGGTGCAACCAGATCTATTCGATATTCTTTGCCGTTTCAGGCTAAATAAGTTTGCGATATCTTCTGACGTACAAAAAATGTTTCGTCAAATTTCTATAAACACAGAACATCGTTTTTTACAAAATATATTATGGCGAGAAAATCCTCAACAACCCCTGCAGTGCATTGAGTTATCAACTCTAGCTTATGGTTGCAATTTCTCTCCGTTTGTAGCGACAAGAGTATTGCAAGAGATTGCAAATAATAATAGTTCCAATTTCTCTTTAGCGGCAAACGCCCTCATATCCGAAACTTACATGGATGATATAATTTCAGGTACAAATTCTGAATATGAATTGATAAAATTAATTCAAGAATTAAAAATTGTATTAGGAAATCACGGGTTCAATTTACATAAGTGGGCCTCAAATAACTCAAACGTTCTCGCTGAAATTTCTGATTCAAACAATTCTTCCTTCTTACAAAATCCTGAAAAATGCATTAGTCTTGATTTAGAAAATTCTCAAAATAAAGTTCTAGGCCTAAATTGGATCCCAGCTTCTGATAATTTGAACATTTCTGTCCCCACTACCTTTTCAATATTCCCCGCAACCAAGAGAAAAATTCTCTCAACCATATCGCGATGTTTCGATCCTGTTGGACTTTATAATCCCATAATATTGTCTGGAAAACTTTTGGTCAAACAATTAAGTCAAGCTAAACTTGACTGGGACACAGAGATATCAGATCCAGTCATACTGGAAAAATGGCATACATTCGTAAACAATCTTCCTAAGCTATCTCAATTAACTATTCCAAGATTCATTTTTTTGGACAAATCTATCAATCTCATCGAAATGCATGGTTTCTCAGACGCGAGTCTGAAAGCTTATGGCGCATGCGTGTATTTACGAACCATTTATTCTGACAATTCTGTTTCCTGTAATTTAATTTCGGCAAAATCGCGTGTATCCCCCGTTTCTACCACAATTACACTTCCTCGGCTAGAATTATCAGCCATGCTCCTACTGTCTAATTTAGTGAACAAAATTTATAAAAACTTTCAAACAAAGATTAATATTATTTCTGTAAATCTCTGGTCCGACAGCCAGATCGCTTTATGCTGGCGCAATGGTGAACCCAGCCGTTGGACAGTATTTGTAGCCAACAGAGTTGCTAAAATTCAAGCCATAACTAAAGATCATTCATGGAGGTATGTAAATACTATCGATAATCCCGCTGATTTGGTGTCACGTGGCACTAGCGCAAATAATTTAATTTCTAATAAACTTTGGTAGCATGGACCGAAATTTCTATCAAATCCCACTCTCGATTTATCAAAATTTGATAATTTTGCATACCCAAACCTTCATCTTTCTGACATTCCCGAAACAAAAACTGTCGTCATGACTACCCCAACAGAAGAAAATTTTCTTTTAACTTTATTTTCTAAATTTTCCTGTTATAAGAAGTTGCAAAGAACAATGGCGTACGTACATAGGTTCATCAGAAATTGTAAGAATTCGAACAAATTTTCTGGTCCTTTGACAGTATCCGAATTGAACAAATCTGAATTCTTTATAATCAAGACCCTACAACAAACTAAATTTCAAAAGGAAATTAATGAGATTAAACAGAATAAAATTTTATCTGATAAGCAAATAAATAAGCTGAAACGTTTTTTAGACGATAAAGGAATGCTTCGAGTCGGTGGACGTCTTGCTAACGCTGACCTTTCTTTTAACCAAAAATATCCATTACTTCTGCCTTCAAAAAATATAACTGTCAACTTAATGATTAAAGATGAACATGAAAGGCTTGGACATGCTGGAGCTCAAACATTGTTGTACAATTTTCGACTAAATTTCTGGCCATTAAATGGTTTAAAAATTACCAAAAAGCTTATTCGAAGCTGTCATAAGTGTTTTCGTTTTTCAACTAAGCCATATACACAAATTATGGCAGACCTTCCACGAGATAGAGTCATCCCTGCTCGACCGTTTCAAAAAACAGGACTGGACTTTGGTGGGCCATTTCTCATAAAATCTTCCAAATTACGAAAAGCTCCCTTGGTGAAATGTTATATTGCGCTTTTCGTATGTTTTGTCACTAAAGCTATTCACATTGAAGCTGTTACTTCTTTATTTTCAGGGTGCTGATAACACTTTTAGAGATTTAGAAATATTTTTCAAAAATCAAAATAATATTGATGCTATTCAAAATTTTTTATCGCATTCCAAAATTGAATGGAAATTCATACCTCCTAGAGCACCACATTTTGGAGGAATATGGGAAAGCGGAATAAAAAGCTCGAAAAACCTCATGTCAAAAATTCTTGGAGACTCCAAATTAGCATATGAAGAGTTCTCTACAATTCTAGCCCAAATAGAGGCAATTTTAAATAGCAGACCTATATCACCATTATCTAATGACCCTTCTGACTTGGAATGTTTGACCCCAGGTCATTTTCTTATCGGTGCTAGCCTAACTTCCTTTCCTGAAAAAGATAATACCACCATCCCTGAAAATCGGCTGTTACTATGGCAACAATGTACAAAGTTACAACAACAATTCTGGCGCCGCTGGTCGACTGAATACTTAAATCAATTACAAAATCGACCAAAGTGGCTTAAGTCTTTCCCTAATCTGAAAGTTGATTCTTTACTTCTTCTTAAAGAGGATATGCTACCCCCTCTACAGTGGTCTACAGGAAGAATCATCGAAGCGATGCCGGGGCCTGATGGGAATGTGAGGGTAGTAAAAGTTAAAACAGCAACTGGTATATACACCAGAGCCATTTCTAAAATAGTCCCTTTTCCTGAGTCTGATGAGTCACTTCTCGGTGAAAAGTGACTGATATTCAACATAGGCTTGTAAGTTATATGAACCACCTTGTTGTTTACATTTTTTTTTAGTAGTTAGGTTACTAGAATGTAGTTTCCAATAGGAGTCGTTAATTTTTCTTAATATCATAAAATGCATTGAATTCCCTTTCTCGATTTTTAATTTTTACCGTGCGATATTGACATGCTTACAAACATTTTAATGCTATTTCAGTCCCATCTATCGAGCATTTTGAAACTTTTCAAGTTTCAAGGGGCCCAATATGTTCGAGAATTATATTCTCATACCAATGAATGATCATTCGATTTTAGAATCGATGATCTTTCAAAAATTATTAATAAATTTACGACTACCTGATCTCAAAAAAAAAGGGGAGTGAGTTGTCAGTGCATTTTAAATATGAAAAGTCAAATTAATTTCTCTTGATGAATTAACATAGTTCTTTTATTCAATTTACGTTTCAAGTGTTATTTACTGTATTTGGGCGCAGGACAAGTTTTGTGTAGTGTAGTCATATTTTATTATAACTTTTTATCCTGAAAGTGTCTCAATTTATATCGACAGAAGTCAATAAGGCACCAACTACTGTAGCTTTACGACCTAAAGTACTTGCTAAATAAAAGATTACTCATAGTGGCGTATGTCTTTTAGCCTTATACTAAAATACCGTTTTGTGCTACCAAAAATCAGCAACTGCTACAGTCTAATTGCTGTACAGTTAACAAGTACGTGCAGCGCTCCTCACGCTTAGATATAAATAGGCGTGTGGGTAAAGTGGTTGAAGAACACGGTCATTTTCCAACCAAGCATTATATTTGGATATAAACATCAATATCCGTTTGTTACTAATTATATTAATATATATATATATATATATATATATATATATATATATATATATATAAACGAAGCTACCGATGAAAAATATCTGGCGACAAAAGTAGTAGATAGTTGCTCAGAATATACCATATACTATAATTCAGTTAGGTCTCGAATTTGTTCACTTTGAATCAAAAATTATTGGAATGAACTTTTTCTCTACTAGAATTTTAGTTCAAAGTATGGAAAATCTAAAAAAAAATTCATTTATTAATTCATTTCTTCATAAGTATAAACTTAGCCAGACAAACAATTAATGATATCTGTCGGCGTGATGAGAGAAATGGAGTCAGCATCGGATAGAAAAGGAAAAAATGCCACCATAGAAGAGAAAAACTTTAATTATACCGGCTGAAGGAAAACTGGGAGTTAGTTTGCACAAATGGACAGAAAATTAAAAATCGATAAAAAATTTGTAAACAACATTCCAAAGGAACAGAAAGTAGTTCGAAAATCAAGAACATCGACATCTAAATATTATAAGAAACAACATATAGATCGAAAATCAAAACTTAATAGTTTCATTGACAACGAGCTAAAGGTTTGGAATACTAATGCTTACTTTTAACGGGAGTGAAAATACGTATAATAAGAATTGTCAGAAAGGCTGAGGATGAATTCAGAAGTGTATTTCAAAAGAATCAAAAAATTCAACTCGAAAGTGTTGGTATGGTTGGCGATATCTTTTCATGGTCATTCTTCAGCATAGATTTGTCGTAGCCGCTGAAATATTCAAAAAATAACGTTTTAGATCTAGATTTATGCAGTTTATAAGGAAAAAATATCCTGAAGGAAATTTTGGTGTTTTGGCAACTGCTCATTAGGCAAAGTACCTTGTGGAAGCTTAAGCAAAATTGAATATTGCGTTTATTGATAATCCTGATAATATTTACTGATAATGAGATCATTAAAAACATTCCATATTTATTCAAAAAAGAGCAATATCCTGCTATTACTATACTAGTTACCACTCGACGTAGTGAATACTATAATGTTTATTGAAATTTGTATCAGTTTAATCAACAATCTAGAGATTTAAATTAATGCAGCACTCTCAATCAAGTACATAAACAAGGTAATGTTGACAGAGATATCGATTAACATCATTTGCATTCGGTAAAACAATATAAACCGTATGGAAATACACAATGTTTATAAACCAAAGTTAATGATTTGGAAAATTTGGTGCAATGAGACGAGAAGTCGCAGAGGCACTACGGTGACGCAATGCTGTGAATTTTTGAAAATCTCACACAAAGAGTCTGTTTTGTCAATAATATTCGTGTGAATAATTTTTTAGGATTGTAAATTGATGATCCACTAAAGTTGATAAACCATATTGATTCAATTATTTATTTTGAGATGATAGAATCCAAATCAAGGACATTTGTTGAAAGGATATTGTCATTACGTAACCAGAAAATCTGCAAGCATCAGTAGATGAATATTCTCCGTATACTCCGGAAGTGTGTAGAAGGTACTCACTTCGAACATTTATTATAGTTTTTTCTGTTTTTATTTGATAAGTTGTAGACTAGCGCACTAAATTTTTCTACATTTAATTTTTTTCTTTATGTAATTTTCTTCAGAATGTCTCTTCATGGCGAAAGGTTTCCTTGGCAACGTAAATTTCATCGAGTTAAGTAAAGAGTAGCTTTTTTATTCAAAAAGCGATTAAAAAAATCATTTTCGCTATCTTTAGATTCTACAGGCTGTCCCTGTCTCCAACTTAAAAGGTCTATAACTAAGAAACGAGGTCCCGGTGCACCCTGTATATATATATATATATATGTAAAAGTAAAAATTCATTGATGCCTTAGAGGAATGGCCCGAGACTAGATTTGTGTGTCTGTTTATGTAGCAACAACAAGTACATATTATATATGCGACGTTCTTGCTTTGAAGTAATAATTTTGGTTATTGTTAGCGACTACTAAAGGTGAATAATAATTAGGATCAACAATTTAATACCAAAGTGCTATAACATTATCTCAGATAGAGTATTAAGGGTTTCTTGCATAGAAATTAGAGAATAACATTGTACATCACAGATGACAAAACTCATAATTTGAATAAAAAAAATCTGTCCAAGGATATGAAAACATGTTCTAGATACTGCCTTGAGGAAGTTCAACAGGTAAAGCAAGCATATCTCAAATTCGGATTATATTACACCTTTATGGAAAAAATTATAACAAAAGTTGCCCCGGGAAACACGTGAAATTTATGTTTAGAATTTTAGGCCCACTACTAGAGGGCATCTTTGTATTTAGTAGTAGTTTATACACAATAATCAACTTACTCAACAAATTCTGTGCATTTCCATCTCACTTCTCAAACTAAGAGGTAGGGGAGAGTGGGAACTTCATTATGAAAAAATCTCTGTAAGTTCGGTTCTGTTTAGCCGATTTCTATAAAAATGATGTTTGAAAGAGCTTCAGTCCAGTAATTCACAATATATAGATTCTAACCATTTTAATTAACCACGTGAATAATAAAGAGCGTCATATAATCTATAAATTGTAATTTATCTTGACTTCAATTGGAAGCATCAAAGGTTGAGTGAATTTTTTTCAAAGTGAACTAAATTAACATTGGAATATCGAAAACCGCATTTCGATATGTTTTTTGTCCTCAGATATGATAGGCAATGTTTGAGCAGATAATTTTCCTTCCAACGTCTATTAGTGGTGGTTCAAAATCATCCAAAACCAAAAATTCATTTTGGATCGGTTCTTACATTGGCCCACCTGCAGCAATTTAAACAGTTCTCATAATAATCTTATTTTAGCTTCTAGATAGCGTTATCTAAATTTAACAATTAGCAACTTAGATAGGTGGCCTAATAAATGGATCACTGATTTCCAATAAGACAGAAGAATAGAAGACATACCCTCAACCATTCGTCGTGACATTTTGTTCAGATCCTGAATAGAACATGGAAGTTATTAATTTGTCCACTCAAATTTTCAGACCTAACTTGCTTATATTTTTAATTGTGGGGCAGAATAAAAGATCTCGTTCACATTAATTGACCCTCGACAAGAGATTATATGATTTGAAGAATAATACAGGCAGTACAAAGTATTTCAAGGGCAGAAATTGAAACTGCTGTGCTATACACCCGTCAGCTACTAATTTCACGTATAGAAAATGGTTTACGACACCTAGGATGCCACTAATTACGAAGTTAGTTGTCTTAACTGTTGATTGATGAATTTGTTATACGGTTTATTTATTAATTGGTTCTCATTTATAAGAACTTTCCATGTTCAATTTCCGTTTGGGCGAACCAGCCTAATAGACATTTGAAGAAAAATTCTCGCCGTGCACACATTTTCAAATATATCTTGCGACAGAAAAAACTTCGTTCGTTAATTTAGTTTACTGTCAAAAGTCCTATCCATGTTTTAAACTTCAAGATAAATCAAAATATTTGAAATATATGAAACAATGGCCTTTAGCATTCAAGTTACTAATTAAATTCCTTCCAACTCATATATTTTCTACTGCTGGACAGAAGCTCCTACAATTTTTATTACAATTTTTTTCTCTGAATCTGTAATATTATCCGTTCCTAAGATTTCCATTCTCGATTGCTTACCTGATACATTTGATTGAAATGATTGAACTATTTCACATTCGATTTTAATCTAACTAAACTAACCAGGAAGGAAATTGTAAGGAACAATTTCTATTTGAACTAATTTCACTTGCTTCTCTTGCGTATTACGTATTGCGTCTTTAGAGCTCTCTGATAAGTTATTGCAAGAGATATTTTATACATTCTAAAAAAAATTCATTTGATATACTATCTTGTTTGTAGGAGGAATTCAACAAACCATTTTGATAACCATTTTCAAATATTATTGCTTTGTATTGTGCAACCAAAACTTTATACAATGATTAGTATTCACTTCCATGTTTAATTTTTTTAACTGTTCCATATTTCTGTTATCGCTCTTACTATATTATCTGCATATAGTAGTGGATTCATTTTCACTGTTTTTTTTTCCAACTCAAAATCGAATTTACTTCTTCAGTTTTGTCTTCTATTCGTTTAGTATCCGTAACAGATAGAAATAATAATGAAGTCACGCTATCCCTTTATTTTAACCTCTTATTCCTAATTTCGTTCCTGATATTCTAATTTTAGCCTTTACATGTGACTTATAGGCTCATTTAGAATACTGGGTATTTCCATCTCAGCCGGATACCTTCAGATTTTCGTTTTACTGCTTGTTCTAGTTTACCTATAATTGTGTTTCTCGCTATCTTTATAAATATCACTTTTCGTCTGATCCCGTTTTTATATATTGCTATCACAAATTATTTTTTCCAAGTAATATTTCTTCTTTCGTGTTTTCCTCAGCAATTCCATCATATTTAGAGCTTTTCCATCTTCTCATCATGGTCTTCCCAGCCACATTTTATGTATTGCGTCTTCTAATTTCTTTCTGCTTATTTCATGCTGTTTTTGATCTTCTTTGTTCAAGTTTTCTACTTCTTGATGACATTTTATAAAGCTCTTTCATTGCTCTAGTTATTATCAATTCTTATTGTATCGTCCATATGTCTTACCATGTTTCACCATAGTAGGCCAAAAGTTGGATGTTTGTGAACGAATTCGGATAGATTATGCACCCTAGAGATCAAGCTAAACATTCTCAGAAAATGGGATAAGAAAACTATGATAAATTTTTCTGAAATTTTTTATTAAATCTAATAGTTTGAATTTTCGGCGACTTTCAACATTTTCGACAACATACTATTCTTATTTTTCACTAGTTTGTCTGGAGTGTCGAATTCAATGATTTTCCCCGTGCTTACAACCAAAACTTTGTCACAATTCATGATAGAATTCAATCTATGGGATATTACAAAAACCGTACTGTCAGAAAAATTCTCATCGATAGCTTTTTGTACCAATTCTTCAGTTTTAGGATCCATATTAGCTGTAGCTTCATCTAGTACCACTATTTTATTTTGTCTTATTATAGCTCTAGCTAAAGAAAGTAATTGTCTTTCACCAGAACTGAAGTTCGTATCTTCAATCAAACATTCCAAATTTGGAATTTTAGAGTCCAAGTAAACTTTTCTTAGTACATTCCATATTTGTTCATCTGAAAATTCCTTAAAAGGATCGATGTTATTTCTGATAGAACCAGAAAACGTTATAGGATCTTGAGGAATAATCGAAATATGTTGTCTTAAGTATTTCAACGAGAGTATTTTAGTATCTACGTTATCAATTAGAATTGTACCTTCGTGGTTATATAATCTGAAAAGTGTTGCTATTATTGAGGATTTTCCGGCGCCTGTTCTACCCACAATACCAATTTTCTCTTTGGGTTTGACATCAAAAGTGATATCTTGTAAAACTTTTTCATTTGAATTGGTATACGTTAGAGAAACGTTTTGATATTGAACTTTCCCGGTACTAGGCCAGTCTGGGATTTTTGTTCCTGTTTTATTTTCAGGTTCGATTTTCGTATACTCCATTACTCTTTCCACGGACGTCATCAGATTTTCGGCTTCTGACCATTGTAATAAACCGAATTGGATAACCATGGTCAAGGCTCCTGCTTGGGTTAAAGCCAAACCGACGTCGCCTGCTGCTGTGTCTGTGAAAAATATTTATTATTTAAAAAAAGAAATAGTTTCAAAGGAGTTTGTGAGCATGAAATAATGGAAAAATGGATATTCGGATATTTTTTTTAGAATATGATCAAATTGAATATACCAAACCAAATGATAACTATATATATATATATATATATATATATATATATATATATATATATATATAGATGTATACAAAGACAATCTGTAATATATTATTATAGGAATATAAAATTTTTTCTCTTGATATAAAGGTGTGGGGACGAAAATCCGTACAAACGGTTTATTTGAATTTAATTATTTGTACCTTACACTATAAAACAATGGTTAATACATTATGATTACACACATTTCATATAACTAAAGCAGCAACCAGTTGGCAGGCTCTCCTAATTTTTTAGGCGGGACATACATCCCGTTTTGAACGGGACAGTCCCGTTATTTTAGGCTTTTGGGGTTGTCCCGTCGGTTTACGAAAAGTCCCGTTTTTTGCCAGTAATACGAACATTTTAATTATTCAAGTTTTATAAAATATAAGTAAAAACTGTTGGTAATTTCTTATTACACAATATGTCACTGGTATCCATGTTGATAGAACAGACTATTTAATTGAGTGAATTGGTTTTATTTTAGGGAAAAAATTTTTTAAAAGTATGATTTGAAGTTTTGTAAATACCCTGTTTTGTATTTTGTTTCAATAATTCCATAAACATAATGAGTGTTTTGCGTATACATGCTTAACTATGAAACATTTTTGTTAGTTTTGGGTTTGGCCAATATTAAACATCATTAAACACAACATATTTTACACTTTCCGGCACATTTGTAAACAAAGTTTTTATGGCCAACCTACTTATTTTTGTTTCTAAATATTGCATCAAATTATGAAATACTGAATCTGGCCTTTGTCCAAGTCTGCTCAAAATTCTCTGTCGATGACGATGCTCTCTTTTCTTGACGATGCTTTTTCTTCATGAACTATATTGATCTAGACCCACGATACTCTTTTAATATTTCATATTATATATATTTTTTCCAGAAAGACAAATACACTTTCGAGTTGAGCTTTTTGTGTTCTTAGAAATACACTTTCGAGTTGAGCTTTTTGTGTCTTTAGAAATACACTTTCGAGTTGAGCTTTTTGTATCTTTAAAAATACACTTCTAGATATATTTTTTCGCCTTTTTGTCAACAATAAGACTGATTATTCGCCACTGAGACTTCTAAGTTCTGATTTTTGTTATATTTGTTCCTTCTTAGAATATTTGAGTCATCCGTAAACGATTTCTTCAGAACTTAATTTTGTTCATAAAAGTTGACAAATATTTTGCGTTGTTCGTTTGCTTTTAGATTCTCCATACTCCAAACTTCTAACAAAGACGTTATGTTAATTTTCATTATTAACACTACCACCATGCCAACACTCACAATTACAGTGTCTGACGCGAGTTTAACTTGGTTATCGAAACGCGTGTCAGGCAGTGTAATTGTGAATGTTGGTGTAGTGGTAATGTAAACAGTGGGTTCAGTACATGAGGTTTTTGCTCAGGACATTTGACAACTGACAAATTACGAGGAACAATCAATAAATCTGAAATTTTTTGTTCCCATCCCTCATTTTCTTTGGAGCTGTTAGAGAAATTTCTATAATCACTGCTACAATGTCGTATGGTATGAGAAACCTACTAAATTACTCAATGTGTAATAAACAAATTGAAAATAAAGAACTTCAACATGTATAATAACAAATGAGAATGAAATATGGGATTTCAATCTTCATTACCTACCAAAATAATGAAAACGAATTGATGAAAGATTCCTGTATTAATATGTGATGGAATCAAAGTATACCCTAGTATTTTTTCCAAAAATTTTTATATTTACTTCTAAAACTGAATATTTAAAAAAATCACTTCACTTCGTTCAGCATGCAGTTGAATATGAGGAGTAATCAAATTTGTGTAAGATAAAGAACAAATTAGTGCTGGAGATTATAAGGATGTGAGTATTTAAACTTACAAAGGAAATAATAGAGAAGACATGTGATTTAATAAAGAAAAATATCTGAAAAGTGAATATTCCTAATTGGTAATACCGTCGGCTTACTACGAAAAGTGACCAAGTCACTAAAATACAGCATAAAATGCCAAATAATGATATGCTATGCTTATCGAATGATCAAAAAGTTGGTGTATACTTGTCACTAAATATCAATGATAAAAAAATGCATGTTTTGTGAAAAAAATTGTGATAATTGGATTTATGCAACTGGCTTATATCGTAAAATTTAAATCTTGTTTCCTGAATAAACACAAAAATTGACTTGGTCACTTTTCGTAGTAAGCCGACGATATATTTCCTTAGGTCACGTGCCACAAAGACAACGCTACGAAGGCATGTAATGTTTTTAACAAGTTTCGAGTTGTATATTGAAATTTAATTCCTTGATATCGTATGTCACTAGGAGTTATTAAATGTATTGAAACAATCGTTGAAGAAATCGAAAATTAGTGATAAGAACTAGAGGAATGTAAATATGTCAATTTCCGAAAGAAATAACATAGAAAAATTGTGATTTCACAATGAAAAACGTCTGCAGAGTTATCACTTCCTATCAACTGCATATCTTTATGACGTGTTGTGTAATTTTTAGAGGACCATTCACGCTTTTTTATCACAAAAGTAACAATTTGATAACGCAAAATTCCAACGAAAACTCCATTATATCATACATTTTATACGAAGGCAAATTAACGAAATTATCTATTTTCAATGAATGAATTCACTTCACTTGTAATTCTATAGAAGCTGAAATAATTTTCAAGTTTCAACTGCTCTAAGACTTCAGGAGCTTCTCAATTATTATTATTATGCACTACGTAGTTCAGAGCCGGTATCATTCACCTATCCCGGATACAAAGTATCAAACTTATTAGGTTTTTTTTTGGTAATGCTAGTTTGGCGATATTATCGGGCAGGGTCTTAAGCACGACGCCGGTTGCTGATATAATAACTGAATTATTTCCACATTGTCTCTGTGCCACATCTGTGGCGTAATGTCAATTGAACAATTTGAATTTCTTCTTTTACAATTATTGGATATTAGTAGGGAAATTACCTGTTTCGAAAAATAGGAATCTAACGATTGTGTATACTGTGAAAGAAACTGCCGTTATATCCATGTAGAAATGAAACGCATTCTTGACACATAGTGATGTATATTTAGCACTAATATAAAGATCTTGATGTCTATCGAATTCGTCTCTAAGTATATCCTGGGCTTTATAAGCTCTAACTGTAGTTAAACCTTCCATTGATGAGTTTAAATGGCCGATCATTGGACTACGAGCTGAAACCAATTTCAATCAAAGCAATTTAGTGAAAGATACAATTTTTGGCCAAAATGAGATTGGAGAAATAAATTTTCTCAAAAATTGAATTTAAAGAAGACAATAATGTTTGATCAAATTGAATTAATGAAAGCTAATTTTAGGCAATATCACTTGAAACATACAAATTTTGACCAAAATAAAATGGTAGAGACAATTTTTGATAAAATCAGACTCAGAGAAATAATTTTCAAAATATTAATTGGAAAATGCAATTTTTGACCAAATTGGAATAAAATAAGAAAATATCTGACAGATATAAATAGAAAAGGCTATTTTTGATCCAATGAAGATAAGAAACGATAAAATTAGAGATGCACAAAGCAAATTTTGATTGAAATTAATTTAAAAATTATAATCGGAGAAGATAATGTTTGACCAAGTTAAGGATAAAGAAAACAATTTTTCACCAAATTGACTATAGGAGAAGACAATTTTGGATTAAATAAGATGAGAGAAAAACATTTGAACAAAGTTCTTCAAAAAATATAATTTTCAATTAGAATTAAACAGGAAAATATGATTTTTTATCTTATTGATCCTAGAGAAGACAAATATTCAAAAAATTTAACTAAAAAAGCTAATTTTTGACAAACATAGTTGAGGAGAACTATTTTCGACCGAATTAAACGAGGATAAAATACTTTTGAAAGATAGGATACTTTTGAAAAAACATTTTTGACAAAATTGAATGTAGAAATGATGGTTTCGGGAGAACTTGAGTTTGGAAAAAGGATTTTTCAAGAAAGTAACTCAGAATATGAGATTTTCAACGAAACCAGGAAAGGAAACGCCAAAATTCTACAAAATTTTACACAAGGAATATATTTTTTCATTGAATTAACTTGAAAAAGCAAAAAATATTATGAGAAGGATATTTTCAATTAAATTAGAGAAAATCCAATATTCAACAAAATTGAGCACTGAGCTGATGATATTTTTGATCAAACTTATTTCAAAAAAGAAAAAAATACTGATAAAATACCTTACTCAATCAAAGTTATCCTAAAAAAAACCAATTTTTTGACCAAATCAAACATGAAGAAGCTATTTTTGAATAAAACTGTTGATAGAGAAGATAATTGTTGACAAAATTGAACGTGGGAAAGATATTTTTTGGAAAAATATGATAAAAAAGTGAAGGAGGAAATTTCCAGAATATTTAACAAAATTAAACACAGAAAAATTAATTTTTGAATATATTCAACTAAAAAATGTGAGAATAACCCAAGAGATACAATTTTCAACCATATAAGTATGAGAGAAGGTAATTTTTTGGAACTGAATTCATAGTACACCAAATTGAACTTAAGATATGCAATTATCAATATTAATGTCCTGAGTGCATGTCAAATTGTCGATAATCTAATTTTCTCGAGTGCGCGAATGCGCACGAGAGGAAATTATGAGACAATTTGACATGCACGAGAGGGCATTTTGGCAGACTATTTCCTGAGAAAAATTTAATTTAAAATAAACAATAATTGTTCCTTTTCTTAAAATATAAAATTAAAACCAAATGATGTTTATTAATCCTAGACGAAAATTTGGCACTAGTGCAAATTATCGATAATTTGCACTAGTGCAGTATTATCGCTGAAATTTGATCGTTGCTAGGTAAAAATAAAATATTACAGCTTTTTGGTTGGCTTAAATTTTTCGAAGGAAATAGTCTGTCAAATTGAACCGTTGAATACATGAATGACAGAATTTGATTCATAACTACAAGTTTTGAGAAAATTGAACTCCGAAAAGCAAATAATTACCAAATTGAATCAAAAAAGCGTATGATTGACAAATTGAGCTTAGAATGTGAGATTCCACCAAAACAGAAAATTCATTTTCGGCCCAAATTTCACCTAGGAAACACAGCTTTGATCAAATTGAATTGAGAACAAAGTCATATTAAAATGAATTGACAACAGGAAACAAAAACTTAGAACAAGCATAAAAAAATAACTGATTAAATTCAATTTACTACAGAACTAAACTTGAAGAGGATATTAATATTTACAAAATTAAATTTCTCTACAAATCATATAAACATTTCAGTGGAATAAATTCACAAATTTCTATTTTAAATCAAAACAAACTCACCAACGGCAACTTTAACAAAATTTCCACAACAGATTGAGCTCAGAGATGTCTTTTTTGACAAAAATTGACTGAGGGAAGTAAAAATTTCCATTCAAAGGGAAATGATAACCACAAACGAACTCGTGTTTTAAGGCTGATATAAATTAAACAAATAATTTTTGTCCGAACTAGAATTCGAAATAGACATAATTTTTGACACTTTTATAATGAGTTTCAAATGAGATTAATCATTAAAAAACAAAGGAAATAAGAATAATAAAAAAAACTTACTTGCAGCTTCCAAACGCTTAAGACTCCTAGCAGTTGGCATATATAAGTGTCGTAAAATGATTAACAACATAAGAATAGCCACTGATGGAACTATAAACTTCCAACTCACACTTGCCATCATACCAACAATTCCTCCAAAAGCGAAAGCAGCCTGAAGAGACAAGAAAAAAACTTCATCCATTGTTTGAGTATCAATCTGATGAATACCAGAACTTCAGAAAGTTCAAAATAGTTTGAGGGAATAAAACCATTTTTTTTTTCAATATATAGATAAAAAATAATCAAATGTTATTTTCAACACTCCCAACAAGCTCCTCCACATCCTTTATTAAAATTTTTTTGATACATGGCGTTAGCTACGCAGTTTGCATTAATGCTTGAGTCAACACCACTTTAGCCTCTTATTTTCGAACAAATATCAGTAACATTTCTTATATCTTCAAAATCAATGTATGTTAACTTGTTGAGGAAGAAAAGTTTGTTGTTATATAATTAGAATTGACTCACCCCTATTAACAGCGCTAGAATCATTGGTAAATGCTCATCCACAACACTTAAATCTTGTGAAAATCTATTCAGAATATTTCCCACGAAGAACGTGTCAAAAAACGCCATCTTTCCAAAAACAACGGATTGTAACATGGCTTTATGTAAACCTATCGAAGCGTTAGTTCCAAATTTGAAAAAAAAATAACTTTTCATAAATTCAAACACTATCGATGCTATTAATAACATTGTGTATATATTCAAAGTTTTCGCAGCTTGTGTTTCTATATTTTCAAGTTTAATCAATAAATGGTAGGTTTCGTTTTGGTTTTCGGTCATGGCCGTACGATTCAAAATAAATTCCTCGTCCATTGAAGTTCCGTTTGACGACCTTATGAAATTTGGTACTGAAAGAGGCGCCATGGTTGTCGAGTTAGCAGATGCAAAATATACGTCGTATAACTGGTCATAACTTTCGAATGAGTATCCAAAGTACTTTTCTTTTAAAGTAGAAATCGAAGATTGATGATTTACCCTAGAATAAAAAACACATGAGATCTTTAAATTTGAATAAAATACAAATAAATATTGTGAATAAACATAGGGTTGAACATTGACCAAAAGTAAGAATGTTTTAATTTATATCAGCATGAATCGTTGTTCCCACAACTATTATCGACTCTTTATTGTTGAATTAAATGCTTATTTCACAATAAACCTCGTAACTAGCTGATGAAATTTCATATATGTCCATTGTATTTCAATTTTAGACAAGGAAAATTTAAATAAGGTATAAATGTTCGAATAATAAGAGAAAATTACGAGGTTGGACTAAATATTATCTGAACAAAAGCTCTGACACCTTAATTTATTATTAAAATCTTTAATTTTCTTAGTAATTCCCCTCACTAGTTACCACCTCATAGGGCTTTTTTCGGTTGTACAAACATGTAGTACTCGCAAAGTGATCGGCCCAGACTGTATAGGGGATGTTCTAGCATCTCCCACTCTAATTCTGATTTCGTATGAGGGCGCGCGTTATCCTAGAGAAGAATTGCTCTTGGCGCTGGAATGCTCCTCCATCTCCGGTGTGTTTTCAGAAGGTTAGAGTACTATGAAGCCTTTATGGAACGAATGAATATACGTTGCACAACGGCGGTCAGAACTTGACGTTCACTAATACTAGTAGCAAGTGCATGAAAACTATACCATACTGTAACTAATGGCCCCAGCTAACGTATAATCAAGCCGCGACCTTAAAAACATACATACAGCGTTTTTCCCGATCATATATATCAGTTTAGTTCTGTAATAGACAGTTTCTAAAGACACATAATGGTTTGTTCCAGTAATAGACAGTTTATAATGACAAATGATGGTTTGCTCCAGTAATAGACATTTTATAATGACAAATGACGCATTGACTTCACAGGAGCCAGTTCTAAAGATAAATGACGATTAATTTTTGCTGAAGACAGTTTATAGAGAGAATTTACGTTTTGATTATGTAAAATGCAGATACTAGAAAAAAGTGATAGATTTCTTCTATGAAACACAGTTTCTAAAGATGGTTTGTAATGATAAGAGACAGTTTCTGATGATGAATGACAATTTGTGACTGTAGAAGATAGTTTCTCAAGACAGTTTCTAAAAAAATTGGGGGTTTGCTTTTCTAGAAGGGTTTCTAGAGAATATTTACAATTTTATTTCAGACGAGAGAGATTTCTTCCTGGAAGGCAGTTCCTGAAAACAAATGACAGAGTGGTTTTGTAAGAAAAAGTTGCTGAAGACAGATGTAAGTTTGATTCTACAAAAGAGAGTTTGCAAAGGCAAATAATGGCTCATTTTATTGAAAGATAAATTATGAAGACAAATTACGATTGAATTTTGTGAAAAACAAGTTTCCAAAGACAAATGACAGGATGATTTTGTGAAGGACAGTTTTCAAATTCAAATGAAATTTCGATTCCACAAAAGAGATCTTTCAAAAACAAAGGACGACTCACTTTAGTTAAAGATAAATTCTGTGGTCAAATCACGAATACATTTTGTGAAAAACAACTTTCCGAAGACAAATGAAAGGATGATTTTGTGGAGGACAGTTTTTAAATTCAAATGACATTTTGATTCCATAAAAGAGAGTTCCAAAATTCATATTACTGTTCATTTTCATCAAATCATTTTTAATTACATGAAATACAGTTTCTGAAAATAAGTAACAACTTTTGATACGCAGAAAAAGAACTGGAATAAACTTTCGCGAAAATGTCTTTGGCCGACTGGACAAAACATTTCGGGTTCCATGCGAAAATAACGTGAGCCGTTAGTTTGTGCGAGACAATGACACCGAGTGCAGCCTGATCCATTTTTCGCACATAGTGCAAGTATACACTGTGAACAATCCGGAAACACTTTGATGAGCGATCGAAAAACGACTGGCGTTGGCTCACTTGGAAAAGTACTCGCGAAATAAGATTCGGGATGAGTAAGAAGGCGATACTCATTTCGCGCAGTGACAACCCGGCTTAGGCATATAATCTAGCATTAAAACGCCAAAAGATATGAAATAATGCAAAGAAAGCTCACAAAATGGTTGATTTTCTATGAGGAATCCATCTTTGATCTCTGGAGCATATAATTTGGTTATTGAAAAGTTTTATGATTAAAAGACAAAAAATATCCAAAATTCATATAAATTCTAACTCACCAATTAGTCAACATAACTTGAGAACTGCTATCAAAAAAGGTAGATCCAAAATAACAGGTAATAATCAATATAACAAAGAAAATTCCTCCTCCATATTTAACATATTTGGTATAAACTTCAAACGCCAAACCACCTGTCTTTTTATCTTCGTGATAAATTTGCTTCTTTATTGTTGCAGTTTCTACCAATTTTGTATTTTCCGTGCTTTCACTTTGTATTTCCAAATCATCTTTAGAATTTTTACTCGAATCTGATTCTTCTAGTTCTTCCAATTTATTCAACATATCCGGTAATATCTTTTCTTTAATTCCTTCATATTTAACTGCACCATTTTCAAGTATTACTAATTTATCAGCTTTCGCAATATGTTTGGTGTTATGTGTTACCAAAAAAACTAATTTTGCTTTTAGGAAACCTTCGATGCAATTAATGAAAATATGATCTTGTACTTTCGTGTCTAGAGCAGTAAGGGAATCGTCAAGTAAGTAAATATCACTGGTTTTATATATTGCTCTAGCCAAATTTATCCTAGCTTGTTGTCCTTTGCTTAGATTCATTCCTCTATCAGCAACTATAGTCTCGTCACCTTTTTCTAATATACTAAAGTCGTATTTCAAAGCGCACACTTCAATAACCTGAAAAATTTTAGTTATAAAATATAAAATAAAATAATTAGAGTGCTATGTTTGAATATGCCATATTTGAAGAACAGTTTTAGGTTTTGTTTCACAATCGAGCTTCATTTAATCAGGAATAATTGTTCTTCAAACTATCCGATTTTCATTTTTGAAATATCATCAGTTTACTTGATTAGTGGCTCTAAAGATTACTTTAGTTTTTCAAGTTTCGAGAATGTTGTTATTTTGTAATGAGTTCCAAAAAAATTATTAACTCTCTATTGTGACAATAAAATAAAATTTGGTGTGAGATTAAACTTCAAAATGGATTTTACAATTTCCTGGCTTGGGATAAATTGAAAAGTGTAGAAGAGAATTTCAGTCATTAATTTTTTTGAGCATACCTACAAAAAAATTGAAAATATGGAGCTCAACAAGTTTGTGGAACAAATTTTGCAGTGTCAAGTGCCCTTGTTTTAAATGGTCTTGATGTTGGTTAATACTCCAAGGTGGTTGCAAATTTAAAACGTGAAAATAAAGAATATCGTCTCAAAACATAAAAAATTCTCACAATTGATGGAAAAAAAATACTTGATGTTTGAGGTTGCAACTATTTTCGGAATCAATCATTGGTCATACAACTGCCAAGCACAAGTTAGTTGTTCTTTATGTACTATTGAGTATGTTGACTATTATTTAAGTAAGTATATTCAACTGCGTCCTTCTGAAATCAAACACCACACCGTCGTTTTTTCTTGAAATACATGGATAAAAAATGCACTGCCAGTCTAGTTGGTACCTATACATTTGTTTTTGTAGATCCTCTACTTCTTAGTCAGCAGAAGCAAATATTACGGAAATAAAAAAACAAGGTGGATGGAAGTCTACGACGGTAGTCAAGGGCTATGTTGATCATTCCATTGCCTATAGAAATACCACTGCTGGATAAATTCTCCCAAGCTCTTACAACTCAACAGATTTTGGAACGTCATCAGACTAGGAAAATTTCAAGATAAGAAGTGTTTTAAATTATCAAAAATGATATGATTTCCTAAATGTGCTTATATCTCACACAATATTGAGCATACAGCTCCAAACTCAAGCTCTCCAGAACTAAGATTCATGTATACAATTTCCTTTTTTCATCCAGAATACCAAAACTTGTCGAAATATAGAGTATTAGACAAGGTATGGTAACATAACTTTTTTTGTATGCGTGGTATTCAGTCGATTGTTCTCATAGACTGAGCCATAAAATTTATTCAGACACAGCTCAGTCACCATCATGTGTTGGAATACTGAGGAATGTGCGTTTGACATGGAAGCCTACCTTTCGATTGGATATTCAGTGATCGCAACAAAACGAGTCTTCCAGAATCGGTTTAATTTAGCTCTGTTGAGTGTTATGTAGCCCACTACATTCAGACAACCTATAAGTAGGAAAAAAAATGAACTCCTTGGCCTATTAGATCACCTGAGAACATTAAGGCAGTGAAATCTTCAATGTACTGATCTCCACTATGTTCTGCGACCTCAAATATGCGTTTGCATTTGGACTATCCGCTTATTCTGTAAGAAGATTTCTTCATGACGATCTATATTTCCATCCATCCATATAAGATGTGTGTAGGAAATGTCAAAAGTGGCTACAAGTTTTGGGTTTCACTTTATTCTTATCAGTCCATGATTCAACAACGCGTGTGCTACTACATTAACGTCAATTCTCGATGCATGAAATTAGTATTGGTTGGCTCAATCTTCCTATTTTACCAATTGTGATTTTTTATCTGTAAATTTTTTTGGAATTTCTTAACATTTAAAGTTCAATATTTCCAAAGATTTCCATGATTTTTGATTACTTATGATCTTCTATTCACATCTTACAACATATTTCTTTATCTTTGTTAAACATTATACAATCTTTTACTTCTTACTTCTGCTTTCTATGATTTTTTTTTGTTTTCGTTTTTTCTATGATCTTCTTTCTTCATATTTGTACAATTTTTTATTGTTTTTAGCTACTTTAATTTTTTCCTTATCTGTATTTCTATACATTTCTCAGCCTTTTGACTTCTTGTGGTCTTCATATTTCGATAAATTTTTATTGCTTTTTTGTTCTTCTATAATCCTGGTTCATCTTCTTTCTTCTACTTTCTATAAATGTTTATGGTTTTCTTTTACTTATAATCTTCTTTCTTCATCTTTATACAATTTTTTATGGTTTTTAGCTACTAAAATTTTCTTTATCTATATTTCTATACATTTATCAGGCTTTTGGCTCCTTGGGGTCTTTTTTCTTCGTTTTTTCAACAAATATACATCCTCATATTTCGATAAATTTTTATTGCTTTTGTAATCCTGGTCCATTGTTCCTATTGTTGATCTTGAGTCTAGTGACTTATGCCCTATATTTGGTAGTTCTCTTTGTCTATCTTCCATTGGTATCAAATTTGTTTCTCTTCTTATTACGGAATTTCAATAGACAACATTCGGGGGGATATTGACAACATAATATCAGCTATGCTTAAAGAGTCATAACAATCGATGTTATCAATATATCTACGATGACCGTTTTCTTTTCAACCTCCGGTCGCTCCATGCGCTGTAGGTGACTGCGAAGTCGCACTACACACTCTGCTATTTTTGACATTCAGGCGTCAGTCGGCGTTGTGCTACAACCACGTAAACATGTCCGTCATTATTGATGTGTGAATTGCGAAATGTGATTCGTTTTCTACAAGCTGAGGGCCATAGTGTTGCAGAAATCCATCGGAGAATGAGTTATGTGTATGAGGAATACTTCATGAGTGATTGTGTCGAAAGTTTAGAGATGGCCGTAATGATGTGCATTATGAAGAGGGCCAAGGACGCAAATCTGTTCCAGAAGTTTCAAAGTCTGTTTTGTACTCTAATGTTACTGAACGGTTAGGCTACATTGGCGAAAACTTTCTTTGAAGGGGGTATTGAAAAGCTTGTCCACAAGTATAACAAATGTCTCAATCTCTTCGGTGAAGTAACCAAAGTGTACCAATCTTGGTAATAAAATTATTGTTTTATATGAAATCATGTAAATCGATACTTTAGGTATTCACCTACGTTCTAAATTTATCCTTCTGCACGCTATAGTTTGATACTGATAACATTACTTACCTTATTATATCTTTCATAATCATATTGTTCACCGAACAGAATATTTTGTTTAATAGAAGCAGGAAACAACCACGGATCTTGCGAAGCATAACTTTTCGTACCTCTGGTGTGTACTTCTCCACTATCTACGGGAAGATCTTCCAGAATCGTTTTTATCAATGAACTTTTCCCGCATCCCAATTGACCTGTTATAACATTTAGTCCACCGTTTAATGTTAAAGTTATATTATTAAGAATCTGTTTTCCCTTCATTTCCACGCTAACATTTTTTATATCAATTTGTGGATTTTCATCGTGTGTATCAACATGTTTTGGTAATTCATCAAGCTGCAATACATTATCTATTCTTTCTATAGCTGCAGATAACTCTGCAATTAATGATATACCGTAAGTGAAGATTAGAGATATTATATGTCGTAGGGTTCCGTACGATCTCATCACATAAAATATAGTTTCGGCTTGAGCATGGGTGTTGAACCGAATGTACATCATTACTAGTATGTAAAATCCAACTTTTCCAAGTAAATCGCTTGAAATCATCAACGAAAATTGTGTGATAGCTTTTCGGAGTAATATTTCGACTTCCTTTCTGAAAAAATTGAAAAAATACGAGAATTATATTTCGGTTTTGATGATTTAAAGTCCTGAAAATACTTTGGAATTACTAGGAGAACAAAATAAAGGCATTATAAAAAATAAGATGATGATTTTCTAATTACCACAATTCTCACATTCTATGGGTATATATGAAATAAAATCGTCGTAATTACAATATTTATAACTCTATAAGGGCCGAGCCGATTTGGCTAGAAATTGATTAGGTGTTAGCTTCATCCCGTTTCCGTGGGACGAGATATAAAGTAGCCCAGTGGGTGGAGGCAATTTCTCATCAAAAGAATAAGTTGTAAGCAAAAAAGTTGATTTTTTTCACTTGTACTTGTACTTAAAAGTTTAGTTATTGATTTAAAAAATATATCAGTGGTCTCCCAAAATTTCCCATAGAGAAAAAATTCGAAAATCATTTTGATTTATAAAATTTCCTATTATTTCAGTCTATGAGAGAGAAATAAATAAAAAATACCACGTTGTAGATACAGCTTTTCTTAATAAAAAATGACCTCTGCACTGTTTTTTGTAAAAACTATAGTTTTCTCAGAAAAAAATAGTAAATCTATCAAGTCGTTTTTCTAAGGCAAGACACCTCCTATAGACGCCAAACGTATATTTTTGTTTTTTTAAGTAAACAATTGAAAATTCTGGAAAAATTTTATTTTTTTTTAGGCAATATGGAAAAAATCAATACATAGAGAAATTTCTTCTTGTTATATAATATTTTATTGAAAATATATCTACAGTCTACATCGATGTCGATATCGGAATCTGATTTTTCAGTCTCAGATTCATCGTCACTTGACTCATCTGAGAGCTGGTGAAAATTTTCACAATGATCCGGGTAACAATGTTCACAAGCTGAGAAACATAGCAGCTACCGCGCCGGCGCCCGTCCTCATTCGGGTTCATTGTACTTTGTACCTGGATACTTAGCTGTACGATACTTAGACTATTCTTTGAACCCCCTTGTATATGTTATAACAGACCGGAATTTTATAAAAGAGTGATTATAGAGATCCAGTCTCACAACGAGAAAAACGGCTATTACCTGGTTGTATTCAAAAATATATAATATGATAAAGACTGAAAGAAGTCAAAACGTCAAATGTTTTTACATTACCAGCTTGCTTGGTACCAATATTTCATTCCATATGTTCAATTTGCGTCATATTTATGTAATTATGCAACTGAAGAATTCGTATTTTAGGCAGCCCTTGCATGTCTTGCACGCGGGATGCATTGATACTTTTTACAAGAAAGCTTCAGCTTTTACAAAAAAAAAGTATAGAAGACTTTTTTTATCGAGAAAGCTTCACCTTACAGAGTAGTATTTTTTATATTCTTTTTTTTTTTTTTCATCACAGACTGAAATAATGGGAAATTTCGAAAATCAAAATTATGCAAGAGATTTTTTTTTACTCGCTACACCTCTCAAGTTTTTACATATCAAATTTTTGCTTATGACTTGTATTTGTAGCCTTCAGCAATAGGGCTAGAAGTGGTATAACAAAACGCAACAAAATAAAAACCAAAAATTTATCAATCAAAACACCAGTATAGCCTAGGAGTTAGAAACCTGCGGCTACCGAGCCACATGCGGTTCTTTGGATATGGAGCTGTAGCTCTTTAGTTCTATATGCAAATATAATTTTATGGAAAAATAATATATTTAAAAATAGGGTTTCGAAGATTAAGCACCGATTATATCTCTTAGCGCATGCTTTCGCCTTCTCCCCCGTGATACACGTGATAACGGTCGTGAGCGAGGTTGGCAGTTGTTTTTATGTTTTTGCTTTTGATAGATTCACTCTGAAAACAGAAATGAAAACCAATAAAAGTGTTTTGTTTGTTTATTTCCTAAAATAATTTTGAATAGATATTCTAATCAGTGATTTTTTGAGAGGTATAATATTTAATTTTGTAAAAAACCGCAAAAAAGTTTGAGAAAATGGATAAAATTATCATTGGAATCAATAGAACGATCAGTATAATTTCATGTTTGAAGATGATTTCATGCAAATGTTGACCGAGGCTCCACTTTAGATAGCCCATGCGCAAGGTTCAATTTTGGCACACTCTCTCTAATATATCGGCCGAATAAATGCTTCAATATTAGCTTCCAGTGCGTCAATAGTTGCTGGTTCATCCCTGTAGATATTAGCCTCAACATGTCCCCACAAAAAATAGTACTAAGGCGTTAAATCACACGATCTAGGCGGCCAATTGACGGGCCCCAAACGTGAGATGAACTGTTCACCGAAGGCGGCTCTCAATTTGGCCATTTTTTCGCGTTATGTGTGGCATGTGGCACTGTCAGGCATATCCAATTCTTCCATTTTGGGCAAAAAAATCATCAATCATCACACGGAAGCGCTTGTAATTCACAGTAAAGTTCCGGCCATTGTCGGTTTTGAAGAAGTACGGACCGACGATGCCACCGACTCGTAATCCACACCGAACAGTGTTTACGTGTTAAGGGTTCAATGTTCAATAGTGTAAACTGGGTTCGAAATTTAGTCACAGGCTTCCGAATAGTTCCCTCAGTAGGCCTACCAAACTTGATAGTAAAATTCAATAATTTGCAAGCGTTGTTCGTTCATAAGTCGATTCATGATTAAATTATAGACCAAACTGTACAAGTTTGACAATGACACAAGACACGATTCACGCGTGCCTGTCAAAAACAGTGTTGCCAGAAAGATACCAGCAAAAACATCAACTCAATACATAGAACTCATCTTTCATCTTACCAGGTCGCAGATGTTCTTACTCTTGGGATAATAAGTTGCTCTTTTGTCAGATATGCTTTAAAGACAATGGGATCAATTTAAAGAAAATCGTTTTAATAGCAACTGATGGAACCAGAAGTATAACAGGAAAAAATAAAAGGACAAAAATGGTTCTTCGGAAGCAAAATAAATCAATAAATTCACTACCTAATACACCAAGAAGCGCTTTGTTCCCAAACATTTCCGGCCGAAATAGTTGAGATCATGAATTTAGTAATCAAAATTGATAATAGCATCTTGTCAAAGGCGCTCTACCACTACCATTTTTAATAATTGTGAAACGAAAAGGAGACTAAGTATCCTTACCTCCTTCTTCATAATAAAGTGTGATGGCTTTCTAAAGGTGAGGTATTGTAACGTTTTTCTTTGTGCTTGAATGAAATAAATATTTTTTAATGAAAAAGATATTAATCACCCTCAATTGAAGAGTGGTTACAAAAATTTTACTTAATGATGTATATCACAGCGAAATTAAATAAATGAATTTGCTGACAGATTTGATCAATTCAAAACCAACAAAACCACTCTAGCATTTCTAGTAAATCCTCCTAACACAAATAGTAACGAAATGTACATTGAGCCATTCGGAACTGGAACTGGATCTCTAGACATGCAATTGATCGATATAAAAAGTAAAGCTTTGTGAAGTGGAAAATTTACGGAGCTAAAAATATATTAGAAGAGTTGGAGATCTGGAAATGTATATACGTAACGCAACAAATGTGGACTGTTTGGAAAGAAATGCCGTGATTTGACGCTCATATACTCGATACATGAAATAGTCTTCTACATTGCTGCAATTAGGTGAAGAAGTTGGCATTTGGCATGCTGAATATCTTCGGATCGACATATTCGTGCTAGCAAGCGTTCTATTTCATGAATATAATTAAAAATAAAGTGAGAAGGCAACTAATCAATGAAAATTGAGAATTATATTTGAAACCTAGAACAAAAGTCGTAATGAAACAAGCATTCGAAACATTGCGATTGAAAGGTCTGAAGAAGAACAAGAAATTGCACGTGAAGAGTGTCTCGTGCACAAGAAGAAATTTATGGAGTACTGATTTGATTCGAGCAGCATCCTTGAACTGCCAAACTTTAAAAGTGAAATTTTGCTAAATAAAACTTAGACAATTCGTTCACAAAATAAACTAACCTAGTATTTTAATTTCCGATAGGTTTCCAAATTTAATAGCTTATTGTGTTGAAACGATGTACAATTTATTGGACTTTTTTGTAAATAAATAAATCAAACCAAAATAGAAATATTTCCAGGTTACGTTAATCTTGAAGTGGTCTGTATAAAAAAAAAACAAATGGGGTTAATTATAATTGCTCTAATTTGGAATATTTTCCAAATTTAAAGCCTTTTTAGTAACTGGATGAATAGATCCCCAGAGAAACGAAATTATAAGAAAAAATATTCCAGTAATATACAATGAGAAAATTAGGTGAAACACAAATGGATTGATGAATTATCTTGATTTTAGGTTATTAATTGTGCTTTCGTTTAAAAGCATATGTCATTGGAATTTCAACTCAACAATTCTTTATGTAAACATTTTCTTATTTCACATTAACAATTTTTGTATTCATCAATAGATCACCTACATCATGAATATCACAATTATGAAAGATACATTAATGAAAAAATATGATATTAAATAATACACAGACATACTCACAACAACATACTTCAAATATAACACAATTAATAATGAAAGGTCTTAAGGAAAATGTCTTAAGTGAACTTGATATGAATATCTAATTGTTTTGCTGAACTATGAATAAAATTGAAAACACAAATCAAAAATTCAATTCTCATCATAAAAAAATTCAATTTAAAATCGACATTACACCAAATCATGAAATTAATTTTCTCATTGTCACATTTTATGAAATTGATAATAAAATAAGAACAGAAAGGTTTACAAAACCAACTTGGTCCTCAATATATTTGAACGTCATCATTTTTCACAAAAAAAATCAAAAATAAAAAGTTTGGCTGATGGATCTATCCAACATCAGATCCTGAATTTAGATGTTTAGTTATTCAAAAAGTAAAAACTGCATTGAATTAGTCGGAAAAAAATGATAAACATTCCTCCATTGAGGAAAAGGATAAATGAAAAATATAATCAATTAAGAAACAAAACATTTTTTTTACCACACGTACGAAGAATTTCCCAACAACTATCGAATTATTTCAATAAATATCCAAATATTTCACTAAAATAAAATCTAAAAGACTAAAAAAAAACAAAAGAATATAATTATATATAGAGTACTTTGTAATGATTGTGACGCAGTCTACATAGGGCAGACATCAAAATAATTAAAGAATAGACTGAACGGTAATCAAAATAAAACTACATTAACGAAGATTGATACAGAATGAAATATACAGAAAAAAGAATCTATAGAAATAGTTTATGTACATAAAAACGAGAAATAAAATTTATACTTCTATATTATAAATACGAATAACTTGCTATATATTTGATATAAAAAGTGAGAAAAAATTACTTTTTCTTGTTTAAACAGATTTCTATTTTGATTCTATTTTTATTTTGATATTCATGATGTAGGCGATTGATTGATTAATGTAAATACGCAAATACGCAAATACGCAAAGTAGTCGAAATGTCAAATATAAAAGAGAAGTAAGAAAGTAGAGGAATGTAATTATAATTATTTACCTCCTAGTCTCATCAATTCTGTCTACGAAAATTTTTTCCCAAGTGTACATTTTAATAATTTTAATTGTTGATAAAGCTTCTTGTGTTTCTTGTAAACGTTTATCTGTCCTAGTATTCATTTTCAATCTAAGATTCTTTATAATTTTAGAAAAACAATCTGCAAAAGATATCAGTGCAAAAACTATATTGATAATAATATATCTAATGATTATTACTCACATTGTATTGGAACAGCAGAAGCCAAAACTATCACTCCAACTGTCGAAGACCATCCTATTCTAACGTATATCAAATAACAGATGTACACAGATTGTATTGCTCCAATCCATAAATCATTAACTAACCATATAGCACCTTCAAACTGAGCGACGTCTTTAGTTATAAGCGTCACTATATTCCCTGAAAATAGATATTTCTTTGTACCTATTTGTGTACTAGACCTGCTTTCAATATTTGAATTAAATTAAAATGATTATTACTTATTACTGATAGAAATCAAAACTAAAACTACCAGTAAATAGATTGATATAAAATGTGGCAGCTTTAGACTGCTTAGAAGTGATTTGGGTGATGAATTTGTGAATCAAAATTCAATAGTTAGAAGATAAAACTAAAGCATGAACTGTAGATTGAGCTCGTTGGTCTCAAAGTCGACACCTAATATATTTATTTGTCAAAAACGTTGCTACCTTAAGAAATTCATGAGTAATTTTCGAATTTTTGAGGCAACAAGTACATTAAATATAAGATATTGAAGATTTGAAGATTAGTTCATGAGAAACCACTCCAAAGTGACAGAGTGAAACTAATAGTGATGCTAGAGAAACTGACAATGTACTAGAAGAAAATTGTAATGAAAGTGGAGATGAAGGATCACTCATAAACCAAGTGTAATATTTTCAAAACAAAAATCCTTTTAGATGTAGCGTTGAAGAAATTAAAACGAGCTAAAAGATCTCAACCTCATTGAATTAAATTCCTTCATGTACAACTATCACATATCAAGCATTTCCAGTACAAAATTTAGTTATTTTGGCGCAATTTGTATTCTTCCTTCTCTTATGGTGATACATCATGCTATGGGCTTTGACTTCTACAGTTGTTCCTCTATATAGCTGCCCTTTTCCGACGTTTTCCTATTAAATTATTATTTTTAAAATTGGATTTGAGAACTTTCTTCTTGTTCTATGAGTGATTTTCTTAACATTTATTTATAACTTTTTATATTTTGATCACGTTCATACTCTTTCCATATATTGAATGGAGTTACAGAGAACGATCCCTCAGATTCAGATAAATATATCTGGAAAAAACTCAGTGGAACATATTTCCAAATCAAAATAATTGGAATAAAAGAATGATACTTAATTCTCGAATTATAAAAATTCTCATCATCTTACCTAAACTAGTCTTTTCTAAAGCCTTGGGACTCAACTTCAGAGCTTTTCTGTATATTAAAGAACAGAATGAAGTTCTTATTTGAATGGCCAATTGTACAAGATAAATCATGTAATTAGGATGATAAAAACTGTGTACTAATTTTAGTCCTATAAGGATAGTAGCGTAATACAAAGCGTCGTTCATCGACATTTTAGTTTGACCAGGATTGAAGTATGCAACTAAATTAGCAATTGCATCCGGTTCCAAGGCACTAAAAAATAATTATTTCCATCATAAGTACAGAAACATTTGTTCGAGATAATAGTTATTTGCTTTCCAGCTAGTACCAACAACCGATTTTCTTGAGGATGCTTCCCTTTCTACAACTCATCCACCCAACAATACATTACAGCTTGCTAAATAATAAAGTTTGAAGATTAGGTAACTCCAAAATTCATTCTGTAGCTTGTTTGTTTATTCTGGAAACTCCCTTAACGCTGATAGACGCATAAGGATCCAAGCTCAGCTCTTTTATCCATATAATAACTCGAAAAATAGAGAACTTCCAAAAAACAGATGAAACTGGACAAAATATTGTTAATCCAGTCAACTCCAATTTCTATCCGGAACCAAAAAATCCCGAAGGAAGATTTCAGTGAGTATTTGGTTGAATATCCCTAGAGCTGATAGTGTAGATACCCTCTATGCAGTCGGAAAAGCTTTTTCTTGAATAATGATAGCTTGCAAGAAAATAGAAGCGAGGATAACCAGAAACTGCCCAGAACACGCTTCCTGGTAACGCAAGCAGCTATTTTAGTACCAGCCGTGACAGGACAATTTCAAAATTAGGTAAATACGATTTCTATGCGCTTAAGACAAAATTCAATCGATTTCTGTGAGACATAAGACTGTTTATCTTCAAACAGTGTCAGCTTTGGTGAAGATTGTAATTGTGAGTGTTGGTGTAGTGGTAGTGTATAAACAGTGAGTCCAGTAGGTTAGCTAAATATGATTTATATGCACTTAAGACATAATTCACTCAGCTCTTTCTATACCCTCGTTGTGTATCGATTTTATTTTCAATTTTCATCCCGAACCGAAGAATTTAGGAGGACGATTTCAGTAAGCATTTGGTTGAATACCTCTGTAATAGATTATGTAGACACCCTTCGTGAAACTAGAGAACTGTCACGTGAAGAAACTATTTCAGTACAATGACCATTTAGAAGAGTAGAGAACAGGTAACTACCTGAAAAACTTCAAGATTGGCTCAATCCGTCACCTTTCTGTGTTGCCGGCTGTTTTCACAGAGAAAGGTTCGATATAAACAATGTTAATTTTTGTTTGGTTTTCTATCCTTACTATACACTTGAGATAAAATTCACTTTTTTCCCTGGACTCCGATGATTCCGTTTAGATCTCGTCTAAATACTCTGAGCCTAAAACCTGTTTTTTAATACCTTCGAGCTTGCCACTTAGAATCCCCTTTCCCCAGTGACAAAACCAATCCAGTGGACTTCAACTCGATTTCCTTATAACTTATTTCCAACATATCTCATCGGATATTGGTACTAATTCGAAGTCTTACCAATTATTTTAATCAAATACGAATAAGTTTGTTCATATAGTAATAGAAATATTTGAAGAATAATTAGGAAATTGATATTTTGCCCTACTCAAAATTTTTCATATTATACCTTGTTAATAATTTCCAAGCTAAATTGAAAAGTCCTAATATTAGATAGGACATACCAAAGCAATTCCATAAAACACGAAAAATAGAAGGTTTTCCTTTTCTTTTTCGGTCTGCATGATACGCACTTTCAAGTTCGTCAGCACATTTTTTCGATCGACAAGTTTCGATAACTTCGTAAAGATCATCATCCTCCAAATCCTTTTTGTAACCGCGTGTAAATAAACTTTTTGTATAGCTTAAAATGAATTTGAATATTTATTTTTATAATTTCTAGTATCATCAACTTGATACTTACATGAATGTGATTAAAGAGAATACATTAGCCGTTTCGCGAGGATTGGTAGACCTTTGAATTTTTTCACTATCATCCATTTTGTAATTGTTAACTTTACAATTAATGTCTTATATTTCTTCAGATAATACAATAGTACTAATTTTTATTTTCTACTATTAATTCTGAATGTCATTGTTTTGTTTGAAGAAGTGTTACAAATATTTAACCAAGATACCAGACAATGATATCTATTGCGTTATATTAAACATTTAAATAAAATATATATATTTTATATATAAAATGGGATTTTTCACTTCCTCAATATTTATTTTCATAAATTTGCGGAAGATAAATTATTGGAACGTTGAATCAAATAAGCACTGTGACTATTTGTCGAAGAAGCCTCAAATTTTTTATCGTTAGGAAAGTTTCAGCGAAAATATTTAACTTTATTGGTACCACTCGACTCGAACTTTCTATTGATTTCCTTGAAGCATTATCAACCATGATGGATCAGAACAAAGTTAATCTTATTAGGGCAGTACTGATGAGGTCCACGCTAGCATCGCAATTTAAAATGAATTAATTTTTCATCAGGTTTTCCTGATCATGCCCATACAAAAAACATCTCAGGATCAGTTGACTGGAAAGAATAATATTTCTCATTAGGTTATCCCGACGAGCAATACATCAGGATAATTCTATTTAAAATACATTGATTTTTCTTCAGTATTTTTTTAAATAATATGAATAATGTTTGTATAAACCTTTTGCTCTCATATAACCCAAATAGGGAGTATATAAAGTGATATAAATCAGTACCACATACGTCAATCATTACATCAAAATCATGCATATAAGGATAATTTGATCAGAACCACGCCAGAGAACTCTTACCTGAAAGTATTTGTCACTAAAACTTCACCTACAATGAAAATCCAATCAGGTAATTTATTAGGTTCGTATAAGGAATCGTAATCAGAACTACGTCAAGTAAAACTAAATCAGAACCATAAATGGTTATCCTGATCTCATGATACCATGCTGATCAGAACTCTATAAGGTAGGTAATCTTAACTACGACCATATAAGATAAACTTGATCAGGACCTCATTAGCGATCTGTGTTACATCTACATCAGGTCCTTGTTAGGTTATTCTGATGTATACCCTACCAGGTTGCGAAGTTATTTGATAAGGTTCTTATTGAATGGTCACAAAAAATTCTTGTCGAGCACTTCTAGAAGCTGTAACTTTGGGACGAATTTCATCCTCGAATTCTTCAATATTATAGAGTTAAGTGACATTTAAATAACTTCACAAAAGTTATGACCAAGTTTTCACTTTACATCAAATCATCTAGCTCTTATATATATAAACAGCTCAACAGTTCTCATAGGCACAAGGCTTCTTTCTAAATCTCTACAAGCTTGTATAAAGTTTCCCGTGAACGTATTCTTCATCTTTCTGCTTTTTCTCCCCTTATTAAGTATCTTTTGACCCACCTATCTTCGCCTATTCTGACTATATGCCCCATACAACGGAGACTTCTGGTCTGACCACATATCTCATCACTACTTACTCATAATTACTTCATTTTTCTCCTCCACTTGTTTCGCTCATCCACTCCTCCGAAAATCCTCGTTACTAATTTTCTCTTCCACTTTTTTACTCCTTTTTTGTTCATTATATCATTGTCATACAGCATCGTTGGTTATATCATTGTGAATTTGAGTTTTTCCACAACTCCTTGGATTCACATTCTTCGTATCTCACTGTTATTCTCAGATAATCGAACTCTTGAAGTTTATCAAATTTATGCTACCTGTTTTGCTGTATCGTTACTTTTAATTACTCACAGTTATTCAGATCACTTCCTATCTTCATGTATGTGGTATTTTGTATATTTATGTTTTGTTTTCAAATAGTAAAAACATTTTTATTAGATCGTTTTTCTTCCTATTTATGAGTACCACATTATCTGCGTGGAAAAGAATATTTGTTTTGTTAATGTAAGTCATCCCCTGCGTTGGAATGCAACTACTTTCAGAATAATTTCTAATACAAGTGTAAACCTCAAAATTTTCCAATAAGCTTCCTTTGACAGCTACTTCTTGGTGTAAATGAGTACCATTTTCACGAAATGTGGTATTTCTTGATGCTAGCACCTTGAACGGATGTTACCTATTTATTGGATCATACGTATATGTGTGAATGTGCCATTCATAATCTTCTTTTGTTGCCTCATTACAAACCAAAAGAAAAAGGAGGTATCCATATCTTTTGTGAAAGCTGCAAAATTGTTTTACTCACATGGTCAGCCGGTTATGATGTCGACTGACAAATGTTATGGAGAGAAACTAGTATCATCAAAATGACTGACACTTCCATGTTACGAATTTGATGTTAACGATAATTCTATTTCTACTGATTCTGATGCTAATCTCTTCAATAAATCATTCCTAATGTGTTTGAACAAGCTGAATTGAATCATCTCCCTAGATATTTATAATTAAGATCTAAAGCAGACCTTCTTGAATTTCGTTCACAACAGTGGAATTTATTGACGCCAAACACGAAAGTCACCTTCTCCAGAAATAGAAAAGTGAGATTCACTCAGAATTCCTTAAATTAATAGAGTATGGAGATCAATATCCACAGGCATCTCCACATAGTAGACACCAATCAAACTACTTGAGTGTGATAGGATTTACTCTCTTGTGAATGTTGACCATAAGCATGCGAGGGATTTGAAAACGATGTAGTCTTCTTCTTAAACCGAATTGTTACTATGAATGAAACTTGGGTACATTTCTACGGTCAAGAAACAAAGCAACAATCGATGGAATGGCGACACTTTGGTTCTCCAGGGCCTAAGAAGTTTCGTGTCCAAAAATCTTCTGGAAAAGTTCTTGCTTCAGTTTTTGGGATTGCCATGGAGTAATCATGATTGATTTTTTGAATGACCACTCTACGGGAACAAATTAAAGAGAAAAGAGGCGGAAGCTATCCAAAGGTGTTTTGTTTTTGCAGGACAACGCACCTGCACACAAATCTCATGCTGCCATGCAAGAAATTCGTGATTTAGGATTTGAATTACTAGAACACCCCCCTTATTCACCAGATTTAGCTCCGTCCGACTATCATCTCTTATACTCCAGTTTCTTTTGTCCGTAGAAAGTTGTGGCTCATTTCGCGGCACATCTCTCTGGATTCTATCTCTACCACCGAGATTTCATCGCATCATATTATATATTATAGAATGTGCTTATTCTTTTTAAACATATTCCAAGCACTTAACCCGGTGAATTTTGTTTTTTTTTTACATCTTCGCCGCTGATTTCGTCAGTTGACTAGGGTTACCAATATCGAGTCGTCCTGCCTCACTCCTTAGTTAATCATAAACTTATTAGATTCTCTTCTAGGTGTTAATATGCTGAATCTTGCTTCGCTTATGGTTATCTGGATTGATCTTAGCAGATAAATAGATTAGATCAATCTGCAATGAAAATTATATGGAATTGAATATGATGGGCAGGAACATAAGACTCAGAAATAGTATTTTACCTCATAATTTCAAGTGTCAGCAGTCAGGTTCTAAGTCTATCAAACTAATTGTGCTGTAGCGCATAGAGATCTTCCAGAATATAAACTCATCAAATATCACACATATTTCAAAAGCAGGGAAGAGGGTTACATATGGTAGTGGTAGTGGTACTATTGAAAAAGATCTAATCAACTTCTCTGATGATGGACCTAGTTTTGGTTCAGGCGCTGATCGTATGAAACATTAAAGTATCCAAATGATAAGAAGAGACCTCTCTTAATCTGAACAAGAGCAAACTGAAAATATCATAAACACATCTGATGCTGAAAATAACTAACCATTGCAAAGGAATATATTTGAGGCAAGTTTCTGAAGAACTACGAACAAACCCTTATCTTTGTAAAATTTATTTGCATCTATTTTTGTTGAAAAAAAATATACTTTGCTCAAATTTTCCAAGCACACCAATAACGATGTCAGTAATAAAAATAAATAGAACAAAGACGAATTGTGTCTGAATGGCAAAATTTCTGTTATTAAAAAATTAAACATTTCATTTGGGATTGAAACCTTCAATTTCCTCATAAAATAACGTTCCTATAAGGGTTAACTGAAGATGGTCATAACCGAGAGAAATTTGGGAAAATATAATACAAAAGGCTCTCATTTTATAAGTAAGATGATTTTTCCGGATGAATCCACGGTTATATTCAATGATGGAATTGATAATTTTGAAAAGGACTTGTAAGTGTTATTTAAAAATTCAGTTCCAAGCTAAAAGTTCAGAGAGAGAGAAACTCAGATCTTATGGGAATTAATAATAGACGTGAGGAATTTCATATTTTATCTGGACTATTTAAAGTGAGGTTATCAAGAAAAACAATGGAATTCTATTTGGTTTAAACCATCAATTAGATAAAAACAAAAGGATATAGTTTATAATAACAATGTAAATATTAGTAACATACATTATGAATTGGTGTTTGATCAAAACATCATTCCGCTTCCCTTCAAAAAATATGATAGTTACGAGACGTATACATAAAGTGAATTCCGTTTGGTTGTACATAGGGCACTCGTTTATATCTTGTTTGTATAAAAACCATCGTTTCCATAAAAAATGTATCCGCCTCAGTTCATGGCAGCATCTTGGTATTCGTGATAATTGGTTCGGGGTATATTCAGAACAATTTCGTCTTTATCGGTATTTTAACAATTTCTTGCTAATTCAGAGTGAAGACACTCAGATTACTAGATTCTATGAAAAGAAAAGATTTCATAATGAATCCAATGAGGAATACGTCTTTAAATTCTCTGAGGAGCAATTGGAAGTATCCAGTTTTCGACTTCGCTCTTATAGAAATTGTTGCTTCAAACCAAACATTTCAAGACTGTTGTCACCAATCCTTACTTCTGAAACTCAAGGATACTCACAGCTAAGCTCCAAAGAAGACTCCAGATGAAGATGAAGAAGATGATCCTTCCTCACTAACCGAGTCTACACGTACAAACCAAACTCTAATACTAGCTGAACATCTTGCATTCATATACCCGTCAGATCTTAGCAAGGAGGATCTGATGAAAGAGCTGGATTTTTTTTTTCAAGGTTTGTAAGTAATCCACACAGTTCATCTGCCCTTGATGTACTTAACTTTATCTATAAAAATGAACTTTATTCGTTTTTCCTTCAGATATGCACAACCCTTCGACTTCGCCAACATGAAACAGCTGACAAATTATTATAGGATGAAAAGGTTTTGATTTCAATTCCAAACTTTTGAGGAAAAGCTTCATGCTAGTTAGTGAACATAGTAATTTATGATGGTATAAGGTAAAAACTAATAAAAATTAAAAGTTGGTAATTCAATTAAAAATTTCATGTATAAAAATCGGTCTATCGATCTATTGATTCAAAGATGTTTAAGAAAAGCTCTGGTTATGCCACGAATTTGGAGAAAAGAGACATTGAGGCAGTTCACGAAGTAGGTCACCAAAAGTCACTCGGCGGCTCTGGTATTTACGTGCACAATTTCTTACATAAACCCCGTCTATGTCTTTTGCTCTTCCTATCAATCTTTTTGATCTGTCTTGGGTAAAACATTCAACTAAAGCGTAAAGGTTTTGAAAAACTGTCAGGGTTGGAGATTTGTCCAACCAAATTATAATGTCATTACATTATCTTATAAGTTGTTAGTTAATGTCTAAATAATGTCAAGAGAATAAACAATTTTTGGTTTACAAAGCCATTATAATGCTTCATGACATCCTATCAATGTCAGACGGTAAATCGACAAGATTTTTTTTTCAGATTGAAATCAGAATTGGTTATTTATAATATTTATATGAAAATTTTGTGGCTGTACAAATCTTTTGAAAAGTTGTATTGAAAAGTGGTATATTTTAATGAGGATAAGAAATAATTAATTATCGGTCTATTAGATTATTCCAAGCAAAGTCGATGTATACGGATGTTGTAAGTCAACTAAATGTATCGTAAAGTGTAATTTCCCTAAATCGGATTCAGGAAGCTGTAGTCGGGAGACAAAAAACTAGAAAACTTAAGCTATAAATGCTCCTATATCAATTTCAACAATTAAGACTAGAGCCCAAAATGCTAATTAAAGATCCAAACGATTTTTAAACGAGTATCATTGACACCTTGGAATGAATAATAAATTGAAATACCAATACTAACGTAATCATTAGATAAAAGTGATATTCACAATCTCGTTATGGATATTTTTCAGATAGCAAACGAGAACAAATATGGAAAAATTCATAGTGCTCTCGCCTTAACGACCTATTACTCCTTTCGAGGAGATCTGTGCAGGAATTTGTTTCTGATGATCGTCCTAAGTTGATTATAATGGTTGTAAACATGACAGGGCTGGTACAAAGGGATAGGATGATGGCATACATACTGCCACAATCTCATTGACTATAACGCCAAAACGAGCTGCAGATGTTCTAGAAGAATTATAAAGTTTCCCTTAATCCCAGAGAGCATACAGAACCATACAGAAGCTCAGAAAGTTTCTTCTACAACTTGGTTGAAAGCATTTCGCGAAGAAGTCTTGCTGTGATGCGTCCAAAATGGGGTCACACATCTGTTGGTTAAAAATTATTTTTCATCATTCCATATTTACTTGGTGAAATTTTTTATTTAACACTTTATCTAATTTAAAGTATTTTAAGAATAGAAAAAACGATTGTATGATTCGTTTTTGACATATACACATATGCATCTCACACTGTGCGACTAGCTTACAGCTTGAAGATCAAACTGTGTTAATCAGGTAGAGCTTAGGATCGCTCGTTGTTTTGGTGATGCAGGGAGCATGCGCAGAACACATTTCCAAGTCCCCTAGACATACGCAGACAGTCTTGACGCTGTAATTCCCACGGTGTACTGCGTTGACAAGTACGAAAAGTCACTTTTAAACTATCTTGAGTTTTTTATTAGTGATTTTTAATTGGGAGGATACTCCAATACTTTATAATTTTAAGTTGAAAATACAGAATGGTCTCTCAGAAGGTCACGTAATTTTATAAATGTGTCTGGATTCATGTGGGCACTTCTTCTGGGTGTACCAAGAGCTGTTTGTCGATTATGTATTGGGTACTATAAACATTTTAGTGCCAATAAGGGTGTACCCAATACTTATTTTTCCTCGACGTTGTCTTCGACGTGACAACAGTATTTCAACATCCGACGACTATGATATTTTTCATTGAAATGAGAACAAAAAGTTCCCACCTCACGAGCCACTACCATGAAGCGTGCATGCATCTCACACGGTGCTACTGGTGTCAAAAATGCTAGTCGCAACGTGCGAGATTTATACCTAATTATGAGATATGATATTAAGAAATAACACTAAATTTGAATATTCTAGCTTTTAAAAACAGAATCAATCAATATCCTTCAATTTTGATTAGCTGAATATGTCATCATAACTTGATGATTTTAAATTCGAAACAGAACGCAAGATTGATAGTGAATCTAAAATATCAAGTCAATTCACAAGACTAGACAGATTTACTTAAAGGAAAGCCTAATGAGAGAACATTGGAAATAATATATTGTTAATTCCCAGAGAAGTTGGCTACAGATGCATTTGGTTATTTGAATGATACTAATAAAATGAAAAAGATAAAGATTTATTAGTATAGAATACAATTATTTGATCATAATCATAATTATACCAGACAAACAACTACTGTAGATAAAACTTCAATCTATTATGCAGTAATTTATACTTTTCTCACTTAATATCTTTACAACTCCATTATATAATCTCAAATTAACGAGATTCATGTCTCAGTGATAAAAAGATAGAATAATTTATTTGTATTACAATTTATTAGTATAAAAATTTTTGTTTTAAACTTAATTTGCATCCATGGATCCATTCATATGTCCATTAACAGTTGAAATTCCACTAACAGGTGCTGTTTTCTTGATATCCTTCACACTTGTAATTGAAATTGTCTGATTATTTTTGAAAAATAAATATCCCGAAGCTATGAGACCAGCTACTGATGCCAACAGTATGAGCCATTTTGTAATGTTTACCGCTTTCTTCATTGTATAAAGCATTTTTATTGGTTTCGTGAAGGTGCTGTTTAAATCGATACCCTGAAATGATGAAATATGCGTAATATATCCATTGAATTTATCAACTATAAGAAACCAAATGATTCAGGACAAATATAAGAAAATATGAACAATGATAATAATAGAAGGAGAATGCTTGGGATATAGGTTGAGTTGTGAGCTCATTTTTAAGTCAATAATCAAATATGAAGCTTTCTCTTAGACAAGGATGATATCTAGCCCACTTTGATTATTGATTAGATGAATATCTTATGAATCCTTATGAAAATATTGCTATGAGTCACTTACCTCTTCCACCCAAAATATTGGAATCACAGTAGAAGAAAAATTTTTAAATAAATCAACTTTTTGATTAGGTTCCAATGGCATGCTAAATTGTAAACGTTTTTTGGCCGAAACAGGACCACCAGTAAGCTGAAATAAACCATTATTAAAAGCTATCACTTCTGTAGTAAATCTAGCTTTCAAATACGTTTTGATATTTACGTGACTATATCAATAGCACAAGAAATTCCTTTTTGACTACACCATGGGATTGCATAAGGAAATGGATGATAACAAAGATAACACAAGGATGAGGTGGAAACCTGAAGGGTTAAACAAGGAGATAGCCTTAGTCCTCTTCTATTCATATTTGTCATGGATAGGATAATGAGAAAAAAAAGAACATTTAATGATGAACGGGCCACTAATAGAGTGACCACATCTATATACCTAGGAGAAGATCATAGAAAACGGAAAAATAAATATGGAGGTAGCGAACAAAGTGGGAGAAGCAAATCAAACACTAAATATACTATGTTCTAAATAACACAACTTTTGGGGAAAAGACTTAGGCCAAGACATAAAAATAAAATTATACAGCTCGATAACAGTACCCACGTTAATATAAGGTAGCCGTAATAAAATAGTAGCAGTGGTGATGAAACATCTAGCGAAAATAGCAAGAAAAAACTAGAATGGATCGGTTAAGAAATAAGATAATCACAGAAAATCTGAAGAAGGAGCCAAAAGGAAGCAAAATAGTTAAAAGATGCTCAAGCTAGTACAGGCACATGAAGAGAAGAAGACAACAAAGCATAATAAGAAAAGTGAGGAAGCGAAATCCTAATGAATAATTTCACATGAATCCTTTGTTTATGTTTATATACAAGCTACACTGATGTACACTATTTTCGAATTAGAATTAGCAAGGGTGTGGGATTGTGAATTTACCTCGCTAACGCTTTGAACTATTGGTCTATTGTGTACCCCAGACTGTTTACCAGTCATGTATCAGCGAGTTCGCAAAGTGAGCTACCTATTAGGGGCTAAGCGGCTTACCTCTTCTGGTTTTAAAAAGTTTGAATGTAAGTACCATAGTCTTTGTTTATAGATTACCTTGCAGTCGCAAGGGAGGGGTTTGGTGGTCTCTTATGACTCTTTACAGAAGCGACAAGAGCTACCGAAAATTTCTCCGATGCTCTTCAGGTAGCAGTTCAACGAGCATTGTCCAGTAAGCATACGAGAATTTCTCCTCAGCTCATCTTTGTTCAATTAAAGGGCCTTTTCAACTGGTAGAATAGAAGAGAAATATTCTCGATTGTTCCAGACCTTTCCATGTTTATGCTTTAATTTTGTTTTTCCACTTCTTAATGACCATATCACAAAGGATTTTGGGGAAATCTATGAAATATTGTGGTCTTAGGAAAGGATTTTTCTCTAGATGTTCAGCTTGTTCATTGCCGTGTAGTCAGGTGTATCCAGGTAAGAGTAATGTTATTGTTTGCTCCTATTGAGTTTAAAGATTCGATGCAGTTCCATACTAGCATTGACTCAGTTAAATAGGAGTCAAGTGCTTACAGGGCTGCTCTGTATCTGAAAGGATAAATATCTTGGTATTGCGGTAGCTACGTTGTGCGCTGGAATCGCTGTAAGAAACGCATATGTTTCCGCCCGGGAAAAGGAAAATTTTGAGCCCAATGGGATAGCGAGATTGGTTCTTGATTCATATATTCCTGCATCTACATGTCAATTTTACATTTTCGGGATAAGTGTAGAATACTAATAAGCCTAGCACAATCTCTGCACTTGTCCATTGCTGTCGATTTGTTATTATAATTTCATAGTTGATGTCAAGCATAGTTTCGAAGACGTGGTGTTCGTGACCATATTAATGATAGCATTCCTTTAGATTGCTAAGATGCCCATTCAAGCCACCGGGTTTCATTTTCTGTGTTTTGTATTGTTTTTTTGTTCAATTTATTGCATATAATTTACAGAAAAAATTTAATATCTTGATAACGTTGAAGTTTACATATAGAAAAGTATACATGAATCATGAATTTGCCTCATTTTCTACTCTTGAATGCATTAAAATAGAAAAAAAAAACGGGTGGTTCCATTTAAAAAAAAATGAAGAAATTTGATATTTATGAAGTTAAATTGAACACTTTTTATACACACCCTGTATAAAATGGAAAATTTTTCAACATAGATTCAAATACAACTAGCTTTGTTAAAAGCAACCAAACAGAAATCATTTTCATATCTTTAAGGGTATCATCGTAAAAAAATAATTTATAAGGGTCTGCAACAATCAAATTTTTCTGCAAGTAAGTTCATAACTCAAAAAGTAAGCAATTGTAGAAAAAAGTTTTCAAAAGTATGCTAAAATTTTACGTATATTTCAAAAATGTATTAATATACAGGGTGTTCCATTTAAAATTAGTTATAGTCGACTGACCAGTCAAGCCACCGGGTTTTATTTTCTGTTTTTTATATTGTTTTATTGCCCGCTATATTGCTTGGATTTGTACATCCAGTCCATCATTTCGGGTTGTAAGCCTTATGTTCCTTCGACCATTCTATAGCAGTTGTATAAAGCACTACGTGCCTCATAGATTACTGATTGAAAATGTTGTTTCCATGTTAGTTTCTGATCGAAACCCGATGGTTAAGGAAAGTGTTTTACTAGAAAGGAAGATCTATTTTAGAAACAGCTGGTAATTACCGAAGGCGACATTTGAGACCAGTGGCGTCTCGTGAAAAGACATTTCAGAAATCCTGTGATGTTTCTAGAAAAAATCACCTTTCAACAAATTTTAGAAAGGTTACCACATAAGAAAAATATGAAAAATCAAACACTAGTGTACACCTTAACTGGGGGTCTTCATTAATTCACTATTTCCTTCAAGGAAAAGATGTAAGTTCCAGAAATATTGCTTTCACCATTTTTGTGGAGAGTCTATTCAAATGCTTCATAAAATTCAATACAATTATCACTAATTTTTGACAATATATACCTATTGTCAGGACCTGAACGTGGGGTGATTCGTTCAATCAATGGATAGACGTTGCACACACACTATTGCACAAATAGCTTGTCACGTTCTACCTTCGTTTCTTCACACGTTATTGTTAACTTTTTTTATTTCTTTTCCTCCCCATCTTAATTATCAGTTGCTTTCCACTTGTCACCAGGTTCGTGAATTGTCAAGATGTTGACTTGTCGTATCATATAACACTGGTAAAAATAATTGTTCCACATCTCAAGAGATGATACCTCTGTATTTTCAACCATTCAGCGAAAATTGATTATGATATATTACTAGTTGATCCTAATGTCGCATACTACACGTAATTATAAACATGCCTTTGAGATTTCTTGTTTTTTTATCCATAAACACAAATACTTTACATTGTTTACCTCTTGTTTATATTCATTAAATGATATAATGCATTTCTTAAGCTCCAACGATAAATCTAATTAGTTTTGTCATGATTATTTTAAACAATCTTTTTTGTTTAGCTTTTCTTCTCCAGTTTTTTGCATAATTATATTTGGTATCGGCCCTCCTATCGTTTTTCATTTTATATTTGCTTCATATGAATATTTATAACATTTCTTATTATTTAATAAGTTAAAAACAATTTCCGTACAATATAAACTTCACAAACTCTATTATAGTTTGTTGATATTGAGTTTAAATCATTCTAAAGAACTAGACTTTTTACACTATAATTATCAATTGCATTGTTTTTCAGAGTTGTCGATTTCCACTGTAAGTCTTTATAATATACAAAAAAATGAGTAATAATTAATTGAAGCGATATTAATATCAACTCACTTGCTCAAACAGAATAGAAATTTGATGTTTTGTTTTATTTGGTTTAAGACCTTTCACGCCATTCAAATAAGATTTGTCAGAATCATAAAAATGTGGCAACGAAACATAAATTGGTACCCCAACACATTTATATAAATCCATTAAGCCTTTTTTCAAACAACTATCTTGAGTAAAACAATAACATTTCTCGTTTTCGTTTTTCGACATGTCTCCTAAAGACGCTGTATATTCATTAACTGGTATACCGTCGTATTTCATTTTCCGAACCCAAAAGGCTTTCAAAGATCTGAAATACACAAAACTATGAAGTCCTTTCTTGATTATCAAAAAGAAGTAACTTACCTACATAGGTCTGGTGCGAAAGATACAAGACCTTCTTCTTTCAACAGCATCGGTGGAAAAATTGTTCCATCCGTTCCTGATATTTCATTACATTCTTTTGTTGGCCAATTCGACATTAGCGCTGATCCGTCGTACTCAATAATCCTGCCGACGTCGTGATAGTTTTTAGTACCACGAAGAGCCTTAATCCTTTTTTGTTCTGTACCATTTTTCTTAAAAATCAAGTATAGAAATACTTGTAGAATTGGAACAGTTCATTGAGAAGCCTCAGTGTAAATTAAGAAATAGTGAAGATACTTGAAACTATGATGAACAAGTTAAAACTTACCGGTCCAAATAGAGAGAATGCTAAATCTTTCTCGTTAACTATCTTGAGACTACCAGATTCTCTTAATTGTGAGCATAAAGCCTTACCAGCGAAGTCAGAAACTCCACATTTTATGACAACACCATCAAACAATATATCGTCTGCTGTAGCTGTTAAGAATATAGAAGTAGGGTTCTCGTAAACTGATTTGAAAGCTTTGTTGATAAGAGATAAAGCACCGGGTTTTGTTCTAGAAACTGCATTCACTATTCCCTGTAATAAAATAAGAAAACTCCCAACTTATTCTCTTAATTTGATGTATCTAACTCACTAGTATCATTGGATGAGGTATAGTAACTACAACTTTACCAGAAACGCAACCAGATGCTGATTTCTTTGTAAACGTATCTTTGGATAAATAACTGATAATATCATTGCTTTCATCGTCAGTAACGTCAACTTTTTCTTTCCATTCTCTTAAAATCGTTAGAAAGTAAATTATATTTTAAGCAGTAATATTAAAACCACTTACTGGTAGCAAAATGGTCCTACTTCTTCGACTTCAGGTATACCACCATTTTGAATAGACATCGGATTTGTTACATTGAATATATAGATCTTAAATGATAATGGAAACGGTACTTTAAGGAACATTTCTCTTATTTCCATACCGTGGCCCAAATTAACCATCTTAAATGTATGAAAATATTATTAATTAGGTTTGCTGTATAAAACAAATTAGCAGCAAAGGAATTATATTGCTGTAATAATGTAAGCAAAGCATATGTCTTCATTTTTATTGAATTACTTTCTACGGAAGTACTCTTTAAAGTTTGAGAATAATAGACGAACTAAATTAGGTGACTATGGTGAATAAGGCTTACTTCCCCACCTTTAGAATATACGTTTCGTTTCAAAATTTGCCAAAACTGTTCTATAGGCGTCAGCTGAGGCACATTAGGAACATTCCTAGCAGTGGCTTTATCTCGTCAAAACACAGAATTCCTTTTAGCATGCTTTTTCTAGATGGATTAATCTAGATCTAACACACTCTTTTCCATATATTTTGGTGGTTACGGAATTTCTAGAAGTACAAATGTATGCTGAAAAACGACCACAAGAAGATATCGATAATCATAGCAACACTTTCGAATTGAACGTTTTGTATCTTCTTGAATACACTTCTGAATTTACTTTCTCGCTATTCTCAATAATGATTCTTATAATTCGCCTTCTAAAGTGAAATATGATTGGTCGTCGATAAGAATTTCAAAACTTTTAGCCAAACTCTAGGTTTTGATTTCTGTTCCATTTATTGTTTCTCAGAATATTTGGATGCAGATTTTCTCGATTTTTGACTCACATTCTGTTTTGTTGGAATGTTGTTTACATATTTCTGCCCAATTTTTCCAAACTGACTCCCAGTTTTCCGTGAACCGCTTCAACCAAACTTGTCTCTTCTCTTTGAAATTTTTTCGCTTTTCTAACTGATCCCGACTTTCTTCCAATCCCATTATTACAAAATGATTAACCGTAAACTATTTCTTTAGATCTTGATTTTGTTCATAAAAATTCGTTTTGTCTTACAATTATTAAGATTGCTCACCGTTAAATAGAAGCCATAAAATGCAATGGGATATATTTCGAATAGTAAGGCTTTCTTCTTGTATGATTATTTAATAAACAAAGTAAACATTATTCATGAGACATCCTTTATATTACATATTTACAGCAAATATGAGGTTATCATTGACAACCAAACAATATTATGAAAACTAAACAAATATGGAAGCAGGGACAATTTTAATCTAATAGTATTTAATTATTTGTTATGTTCCACAAACAATTGATACTCCGAATATAATGATAGTTTTGGAAGATTACGTCGGGGCAATTTAGTAGGTTGTTTGTCGTGCGGAATAATACTATATTTTTTCTAATTTTCACAAGGTTGGATCATATTTTCGCTATAATCCTTGTACTAATAATGTTTTTCCTATTTGATTTTTCACCGTTGTGACCAAAATAGGAAGTCTGAAGAATGAGTTATCGGTATTTTTTAATTAAATGAAATAATCAGTTCAAAATAGGTGAACAGAATGAAAAACAGGTCGAATCAGTCTGAAGGTCGAGAAGATATAAGAGGAAAATAAGAGGTATATCACGAACCATACGAGACCGCTCCATAGACAAAAACGCTCACAGACAAAGAGTTTCAGAAGAAGAAATTCCTTGAAATTGATAAGAGCAAATAGGGAAAATCAATCCACGGGAAGTTTCTAAAATCAACCTTCTTAGACCTTAATGGTGATAAATCGTTTAGTTTCATGTTTCTTTTCAAATTTCAATGGCTTTTTTTGAACGAAAATACTCGGTCAATCAATCAATTATTTTATTTCGACTACGAGACCTGCTACTTAAGTTTTGAGATATGGTAACATTGATTTAAATATGTCAAATCTGACATTGGCATCATAAAGTTTGACATTTTTAATGGTGACCGTACTCGGAATGTGTTGCCATACGAATGCTATCCGATTTCTTCACATATAATGGAAACATTCATATTGGTCAAAAATGGTTTTTCAAATTCAATCGTGGTAGCCCTTCGCTACAGGATTGATTTCGTGAAAGTCGTTTAAAAAAAGTGTTTAAAAAAAATCAGGGAAACCAATCGCAGAAAACTAATTACTTTCCACCACGACAATACAAGCTCTCACACATCAATTAAAACAAAAACGTCAAAACGTCAAAGCACTCAAAACGTCGAATTGATGGGTCATCCGCCTTACAGTCCTTGCTTTGTACCCAAAGATTTCCTCTTGTTTCCGCAGATCACAAATAAATTGTGATGTTAACGTTTTTTTACAACTGTAACTACAATTGATGCAAAAGCGTATTGATCTTAATTTTAAAAACCAATATGAGAATAGCAGCCCTCGTATTTGCATAATTTCATCAATTGATAAATCACCTACCACATGAATATCAAATTAAGTCATAGCCATACTAGACGATAATTTTTGGAACCAAAAAAAATAATTGTTGGATGAATCCCATTGCAAAAGGTGGAGAAAATGATGAAAATAAAAGAAAAAATAATTTACGGGTGATCTGAGGTCAGGAGGGAAAAGGTGGGTGAAAAATGTTTTATCTCGATATATGGAGAAACTACAAGTGCTATGGAAAGAAAAACAGAAAACAAAGTTCTAGGTTATAAGAAGATTTACAACTTTTATATTCACACTTGTTTCAAATAGTCTCAAAATTTATGTAAAAAATTTAAAAAATCAAGTTTTTCGTTTTTCATTTTTATCTTTCACAAAAAACTCTTTTTCACGAAATTTAGTGAAAAGTTACCTTTTCATATCCCATATACACTGTAATGTATTTGATTTGAAATATTTATTGTTTCAAATTATTTTGACTTAATATCGAAAAAGCACCCTAATTTTCGAACGAAAATTTTCCCCTAAAAATATGAACTTTTTTTCAAAAACCTGTGAGATTTTTGTTCGTTAAAATCCCTACTTCCTGATGGTGTGAAAAAATATAACCATTGCCAAGGTAAATTTTCTCACAAAAGGCAAAAAATAAGACGAAAAAAACTAACATTTATTTTTTTAACCATTACATACAATTTTTAGTTTTTTATTGAATTTTTCTGCTCTAATTACAGTATATTAATGGATATAAGTAATTAGAGTCTAGAATTTTGATAAATATCTGAAAATAGTACATAATGATTAAAAAATATTTCGGATGCGAAGTTTTTCAACTTATTTTTTGCTTTCTGAGAAATTGTACCATAATGATGGTAATATTGGAAATATCACAACATTTTTCCAAAAAACCCATATTTTGACGGGAAAATTTTCGTTCGAAAATTATGATGCCTATTCGATATTATATCAAAATAACTTGAAAAAATGAATATATCAAGTCATATAAATTAAAGTGTCTATAGGACCTGAAAAGGTAACTTTTCACAAAAATTTTGTTAAAATAATATTTTATGTAAAAGATGAAAATTTAAAGCGAAAAACTTGATTTTTCCAATTTTTCATATAAATGTTGAGGTTATGTGGAAAACGTGTGAATACAAAAGCTCTAGATCTTCTTATCACCTACAACATCGCTTTTTAACTTTTTTCCATAGGACTTGTAGTTTTACCAAAAATCGAGGTAAACCATTTTTTACATTCATTACTATTATTTTCTCCGCTTTTTATTATTTTTAAAGGCTCCTAACCTGGTCTATACTGAACATTTTTTATCTTTAGTTATCCTCAATGCAAATTAACCACAGCCCATATTGATATTTATGAATTATAATGATAAATTTTATTTAAATTGTTTAGGACATTTTCACTTGACTGTCGATTTAATAAGATATCTTGGTTGAAAATTTGCAATTGGAAAAAAAGAGGATGAAAAATGATAACAGAAACTAAAAAGAACAGCTGTACCAAAAAATATGGGTAAGTTCAAAATTTTAGATATTGGTCTTATGTCCACCAAATTAATAGTTTCGCCCCACGGTGCAAGAGTGCAACAACTTTTGACTTGTTTTTTATCATTTGTGCTCATGCTTTCAATTGAGATGTAAATTATTTCATAAAAAAATGAGATGATTTTGAATAAATTCTCTTACCGCTTTCACTTTAGAGGTTATCATTTTCGGAAAAAATATAAATCCAACTAATATAATGAAAAACATAGTACAAATAGACCCTATCGCTATCTTAATCGATAACTGTAACTTCATAATTAAAAATTTTAACTTGTCGTTTATAAAAGTTTCTCGGAATGCACTGTGTTCATAAACCGTTTTTTTATATAGATAGGATTTTCAATTTCGAAACAGCGATGGTCTGCGAACACCGTAAAATGTTATGTGGGGGTAATTGTATATCGGTTTATATTCTCATAGTTTTTAAATAATTAATAAGATATGCTTACACGAACCAATAAATTCTCAGAGAAAATGAGAGCTTTTATAATATATTATGTCACAAGAGTTGTGTTTAAGCCATTAGGCACTTAGTTAAAAAGTTAATTTTATTAGTACATAATTGTACAACTCCTTCAACTTTTTCTTTTAACGTGTAACATTTTTTTATCAAATAGAAAATCGTAATAATTATTGATAATAATTGAATGATCATTCCATGATGTTATAAGTGATCCGATTTTGTGGTCTCAATCTCTCTACTCCACGCAACGGATGTTGCGTTTATAAAAGCCCATCCTAAAGGTTCTGATGGGTGATCTTCCGGATGCTAAAATTGATGTATATTCTCCATTTTTAAATGTTGGGGTAGATTTCGGGGAACCTTTTGAACTAAAAGATCGAAAAACACGATTTCCTAAGTTAATTGAAGGTTATTTATGTTTATTCATATGTATGAATACAAAATCTTTACACTTAGATATTGTTACTGAACTTACCTCGAGCGCATTTTTAGCTATACTCAGAAGGTTCATTGGAAAGAGGGGAGCTCCACCCAATTTATTGGCTCGAATTTTGTGAGTGCCAATAAAAAAAAATCAGCAATGCATACTTTTTTAAAAAATAATCATAATACTATTTCAAACGAATTAGCCTCAAAACAGATCAAATGGCATTTTATTCCAGCCAAAGGGACAAATTTCGGAGAACTCTGGGAATCGGGCATAAAAAGTGTAAAATCTCACTTAAAGAGAGTAATTAGGGAAGATTTTTTAACCCTGATTATTCAAATAGAAGGAATCCTCAACTCCCGTCCTCTCGCTGCTTTAACCGCAGACCCCGATGATTTATTGCCGTTAACTCCAGGACATTTCCTAATCGGAATAAGTTTATTCCCTGTCTGAGTCACTGTCACAAGAAGTACCCGATGACCACCTAGATCGATTTAAGAAACTTCAATTTATAATTCAACATTTTTGGAAAAGGTGGCAGAAGGAATATCTATGCCATCTTCAAGCTCGTTCTAAATGGAAACAGCGATACCTAAATCTTCTGAAAGTAGGATCATTGGTTCTAGTACAGGGTGACAATAATACATTTGTATCCAACTGAAAACTTGCTCGTACTACTCAACTTCATTCAGGGCACGATGGTATTGTCCGAGTCGTGGATTTGAAGATCCAAAGTGGTGAAATTCGAAGTCCCGTTACCAAGATTTGTGTGCTACTGGTAGAAAGTGACAGTGAAAAATGACTAAAATAAAAAGTTTCATTGGTGATATTCAATTAATAACTAACTCATTTTCAACTTGTTTTTAATATATTTACTATTTGATGTGTATCATTATATTTCTAATGATTTAGTATTGAGAGGATTGCATTCTTTCAAGGCCGGCGGTATGTTGATGTATATAAAACATTTTTTATAAAAGCGGCAACAGCACTTAGGAATAAAAGTCAGTTTACCACAAATGATCAGCGAAATAGGGTGTTGTACCAGAGAATTATATTGTATGTTCAAAATAAAGAGTTACAGTCCACTGAAGTATACAACACTTCCACTGTTGGTCTTGAGATAACCTAGCCTAGCCTAACCATTTTTGCATAAGAGAAAAAAATTCATCTACGCATACTTCGTGAGCTCAGGGTATGGGACCTCAGATTTTCTATAACTCACTTAAACCTGCTTTGTTTTCTCCACGCTACAAGCTCCGGATTCACAAGTGCGAAGCCAGTGACTCTTTATTATGCAGATTACCAAACCTTCTTCTCCAAACAACTTCTTTGGTTTTCAGAATTCTCTCAAAACTTTTTTGTTGGCACTTCAGTTTTCTTCACTTACAGACATTTTCTTCATCATGGTCTCCTTTGTTATTTGTCGTTCCGTCTCCTTCTTGTGTTTCCCAGTCTTCCATCCACAGTCCTTCCGATTCTTTTCGCATATGCTCTGAAGCATCCATGCGCTGTTACTACCTGTGTGATGCTGACAATCATACCATTCACCTACCTTTAGTATGAGGTGCACAGTCCAAGCAGCTACGTCTGTCATATCCCATCTCCCATGCCACTTATCAATGATCTCGGCTCTCGACATTCTTTTATATTTTGAATTTATTTCTTTCTTTCGGCAGAAGGTCGATAGGAATAAGACCTCTTATAATATACAGCGCATCCGTTGATGAAACTAACCTAACCGAAACTTGAAAAAATTGCAAATTTACTGTGATTCACTTTCTGATCGTCCTTCCATGTCAAAAAACGTTTCAAAATATCAAAAAAATTTGTAATTTTGTTTGATCTGACCATCGTTCAAGTATTCGTACGATTGCTGAATCTAAAAGAATGTATATGGCAAATTTAACATAAAAATTTTAACATGCAAAAAATTGACCCAAACTAATTAGAAAATGTGATATCATGTGAAGATTTGAATACGTTGAAGCTGTGTAAAAAAACCAACGCGCCTCCTGAAGAAACCGTCTGGAGCCATGTAGGGATAGAAGAAGATGATAATAGATAAATATATATATAATATCAAAATAGATTTTTTATATCACCAGTTTCGATGTCTAATAGCCACACCCTGTATACTTAAAAATGTTACTATTTATAGAAAAAAGTTTGGATGTTTCGATCATACTTCGATCTTGATACCATCATCATATTATTCAAAATACGTGTTGTGTTTTCTCAACTACGTAACGAGAACTATTATTATTTTATTTTTAATAGATTTTTGATCATAGAAACCTTCTGTAACTATCAAAAGGCAAACTATTAATTAACAACATTAATTGAGGATAGTTAACTATTTTCCTGTAGCTTAGCAAATTATTTATAATTGTGAAAGAGGATACAATGCCTTGAATTATTTAAATCCAATCGATTCGTATGCTAACGTACATTATTTCGTAATAATACGTTCTCAATGTCTATATAATAATCGTATACTTGTAATTATCCTTTGCAATCCTTTGTAGATATTATGGGTTTTTTGTTAAATCTTTCCTAAAATGCCATTTCATAATACGAAAGCGGTTTGACGGACGAGTGACTTTTTAATAAAAAAATTAAATCTTCTTCAGATTCTTGATAGCGGATAAACTGCATCGTCTTTATTTTTGTTTCTACTGTATAATTGTGTAACAATGTTTCATCTTTCAGCACATACGAAGGGAAAATTCATTTAAAGATGTGCTAGAGAGCTTTCGATCAGTATTAAACCATCGCTGCACCATCCTCACTTCTTCATATTACACTGTGAAAATTTAACAAGTAGGAGAGTGTTGCTAGTAGTATGAAAACTATGGAAATTCAAGAAATCAAATCAAGCTGTAAGCATTCCCAAAACATCAGTTTGAAGGCAATCGACCAAACAAAGCCAAGACAACAAAGGAACTGAATAATGTCTTGAAGAAATAATAAATCATCCGTTTTTTGTAAATACTTACCTACTTAAATCTGATGCCATTCGACTTTTTCAATTGTGAGGTTTGCTGCAATTGATTAATTATCGGCGTTTCTTTTTTCACAGCTATTTCCAATTTTCTTTCATTTCATTGTTTTATTTTCTAGGTTTTTATATTTTTTGACGAATAGGGTATCAAAAAAGATGTGCAAAAGAATGCGGTAGCTCGTAGAATTTCTCAGAATTTTTTTAGTTCAAAAACTGAAAATAAATGGAATAAAAACATCAGTATGCAGAGCCAATAAGTAAATACTCGGTATGGTAGTAATCACACTTTAAGTTTTGACATATTAGAATTTTTTTGATCATGGAAGGATTTTATTGATTTAATTGTTCAAAACTAGAAATCATTTAGGTTAGATTAAAGTAGGTAGGGTTAGGTTAGGTTAAGTTCAGAAAATTGTTCCCAGCAACTCACGATGAAATAATAAGTGAAACAGAGGAAATAAACCGACGGGGTTTAGCCAATATGAGCTTTAAATGGTAGTACCAAAAAAGAAAAACGGCAAGGCACCGGGACCTGCTGAACTAAAGCTAGTTGCATTAAAAATAGCCTTTAAAGTTATACCGGACAAAATTTTCCAGATGGTGAACTACCTGAGGAGAACACAGGCATTCCCAATCAAATGGAAAGAGGTCACGGTCATTTTACTGCCAAAAAAACGAGAAGATCCAAATGAACATTCCTGCTACATACCAATCTGTCTCGTTAACACTTTTGGTTGGCTATATGTGAGACTGCTAGTAAACCAACATGAAAGAGGGAAATGAGAAAAGCATATAGTATTTGAAAATCAACACGACTTCAGGAAATAGAGTTCAACAGTTAAGACAATGGTGAGAATAAAGGGAAGGGTTGAAATAAGCAAAACAAGATGGTGTCTGATGCTGGCATTAAATATAAACAACGCCCTTAGCACAGCCTGGTGGAAATTCACGATAGATAGTATGATGGCAGAAAGTGTAAGCTTGTACTTGGTGAAAAAATTACTTGAAAAACAGAACAAACATATCGGGGATGATTGGACATGCATATATTAGTGGAGTACCCCAAAGATCAGTAGTGGGACCTGTTATGTGAATCATAATGTATGAAGAAGTCCTAAATATCGAATTTGGAGTGAAAGTCATCGAAATCATATACGCGTATGACTAGGTATTCCTCTTAGAAGCTGTGTGGAAATGAGCAAAAAAGTCAACAAAAACGGTATTAAGTGTATGAAAGATAAAAATCTAGATCTTGCAACAAATAAGACCGAATTGGTCATAACGAAAGGACCAAGAGAAAATGAAACCAAAAATAAAATATCTAGGTGTTTTTTCTGCAAACTTTAAGTTCCATAAACAAATTAGGCACATCACACAAAAGGCCTTCGTACTAAAAAAATAATAGTTAGTGGAAGAGTACAAAGTATACAACTGCACGCAGCACCCATATGAAGAGAGGAATTGTGAAATTATACTCACTAAAATACGGATATCCATACCAGGAAAAGGACTATGAAGAGTGACGTCGGCGTAACGAACAGTATAAGGACAAGCGATGCAATTAATCGCAGAAACCACGCCAATAGATTTAATGGTGGCAGTTAGGTGTTTCCTATATAAAATAGGAAGTAACACGGAAGGAAAAAGGAGAATGACACGCGAGAGGACAATAACGAAATGGGAAAAAAAGAGACAAAGGCCAAATAGAACAAAAGACTGGTTCCTAACATAAAACAATGAATACAATGTAAACACATACTTCTTCACACAATTCTTAACGGGGCACCCCTCATTTCGTATCTTTACTCAAAAAATAAGACACCAAATGATCTATGCGAACTATGTAATTTTCCGGATAATCCAGAACATGTAATATATGAATGCGCCCCATGGGAGAAAGAAAATAAGGAGAGAAGTAGGATCATCGACTGTAGAAAATACAATGGAGAAAATTATCAAAAATAGAGAACGTTGGAAAACGATTTTCAATTCTTTAGTAACCATAATAAGGAGATAAGAGGAAGATGATAGGGAACGCGAAAGAAAGTAAATAAATAAAAAATTTAAGCATCTTGTATCGAAAATTCCATTTTATTTTCTACATTGTTATTCTAAACATATCGTTCATGTATGACGATTGAATAGCGTTTTAGTATTAAAAACATATTAAAAAATGCATTTATTATTATTTTACTGTACTATACCATGAAATGCATCATTTCAGTTATTCATTTAATATTTCTTATATATAATTTACTTTTTTATGTTAATATCGTATTTTTTTTTTAAAGTGTTTCTTGCAAATTTAATCTGATGTACAACGACTGACGTAATATTGCCATAACTACAATGACATGCTTCAATTAAATAACTGTATCTAAACGATTTAATTTGTTTTTATTCTTAGTAACTTTCAAAATCAATCTATAAGAGCATAATACACAATTTATATAAATTTTACTGACCAAAGTAAATTAGTTGAATTGAAATAATGACTAGTGATACTAAAATGTTCAAAGTAAGTATTATTATTCTAATTTTACATTGCAGACTTGATTTGAAATATAGAGTGTACCTCATAAAAACCATTGATGTCTCGATATTCGAATTATAGCCCATCCTAATCTATGGTGTTTACTCAGCAAGTTTTTTGAGTCAAGACTTTTTTTGTTCTTTGTCCAACCACTGAATTTCCATGCTTGTATTGTTTACATATATCATCACAAGTAACAAAGTAATAAAACTATCATGTGTCGGCAAAGCAAGGAGCTGTCTGCACACCTCTTCTTGATGTTTCGATTAAATTTCGATCTAATTCAATAACTTTTATAGATCTTAACTTATTGTTTTAAATGGGATGTACGGTAATTTTAGACGTTCCAAGGGAGTTTTATAATAGCCGAATTTTGATACTAGGCTTTACTGCTCAATATTGAACCAACTCTGTACCTTCCGCTCATCAACTGTGTCTTCCTCTTCAATTTCACTCATTTTTTTTTGCTATCACTGCTGATTTAAACTTTCATTTCCAATAATGCCGTAAAATAAAATATTCATCGCCCTCCATACTGCGTATTATATTTCTTAGCGCAGGAAAACTGTCTTTAAAAAAGTTTTTACGTATTATATTCACAAGAAAACCACTACAACAATTGAACGAACTACTAAATGAACTAACTGAATTGATCCGAACCGAACTAATATATTGAAATATCGCGGACATTGTATTCAAAAAGATGTGGATGTTTTCTGAGTTTTTATTCCTATTTTCGGTTTAGAATTATCATCATCCCATAATTACATCTTCCTAGTTTTGATTCTTTAATCATTTGATTACATTTTGAATTTTCTAGATCGGAATTTGCGTCATTAATAAAAAAGGATAAAGAAATTCAAGGAATGTAGAGCAATTATACTTTTCATAGAAGAACATCCTGGTTAGTTCACTTTAAATCAAAGCATACGAATTTTCACAGATGAAAATAAACACAACTTTTGTTTTTTTCATTCATTAAACGGATGAGTGAAGGGATTTGCATTTGGGAAATCGGATTGTTACGAGCTTAAAAAAGGATTGAGGAAGGTATAAGGAGCTTCTTGTACATCGAATAATGAAAATAAGCTTGTTAGATCAAATCTTTTGAAAAAAAATTTTCCTCAACGAAACAACGTCATTTTTATTTTCAAATAAACAAAAAAATTGAATCAATATTTGCCATTGATCTACTAACCAAACAACCCAAAAACTTACTCATATTTTGGTTGCAATATAGAAAAACCTTTGTCTTCAATTTCTTCTAGAAAGTCCAAAGCAAAAATTAGAAAGTTTGTATTAGTAACATGAAATTATTGTATCCAACTGAGTATAGTGGTTGAAGAGAGCTTTATAATTGGAATGGAATATTGTGAACAAAAGATGTATCCATGAATTTAAGGTGTTCAAGTACCTTCAAATTCAAATAAAAATATCTGCCATGAGATTGCGTATTCATTCATAAACAAACAACAAAGAAAACTGGTAGAAAATATATGAAAAGTCATTGTTTGGGAGGATTTTGATTATAATCTACCTCCAGAATTTAAATCAACATATTTCAATTCTTAATTCTCAAATTATATGCAACTCATACTTAAAAATACCTCGATGCTCTTAGCTGCATAATGAGGTGAAAAGAAAGCAGAAGATAGAAACTAGAAATTATTTGCGCTGATGCATGCCCGAAAGGTCTAGATTCACTTTTCGATCCCAAAAATGCCTTAAATTAGTTTCTCTTGTATTCATCTGATGAGTATTTATATTTTTACAACCTAACCATCGTTTATCAATTTCTTAAAACCATAGAGCTCGTTTGGTAGTGACGAAAGGAAGAGAACGTTCTTAACAATATTTTATTTAGAGCTTTTCTTTAGGGGTTATTCGCTCCATTCCAAGTTATATCTCGTTCTGTAGACCTGACCACTGATAGCTCACCCTGGTGTAATTGAATCATTTGAATCATTCGATTTCCCAGCGGTACCGTACATCACAGCATTGGGATTACGGTCGTTGTCATAACAAATCTAATTGAGAAAGTTGGAAATGAAGTATTGGCAAGTACCACGTGATTGAGAGTAGTTTGCTACTTCTTGCTACTCGTTATATAGCAATATTTACTGAATTATCTATCTACTATGTTTAATTCTAATTTAAAAGTTTTAAAAATCCTACTATTTTTTCAAGAGATAAAAAAAACGTTAAAAGTATAAAATATTCTATCTACTCATTTGTAAACAAAATAAGAAATTTCCAAATGAATCTATTTTTTTTTATCCAGTTGAACATTATGTTGTTAACATCTTCTGACTTTTAATTCCAGTATAAATCCATATTGGCGTTATTGATGATTCTGCTGACGACACTGGCAGAAGAAACAGAGAAAACAGAAAATACTCGAAATAAACGAACGTTGGGATTAATACTTGGATTGGGACTACGGTTTGGTCTTCATTTTGGTCGTCAACAATATTTACCACCACCTCATTATGGCCATGAACATGTGTATGTTCACCACCATGAACCAAATGTACATTATCACTATTATTAAGTGTTTAATACAATCATCAGTTTCGAAAAATGGTGTTTTATTAGAAAGAGAAAAATAGATCTATTTATTAATTTAGCCCTTGATAATCCTAAATACAAAATTTTGTTTAGAGAGTCCATTATAATAGCTACTTTTCATTAAAAAAATGGGAATTCACTAAACGCAACACAACTGCCGTTTAAGAGGTCGAGAAAAATGTCAAATTTTCGTAGGTATCTACAAAGCTTCAATAAAAAAGCATCGGGTGGGCCACTAAGAACGGACGTTGGCTGTATCTCAGGGACCGATTATATCACAGCTTCAGGAAAAAAAATTATAAGAGGCCCAAACAAACACAAGGAAATTTTATGTCCATCACAAGATGGAGTATTTGAAAATATAAAATCAAAAAAGCGAAATATTTTCATAATCTACCCAATTAAGTGACACTTTATATACGTTTATTCAATTCTTAACCAAATTTTGCGTATTTCACAAGTTTTAGTCTACAAGAAAAAGGTGATCTAAGATGGATAGGAAACTGAAGAATATTTGGGGTTTGCACCGCACTTTTTACGATTTCGCCGCAACTAATGGCAACAATGAATTAAAATTTCATACGAATATGTTTTGCTGATACATCCAATTAATTTGTTTTTATGTCTGACTCTCATAGAGGGCGCTAATTACACGGTTCGTACCAAGTAGTATTGAACATAACTTTTCCAATATTAGATTTATTAAATAAAATTTCAAGTGAGCTCAAACATCATTTAATTTCACACCAAAAAGGTTCGCTTGATAAAACTTGATACTGTTTACCGTTTCCGGAAATTTTGATTTAAATATTATGGAGTGATAGCCAATGCTTGTATAGAGTATTGATGAAGTTATTAATTATTATTATTATTAATTAGTAAACATTACGTGATTTGAAAATTTTTTTTGTCGCGTAAATGAAACCCCATTGATAAAACGGACCTATTTAGAAAAATGGGACTGAGGGCTATCGTTTCTTGTAACGTTTCACAAAAATCAGTCCAATCAGTATAGGATCTCGTTTTTTAAGTTGAATAAGTAGAGCCACTGAGCTATTGGAGGCCTTAGTATGAAACAATCAACAATATGATGTTCATGTTTTGTGGTTGTGGGACTCGAATTGTTGTTTGTTTATATACTACTTGGTACGAACCGTGTAACTAGTGCCCTCTATGAGAGTCGTGACATCAAAACCAATTCATTGGATGTATCAGCTTTCAAGACATAATCGTATGAAATTTCAATACAATGTTGCCAGTAGTTGTGGCAAAATCGTGAAAAATGTGTCATCACCTTTTGTCAAACAATCTGAATATCTCCAAATAAAAAGCGGGGTAGAGTAGAAACCTTGTTATGAAAAAATGTCCGATTCTACTTGGCCGATTTTTATAAACTTGATGTTGTATGGAAGAGCTTCTGTGCAAAAATACAGAATATACAAATCTTAAGCACATGTATGCTAGAGGACGCTGTTTCATAAATTTTAGATATTGAGTTTACTCAAATTTAAATAGCAGTATAAAAGTTTGAGTAAATCTTTTCAAAGTAAATCTATTTTGATATTAAAATAGGAGAATAAAACCAAACCTCAGAATGCACTTTAATATTCAAACAATCATAATGTTATTGTGGATGGCAAACGTTGCCAACGCTATATTGCAACGTTTTTGTCCAATATTCGTCTTTGGTTAGTGACTGCTTCATATGTTTGTCTATAGTAAAATAATTGATAAAAGTATTGATTTGGTTGTTCCAGAAGATATTCCTTCAGTAACTATACAATATTTATTAAATAAAATGGTAAAATTATTTCAATTACCCACATTATTGGAAACTAATTAATGTTTTTAATTCGGTTTTCATAAACCATATTCATCTGTTGTTATTTCGTATTTTGAATACAATGAATCATAATAAATGTTATTGACCTCTACATTTCAACTAATGATGATCTTGAAGCAAAACGAATGACTACTACCGGAGTCGAAAGTGAGGAACTCAACGAAGAGAAACCTGAAATACAACGCGCATGTTTGAGTTTATTTCAACATTGAATTTTTCAGTATTGATGTCAGCACAATAGAAAATTTAGTGTTGTTAAATTTAAATCAATTGTTAACATCTGTTGGTTGAAGTCGAATTATCTAATTACTGTTAATTTCTCTTGATATCGTGTATAGTGAGATGTAAGTATATAAATGTACTTTTTTATTAATTATTAATATAATTTAGTTGTTCTAATATTTTGTTGATGGTAGATAATAATAGTGAGAATTGGGTTGAGGTTCAATGTAGGTAGTACTGACGATGATGTGACCAAAAATTGTTCTTTTAATTTGTATTAGATATAAATCCGTATGCCAAGTTAAACTCAAAATATCACATTTCATTATCTAGTTTCAAGTGATATCTTATACAAAGTAATCAGTTTTTGCCCATTATTGTGGATATAATATTTTTTATTATCAAATAATTATGACCATAATATAAACAAAAGAATTGTTCGCGAAATCAACCCTCAATTAACGTCAATTATTTTTGTGATATTAGACCAACTCAATGCATTCCCAAGTAGCAAAAATATTTTTATTAATGAGAAATAACCGTTTACATATCATAATTTTCGAAAGTTAAATGCTGCTCAAAATAATTAGAAAAACATTTACACATTATTTAAATAGGTCTTATTAACGATTTATTTATATTTATTTCACAACAACCTAATCTCCTTTTCGTTCTATACACTTTTCCCAGCGATGTTTAATAAGTTCGATACCCATCATACCTTCATTGCTGGAAAATCTTTGACCACCGAGCTGGAACAGAAAATAATGTAAAAGGACCTAATCTAGTCCATGAGGTTGCAATTTAAACTTTAATTTAATAATTTTGGTCATTTCAATAACGGATGTGTGAGTTTGTGCATTTTCTTGATGAAACAACACTTTATTCTTAGCCAAACGAAGCCATTTCGTTTAGTACTAGCCGTTGATAGTTTTTCCTTTTTTAAAATAGTCGATGAAAATTATTCCGCACACATCCCAAAAAACCGACGCAATGACCTTGTCTGTAGATGGAACGGTCTTCTCTATAGCTGGTGCTCCCTATTCAGTCTATTGTTTTGATTCTTCTTTTGTTCCAAGTGAGAAGTGATAAACTCATATTGCCATACTCACAAACATCTTTACGACTCTGTTTTTGTTCCATTGTGAGCAAACGCACACAGCGTTTTCATGTAACAATTTCCAGTTAATATGCGATGTACGAACTTTTTGAAATGCCTATTATGTCTGTTAGCTCGCACACTTTCAATCGACGATCATCCAGTACCATTTTTCGAACTTTCTTCAACATTTCTGGAGCTTCACCTCATTTGGTCGACCATTGGGATACTGGTCTTCGCATGTCATACGGGCTCGCTTAAACTCTGCTACCCAATATTTTACCGTTGATAACGAAGGAATAGTATCATTCAGAATATAATTTAGTTCAGCTTTTATATTGATTGGGCTTAAGCCTTTGAAATAAATATATTGATGGATGCCAAACAAAAACTAAACAACGTAAAGTTTTCAAACTTGAAACATATACTGTATAGATTGTGTACTTTCTAATACCACCGCCATCTATAGCTCAGGCTAGGTAGTTCTGGGACCATCCTCATATCTGAATTGGACTATTTTATTCGACCGTTTTATTCAGGGGGTCAAAACATTCACAAAAGAAGCATTATATAGAGCTACTGAAGCACCACAAGAGAACTCGCTTTTTAGCTTTGATACAACTATAAACCATTTTGTTATTCTTTTAAGCCACTACTTAGTAATTATATTATAACAGTAAACAACTCTGTTTTACAAGTTCTTATTTATCATTTGAGAGTATTACCAGTTTAAAAGCTGTATGAGGTACACGTTAGGTAAATAACGTGGGTAATATTTAATCACGAGGATCATGGCATCTGTACAATGAATATTATTGATTATGAAACGTTATAGATCATTCTTTCACCAAAATTTAGCAGCAATTCCTTTCCTGTGAAACCTATCTGAGATAATTCCAAAAAAGAAGACCTCAAATTGAATGTAAGCAAATTCAAATATTCATATAATACTTTCAAAAAACCAAATGAAAATTTTTATGCTGTTAATGAGTTTCATCGACGTCAATTTTTAATTTCCTGAAAATGGAATAGTACTGAACAAGTAAAGAAAAAATAAGAAAATAATATGATTAGCAACAAAAATTGTTACTTGAAACATTATTCAGAATTACTTTACAGTGAAAGAGTATTGAAAAAGTACCGAAATAGAAAGATGTAAGGACTTGGATTAATTCGAAAAATGACAGCACTGAAGAGATAAAACTAAGAATTGAAATTGCTGGTAGTGCATTTTATGTTATGAAAAACTTCTCTCGATGTAAAAGCTTGAATAACGAATTGAAAAAGAGACTTTAAAGGAAGCAATAATGAAAAAACTAGAAGCCTTTGAAATGTGGATATTGAAAAGAGTACTACGAATGTAGATATAACGATTCAAAAAGTTGCAAAAGTTATAATGCTTCAGATTTACCGTTGTATTTGATGGCTATTGCACGAGAAATACCAAAGCTGCAGAACATCTTTGTCAATTGATGATTTATTTGATGGCAGTTCATGACAGTTCCAACCAGTCAACAGAAATTTCTTACAAATACTCACAAGTTCATTTAAATATTGTAAGATAAGTTTACTGCTGATAATATATTGGTGAAACCATCAAATAAGACAACTTTTTGAATCATTATATCTCAAAAACAGTGGCTTGTAGGAAAAAAAGTATTTTTATGATAAAACTCATCGTTTTGAAGAAAATTGTGAAAACTGCAACAAGTATAAGTGACAGATATATGGGGACCTGTAGGTGATTGGAATTTTGATGGGACTTTAGGAAGGGTTTACGAAACAATGCTGTTTTATTTGTCTATGGGACAGTCGGGCAGTAGATCAACACTATGTAAAAAAAATGGCAAGCAAGAAATGAGTTTCAACCGGGATCTCAAAATGTTAAGTTTATACCTCTTGTAGATCCCAAAAATGTCCTTCTGACCACTCTTCACATTTAACTTGGATTGATGAAAAACTTTGTGAAGGCTATGGATAAACAGGATGATGGATTCAAATACCTTAGAGAAGTGTTTCCCCAGTTGAGTGCTGCCAAATTGAAGGAAGATATTTTCATTGGGCCACAAATAAGAAAATTGCTGGACGATAAAAATTTTGTAAAAAACTCACCAGACAGGAACTTAGAGCATGGAAGGCGTTTGTTAGTGTAGTGAGGGGATTTTTGAGCAACAAAATGGGTCCAAACTACCAACAGTTAGTTGATGAAGTCTACAAATCCTTTGGTGATCGAATTATTAACAATTCATTTTCTCCATTCCCGTCTGACATTTTTTCCGGAAAATTTGGGAGGAATTTGGTATCAACGACGATGTGATTCAGCCGTGATGGGCGATTATTGTTGGTTTCTAAAAAGAGAAAGTGCAACCTCTTATCAAAGGAAAAGGTAGAGCTAATTGATATTACAAGTGATTTTTTTTTCAAATTTTTTGTATTTGTATTGATCCATATGATCACAATATGTTATTCATTCTTGTGTTAATACAAACAAATTTTTTTTTGTCTACCAGTGATATTATGTACTCATTATAAAGCAATATTCACTCAATTATTTATCTTATATACTTTTTTGATTTACAAAAGATGAATTATTTTTGGAGAACTGTTCTTTAAAATACTAATTCTATTTCGAATAATAGAGCTTATCTCAAAGACCGTACTACCTTTTTATATTTTGATATACCATGTTCCAATTAGTACATATATCTGGAAGTGAATAATAATTCCCAGAGATCGCCGTTATGCTTTGATTCTTTTAAAAAAAGTATAATAATTCTCAAAATTATATTTCATATTTAGTTGAAACCATTGTTCAAATCTCATTATTTTACTGACAAAAAAACTTTTTATACAAAAAAGAAGATAGGTTATATTGAATATTTCCAAAGTGAATCATCCATGAAAAATAACATTTTCTTGATAACATTATCATTAATTAGAATAACAATTTGATACATGGATTTACAGTTAATTATATTCTCCCTTCGTAATATATTCATGATTGTGAACTCTGAACCAAATTTTAACAATGGTAGGAGAACAATCAACCTTCGAAAAATTCTATTCAGCATACTCAATTTTTTTACACAAAGCAGTTCGCTTATATCTTGTTCTCAGCTTAACGATAAATACGTGCTACTTAAGAGGTAGACAAATAAAAGGAAATATATAAATAATTGTATATTGTTTCATTGTGTTTCAAAATATTCTCCATTGAGATCCGCTTCTTTAGGTGTAGAAAAACGTTGACCTCGCAATGTTTGTTTGATCTGGAGGAATAAGAAGAAATAATTGTTCATTTTAAGTACGCCTCGCGCAAATAACGAGAAATCTAAACGCCAATTTTTAATTACTGATCTGTCAAGAGTACCTTGGAATGTTGAATGAGACAAAAATACTTTAAAAACCTTATTCAAATATTCAACACTCTAATCTCAATTTTTCAAATGAATGTGGAAGGTATAGTTTGTATTGTTTAAAATGTTCATACTTCCGGGTTTTTGAATCAGGAAGAGGAAATGCGGTTCAAACTAATATTATTAACATTTTCAGAAGTCAGTGAAGTAGCACTAATGGCATCACCAATCATGTGTAAAAAGTTTTTCTTATTACTGATACTATCTTCAACATAACCAGTTGCTGCAGTTGTCGATTTCCATCCAACTTGTCGTTGGTTTTGATTGATCTTCCTACCACTGTTTGCCATAATAGTAGCAGACGTACGTCAAAAGGCGTGTCTTGTGTACAAAAGACATAACTTGATTTGTGTACTTTTCCTTTTCGCACCGTAAAAAACATCGCTCTGTACTCACATTTTGAGGATGCAAATATGCACCAAATATATATAACCGATCCCTATCACTATCGTCAACAGTAAAACGTCGAGTTTGTATAATTCTTCAAATATCAATTGCAGATTATAAAAACTTAATAGAAAAATCCTTGCCGACAATTTCGTTTGATCTGGCATAGGCGTAGATACCTCATTCTATAAATTTATTATTTTCATAAATACTTTTGATCATTATACATTTGACGGCATTAAACTTTGTTATTTAGACAGATGCACTTAATAGTCGTACTAGAAAAAATTCATTATTGTACGCCGTTAAATTGAGTTATAAAACATAAATAGACGAGTAAAGTTCACCTACTTGTAAAGGAATTTGGTTTAAACAGGGTACCAGAAGTAAACTGAGCTTTTTTTGAAACTCATTCGTTTTTTTTTTTCTGGAAAACGAACTTTCAAAGCAAAAACCATTGAGGAAAATAAATTCTTGGCAAATAAAACAAAAGAAAAAAACATTTCAATGCCAAAGTATCTTTATAAATAATCATGGTAATCAGAATCGACTGAAATATAGTTATCACTTAATTGAATTATGATGGCTTTTTTGATAACATATTCAACACAGTTTTTCCAAAGCTCTTGGCGGTCTGCTGCTACGAGTTCTACAATTTTTTTACTCAGTTCTGGAGATTGCTTAAATTCTCGTAATTATGCTTTCACATTTGTCCATAATAACTCTATAGGGTTAAATATGCAATAGTAAGGAGGTGGTTCGAGAAGAGTATGACCCTGTTCTTTGCACAGCTTGCCATTATAGTAAATTTTCTCTAACTTCAGACCTTCAACAACAGTACGCAATTCTTTGTTTGTTGGGTCTTCTTTACGTTCGCTGACAGAAATGGGAATATTTTTTCGACATAAATACTAAAATTTGAGCTTTGTTAGTAGTGTAGTGTCAGATGTCTGAATATTTTCCTTTTTTAAACATTCGAATATATTCAAAATAACTTGCTGTGTTTGTATATCTAGATTATTAAATTCATACTTGTCTTTATTCTCACTACACTGTGCAATTTCATTGTCTTCATTCGTCCATGGTCTAAAGAACGCAATAGTTTGCGATTCGATGTTTTCATTGGTTAACAGTCCAGTAGAGAGTAATGATGAGTCCACGTGGACTGACGGTTTGTTGGATGTTCACCGAATTTTATACGGGGACTAAACATTATTTTTCATTCTTCAATTTGGTGTGTGTCGTGCGTATTTATGAAATAGCACACCCAAAAACAACTGCGATGACAATAGTGGAAACAATAAATTGATGTTATTTGACTTGCCTTGACAACGGAAGGTATAAAATTATAACGTGAGGATCTCAATCATACCATTTTCAGTTCTTATTCAACTTTTTTGTTATTTTTATATTGGTTATTATACGATTTGGAATTCTACCAATGAAAAAAAATTGTGTAAAGTATTGCGAAACTGGTCTCCAAAACATTTCTATTTCTAAAAATCGCGTGTGGTTTAAAGGTATTATAATCTAATAACATTTGATTTTTTATTTTAAGTGATAAAATGGGAGTCGAAATGATCAACTGCTGTGGCTTCAGTTTGAAACACGGGACAATCATAATTGGGGTTGTTCAAAGTATATTTAGTTTTATGTTTCTTGTATTAGCCGCCGCCTATGCTGAACACCCTAACGAATTAATTGACATATCAGATATATCTGTCGGTCCAAGTTTAACTGGTAAGTATCAATTCTTAATATAAAGAACTAATGATAACAAAAAGACTAGGTTTTGATATCCAAACTTACTTTTCAATGTAAAAGAACGTTATTTAAAGCGTGTTAAGAATACTGAAAAATAAGTGGAAACAAAAGTTTGGCCTTCAATCATTTCAAAACCTATGAATCAACTTTTCTAGTTAAGAAATTCATATTATATAATACAGGTGGTTGTAACTGCTACTGGCGCGATTTAAGAAACGATCCTCCGTATATCTAAGAAAAAAATGTTAGAGAAATTGTTTCAATGGTTCGAGTTACAGCGTAAAAAATTTTCTTCTTCTTTCTGCTCTTTTTATTTGGAATTTCAAACTGGAAAACTTTTTTAAACAAGTTTGTAATAGAGAGAGGTTTATAAAAAGCTTCTTCGGTGGTTCCAAGCTGCAAGCCGTCTCGTCTAAATCCATAGTTTATGAAAATTACAATTTGCGAAGTAGTTTAACCTTGAAAGTTTACTGCAACGAATGGTTAGAGGACTAGGTGAAAAAACAGGCCAACAAAAACTTGTTGGGGATGAAACTGATACTCATTTCAATACTCTTTACTGTCATATTACCCAAAATATGAAAAAATTATTCTGCGAACTAAATATCTGATTTGGATAAAAATAGACTATGTTCTATGAGAAATTGTTAGGAAAACGAAAACTGTTCTTGCTGTTATAACTGTACGTCTCATACAGATGTTTTCTCTGTCTACAAATAGAATATTATGCAACCATATACACATGTTAGAAAATTTTGAAATCTTTCCAATCCTGTTAACAAGTCATTAAAGATTATCTTTGTTCACAGCGTTGAGGATTGCTTTATCGATTATTGCTATGGTCAGTGCTCTTGAGTGTGTATTTTCAATTCTACTGATTTTCGGAGCTGAAACGGTGAGTAAACATATTTTTTAGACACTAAATACTGAGTCATTAAATTTGAGAAGTTAGTGTTTCCTTGAACTCAATATATACCAAGAGAAAATTTATATACATAAATGTAGAGTGATCATTAAATTGCTTGAAATAACTCAGATAGTTCGTAATGACAACTAGAGTGAGCCTAGCATAACCTCACTTAACCTAACCTAACATAAAAAAATTTAGTATTTACACGGCTACTACATGCTTTTAAGAAAACTATTGTATTGACGGGTTTGGTGTGGCCAAAGTATATTATAATGGCCAAAAAATCACATTGAAATAGGTCCGCTCCCAAACGAGGATGAATAGGATGAATAATGAATAGAGGAGCCTAAAGGAGAAAAAACCCAATACGAAAAGTGATAGAAGCAAAAAGATATCAGAAAATGCTACAACAAGTAGTGCGCAGGAAAGGGAAAGAACATGGAAAACAATATAGCAGAATAATGGAGTAGCAGTGGATCGTGAAAACTAAAATCCCAATCTCATGCTCGAAATGGCATAAAGAGTTCTAGAGAAGAAAAATAAGATGATACAATCGGATTAATCTTTTCGTGACCACTTTCTACATATGTTTAAATAATATTGGTGTAAATATTCTAAATTCAGGGTACTGTAGGAGCTTGAAATCATCGCTTTAACATAAAATTTTTCCCAGTCGTATATTAAGATTAGATCAGATGAGACCGAGTGGCAACTGCAAAGTGACATGTGGCTTTGAAAAACTTGAATGTGAGTCCCGCAGTCATTTGTCTATGGATAGTCGCTCACTCTCAGAAGAATTGTTCGGCGGTTTCCTTTGGATAATGTGCATTGAGCTTACCAGTGACACTTCTGAGCTTAGCTTTGTTTCATGGAAGACACTTTGGGAATCAGTTGGTAGAATGGGGTGAAGACTTTTCGATTGTTCCAAACCTCGGGTCTTATTCCATGTTTCTGATTCTTTCTAGTTTTTCCACTTTTTTGTGATCACGTCTTGATGATACTATGAGAAATATTTAATAAAAGATTAATTTTGCCTTTTTCGCTAGATTATTAGCTTGTTTATTGCCACGCGCACTTCTTCTTGATGACAGAGCTTCGTCTTGGTGATAAATTAACAACCAGAGATACCAGAAATGCTTTTTACTCTATTATCTAGGATACAAAGTTATATAAACCTGGTTTAGATTTAGTTTCCATACGATGTCAGTATTAAAATGTGCCTATTAACACTATTTTTTCTGAGAAAATAACTATTTTTTATCGAAATAGAAAAGTATTATCTTTGATATTAGTTTTGTCACTCATTGGTTGCGAAAGAGTTGAGTTGAAATAATAATATTTGTATAAAATATAGTTTTTTGATAGTTCGAAAGTACTGCAATAATTTCACGCCAATTCAATAGAAAATGTGATTCGATTTCATAATAAATGATATTTCAGTCATCGTAATGAAATAATTGGTTCACAAGGTTAACGTTGTTCGATTTACCAATATATTCAAGTTTTATCAATACTTATTCACGTGTAAATTTATAAAATATTTTCTAATAAATTCCAGATTCAATAGTTTTAGCGGTTTTTCAAACCATTCTTTTAAATATCCTTAAACATTTATCGATATATTCATGATATTAAACCAATAATCGTTTGATATGTATCATACAATCACAATTAAAATCATTTAAAATATTTTTTTTTATTTGTAGAATCGTCCTAAGCTCCTGTTGCCTTGGTTGATATCGAATCCTGTAGTGTTATTAGCATATATACTGCTCACATTGATGGCAATAATTCATCATACGAGGAGTGCATTATTTATAATTGGACATTTAACGTTAGGATTTTTCGCTACATGTAAGTACTCAACTTTCTAGTGTAGATTGTTAATTGAATACGATATGAACTATTAACTTTTTATAGAAAAGACTATTCTTTGAAATAACAAACAAGTACAACTCGTAAAAAGTGAATCCACTATTTTAATAGTTATGCTATTCCATTTCTCTCCATATTGTGTTTGTATAATTTTGTATACCATTTTTTCACTATATTGTAAATAATACGTTTTTACGCTGTTGTAGAGGACACAAATAACAATTGTAAGAGAGGAATCGATTCTCCTTGGCCACGGATTGTCCGTTAACTTACAACCCTTGGATGCTACAATTAATGCCCTGAAAAATCCCCTTTATCCATCAAACATAGCAAATGATCTCAATTCTATATTTATAATGTCTAACTACTTTTTTAAAATCTAAATAAAGAATATTTGGGAATTTTCTCTATAAAAAAATATACTTCAGCATGAAATATTCAAAACATAAGCTTGATATAGACTTCGGAAGCACGGTTCCTGTAACTACAATAGCATTCTTTGTCTGACACGATTTCTTGTAGTATTGATACATTGGTTCATAATTACCTCTTTTTCAACTAATCTGCAAGCAGTCTTCACGCAATACTCAAAAATACTCATTCTTGCCATTGTTCATTACCTCCTGATTTTTTTCCTAAATTTATATTTCTTTTTCTTCGTTTCATCATTAAACTTGTTTGAACTCGTTCTCGCGAAATGATGCTTTTGCGCCCTGCAAATGTGCATCGTGCACATGTTTTCCTGAACGCAAGACATTTAATCTTTTCTCTGATCATATATCCGCATTTTCGACATCTATTTCACTGCACTTACATTTGCTGTTTCACTTTGTAGCACTTTTAAACAGTTCTTAGTCGCTACAGTAGCTCTGCAAAAAATTGAAGCTGATTGTGATTTCAACGATGATGCTATCCCTAATTTTTTTGGGTTGTTTCATCATAAATATGAATCACAATTCATACTTCACAATTTTTAAGAATTTTGTCTCAAATCTTCTTTGAATCTTTACCTTGTCCATAATCTTTCAGGGATTGGAAATGACTAGGAGCTGAGAAATTTTCATTTCGGAATAAATCTTATTTGATGTTATTGTATTTGGTTTCAAATTATTTGAATTAGCTTCTTTTGTAAAACCAAATCAGTGACTTTGTTATTTCGCACATGAAAAGGGTTGTTTCTCGATTTCATTCACCAGGTGTACTTGTGAGGGATAACGTTACTTGCTATAGTGAAAAATGAAGAGCATCTGTAAGAAATTGAACTTGTACACACGAGCCCATTTTATCAAAATTCAAATGAATATGCTAGAAAAATAGTGTTTATTTCAAAAAAGCACTGAGTAACACAGTGTGCCAAAAACAGGGAAGGTCGAACATTAGGATCAAAAAACCTGTAGCCGTTACCCCGGAACGTTATAGGTAAATAGTGATGACACCATTTATTCGGGGTTGTGTTTGTGTTTGGTGGTGCCAGGAAGATTCAGTTGGAGAGGCTCGACAATCTTTACTAACTCTCCATTGAATTCCTCTTATTATATACCACTCCAAGTGGGGGGAACTTTTTTTAACTGCGCTATTTGACTTACCTTGACATCCCTTGGATTTTATAATATTGAAGTTCGGAGCTTTGATGGCTGCTTGATTCTCCGGAAAAATGATAATCTACTGATAATAATCTCATTAAACTCAAATATTAGTGGAGAAATTAAAAAATATATTATCACTCTCATCGTTTATGTTATGAATTCCATTAATATGTATGTTTTCTTTTCAGTTATCGCATCATTCAAATTTCTCTGTGTATGGAGCTTCTACAAGCATTTGAAGAGCTTGAACTTCTGATCAATTATATTTATAATAATATGGATTTTCTACTTGAATGAATAAAATATTTCCACTAATACTATAGCTTGTATGTAGCGATATAAATATTTTTATATTTTTCAACAAAAATATAAATGTTGTGGTGGATTCATTATAGATATTTAAAACAGAAGATTAATAAAATGCGGGAAAAATGGAATATATAATGATGTGAACCATTGGCTCCTAAGCCTATTTTGTTTCATAGATCACTTTCAAAATTCGGATCTGATGGATCCCCACATATTCCTGAAAAATATCAAGCACAGACACAATGAGTCATATAAATTTGCACGTCTGAACAAGCGTTGTGGAAGGGACTGCGGCCGGCGCGGCAACAGCAAGTCTTGACGGGTTGTACTGGATATATAATATATAAGTTTACCAGTAACAGTCGCTGAAAGGAGAAGTCAACATTTTAGTTCTTCACTATCGGAACCAAATAAATTGTGTATAGACTCCCACATACGATTGTGGACCCCCATTTTGTGTCACGCTCAAAATAGACCCCCGTCGAGTCTCCAGTAAATCTCTAGAGGTCTACCTGGACCACTTTGGGAATAACGGATTTAAACCATCAATATTTTCGACAACCTCCAGTTTCTAATTCTAGTGAAAAATAAGTTTTCCTAAATATCTAAACAATACTTTCAAATTGGCTTAAATTCTAATGATATATTAATATATTTCCCAACTTATATCGATAAGTGCTGATATCTACAGGTTTTCAGCAACACTTATAGTTGATTAATTTGATATCCACTTTGTTAAACCTCTACTCTAAGCTGAGAGACATTCACTAAATACATTTTTAAATTAATTAAATGCCCGCATTGTGGAAAAAAATAACATAAAGTGAAATTTTATAAAAAAATCATCCTTTTTATTTGTATAAAAAATTTAGCTCGTTCCAATCATCCCTTACTTAGGACCACGTCAATATTTGCAAAGTGGAAACTCCAGCAAGTATTAAACCGTTCATCATTATATTCATGATCCGGTTGATTGTATGATATCGTAGGTTCGTGGAGTATAATTGGATTAAAAATATGCCAATTAACCATTTTATCGGAGTTGAAGTTCAACCCATCCTTGGGGTAGATATTTTCAATTGATACTTCATTTGCGTTAATTTGAATTGTTGAAAGTTCACATAATACCATTCAAGGATCATAATCATCCCATGAGGTCGACAAAATAAATGGAATTTGTGAGAGCTTCGTGATCCGAGTATTGTTAACTAATCTAATCATTTTTGAATATTGGTGAGATCATAATTGAATTGAAAATAAATCTTGAACGTTTTTTTTTTATTTATAATAAATAAATAGCGTAAATATAACGATTTCCTTTTACAAATTCCCTTCTTGAGAACTTAAGAAAAGTCAGGTAAAAATAAAAACTTTGGAAGAAAATTCAAAATCTTCAAAACTCTGTCTTTTCAGAAGTTATAACAAAAATATACAACAATATAGACAGTTGTCTATTTCAATAGATATCCTTACATTATGAGGGTTACGTTTTAAGCTCTTATAAAAAGTGAAACTAAAACGAAGACGTTCGAAACAAAGTCTTAAATTTGCCCTTAAAGTATATTCATCTTTACATACACTCAAATGAATTCTGGATAGATTTTCCCTTCTCTGAAGCCCAAATCGTAGAAACATGGTTTTGAAAGACTTCAACAGATTCTTGAGGTTATGAAAATCGCGTTTCCAGCATCTCTTGTTGATAGTAGGGAACAAGAAAAAATTATCAGGCGTTCAGACGTTTTCATCCCTCAAATATCCAGTTAGACGTGCTTTATGCGAAAACCATCTGCGACAAAACTTATCTCTAAATTTTCATTAAAAATCTAAATAAGTTGATAAATCTTACTAAGATGACATTTCAAACATACAAAAACGAAGATAAAGGCAAACCCAAAAATATCGAAACGTTTACAGACTAACAGAGGATTGAAACAGGAAAATCCGATATCCAATACGCTGTTCAATATAATATTAGAATGGTAGTACGTCAAATAGGTTTTTCAATACAACTGATTAAAGTAGAAGTTCACTTGGGGTGGTTATCAAGTAGGACGGTGACGAGGGAGGAAATCTAGAAGTAGGGAAGACGATGGATAGTAAACAATTGGAAGAACTGAATGCGATGATAAGTTCCACATTTATTACAATGATAATATAGACAAGAAGGTCGATGTTTTTGATAATCACATTCTTATCAACAAACATATTCCGTTAAAAACAAAATAGCTAGAGAAAAACCTTTTATACCGTGGATCCCTGAAAACATTAGATATTCAATTAAATTGAGGGATACAGCGCACGAAAGGAGCTTCGTCGGAGAAGAAAATTTCATTTAATAAGCAAGTTACATTACAGATTTTTGAATACCGCTAAAAAACTATTTTTCAAGCAGCATTGCGTTTGCAAATACTACTTCCAACAAATGAATAGTTATTTCTGCAACAAGTGTTGTTAAACAGTCTCGTAAGACAAATTCATGTCGCGAGCAATAAACACTTTTTGCACGTGTTGCATACAATACTTTTTCCACGTTCATCCTGTTTTATTTAGGTGTAGAAAAAGAAAAAGCGTAATTTAAAAAATATTGAATAATCAATTAACACTATCGGTTAACATTGAGAAAGCTAGGAACTAGTAATTAGGATAATTTTACTTGAATATTATTTGTACCATTAATATTATAAGTAAATTCTACTTTTTGATTTGCTACTTATCTAAATGTACTGGTGCATGGTATTGTCATTTTCTTCGGCTTGAAATATTTGTTTTGCAACATTGAGTTCGATTGCTCTACGTATCCTCCCGCTACTGTCGCCGATTTCCCTTCGCCCTGTCGTTTGAATTCTAGTATATCTTCTCCTGTATCTGCAAGAGTGTTGCGGATGATCCTCTGAAGCAGTGACCTGTGCACAGCTCAGGATTCACCAAATTTAGAAATTTTGCAATTTCATACGGGGTTTTAGCCAACGTGTTCACACCAATAGCCTGGACAATGCACTTTTCATTCCGGTAATTGATAAAAACAGCAACAGTCAAAATCGAAGGGTCCACATCAGAAGAGATAGCAATAAGAAGAGGCGTGCGACAAGGATGTCTATTGTTTCTCCAAGTGTTTAACCTCTACTCTAAGACAGTATTCAGCGAAGCCCTCGAGAATACACTTGCAGGCATAAAGATCAATGGAAACATTATAAACAATCTTCGTTACGCAGATGATACCGTGATAGTGGCCGGTAGCCTACCAGAGCTTCAATCCCTTATGGAAGTTATTGTAGAATATAGTGAGCAATTAGGCCTTTATATGAATAAGTCCAAGACCAAACTATTAGTATTCTCAATAATATAAAGAAACCACCACCACCCTAAGACTCCTTGGAGAGATCATTCAACAGGTAACATCTCTAAGATACCTGTGCACGCTCTCAACCAGCAACGCGACCCAAAACTCTGAACAACATAAGCACACTTCTGGCAAAACTCAGCATGGAACTCTGGACCAGAATGCTTTGCTGTCACATCTTTTCTGTTCTTCTGTACGAATGCGAAAGTTGGACCATGGATGCGGCAACAGAGAAGAAAATTGATACGTTCGAAATGTACGTCTACAGGCGAATGCTGCGGATATATTGGACGGAACATAAAATTACAAAATTGTATGCGTTGAATTTACTTTATCGACAACATATAACTCATCTCTCAAACAGAAATTCCATTCTAAACATGAAGAATCGCATGGACCGACACATACTTTGTTTTATTTATAAAATAATGCAAAACGATCAACCTTCTTATTTGTTCAATTCATTCTATACGCTCAACAATCCTTGAGTACCTCAACATCGTAAGGCTATCTTTCAAAAATCTTTTTTGTATACCTCGGTTCAAATGTGGAATAGTTTAGCGGAAAACTATAAGAAACTCGCATTCAAATCGTTAGAAGACAACACTCACGCAACTAAATCCTCAATAATGTATATTCAGATAGAGCGACGTTTTTAATGAGTGTACATCTACTTTATATTTTTCTTCAACGGGAATTCAACAGTAATACTGTCCACATGTAAGGCAGTCTTCCGGACCAAATTTCTGCATCCCAATAATATGAAAAACTTGGATCTCAGTATTTACTTCTGGCAAGATGGTGCACTATCATATTTTAATATCAATTTTCGACAGTTTCTAGATAAAAAATCATTCTGCATCTTTACCTAGAAAATATTTTGTTTGAGATCTTACATCTCTTATATATTCCGTTAAAATGTAGAACAGTTCACTGGAAATCTATAGAAAACCCACATTCAAAAAATCTGTTATGTTGAGAAAAGTACCTTCTAAATGGGCAAATGAGGCTTCACACTAAAACAGATGAAGAATTACCCTACAGAAAATTTTATTCCGCTGGTTTGGGTCGCGTTACAGTACTGGTTCTATTTCATTTACATCTGTACAAAACAATAATAAGACAGTGAGCTACGTACACGAAGCCTGGATTCTTAACAAAGCAGTGAAGAAAATCTAGATATATGTAAAAAAAATACTCAGGTGGATAGTAGGGGGTGAAGAGGATAAAGAATCATAGCTAAGAAGAACAAAATAACTGAGAGGAATAATAAGATTCAAAAGAGAAGAGTTAGTGGGTCACGTAAAAAAGAATGTTAGATTTTAGAGCAAGAGAAAAATATGGATATGGAACAAGAAAAAAGTACTGAGAAACTAAGGCAGGTATCTTTGATGGACCTCAGACACGTAAGTTAATTAATAAAAGGAAACAAACTTTAAGACTTTTATGAAGGATGTGGAAAGGCTTGTGTGGTTGTGTGAATCTTTTATAGTAGTTATACAGAACAGACGGACAAGAGGTTATGCTAGCTGGATTCGAAGACTTGGGTTGTAATGAGAGTATAAAACTAGATCTCAACCGCTATCTATATCTATTACGATACAATTTAGAAGAACTAACCGGAGAACAAAGATAATATGTTCATCAAGAAATAAAAATAATGGAAAATGGATATCATGGAAGGTGAGATACTCATATAATGACCAACTACTGCTGGAGGATTATGCCCAAGTTAGTTACGAGGATGTATTGATATCTAGTTATCCTAGACCAGTTCCAAGCATAAACAAAATATTGCGTTACCATAGCAACGAACAATAACTTATTAGAAGTGTCAGTATAAAGTTTGACGTCAAAAAAGTAGACCAGGGTTACGCAATGAACTAAAATAAAAAAGATGTTCACCGAAACTGTGGAAATCGGAAAATTGGAGTATCGTGCCATCATCAAGTACCTGTATTTAAAAAGGTTAAGAGGTAAGCAGATTCACGAAGATATGCTCAATAACCTTGGTGATCAATGTCCTTCGTATGTCACCGTTAAAAATTGGACTGCAAGCTTCAAAAGAGGTAGATTTTCCATTAAAGATGATGACCGATCGGGAAGGCCAGTTTCTGTGTCAGATCCCGAATATATCAATGCAGGTCATAACATGATTTTATCAGACCGTCGAATTGGGCTAAAACGGATATCTGAAGCACTAAATATTTCCTATAAACGCGTTCATCAAATAATTCGCGTCAATTTGAACATGAAAAAAATTGCTGCAAAATGGATCCCCAAATGTTTAATGTTGACCAAAAACGTGCAAGAGTAGAAGCATCGCGTTCGATCTGTACTTGATTTGAAAACGATGTAGACTTCTTAACCCGAATTGTTGCTATGGATGATACTTGGATACATTTCTACGATCCAGAAACGATCCAAGACCTAAGAAGTTTCGTGTTCAAAAATCTGCTGGAAAAGTTCTTGCTTCAGTTTTTTGGGATTGCCATGAAGTAATCATGATGGATTTTTTGGATAAGAGTACTGGAGATTACTCTTCAACATTACTGACCACTCTACGGAAAAAATTAAAGAGAAAAGACACGATAAGCTATCGAAAGGTGTTCTGTTTTTGCAGGACAACGCCCCTGCACACAAATCTCATCTTGCCATGCAAAAAATTCGTGATTTAGGGTTTGAATTTCTAGAACACCACCCTTATTCACCATATTTGGCTCCGTTCGACTGTCTCTTTCCTCAACTGAAAAAAGTTCAAAAGGTCGTAAATTTTCTTCCAATGAGGAGGTAATAAAAGCTGTGGAGGTCTGGTTTGCAGAGCAAGAAGAAACATTTTGTTTGAAAGGTCTAGAGACGTTGCAGGTTCGCTGTAATAAATGTATCCAATCAAGAGAAGATGTTGAGTAATAAAATATTTTGACATTGAAATTTTGTTTGGTTTTATAGTAAGCTAAGAATTTTTCAATATATCCTCGTATATTCATGAAAATCACAAAGATGATTTCTCAATGTTTAATTCATTAAATTTTATATTTTGTGAAAACTGTGTTTTTATTTATCCTGGGAAATAGAATTGATACAAAACAGAAAAAAAGTTTATCATATTTTTGATATCGCCGTGTAAGACATGAAATCTGGTCTAGAAAGCTTTATACCAAAATTGTTGTAGGGCAGTGTTTTCGAAGAGTGATAGTGCTTTTAGAAAGCCTCAAAATCTTTCACAGGGATGTCAACTAAAAACATCGAATCGTTTCTTTGGTAGAAAAGTGACATAAGTCAAAACTAGTTAATGTTCAGTAGGGCGATATAAAAATTCGAAAGTTAACACAGCATTCTAGCTAGGTATGAATATTATTCTATTCAACACTTTTTTATGTTATAAATCTAATTAATAGTGCATTTCTTAGTATGGTTTAATGTTTAATTGAAATATTTAAACTAAACCCTAGATAAAAGGAAATTTTTGTCCTCTATTCGAGTTGTGACACTTTTTAATAAAAACTAAGCAATACCAACTTATAAAAGTCGGTTTCAATTCAAGTTCGATTATTATAAAAACTGATCTAGATTATAATTTTAATATCCTAGTCCTAATATAATAATATACAAAATATTCAGTTGAATTCATAAAAAAATTGTATACAAATTAGAGCTAAGTTTTGTTGTCCAAATGATTGTTTATCAAAACGTAATATGTATAGAATTTATAATGAAAAATGACACAATGCCAGAAGTAGCGTTGTATAAAAGTCATAACATAAACTTCTATGTGTACTCACATATAACCAAGTTGAAAGTTTTTTGATGAAATTTTCACAAATGCGACGTTCTCTCATGGGATTAAAATAACATCAGTCACTTTTCTATGAAAGCAAAAGGTTGACCACCAAAATGAACAAACGACAATTGCACCTCCTAGCGACGACTGCTCAAGTTTATAGTAATGTCGCTTTTCCACAATTTTGACTTGTGTCACTTTTCTAGCAACGGATCGAAATGTATGTTAAGACAAAACTCCATTGAGAACGTTAATTAGGTTATAAAAATCTAGAGATAAACTATTATAAGATTACATATTCTGATTATCAAATCCACTGCGATCTATATTTGTGTATAGACAGTATATTAACTAAGCTGTAATTTGTGGGACTGTTGGTAACATTCATACTATATACTATTTATACTACTACGTGCCTGACGGTATATCTTCAGTGACTGAAGACGACAATTTGATTCAAAACGTCCGGCAGACAATGTAAGTGTTGGTTTAGTATGAGTATAAATAGTTTCTTAAGTATAAACAGTAGATGGAACAATGAAAAAAGAGCTTCGAACTTTAAACTGTTAACTATAAAATCCACGAATGAAATTTTTTTAAATATTATTCCATACTATAGAGAAGTTTTCTTTGTTTTCGTGATTATTCCCTGTATTATTGATTGATAGTTTCAGCAATTATTTTATATTGAATAAGATTGCAAAATGTATTTTTTTTTTCAATCAAGGTAAGTAGGCTCGGCATAGAATGAAGTTATTCAAGTTTTTCTGTACATTATTCAAATTGTTTCAATTATTAAATCGGGCAATAAGATTTACCGATAAATGCGCAGAAATATTTGTCTAAACAAATTTTTAGAAGACTCCTTATTAGTTTATTAAACTTCCATATTTTTATACTTATATGTTCACAATATACCGTTACAATTTTGTCAAGCTCAGTGTAGATTATACGCATCATCTTTCAAGAATGATTGTATAGAAGCCTACGTTGAACATTTTCTTTGCATTTCAGAAGAAAAAAGGGAAATTGGAATTTGAATGATCCTCGACAGCAATGATTTAATCGAAATTAACGTTAGAATCAATCTCCGTCTATCAATAATTTCACTATCAAGTCTCCTTTACCTGAAAAGTGATGGTAGGTTATAATTTTAACCTTCCATTAGGCGCGCGGGTATTTCTAACGTATTTGGTCGCGTTGTATCTAGCAGATACATATATCAAATAATTTTTTTTTGTTATTATTATTTTTAATATATTAATACAGCAAATTTTATATGAATACTTCTTTTCTCCAGTTTTAATTTAACATTTTTGCAAGTAAAAAAAAATAATTATTTTATATGTGAAATGTGTAAAATTTTATTTAGGTTATTGCCAGAACTAGGTTTAAAGTTACATTATTTATTCAAAATATTTTACAAACTTATAAAATTAATCGGAGTAATCACCCTCTTCAATTTCTTTATTATAACATTTATTACAAATCATATTTGTATGGAGTTTTATACATAAATGAATTTCACATTTTTTACAACAATATGCAGACACTGACATTTTCTTATTTTCTACATAGCATGGTTCGCATCGCTTTCTTTTACTTGGTCCAGGTCTTGCCTCTTGAACTTCTTGTTGTGCTTCCAAGGTTTTGTAATTTTTGAGCAAATCTTTGGTTTGCCGTGGAAGACTTTTTATTTGGGCCCTCACTTTTAGTTGTTCGTCTAGCATGGCTAGTCCTAATTTTTTCAAATATTCTCTTCTTGTGACAAACGTATTTTTGTTTCCAAGAAATATCAACCGCGAGTTGATTCCAGCTACGTTCAGTAAATGGTAAAAAATTAACATAGGCCACCTCTTAGTTGATCTAGCAGCATTATAAGTAGCGCAAAGCTTGTCGACCACATCAACGCCGGATTTTGTGTTGTTATAAAATGATATTATTTCTGGCTTTTTTGAAACATCTTCTTCCACTTCGTTCGACGCCACATGCAAACTGGAAATAAAGACTATGGTTTTTCCTTTTTTCAGGACATATGAAACTAACGTTTCATTTTTTGTGTATCCAAATAAACAAATAAACACTTGAAAACAATAAAATTTACGTTTGAATAATTACAAACCGTCAAAATGAACGAGAACTTATCCCAACTAAATCTGAATATAAACTACCGCTTTTGGTCGCGCTGTATCTAGCAGATACAAATCCGGCGGTCGAACGGGTTTAGGGTGGCCAGGGGTTGTAAAAGTGAAATCAGCCGATTGTACTTCTAGGAAAGGCTTCTAGATACATTTGCCGAGAACTACTGCAAATCTCCATTTTCTAGAGCTATTACATAAATAAATATTTAGCAAAAAGTTAGCCATGTATCTCGTAGATACACGCGCGACTAATGGAAGGTTAAATAAAGAGAGAAAAATGTCAATTTGGAATAAATAAATAAAGAAATTCTATAGGGTAGGTTTTCTCAATTTTTCCAAAATAGGGGATGATTTATGGGGGTTTAAAATTAAAAATAAAGATTAATCAAGTCAAAACAGATAAAGAGATGTCCGTTTAAAATAAATAAATTATCAAAAAGAATGAATACGTTTATAAATATTTTTTTTCTAAATAAGGTGTGATATATAGGGGTTGAACATTTGGGATGCAAAATATTTGAGTTGAGACACAAACATGAAGAGTCAATTTAACATAAGTAAGTAAGTTGAAAAATTATAAATAGCATATTAAAGCATTAAATAACTTATTCGAACCTTGAAAGTATTTTTCAATCCATAAAACTCTTATACTTTTAAATATAATTTTATTGTATTTTTGCAATAAATTTTCATACAAATCGATGCAGGTTCATGGTCATTAGAAGACAACCCTCACGTAACGTAAGGAGGGAGAGATATTTGAAATTATCTGAAATTTTCATGAGGCATTGTGATGAAAATCCTCATCAATGTAGTATATTCAGATAAAGCAACGTTCTCAATGATTGTGAATCTTTTTTATTGATCTTTTTTTCTTTAGCGAAAGGGAATTTAACACCTAAGTAACGTTGGGCACAGGCATGGCAGTGCTTCCGGACCAAATTGCAGCATTTCTGCATCCGAAGGGAAAACTTGGATGGTGCAACTACCATATTTTAGTCTCAATTTTCGACACCATCTGCATAAACAGTTTGAAGGAATTGCCATTTAGGTCATGTCATCTGATCTTGTAGATTGTATATTGTTTTGGGGAGATGTTTTAGCTCTACAGTGAGTCTGCACCTTTACCTAGAAAATATTTTGCTTAAGACTCTACATCTTATTGTTCTGCTTCCCAAATACATACCCAAAAAAGTCTATTTTTTAGGGTGGTTCTTGTGTCTCACTTCCCTAAGGGTTAGTACTATACCTTCAGGGTACTTAAGCATTTTATCGAAATGGACAGGTGATTCATAGTAGGTATTCTGCTAATTATCTGATGTTACCTTGCTTGATTTTTTGTGGGACATTCCAAAAGTTGAGTCTATGTTAACCAACAAGACGATTAATAAGACTTAATGGAAAGCATAGACATGAAATAACTCTTATAACTCTGCAGATACATCTTATCAAATAATGTGATAAAATCTTATCTTAGAAGATGCGGAATGAAATGATATTTTTGCACATTTGTTCAAAAATGAACGTACAACATTCTAGATAATTCGGTAGAATCTTTGAGAACTAGAGACGCAGAAGAATAAAGAAGAAGAGAACCATATCCAGGAGTAGATGTTGAGGATATCCACAATTCCTCGAAAAATTATAAAAGTGAACGTTGCATTTCTTTATTTTCAATCATTTTCTTTGAATTCATTGTAAAATTGGATTATTTCCTAAGCAATATGCTTATATTAAAACCATTAATTTCACCCCAATCTATGGTATGCCCAAGTTTATTGAAATAATACAAAAAAAAATAATTCAATTTCTATTTGCTTCCTATAACTATATACAGAACATGTCAACTAAAACTATCAATTCACCATCCTTTACCCAAAACAATTCCTTTACTACTACCAAAACCTAAATCCAACCCGTGACCAAAATAAGAACTTCCATAGGTAGAACCATATCCACGTCCGTATCCTCCTCCAAATCCTAATCCAGATCCAAAGGAAATCGCCGGAGCGGAAACTCCAACAGCGACAGGTTGTGGTATCGAAATTGGAACAGGTACTGGATGAGGTACAGGAACAGCTCGTGGTACCTCAACTGGTACGGTTCTTGTGACAGTAACGGGATACGGCTGCGGAACAGGTACTGGGTATGGACGTGGAACATCGACGGGTACGGGATGAGGTACTGGCACTGCTACAGGGCGATCTACACGAACTGGTACTGGTTGTGGGTATGGAACAGCTACTGGCCTGTTTATAGTTGTAACAGTATGTGAGCTGGTATCTCCGCCATATCCATATCCTCCGAGGGATAAACTAGAACCTGCTCTGGCTAAACCTAGACCACCGCCGTAACCTGGAAACATATAATAAATATACGGTTTTCAGTAGAATATTGGTGATATACCTGCTAAGCCGTAACCTCCGGAAAAGGCATAACTGCCTGATCCTAAATGGCCAAATGCAGAGCCGTATCCGAGTCCAAGAAGGCCTCTTTTAGTCTTTTTGTTATCTACTGTCTCACCACACGAGATAACAGTCAAAACAGCAAAGATTAAGCATGCCTGGAACGAATTAAAAGTAAAATTACCGAGAGTTATAGAATATCAGAGCTAACAGATATGGGAGGCGAAAAAAGGGTTGCAGTAGATGCTTGGGGAACAAGTGAAGTTAAACAGTTCACATGAGGTATTATACAATCAACAGACTGCTCTAAATGTATGCTCCTTTTCGTTTATTGGAACATTCTTGATACAGTTCACACTTATATATACCATACTAGTTATGAATTTTTCCAATCTAGTTTATGTCTGGAACTGAATTATGTCATATTTCCGATATCAATTCAATTCTTGATTAACTTTTCATTACGTCAGTATTTAATTACATATTTGCTTACAAAGCAAGTGATATTTTCACATTTGAACCTTATTATTGCCTTTCAGAACATTCTACAATAACACTCCACGTCATAATTAACACTTTCTTCGAAACCCTCATTTTATAGTTTGAATATTCAAGGAAATAAAACATACTAGGTGATTATTTTGTATCTCTGAACACACAATTCAGCAAATTTTGTATTATGTTCAATCCACCAAAAAGATAATCTTCCAGACTCCGTGTTTGCCTTTGCTTTATTGATATAATCTGTAATCTTATGGCGATTTTTAAAACAAGAGAATTTTTTCTTTCAATTTGGCAGATTTTACTTTGAATTGATTTTTGGAATGAGGTATTATTCAACCACAGCTTTCATTCAAATTTTCAATTATTGTGTTCATCTGCGACAGAAAGTTGATGCAATATATAAAATCCATTTCTCTTCGCTTATTTTTCGAAAAAGACAGTATCTAGAGATGAATGTCGGTCGGTTTTGTTTGAGAAAAAACAGATATATATATATATATATATATATATATATATATATATATTTGTTTTTCGAAAAGGTAGAGTTTAAAGACAATTGACAACTTGCGTTGACAGTCTTTAAAGATAAATATAGGCTTGATTTTCTTGATATATATATATATATATATATATATATATATATATATATATTTGTTTTTCGAAAAGGTAGAGTTTAAAGACAATTGACAACTTGCGTTGACAGTCTTTAAAGATAAATATAGGCTTGATTTTCTTGATTTTCAAAAATACGGGCTCTTAAGAGTGGTTTTTTTGAAAAAAGACAATTGTCAGTTTACTTTGACAGTCTTCGAACACAAATGTCAGTTTTATTGTGAAAAAGACAGACTCTAAGGACATATATCGTTTTTTTCTCTGAAGTCTCTGAAGACACATGTCGGTTTGTTTATGAAAAATAAAGTCTAAAGATAATTGCCAGTTTGTTTTGACAGTCTTTAACGACAAATGTCAGTTTGTTTGTGAAAATGACAGACTCTAAAGACACATGTCAGCTCATTTTCTGAAAAGATGGAGTCTAAAGACAATTGTCAGTTTTTTTGACAGTCTGCGAATACAGATTTTGGTTTGATTGTGAAAAAGTCAGTCTCTGAAGATACATGTCAGTTTGCTAGTGAAGAAAACAGTCTCTAAAGACATGTCAGTTAATATTTGAATAAAACGGAGAAAGACAATTATCAGTTTGTTTTGACAGTCCGCTAAGACAAATGTCGGTTTGATTATGAAAAAGTCAGTCTTTAAAGACACATGTTGGTTTGTTTCTGAAAAAAACAGTCTCTAAAGATACACGTCGGTTCTATTTGAAAAATAAACAGAGTCTAAAGATGATTGTCAATTTATTTTGACAGTCTTTCAAGACAAATGTTGGTTTCATTGTGAAAATGATAACCTCTGAAAATAAATGTTTGTTTGTTTGCGAAAAAAAAGTCTCTAAAAACATAAGACGGTTTATTTTTGATGAAGAGAGAGTCTAAAGATAATTGTCACTTTATTTTGACAGTCTTTAAAGACAAATGTGGGTTTGGTTTTGAAAAAGTCCGCCTTTTAAGACACATGTCAGTTTGTTTTTGGAAAAGACAGTCTAAAGATAATTAACAGTTTCTTTGGACAGTCTCTGAAGAGTTTATTTCCTGTAAAGGCAGTATCTACAGACAAATAATGGCCTTAAAAAAAGAGAAATGACGATTTGCTTCATAGTTGGATTAAACATAAAGAATGAAAAAAGATATTCTGAAATTGCAAAACCGATACGGAAAGCGCCATCTAATTAGTAGGAAGATAAATAAAACCTCTTTCATATTTACGCAGCTTAGTTCCAGTGCAATAAAACTAAGACCATTTCAGTTATATGGGGCCGAAAAGATGCATAGAATATAATTAAAGAAGAGCAAATAGTTGTAATGAGTGAGAAGAGAAATTGGAAATGCATGAATCATACATTACGGAAACTAGCAACAGACAAAGGCCACACCAATAGTTGAAGAATAGGAAGAAATTGAAAGCCATCTTCGACAAAATTGGATGAAACTAACAAACGACGCATTAGGGTAAAGATCTCTTTTTCCAACATAGTTTCTAAATCATTGACAAGTTCCCTTTGCTCCATTGTGAGCTATATAACGATGATGATGATGAACGTATGAAAATAAAAAAGTTATCAAGCCTATCACTCTGTAGAACATCGATTAACTGAAGTTTAGGTGATTTAAATTCTTATGACATTGGCAAGTTTTATAACTTACATCTACTCTCGGGGTTTACGATTGATTCAAAAGATTTAGTTCATTCAGTCATTAAATATTCGATAGCCAATACTCTATAATGGATTTTTCATATTTTCCATTCTTAGAGGAAATTGTAATGAATATATATCCTTCGGTTTCCAATTTTATCAAGTTATTAATTGAAAATCTGTCTTTAAATGACATATATTATTCTAATTGGAATCTGAAAGAATATGAGCAAAGTATTTTTTCTACTTTTATACCGGAGTTTGTTCACATGTTAGTCCTAGTACATATTTATATAAATAATTTTCTTAATAGAAAATATCACTCTCAAGCATTGACAATAATTTTAAAATTACTACACTGTAATTGTTTTGTAAGTTTTGCCTTTGGTCTACTTTATGAACTATACGTTGAGGATTCCGAAAAAAATCAAACAAAAGATTTAAATGAAATTAAAATTATTACAGTATTGCCAACAAAAACACACTCGTAAAGTAGTACGGGTCTTTCAAGGATTGAATTCAATCACAACATATGACATAATTAAGGTAAATTCAGAATAAAAAGGATTAACATTAATGGAAGAATGTAACTTCTTGTTAGAGGAACTTCGACCAATCATCTAGAGGACGATTGTATAATAAAAATTGAATTTTTCCTTAAAGAAAGTAGGATATATTTCGGAAAATAAAGACGAAGAGGAGATATTAGCACAATAAAGTTAATATTATATAGAATCTAATAAACCATTATCCAATTACGTAAACAGATTCTAATAAGTATTAGAGAGATATTTGTAAACAAATTCATATGGTCTTTTATAACTAAAACTTTTTCTACATCTATCTATGATTTTTAGTGTTGTCAATAATAAATGAATGATATTAACAAACTTTTTAAATTTATATTATTTCAGAATCATCTCAAAAATATAGAAATGCTAATTTTCTGTAATGGATCAACTTTCTTTTTTTTATATGAAAAATTTTAAATTTTACGATAAAATTATACAAATAGCTTATATAAAAATCATAATAGTATCGCATCTCTTGCAAAATTACCAAAAAAAAAGCATATTAATAATAAATTCTTACTAGGTATATCCTCATTTTGATGTTGAAACACGGGCGAATGCGGTTTGAGAACCAAAAGTATCATTTATATAAAACAAGGCGTTGTCCCCTCTTTTTAAGGATAAATAGTTGTAGGGGCATTTTGAAATATTAGATTCATCTATACTTTCACTATTAAGATCACTAAGGTGGACATGCATCGTTAATTGGATTGTGAAAAAATAGGGACCGAGATCAATGAGGATTGAATAATATGTACTGTTTAGGGTGTTGTTGTTCTTGTGATTTTGAAATAACAATGTGAACGTTGCTGAGTTTAATTCGATCGCTATATATTTCATTCTATATACGCAATATATATTTTATATTCGTTTTTCTGTTTCGAAATTTCTTAGAAATACCATAAGTTTCCAAATAAATGCTTAGAATTCTTGAAAAATGTGAATGGTACGGTCCCCGTCTCAATGAAGCTGAGTGTTTTTCCCAATACAGAATAATTGCGAATGATACAATCTGATTTAAAATCTTATTACGGAATATATCCCATAATTTTCATAAATATAGCTGAGATAATACGGGATATTTCGGGATTTTACTGGCCTTTTATAACCATAAGCTATACATAAGAATAGAAAAAGTTTGAACAAGCCAAAAGCCCTGTGTATTGAAGATTACATAGTCACATATAAAATTTTTTGTCATATGTACCTGTTTGCCAATAAAGGCTAGAAATTTGATTTCATTCCATTTCTAAAAACATCTCTACTACAAATTTCACCAAATATCCGATTGTAGGTTTCTAAGGTGTAGCTCGCAAGGTGTAGTATGCAACATATTAAAAATTCTAGAGTAATTATGAGAATAAAGAAAGGTTACGAAATGTCGAAAAAACCGTACGTTGATAATTAATAACAAAACATTATCATTTGATTGAGAAGGGGGGCTTCAAGCGGCACATAAAGCTCCAGGAAAACAAAAAGTTCAAATCAAAAAATCCTCTTTAGCAAAGAATTACCGACAGTAGACAAACTTCCTGCCACCATTCAAGATGATAGGGATTACCCAAAAATAGTCGAAGGAAACTTTCAAAAGAAAAAATATTTTCGATGGAAATAGTATTCCAGAATGTCTATGAAGCAGTTATATGGATGAAGAGAGACCCTACAAGGAATATATTTTATTTGGACGAAACAAGGATCAACGAGGGTCATTCATCGAATAAATTTTGGTAATAATAAAGCACATAGGTAGTTCAAACGGTTGTGGTTCATTGACCTTTTGACTCTACTCGTTTCGCACCATGAGAAAATGAATGCTCATATCTTCAAAGAATGGTTTGAACAAATGAATCCTCTGAACTGTATAATGGTGATGAATAATGCAAGTTTTCACTCGATATCTTTCAGAAAAAATTGCACTTTATTATCTTCAGTTGTTTAGAAGTTAGGAGTAGGTTAATCAAGTGAAAATACGTGTAGAACCAATTAAAGGCTGAAATGATTCTCTCTAGAGAAGTTTTAGGTCTGTTCAAAGACTTTCAAGTGATGGAAGGCTTTATAAAACAAACAATTGACGTGGACAAGAACCGATTTTGACAATTTTATTTATTATCAATACCAAGTCATATCAACTTAAGAGCGTTAAAAGAATTATCAGACAGCAGCTTGTCAAAGAGTAGTCGCAAACCTAGGTTTTAAAACCCACAAGGTTATCTCTACTAGCAAATTTTCAGCAGAAAAAGAGAAAAGCATTGGCAAAGGAAAACAAACTATCGACTCCGAACCAATGAAACTATATTATTTGAATTAATGAAGCCAGATTTAGAATGTACGTTGATAAAACTGGTTGTAGTAGCATTAAAACTGAAGAAAATGATTTCAGAATGACTGTTCTTGTAATTGACAGACTTTTGTGATCATTTTGAGATCCAGCATCAAACTATCGCCCAATTGCACTTCTTGTCACGTTATTTGAGATCATAGAAAGATTGGTCAAAAAGAGATCATTTCGGTTCATGTATAAAATACTCAACACCCATCAATTAATTTGTATCTACAAGTAATAAATGCACAAATAATACTATATTTTCCCTCCTAAATAATGTTTACTCCAACCTAAACAACCATCATTTCACTGCAACAATTTTCTGTAGTTTTTCTAAGGCTTTCGATTGTCTTATAATCATAATATTTTCATTAACAAATTGGAGTACTACGGTTTCAGGGTAACACCTCTCCCATGGTTAGAGTTATACCTCACCAACAGAAGTTGATGGGTTGACTATTCCTTCCTTTCCCATATTTGAATCTAGTTGCCTAATTCATTTTGGAAAGATCATTGCACAGCTACCTAGGCGGAGCACGATATTTATCTACCTAGTCTACATTAAGAATTAGTTAAAGGCTCAATACTTTACAATGAAAAAAATGCACAATCATTTCCCAATTGACATCAAATCTGTAACACATTTCGCGATAATTTGAAGGCTTATTCAATGGAAAGTGTCTTCTACTCTATAAACGACTTTTATTCTAATAATAATATTTAATTCGAAGCTTACTACGTACTGGTTTGATTTTGTATTTAATTTTTAATACAAATTACTACCTACTTTAGGATTGCCATATAGTTAGTTTTATTATACTTTTAAATTTGACAATGTACTTCTGTTATTGATTGTAGTTTTTTTGTGTATACCTCATATTTAGATTTTATTTTATTTGTGTCTTCATTTAGTTATTTATTTGTTTCTCAACTTCTTACAAGCTTCAGTCTACAAATTGTAAGTAATTTTTTGACAATAAAATATTTCTCTCTCTCTCTCTCTCTCTCTCTCTCTCTTTCTCCATGTCAGGTATTGAAAGAAAATATTCCAAAATTATCGTTCAAGAAATTGCTGTAATTTCTCACAAAAAGGTCAACATCTTCTGAACAGCCCTCGTATCAATATATAGCAATCAAATAACTTATTTATTTACATTAATGATTAAACAAATTATTCATATTAGGTGCAGCATATATTAGTACAGCCTTACCTTCTTTTATCATACATTTACCTGAAAATTCATAATTATTCAGAGCAAATCTGTTTGTAGGTTATGAAACAAAAACATAATTGGAGTTAAGCAAGATAATTTATTTAAAGAAAAATTCGTTTAGATATATCCTGTTGGGTATCGACGACCTTCGGTTTTTCTTGAATCTCTCAAGAATGTTCACTTTCTCGGCACAATTCCAGACCAAAATACAATATTTTAGCATTATAGTGAATTTCTGTTGCGCAAAATTTCCCGTGGAGTATTGTTTTAGTGCTGTTACAATCACAACTTTAAGACTTCGAACCATGCTCTCTACGCAGACTCTTCCATGTTGCTGCGATTGTGTTATTATTATCTAGCAAAAGTCAACTAAATAGGAGTTCACAAACTTAATTCCCTTAAAATTCCCTTGGTCACCTACTATATACAGTGAGATAAAATTAAAAATGCTCACACCCAATGGTATGACTGTGTGTTCAAAATAAACAATTTGTAAGCTCTTCCATTATATAACTAAATCTATATCAAACTAAAATTGAATCAACCAATTATTAAAATGCACTAATGCATTAAGTTGAATGGACTGATGGTTCCTATGATGGATTCTGAAGGGGTGCTATGATGAATTATGTTGTAGGAAATATTTCTATGCTAGAGTTGCTAGCTAGAGTTGTACGCCGTGAGTTTTCAAAGGTATTAAGATTGTTTTTTAAAGTAGAACCCAGTTATTCAGTGATACTTTGGACTTACGATCATTAAGCTAGTATATTTGATTTTGTTTTATGTTAAGTTGTTTGAGTTGGGTCTATATATGTTTTTTGGTCTTACAGAAGCTTCGAGTTGCCGACACTTATTGCGGGACATATCAATGCCTTGTGAGTAGATTTTTTCCCATCAATTTTGATATGCCATATTTTCATTCAACTTCATATTTTATTTATATTATTTTGTAGGTTAACTGATGCCAAAATTAAGTTTATGTGGGGAGAGTTTTATCGGCAGCTATTGATATCGGTAGCTCTTGTTCTTTACAAGTCTGTAATGTAGAAGAGATATATCATCGATCCAAGACTACTCCCTTTGATATACACAGAGATAATGGGCTATAGGTTGTTATATTCAATGTTATGCATAACGAGGAAAAAGTCTTTTCAAAAATATAAGTTAACCATCTGAAAGTAGTGAAGAAGAAGGACCCTTTTCAATGGTTCAGGATATGAGTACGAGTCCTGTAGGGCAGTATCTTTAAGCATTAAGATCTTGATTCGCTCGATTAACCTATTAACATGTTCTATTGTTATAGCTTTAATTCAGGAACCACACTGATAGTGGAAAATCCTGAATAGACTCCATAGAAATATAGTAATCTCAATCTGCTTAGACAGCAGAGCTGTGTAATACGAGACATAACGGCCGAAATGTTCTACTCTACTCTAAGCTTATACTGAATTATAAGCAAGTCCTCAAAGGACCAAAAAAATTGAAATTTGCATAGCAAAAAGTGTTGTTATTACGTCTTTCCACGATTTGCTTCCAAGACGGAGATGCTTTGAGATACCTAGACAAGTTAAGGCATACATATGTAGGTGCATCTCTTATAAAACAACTGCTACACTTAATGACGACTCAGAGTGCTGCTAGCGCATGGAGGAGAAAGACACAATATACCACGTTATCTGTGAGTGCTCATCTTTCTTACAAATGCGGTGAGCTAGCCTAATCAAGTCAAAAGGTTGCAGCCGAAGCCTCTGATAACAGTTTATGGTAATGTCAAGTAAGGCAACTAGGAGACTATCACAAGGCTTGAAGATACCTGGCCGATCACTTTCGTACTATGAATAATGATGTTATGAATATAATCATTTCATCTCATCAATATTGACAGATAAATAAACATATTGAGTGAAATCGTAATAAAATTGGCATTTCCAGATAAGCGTTTTCAATAGATTATTTTTTGTATAGTTTGAATAGATGCAATAACGTTAAAAGAATTATAATGCGAGGTAATCAATTGCAAATATTTGATGAAAATCGATTATATAAGATAGTCCATACAAGGAAAGACTAGATTTCCATCAGATACTATAAAAAAAATTTACTCATGTAAAAAAATACTAACAGGATATCTCATAATGAAACACTTTCCCCGCGTTTTTAAGACACATTTGTAATGAATCTTACATGTTTCTCAAATATAATATTACCTAATACTTTGCAATATTCTCGCTTTTATGGAAAAACTGCATTTCTGAATTTCTTGTTGTTATTAACCAGATCAATAAAATAAGATCTAGGTTTTGTCAACGGAACATCATTATACGAAGGTCGGACTATTATTTAAAGATTTATGTGAAACCTAACCTAACCAAATAGAAACTGTGATCTACTTTTTATCATATCAATTAGTCGTTCGTTCAAAGAAACTTTTTAACATTTGGTGAGTCTTCATTCTACTTTTTTATTTAATTCTTGAGCGTTTCTACTTTGTTTATAATATTTATTATTAAACACCCACATTACTTTGAAACGTCATTATTAGTATCTATTGAAGAAATTCCAATTGAAAATGGAATGAAATGAAAATTACTCAACAGGAAAAGTAACATGTTATTGGAACGACGGATCTCCTCTCAACAGTGTAAATATCACAATCTTATTTTTTCTTTAAAGTGCATACTCTAGTTTGTATCTTCATCTTTCAAAAAAATTTTTTAGACGACGCCATCTGAAAGTTGTTCGTTCTGTATTCATTTACATACCGAAAGTTGCGTTTTGTACTGAAAGTTCCGTATTGCAAAACACTTTCGGCACGCTCTGAAGTGGACAACTTTAACTTCCTTAAACGTTACTCTAGCCACTTCAATGTTGACAATTTTTAATTTTTAATTTGATGAATAATAATCAATGATGATGAAAAATAAAACATCAGCGATGAAGAGTTACTCGAATACACCGAATCTCACCAAAGAAAGCAATGCGGCCGTTCTTAACTCGTTACCGGATAAATCTCGTGCAAGGTACGAAAAAGGCGAAAAACCCAACAGAAAACGTAGTGCTCGCTTATTTTTCAGAAAAATCTAGAGCACTGGAGAAGTTCTATTTTATGGTCTACATTCTCGATGATTAAAAGTACTCCCGCAATAAAACAAGATGTTCAAATCAACAAATATCCAAAACTCATCAATTTCCTGAAGAAACAAAACAAAGGGTACACTGCAAAAAAATCAAAAACTTTAAGCAGTGAAAATATAATATAATTCTTGTTTCATTCTTATGCGTTGTGTAAGCCGCGACTGAAATACTACTTTGTTGGACTCGTCTGTTGCTCGCCTCGCTTCGATCGTCTCGCAATTTTCAGACTGGTTCCATTTTCCAAGAAAAATGAATTTTTTTGCAAATTTTCAGTCAGAAGTCATATTCTAATAAAGAACGAAATAGGTCGAACTGTCGATTTTGAACTCATTATGCCGCCTTGGAAATTTACATATATATCTATCAACAAGTATCCTGATGAATATGTATATAAATCAATATAAACTCTAATTCTGATGTCCGGAAGAGCTACAACCCCAATACGTGATTTATACTTTATGAATAATCAAATAATGCCCTTTCTAAAATCATCCTTTTAGCCAACTTGAATCCAATCCAATTTCTAAGCCTCACCCCTCCCCTCGTTGGTGTGTTTCTGTGTCACCTGGTGAGCACGTTCATCAGCGAAATAGCCTACGAGAGTGAATAATTGAAATGTTGCTTCCAACTCTCAAATTGCTTTCCACGCGCAGTAGGTAGCGGTCTCCCCAGCTACAGTTCTGCAGATGAAACTTTTTCCTATATCAGGTCCTTTTGGAAATATTCTATATTCAACTTCCCCTAACTTAAAACATATACAATTTTAATTTCAAAACATTTTTCTTTATACTTTATGAATATATTTCAACCCCTATTGAAAATTCAGATTATGCGTGAAGCTAACTTTTCAGCGAATCTACAAGCAGTAACGTACACAAATACTGAAATCTCAAATGAGTTGTTTGATACCTTATTTTTAAGAACGTTAAATTGGGATCAACATATTCTGCAATGGTATAAGAATCTATTCCTCGTGTAGATAAAAGTGTTGTTAACACGTTTTCAACAGTCTGCTCGCATAACAGGCTTTGTGGAGATTAATAGAGATCTAACATAAGACAAGCGAAGGCACACATAGATAGGCCTTTTCTATTTATTACCACTATTTGAAAAAGCTTAAAATACGATGAGATACCTTTTAATGATCATCTAAGACGCCATCCCCATACTATGGGCTGCTCAAACGACTTGAAATGCAAATGGTGTATGGAAGAGAAATCAATTGCATTTTTGAGGTTAAAACACGTTTGAAAGCCCTTCAGTTTGCTTAGTGAAGTTAAAAGGTTCAAGTGAATGTGCCCTTATGCGATTTATCTCGTCACTCCTCATGGGAACATTTAAGATTTGTTTACCATATATTATGTAATATGATGTGTCCCTTAATTAATTCCATTAACGTATCTCGGAATACCTAATTTCTGTCTTATACTAATGTGAATGTGAAGAACCATAAATCTACCTATTAAGTTCTACGAACTATTATATTAGTTAAATTTTATTGTCCTCAATGACTTATTTAAGCGGCTACATATGTCCCATATTTTTGCATAAAAATCAATTATGGCTTTCGTATACAATAGGATTAGTATTTAAGAGAGCATAAATACACCTAGAGTGCTCTAAATAGTCTTGACATCCAATGAGAACAGTCGTCAGATTATTGAAATCACTTTATTTATTTATATTTTATGTTAATGAATAGTTTTTTCAACGATGAAGATTCAAATTAACACTTTTCTGTCTACATATCCAAATTTTCTAATTTTTGCCCTAATATTGTTAACATACAGTGCACCAAAAAAATTTGAATAGTGAATTTTGTAGTGTCCTGGTAACTTTCACATGCCAATTTATGCATTCTATTCATCATATCTTGCACCATAATAAAACAGTAAAACCGTTTTTAACAATCATAACATTTTTTCGCTACAAATTCCTGCATTCGATGGTAATAAAGGAACAGGTTTATGGATGAAAGACACTTGTCCTAGACTTTCTTTTTTAAAGTTTCAAGATTTCGACTTAAAGTGTTAAATTTCTAATAACTCATACGCAAGAATAGCTTGAAGTAGTCACTGTGTCCAATATAACAAAATAAATAGTTTATTATATTAAATTTCACCGCACAATAAATAAACTTGACAAGATGGCATTTATTCTATAGTTTTCAAGAGTTAATGAAAATAGTTATTTATGATATAAGTATTGAGAGTAGGATTTTACATAAAACTCCTTAAGATCATAGTGAATTTTTCAACTCCACCGTCATTTATACGTACATCATACGAGGGCCTTTTTTTTCAATCTCCGATCGCTCCGTGGGCAAAAGAAAGCGGCCATGTACTGTAGGCGACTGCGACGCTTTCGCACTACACACTCCTCCATTGTTGACATTCAGGCGTCAGTCGGCGTTGTGCTACAGCCATGTAAACATGTGCGCTACTATTAATGCTCCCGCCAAGTGTGATTCGTTTTCTACAGGCTGAAGGCCATCGGAAAATTAATCGTGTGTATGGGGAAAACTTCATGAGTAATGGTGCGTGAATGTTGTCGAAAGTTTAAAGAGGGCCGTAATGATGTGCATGATGAAGGGAGCCAAGACGCAAATCTTTCGTTTCAGATTACCAGGTTCAACGAGTTGACAAAATGGTTAAAGGAAACCACAGATTTACCATTACCGCCTTTATCTTTTTCCTGAACTGGCTTGGTCGGAGGCACTTTCACACCAATGAGGACCTTCAAACAAACGTCAAGGACTACCCAAATTAATTGGCGACAGATTTCTCTGAAAAAGGTATTGAAAAGCTTTTCCACAGATATGTAGTCTTCTGAAGCGTATATGCCATGTTGCCATGTTTAAAATATTTCAAATAATCATCGATGGCAAACTCACCCCACATTTTTAATATATTTTTTTAATATATGTAATAAACCGTCCGCCACATTCTGTCTTTTATGTATTTACCTGCATAATCTTCATATTTCCTTCAAAAACTGAGCCGACTAATAGATTGTTTGGTTTTTTGGTGTTTTTACTCAACTACTTGGTAAGTATGTGTAGTCCAAGATGAATCTGTGTTTTATTTTGAGGTTATTTTTGTCAAAGTCATTATATTATGTGTCAAATAAATATTTTGCAATAATATTTGTGTTTCCTCTAATTTGAATGGAAATTTGACTGGTTACTACCAAGGGTTATTGAAATCACATTTTTAATGGCAAATTGTCACTCATAAATTCGTCAAATTGCGTACAATTATATTTAAAATGCATTGGCAATCTAACTCCAGAATGAAGGTGGAATTGCCAACGTTTCAAAATAAAAAATGATAAACATGCACTTTAGTGGGAAACCCTTGGTATATCAAGAAAATATTGATATTAAAAGAAACTCAAGTAACAAAATATAGAATTTGATTCTATATTGCTTTAGAAAAATGAATTACCTAATAACGATATTTGTAGATCAGAACAATCAAACATTCATTCAAATTTGTAAAAAGTCAAAATAGTTTGGTGTATTTTTATTGATAATTTGGATTGTACTGTAACAACAAATATAAATAGTGAAGAAATCGAAACTGAAACTGAGCTTGTGTATGCCGAATTCCACGCCGAAGCCTTTGGACATCGAAAAGGCAGCGAACAGAACGGTTTTGGATCTGCTGCCTCAGAAATCGAAACAACAGTATGATATTGCACATAAAAGACTTATACAAGTGTGAGTCGAAGAGGAGACAATACGTGGGGTATCGTCCAAAGAAATAAAAAATTCTTACAAGAGAAGAGATCGATAAATGTTTCAATGAATCTCCAGATACCTATTATATGATGATGAAAGTGGCAATTATTGTTGATGTATTTGTTGTCTGTCGTAGTGGAGAGGCTATGCAGTTTGAAGTCACATGAAACAGAAGAATTAGAAAATTCGTTGCTAATGCGGATACGAAAATCAACGACTAGCGTAGTTTTTGGATCCCTTCAAACTGTCAGTTAATACTGCAAATATGCTGCATAACGCTCACCTAGCACTTCTCATTTCTGTTCAAATACGTTGACAATAAATGGAGAATTTAAACAAAGGTAATGAATAAAGGAATAAAATAGAAATAAGAGCAACAAGAAAAAAGATAAACAATCAACGCAATTTTCATCCTCAAGCAAATAACTGAAACGTCCATATAATATCAAAAATCACTGTTCGTTTGTTTTTTGATCTCCAGAAAGCATTTTATAGAGTTCAAATAGCAGTAATAGAACGTAATAGCCGACAAAGTAGATGAACTACAGGGTTTGCCATATAGGATCCAAATAACAGTCAAAAACCTCAATATGCAGATATCTAAACAACATCAATAGTGAAAGCAAAAGAGCCTACAAGATATAAAATAGCCGTGGACAACCCCATTGACTAGTATATGTAATGTAAATTCTTAGGAGTTGAGATCACCAGCGCCAAAAACTTTCAAGTACGGACCAGAGTAAATAAGGCCTAAAAAATATCTGTCGATTTGCTGGACCTCTTATGAAAAATATGTCTACCGAAATTAAAATCATATACAGGGGATACAACAAAAACATTGAGAACTATTGAAGGAATGAGCCTATGAGATCAAATAAAAAGCAAAGTTATAAGAGAAATCCTGGATAAAGTCTACATAAGCAACTGTTTTAATTGCAATGTTAATATTACTATATAAAAATAAGAGAATGGGAAACTTTGTTAATAAAACAAGTTCATGATAAACAGCTGCTCCACATCGTTTAATCTGAAAATACTTTTTTCCTCTTCATACTCGTATATGCCTTCTGTTAGTAATTTGATTCTTAGCATGATATTTCGTGATTATTTCACATTAAGCCTTTGTTTATAATCCACTAATATAATTTACCTCCCATGGAATTTTCTATTTGAAGAGAGATTCATATAATCACCCTATATATAGAAAAGTCGAGTTAATACTCGCGATTCTGTGCATAAATCAAGTTCGCGTATATGTATATCTAAAGACATTTCTATTAGGCAATACGGTCGATATTATACTAGTCCATTTAATTACGTTAATCTCATTTATATGGTTGTTGCAACAATACATTATTTGTTCTATGGCCAAGGTTTAAACATCGTGAAATAATTAACACTCTGTCTACTTCCTGCATCACGAAGCGTAAGAGTGGAAACAGAAAATCATTGAATATATTATAGTTAATAGTAATATTTGAAAATTAACTGTCATATTTTTCTACATCGTCCGCTTAAGTCGTAAGCTCCATAGCCCCAAAACTCTACACAGTAGACACAAAAAATTTGATGATGAAAAAAGTTAATCGAAGCATTGATCTCATTTTTTTACTAAAGGATTTAAATAGTAGCTAGATATTATTTTCAAAAAAATAATTGAAGAAAAAGAGTTCAGTTATTTGAACACGTAGTACGGTTAGCTTTACAACAAACTGGTAGTCTGGAGTTGCCAAGTTTCATATTTACTCGTCTAAATTGTGTTTTTTTTTGAATGCTTGCAAAACTTTTGTTATGGTCATTTATTTATTACAAAAAAAATTGGGTATTTTCAAGAACCCCTATACTCCACCTTCCAAAGCTTTCCCACGATAAACAGTAATACTTTAATACTTTCTAAAATTGTCATATAATATTAAGAAATAGTTATCTACGTTATGAGTCAAAGAAGTGATTTAGAACGGTTCGAGACAGATGTTTATGGACGAGGCGACGAAGGAGCCGAGTCAAGAATATCTAATCGATTTTTTTATACTGTTTTTGGTTTTAAATAAAACGCAAAATTATATCGAAATATGATATGTCATATTTGACAATTTTACTAAAATATAACTTCTTTGATTATTCTCTTATTACCTAAAAAATAAAAATTAACTGAAGTCATTAAGGTAACATTGTGAACCGTGAAGTGCCATTTTCCGGACTCAAATTAGTACTGTAAAGGCTCGTTCAGAAGGTGACATTCATGTCGTGGCATCAAATGCTGTGATAGCGTTTGACATTCGACGTTAAGACACTAAGTGTTCACACGTACCAACACTTATGTTGCGACATACTATTATCAAAAATGGCTGAGCTCGTAACTGCAGTAGCAGATGTATTAGAAGAACCAATTAATTTGAAGTTGAGGCAAAAAATAAAAAAGGCGAGTGTGGGTGAGAAAGTGGATTAGACGTAGGAACATATTAGGTGCATCAGGAACACTGATGAGGAAATTACAATTGGAGGACTCCAAATCTTTTTGCAATTTGCAGTTCAAATTCTTCGTTTTTGGAAAGGAAGGCGTGAGCAAAATTATACCAGTGGGACTTGGGCTTATAAATTTCATCAACACCAGAACCAGTTGTCATTGATTTTTTCACCTTTCGAAATTCATTGTTGTATGTTTCTCGAATTGATCTAATTTTTGCCCTCGATGCTTTCACATGTTCTAATTTTAAAATGTTCAAAAGCGCTTCTTCCGCTTAATCCCGTTTATTTCTATCCTTAAATGCTGAAATGGACAAGGGTATTGCTGGTAACATTCCAGAAATGTAAGTATATCAAACAATGAAACAAGCGATGCCGCGACATCGCCGGTGTCACGATGTCGTATATCAAAAATTTTTTATATGCGGCATTAGTGTCACGACACCATGACATCGAGACATTCAAGTGTTCAGACAATGCATTGTTCTGGCATTCACGTCACGGCATTAGGTGCCACGACATAGAATGTCATTGTCTGAACGAGCCTTAAAGTCGACTTTAGAGTACAGTATGAAAAAATAGTTTTGTATGTCAAGGACTGAAAGTGCTACTTTCTTGGACGAGTCTGAAATTTGCGAGCAAGCGAAGCAAGGCGGAATCCAACAGAGTAGTATTTCAGCCGCAGCGTACACAACATTTTTCAGACGACGCATAAGAATGTAACAAGAATTATATTTTCTCTGGTTAAGGCTTTTGATTTTTTTGCCGTTTACCCTTGGTTTTGTTTCTTCTGGAAATTGATGAGTTTTGGATATTAGTTGATGTGAATATCTTGTTTTATTGCGAGAGAACTTTTAATTATCGAGAATGTAGACCATAAAGTAGAACTTCTCCAGAGATCTAGATTTTTCTGAAAAATAAGCGAGCACTACGTTTTCCGTTAGGTTTTTTTGCCTTTTTCTGGTGAAACTACTTCATAAAGAGCTCGTACTGTTCTTCGTACCTAGCACGATATTTATCCCGCAATGAATTAAGAACGCCCGTATTGCTTCTTCGGTGACATCAGTTGGCGTGGATTCGAGTAACTCTTCATCGCTGATGTTTTTCATTATCATGCATTTTATTCTTTAATTTAGACAAAACTTCGAATAATACAAATAATTTCAGAAAATTAAAAATTCAAGGTTATGCAAAATAAACGAAGTGAAACTGTCAACTGTCAACAATGAAATGACTAGAGTCAAATTTGAGAAAGTTAAAGTTGTTTACTCCAGAGCGTTCGGAAAGTGTTTTGCAGTAGGGAGCTGTCACTTTCATTACATGGAACATGAAATAAGTACAGAACGAACAACTTTCAGATGGCGTCGTCTAAAAATATTATTTATAATATCAAGATTTGTCAAAAACATTATGTCATTGTATTTAATCAGTCATTCTTGTTTTAAAGGTATCTAATTTCGAACTAAAGGATAATCCTGACTTTTTTTTGTTCTAAAATTTGTTTTTGTGTAATTAAATCAACAACGACATACAATACCTTCTAATAAATTAGATGTTAAATAGATAGGAGGTCAACTCGACTCAATATAAACTAGTCCATGGTTACATCATTGTTTTTTATCAATCTCTTCTTGTGCAATTATATGATTAGCAAATTTGAAATATGCAGTTTTTTTTAAGGAATAATATGTGAAGGACATTCATTTTTTAATAATTCAAGCAAATTTCATATTTCAGATAGCTGGGCTATTCCGCTAAAGACGATTCCCAACATTAATTTTTTAATCACGTTATCAGTTGTTTTTTCTGTGAAGTATGAAGGAGAAAGTCGAAATTTCACATTAAATAATTTTTTTCCACATTATTCTTTGTAGTATATATTTTTTTGATTGCAAATATTGCGATCCGAACAGTTGGTATGACCTGAAAATCATACCTAGCAATACTTACTCGAAATAGCTGTTACTAACAGATTGAGGTTATATTTCACATATCAAACTTGAGCTGACAATATTGAATGTATATATTATCAATTATTGAGTTGGAATAAACTGGGATACAAAAAATAGGAAAGTTTACTTTTCTTACAGAAATCAAGACTGAACATTCTGAAAATTTATAGGAGTGAGACGAAATCGAAACATAAATTGATAGATTTTAAAAGCATAGTGATTGTGAGAACGAAATAAATCTTAAATTGGATGCAAATGCGATCTTAATGTTAGATCGAGGGAGCAACTTTTTGTCACTCACCTTGGCTAATAATGAATATTATTGATTATATACATTTAATATGTGTCTTTCATATCATATACTGTTTGTTCCACAGAAATATCAGATGAAATGACAACAGAGCATCACAAGGCGACAGCTTCGTAGAAATATGAGCAGAAGTTGGGAGTTTCCTGTCGAATTGATTATTGAAAAAGAAAATGGAGATAGATGTAGATTTGTTGGAATCAGAATCAAAGGAAAAATGCAGGAGAATAGAAAGCGGCGTAAAGAAGAAGAAATTAACAAACATGCATTAGATACAACAGTATTCACACACTAGTGGCGAAAATAGAACATAATTTAACAGCTAGTCCCACCAAACTGGTAGATGTTGTGAAAAATTGATTCCAAATTTCATATTGCTGCATTTGATAAAAGTGAGACTCCTAAAGTGCATTGGAAGTTACCAGATGAAGGGAAGAAATTGATTTTTGTAATAGGAACGATATTAACAGGCAAATTGCTGGCATAAAAGATGTGAGAACAACAACAGAACGAAAATCCAGACCAAGATTATGAGAATACAAGAAGCCTTTTGAAATTTTCAGAGAAATTCATGACAAAGCATAGCAATGTGAATAGATTATCGCGAAATTGGAAGAGCCAGATAAAAGATGAAGTAAACATAATACGCTCATGAAATAGAAACGACAGAAAAGTGTACTAATTAGTGATAAATTTTGTTTGTTCCTCTATTTTGTTCCTTCATAAGTTAAATTGATATTTATATTCCCATCAATTAGACTTGTGTGCTTCCGCCATTTCGTGACTTTATTGTTTTTTTCTAGGTCCGTTATAATATTCACGTTTTTTTTCTCATTCATTTGGATTCATTAGGAATGTGATTTTTGAATCGGTCAAAAATCGTGAAAAAAGTATTGTAGCGGCTAATTTTTTCACGTTCTTGCACAGCAGAGGAAGTATTTGAAGAAATATAATTCTTTTATGGAGTGGCGTACTAAAAAAGCATAAACAGCTTCACAAAACGATTGCTACTAGCTTACTTTGAAACTAAATTCAAAATGTGGATGACTTATTCGAAACTGAAAGGCACCCTCATAGTAAATAACGACGTAGACATCAGTAATACTCGAAACTCATATTTCAAAAATAAATCAGTTGGCTATACACCGAAAAAATCTAAAACATTTGCTGGCGAAAAAATTAATAAGTTTCTATTGCAAGCTCTAGACGATCATTATCTCATGCATGAAGTATGACAGCAAAAAATTTTAATTTTGAGATTGGATATTATTTGTAACATCTTTCAGATTGCTTTAATATTCAAAATCTGAGGAGCTCTGCGAAGAGAGGAATCATATAAATTGAAGTGTATCGATATTAATAATACTGGAATTTTTTAATTATCACAGTACCTGATAATAAAACTCATGTTCAACGTCGATTTACTGTTATTGGTAAAATATCTGACAATAGATTGAACTTGTTAAATATTTATAAAAAATAAAAAAAACCAACGACTCATAAATGTCAAAACATATCATTTCTTTTTGCAGTATAGAAATGGAAAATGCAAAACTCAAGTTGTAGGTATCAATACCTTTTCAAAAATTCCCTGGCTTATCTTAACATTTTCGAATTTACCTAATCCAAAAAACTACGCACGTACAAAAAACTTCGTATGAAACTCGTGAAAAAAAAGTATTACTTTACTCACTTGTTGCATAAATAACTATTTCTTAATTTTTCTTCGGAGTTTTTACTTTATTTTCATGTTTACTTAAATATTTTATGAAACTTTATTAAATGTATCACAATTAACAGATTGTTAAATTTTTGTCGATCAAGAATGGTTGAACTAAATCTTTTGCACCCACATTAGCAATTTAGACGTTTCTTCTAGCTTTTAAAACATTTTCATATTCCTATGAACAAATATTAGAAGAACATTCAAATGTGATCCTTCAAAAATTTTATTCAATTGACAATATTTTTTATTAATCACATGAAACTAAAACATGTCTCTAAATATTATATCCGCGCGAATGGAATGGCCCAGCTGCTTCTTTATCTGCCTCATTAGATTAAATTCACTCATCTGTTTTACTAATTGTTACTGATAGGCGGAGAATTGGAAAACTTTCCATGAAATACGATGGTTACTACTTAAGTTTTGAGGCAGACATAAGAAAACAAATATTCATATTATTTTTCCAAATATTTCAATAAAGATTATACTTTTGTATGCGTTTGAACCAATTGTCGAAGCAAGTGATTCGTACGCATCAATCATTTCTTCAGGTGTAGAAAAACGTTGAAGTCGCAATTTATTTTTGATCTACGGAAATAGAAAGAATTCATCAATTCTATGTTTTGACTGTCCAAAAATGTTTTGATGGGTCATTTCAAGTTATTCCAAAAAAAAAGGAAACCAATTTCTTCGTGTGCCAACAACTTTTGTTGTTTGAATAGTATTGAAAGACCCATAAAGTCGATTGTGGCTTAGTTTGGGTTCATATGCATAGATCCATGAATCGTCGTTTGTCACTTTTTTTTTGAACGTATGAAATTTTTTCAGCGTTATTTGCATCAATCGAACTACCTTTTACAAGCAATTGTCAAATTATGCCGTATCCAATGCGAAAGAAATTTTTTTTACAGCCAAATGTTTATGCAATATTGAATGTATACGAGTGGGACCAATGTATAAGTACGTCTCAATCTCACGGTATGTCACATGATGAACTTTGATCTTGCAATATCAGTTCACGCAAATCATCGATGTTTTCTGTCGCAACAGTTGATTTCGATCGAAATTCATCCTGTATAGAAGTCATAGAAAATCGTCGCAGGAAAATTTTATTACATTTTCTGATCAATTATCTAAGTATTTACAAACTACTCAATAGAAATCGTATAACAATTCGCTCACCATTAAAAATGCCAAATTTTATTATAGCCAGAAAGATCATCATCGAATCTACCACTCGGAACAATACATGAAATTATAGGACCTAAGTATAATATTACTTACCTTAAACAGATTTCGAACCTTACAACAATTATATTTATAAATATTGAACAAATATTTATACATAAAACATTTAATTTTTACTGGATCGCTAATAACCAGTAAACGGTTGATGCGAATTATGTAATAAGTTCTCAGATTTGACATATTCAAATCATTGTTGCCATCTGTAAACTTAAGTGGCAAGAGTTACTTATAGTTGTTAATTTACTATTGAACTATCTTCACTCAATATAATTCACAAAATACGGTGTGCAGAGATATTTATATAAGATCAATAGAGCAATTTATATACATACTGACAGGCTTAAGAGTATTTTAAAAACATCACATGAATATAGATATAGAATTAAATATTCATTCTAAATGAAAATATATCTAGTAAAGCAAATTTGAAGCGAAATTAACAAACTATTTTATGAATACGTGTGTATACGAAATGATATTTTCATAAATAGTATTTTGTCGTTCAGTATATTCTAAATTATGATTACCTAGAAGAAATACATATATAATTTAATATACTCCTCCAATAGTTTCTTACAAATAAGATTAAAAGTATTAGTGCTAGGCAGTACCATTTAATATATAACATAGTACGTATTTCGAGATTAAATTTATTTGAAAATTTTTAAGAATATTCAGAGGTGGAGTCACGTTCATACTATTTTGATATATTCACGTTTTATAGATTTCCTTGAATGGAAGTAAGCGAACATTGGTATACATTTTATGAATATGCTGTCAAAACTTGATATAATTATTATTACAGTGACGTTAAAAATAGCTTTGTTTCATAATAAACTCACATAGAAGGATGCAATATAGGGATTTGGAGGTGGAGTATTCGAATAATACAAAGTTTATATAAACTTTTCACATAATACTATAAAATTTAATTCATGTGACCTGTTTGGCTCATGGATGGATGCAACGCTTTCAAGCATCCATAGATGGAGGTCATTTCGAGCATTTATTGTGATAATCAAGACGTATACGTATACTGCAGTGAATATATGTCAGCTTTTGACAGATTCATAGCCATGTCACAATTAATTGCTTAATTACTAGATATAGATACATAATCATTGTTTTGCTTAGAAAAATCAAAATATCTCAACAGCTAATAATCTTAGATATACAGAAATTAGAGGACAAAAAGTGAATGATGTAGTACTTTTCTAAATTCAGATAAAATCAAGGTGATTTATTTGAAAAAACCCAGAAAATAGTGTATTAGTATTTGGATTCGCCCTGTATCAGATTTAATGTCTATCAACGAAATTATCAATTGTCCAGAGTTCTAACTTATATTCGAATGCTTTGGCCGGATTAGATTTCTCTTACATTGTACAGGGTATTAAACTTGTTAATATTCTTATGGAAAATCAGTTGTAACTTTTTAAATACCTCGTAGAACACATCACAGCGCGATATTATTGTAATGAGGGAGTCAAGTTAATTCCAAATTGGTGCTTCATTTTGATATGGCATAGCATTCTGTAAGATTGTAAATAATTTTAAAATGTGAAAAAAATTTTCAAATTGATATCTCAAAGGACAAAGGACGTACTTAACTTTATCACAGTCGGTCTTCCTTGTTTGGGACGTTCCAGTGGGTTTAAATTTATCATTTGTTTTGGTGTTCTATACTCACTCATCCCCTGCACATGGCCATATCAGCTGAGTTGCTTTTCCTGGATATTGTTTCCTTAACATCGAATATTTTTCGTATTGTGATATTTGGAATATGTTGCAGTGAAATTTCTGCTGCTCTCCGCCATAGAAAATAACGATATTGAATTTTTTTTTCTTTAATTATTTGTTTCTCTATTTTTAGTTTCGTTCTGTCGCTGCTTGTGATTTTTGTTACTAAAAATATGACTTCTTCAGTAGCCGGTATTTGTCTTCCGTCTTCAAGTTATAAATCTTTTGTTCTTGATACGACACAGATATACTTGGTTCTTTGCATTTTGACCTTCAATCCCCATTCATCATTTTATGTTATTAGTGGACGAATCATAGAGACCAAATCAACTTTGTCTTGTTTAACTACTACCTGGTCATCTGCCAAATGTAGTGAGTGAAACTGATGATATATATTTTGAAATATAAACAACCTACAAATATTTTTAATTACGTTCAAAGAAATTATCATCTACATCAATGCACTTTTTGAAAGCTCAAAATCCTCAACGTTTCTTTAAATAGAAAAATATCACCTAGTCAAATCAGGTGAATAAAATGGATAAAAATGCAATATTAACCTGCCAAAAACTGCAAGTGAAGATTTTGTTGCGTGATATCAACTATAAGTTTATCTTCTGTACTATTTAGCATATAAAACTTCATATATTATTTTCTAATGTGAACAAAATACATTAGCGTGTTGTATTATTTTAGAATGTACATTTTTATTCAAATTCGGATTAGGAAATGGTTGATTGTTCTACAATCCAGGTACATAGCAACATTCCAATTTCCAGGTAGATTACCTATTAATTTATTACCAATTATCCTTCAATGGGTGTTGATAATATGATACCTCTTTCAAATTTGGATTCCGATCACACTAGTAGTGTGCATGATGGGAGTTAAACATGCCTCGTCGCGCTAAGGTCGCTTCTTCAGTAAATAGAATACATTATAAAAATTGGATTGAGGTCTGTTCTTTTTTGTAATACTTCAAGCGGTCGATCGTCTGACAAGATCTCTTGGACTTGTATGTAATGGTAAGCTCTAATTGGTGCCCTTTGAGTATCCACCAAGTACTTGAAATACATGAAGAAAACTATTTTGATCCTGGAACTAAGAGGTCCATTCATTTTTGGTCTCACCTGCGCAGTTTTTCAACAGTAACTAGTGTTTCATTAGAAAACATTTTGCTTAACAGTATTCAATTTCAGTTTTCTGTCTATCGTAGAGAGGAGGCTACTTTTTATGAAATACCCTGTATTGTATATGTAGAAATTGGTTTCCAATCATAGATATTGGATTAAATTTTATGTGTTAATAATCTAGATGCGTCATACTGTATATAATGAATGCAAGGTACAATGTTTTCAGGCTTTTTATTCAAAACATTTTTTAGTATAATTTTTCAGTATTTCCTCAATATGAAACATTTTTTAAACAAATGAATTATCCATACAATTTTTAAGAAGTTTTATTTTATACACAAGAACTTTTTTCTCTGTTCTATCCTTTTTTTATTTAATCGTCTTGCGTGAATTTTGACCTTGGATTGAATAACCTAACCAAAATTCTCCTGTTTGTAGCAGTATGCCAAAATATCATTAACGTAACCCTTATTGTTGAAGTTCACATTTAGAGCTTTCTCGACAGTGGAAATATACATGTTCTCACTATACTTAAACCTTCACATCGTAGTAATGTTTCCATGATTCATTCATTCATTGTACAACTTTTTTTGTCCTTATTACGACTGAAAACATATTTTTTCAGTTTGTTTGTTAACATTGTTACAAACTAATGGGAAACTATATTTTTCAGACACCCTGAACTTTGATGCAATGACTTTTATCACTAAATTTTGAAAATAACCTCAAAAAACTTGAATCAATATTATTCAAGAATATTTATCTCCTTTATATACTTCTCACTTCATATCTCAAAAACTAATGTTTGTTTCTATTTTCAACGATCTCTCATTTCTGGAAATTCAAATAAGCGTTCTAGTTGCAATTCTAATGAATAAAAAGATCTTGAAGGAAGTTTGATCAAGTCTCGCATGGAAAACAAAAAAAAATAAATGACGTAAATTGAACAGTTAACAATATCAACAAATGAAATAACGGAGAAAGTTATCCCTGAATGACACAGCCGATTGATACTTTGTGAAAGAACAGGAAGTGGGGGGGTAGTAAGACCTATAAAGATATTCTCAAAGCTGTTACTATCAGTAACACCCTGTGCATTATTAAGTGAATACCATGAAAACCTTGGTACGTATATTTATGTATACATGTATATAAATTATGATATCTGTTGTAACTATTTTTTTATAATCATTTTCTTTCAAAAGAGAAAATTTAAAGCTGTTAGATATCATACCATGATTTTTTATTATAATTTTTTCGTCCTCTATCCAATAATAAATCTTCCAGATCCTCAGGTTAGTGAATTATTATATATTGTAGTCCATTTTCAGCATCATTGTAATAAACGAGGGAAAGAAAAATTACCAGCAACATTTCTTGATTGCGTGCAAATAATTTAAATATGAAATAATGTTCGTGACAGGGATTTCGATTTTTCTTTTTTTAGCCATATGATTATTTTCAAAATTTCTACTTATATCAATCCCGAAATACGCAAAATGAATAATATATTTCACTAATATAGTTTCAGATTCGAAAAATACCTATCACATATTATTCGTTATCATTTTTTTAATTATAACTTTATAAGTCTTAATAAACTATTAAAACATACTTTGATAAGTTCTCCAATCAAATTTGTTCACGTTTGGAATGAAGTTGAGCTTCATCTTCTTCTTGAAAATAAGTTTATCAATCTATCTCAAATTAATAATTACAAGGACGATAAAAAACTCACTAGAAGTGGGGCTTATTTAATATAATGGGATTTCATAACTATCTATACAAAAAATAAAAAAGTAGTAAGGCGCTTAATAGTTGCATCGTAATTATTCACGAACATTCCCGTTCAGTGTTCGAAGTTGCTGAAGCTTATGGAAACCTTCTCAAACAAGACTTTTGTGGTTTCAAATTTGTTAAATCACAAGTTTTTTTTTCATTCTTTTTCTCCGAAATTTAGTAAAATCAATAACAAGACTTATTGAGTCAATTTAATGATGATTATGACCGCATTTGACTTGAAAAAAGATCTTCTGCAACAGGATAATATAAGTAAAATTTATTTCTATTTCTAGATTTCAAACATATGTAAAATAGTTATTTATGTAACAAGTGTGTAAAGTAGCCTTTTTTGATGAATGTAAATATTATCATGCCATATTCACATGAGTCGGAAAAAGACCTTTACACATTAATTTCATACATTATTTTTTCTACTAGCGAAAATTTATCAAAATACTGAAGTTTAATGATAATTTTCCTCATAAAATATATTATACCTGCAATAGGAGAAACGAAATTTAATGTTCAATAACCATAGTGTTAGTTCCTAATCGCAGGTAACTATTTATAATTTCCTCTTTTACAAAAATGATTGATTAAACGTCAACAAAATGACTGAATTGACATGTACGTCGCGTCACTTTACTGTCATGTCAACATTCTGTTCTGTTCCTAACCCAAAATTCAGTTCTATTGTTTGACCGTGCATGTCACTGTCTACTATTATAGAGAAAATAAATTTTCTTTACACATTTGATAATATTTTGAAAATTTTAATCAAGATTAAGACAAAAAACAAACTAATTTGTAATATTACCTAAAAATAATTATCACTACATAAGAAGAAAAATAAAAGATGACATAAGAAGCGCGACTTAATCTTCGGAGACCTTAATAATACGTTTTTGACATTCTACTGCTTAAATTGAGTATTGCGCTCTCGAAAATGTGTGTAAAGTACGTACTTTATGTATAGTAGAAGAAAAAAAGTATTTTATCACTCGCCGGGCTGAAAAGTTCTCTTTTCGTCCCTGGTATGCGGGACTAAAGTGACCTATTCTCTCTCGGAAAGAACTTTCTTTTGCTAGCAACGCCTTAAATTTAAACGATTCTAGTGATAGTGGGACGACGGGAGTAAATTAGAGCATCCTCGCCTGCGATTTTTGTCACCCTACTTTTCTGCGTATTATTTTTCTGTGACGGAAAAAACCAAATGTCACTTTTTATGAAATTACTTTTTCCCAGGAAAAAAGTGAGTTCTTATTGACCGGATATTGTATAAATAAATGAGCAAAGGTAGATATTCAATCTTAGAATCTTTTATTATATATATAAAGTTACATTTCCTTCATATTAAAAGTAAAATTATTGAATGTGCAATGCAAGAATGAAACATTTCACATCACAACCCCCGTCGATGTACTACCACACTTAATCAACTATTTCTGTCCTGTTTGTTACCGATTCATCAACATACCCTTCACTAATCGTTGATTACTTCCAAACGCCATGTTTCTTTAGTGTCATATAGTCTCCCTCAGATACAACTGAAAGTGAGGAAGACGAATTCGAAATAAATGACCTGTGATTTATTTTGAAAATATCAGCATTTTCATCTTGAAAAAATTAGCCACTGCTTTTTTTTTCATTTTTACCCACAACCTGATTGATAAATTTTCCATTGTGATATGCATAAGATATTTAACATATTTTTCAGTGACTACAAATCTCCTGTTTACATCAATTTTTGTTACCTCAAGTTTCGCAATCAATAACGATCCAGAATCTTGAACATCATCTAATATTACCTGGCTGATCTCAAAAATTCGACAAGCTTCTGCAATCCCTAATACATCATAAACCTTGACCCTTAAATAACCTTAGCATTATTTAAAAAAATTTGTATACTCGTAATTTGATTGGTAATTTTCGACATTACTCATAAAACACCCATTATATTGAGTGCTAAAAGACATTTTAGATGTAGATTAGAATTTGAATACAATACATCCATGTTACGCAAGCGATTCAAGTTCGAAAAGGCTTCCAGGTGTGAGATTATTTCAAAATTTTGCTGGGGTTTAGCAGATTCACTCACATAAAAAGAATACATTTTAATGCTTTGGTACATTCTAATCTAAATTATGCGATCAATACCAAGATTAAATTTGAAAAACTGTGATAACCCTCATAAAGTAATAAATATTTGTAATTAACGGAATTTATTAGAAGGATAAATACCTCAAGGATTACTTAACAGCGTCGATCTTAATTGTTTTGATTTTGTTCAGAATGAAGTAAATAATACTTTCTCTGTTAGATCAACAACTTGCGATATAATAACCATGTTTACAAGCTCGTGAGGACATAAACCTATTGGTTAACAATACTTGTTAACTATGAAGGTATTTAATGTTCTTCAGTTACGAGGAATTTGATTGGAATTTAAACATTTTTCCTTGTAAATATTATTGAAAGGTTTCTAGTGGATGTAAACTGGAAACACAAGAGTTCTTCATAGATTTGAATTTTACAAATGAAAAAGTAGGATGTTCGATAATAAAATTTTAAGATAATTTCCTTAGATCCCTGTCATAAACATCACTATTCAATAATTTCACTTTTGTGGTAATTATATGGAATATACTTGATTCGAAATACCTTGAAACCACCCATGCAATGGAAATAACAAAAACCTACAGGGTGTTTCGGAAAAAAATGCTGTAACATGGGAAAAATTTTCTCATAAGACTTCTCGTTTCTAAGTTATAGACCATGAAAGTTGCGAAATAAGAAATTATATATTTGAAAATTTTTAATAGATGATTAGTAATATCCAAATAGTGTATTTGACGGAAAATGAGGACAGCCTGTACAATCTAAAGATAGCAAAAATGAATTTTTCAATCGATTTTTTAACAAAAAGATACTCATTTATGGCTTAGGAGATATGTAGATTTTTAGATCGTTGTATATGCCACGGAAACCATTTGCCATAAAGAGGCGTTCTGAAGAAAATTAACATAAATTGTGATTATTTATTGAAAAGACTTACAGGAGCTATTAAATCACAATCAAAAATTTCTAATTGAACTACATACAGTCGAACATCGTGTTACTTACATGAAGAAATAATTTGAATGTAGAAAAATTTTGTTTGTTGGCCTACAATTAAGATAAAAACAAAAAGAACTATGATAAATGCTGGAAGTGAGCAATTTGCACTTCCGGAGTCTAGGGAGCGTATTTTTTTGAACTTGGAACAGCATTCTATCAATTCCCATTTATATGACATCATTATTTTCACATCATCTATTCTCTTCTTAATTTTTTGTATTAAGTCCCGGAATATGAATACTTCTCAACAATTTTGAAGTTCGATTTTTGATATAAACAGATTTGAAATAACTGAAATAGATTTATCAAGAACTCTTCGGAATATCATTAGGATTAAGAAACATTAACAAAAAGCGATTTTGGATAAACAGTAAAAGTTCGAATTGAAGTTGTAGATCTTTCTATCTTACACGAAAATATTTCTAAAAGTTTTTCGTTTTCAATATTAATCATAGAATTGTGGTTACCAGTTGAAAAGCTTAGCATATAATAAATAAGTACTTTCTCAAAAATCTTTATCCATGCGTCAATTACAAGTCTCAAACTTATTTATGTGATATTATCATATGATCATACTTCTTCCTATTGGTATCACGTCAACTCCTTTCATTGAATTTTGGTTTTAACGATTTCTTGGCCTGATATAGTCAGTGACAAATCCCAACAAGCTCCACATTTTATTATAGTAGATCTTGATCAAACACTCAAATTGATTTTCGCGTTGTTATAAAATTTTTTACTGATAAAGGATTGAAACCAAAACAAATCAAAAATAAAATGGAGGTTTTACGGTGAAATTCTCCATCATTTTCAACAATTACAAATTGTTTCGCCGGGGACAAGAATAGTTAGAAGATGATATACGTGCGAGAGGTCCTGTGACAGGAATACTCCACTGTGACCGGCATTCAAAAACAAAAGAAAATGCAGTACAGACCTGTATATCCAAAAAAAGTAGAGTCAGTGCGAAAAGAGAGAAGATCTCGATTATACCATTTCTTTAAAAAGCGATTCTTAACCATCGAAATTAACACCTACATTTTGTAAAACAAAAATATCACGATCACAATTCCATGATTCGAAATATTGGCTTGCCTTTCCTCATAGGAGAAAACAACTACTTTCCTGGCTAATATCACGAAGAATATTGAATTACATCTCCTCCTCTAACCTTCAAATAATCAATTATCATAATATTGTCAGAAAAATAAGAAGTGAACCAGTAAGTCTGTATGTCTTGTATAGAATCGTGAATCATGCATTTGATGATGTGATGATATTTAGCAAATTGTTGTGCATAGACCACGTAGGCTTTTGAGTGGTGGATTGTGTTTCAAAGAATGATTAGTATACCAATTTTCGATAGATGGCGCAACTGTACAATTATGCCTCCAAAGATACCACCTCTGTATTAAGTTGTTTGTTACGTATAAACTGTTTGGCGGATTTGGAAGAAAAACTTTATAAGTAATCTAATAATATCATATTGAATAGGCACATATCGCCAGCGAAGCCACGATGAGAAACTCTAGATTACTTTGTTTTCATTATTTTTCAAAAAAAATCACTCATGCCCAGAATAAATCAACATCATACTCCACTGTAGACGTTTTTTGTTCCTATAAATTCAACTTAATATGAAAAGATATAAATTAGTAAAATATGTTAAAATTTCAAGTGATACTAGCTGATTTTTTTCATATAATTGCATAAAATAAAATAGACAGTAACAAATAAAAAATTCGATATCTCACAGGTGATTCCATTTTATTGAAATGATACAATTTGAAGCGCTCGTGAAATTATTAGCGTCGAATATTTTTCAGTTCCTTAAATTTGACACAAATATGATTCTTTGTTCAATTTTCTGTAGCAATTACCCAGTTTCTCGCTTCTCGAACATTACCTGAAAACTTCGAAAATATATAACGATCAAATTTAACAATTGAAAGGTGAATATGGATGTACCATTTCTCATAAACACCTAAATATGATAAGAAGAAAACAGGCCATGTAATATGGCATCCTTGATTGAGTATCAAGTGAATTAAAAATTAAAGTGTTTAAACATAACCAACGAACTAAAATCTATAGTTGAACAAATTTCAGTAGTGTGAATTTAACAATTGAGAGCTGAATATGAATGTACAATTTCTCATATACCCTTGATTGGGTATCAAGTAAATCAAAAATTGAAGGGTCTAGACATTACTTACGAACAAAAATCTAATAATTAAACAAATTTCTGTTATATTCTATTGTTCCTGCGTCCGAAAATATGGTATTTATTTGAAAAAAAATTGCAAAAGTCAACTATAAAGTCCTCAAACGTCCAGTTTTGTCTAATTCGTGTTGAACTGTAATGAAGGCTACATAGCAAAAACATTTTAAGTGAAATAAAATAAACCATGGAAGATCCGTCGTGATTAAAAATTGCCAAGCTGCTCAAGGACATAAACGTGGTCAAGTACTACTCTGGATGGAAAGTCAATTCCTAAATGGAGCTAATGTCTCGAAAAAGAAATACTGCAAGGTTAAGAGCTTCTGATTACGCCAGAAGGTCCCAGCATTGAAATTAATGGGCAGTTGTAATCTAGAGAGACCATTAGAAAGAATCATTAGAGGCAGTCAAGATGCACTGAAGGATAGTCTAACTAAGTATGATGTTGATGATGATAGTGTACAAATCATTTGCCAGTAATTTATTTTGATACTTTCTTCTTCTTCTTATTCTTCTTGCGGTGACTATTCGAGACGAATGTTGGCGACCATCATGGCAATCTTTGATCTATCAGCTGCAAAGCGAAGAAGTAGAGAGGAGGTTCTTGATCTAGAATGTTCGTCTTCTTCCTAGATCTCTTTTTCCAAATATTTTACATTGCAGGATGGCTTGGAGCAATGCATATCTAGATTCGTTTCCAAATTTGCACATTTTTACGGTTATCATTACTTCTCGTTTTTTTTTCATTTACAATAGTATCAAGGTATTAATTTTGTTCTAGTCTTTCTATTGGAACCTGATTTCTTTAGAAATGGCTTTTTGACATTGATATAGAGACCGTATTGTGGACTAAAGATGGGTGGAGGTGATACGCATCCATTATTTTTTCTTTTCTGTGTGTTCTTCTTCGATTATAAAGTTCACAGTTTGGTTTCAGTAGAGTTTTCCAATTATTCTCAGGTCTTCAATGTAAATTCCTGTGAATTCTCCCAGTGTAGAATCGATCGCTTGTTTTTTTATAGTCCATTAAATATGCATATATATCACAATTTACATCTGCGTCTTTGTACCAGGACCTGTTTTGAGAAAAAAGCTTCTCTCGTACCAACAGCATTTATAAACCCGAATTTGTTGGGAGGTTTTTGACTCTCATATAATTTGTAAATTTTCTGGTGGATTACTTTAAAAAATAGCTTCAAAGTTGGCTAATAAGAATAAACGTACGCTTTATTCGCATTTATTGGTACCTGGTTTCTTAGGAATTGCAAGATATTCAATCATTCTGATGGTATTCTTTCAGAGTGATATGTGCTGTAGAACATCTTTATATATCTTTTTACTATCAAAAAACTCTGCTTTGACGTTATCAGAGCCTGCCGCTTGGCGATATTTTAGTTGCTTGAACCTCTTATTGTAGGATTTCTGGTTCTTTCAATGGTTTCTCTATCACAAGTGATTTTTTGGCTATCACGGTATGATTTGTCTTCTGTAATCATGATTATATTGTCATTTGAGTCCGTTAACATTCATTATTGCCTTTGGTTGATTCCGCCAGAAAGCTGTTTGATTTTTCGATATACATTGTTGCTGTCGTGATTCTTTTGAAAGGCCTCAAACTCCTCACACCTTACTATTGCTCCTTACTCTTTGACTTCTCTCATATTTTTTCTAATTGCTGTTTGCAGTCTTTTATATCTGTTTGGGTGCTGTTAACCTTTATTTTTATTATCATCTAAATCTCTTCTGACGTGCCCGCCTTTAAGTGTTTTCAGTTTCTTCTTTGAACTATACTTCCTAGTTTCCTTGTTATCTTTTCATCATCCGTTTCATCTTTCATTTTATTCATATGGTTATTCAGTATAGCTTTAATTTTAATTTTTGTTTTGGATTCTCTCAATTTGAGGATATCATATCGTTTTGATATTTATTTGTATTACTTTTTCAGTCACGATTGGAACATTTTGGCCCCACTTTACAAAAACGAAATTTATAAAACTAAATGGAGAAACAACTTAACTTTAAAAAATACTAAAGAACCTCTCACAGGCTTATTTGGATATTGTTAATTGTACGGGATGATTTTCATCACCAAATGATCGTTTCAATAATTCCAAACTTTGTTGAAATATTCTCTCGAAAAATTTCTGTTTTGGTGGTGAATTGGGGTACGATAAAAACCTCTGTGATAAAATTCATTGCACGTCAATTCGCAACTTAAACAAGAAAATGAAAAAAAAATCGCTAACGTTTCACTAATGTAGTTAAAATATTGTTACAGATCATCTGTTTATTGATAGGCTTTGCCTCAACTAATCCCACAAAAGAGACCAAAGAAAAAAAAGTAGATAAACGTGGTTTATTGGGGCTGGGAATTGCTGGACATGGTTTCCTTGGTGATGGATTGCATGGTGAAGTTGCCCTTGGTACGTAAAATCTATTACTTCACAGTATATTCATTGTAAGTGAAAATATCAAGTACTTCTTCAGAACTTTCCACTTAATTCCACCAAATATTGATTATTTACAGTAAAAAGTAAAATATACTATACACAACAATTCTTTGATTTTTTCTTCATTGTTTTCAGCGTATTTTTATATAATCTACATGCTTTTATAGAAAAATTTTTATAGGTGCTCCTGTCGTAGCTGGTGCACCTCTTGCAGTAGCTGCTGGACCAGGTACAATTGAGTTGGGTAGGCATACGCATACTCATACTACAATTACCAGAAACATAGGTATTCCTGTTCCTCATCCCGTTGGTGTACCCGTTGACAGGCCCGTACCTGTTGGAGTTCCAGTTAAAGGTAAAAAAAGGACATTTATTGTCGATATATTTTATTTTTCGAAATTATCATAGAGCTAACATTTGAAACCAATTTATTATCACCATATGTCTTCATATTCTCATCTAAAATTGATTGTAAATCATTTATATTCTTTATTCAGTACCAATACCAGTGGATCGTCCTATACCATACGCAGTACCCAGACCCGTACCTGTACCTGTAGAAAAAACCGTTGCCATCCCAATTGACCGACCAGTTGGTGTGCCAGTACCTCATCCAGTTGCAGTGCCAGTCGTTAAACCCGTTGGTAAGTGCACAAACCAACAAATAGTCACGTTATGTAGGTTTTTTTATAAGATCATGTAATATGCTCTTACCTCTACTATATCGATTACATTTATTTTCAGGAGTACCAGTTCCAGCACCTTTTGCGGTTCCAGTTGTAAGCAAAACGATCATTGCTGATCACGGCTTGAGCTTCGGACATGGAAGCTATGGACATGGTAGCTATGGACATGGTTGGTGATCAAATCAATCCTTAACGAAGTACTAGTAATACAAAAAATTATTATTTTTATAAATAAAATTGTGAGGACAATAAAATTTCACTGTTAAATGTGTAGTTTCATTAGAAACACTTAAAGTAGGAGTCGAGTCGAGTTTCAACGAAAAATAGTGGCTCATTAATCAATAGTGGTTACAACAATGGCGACATTTAGTGCTACTTTCATAATACTTTCACCATTTTCTACATAAACTGATAACAATTTCTTAATTATTATTATAAGCAACCTAAACATGAAGAGTCTGTCTTCAGACAAAGGACAATTACCAGAACCAGTCTCTAAGAGACATATATTCGAAGGAAATGTCGTGTATTGAAATTTGAATCATAAGGAGATAAGAAAATGCAATGCGATAATTTTTGCATCCTTTTAAAGAAGTTTTGTAACCTTACTTTACAAGCTGAAGACTTTTCCTCAGGTATTCGGTGAGTCAGTTAAAGTATTTGGTATAATGGTACTCAAATGGGGTGAACAAACGACCTTAAAAGTGCATAAAAAATATGGAAAAGCTGGAAAAGCCTTATGAATTAGATCAGTAAAAACTAAAAAAACGATCCCTGGGAAGAACTTTTCAAATTAATGTCTATTATCGTGAACTGAATTCCCAACTGTACGTTGAATTTGTGTACCGGCAGAGCTGCGAGGAAAAATAAGATGAAGAAGTAAATGATAACACAGATGTAAATTATTAAAGAAGGATCGAGTAGGTAGAACATATTTGAATAAATAGGAGCTCAAGCTCTAGCATATAACTAAATGTATATATATTAAATATATCGACTAGAGAGGAATTTGTTCTATTCTATTCGTTCTGTTCCCCAAATAAGTAGAAAATACGAATTTACACGAAAATTATTATATAAATTATGCTTAAAACAAAAGAAAATTATATATATATATATATATATTAAAAAAAGAAGCATTAAAAAGATATTAGAAACATTTACCAGCAAGCAGAAAGAATAGCATCACCATAAATTTACTTTTATTTTAAACTTCAGGTGTAGAATGTAGATACATAGAGAACGTTTAAGCCACGAAACTGGAGTTCTATCGAATAATCGAATATGGGAGGTCTATAACACAGTAATTTCTTCATAAACTCCATAAACTTTCTTCGATTATACGAATAAATAAAACAGAAGTGACTAATGTGTTGCATGTGTTACAATACGTGAACAAATGAGTATTCAAAATATTTGATTAAAATCATAACAAGCCGAATCGTATGTTACAGAGCTTTCTGAACATTAACTTGAAACCATAGAATATAAAAGGTCATATTTAGAATGTTATGGTTATTTTGTATATTCATCTAATCAACATTATATATAAATCACCCTCTATATTTTCATATTATTGTACATTTTCATATTTTGATAGTATAATTCTTGAAGAAACTACTTCAATGAATAAAACTAAGAAACTTATTTAACAAAATTCAATACACCCTTCGTGAATTACGTAATTTAACCTCAAATAACTATTTCAATCTAAAAGTAGTTCTATGTAAATTATGTTGAATATTAAGTATCATACTTTGATTATCTAAGTTTGTACATGTGAATTTGATCTTGTTCGATAATAATTGAAAATTAAGGCACGAGTGAAGCAAGATAAACATATACGTATCAAATTTAATTGTTTCAATATACCTCAAAAGGGTGGTCAAAAGTTTGACCCTTTAAGTTCATTGAGTTTCAATGTCCATTTATAAAAGCATGTTCAAAAGATTATTAGTGGGAGATAAATGAGAAGCAATATTATAAAATAATCTAAATATTGTTCAAGTCTGTAAATTCCCACAAATGTTTCCTGTTAAATCTCTTATATTTCCTTAGTGATCATATGCAATCGAAAAATGTGTCTAGGTTAATTTGGTGTGGAATTATCGCAAACAGGATATAGTCAAACAGCCATTAGATCTCTTACTCCAATGTCATAAGACCTTAACTGCTTTGAGACTGCTTGGACCATTTGAAAGAGTTAGGAGAAACGAATAGACTTACCCTCCAATGGATAGAACTAGAATAAATAAAATCATTGTGGTAACTGAGCTCATAGAATCGGCTGCAGGAATAGAAAAACACTAAATACATCTACAATGTATCCTTTCGAGCCTATAACCAAAGGAACACCATAGCTAAAACATTTTAGAAATGTTAACAAGAGTCTTGTTCAGGTATTCTTGCTTCAATGGACACCTGAAGATCCTAGGTGCAAGACAAATCCTCTATCCACATTCTTTGAAAGTGTCAAGGAAAATACACATTCAAAAAGATTACTTCTGGATGTGTGAAACGAAAATAAAGATCTTTGACGACGAGAACTATTCTACGTCCTGAAATCTCTGGAAGGAAAAGGTTTTATGAACTATCTGTGGACATTGAACCGTCCCAGTAATAGAAAATATTATAATTCTTTGTACAGTTCCAATTTAGTGCCCAATGAATATCGCATTGTCTTTCATTTGAAGAAACACCTGAAAGGAGAGCAATAGAACCATGATATCAAAACAGCTATGTTATTAAGTGACAGAATTCTCTGAAGGTGGAAGCTAATTAGGCTATATGACAAGGGAAGCACCTAACGCTGTAATAGTTAATTATGATATGAGTGTTGAATCTTAGGCGAGTTTGGAATGGCATTAAACTTCAAAGTGCATTTTAGTATTCAAATAATCGCAAGGTTGTTGTGAATGGCAAACGTTGCCAACGCTCTGGTTATTAACAAATGATTGTTCTCAAATAGCAAGACGCTGTCTAATTCGTAATTGCTTGATATGTTTGTCGATAGTAAAATAATTGATAAAAGTGTTGATTTGGTTGCTCTGTGGATATTGAAGAGACTGCAAGAAGAGCAGCTTTGGAACTTCTACTTAAAAAATCAGCTCAGTAGTACGATACTGCATGTACCAATTTCCTTGCCTAGTGTAAATTGAAAAATGTGAAAGAGAACTTCAAAGAACGAAAAAGTAAAAGACATCGTTCAAAATCAGAAATTCTTTCACATGTACAGGTTCAAAAATTTATAAACGAGGTACCAGATTGGTCATACAACTTCCAAATACAAAGAGAAAGCCACTCTTTCTTTCTGTATTATTGAGAAGTATGCTGACTATTTTCGTAAATAAATTAAGCTTAGTTTTTTGTTATCAAACATGGATAAAAATGCACTGCTAGCAGAAGGAAATATTACGGGAATAAATAAACATGGTGGATGGAAGTCCACGACGATGATGGATCATTCCATTGGTTATAGAAATCCCATTGCTGAATAAATTCTCCCAACCTATCAACTTGGCAGATTTTGGAACGTCTTCATCCAATATTGTACTTCCGGTTTTTGCTAGTTATAGTAAATTGATTTGAACAAAAAATAAATTAAATTACATATTTTCACGAGAAATTGGAATCTGTGCTTGTTTTTTCAACAAAAAATGATCTTACTTAAATAAAACATCTCGTTCAACAAAAAAAGCGTAGTTACTATTTTTCTTTAATTTTTTTCTCAAAATAAAAACTTCCATTGTTGATAATATGAAATTAACAGGGTAGCACATCACTCAATGAGTTGATTTTATCCATGAATTTGTCTCCTTCAGTAATTCCAACGTTTCTATATCTTCTCAATGACGTGTTTGTAGCAGAATTTGTCTTTGCCTCAAAATAGGCTTCAGTTTCAGCAATTACTTCTTTATTTCAACTGAATTTCTTATCGGAGTATTTTGTTTGAGATTAGCGAATAGCTATTAGTCACTGGGGGCCCGATCTTGATCACACGGTGGATAAGGAAGCAATTCGGAATGTAATGCGTTCAATTTAACTATTGTTGCTAGCGACTTGTGAATCGGTGCATTATATTAGTGAAACAGTTTTTTCTTCAACTTATGAGACCGTTTTTCTTTGAATTTTGCATTCAAGTGATCCTACAACACTATGTAGTCCAGCTAACTGTTTGAACGCTTCGGATGTGATTCACCGGCTGCAGTCAGATGATGCTCGTTTTGATTCCGGAGTGAATTGATGGATCCATGTATCATTCATTGTCACATATCGACGCGAAAAATATATTTTATTACGTGTAAACATGGCCAAACCCTGCTCTGAATCATAAACACGCTGTTGTTTTTGATCGAATGTGAGTAAACGCTTTCTAATATCTTTACGGCTTCAGGTATCTCACGCAACTGCAATTTACGATTAGTAATAACCAATTTGTAGACTTTTTTAATGTTTTATACAACAACCACCTCAATTGGACGACCAGAACTTTCACCATCCAGGCAGAGTCCGAATAAAACTTTTGAAGTCATTGTTGAGTTTGTACAGTATTTTTGTCATCAAGAAGCAATGATAAATTAACACAAGAAATTGTTTTGAATATAAAAGAAGTAGCTTCCTCTAGATGGCAATCACTTTTTTCTGACTAATCGAAACGTCATGACATTTTACATCTAGTCTTCTAAAAGTTGCTACATATACGTTATATGAATTTGATAATGGCAGCGCCATCTGTGTAGCAATCACTTGACTTATTAAGTGATGTAATAATTGTTAAATATAAAAGATCATCAGCAAAGAAAAGATTAACCGACGAGAGCGATCAATCTATATTACAAACTATATATAGCAGCCCTACATATACATCCCTACAAGTATCAGCGTCAAATCCATTTTATCAAACATCATAAGCGTTCTCGAAATTCGCCATCTGCACATTATGAATCATAGAAATTGAAAAAAAAAATTGTTATTATCAACTTTATTTTCTAATAATCTAATAATTTCTAATAAAGGTCGGTTATAAATAGTTATACAACTCAATGCTATTCTATTTTTTTCTAATAACCTTTACTAATGAAATGCACCACTTATTGAATGATTCCGTAGAACATATAGAGCGAAAAAAATAATTTTCTCATTCTTGGCATTATCAACAAGTAACTATTCAATTGCGAAACGTATTCTGAACTCTGAACGACCGGCGCGACGTTGCAAAATATCATCGTGAACTTTCTAAACAAACAAAATCTAATCTACCAGTGTGAATTTCAATATAACTTTGGGAGTCATTTCAGTACACTCAACCGTTCCAATAACTTTCCACTCAATTTTTTGTCATGTTACCTCTTGGTAGTTTGGTGAATATATAATAAGACAAGAAAAAAAATTTATCTTCAATGGTTTCTGTCAAATTCTTTTTGTCATAACGGCGTGAAAATAAAGCGAAGTCTAAAAAATAAATAGATTAGACATTTTAAAAATAAGAGCAACTATTTCATTTGATTAATATCGGAATCTGCTTTGTTCTTAATCTATCAAAAAGTTAGATTACTTTATTTTTACACTTGTTTGTACCTGTTTCGATAATAAATATTTTGTTTGGAGCATTCATCATTTCGAACCAAATCTTGTGATTGCTAAGGGAAAAACTATCAAAATATTTTGATTTTGGAAATTGTATTGAAACTTATTTATGTGAGATTCTATGATCATAGATCTTGCATTTGATATTACTTCACCTCCTCTCACTGAATTTTGGATTCAAAGTCTTGAAAATCCATTTTATTATAGAAGAGTTGGAACGACCACTCAGTCAAGTTGTTTTAAAAAATACCCAAATTGGGTTCCACACTTTTTTAAAATGTTTGTCTAGCGAATTTTACTATCAAAAACTAGTCTTTTTGCTGGAGACGAGAATCATTAGAGGAAACCCTACGTGCGGAGGGTCCTGTGACGGTGACGATGACGTTGACTCGTAGCAGTATCGCAGTATAAAAGCAACTTGGAGTAGAATATTTTACATCTTTGCTTTGAAGATCAATAAAGTGTAATATGATCAATTGGAATGGATGACGAAACTATGATTTTTTATTACGCTCCAAAAACGTGATTGCTTAAATATTTTGGAACTGCAAGGCATCAAATACAACTGTGAAAGCAGCATAAAACTCCTAAGGCAGTTGTATCAAAAAATTACTGAAAAAAGTCGTGACAAAATCCACCAAAGTATATGCTTCCCCAATGACAATGCTTTAGTCTACACTGCTTCGTTTTATAAGGCTTCTGTACAAGAATTTGTCTTCAAATAGATTCAACACCCACCAAATAGCCTTGATCTAATGTATTGAAAAGTATAAAAATGAAGAAAGAATATATTACAATAATCAGCGTTTGTTATTAATTATGTTAGGCTAAGAGCCCGAAGACAGCACTACGTATGTGCTCTAATATTTCAATATTTTCTCTGTACATTGAGGTTTGCTAACAAAATAGAGTACAACTGTGATGGTGACTTTTTTATATGAGCTCTAATAAGAGCTTGTTAACACTTCGGGTCATATCTGGAGAATATACTAGGTTTTGAGTACAATTTGTTGTTAAAATATTTTCTCATCCTACATTTAAAGATGATTTTTTTTATTTTTGCACCTAGTCAAGACAGGAAAAGTATATTTATGGTTTCTATTTTGTCGATGAAAATCCAATATATTTGGTGACTTTTTCTGATTGAAGATTTCTTGGCGAGGTTGGGAAGAAGCCTGATTCCATTCAAGCAAAACGGAAATGATTTTAACCACCACAAAGTGAGAATAGAAGACACAGGTGTGAATCACGGTACTTAGCTGGAAGTAAGAAGAGGATAGACGACACAAAACAACTCTGCACGTAATACTACATTTCGCACCTAAAGAAATTATCGGATAGTGTCTTCTTCAAAAATTGCGTGAAACTATACATTATCAAACAATAAAAGCTGTCAAAGATTTTTATTATAGTAGGAAACTCGCCAATTCTCGTGATGTTCCTAATGAAACATGGTCCATTGTGAATAATCTAAGAAATAAGGCTTCTTCATCGATCATAATCTCCACTTCACTTGATAACCTCAATAATTACTTTGTGAATGTAGCCAAAAATTTATCAAATTCTCATGTTTCAGTTTCTTATGCTTTATTGATTCGCATCTCCGATTTGCCCTTCCCTTTCTGGTTACGTGTGATGCGACTCAATTTGAGCGAATCTTCGAACTACAAAAGAGAGCTGTTGAATATTTACTCGGACTAAACAGTAGAACTCACCACAGAGACTTCTTTAAAAGATTAAAAATTCTGACTCTTCCTTCCTTATTCATCTCTGAATACGTTTGCCTTATTCGTTAGCACGCTTATCCAATTACAGCACGACTTTTATCTACCTACTCCACTTTCAGAATTAGTTAAGTGCTCAATATTTTACAATGCAAAAAAATGCACACTTGCCAATTGAAATAAAATCGATAATAATATTCAATTCCAGGCATGCTGTACACTGTATTATTGTATTTGTATCTTTATTTAGTTATTCTTATGTTTGTTTTTCAGTTTTTACAAGCTTTTGTCTACAAATTGTTGTAAAGATTTTTTGATATTATATTCGTTGTCATGAGTTGACGCTATGTTCCGGCAATTGAAACACTTATATCATAGATAAAGTATGAAGTACCCGTCTTTTCTGATTGAAATAATTTTCTGTTTCTTGGTATAGCTATTAATTTTGCATTCATAAAATTAACATTGGAAAAAGAGGCAAAGAAAAATTGTTGATCGTCACCATAAATAGATTTATACAATTTTTGACGTAGGTACCACCCTGTACAGTTCTAAAGTTCAAAGCAAAACACATTTTTTCAATGCAGTCGATCTTCGTAAAATCCTTGTTATACTTAAGTTTACAACTTATTGGTCCTGTCAAGGCCTTTTAATTCATTTAAAGATAATGTTGTAATTAAAATATCGTCAAATGTGAATAGCACTTAATAGAAAATATGAGAATAGCTAGAATTTTTTTTATCGGCGAGATTTTGTTAATAGCATACGCTAACGACAATAATGTGTGCCCCACGTTTAAAGACTATTATACCATGAAGAATAACTCGAATTGTTGGTATGATTTAGCTGCAGAATACAGTGCTGTAAGTTGGAATTGAATTTTTAATTGATGTGTACCTTTATATCAGATGAACTAGTACGAAAAACTTAATTCGGTACTAACGGGTTGAATACAGTTTCTCCAGTTTTTAATTGTAATATTTTCAAATTCCGTCTTTATTAACTCGATGACATCACTGTTAGACTTTAATTTATGCTATATCAACTCGATAGGATCCAAAATACAGTAATGTGGCTTCACAGAGATTGAACACCCACCACTTAGCCCTGATCTGGACCCATTTTTTGTTTCCTGTTGTCAGAATTCATGGATTTCAATAAACGAAAAGCTCAAGAACTTTGTTTAATATAAGCTAATATTTTGACATGGGAAATTTTTATTGAAAATTGAGTGAAAAACCAAAAATTTGGATGTGAGACGAGGGTGAATTCAAACGCTGTCGAACTTTGCTTCAAAAATGTTTTTGTAGTTTTGCCGCAAATCGAAATAAACCGTTTTTTACCCTCACACTTCCCGACCTCTCATAGCCCCTGAATTGTTTTGCCTTCTATTTTTGTTATATACTCTTATTTTACCAATAAGTTCCATCATATTAGTTTTTTTTGTTGTAAAAAATTATCAACACTGATCTATATAAACTAGACTAATTTAAAAATCAAAATTTCTTTTTCTTTAGCCAGAAATTATAAGGCTTATGGGTTATCCTATTTCTGTACACAATGTTCAAACTGCCGATGGTTATTTACTAACGATGTTTAGAATACCGAACTATAAGAATGAAAATTCGAAAACTAAAAAACATCCAGTTTATTTACAGCACGGAATTGTAGCTACTTGTGCTTCTTTTTTGGGAAATGGAAAAAATTCCTTGGGTAAGTAAATTGACTTGTACTTCTAATTATAACAAAAACATTATTCATTGTTAAGGTTAGTAAATTTGAATAATGGGTTTATTCTCCAAATTTATCATTTTGGTCTTTTCATTCAAAATTAAAGGACAAATTAATTCTTTTACAGATTAAAAACATCATCTCTTTACATAGAAATATTTTTATCACAATTGTTGAAGATACATTAATACAAAAAGAAGATAATTAATAAACATACATATATACCTCAAAACGAAATGATCAAATCTATAAAACTAACACTTACAATAACATATTTCAAATTTGAGAATGGAATATAAAACAATCTGATAGTTGTGCTATGGGATCATTCATATCAAATGTTATAGTATAATTAGTAACAGAAGATCCTGAAGAAACCATCTTAACCAAACTTAACATGAATACTTAATTCTTTTTCCGTTATGTCTATTTTATAAATTTCAATGTGACTACGAATAATTCACGTTTCATGAAATTACTTTTTTTCTAGGGAATTAATTGAGTACATTTCCCGGATATTGTATAAATACAAAGGTAGATATTTAAAGGGAGAGTACTATTTCTGTGGCGTCGCGATTTAACAGCAGATTTGGCTTAATTAGGTCAAAATAAATCGAAAATTTAGATTTCTTTTTCGAGATACCGATTTAAAGTTATAATCAAACGTTAATTCAAAATTCGCTTTATTGAACAAATGAATATTTTATCACTTCCAATTCAATATGAATCTTGATTTTTTATTCAATTTTTATATTATTTACTCTGATACTCCGAAATTATATTGAAAAAAAAAACTTTTTATAGGAAAATGAGCCATTTTTGATAACTTTCATCACTCTGAGATGAATATAACTTAACATTCGATAAAAACATGAATAATTTGATGTTTTTCATAAAGAACTGTCGTTTTTTTTTTTCATTATTTATAACATAAAAAAATATTTAATGATAGTTTGAAGATTTAATTAGTAATTTAATGTAAAAATATCCTCTTTCGACAAAGTAGTTTGTTCTGAATGCTTTCAAAAGTTATTATAGTATTTCACAATTATGCTGAAAAAGTTCTCTAGCAATTATTTTTGCATTATTTATCCTACTTTTAACGACAAAATCAACCAAATAAAGAAAATGACTGTGAAAAATCGTTCCAAATCTACAATCTCCCTTCGGGGCCTATGGCTTTTAAGAAAACCAGGCTACAGGGTCCAGGGGTGGAGCCCCCGTGCGGCAAGGGGTGAGGTCCCCATAAGAAAAAAAAATAATAATAAAATAAAACTAAAATAATCCTCACGCGAAAAATATTTTTTTAGACATTTTTGGCTGTAAAAAATTCACGATTTTTGAACTTTTTGCACTCAAAGTGCACCACGAGAAGGTAAGGTTAAGTTGATATATACAAATAATAAATAAAAATAAATTTTCTCAACTTCAAGTATCGATATCTCGAAAACGAAGCGAGATATAGAAAAATTTTACTCCTCATTTTCGACGTGTTTTGGGTCGATTTATGTTTTATTATACATATACATATAAAGTAACATTTGCTTCATATTAAAAGTTTAACTAATAAAGGTGCATGACATGTTCCTATTCGGTAAAAAAGTCGAATTTTTTTGTACTAAAATTATATTTCTTCCTGCCATCACAGCTTTTTCTTCTTCAAGTACTATGCACTTTGCAGCGTGTAGGTGTTCTCTTGTCCAAAACTTCTAAACTATTATCTGAAGCCACCCCTCTTTTGCACGAGGAAAAATTGTTGCCGCACCCTACACCAACCTCTTATATTCCGTAACCAGGAATGTTGTTCACGCCTTGATCTCTCCTTCCGTCAAACTTTTCCGTCAGTATGAGCGTGAGAGTTGAATATCTCGGGCAACGCAGGATGTGTTCCAAATAAGATACTTTTAGTTGTTTAATTACCGCGATCAGTTCTCTTTCCAGGTCCATGAGATCCGCAGAAGTCTGCGCAACAGCTACATTTCTATAGCTTTTATTATGTTTAAGGATATCATTTTCAGGGAACATGTCTCCACACCATACAAAATTATTGGCCAAATATAATATTTTATCACCCTCAATCTAAGACTTAGAGGGACTTCTCGGCGGATTAAGAACTTATTCAACTTTATAAAACCTGTTTTTGCAATTGCTATCCGAGTTTTAACTTCGTCTTTCCGTCCGTATTTGGTTCCAATTGCGTTGATAGAATTGACTAGCACTTGTAGGTCTTCTAAGTTGTCGGCTAATATCGCAGGATCGTCGGCATACTTAATATTATTTACTTTAATGCCTTTTTGATGGTCTTTTAAAGCCAGCTGAAAAATTCGTTCTACGTATATGTTAAAAAGCATGAGTGAGAGTATGCATCCCTGACGGTCTCCCCTAAGTATCTGTAAGTATTCCGTGGTTAGAAAGCCACTAGTTCGTACCTTCGCTGTTTGATCTGCATACTACTTTTAAATGATTCTTATGTCTTTAATATCAATATCAACATCCTTCAGGATGTCAAACAGTAAGTCATACCGAATACAGTCAAACGCTTTTTGGTAATCTATAAAGCAAACGAAGACATCTTTTCTTTAATCCTAGCATTTTTGAATTAGCCTAGCCCGTCTTCAAATCCAAACTGCGTTTCACCACTAACTTCTTCGCACTTTTTATAATACTCGTTTGTGTATAATCTCCAAAGAAGCCTTGAGTGCGTGGTTTCTGTGAAATGGTATATTTAGTGGTTGTCTTCAATCAGATGATTTCAAATTAATTGATTTTATTCGATTTCTACCGAAAAAAAAGTTTCTATTGAAGAAATTTATGATGAAAACTCTATTTTCGTAGTACTAAAAAATTAGTATAAAATCCACTGTCACAGCCAATTATTATACAATAAATGAGAAATATATAAATTTTTGAGAAGAAATTATACCCTGAATAAAAATATTAAAGTAAAGCTAAGAATATGTGTTTCATTGAAATATTGAAAATTTAGGTTAATAATATGATTGATTCAATATTAATTTATTAAGAAGCATCTTGAGTCTATCCCCATTAGACAGTAGATTTAATTTGTTCCGAAAGCTACAAATTCTCCTCATTAGAAATGGTTATGACGTGGCTTTATTTTTATATAAATATTGATATATATAGTGGTATTTTTTCGAATTAACATTCTGTATGTGGAGTAGATATGATTTATTGAAACGAATCGATATACTATTTCAGCATTCGTACTTGCTGACGCAGGTTACGATGTGTGGTTGGGAAATTATAGAGGAACAGCATATTCAGAAGGACATATCAATTTAACAGTCCATGATCAGGAGTATTGGGATCACAGGTCAGTATAAATGGCAATATGCATAGAAAAAAAATCGATTATGAATTAGCATTATAAATATATAAGTAATAACTGGAAGAACTCCTTTGAGATCCTGTTTTTTCATTTCATGATTTCATTTGACAACGAATACTCTCTATTACACCATATTTTTTCACTATTAATTGAAGGATTGAGCTTTTTTAATTAAATAAATTTCATTGTATGAAACATAATACGAAAAAAAGTGTCTAAACAAGCATACACACTATAACCAAGATAAAAAAAAGCCTTTAAAACGTTAATGGACCTGATCCAACGGAACGCAAGCTCAAGGTTGTACGAGGGTTGCTAGTTGAATTTTAAGAAGAAAAAATAAGAACAAATAATAGTATATGGCTTCATTGTTTTACAAAATATTCTCCGTTAAGATCAATACACTTTTCCATGCATTTGAACTATTTGTAGAAGCATCTTTTCTATTCCTATTAGAGTACTTCCAAAATATGTCATTTGACTTTGTGATTTGACCTCCCAAATCATTTTTGATCTACGGAAATCGGAAATAAGATATAGAATCAGTAGAAAACGAAAGCACAAAAATCCTGTATCAAAATAGACTAGTATTAAAAATAGAAGAAAAGAAAATAACACACCCCGATGATGTGGAACAATGCTGGAAAAATATAGCCAACAACATAATAACAGCTTCAAGAGAAGCACTCAGAACAAGAAAGATGAATGTAAATAACAAAAAAGGCAACAAAGCCTGGTTTACCGAAAAGGTAAAAATCATATGCAAAGAAAAAAGACACGCATACTTAAAATATAGAAGCAACCAAATACCAGAAGAACACGCAAATTATATAATTATATAGGATAAAAACCATCAAAAAGGAATATTGGAAAATATTCACGAAAGACGATTTTTATGGAAGTCAAAAAAGAGTGTGGAAACTATTACGATCAACTAAAAGACCGCTAAATGAATACATGAAGATTAACTCAATAAAAATGGAAGAATTCACAAAATACTTTAAAAATCTACACAAGACAAAACAGAAACAATAGGCTCAAATTGGGTAATAGCAGAAAACCGCGTGAAAAACGCAATACGTGAACTGAAAAATCGTAAAGCACCAGGAGAAAACACGATCACAAACTAACAAATTAAAATGGAGGACCAAAGCTAATCAAGGAAATAACAAAAATTTTCAATAAAATCATTGAAGAAGAAAAGATGCCTCTAGAGTGGAATAAAAGTTTTACTACATTAATATTTAAAAAAGGAGATAAGAACAAGTCATCAAACTATAGAGGAATATCACTGCTAGATACAATATCGAAAATTTTCACCAAAATCATAGCCGAAGAACTAAGAGCAACAATTCCAATATGCGAAGAACAGCAAGGTTTTAGAAAGAACAGATCAACAACAGATGCCATCTTTATAATTCGCCAATTAGTGAAAAAGTCAATAGAATACAACAACCCTATCTTCATGTGTTTCGTGGACCTAACAAAAGCATTCGACTCAATGACATAGTATACTCACTTAAAGAAAAAAGTGTATCTCCTAAAATAATAAAATTATTGAAGAACTAAATTACAACTGCTCCACTAAAATAAAAGCTGAGGGAAAGGTAGCTGAAGAAATAAAGGTGAACATAGGTATAAGACAAGGAAACAGCTTAAGTCCATCTCTATTTAACCTGATTATGGACAAAATGATAGAAAAAGTGAAAGAACTACCAGGATACAAAATAGCAAACAGAAACATCACGATTCTATGCTACGCGGATGATGCGGTACTGATATCTAATAGCGAAGACAACCTACAAAGAATGTTACACATATTTAATAAAACCGCAAAAGAATACAATATGGCAATATCAACAGAGAAAACTGAATGTCTAAGTATCTAAGGATCCATTCGAATGTAAGCTGGAGATAGAAGGGACAATCATAAAGCAAGTAATGTCATTAAGATACTTAGGAGTAGATGTAACAAGGTACCGCGATATTCACCAAGAAACGATATACCACGTAAGAAAAGCAGCAGTCACAACAGGTGCGTTAAGGAACATAGTGTGGAGAAACAAACATATAGGAATAGCAACGAAAACAAGAATCTACGAAACTTGTATAAGACCAATACTGACGTATGCCATAGAAACCAGAGCCGATACAAAGAAAACAAAATAACTGATATGAAAACATCAAGATGCATAATAGGAAAGTTTAGACGAGACCATGTAAGAAACGAAGATATCCGGCAACAATGTAATATTCAGGATATAGTAAGATGGGGACGAGAGAGAAGAAGAAATTGGAATCAACACATAACGAGAATGGAGGAGCACAGACTAGCAAAGATCATAAGAGATGGAAAACCCGAAGGGAAAAGATCAAGAGGAAGACCACAAAAAAGATGGCAAGATAGCTGGTCATCAGAATCACAAATAAACCCAGTAAACACAAGTCATTGGAATTGAGGCAGGAATAAGAAGAAGAAGAAGGTAATAAGAAGAAATAATCGAGTACTCTACAGCGGTTAACCCAACCAATCGATGTTTTGACTGTTCAAAAACGTTTTTATTTGAACTGACTTGTGAGAGCTCGCATTGTCGTGGTAGAAAATTATTCATCTTCTGCGATTGGTTTCCCTGAATTTTTCGAACATTTCAGGCAAACAAATGCTGGTGTTCCATTCAGAATTGACTGTTTCACGTTGCTTCAATTGATGGGTATATGTCCAGTTATCATGATCATCATAATATACTGACTTTATAGACGTCATTTGAAGTACCGAAATTGAGTTTCTTCACCATTTCTTTGCACCAATCGACACGAGTTTTTTAAGACGATTTTTAAATTATTCGGTATCCAACGTGAACAGATTTTTTCGACAGTCAAATTATTATGCAATATTAAATGTATGTCAAGGTATGTCACATGACAGCCTCGAACCGAGTTGATTAACTATTGGTTCAAACCACGCCCAAAATCATAGAAAAACATTAAACGAATATATTCACGATTCAATTTTTTGATCAAGATCAGCAGTTTAAGTATCTGAAAACTTAATTAGTAGCCCCCATGTTTAGATATACGTAACGTAATAAGAAATATGACAACTTATAGTGAAAATTTGTCAATGTGATGCTTCTACATTCTGATCACAACGCATAACAGCCAGTTTTATTATTTTACTTATCTCACTATGGGCTTCTCTACTATTCTTCTCAGATCCCTTCAGTCCTTAACTACTATTCTCCACTCAATCTATATCCCGCTTGACTCCTAGTAGCATTTTTTTAGAACGCCTACTTCTTTTTTCCCCCTTCCTTTTTCCTCCAGTATTAGTATCACAATTATCTGACTCCCACAAGTTCAAGCTGCCACTAAATGTCTATCTCTTGTCCATCTATCTCTTTTCCTATGCGCGTGCTTCCATCGTTGCCATATCAAACGTTATAATGTGGAGTTCACAACTTTCTATATCTCATATTGTCGAAATACCTAGAGAAAAATGAATAATGAAATGAATAAATTTCCTTATATCTCCATCAAAAGGTATAGATTTGACAAATTGCAAAAAACACCAAAAACCAACTGATTTCCGTGACTTCACATCCTCAGATTATATTCTTTGGAGATTTTTGGAATCATATGCGTAATTAAATAATCGAGAAGCATTTGGAAGCCTAATATCTGGAATACTAAATACACTGTTTACACCACCACTATATCAACACTCACAATTACACTGTCGGACGTTTCGACAACCAAATTATCGTCTTCAGAGACTGAAGGTAAACAAAAATCTAATGACTTGCCTCACCTGTTTTCCCACCAATAAACCTTCTCCCGCGAAAATTAATTCCAGTGAGAAAAACTCTTTGGAGGGAATCATTCCTTGACTACTAAACTATAGAGTGGGCTGTAAGGAATTGGTCCTTTGTCCCTATTTAAGAAAGTACATTGGGCAGACTAAGAGATCGGTTATTGTCCGGTTTAAAGAGCACATAGCTCTTTTGAAATTTGAACAGACCGGAAAATCAGATATTGCCAATCACGCTTCAAGTCTCAATCATACATAAATATTAATAATGTAAAACTGTTGTAATAATGTAAAAGCATTTAAATTGCTAGAGTAGCTTAAATAGGGACAAAAGATCAATTCCTTAGAGCCCACTCTATAGTTTAGTAGTCAAGGAAGGATTCCCTCCAAGAGTTTTACCCACTGGAATTAATTTTCGCGGGAGAAAGTTTATTGGTAGAAAAATTTAGATTAAAACAGGTGAGTAGATATAAGAATTGATTTGATTCGACTTCAAATGGCGAAAATAGACTTTGAAAATTTGCAATCAACACAAAGTGACAATCGACTTCGATCGGATTCAATGGATGTAAATCATAAGATTTTAGTTTACTTTCAGTCTCTGAAGACGATAATTTGGTTATCGAAACGCGCGTCAGACAGTGTAATTGTGACTGTCGATGTAGTCGTATTGTAAACAGTGTGTTCAGTATGAATATCGCCAAAGCTTCCAGAAATTCCAAATTAGTTAATATCTGGAAAATTACATGTTTTTAGTATGGATGAAATAGCACTTCTGGATTTACCAGCAAATTTCAATACTATCTTAGAACACTCTCCACCTGACAGTAAAATAATATATATTGGACATTCCTTAGGAACATCCTTATCTCTAATGTACAGTGCAGAATATCCAGAAATGTCAAAAAAAGTTTTAAAAATGATGATTCTACTATGTCCTGCATATACTTTAACTCACATGGTATCCCCATACAGGATACTAGCACCGATAGGAGATTTTATATTAGTAAGTACTAATATGATGGAACTAATTCGATATTCATCTACTATTGCCCTCAATCGATTCCGTTGGGGATCTTCAATATAATGAAAATAAATTTAAATATAGACACAGTGATGTGATAAATAACTCCTGATATTCTAGGATTCCATAAAAAGACTTAGATTGGATAGAATAGTGTCTCAAGCTGAAGAACAAAAGAGACTGATTGTCCCTCCTTGCACAGAATCCCCGGAAATGATGCAGATTTGTATGCAATGGTACAATTTGTTTTATGGACGAAACACCGATTTGGGACCGGTAAGAGGATCTATATTTTCTTTGGAAACTTCCTTTCCGTGGTATTTCTACAATAGTATTTCTTTTCCTTAACAATATTTCTCTCAATTCTATACGTTTTCTTAATCTCTAGAAATTAATCTGAGAAAATTACTGATTTTGAAAACTTATTAGATAATTTCTGTTTAAAATAAAAATATCATTAACTTCTATTGTGTGCAATCAGGGAATTATATGGGAAAATAACTAACGTTTTGAAAACTACTCTATAATTTATGCATAAATAATTGTTTCCGTAGCAAACTTATACGAATTGCGAACAATGGAAAAGAAATCTAGGAATTGCTACATGACAAGGGAGTTGGATACGACATTGCTCTTTTAAAGAGGATATGGGGAGGATATACTGATAAATAATTAGAAAAATAATTGGCCAACAAATACAAGATAGGGAAAAAACAGGCAGACTCCACAGCCAGAAAGTGGACAATAGATCACATCTACACGATGTAACAACTAGAAAATAAAAAGGTCAAAAACAAAAATGTACATCTAGAATTTATAGATCTAAATACACAGAATTGGGAAAAGAAATATGGGATACTGTGGAACAAAATGGAATCTCTCATAATATGTTACAAGCAACAAAAAAAAAACTAAATCATTATAGAAATTGGACACAAAAACACCAAAAATTTTAAAGGACTTTATGAAATGTTCAACATCACCTACTCTGTCCAAAACCATTCTGGCATAAACCCTAAAACATTGGAACAAACTACGAGGTAATGGAAATTCGAGCCAATAATATATTTACTCATCAACTTTCGCGGACGATCAATAGTACTCATAGCTCATAATGAGGAGGTTATAGGACGAGGAATTTGAAGGAGGAGGAAAGGACTCGAAATGAGCTTTGAAAAAACATCTTACTTTGACGAATGGAAGAGTGAATAACCTCGAAGTAGGTGGAAACTTGGAAATGAAAAACCCATGAAAAAAAGACTGGCACAGATACCAGCATCAAAACTAATTCCTATACTATGGAAATTACACATCACAAAAGGAAAACTATCAGATTTTCTCCCAGATTCTAGTTGTTATTAATCCGATAATGTTTTTCCTTTGCTGTTTCATGAGCAAATAAAATTTTGTTGACCTAAAATAATTTCTATGTATGTCTAAAAGCTAGTAGCTCAAATCTCTCTGTATCAAGCATCTTAGAAAGGTGAAAATCAGAAGTTCAACACTGATCCACTGACATAATCACGGAGTTTGCATAAAATATTTGGAACCTACAGCCTATGGAGCATAGAAAGAGAACAATCTGTTCATATGAAAAATGTCTGTCGAAATGTTTTAAGTAAAGAAGATGCCACATTAATATAATAGTAAATTTCTCTTGGGTTGAATTCATTATTTTATACAACGATATTTTCAATGATGAGCTACTTGAGTAAAAAATGATATTAAATTTTTGGTCACACCAGCGTTATTCTGGAAGATTTTTGTACTATTATTTATGTCAGTTTTTAATGTATTATGGATTTATGCGAATTTTTTCACTATATATATATATATATATATATATATATATATATATATATATATATATATATATATATATATATATAAGAAAATATGCTTAGATCATTTGAGGAATATCTTTTGAATGAAAATATATTGAGTAAGAGGATTTATTTTATTTAGATTTGATGATATTGACTATGATTTAATGCATTTTCCTAATAAATATCCATAATTTCACATCCAGCTCTAGTATATAAACGTCTTCACATAATTTTACAGAAAGTATTTAACATAAATTTAATATGAAACTTTTATAAAATGCAATTTTTGAATTGATAAATTCTAGGAAACTATTCCAGTCTATTTCAATCAACTACCAGGTGGGACTTCAATAAAAGTTGTCAATCACGCTGCCAATCTTGTATTGGGTTATTTTAGAAAATATAATTACAAAAAACTCAATAACAAATTGTATGGTCGGGATCATCCGCCTGAATATGACATTAAAAAAATCAAAGTTCCTGTATATCTAGTTTATACCACACAAGACTGGGCAACTCCTGAAGCTGTAAGTAACTTATAATATATAGCTCTAGCAATTTTTTGAGATTTTCAAATAATTTGTTCATTTTCATTCAACATTTTTGATATGTTCTGAAAACAATAGACAATATGCGATATTTTCGATCTTATATTTAATAATTTCTTGTAGAATAGACCATATGCCTAACAAAGAATTAAGACATTGCTAAATATCGCCTACAAAATATTACAAAATATTAGCAAATTATCAAAACGGCTTTAGACCAGGAAGATCAACTATCGACGCAATCCACACTCTAAACCATATAATAGAAAATACGGTAGAATATAAAAGAGAAATACATATACTTTTTATTGATTCCAAAAGTGCTTTCGATTTAATAAAAGAAGAACTAAAAAGACAAGAAATTTCAAAAAAACTAAGAAAATGAATAGAAATAATACATCAGAAACGACACATACAAATAAAGTCGTCAAACAGGGAGACCCAATATCGCCAACGCCCAAATTAGAAGAAGAAGGAAGCAATTACGGACTGGAAATAAATTCAGATAAAACAAAATATACGAAAATAGAGGTAAAACCAGAAAAGAGAGCAAACCAACTGGAACAGTATGGACTTTTAAGTATCTAGAAATAACGTTGGGACAAACAACCAGAGACAGGATGAAGGAAAGGAAATGAAAAGGCTATCAAGCCTATGGAAGAAACAAAAACCTATTAAAAAACAAACAAACAAAAAACAAAATATTCAAAACGTATGCGATGGAAACAACAGTAATCAGCAAAAGGGAACAAGAATTTAAAACAACCGAGAGAAAAATAATTAGAATTATATAATTATAATTATAACAGGTCCAAACACAACACAGAAGGAAGGAAGGAGAGCAAAGAAAAACGAATAAATAGAGAAAGATCTGGAGAATACAAATATAGTGTACCGCATTGTGGTCAAGGAGAAGAGGCAGACATGGAAAAACGAAATAGAGGAGGACATAAGTGTACTTAATATAGAGAACTGGAGGGCAAAATGCCGGAACCGAAAGGAATGGAAAATAATAACAAAAGCAGCCAAGACAAACGATAAACTATAAATAAAACAAATAGAAAACGGGGAGTAATCCACCTCAAAAAATGATTTTAAAGCGGTATAAGTGATATCAATAATCTAAAGGATAGAAAGTCTCGATGATGATGAATTTACCGGAAAAAATACGGTTGTAAAATGATAGTTTAATTTTTCGGGTAAAAAAGTACCTATTGATCCTATGATGTCATTCCTGTCTATTACTAGTCGTATTTTTTCGTCACTGCCTTCCATACATATGCAAATTATTTCGAATTTCCAAATTCTTGCTTATGAAAATTCAAATTAGTCTCTCCATCAACATAAATTAATCACAATAATACCAATAATATTTCAAAGAGCTGTGTTGACTCTTGTTTCAACAAAGTTTCCAAATAAATTTTTTTTGACTGAACCTTCTGACATAAAAAAAGGTTTCGAGCTGCGAAGAGAAGAGTGTAGAGTTCCGATAAGAAGAGTTACAACATTGTCAAATTCATAGAATCTGCTTTGATAAATCCAACTCCTTTATTGAAAAAAGGTGATTATAATTCCAATAAAATGATATTTACTTCACAATCATAACCTCAAATGATTCATCATAAGAGAAGTGACGTCACTGGACACTGTTTCGTGTCCACGTCATTTTTAATTTGTAGTTGTTGTTCAAAAACCAAATTTATCTCAACTTTCCTTCTTTTATGTTTTCACAAAATTTTAATCATGAGAATTTTATAAAAATTATACAGAGGTTGTTTCTTGAATATTATTTGTTTTCATATATGGAAATTCCTACGCCTCAATTTAAACGTCGTAACTTATTAAGACTAGTCTCTAAATCTATGGAGGGTACAATTGCTCCACTCTCTTCTAAGTATTCTCTTTTCTTGATGACATAATATGTTTTGATAATAAATATTATTCCTTTTACTCTGGTACCTATTTACTATGATTGGATGACTCCTGTGCTAATTGCTGTTAATTGTTGGTAATTTATCTGTTGTCACGTGAACAGTTTGGTTCCTGTCCAAATTTCGAATACATCTTATATACCCTCTATTTACATAAGTTGTTCTTAATACTTTAATTAATTGACGTTGACCCTTGTTAAAGGCCATTTCGTAATCAGCAAAGCAGAGAAAGACGTCTTTTGAACGTCTCTTCACCTTATTCGTACTACTGCTACAACCGAATTGAATGTCTCTGATGATAGTTCTGCATTTTCTGTATATTCGATTATGTAAGATTTTGAAAAAGATATTCAATGCGTGACTTATTAGACTAACTAGTCGGTAATCTTTGCATTTCTATGCATCATTTTTTTTGGGTACTAGAATGAAATTGAATTCTAGCGAATTTTCTCTCACTGTAAATTATGTTAAGTATATTATCTATAAAAAAGGGTAGTTCATTAGGTCCTAGTGTTTTTCCATCATTTGATTGTTGTTTTTCTAATTTCTTCTTCTGTTATCGGTGGAATAGCGTTTTCCTCTTATGAACGGTTTCGGGGCTTCTTTCTTCTGTTGTTATTGGTAAGTATTGGAGCGGTTTCGGCTCTATACATTCCAGCTATCTCCATTGTTTGGTTGTGCTCTCCATGGGTATCATGCATCTGTTAAAATCTCTATTGTATATCTATATGATTTTTATTAATCTATAGTTGAATTATATTGCCACTTATTTTTAGGACGCTCTCAATTTATGGAGAAACTTGCCAGAGGAAAGTCGATACGGAAAGTTGAAAATAGATAGAAAAGCATTTAACCATATTGATATGGTATACGGGAGACATGCAAGGCAATGGGTGTATGATCCTCTAATACAAATTTTGAATAAATACATCAAGTCATAGTTAATTGAATTATCAAATAAATATTATGAAATAAGTTTGGAAATATCTGTTTTATTTACAACTACAAGTAAATAGCATTCTTAAAGTGGCAAAAATTTAGGTTATAGTCCCTAAAATTGTCAGAATGTTGGTTCAGAGGTTTACAAATGACACACAAATGATACCCCAGGTAAAAAATTTTCGAAATAAATAAACCCTCTTATTACGAAAAGTTGTAAGGTTCATACTATTGACTTACTCATACTATTAAGCCCATAATGCTGTTATTCATAGACCTTTCTTCAGTAAAACAACTATTCTTCTTCTTTTTTCAATAATAGGTTTATCGCCTCTTTCTTCTCCGATATCTTTCCTCATCCTGACTCTAGATTGCCACTCCAACTCTTTTGTGGTAGACTTCTATTTCGTGTTCCAATTGGAGATTTGTCCCTTGCTATTTTCACAGTTATAGAGTTATTTCCGAGATCCGCCTGAGAATTCCAATCTATGTGGTCTCCAACAGCTGTTTCTGGCTTTGTTTTAGTCATTAAAGAACCGATTGTCTTCTCTTTGTTTCTTTTCCTAGGTGTTTCACCATATTACGTTCTGAAGACCTCCTGCGACCTTATTTGCTTCAGCTACTTGTCCGCTTACCTCGTCTTTTTCGTCTTCATAACCAGTTATGTCAATTTCAAGGTATTTAAATTCCATTCTCTGTTGTATTATTTGACAGGTAGTTATTATTCCCAACTAATGGTCTCTTTCGATTTTCAAAATATGAAACTAAATATAAAATAAATAGAAAGAGAAAATTCACTAACGTGACAAACATTGTTAAAAATAATCATTTAAATAGGACTAGTTCTTGTTAAAGTGAAATATTTTGAATAAATTTATTCGGTGAGTTATAATACTAATAATTTATTCTAATAATTAATTTTTATACCTGTATCTGTAACTTTACGTACAAGGTAGCGAGACAGAAATACATAAAAGGAAAGAATTTAATCTTTTGATTTAAAAAAGCAAATAGGAAACCATCGAGCTTAAATACTCTCAAAAGTATTTTTCTCTTTGTGATTTTTCCACTACTGAAACAAAATCTAGAATTTCCTAAATCGATATCTCTCGTTAAAAAACAAAAAAACGACTGTCAATACAGAATGACGACCTAGTTTATTCGAATCCACACTCAAGCCGATTTTCTTTAAAAGTTTCATAAATTTTTTATTATTAGTTAAATACACTTCTGACGAAGGCTGATTCATAATTTATTGACTAGAAAAAAGCGTCGTAATCATCAAGTCAATCAATGAAATGAAAATTTGAAGACCAAGGATAATAAATTAACTTGTTATAAGGTCTTTTATACAGTGTGTTCCGGGACTTGATGCAAAAAATTATGAGTAGATGACGTGAAAATATTGCTGCGATATAAAAATACATTCTAAAGAAAATTATCATAAATTGTAATTGTTTATTGAAAATACTTACAGGAGATATCAAAACTCAATCATACAAGTCTAATTGAACTGCAAATTGTAGAACATCTTGTTACTTACAAAAAGAATGGGAATGTAGATGTTAGTTGGATAGCCTACACTTCTACACACTTCAGGAATCTACGAAGAATATTTCTTTGAACTTGGAGATTATGCCTACAGCGTCACAATGGACGTTTACTCTATCGATTATTTTGATTCATGTATATACTGGTATTGCACATACCAAGCTTTTAAGTACGTTCATATTCTTTTGACAATAACCTCCTACAAATATTTCCAATAAATAATCACATTTATGAAAATTTTTCTCAGAAAAGCAAAGATTTTAATGAGATGCTCAAACATTTGTCATGTCTCGACACTCTCCCTTTCACCTCTTCAGCCCTTAATTTTTGAATAAGGTAAACTACATGGGTGACATTGAAACTTTATAGTTACATAAATAGTTCTATCTGCATGACAAAGTTCACCCCCTGACGTAAACAGTGAAGCAAGACATGTTATATTATATTAATCGATGCTGTTTCGGTCTCCATTTCTTTTTTATCTTTTTGTTATTTGCTTCCATTATTTTGTATTTATTTTTGTATAGAAAATTTCTAAAAGGGCTTTTTATAACGGTAAAATGGAGTTTTCTAGGAAATAGAATATTCAGGAATGTGATGATACTGTGATATGTGATGTGATGATATTAACGAGTCTCTAGCAACAGGTATGTCACTAAAAAATTTGTATTATAGTGAACACATCGGGATATTGAAAAGTAAATGTGTGAAATATGAGTTACAGAATTTCTATGGAAAAATACATGTCGTGTTTTAAGAACTTTCACAATATACATGTTTTTTTCAAATTTGTTATGAAAATAAAATCATTTGCCTCCTTCTGAGCCACATTTCATAGAAGGGTGTTTTCTAATATGAGAAACTAGAAAAAGCTCTCAGAATCTCCCAAAACAAATTATTTATTATAATACGTTTCCAATCGAAATAAATCGTACAAATACGCAATTTCTATGTTTAAACAGTATACAAAACAACTTTGTTCTAACAACCATTTAATGATAATATTGTTAACAGTTTAAGTTTACAGACGATTTCGATTCATGACTCTCCTTTACAGTTACCAAAAGAAAGAAGCGGTGAACCAGGTCACTGTTCTTCATATAACCATCTTCTAGTCAAGTTCACGGCCGCATACAATTTCTTAGCGTTCATAACGTGGTTTCTACTATTTAAATTGTACAATTGACACTAGAAATAACGGAGATAATCGATATAAATATTTGAGTGATCAATATATTTAAAATAATAATTCATAAATTGATATATAATAGTTTGGTGATACTTAATGATGCAAATTTTTTTGTATTCATTGATTTTTTTGCTTTTGGTGAACAGCGGTTTTAGTGCTAGATATATGCCGAAATGGAAAAAACAAGTAAGTGAAACTTTTTATATAGTAAATTATTGTTCTTTACTTCATTTTTAAATGAAAAATGTATATAGAAAATACTAATTTCTTATGTTTCCCCCCTTATCTTTTGTGAAAATAGAGAAAAGCTTATTTATATTATGTTACTTTTTCATTTATACACATCTAAAATGGAAAGCTTTCATTCTCTTAGAATTTGAAAATCCCGTTGGTATTCACTGAAGCAAATTTAATTGAATCGAGATTCAATCTATAGTAATATTGAGAAAAAAGTAAAATGTTCAAGAAATTTCTAGCTTGGTAGTAGTTTCAAGAATAAACTATTCTAACATTATTAGATGGTATATAACTCGGCTTATTCAGATTAGTAAATCTAATTGATTCAAATCAAATGAGTTTTCTAGCATCACCAGCTATTTAATCCAAAATGAACTAATCCTATCCGTTCTAGGGAAAAAAAACAAACAATCTAATTCAAAAAAATTCTTCTCCAGACATTTAATCCAGAATCAACTGATCCTGATTATTCTAGGATGATAGACAAACAAACTCATACAAAAAACTATTTCTCCAGTTCTTGAATTGGTCTGGATTAGTAACTAAAGTTTAATCCAAGGTCAATGAGTTTTTCTAGTATCACCGGACATCTTATTCATAATCAACTGATCCTGGTCATTCTAGGATAATAGACAAACAATCTTATCAAAAAAAAATAATTTTCTCTTTCTTGAATTGATCTAGATAAGTATACTCAAGTTTTCTTCAAGGTGAATAAGTTTTCAAGCAGCACCAAACATTGAATTCAAAACCAACTGATCAGGGTCGTTCTAGTATAGTACACACCATCTAATCCAAGAAACTAATTTTCCAGCTATGGTATTGATCTTTATAATTATACTCAAGTTCAATTCATTGTCAATAAGTTTCCTAACATGAACAGACATCTAGCCCAGAATCAACTGTACCTGTTCATTCTAGGATAGTAGATAAACAATCCAATCCAAAAAGACTAATTTTCCAGTTCTTGAATTGATCTGGATCAGTAAACCGAAGTTTGGTCCAATATCAATAAGTTTTTCCTAGTATCACCAGACATCTAACTGATCCTGGTCATTCTAGGATAATAGATAAATAATTTAATCCAAAAAAATTAATTTTGCAGTTCTTTAATTGATCTAGATAATTATAATAAGCTTAATTCAAGGACAATAATTTTCCTAGCAGCAACAGATATCTAATCCAAATCAACTGATTCTGGTCATTTTAGAACATTGTACAAACAATATTATCTAAAAAAAGTTTTTATATCCATTTGGATAAGTAAGTTTTTTCTAGTATTACCAGACATTTAATTCAGAATCAACTGTTCCTAGTCATTCTAGGAGATTGGACAGTCTCATATAAAGAAACTAATTTTTAAGTTCTTAAATTGATCTGCTTAAGTAAACTCAAGTTTGATCCGAGGTACATAAATTTTTCAGTATCGCCATCCAAAAGATATTCGCTATTAAAGTAGGTTGAGAAAGTAAATCAAACCCTTTATAAACGGAATTGAGTCTACTTCAATTATTTGGTTAACAGTGAAAATTAAATGGAATCTTTCTAAATGAATATTGACCTCGTCTTTAAAGTCCTTATTAATAATATAATGATCATTCATCCAATAAATGTTCTTGATTAATTTAGAGAAGAATTAAAATTTGAAGTAAGGTCAAATGATGAAAATAAATTTTTAATCATGTTCAATTAAGAGTTGTTTTATAAGTTTTCGTTTCGGTTATCCCAATTTTATAAAAAGAATAATCAATATAAAAATATCATTTGTGATATTGAAAATTATCAAAATGATCATTCAAATAATATTATGAATTATATGAATTTTTCGTTAGATATATACAATACAATATTATTCAAAATTCCATTGCTTACTTTCAGTCATCTAATGGTAATTCAATTATTTCAAACATTTATTTGAAAAATATTTACGTGAAATTCTTCCACTACAATTAGTATGAATCTGTTGCTAGAACCATAAATTCCTGAGCATTGTCCATAAAAGAATTCTAATCGATCAATTGATTTAAACGTCCAGGAGTTCCATCCTTTTTTATTCCTAACCAATGGATTAGATCCTTCTAGTTATATTAAATTATATTCCAATTCCTACTTGCAAGTTTTATTAGAATCAGTTCTCAATCACTCACAACTATATTTTCTCGCGACAATTTTTATTTTATAAACGAAAGTAGTTACCTAAATTCGTAGTTCGTTTTCACTTACAGCTACAACTTTTGCATACAAATAAATAGAGAATATAAAAAAGTATTTATCATCTTCATCTATATATATATATATATATATATATATATATATATATATATATATATATATTGAATTTTAATTTTAATATTAACATTGTCTGTTGATAGTTTAAAAATCGAGTGAACAACTATATTTAGTTCAAGAATTTAAGAAATATTTGTATGAATATAGAAATCTGAAGGATTGATTGCCAATCAAAACATTTGTTAATCAAAAGTTCACCCCTATAACAAATTACTCAGTTAGCTTTGTCTTTTTCCAAGCTGTGTGAGAAGGTGATCAATTTTCTCCAGGTTTTTATCACAAATTTGTCCATCTAATTCATCCAAATGGTTACAATATTCTTCTTTTTGCAAAACGCTTCATACTTCAGCTAAAATATCTCTCATACACATAATGAGAAGCATACGGTTTCTACTAAATATTTTCTGTTAACTGATCATTTGTTTATGATCAACTCTTTTGCTATGTTCTCTGGTATATTTTTCAATTTTATATACTCATTTTCGAAAGTAGTGTGTGGTTACAATGAAGGATAACGCCTACGTCTTATGCCGACTACGGTGATTAGTGTAAATTAAATTTCTATATACATTACTTGTATATATATTTATACATTATAGATTTCCATGGTAAATGAATGTGCAAAATTTATGAAAATAAAGGATTTCTACTATTCACCTCTGAAATAATTTCGAAAATAAATTCCGCCATTCTTTAAAAAGGAAAACAACTACTTTCCTGGTTAATGCCTCGACAAATATGAAATAACAACCCCTCTGAGGAGCGTGATGTAAATAGACCTTTTTGTCGATATTAGCATCCCCAATGGCTCGCAGTTGGAAGGAGAGGGTATAACTACTGACTAGTTTCGACGTTATTACATCTCATAAAAGCAGTTTAACAAACCTCGTTCGTCAAAGACCGTCACATTTGATACATGAAGTTAAACATTTCTTAGTGAACGCTAAGTGGCGGCATCCTCATTTCCAACTGCGAACCATTGGTCGGGTAGAAATCTAGCGTAGTCGCCGATAATAGAGTTTACACAAATTCTTGATTGTATAATGACTACCTTTTAGATGTTTAACAATATTGAGAACGCAGTTTGCGTAGGTTCAGGTTAGTTCATATTGGCTTTTCATGATCTTCAGGGTTAATAACCACCGCAATAGCAGCCGTATATGATTTCAAAAATCGTTCATTAATCGAGATAAAATTTAGTTGTCAGATTAGATTGTTGTCTTCGGAGGAAAATTACCCTTAATGCGGTTGCGACGCAAAATATTGTTTCGATACTCATGTTGGTGTGGATAAGTCCACATAAACTATGTCTACACCTTTTTGCGTCGCATATTTCCTACCTCAGTTTCCTGTTTCCTGTCTTTTGCTGTCAGTTTCTAGCTTTTCTGTTTAAATCATCTTCCACCTCTTTGAACCATTTTGTCTTAGGCCTACCGCGTCTACTAATGCATTGTGTCTTATTTGTTCCTTCCCTCCTAAATACCTTAGCTACGTAGCTCGCTGAGCTTTGATTTTTTATATACCTTGGCCGCTGAATTCGTCAGTTATTTCTAGATTCTCCTTTAGGTGTTAGTGATGTTAATATCAATTTATTGATGTTGTTCATACCACTACCAACAATTACACGGTGTGTTACGCATTTCGATAACCAACTTATAGCCTTCAAAGACAGACGATAAACACCTCAATTGTCTGTAGCAACTTTAAATAAATGATTTTTGACAATAATACAAATTCTGTGCGATATTGTGTAATTTTAGGTGTTCGATATTGTTTTTAAAAAATAAACATACCAACAGAATATTTCACAGATTTGTTTTATTTCAGGCATGCGAGGTTCCATCTTCTCGGAACTCGCATTATATATGTACAGACGATGGAGAAGTTAAATGCTTACCTGGATGGACGGGTGACTTGTGCGACGTACCAAAGTGTCGATCAGGATGTGATCCTATTCAAGGATACTGTAATCGTCCAGGAGAATGTATTTGCAAATTGGGATATTACGGAGAAAAGTGTAATAAATGTATAACTTTACCAGGATGTCAACATGGTTATTGTAATGTCAGCTTTGAATGTATTTGTCATGAAGGTTGGGACGGAATATTTTGTACTGAACGTAAGTAATTATTAAGATTACCATTCGTATTAAAATAAAGTTGAATGAAAAGTGCCTGATTTTTTTCATACAATAAAGTACTCTAGTACAATTTGTTAGCTTATGTTACACTAATTATGAATTGAGAACTGACAACACCGCTATTACCAGGTGAAAATTATAATTACTAGATTTTTTTAACAGTGTTTAAACTCTATTTATAGAAGAAAAATAGTAAATCAAAACATATTTACGTATAGTGCACGTGATAAAGGTTGAAAACGCTAATGTAAACGCACTCAACAATTAAGAAATAATTTGTGTTTTCATACATCAGTAACAAAAATTATAAATAATTATACACAACTTTTATTACAAAAGTTTGGAATAGATTTAAAATGATCGGCCAAAATATGGAACACATTCAATCAAAAACCAGATAAAAATCGAAGAAAAATATGTATATTGAAATCCTCATTTTCTACCTCAATAAACAAATTTTCTTATTCCTCATCAGATGACATTTATAATCTCTACTTGCACATCAAGGACAATGTCTATATTCCACATTTTGGTCTCAACCTTTTCCTGGAAATGTCGAATACACTTTTTCCACTTATCAAGTGTAGATCCTAGATCAACTCAATATGAGTGAGTTCACAATGGTTAGGTTAGGTTACGAGAATCAAAAAATGGTTTTATTTTGTTTTTTGGCCATTTCATCAATAATATTTGAGTTATACTACATCGATATCGATATTTTTAGCAGTTAAACATTCTTGAATAACTGCTTTCCTTGTTGCCATTGGTAAGTTTCCTCGTCTGATACGAAGTACTGTCTAATATAACACAGTTCTCTTCAAGCTTTGGTAGAGTTTTCGACAACCAATTTTCGAAAGGGACCCCGTCCATTTCCTCGTGTTAGTCCCCGGGTTTTTTCAATTCAAATATCCATGAAGTATCTGGCAGAAAAATCATCTTCAATACTCATGCGACAAATTATTAGTATCTTTCCTTTTCCTATAATTAAATTTTCCCTATAAAACCAGGCAGGTATAGAACCAAACATAAAATGTGTTGTTAATTGAACTCTCTTTATTTGTAATAATATGGAAATTATCTAAGTCAACCCAATAATAAATAATAGTGAATATCTTTTTAGAAACAAGCTTTCTTTAAAATGAAATTTTATAGGGTTTATTATGTGGCTTTAAAAAAGAAATAAGCTCAAATGACTTGATGTTTGCGATGATATAATTAGATCAGAAATTATTAAATACATATAAAGAAATTCATTCACGTTTTATAGTTTCGGAGATAGTCTTTGATCAAATAAGAAGAGAAGATATAAGTAGAAGTCAATGAAAATGAATGAGATTTGATTACACACATACACACGTTTTTTGAAACATTACCTACTTGGTGGGTTTTTAAGAATGCTTGCCTTGAAGATTATGTAGAAGAGTGCATCCAAACCTCATCCTTAGTAAGTCCAGCGTTTCATCCAAGTAGTAAATTTTCCTATTTTATTGACAAAATTGCTTAATTTTTCCAATGTATTCTCGCCTCCACACAATTATTTCTGCTTCTCCTAATCATAAACTATTCCTTCCTTGTTTTTTGTATTGGAATCTCATTTCTTTAAATAAATTATAAAATGTTGATTGTTTCAAATCAAGTCCTCATCTTCGTTAATTACATTCAGAACTTTATTCAATGTAGGTAACTTATTGTGAAAGAAAAAATTATCCACAATTCTTCTGATGTCGGAATAATCGATTGAATTGTTAATTTTCTTGGGCTGGCTACTCAATCATAAGCTCTGTAGTCTCGAACGATTCGGAAGACAATACTCTCGAAATATTTGCCGTTTTGGAAATAATTTCCTCAACAATCCTGTCATCATTTTCTTGCATTCCATTTTCATAGACATTCACAATCATTTGTTCTCCGCTAGCGTTAAAATGAAGCTTTTTAGCTCTTTTCTTATGCGGATTATAGCTAATGTCAACAAATTTATCAGCTGTATCTGTGTCGAAAATTACTCAGCTGACACATATAAACAATCTCACTGCAGTATGATAATACGATCTAGCGGCATCTGCAGCAATGCGGCGCACGTCCCTTCCACGCGGCTATTTATTTGTGGTATATGATTTGAACCACTAACGATGACGTGTCACATTTCAACCGGGCTGTTTACGTGCTAATCATACACTGATCATTCTTTTGACTTACCAAGTTTCTTCGATGAAAAGACATAAGCAACAAACATTTATCATTTCGCGGTAAGATCATAATATAAAATCAACCAACATATAATCAACTCATACATATTTCAAGTTAATTCAACATTTGGCCCTTAAGTACTTTGCATACTCATTAAATATCGCTGGTACACTAAATTTAATCTTAATCGTAGTTGCATATTGACGAAATTTGTTCGGAAACGATTAAGGTATTAAAAGGAATGCTATTGACTGTAGTACATTTCTGAATACATTAAAAAGAAATTTTGAAACCTTTCTTTTTGTTTTAAGCCATTTGTCGACAAGATTGTCATCAAACTAGAGGTTACTGCGACGCACCAGGAGATTGTAGGTGTCGATTAGGTTGGGCTGGTAAAACATGTAAAGAATGTCAAGTTCTGCCGGGTTGCGTGCACGGGTACTGCGATAAACCACTTGAATGTAAATGTCATCAAGGTTACACTGGACTGCTGTGTCAAACACGTGAGTATTTTCAATTAAAAATTAAGTGACAGTAATTATCTATTTATATTCATATTTGATCAAGAGACATTTCATTTCACAATGACTGCATTCTGTTTTAAACCAATTTTTTACGGCAAGGCTACTATTTCATCAAAATTAAATTGAACAAAAATGTCCCTTGAACTGATTCATACTTAACGGTAGCAGAAAAATATGGAATTTATAATTTTTAAATAAATTTTAGAAGCATAATTACTATTTAGAACTCCTATAATAGTCTAAGTATTCAATATAAACGAACTGATTATATTATCCCACAATTTCTTCAAGATACGGTATCTATTTACTCAATTTCCCTATTCTGTGTTTTTATATCTATTTTAACAACATTTATTCTCCTACAAAATCATTTGATCCTTTTTTGGAAAAGGGATTCATAGTGGTTCTCTAGTTTCCTTTGTTGTATGAGTTTTATAGAAAAAACCATTTTCAAGTCTAATTTACTTTAATAAAAAGAACATGGAGACAATACCTATTTTTCAAAAAGGAACTATTACTTGCCTCAGATTCTCATATATATATACAGAAAGTAGCAGTACCCCAATCCTCACTAACTCACAATTTTATCTATAATTTCCTGTAGATCGATAAGCACATTCTTGATACATCAGCATTTACATCAATTGTTTGACGGTTTTTGAGTAGCTCAAGACCTGTTTTGACGATATAGTTCATCGATCTGACTTAGAACACCATTATTTCTATTTCTTTCCACACTCATAATCATGTATTGGTCCTCTCACTTTTTGCTCGGTAGGCCTCTAACCAAATGTCTTCTGCTCATATGCTCATTTACAAAACTTTCTTGATTGAGATCCAATATTCATGTTAGCTGGTTTCCAAAATTAAGAAACAGCTAATGGAAAACCGATTCCATATAGATCCACAGGCAGATATAAGCGTTATGTACAGCTTATGGCTATAGAGTACTAATAAAAGACCAAAACTGGTATTAGGTCAGGTTCAATAATGAAAATTTTTAGAGTAATCTTCAATATTAAAAATGAGGGTACTGAGTTTTGCATTAGAAATTAGGTTTTATCACTCTTTAGTACATCAAAATAGACTATTATGATTCTGTTTACTTATTCTTGAAGAAAACTTCCTCTCGTTTCTGAGTTATAAGCATTTGAAGTTGCGGAATCAAAATTTATATAAAGTATATTTTCTAAATTGTACATCCGGACATTAATTCTACACTACTATCTAAAGGCCAGAAGCGGATAATTCCCAATGGTTAATAATCCGTTACTTTTACAGGGACAACCTGTACAATCTAAAAATAGCAAAAATTGAGGTTCTCTTTTGTTTAACTCGATAAAATTTATGGTTTGGAAGATATGAAGATTTTTAGATCGTTTCATATGCCAAGTAAACCGTTCGTCATAAGAAGATATTCTAAAAAAAATTATCATAAATTTTAATTATTTATTAAAAATCAAACATTTCTAATTGAACTGTCAAACATCGTGTTTCTTAAAAAATGGAAAAATTGAAATGTGGAAGAATTTAGTTGATTGGCATATAATCCAAATAAAACTCCCGGAGTCTACGGAGGACATCTCTTTGAACTTGGAAAAGCATTTCAAGATATTGTCTTATAGCCTATTAATGGAATTTTATTCTATCGATACTTTCGTTCCTTGTATTTACTGGTGTTGCATATACCAAGCTTTTGAAATAGAACTCTCCAACCAATACATTTATCAGGAAAACTGTTTTTAGGATGATTTTTCACACATAACATGTCACTACGAATATATAGAGCAATATCACAAAACTTGTGTGGAAATCATTTTGGAGAGATTGTAAGTATCGCTGACCGGCCAGTTTATTAACAAAAAATTTGGATCTACTAAATATCTTATTTGAGAGTAGCCTAGTAGATGAAAAATAATTATTAATCTATTTCAAGCTTCTCCTTATGCCAGTAATAACACCTCCGGTAATATACTACAATTTATGATAATTTTTTTCGGAATGTCTCTTTATAGCAAACATTCTCCATGACATGTACAACGAACTAACATGTACAACGAACTAAAAATCTACATATCACCTATACCATCGACTTAAATAAAGGGTACCTTTTTGTCAAATAATCGATTGAAAAATTAATTTTTGCTATTTTTAGATTGTAAATGTTACGGATTGTTAACCATTGGGCATGAGCCGCACCTGGCCTAATGTATAAATATGCACATCCATGAAAATTCATAATATGGTTTCAATGTGTAGTTAAGTAATTATACTCAAATATAAGGTCGAATTTCGGACTTTTAGAGACGTATAATTCTTTCCCGGGACACCCTGTAGAATTTGCTTATCTTTCTAGTATTTCTATACTTTTTTTATTCTCATTATAATGTTAACACATATTTCATTCCTTTTATTTACATTTCATTTTTCTTAAATTAGCAAAAAGTATTCTAAAAGTACAAAAATTGAAGCGACGTGGCTTCAATTACACATTTATTTTTCAAGATGTATTTTGTAAAAAAAATGACTCTAATTTGAAGAGAAATGTCACATAATTTATATGAAAATCAATTAATCTCATGCAAAATTCAACTAAATTACAGCATAGAACAACTCTACTCATTCGTTATAATAAACGGAGCGTTCATAACTTCAATTGGAAAAAATTGTTGTTCATTTATTAAAGGGTTTATACGTTCTTTTTTTAGCAATTTGTTCGTCGAGCTGTCACAAAGAGAGGGGATATTGTACCAAACCAGGAGAATGCAGGTATGTTATTGATGTACAGAATGTAGCAAAGTATGAAACTAACTCATAGAACCTTGTAAACATCGCTTAAAGCCTGAGAGACAAACACATCGAAAATATTGGACGACCGACGAAATCTCAGTGCTTATGTAAAAAAGAAGCCTTGAAAATTCGGACAGATGTATGAAAAAATGGAAAAAAACATTTAAGTATCGTTAAACCAAAGAGGAGTAGATAGAAGAGAAATTCACGGAGAATCTGCCCGACTCATTATATGCCCAAAACGCTACAAAAAAAATTTCTGTTTCAGATTTCTTATAGTTACAAAAAGTTGCTGTGTTGTGTTTTTGATCACAGGAGGCTTAGCAATTCAAATTAAATAAAGTTTGAGGGTCCACCAGGTTTAACAGAAGCCGAATTCTAGAAAAAAGGAACATTTCCTTTTAGACTTCTAATAACATATTTTAATATTTTTTCATTATAATAGCACAAAAGTTTAAGATTATAGATATCACTACTTAGCAAAATCATTGTCCCCGGGAAATATTAACATCTGCAGGATCCGCAAGAGTGACCAAATCTCATACAAAATGATTATTTTACGTGTTAGAACTACGAAGAAGTTTCTTGCTTGATTTGTCTAGGAAAAAGTAGCCCAGAGCTCACTACATCACTGCTTATTTAGCTCATTCATATCTGAGCCCTACCACCCAACCTATGACATCTCAAGATTTGGAAATTTACTGTTAACTAACAAAATTTATATTCCCTTTTGGTTTCGAAAATTTGCATTGAAGTTTTGCTTTTACAAACCCATCTTTTCTGCTGGTCCCACTTACCGACAAAGAAACCTCAGTTACAAGCTTAATGCTACGTTCCGCTGCCTATGTATGACAAGGAAATTTAAACTTTCTTTATACTCGGATTGCTTTTTGAAGCTCTGCTTCTATAATATACCGAAAAGCCGGTGGTTCGCTTACCGTTAAGCTTTGTCTGTACACTCACTTGCGACAAAGTTAATTACTGTTATGGAAATCTATGATCTTGTCACATTTTTTGTCCATACATCTAAAATACTCAATAAGATTCCGAACATTAATTACTGACCCAAAGTGGTGCGTATACTTTCAAGATATAATTCGTTAGAATTACGAAATTCTGAGAAGGATTATCAGCTCCAGCATATAACCATTACATACGGTTCACAAATATCAGCCAGTGAGCGTGATTTAGTTTTCCAGAAGATCTGTTAGCCAAATCAGTTGGAAATTTGTCAATGATAACAGTATGACATATTTCTAATAGGTATCTTTGGTCAGTACTTAGATTTAAAAGCTAAAGAAAGTTACTCAACTGGCCTGTATTCAGTAAGGGAAAAGATTCACATTTTTGTGATATAACGCCAATTGGTTCAGTAATATTCTTTGAGCCTGTAGTTTGTTCATCTAAATGCTGAAACAAGTGCCGCAGTGGAAGTTCATTGCCTTGTAACATATTACTGAATTCGTTATTGCTACACGGAATGGAAGGTATGTAAATTGAAACAAAAAAAAATAAAATTTTAAAAGCTTCTTCTAAAAATTGGGCATCTGGCGGACTCTCTAAACATAAATTGAATGAGATAAAATATCATCAATATTTGAACCTAAATGCAACTTTCTGTAACTATTACAGCAAGGTAATAATTTTATTTTCGCTCCACCCCAATTCCCAATAAGCTATTATATCTTTCTCAAAGTCATATACCGTAGAATTTAAGAAAAGTTGGAGGTGGAGAAGAGGAGAGTTTTTGTTTGCCTAAAATGTCTTGATGCAGCGATGTCTTGACGTCAACCAAAATATATATGTCTGTTCCATCGATTGAAATGAGGCATTTGATTAAGTAAGGCACAAAAAATTAATTAATAAAAGCCCTAGAAACATTGACACAAGGGGTGTAATAATAGCGAAAATGTACCTGAATAAAACTGCGTCTGTTCACTTTATTTTTATTTATATTAACGAATGCAGTGGAAATCAAACTAGGAATCAGACATGGTGTGTTATTTTTCTACTGTTTTTCAACGTTTTCTCAGTGAGAAAACTTCACTGACGAAATAAAATTTAACGGTGCTCAACCGATTAATCTGCGTTTTGCAGACGACATTGCTGAAAACATGCAATTTCTATAAAAAATGTCATTCGAGAATATGGTCTGACAATTATATTATATGATTGTCATCACATGTGAAAAACTGGAAATAGACCTGGGTACAAGTGCGAACTGTTTAGAAATAATAATTGGAATCAAGAAAGCCCGTGCATAGTTAATGGAAATAAAAAAGCTTCTCTGTAGCCACAACCTGAGCTTGGAGCCGAAAACATGGACGCTTTGTATTCTCAAACCTCTTGTATGGTGTACAAGCAAAGACCCTCAATGTATAATGCGAGCGAAGACTAGAAGCTCTCGATATGTGGGTTTACCGTAGGATGCGGAAAATATCATGGACAGATCATGTCATCAATGCTTTGAGAAGAATGGAGGAGGATTCTTCGTTACATGGAAAGAACTTCAATAATATCTTGGCCGCATTATGAGAGGTCCAAAATATGAGATCCTACATTAGTAAGTGATTTAAAGAGTCATGTCCGTCAGTTAACGGCTCAAGTGATGGTATAAGATCTTAAGATCAACCACGAAAGGATCAAGGAGATTATGCCCTTTGCAAAAATGGTGATGAACCTTTCAGAAGATCGAAACCAGCATTCTAAATCACAGAAGATTGTACGGAATAAACATAAGGTGATACTATATATCCTATTCATTCTTAAAATATTTGTGAGCTCCGGATGAGTAGTATGATTTTTCCTAAGAATATATCTATCTTATTTTCACCTAGTCGCCTGAAAATGATTATATTTCTCTCACACACAAGTGAGCTATACGCACTTGACTCCTGTTGTCACTACAACCCATGAGCACTAAGTATGTTCCAAAGGGTTTCCACTACAACCACTTACACTTGTTATTATTTTGGATTTTGATGACAGGAATGTGATTGTGTTGTTCAGTTTCAATTATTCCAGGTCTTAGTTACAATTTCTCATCAATACATTCCTAATCAGGTATTTACCTGATAACTTAATATTTATCATACTAAGAAATAAGTTAAATACAAATATACTGAAATGTATATTTTTTACTGAATTGTCTTGATTTTAGATCTTTTCTTTTCTTTATCATTGAAATTGATTCAAATTTTTCAGATGCCGTGTGGGTTGGTCAGGAAAAAATTGTGATAAATGCTACCGTTACCCTGGTTGCGTCCACGGTACATGTCGCAGACCATGGGAGTGCAATTGCCAGAAAGGATGGGGAGGAATGTTATGTGATGAAGGTAAACAAAATCTTTATGGGTCATACTAATTTAGGGCTCCTAAATATGTGTGGATCACCCTCATCTTGCTGCAATAACTGCGTGAAGGACACCTGCGCATCAAAATAAAAAGTGAACAACACTAGACAACCAAAAATTGATTTTCCTATCAAAAAATGTAGTTTGCTCTCTATGACTAGCGATACATTTTTTCCAATCAATATCGTAGTCGCAAGTGTTTTCTAAAAACATATCGTACAAACACTGGCCAGAAGTGTTTGCAGGAAGTGCTTTGCAAAATAAGATTTCTTCCATGATACTCTCGTCTGTTTCAAAGCGCACAAATACTATAAACTGCGACTTTGTAGCTAGCTAATAATGCTGACTCATTGATACTGGATGCCTGAAAATAAACAAAACAATATAAAAATTAAGCACGCGGAACCTTTGCACACCAAAATTAAGTATAATGAAAAGTTGTATGCAAACAACAAAGAAATAAACATCATAAAACATCAGCAATAAAAACAGCAATAATTAGAAAAATTAAACAGCAACAATTAGGAAAACACTATTTTAGTACCCGAATCATAGTATTTTGCTGCTGACTAAGAGCTTTCAACTTTCGTTCAAAAATATCCAGCGACTCATCAGCTTCATTTTTATGCCTTATTGGTTATGACTGTGAACCCGTATTTCAAATAACTGTCATCGTAATGTCTATTTTTTTCGGGTTTGATTCATCACCACCGCTATTGACACTCGCACCACATGTTGAAGGTTGCGATCTCTTGAGAAACTTATCCATTTACAAATGTGCGGAGCGAGCGAAAAAACAAAAGAATGACGTCAACACTTAGCGTTGACTGCGCTTAACTGAGTGAGATGAGAGTTGAAACAAAAGAACATTCCGGGCGACGGCGGGTGGTGCGCGCGGGGCACTTCCTGTCACCGCAACAACAATACGGTGTGGCAATGTCGCCGTCGCAGTTTGGCTCGCGTGGCATCCAAATTAAGTCGCGCTTAGCTTTACCTACTTACCTTGTACCTACTTTCAACTCTCACGGCTTGTAGAGTAGATCTGAATATAAATATATAAATGTATCAAAATAGAAAAAAATCATTAACATAGTCTTTTAATTAAATTGTATTTCTTAGTCTTTCTATGAAACAAGGGGGTGGCCAGAATTTTTCAGCTTGTAAGGGGGTCGCGAAATCAGAAAGATTGAAAAACTGATATTTTGATATCTCACAACTCAGTCGAGAAGACTATTGGAGGTGATAGACATTGTGGAGTAGTTATTAAGGAAAAAAACGACGACAAATTCTTGGAGAAGAACAGATTGTCTCGGAAAAATTCTTCATTCTGAGTTGGAGATGCTTGAATATAAGTTATAAAAGGAGAAAATTTGGGAGGCCTTAAACCTCTAAACGAACTACTACTAATTTAGTTCAAGATTGCCTCTACTAACCTAACCTAACCTTCTGGGTGAACAGTAAACATGAGGAAATTGTTTAGTTTGTAACACAAGCACTTAGAGGCCACGGATGTTTCCTCAAGTACCTATAAACCAGATAGAGATGCTTCTATCAGAGGGGAGGATGATGAAGTACATACACTCTTCTTCTGGTCCGGATGGGAAGACGTAAGAATCTTGTATACCCAAAAATATAGAAGAAGTCTTAATGTTGCTAACATGATGGAATTATTGAAAGATTCAGAGGAGTCCTGGAAGTACAAGGTATCTCAAAAAACAGTTCACATTGAAAAAAAAACCATTTTAAGATAAGTAAAAGATTATTAAACAAATTTTTGATAAAAGTTGCTTGGGAATTCATTTCTCACAAATAACATTGTCCAAATGTAAACTATCGTGCTGACGGCATTCATGTAATTGAGCCTCAAAAATACCTAAGAGGGTTCTTAATGATGGCTGCAATTTCGTGACAGATATTTTCTTTTAATTGTGCCAGGGAAGTCGGTTTGACTTAACTGCACTGAAAAAGTCCATAGTTGTTAAATCGGGACTACGTAAAAATCAGCTCATTTCACCTCTCCTGGGAATCAATTTACCATTAAATTTTTGCACAGGCAAATAGAAATCCTCCAACATCTGCACATAAGGTTACCAATTTACAGTAATTGCGTTCCCTTCCATTTTAAAAAAAGAGAGGGCCTATAATTCCTCACTCTCATACGGTCACTGAATGAAGAGGTTTCTGATATTACTGTTTTGGATTGGTTGCACTCCAGTAAGGAAAATTTTGTTATTTAACGTGCCCATTAAGATGAAAATGAGCTCCATCCAAAAACAAGATGCTGGTAAACGTTGCGCTCAGTCATCTGGTTCTCGAAGTGAAGAATCTGACCAGCTCAAATTCTTTCACCAACTAAATTTTGAGGGTGCAGGCTCAATCTTCAAAATATTCAAGAAAATCTTCAGAACCTTCAGAAAAAGGAGAAAATAATGATGATCTACGCATATTTAAAGCAACAGCACGTTTCTAATTAGGGAAGTAAGGCTCGTCACGAGCAGACCGAATCTGACACTGTCCACGTTTTCGACCGTTCTAGAATTTCTCGGACGATACGAATGTCGGGTTATCCTGTGTGTAACCCGGTCTCTTCAAACTTCTCAAGCCATTCTCTAAGCAGTCGAGCTCCCGGCGCATCATTTAAGTGACGAGCATTGTTAATAGTGCGGAGTTGTCTACAATCACCGAATAAACATTTTTATTAAACTCACGCACCCACAATGCACGGCCCGTTCTCTAGGAACTCTCAATAGTGACTAATAGAGTCAAGCTACCGATTGACATAACTCTCGCGCTTCTTCAAATAGCTGCGTCTACGCAAAAAGCAATACCAAGGTGAACTTTTACTTTAAAACACCTTGTATACTTAGTTAGCACTACAGGCTATTATAGAGAGTTAAAAGAGAGAGAGCATTGCAAAGTGCAAGATCCGAGGGGGATTTTAGTCGGTAAGAGTTCGGCAATGAGCCGATGAGTGGATAAAGGTTGGACTATAGGGTGACCTTCTACGGAAAAGACCTTATCTAGTTTCCAATGCTCTTCTCATCTTTTTTATCCTATTTTTCCTGTTGAATTACTCAGTTTTTTATAAAAATTTCTAATGATTTAACTGCACTAATATAAATGTCGTCTTTCAGAACTAAATTATTGCGAAAACAATCCAGAAACGTGTAAGAACGACGCCAAATGTATCTCTCTACCTAAAGACGAAGGAAGTTTCAAGTGTTTGTGTCGCGAAGGCAGTTCCGGCAGAAATTGTGAATATTCAGATGTAACAACCACCAACCCAATCACAGTCAAACCCTCCAACATCTCAATGGAAAATGTTACATATACCACCGAAATAACACAATCAATAACAGAAGTCAATGTGAATAATGAAACAGTGGTAGTACAAAACGACGATGTAGTAACCTATAATGAAACTTAGAATTGATATCTTCTCATATTTATATTTATTTATTATTATTTATTCATTAAAAATTCATTTATTCATTGTTTTTGTTTGGTTATGAATAGGATATTAAATTTGATTAATGATCCCAATTAATGAATTATTATTTCCTTATATATTTACATTAGCAGTGGTCTATGTTGTAGGCAATAAAACATACATATTCTTACCCAATTACGACCCAGATTATAATAATTGGATATGTAGTAAAAAATGCATTTTATTATATTTTCTACTAACTCTTTGTTGGCGATAAACTTGTAGTTCAAGTTTAGAGCCCTAGATGGATATCCTAGCACAACTATATATTTAGTTGGCGAATTGAGACAAAAGTGAATAATTTAATATTGGTAGACATTGTGCTATTTCTCTTGATTATTATTGTTGTGTTGTGATCGTTTTTTTGTGTCCATTCGATTATGTATTGTCAGGGAATCATTTTCTCTTTCGGAAAATATTAGTGGAGAGCTACTAGATAGTTACTTATTTATTTCCATACAAATTCATCTATCAACGGACGGTTTTACCGTTCACATCTATTGGGGTCAGTTATGTGGCAAACTTTTGAAAATATCAACATAATCAAGACTTATTTGTGTGTCACATGAAGAACAGCGAGAATATTACCTGTGTTGGACGTGTTATTCTGATTGGAATACATATGGCAACTATGTTAACCTCTAGCTTTTCATAAGCGCGCAGTTGGGTAGTACACACAATTGTTTTTATCAAAAAAATTGGAAACCAAAGCGAATAGTAGTACATATGTTGATAAAAGAGAAAAAAGACGCTGTTTATCTATGAATGAAAAACAGATGGTGAAATCAGAATATGAAGGATTACGTAGAAGATATCCAGATATGTTAATAGAGGATGTCACCGCATTGTGTAGGGATTCAACAAAAGAATCGGCTCGTACGGTTTCCGAATAATTCAAAATAACAAAAAACTTGGAAAACCGATTCACAAAGGACGTACAAAAATAGTATGACAAAAAATATAATCAGTAGAACAAATCACGGATTTTATTTTAGAAATAAAATATCCACGTTAAAAAATATTCAAACGATTAATGCAGATGATAGTGTAGGTGAAATATCCTTAAGAGTATTACAAAGAGCGCTTCGTGAAATGAATCTCGAAAAAGAAATCGTAGAAGTTTGTTAATCGAGAAAGACGAGATAACGTTATGACAACGACAATTTTTACAAAAAATTCGTGAATATAGACGTTCTGGTGAGAAAATATATCACACAAAATCGACAGTGTGGCAAGACTTGAATATTAAATATTCATGACAAGCTTTTAAGTGCTCTAACAGTGTGTTTTTAGGTATTCCTTATGGTTGAGAAATATTGTTAGACCTGAACCATATATATTTAACATACTTTCTGTAGATATTATTTATTTTTTTGATATGAGTTTGGTAGCTTGGGTCCCTAAAGGCTCCACCTAGGATAATATTAATATTCTCAACAAAGTTTAATTTACTATCAAGTTTAACACCAAGATCTTTATATATTGCATACATTTTAAGCACATTATTAGAAATGCGATGATTGAAATGAAGGAAATTAAGTTTTCTAGTGAAACATAAGGTACTACACTTTGAAATGTTGAGAGTAATTGCATCAGATTGAAGTAAGTGACAGTCATCAATATTCGATAAGGAGTAATACAGCTTCAGATCATCAGCATAAAGGAAAACATTAGAATTTAATCCTGAGACAATGTCATTTATGAATATGTAAAATAACAAATTTGTCCAATTTTCCCTATCAATGGAAATTTGCGACATTTCAACGAAAGATTAAAGTAGTAACTAGTTTTGTCAAAACAAGCGCACATGTCTGCGACTTGCAGTACGAAATAAAACCTATCATTATAAGAAATTCTTCCCAATGATATATTTGAGTCAAATGTCACTTCCAAAGTCTCTAGATACTAGATACTCTAGATATTGATTATCAATGGTTCTATCGTTATGAATGATTGAATATCCACTAGAATAACCTATTTTTATATAAGTACAATTTGTCTTTTTATACGAACGAAATCATGATCAAATCCAATCCCATGAAACTTATATTTTACTATAAAACAATTTAGTTTTAAGTTCATTTGTCTTTCAAATTTCCTTAGAGATTAAATAATAATTTAACTCATCTACTAATTTATTCAAAGAGATTAGAAACTTATTACATTAAAATGAGGTGATTGAGAAGTATTTGCGAAATTAGTATAGTCTTTTTGGTAGTTTAATAAGAACCAAAAAATTTTCTAATATATTTCTACACATTTAAGAAAATTTTCATGATCTGTTTAGTTTTGAGATTCCTCAATATTAACAATATAAAATCATGGAGATACAGTTCTGGATGACTGTGGGACAAGGAGAAGTGTACCTTATCTTGTCTTATTCCAGGCGTTTTCATTTTCATAGAGATTGGAGGCTGTTTTCATAAAGATCTCATAGCTACATTCTCTGTAACCGATAGTGTTTTTGATGTTCACCAAACGATAAAATTTTGAGTCTATAGCCTAATATTGAAACATAGTATCTTATATTGTGGAACATTGCTAAAAAATATGCTAGTTTTTTCTATCATTATACCTAGATTTTAGTGAAGTTACAAACACTTTAACTGTTCAAAAACCAACGGAAACTGGATGTTTGGAATTTTTCTATATATTGCAATGCTCTCCAGTTCCTGTTCCCTTCCATTACTTGGTTAACCAGAAGAGCCTTTAGATACTTCATTGTTAAGTGTTATAGATGCAATTTTTGAGCAAAATAAGAAAGTATAACTCTTGCTTTCGAATGACATCCTTTGGAGTTGATAAAGCGATAATAATGTCCGGCTTTTCACCAACTTTTACTGTACAAGGGCAGATATATCATGGTCTACAGAAGTCAGGTCTAACTTCCCAGCCTCATGAGACAATAATTAATCTGAATGATGTAGTTAAATATTGGAAATGTATTTGCTCATGTAAGTACGGTAGGAAGAGGCTTGCACATTGACACGAAACTAACAAAAAGGGACACAAGAATTTTATTGGACATTAGAATATAACATTTGTAACACTACAATTATTACCACATTTTTTATATCAGATTGTTTTTATATCAAAAAAGCACTTTAAACAGGTATATTATTTTACTATTTATACTAAAATTTCAAATAACACTTTCTATTGTTCATAGAACAAGGAAATTTGTTGTTATTTTGACTTTATTGTATATCTCGATTGAAGATTGAAAGAAAATTAACAGATATCGCGAATAAATCTATTTGAATTTTTAAGGTTAGGTGTTATTTTTTGGTTAGATGATATTCATTATGATTCCAATTCTCACCACTGAACTTCTATTCCAATTCAAAACATAACAAAGCACAAGGGCAGATATTAGTGGTATAGGGAGTACATTTAGAAAAGCCCCGATTCTCTCATGGTCAACTATATACAGCCTTTTAGTAGGTATGTGTCTAATGCCCGGAATTTACACATATTTGCACTCGACGGAAAAACATAATACAGTCTACAAAAATGTCTTAGCTCAATACTTGCATTAATATCTTTTGAAATTGCTAGAATTATATTATTTATTATTTATTACAGAGATATATGTTTTAACGTTTGTTGTTATATTTTAATAAAGTTTTTGAAACTTCATGGTTTGTTGTTATTTTTGAAAATTGATAATCCCAGCCAAGCAATAAACATAGTTATCGTATTGAAACTAGTTCAATAATAAATCATCAATAATAAAGAATCAGATTTAGTTGAATCCATAGGAAATCAGCAGGTTCGTATATAACAATATATATGTATATTCATTTAATCAAATTTTGATGAGAAAATCGTGTCAAGTTCATTTACCTGATAAACTAAATTTCTCAATTAAACTAGTTCGGAAATCTCTGATATACAAGGGTTGCTATTTTAGTCGCATATATATATATATATATATATAAGAAAATCTTTTATATCTTGCGAAGAGTCGTCTGTGTTTCGATCCTTTTTTTCTGTTCTGTAGTACAAAACTTTGTATTTGCCGCGTTTTATGTTACAAGGGTTGCTACTTAAGTTTTCAGATATAACAACACTGATGTGAATAAGTCAAATCTGAAACTTTAACTGGTGAACGTACTCAGAACATGTTCTCAGAAGAGTGCTATTTGAGTTGTTCACAAATTTTCGTGCGAAAATTTTCTATGGCTATTTTCGATTAAGCTAAAAGCAAAATGCTGATCAATTCACTCCTCCCTTTTAGTGATAAACCACCATTGATTATTTCCGAATGTGATTGCTCTTCGCTACAAGATGAATTTCGCAGAGATCATCCAAAATCGGTTGTTGTTAAAAATATTTGTTCACGTTAAATATCGCCTAATTTAAAAATAGCTAAAAATGCTCGTGTTGCGGTGCTTTAATTGACGTTTATAAGATCATAACAGACGGCGAAACATGGATCTATGCATATGAACCCAAACCTAAACAAAAATTGACTGTATGGGTCTTTCGAGACGAGTTAAATTCAACAAAGGTTGCACGATGCACTTCGTCGGTCGCCGTTTTTTCGGCATAACTGGATATGTCACCACCGTTTCATTAGAGCAACCTAGAACGTAGAATTCTAAATGATACACGAATATTTGTTTACTAGAAGTGTTCGAAAAAATCATGGAAACTAATAGCAAAAGACGAATTATTCTCCGGTACGATAAAGCGAGCTCTCACACATCACACAGTGGGCGAAAATGTGAAAAAGGTGGCCAAAATTAGATGAATCAGATAATCTCATTAAAAATTGATTGTAGAGGTCGCTGATTGCGAATCAGGTAATGGTTTTTCAACAACAGAATTGTGGATCCATAGTGGCGACCATTTGTATGGAACAGTTTGTCGTTTGTAACAAAATTTGTTTACATGAGGTTTTCAATTAATTTAATTACGAATAAGGGAATTGTGCTTCGAAAAACAAAATACTTCGATCAAAAAATGACGAAATTGATTGCTAGCAGTAAAAATTATATACTAACAAACAAATTAATTAGCACTCATTAGAATATAGATTTTATTCCGAATTATGTTCACATAAGAGAGAATAAACTCAACAGCAGTCGCACTCCCACTCTTATCGGTGGAATCGGAATAATCCGATCAATTTTTACAGTTTGTATCCCTATCAATCACAACGTTACGTATGGAAGGTTTTTCGTTAGGTTTAGAATCGATATGACCGATGCAGTTTCTCGGAAACGTAATTTTTGACGATGTTTAATATGACTTCTACTTCATCATTTATATGTGTTTTCAGGAAGGAAAACAAACACTTTCGAGTTATTGAACTTGCTTCTGCAGGACTCTGAGAATATTTAATTCAAACACGTTACTTTGTTAAAAATTGTGATTAAGAAAAAACTTTCGATTACATGTATAATGCAATAGAATTTCTTAATGAACATGTGTCAAAATAACGCTATAAACCGAACTTGAGGTGCCGCTATTTCTAACACCATGGCACAAGAATTAGCATTACATTCAGAGTTGCGAATTGGCGCAGTCGATTCTTCGATTTTTCGAAAGTTCATTATAAAAAAAAAATTAAAAAGTGCGGTCAAGAGAGTTTTTAACAATAGAAAAAATTATGGTACATAAACTACCTCCATTGCATGATTACCAAATTTACCCATACTATTTATAGATACCTTACGGGGGAGAATCCACGGTAAAACATTTATTTTAAATTGTATGTGCACTTCTTGGAGTAATGTTTCTAAGCTTTAAGTGACGCGTCAAATATAACAGAGGAAACGCTACCTGGCACACTAACTTTTAGACTGTGGTTAGAAAGTTTTGGGAGACCAGACACCTCCCGCAACTGGTTTTTATCATGCCTAGGGTGCCCTACAAAACTTTTCAGGACAAAAAAGTCCTGAACTAAAGCCTTCATTATTAGAATTTTATACAGATTTTTGGCCTACTGTGCATCAGTTCAACATTTTTGAACAGTCAATTGATGGGTGATCCTAATGATTTCTTTTTATTACCGCAAATCAAAAATAAATTGCGAGGTCAACTTTTTTATATAACCGAAAAAGCGATTGATATGCGTAAATAACATATTTTGGAAGTACCTCAATCGAAATGGGTCTTTTGAAAAACAATAATGCCATAACCAATTAGAAATATTTGTTTTTATGTGTCTATCTCAAAAATTAAGTACCAGCTCTCGTATATATGAAAACGCAAGTATTTTGGAAAAATATTCATGCAAAATTATAAATATTTTTATTGGGGGAATGATATTTTCAAAACTTTTTTTGTATTGGATGCAAACACAGGAGAGAGTGAGAGATAAATAAAAGAAAATATGTACCTGATAACCTGATAATTTCCTCAATTTGTTAAATGACTGTATGAAATAGACCAATTTAAGTCATTCAAAAGATATAAATTAGTGCACGTCCTTTGGAAACAAGTGAATTTACTAATCTACTTTATTTTTGAATAGTCCTCGTATTCAGTTGTTATTTGGATGTACCACTTGGTATACGTCTCGTTTTCCCAATTACACGAATATACCGAGTATTTCCTAATGCATAAAAATTAATGCACAATCTATTGCAAATTAGCAATAAAATAAGGAACTTTCTCGTCTCAAGGAAATCGTCTATTTCATGTTTCACGTTTTATTCCGATGTTTTCGATTTTTAAATTACCAAAACGAATAATTTAACTTCGTATTAAATTAAAATACAATGTGAAGAAATTGTATATACTTGGATATGAACTATAAATAAATAACCTGATTCATTCAATAATATTAGTGAAAATAAAGTTTTATGTTTAGAAATCTTCTTAGTGATACTACACGCTTACAGGTAGTGAGTATTGATCTTTTTTATAAGATATTCAACCGTTTTTGATATCAAGAATCCAGATGCATGTAGAGGTTTCCATTGAATTCTTATTCGTTCATATTATCACCAAATATATAGGAACAGATCTAAACGAGTTTCGTTTTACTTAATTTATTGAAATTTTCATTTAAGCTGGGTTCAAACAGCAAATGTTGCTGGTACAAAACATACATGTAATGCTAATTGTGAATTTATATCATATTCCCAAAACAATCGTTTAAATGCAAAAATCAAGAAAAACCGGCCTCATATATCGAAGAAACCACTGTTTCACCAATGCAATGCACCGATTCACAAGTCGATGGCTACGATGGTTGAATTGAATGAATTACTTCCTAATCCACCGTATGGTCCAGATCTAGACCCTCAGTGAATACTAATCTCAAAAAATGCTGGACGGTAAGGAATTCAGCTCAAATGAAGAAGCAATTGCAGAAACTAAAGCCTATTTTACAGATAAATCCTTCCACAAGCACGGCATCGAGAAACAAGAAAAGCTTTTGAACGATTGTATTGCTCTTGAAAGAGATTATATTTATGAATAGAATCGACATTCGGCAAAAAAATGTGTTTTTATTAGTTAGTAACATGACTTATTGAGTGAAGTTTTGATGCCACATAACTTTCAACATATAATCGTCATGGAATTAACTTTTTCATGCTTGGTTGAGAACAAAAACATTCTCAGAAGCCTGATTTTAGTTGTGTAGTAAACTGTAGTACTACTTCAAAAAGAGCCCCATAACTTTACTTTGTACTCAAGGTGATGAAGATACAATTCTATTAGATGATATTGTTTCAGTTTCTACTGCCCGAGTCAATCTCTGACCCCAATTATTACAGATTAATCGAATTCTTTGTTTTGTTTATCTGATTAATGATTGGAAATATAGTGAATAAAAAATCCTAATTTTTTCGTGAACTAAATAGACTATCATCAATTAACATTTTAGAAAAATATTAGTATTAATTCATTTAAATATCATAATTTTTTTAAGAGCTTATTTAAAAAATGGAATATACATATACATAAATTTTATTTGGGACTGAGATACATTTATACTTGCTCAAAAAAAATCATCTTCACACTTAATAGGATAAGAATAGAATTTAGCACCATATAAAAATATTCGTAGGTCAACTCTACCTAAAGCTGTAAGTTTTTCGATATACTTTCAGTTGCCAGTGGGTTATCACTTTGCAGCCTTGAAAAGTACTTAAGAAAACCAATATATAAGCTTCAATGCAACAGCTGAAACAAATATCGAAATCGACAAAAAACAACACTTACCATGGAAAAAAACTAAAGGGACATACGAGAAAATCGATTGTTGACCCCACTGCCGCTATATTTCGATACTCTTTATATTTGATCAAACTTTCTATGACCTAACTATAAGTATATCCACTACAGATAAGAAGAAATATCTTAGGATCTCCATCAATCCATATTTGAGATGGAAAAACCAGCTAAGTAGCTAAGTATAACAGGATTATTTATGTATAATCGTGAAAATTACCTGGAAAGATATCTTCATTTGGAACCATACTTTGATGGAACTTATAGGATAATTATTGTGAATAGCGAGTAATTTAATCCATAGTTCAGTGCATTTAGTGTATAAATTCACCCTAATGGATTTCCAATATTTCTTTCGTATGATTATTCAATAAACAGAACAAAACAGACTTTATCTATGAGACACTCTCTATAATTGCTAGACATATTAGCTATATATGCAATTTTTTGCACTTCATGCTAAGTTAATGTGAAATTGAAATATTTTATGACACAATTAACAATATATTAGAACCTTTACAAGATTTTGTACCATTACCTACGAAATTAAATAACTTTCACTCGATTTTACAGTTCAAAGTAGTCCAGTTTCATTATTCTCGTTAAAATTGAAATAGTACAATCTAAAATATACTTCTAAATAGATCTATCATTTTTTTATTTAAATAATCTGTATTAACCATTTTCAAGGCAAGGAAATGTAGTGGGTGTGTAGATTATAATATAACCACCTTGAAAAATTCTAATTAATTTAAATTAGTTATAGTTCTAATTATATTTACTTATGTCATTTGGATAATTTTCAAATAAAATGAATCAATTTAAGTGATAAAGAGGTCATTGTCATATGAAATCAGAATTTTTCTGTTTATTTGTTTCTTTAGTATAATTTAGCAGTCTCTTCAATACCTACACTTCCTACTTGAAGAGGCTATGGAATCGCGTTCACTGTCAAAGACTTAGTGGCCTAGAGCAGGGGCGAACGATTAAATTGGTAAATAAGTTTTGAAACCAAAAAAAAATAGTAGAATCAAACCGAATGTGAAAAGAAGAGACTATAATGAAAATGCAACTTTTTGGTTTACAATTTTACCTCGAAATTCATGTGAACAATTCAAATAATCAATTTTTTGATTTAACTCAAACAAAAAGCATTAGAACACCAGTATAAACACATAATCCAAACCGACAGATCCATCCTACAAAATGTCGTACTGCCCCAGCTAAAAATTCCACATCAGTTAGATAGTCAGAAACTTGTTCTTAGTTCTTAGTCAGCATGATAAGGTAATGAGTTAACTTAACCTAACTTAACCTAACCTAACCTAACCTAACTTAACCTAACCTAACCTAACCTAACCGTTAACTATATAAGAACACAGAGGGATTCAAACGATTTACTACATAATTTGGATCTGTCTAAATGAAAACTGGCTACGGAGTCTTGATTAGACAACTGAAATATACTTTTTCCTAATTTGAAAATTTCTTATTTTCCACATCGTAGCGAGGGAATGAAACTTTACTTCCGGTGATTTATTATTATATTCATTGCACTTTGGTTTGGGCTTACATTTTCCAATGGGATGTAAGGACAAAAGAATCTTTGGATAAAGGAAGTATGACCAAAAATATTTTGTAAAAGCTATTCCTCAAGATGGCAGTGGATTTTTATATCTTAAAGGGGAGTATTTAAATTCAGCAAAGTGAAAATCACATTTATATGTTTTGTAAACGTTGTCAAAAAATCGAAAAAGACTTAATCAACGAACTAAAAATGTCATAATAAGACAATTATCGTCTTTAGATGAGTCGTATCAAGACTTCACTGTAAATTTAGAAACTTCAGAAATGGTGCATCCAGAATCAAATAAGAAAATTACAAAATATCAGAAAATTAAAACAAATAATGGCAAAGATACACTAAAGGAATAGCAAAAATTTTTAAAAATAAGGATTGTTTTTATCAAAAAAAAAAAAATGTTTGGGTCGCCTAGAATATAATGAGAAAAAAATATGATATTGATAATTTTTTTTTAGACACCTATAAAATTTCTGTAACTTTCGCTCTGAATGCTGAAAAACCTAAAGCTGATCGTCGTGAGAAGATTGCTGGATCTTCGCGAAAAACAGATGAAATTAAGATAAAAATAATACGAGAACATATTTAAAGTTTCCCAGCATATGAGAGCCATTACACCAGAGCTCGTCACACTCCTGGTCGGAAATATTAAAATCCTGATTCAGATATTCGTAAAATGTATAACCTGTATATAGGAAAATGTGAGGACAATAATCAATTCTTTATCAAAGAATGGAATTTAACCTCGAGTTTTCATGCTCCTCGAAAAGACACATGCTAAAAATGTGATTTACTGAAAGGAAAAGGCATGCAATAATAAGTAAGAGTATTTACATCTAAGAGAAAGTCATAGTGTACATTTACAAAATGCCGAACGAGCTAGCAACTGTATATTGGATTCTCATTTGATTTGCAAAAATCACGTCTATATTCTGACCTATTTGCTCCGTAAGCCTGTTATGAGTGAAATATGTACGTATTCAACTTGAGTTTTCATATTTTCCATGATGACAATGTCAAAATGGATGTAGTTTCATCAACTACAGCTTTAAGAGGTGCACAGGAAGTAGCATCATGCATTTTAATGTATATTGAGGATATAAATATTCAAAAAAAAAACGTAATAACTTACAGTGATGTTTGTTCAGGCCAAAATCGTAACATTAAAGTAGCTTAGTTTAAAGCTTAAAGCTTAGCTTAAAGTCTCTAGAAGGATAAATAATAAGAAGGGTAAAAAATGCTGCAGGCAAATCTGTCTCTTGGTTGCAAATTAATGGAATTCTTGAACCGCATAAAATGTTCTATAAAACTTCTTTAGATGATTCCAAATACCAAGTTTTGGATCTTTCACCTAAAAGAGGAAGACCAAGGTATCAAATTACTTCCATTATACCCCACTACTAGGCCAGTAATGGAAGAATACATAAAGATATTATGTCTTTACTACAATACATCCCTCTAGTTTCTCAGGAACATTTTGAAAAAATTAAATAGTGAAAATAGATTATTTTTCAAAAATAATTAATAAACTAATATAAATACCATTAAGGTTATTGTTTTAAATAAATCTATAAGTCATTTATAGAGCCTTTAGTTAATTTTGAAAATGGTTTAAGTCAATTCTCTGTCCAAAAATAACATTTTCTCGTAAAATTTCATATCAATAATGAATTTACAACAATTAAAACTAAGAAAATTATAAATTAAAATGTCGCATAATGTGCAAATACTTTTTAATCTATTCAAATGCAATTCATCAAATATCTCGAAGCAAGAAATATATTATTTGATGGTTATAGGCACATATGAAGCTTTGGGGTGGGATGTGTCCTTGAAATATATATTCTGGACTCTCATCTCATCTGTATTTCCGGCAAATTGGGTGATGAACAAGTAGAAAGTTTCCATCAAGACATTCTTCAATGGAGAAGTGCTACCAAGGGAAATGGAATCCAGGATTTCTGTTGGAGACTTGAAAAAAACTTTACAGAAGCCAAATATTTCACGAAAATATGTTTTCATATCACAAGGAAATCAGACGTATTTTTTTTCATTCCCATATTATTATGTGGTCCTCGTACATTCAAATTTGAATATTATGGGTTAAATATGTAGTTTTTATGTGATAAAAAAAATTGTTACCTAGTGTAACTGTAATTATGTAGATTACTGTGATTTTTTGAAAAAATTCATTCTATTCATGCTTTTTGCTTTGAAAACTCGTTTTAAAAAGAATTTACGCAATATGTAGTTAAATCTTTTCCTGCGTTTTTTTTATCTTAACATATATTTTAATTAACATAATATAGATATTCTATTTGATACAATATGAGGATTTTCAAATATTATTTCGAAAAGAATTGCACTTCATCTATTTACGCAAAAAGTGATAAATTTTTTCCGAAATATCCCTATATTTTAATGAAATTAATAGTATACGGAATATAGCTGCTCTTTATACTTTCCGAAACCATGGTCTCACCATTGTTCTAGATAGTTATTATTATCATAAAATATCAAGATCGTTATGTAAAAGTAACAACCTGTACTACCTAGTAAATATGTCTAGGTAGTATATTGTGCTATAAAAGTCAATGCAATACTTTCAAGGATCGAAACCGTGATAAACATCTTTAATGTACCGATAAAGTATATGTGAAATGAAGCTTTCACTTGGAAAAATTTGTAATAACTATAAAATTTTTAGAGAAATTACTCGAAATTTTGGGAAAGTTATTCCGCATTTACTAAAACTTCCTAGAAAAGTTCTGAACGATACGAATATATCGTATCTCACTAAATTATTCATTACTTCAAGCTCCTACATCCTCGACTTTCTCATATCTATCCCATAACCAGTATATCATAAATTTAACAAAAATATAGAAACAATCAATGTATAAATGAAATTTTGTTCATCCCTCGTATTTTGATTCAAAAAATAGCTTCTCAATTTTCTGTTGTAGAATTGGAGAATGTACTGTATAGTTCACGTTTCATAAAATTAGAACTAAAGCTAGAAAAGGGATTACATCTAATAATATTAAAGGAATCTCAATATTGTTTCGAAGTGTCTTTTTAGATTTATACATTCAGTCTACACCTTTTTTATTGAACGGTCATCAATTTTAGCAATAACTTCTTCATATTAGTGAATTATCTTTCCTATGAGCATCTTTGTCCGGTACCGATAGTCGCTAGAAACAAGCCTCCTCAGTCTCCAGAGACATATTTCTACGATCTTACCAGAGCATTTGGCAGAAATTAGAGGAATTTTATAGATTATAGAATATGACATATATATCAATGATTACAGATGTCTACATTTCCACAACACAATGCCAAAGGCATAATTATTTTCTCCGCCGTTAGAGTGCTTTGTTGAATGACATTTTAAATTTGAATTTTGAACCGTTGTCAAGTGACAGAGAGAGGGAATTATAGGATTTTCTGTAACTTAGAATATAGTAATTTATATATTGGATAATAAAAACTTCTAGTTCACTGCAATGCGATGAAAATGACGATAACGACCAGTAAAAGCTTTCTCTCCCTGAAATTATAGAAAAAGTCACATAAATCAATGGAAATTCATTACCATTAATGTCAAGGAAACGGTATGAAAACGTATTAAACAATTTATGGACTGGAAAATGAAAAATCAAGTGAAATGCTTTTCTGAGAATGGGTTAATGACTTATTCCTATTCATTCATTTATTCTATGCTCCATGGATCACTGGTGTTAACATTGCTACTTATTGCAAAATAAGAGCTCTGTTGAAGAAAGAATCAGTTCATTACGTCGCAAAATAATCCAACGTCCTAACCAGTGATAACATTGAAACATTACTTGAAATAGCGTATGAATTCTATTTTTTAACAAAGGATTGTAAACTTCAATTCATCTAACTAAAATTCACAATTTTACACCGCCTTTATTTTTCGAATTTGTGAATCAATGTGTAAAGAATGTTAAACTTGGTGATATTAAAGACGTGAACTAATAGTCGATGTTCCTTTCGCTAACACTAAAAAACCTCCACAATTTGTTATTACTAACAAATTTCATATGATTTGTGAAAAATATATCATTCTACGATTCATAGGAATGACTAACAAAGATAAAAGATTCTTTGTCAACTATCAAAAAGAAAAATGCACAAAATGTAATTTATTGCTATCAATAAATTTGGAAGATTGGTTCAAGACATCGCTCAATTTTTGATATCATCTAAACCAGAAACTTACACGAAACATTCGTACAAAAGAACAGCAATAATTTTTGCCAACAAAACTGGTGATCTTCTGGCTGTGCACTGCAGCACCGGCAAAGAATTGTCAGTCTGATATGCATAAAATTCAAAATGTTGTACTGAGGAGCATAAAATGGTCAACAACCGTGTAAAAGCACCAATTTATTTCGAAAACTGTAGTAACTCTACCATAAACTTATTTGTTTAAGCCACTCGCCACTCTACAACCGCGTGTGAAATCTTCCAGTTTCAAACACTAGTGGTTATTTCTTGCATACAAACCTGAAGAAATGTCCCAATCTATTCCTTGCTAAGAATTGGATAGACTGTATAAATCTCAAACCACTGAAAAATAAGATTCAAAAACCTTGTTGACTTAACCTCAAACTATTAATAAGAAAAATTCAATGACTAATCATCAATATATCATAAACACATTATTATATGTACAAATACTTGTAATTGACTTATTATAAAAGTAATACCGTATTATTAAACGAATATAATACAGTTTTCATTGAACTAGTATAAAAAAATGCTCCAGTTTCGTATTTCCGTATAGCGGTACTACTATGATAATTTATTACTGTCACCATAATACCTACGATCAAACTTTAGTCGTCTAAACTGCATTTGCATTCACAAACAAGTAGATAATTACATATTTAAATGTCCTTGTTTACACCAAGACCTGACCTGAATCACTAATTTTTAATAATTCAATATTTAAAACTTCAAATAATTATATTGATATTCGAAATACTTTGTTTAGTTTGACTACTGTAATATAGATGGAGATTCGAATGTTTGCGCACAATATTCGATAGTAGAATAAATAAAAAAATTATTTAGTCTTAACTAATGATATGATTGTTTATCAATGATCAGATACAGTTTCAAAATTTATGAATTGCTAACACTTTCGAGCTTGACTCTAATGGAATAATATTGAACTTCTTACCTTCAGTTTCTGAAGACGATAATTTGGTTGTCGAAATGCGCGTCACACAATATAATTTTGAGTGCTGGTGTAATGATAGTGGATGACCCCAGAAGTACTGTCGCAACTTAGAAAACAAACAAATTTTGGAAAAAATATATTTATTTTTCCCCTTTTCCAGCGATGTTCAATAAGTTCGATATCCTTTTTATAATAAGAATCGTCAAGCTCCTCTAAATACCACCGAGGCATTTTTTCACGACTCGGAACAGAAAATAATCCGTAGGAGCTAAATCTGACGAATAGGGTGCATGTTCAGATAAAAACCGAATAGAGGCTTTCGAAATGAGGGTTTATAGACTACTCTTACGAGTATCACGGACATAACGCAGAACCAACGTATCCGTATTACAAGAAATTGGCTAGAACATCAGGAATAATGGAACGATTAATCATAGAAGGTAAAGTAGAAGGCAAACGCTCAAGAGGTAGATCTCTAACTAGATGAGTGGACCAAACAAAACCCTGAATCAAATATAAATGGTGACACTTCATGTCATTTGGAGGATAATGGAAAGAGGAGGAATACCAAGGGAAATAACCCGATTTCAGCATTTCAGAAAAAATTGCGCGTAATTTTTTTTTTTCGAATATTTTGAATGCTGGTATAATAAATAAAATGCTGCTTCCATTTCAATGCTGTCTAACTACTTCACGTTATAAAAGAAAATGGAAGAAAAAGTCTAAACAGAAAATTTAGGCATACATTTGTATTCATAAGACTCAGAAAAGCAAACATATAACATATTGAATAAAATTTGATGCTAATGCGATAAATTAATACGTTCCTTAGTACTTCTTTTGAATTGAATTTGAAATTTGAAAAAACATGAAAATAAGATTAGTATTGCCTTAAAATCGGTGGGATCTTGTTACAAATACTTCGAATAAAACATTGAAAGTGAAGGGGATATATAAAACTTAGTACCTATTATTGACTAACTGTACATAGTGCAAAACGAGTGATTGTGAATATAGTTATTATGAAAACGGTAATTTCCTACATTTTTATATCATTGACAAGCTTTTTAACGGTTTATCTTGCACGTTATATTTTATTCATCCTACGTTTCTGATTATTTATAACATGAAAACCACAATTTCTTGCTGTTTTATTTTAAAAGTGGAGATATAAATAGATAAACACACAAATTTCTGGATTTTTTATGTTTGTGATTTCAACAGAACTTTCATTAACATTTTTTGACTTTTTTCCTCTATCTCTATCATGCTCTTCTTCATTTTTCAATATATCTATCACTATAGTTTCTAGCGTTTGTTTGTTTTAATATATGAAAAATTTCTAATGATCATCCCAATTCTTGTAAAGCATTGGAGTCATTTCTCAACATTTTTTGGGAGATTTCCAAGAAACAAACCACTTACAACCCTACAGTACACTGTTACATATCAATTGTTGCAATTTTCTAGTTTTTTCTTATATTCATATTGGAATTTACCCTTTTTTGGCTATAAATAATCGTCACTTTCAAATCTATTATAATACAACTCTACATAAGAAAAAATTGACTTTGTCCTAAAATTTATTTTGTGATTCATCCATTTATTATATAAAATTTAAAAGAAAAAATAGCCACATACATTAAAAAGTTTGCTTTTGTTGTAGTTATCATAATAATTCTTTTTCTTGAAAAAAAATATCCAAAAGTCAAGATGTTTTTAAAAGTATCGCGAAAAAATTAAGTCGGCATACCTGTCACACAACACCTCCCGATCTGTGATGAGGTGATAAGCAAAAATTAACTGTTTTTTCATATACTTGAGGTTAAAATGTCATCTAGAGAATGTAAATATGATATGGATGCTTTTGATTTTTTCATTGATCAACCCTCGTGAGAGTACGTGTTTCAAGTTGGTTTGCAAACATTTTCCTACATTCTAATGAAAAATACAAAATGTGAATTAGTTTCAATTGTTTAATGCTTACAAAAATAAGGAAACACTCAACCTATAAAATTTAACAATCGTTGCAAAGTGTTTGTGTTTAAGAATGCTCTGTACCTACAAATTTATGACACTTTATGTTGCGACTTCTATTTTTTTTACGTTCAAAAAGGTAGCAACGTCCCCAGGATCGATCAGGATTCTCTGCTGATTCACTACTAGCGGCTTCTCGTAATTAGGGAAGCAAAAGCATACTCACCTCTATATAATTTCTTACATTTTCTAGAGTTTTGTATCAGCACACGATATTTTCATTCACCAGCTCTTTACCAAAATCTAACAGAAACTTTCGTTGGGTATCCAAGCAGCCTGCGTTATCATTTGGAACCCTTTGTGCTAGTTTAGTGGAGATTAATTTCATTTCCACTTAATTTATCTTTACTATGTTCAATGGAAAGATAATACCGCAGCATTTTTTTTTTTGGGAACATTATAAACCAATTATCGATTCTTACTGAAAGCCAACATTGACGAAGTTATTAGCTTCGATGTTAACGGTAGAAGTTCTTTGAGAATATGGGTTCCATTTTTTCGTAGGATGCCACTTAATGTGATATTTTTATCCCACAGTTTGTCTGCCAATTGAAGAGTAAAAAATTATATCGTATCCACCAGAGAGATGATCAGTCATATCCTTAATCACAGTTTCGCTTTGATTTTTTTCTATTTGGTTATTTTTCTTCCCTAAACTTTAAATTAGGTAAAAGAAATAAGGTAAATTATCAAGCTTTACCTAAGTAGAGTTGCATTTTAGATATGTAAGGCGAATCGCGACATGCAAGAGACCACACCTTCAGACCGTACTTGCCTATATCCTAAAAGGAGCCTTCTCTCGAAATGGTATTAGTTGTTCATAGACGTAGAAATGGGTACTGGGATTTGGCGCAGTTTTGCAGTATATAACAAATTTTTCGGGGACATTTTATAGCCACGTTTCCGATCTCGTATTTCAAAATTATGTAAACGTAGAAATCTTGTAATAAATTCACATCGATCTCGAGCTATAGTCGTAACTTCTGGGATCATTTGGCGTATATAAGCAGGGTCACCAGACCACAGCATTTCTGAAGGTTCCCCACTGCTTTTCAAAGCACCAATTGTAATGACGCTGTAATATAAGCTGTCATTTCAGTGTTGTTTATGGAAATGAACTTATTTTCAATTGTCGATTGATCACAATTCCATTTTTCAAAAATACCTCGGTTACTAGGATTTATAATATATCCTGACATAAAAACAAAAGAAAGGCATCTTCTATACTGATGACTCTAGAACTAATACGTGTCAGCCCCGGAGACTTTCTTACTATATGTTGTTGTCTCCTGTTTACGACACCCTCGAACTTTACCTTCGACCAATAACTTCCTTCTTTAGATACATAGTAGGGGTTACATGGCGAAAAAACACTCGACTGAACCTCGTCTTCAATATCACAAAAATGTTGACTTGGAGTACCTTTGTACTTATGAGGGTTAAAGTACGAGATGTAAAATTTTATTTAAATGCGCGCGAAAAACTTTGTGAACTCTTCGAAACTTGATTTAAATGTCCTCTTCGTAATTCAGATGAACTATAGGCTCCATTCTGCTTGCAGAAATTGCAAATATGCTAAGAAGGTAAAACAAAAACAAACTCTTACAGAAAAAACATTCTTTAGGTTGGTATCCAAGCAATGAAATTATCATTGATAATAAAGCATAATCTATCAATGTTGCACCGCGCAGAAAGATTTCATGGAGCTCATGGTACATAAGCTGCCGTGGATGCAGCTCAACGTAAAGCTTGACCGTTTCCGTCCCACAATCTTTGATTTTTGTTAATTTCACCTTATATACTTGATATCATATTATTTCATATTGCCGTTTTGATAGATTGGCTTCAACAAACGTTAATAGGGCCCGCAATGGTGTGAGGTTGTGTCCCCATCTTCTAGAGATTTGAAAAATGCTGTTTTGTATTTCTTTGCCAAGTTACCTTTTTGTTAACCTTGAACCATCTTTGTTTAAATTGCCTCCTAGTCCCTTTGAAAGCTAGAAATTCGATATGAGCAGAAGCTGCGACTCTGCACGGCCAATTTTTGAGCAGTTACAAGAGTGGTCCCAGAAGTACAACAAAGAACTAGCAAAATTTTGAAAAAAAATATATTCATTTTTTAACGTAATCTCCTTTTAGCTCCTTATACTTTTACCGGTGATGTTTGATAAGTACGATACCGTTTTTATAATATAAATCGTCAAACTTCTCAAAATAGCCATCAACTGATGACATCACCTCTTCATTGTTGAATAATCTTTTACTACAGAGCTATTTTTTCAAGTCTGAGACAGAAAATAATCTAAGGGGACTGAATCTGGCGAATAGCCTGCATGAGGTGGCAATTTAAACTTTGATTCATCAATTTTGGCCATTGCAATAACGACTGATGAAACATTTTCTTCTTAGCCAAATGCGGTCGTTTTTGCTTGATTTCGTCACTCAAACGTTTGTATAATACTCGCCGTTGATAGTTTTTCCTTTTTTAAGATAGTTAATGGAAATTATCCCACGCGCATCCCAAAAAACCAACGCTATGACCTCTCCTGCAGATGGAACGGTCTTTTTTCACGACGCTGTTTTTTTTTTTCATTGTGAACAAACGCGGCATTCATCTTACGCACAGGTTCCTCGTGTCCAAATTTTCAGTTAATGTGCGATGTACCAAACTTTTTGAAATCCTTATTATGTTTGCTAGCTCACGCATTTGCAGTCGACGATTATTCAATACCGTTTGGTAATTGGCTAACCACAGCGATGCTGGTCATCGCAGGTCGTAATTCCTCGTTTAAACTCTGCTACCCAATATTTAACTGTTCATAAGGAAGGAGCAGTCTCACCCAGAGTACCATCTAGCTCAGCTTTCATATAGGTTGATCTAAGGACTTTCAAATAAAATTATTGTATCACATAACGATGTCGAATTTTTTCCATGATAACAAATTCACTGAATACGTTCTTTATAGATAGTTGCCAACGTAGCGTTTTCAAACTTGAAACATATGCTGTATAGAGTGTGTACTTTCTAATCTAGTGATATTTTTCAAGCAACTACCGCCATCTCCAGGTCATGCCAGGTAATTCTGGGACCATCGTAACAAAAATAGAAATATAATTAGGACATACCCTGAAATTTAAGGAATATCTTCAACAGTACAAATAAGTGATTAACTCCTTCTTTCATGAGTGTTGTAGTAGAATATTATATAAACAATCCAAACTACTTAAAGTATAAGTTCTTACCTTTATATTCTGAAACAATACCCATTAGAACCAGCTAGTACCAGATTTTTTGAGTGGGTTGACTTTGATGCACTTTCTAGTTAAATCGCTAATGTATAGTGATATTTAGGTAACGTTTTTTGTTTCCGTACAAAAAGTTTCATAAAATTGATTGTTGGCAAGCTAGATCGGTCAAATTCGTCTACGTGCACCGCAAGAATATTTTTATGAATTATAGAGTATTAGATAGTTCTCAACAAAAAGTCAAATCAGGTTAGAAAAGAAAAATATCTTATCTTAATTATCAATCGACTGATAATCAAAAAGTAATTGTATTTTACTACGTAATCAATTAAATGAATGGATATATGTTCTTATACACTTAATAGCTTAGAAATTATGAAGGACATGTTGTTTTACCTATTCCAGTCATTATCTTCCTTCCAGATCAAAGAATTTTAACTTTTATTGTGCCGTAAATATTCAAAAGAGAGGGTAACGGTATACATTCTATAATTGAAGTAGATATTCCGAAAGTATACTTGAACCAAATGACCTAAATGAACGCTATAGTCTGTTTGGATAGTGAAAATATATTATTAAGACGATAATCTGAAAATTACTAATTCTTTCTAGCAGACTGTTGAGATGATTTCATCATTATCAACATTCGTACTATAGTTTTGAATTCCATACAGGGGTAAGAAAAATTGATGAATCGGTAGCTTTATTATTGAAAATTGTCTCAAATAAAAAGTTGGTACGTTATCTAATGTTCTTTATTGATGTTCAGTTTTAGTCACATTTTTCCAGATATGTTGTCTTCGGTAAATATTCCAAATATATCACCCTGTATTTATATTTTTATGAGTAGATATGATTTGTTGAATGTACTGATGCTAGGGTTTAGTAAATTCCTGACGTATGGATTATGATTCAACAAAATCAAATTCAATTGTTGGTACTGATATTAATATCCTGAGTAATTATTGCAGTGTGTTCTAGTCTGACAAAATGTACATTCAAAAAACGCAATAAGTTTGAAACTCCAATATATCATAGTTATTTTGTTTTATCACATTCAATTACTTCATTAATGATTGATAGATTTGTAGATACAAATATATCCTTACAAGAAGCTATAGATATTTAATGATACATAACCTGACAGAATTTCTCATATTTCCAAGTCTTCAGTGTCTCGAAATTTGAGGAGGTTTGCTGAAATTGGCATTGTAAAAAATATTCCCAGACTAAAAAAAACCACAACGAATGAAGATATTCAACTTAATACAACACTTAGTGTATAGGAAGAGCCTTAAAATTCACCGAATCGAAACTTAAAATAAATATTTGTGAGAGATATAAAAGAAAAATTCTATGCCTTGTATCACTAAATTCAGAAGTATCATATCTACTAGAAAAAATTATATATACGAGGTAATGCATTTAAAATATTACACGATGACGTCACTTATTCAGAAATATGACAAACTAAAAATCTGCAAACATCATAAACTTATAAGAGACAATTTTTCGTAAAAGTCATAATACAGCAACAAATTCATTATTTCGCACTTTTTGTTCGACACTGTTTATATATAATGAACAAAACTTCCTCATTCCACACTTCACAGGGATATGTAAACTTAAAATTTTATTAATATCATGCAATCAGAAAAGCCTAACCATTATATGACTATAAGGTTGATTCCTCCTTCAGCAGCTTTGAATAAAGACTTTGTTATTATTTCATTGACAACTCACCCTTCGTTCGAACCTCCCTCGTATTTAAAAGCAATTGGAAGTATTGGAATTGTTAAAGGAAAAATTATCATTAGCAAGATTATTTATTAAGTAATGAACTACGTATACAGTTTTCACTTTGAGAATAAAAACTTTAGGCCCCTTGACATGATACAAGACAACGTGGAATGCAATGCAAGACGCAATATTTCTGGTAGTTGCTTACCAGTTTCGTACATAAGCAGTATATGATCTTGAACTTCCTCAATAAAACGATAATACTTCCACCCCTAACTGACCGATCCAAATAAATGTCTCCCTAACTTTTTGAAATACCAAAACCTTCTACCTACTCTTTCTTCCATATTTACATGAACCCAGGCGAGAGTTTTGGAATCGACAACGAAGCGATCTGATCTCGAATGCCGAAGCTACGCCGTTTCCAGAGACTCAGCTCGCGCGACGTAGTTTAATCTTTTGTTGTAAATATTTTTGTGTATATTATTTTGTTGATGAATATATAGTAAGTTTAAGTTATCGAACTTGAATTATTGTGATATTTGTTAAAAGTATGCGCAGATAATGTTCAGCTGATTGTTTCGTGCAAGATCTCGCATTTCCAAAATTATTGGTTTGGTGCAATTTTTAATGCGTGCTAGCTGCAATTCTACAGAAAATTAGTTTCTGATCTGACCGACAAGGATTCATTAATTATCTCATGTTTTATTTTTCTTAGGAGGTTTTCAAATGTTTCTTCACCCATTCTAAACCTATTTTTGTAAGTTTTCTGGTCTAATTCTATAGCTAAGTTAATTTTTCCCCTTGTTCTGTCTAGTAAGGTATCACCTGAGTGCTCTTTTCCACAAAGTCTGTAATATCATTTGAGGCTGAGAAATTGTCGACTTTTTCCTATGGAATTTCGACCAGTGGCAACCATTATACAATGACAAGTGACTTGCATAATGTCAAACGAAGTGCAATATTGGTCTATGCAATATTTTGACCTTGCAAGAAATTGCATACTATCTTATCTTATATATCAAACAGCCTTTAGTTTCACTCATCACATTGTAGGGGTGGAATATATTCCAGAAAATTATTGAAGTCATCTTCGGGAGAAGTCTCTCCATGAGATCTCTTCCAAACTGTTTCGCTCTCTTACAACGCGCTTCCCATTGCTCCACCGCACCGTTAATTATTGGAAAAATTCATCGAAGACTTTTCTTACAATATTCATATTTAGCTGAATGTTTCTAGCTGCAGCATGACTTTCCATTGCTCTCATCATAGCTGGATCGGATAAAGATAAGGATGGTGAAGAGGTAATACTAACATCAGAAGAAATTGTCATTATCAAATATTTTATATCGCGGTTGTCTATATAGTTCAGGTTCTACCATATCTTCAAAAAGGTTATATTTTCGCGCAACAACCACTGTTACATCATACTTTTGGTAGTTTCAAATGTAGAATTTTTCTCTTGCCGTTTATTGTGATTTTGCCTCATACTGTTGGACAGAAAATTGTGAATTGTCCAGCTATTTCTTATAATTCATGGAATCATGATAATATCTCGTTTTGCATGGTAGATTTCCAATGCATTACATTCAAGTTAGAATTTGAATGTTTACTTTCTAATTTTCCTAGTGTCAAAATTTATAGATAACTTGCGCACACTTACTACTGCGAATCCAAATCTCAAATAACATATAATTTCTGATAATTTCTACTACATCGCACCTACAGTACGTTGACGATTATCTCATGGTCAGACATCTATTTATACCAGTCCAGTGTTTTATATTGCGTAGTCATGACATTTGTTATCGGCCTACGCCTCTCTCTTCTTATATGATCAATTGGGGTATTGTATATCTTTCTCCTCTAAGAACGTGACCCAAGTATCCAATCTTTCGCACCTTGATCAAATTGAACAACTCCCTCACAGTCCCCGCTCTTCTTAGTACATCCTCGTTCCTCACTATGTCTGTCCAATGTATAACCAACATTCTTCGAAGGGTCTACATTTCGAAGGCCTCTAGTTTATTGATGGACGATATTTTTAATATCAATGTTTCCATTCCGTACAGTAAAATTGACAACACATAACATTTGACCATTCTACACCGAAGATCATAGGAGAGATTACGGTTATTTAACATCGATTTAAATTTAATGTCTGTCTGTCTTGCGTGTTCAATGCGGCATTTAATTTCCTGTTGAGGGTCCCATTTCTCATGTATAGTTATCCCTAGATATTTAAACGTCTTCACTTGCTCGATAGATGTGTAATCGATATGTAGTTGGTCACTTAAAATTGCATTTCTACTTATTCCCATGCAATTGGTTATTGTTGCATTTATTTGTAAGCCATATGATTTCCCAATATTATTCATTTTATCCAGTAATAATTGCATGATACAAAGAAAAATGTTAGATGAATTTCCATGTTACTTTTACCAATAAATAAAGTAATGAAAACGGTTTCAGTATATAATTTGTCGATGCTCTTTATGAATTATTGGAAATATGGCGATTTTGAAAGTGCCGAAATTTTCATCGAAATCGTAGGCTTGTATCTCTTAAATATATCCCTCTATACCCATTTTATCTTCTAACGACGACACTTGTCATCTACATTATTTTTATATTTAAAAAAATTATTATTTATACAAAGAAAATTTTCGCAAAAAATTAACGCGAGTCAAAATATTGTCAAGCGCGTTTTTCACATCAATCCTTTATACGACATAAATTTAAATGACGCAGAGCTTATCAATGTTGAATATGAGAAATCTCAAGAATTTTTTTCTCAATTTCACATCATAAGAAATAATTAAAAATAAGAGAACAGAATGGTATACAAAACCAAGTTTATAAGGGATCAACAAATAATAGGTATAATAAATAAAACAGGAATTGAACATTAAAGCTTAAAACATTTTTTTCTACTGCATGTCCAAGGATTTTCCCAACAACTATTGAATTATTTCAATAAATATGATGATACTTAAAGTTAACGGAACTATAAATAGGAAAAATTCAAGTTTTTGATATTCATGTTGTGAGTGATCTATCAATCAACATAATTATATAAATTGTCAATTACAAGTAACATTTTGATGAAGACAAAAATAGGTTGAAATGTCAATTTTTCACCCATTTTTTGGAACTAATATTCTATCGAAAGATACCTAAATCAAGACGATTTATCGAGAGAAACAAATCAAAATTAAATGCTTCAACAACATATAAATCTAATCCCAATATTCAACGCTGCGAAGCACAAAACTAGAAATAATATGCTCCACTACCCGTGCTAAGTCGGGGAGCTAGTAAATTATAATTGTTACTATAAAGCAGCTGAAAAAAGCAAACACTTTGGTTAATGACTACCTTCAAGAATTGTTTAGCATCTAATTAGATTCTACAAATGAACCAAATGGTCTCCTTATTAATTATAATGAATGTCTATTAGAGCAAACACAGTTTCAATTAATAGAAACCATTTGAACGCAATTTTAATTAATTACATGTTTGAATATATCTTTTACGTTACGTTAAAAAAAGAGAAAGTTTGTAGAAGAACAAATTATTCACGCTCAAAAAATCATCGCAAGGTGAGATTTTATACAAGTTTGATGTTACAAATGAAATCAGAAATAAAACAAAATTAATCGAAATCAGAATAACGTCAGTATCAATTTTGGTACACTCGAATGATTTTAACTTTTTTGTAATTCAAGTACGTTTTGATGTTTAGTTTATCAAGAAATAATCTTGGAACCATAATAAAAATGTTGATTAAGTGAAAATAATGTCTATCACAAAAAGGCTAGTTATGCGTGTAAAAAAAATCTTATTTGAACGTTATATATATAGGGTGTTTCTAAAAAATTGAATAAAATATGTCTCACATCTGTAACTGTAATAGTTTTTACGTTAACTGAGGTAAAATACAAAAAACCCAACTCCAAAATACACTTTTTACGTTTAGAGTAAAATAACTTCATTAAATGCCTGATAAATACATTAAACTTTCAAATAAATCGTACAGAAATTTTATTTCTGAAAAGAATGATGTGTACAACCTCAATAAAACAAATTCAATCGAAATCAGAATTAAGTCAGTATCAATTTTGACACATAATTTTGAGTGATTTTAACTTTTTTGTAATTCAAGTACGTTTTGATGTTTAGTATCGACAAATAATCTTAGGACAATAATAAAAATATTGATTAAGTGAAAATAACGTCTATTACAATAAGGCTAGTCATGCATATGAAAAAAATCTTATGTGAACGTTATATATACAGGGTGTTTCTGAATAGCCACCCAATCTCTCGGAAAATTGTTCTATAATAATTCACCAATAATAGGAAGCCATATTGAATATCTCGAATCTGAAATTCCCATGCAAATTTGTTTGGTCTACACGTATTTTGACCTGAAAAATTGAATAAAATAGGTTTCAGATCTGTAATATGGTTTAAGTTAACTGGGGTAAAATGCAAAATATAAAATACAGGTCAAAATACATATAGACCAAATAAATTTACATGACAATTTCAGACCCGAGACATTCAAAATAGTTTTCTATCATTGGTGGATGCTCACGAAGCATTTCTGGAACTTTTTTCCTATAGAATCATTTCCCGAGAGATTGGAGTGCTATTCTAAAACACCCTACCCTGTATATATATTTTGCTGCGACATTAATTTTTTCAATTATCTTGATTATGAAGCTATTACTTTTTTGATAATTTACGTTTACTGTCGGTTTATATGAGCTGTCGTCGTTAAAAAACTCAGGATTTGGTTCTAGAATTTGTAAAATGTCCAGCACGTCGAAAAGAACGTGGGGTTCACTTCTTCCCAGGTTTTAGATGAAAAATTGACTACTTACATTGTATTACGAGAATTTTCACTGACATAAGCAACTAACACCATCAATAATTTTCTTTTGTTTCAACCCTTGAGGTTGAAGTAAAATTTTTCTTTCCGCACTTCACTTTCGCGCTTCTTAAGAAATTTGACAAGCTGATTTATCATCTTTATATATACAGGGTGTTTTAAAAAAAAGTGATTCCGTCTCTAGGATAAATAGAAAACATCCAATGAACTTGTTTTTATGTCTAACTCTCATAGAGGGCGCTATACGGTTCGTGCCAAATGTTATTGAACATAACTTTTCCAATATAAGATTTATTAAGAAAAATTTCAAATTAACTTAAACATCTCTAAATTTCACACTAAGAAGTTACTCTTGATAAAACTCGATACTGTGTACCGTTATCGGAATATTTTGATTTGAAAATTATGAAGTAATCGATAAAACTGATACATTTAGAAAAATTGGGCTTTCGTTTCCTGTAACATTTCACAAAAATCCAGTCTAGGATCTTGTTTTTCAAACTTAAATTAGTATGGGCACTGAGCTATTGAAGGCTTTAGTATGAAACAAACAATTTAATGATCATGTATTGTGGTTCCGGGATTCAAACTGTTGTTTGAAGATCCCCAATCTCCCCAAGGAAAATACATCTATAGCTATTGAACGACGTTGTCGATAAACTGGGAATGTGAGATCTAAAAAAAATTCTGGTAGGCTAAGAACAACAAGAAACATTAATAAACAAAATACGGTTTTAATTTTATTTGATCAAAGACCAACAGTTTGCATAAGGAATGTGGCAAGACAAACAAATACGTCTTCTTCAAGTACTTGGAAGATACTTAAAGAGCAACAGCTACATCCTTATCATTACAGACAAGTCCAAGTTATAAAAACAAATTCATTAGATGTATCAACTTCCAAAACATATTTGTATAAAATTTCAATACAGTGTTGTCAGTAGTTACGGCAAAATTGTCAAAAATATGTATAATTTTGTTTCTTCACCGCTCCTTGATACATTCCTTGAAGAATTTTCCTCTTCTTTAAATTGCAGAGTTTTATCTGAAATATCTGCTACACCAACAATGAAAATATCAATTTTGAAACTACTGTTTTAATCCAATCATGAGTAACATTCGTATCAACACCTTATGCTTCCCCACTTATTTCAGAACAATTGATATTGTGATGTTGATGTGAATTTTTCGAACCATTATTCAGAAAGATTAAACCAAGATCTTCAACAAATTTCTCCATATGAGCTTTCAAGAGCCCATCAATGTTGAGATATACATATTATTCTGGTACTATCGGTAAAACCATGATAGAAAAGCTTGCATTTAACGTGGAAGATTTAGAAGTTCAAGTTACTATTTCATTGGTCAATGGTCAATGTCAATGAAAAGGTCCCTGAATTTGGCTCTTCTACGAATGATGTGGTGATGCTTGCGTGAAGAAATTGTGTAACAGTTGTACGAAGATATAAAACTAACAATTACGTAGAACTAGTAGAAGATAATCTAATTCGATTCTAATATTCAGGCTGTAATATGGATCAAAAATCACACTCATAAGTCAACATGCTCATTTCCTAGACAAATTAGAAAAATTGAGCAAAGAATGCGAACGTTTTCAGGTGAACATTAAATTAATGAAGAACGGATACCACAAAAAAAGGGATGACCAACTTCTGCTGGGAATTAAATGAATTCCAAAGTCAAGTCAAGTCAATTCCAAACAAGAAAGACATTCAAAAACACCCAAAATTACATTCAATCAATCAGATACGCGCTTCGATCACAAAATTAACTACTTCATAATATTAACGAGCCAGTATAATCCAGTTTTTATATACGTAGTTCATGAGCTCTTAGCCTCGTATAGTAAATAGAAGGCGTTCGCAATTCACTTAAAGTTTACTGCTTCGATCCATTTTATTATAGTAGAACTCGAACGATCACTCAGTCAATTTGTTCTCAAAAATGTCTGTGTTATAAACTTTTTAATTCGAGAAGGATTAACATCAACAAAAATCAAAAACAGAATGGAGGCTGTTTACAGTGAGCAGCGTTGAGTACATTGTTGTGAGCGATTTTAAGAGCTTTGCTGATGATGAAACTGTAGTCTTTTAATATGATCCAAAAGAGATTCCATGGAGTGGCATCGGATAGGAAAGCCTGTGTCAATAAAGCAAAGGTCACGAAAAGCATAAAAAAAAGTTCTAAAATATTTTGGGACTCATTTATTTTAAGGGTTCAAATACATTAGTGTACACGGCATATTACTCTGACTCACTAAGGAAATTGCGTCAAAAATTATAGAAAAAAGGCGCAGCAAAATCAACTGAGATGTACGCTTGATTGATCACGAGACCCCAATCCACACGTATTCGCTTTCCAAGGCTATTGTACACGAATATGGCTTCATAGATATCGAACACCCATATAATCCAGATCTGGCACCGCTAAACTATTGTTTGTTCGAAAAACTAACTGAGTTGTGGAGTGAAATATTTAATTGCAACGATGATATCGAACATAACATAACCATTTTTTTTGTTTAATCATGACCTTTATATGTATGTTAGACTAAGAACTCATGAGCCCCACTACGCATGTTCAAATATGAATAGGGTAGCTAAGATTTTGTTGTATATGTTACAGGAAAAGTGGATTCTCCAGTAAGAGTTGACTCTTCCTAGGTAAAGACGACTCTTACTGGACTTTTTAGTAAAAGTGATAAAATTTGAACAACATTTACTAGACAGAGTTGAATAGACCTAGGGAAAGTGTACAGTAAAAGTTTGCAAGGGGAAAGCCGATTTGGCCTTCGTAAAGTCGACCTAACTAACCTAACCTAACCTAACATATAGATAACAAAATATTACTTTTCCGGTTTATCTTTGCCTTGAGCGGCATCTAAACTATGAATGAAAGAAAAAACAGATTCCGCCTCGCGATATAGTGTGAGGAAAGTACCTTATTTCTTATAGTGTAAACAATGTATGATTTTGACATTACGCAAGCTATTAGAAATATTCAGTTCATATTCCAAAGCATTTGTAGAAAAAATAATTCATATCATAACAAATTGCTAAATATAGCATTACTTAAATCGGTTTAACCTTCTCTTAAATTATAAATCACTTATTTCATATAATTATAATGTCTAAATCTCGTTTCCAACTGTTTATATCCATACGATAATTATTATTAATATTCAATCCACATTTTCGATACATTCTTCTCTCAATTATCGTTAAATTGAGATAATAATTTGTCCATACATGGTAGCTGAAATTACTCAAAACAAGAACGATTATCTCAAGAAATAAATTAATTATTAGTTTTACTTGCTTTAGTTGAGTGTAAGAATTAAATTGATATATTCCAATTACATATACCATAATGGTCAATATATACTGAGATACTTTAATTCAATATAGTTCACTTGACATGTAGGAGACAGACGCTACGCGCCTTGGTATCGGATCATTAAAAGTGATTAAAATTAACAACAGTTTAATGTATGTAGTCTACTGTATAAGTATAAAAGCATATAACATGATTAAGTTTAAGTATAAAGGGTGTCTCACTTTGCCTTAGTAATCAAAATATAACCCATAGTCTTAACCCAACGTTCAGCAAGCTCTTTATTAAGACTTTATTCTTCGTGCGAAATGTTGCCGCATTGTATTTTCAACTCCTTGGGATTCAAAATGTTTATAGTAATCTGACGATGCAAAGTCTGGACTACATGTTGGATGTGGTAGAAAATCAACGCCACCAAGGTCTTACACTTACGTTTCTTTCGCAGTATGTGGCTTAGTCTTCTTGTAAGAGCCTACTGCCATATCTACATCTCTCTTTTTAAACTCATATAGCAAAGATACGGCTGCTCTACGTCATATATCCATTGAGTTAGTAGTAAAAATAGAGAGTGTGAGGTATGGAAACTTGTTCGAGTGAGCCCAAACTATTGATAAATGGCGAAAAACATCTCAATCAACTGCTGTGACTTCCTCCATTATATTTGCGACTGTTTGATCTAATGAAGGTTATCCTATATAATTCATGTCCTAGATTCATTAACTAATACGGTGGAACGTTGCACTTTGCTAAAAATATTTAATGCAACTTCCAAAATAGGTTTAGAATCATTTTTGGAAGTAGGAATAACGTATGGTAAGACATGGGTTGCTAGGCCAAACTTTATCAGTGTATGGGTTTTTATTTGTTGTTAATCGAATACAACATTCAATGTTTGTAAATTATTTTCAGATATTTTTATATGTTTTTGCTGTACTGGCATCATCTGAATCAAAAAAATTGATAGAGAGAAATCGACGGGGATCATTAAGGACGACATTATCTCCAACTACTCATCTAGAAATTGCGGGGATAGACAATTTCGATTTACAAAATAGTGACTTATATGCTAGAGGTTCGTATTTGAATAATTTTTTAGAAATTAAAATTGTGAAATGAAGTCATCAGAATGTTTCATTGGAATAGTGCCTTACTATAACTTACTTTATGGTTCTAAAAATAGTAATTTGATTTTATGTAACTCTGACCGCGGATAGTGAATTGAAAGTCATTGGATTTTTGCACTAACTTAGACAGGAATGAAATTTCAAATTCATTGACGTAGAAATCAATAGAAAAAATTATTTTCCAGGATTGATATACATAAAATTAGGCAAAATTTTAATGATATATATATGACGTCAAAAATAATTTCACAGAAATATAAGTATCTGAAATCATGAAATTTGAGCATCTTTTTATATAAATTGTGTAGTTCTTCTTCTCTTAATACATTTTTTTTATCGATAGCCACATTTCTAGACACATCTTTGACGGATTTTTATCATCCTTCCGATACATTTATATCATGCACTACATCTTTTTCTATAATTGAGATCAAGAGCTGCATTTTCTGAAAAATTTTCCTAACTATGTTATTTTAGACTGTATACGTAGTGATGGATAATTAATAACTTTTTCATAATATCATGGAAAAACTTTGCTTTTCTTAAAATTTTATTTTTACAAGGTTTCCCCAAATTTAATTAAAAACAAACTTCATATTCAGATTCAGCGACTTCGAAAACATATAGATCGACCATTATTAGTCATTAGTACGAATCAGGTCACTACTAAGCATTTTTGGGGATGGTTGTGGCTCGCCTATATATGGTTTCTCCAAGAAACGTTTTTAGAGCCACATCTTGACGAATTTCTGTTCTTCTATCACTGATACTTCAGAGATTCGGCATAATTAACTATTCCATTAACCTGATCTGGAGTCTAATCTTGCAATTTATCCATCGAATGGATAGAAAACTATTTAAATTTTTTTAAAATGTATTTTCAAACAAATTCTAATAAATCGAATTTTGACCGAAGTTTCAAAATATTGAAAAACTCCGCAAAACATTTTTTCAATAAAACACTATTTATCAGTAACACCACATCAATACTCATCTGAAGCGAGCCAAGCTACCGTCTTCGGATACTAAAAATCTGGTGTAGCTAGTCGTTATACTGAAATATGTTTAGTTTAAATTTAGCCAAAGATTATAATGCAGTATAAGCCAACTCGAAATGGTCTTGATAAGTTCTTTCAAGAAAATAAAAATTTGTTTACAAAAAATTTTGATTGGAATTTTCTATAACTCGTTTTTATTATGCTCATTTCTTCTTTCAGACATATTCAGAATTTTCATATCGTTGCAATTCTCAGTAAATCTTCAGGGGATTTTCAAAAAAATATGCCAAATTTTTACAAAATTACACACATTGTAAAATCGTTTAGAAGTTAAAAAAAACTTATCTAGAATATTTTTTCTTTTATTCGACAGAAAGCGTAGATGTAGGAGGTACATATCAAATTCTAACAAACTCTTTGGAAAAACCAGTACAAGAATCTCAAGAATACATTCCTCCTCAGTCAATTGCAGTAGCAATTATACCCAGTTATCCACCTCCAGCGACACCCGTTAACGCAGCTGCTTCTAACGTACCTGGAAATGGAAACGCTGTATTTTTAGGATCAGGATCTATAGGAGTCGTTCACTTAGGAGGTGGTAGGTATCATCATATTCTAAGAAAATGTATATCGTATGAAGTTAATACTATATACATAATACGAAATCTTGATTTTGATCAATATGGAAATATATTTATATCAAGTCATTTATGCATTTTCCACTTCTAAAGCCACATTGTGTGTCCTTGGAAGTGTTCAAAATTTGAACCATAATTTTTCGTTTATAGGCATCTAATTTCATAGATTTATCATTGAATTTTTGTTAGCCGCTGATATATAAGCAAATCAGATAATCAAAATTTCCATAATATATTTCGCGGTTATCAAATACGAATTGAATTATGTAATTTAAACACTTTTGGATGTCGTATATTATATTTATGACTACATTATACGATTCTAACTAAGTTTAAAACGTGATTTATTCGACATATGATCCAAATTTCGAAAATAAAACACATTCTTAAGAAATCAATATTTCTCAAAGTTCAATATACGAGATATGATTAGAAAATATGTCGAATTTGTAACCGCTTGTCAGTAACGATTCTCGTTCTAGTAAAATCTTATACAAAGTTTTCAAGTTATGTCTCTATTTGAAAAGCATATCACAAAAAAAAATAAATTCTATTTATGTTTATCATTTAAGAAATTCAAAACTGTATATCGTTAAGAAAAGGGAAAGGAAGTCAGATCAAACTTTAATAACATTGATCGTGGACTTAAGTTCAGATTCTCATTCAAGACTCGTCGACTACTAGACGGTTCATTTCCTCATAACCCAAGAAAAATTGATTTCCTTGACAACTCCCCCATGGTTATCAGTTTTTCCTGTAATCTACTGAACCCCTTAAATAGCCGAATGTCCGAAAACAAAGTATAATGCAGCCGCCAATTGTTGAGACAAACTACAGGGGCTGAGATAGGCAAAGCCTCGTCCTGGAAAGAGCTCCAGAGCTCTACTCCTGAGTGAGCTTAAAATAGAAGAAGATCTCTGGCAAATGAAGCCATCCCACATTCAAGAGTTTTTAAAAGGAGTGGAATTGATGGATCAGCTCGAAACACTGGTTTCTTCTGTATCGCAGCAAGAAAGGAGGACACAATACCGGAAGCGTCCCTAATACTCCTTCTTTCTTAGTTTTAGGTATATAAACTGCCATATTGTATTTATATCTGCTTAATGGTAGGTGTTAATAGAGTAGTAATCAAGATTTATTACGTTTTACGTCTAATTCTATAGCACCATCATTTAAACAGTGAAAGAGACTACAAAATTAGCGCTGAGGATATTTTCATAATAAAAAGGGCTCACGAAAAGCTTAAAAGTAATTAAGTTTGAAAGTGAAGTGATACTCGGCATATCCCAATTTGGATATATGCTTGAATACTAGTTGATTTGACTTTTCTCAAAAGATTTTATTCCAACCTTAATAACTTTAACAGTTTTTGAACAAATACTAGCTTTTTCTTGAATTGTTTAACAAATAAGAAGTAAATAAGTATGCTAAATATAGTATAAAATATTATACATTATTATATAGGAAAATTATTTTATTCACAGGATCTCCACACTCTCTGCTGATAATATAAAAAAAAATGTTGAACCTGAATGCAAATAATGTGGAAACTGACCTGCCAGCACATACTATACTATTATTTTATAATTATGTCATTGTCTACATTTGACTCGCGACAACTATTTTGTGACAAATGATATTACAATTAGTAGCGATAATGAAAAGATGCCTGCAGTTTGTTTAAACTTTTTGGAATAAGAGCGCTTATCCGTCTAGAGCGTCCAGTTAATCCAGAATTAAAATCGTACTCCGAGCTAGTAAAATTCCATTCACAAGCAACCCAACGATCCTATATTTGCGTTTTCATAAGAACGAAAATACGAGGATGTATTGATATCTTGTTAGCCTAGACAAGTTCCATGCATAAACAAAATATTACGCAATAAATTAAAAGAAAAAAGATCAACCGAAATTGTGAAAATCGAAAAATTGGAGTGTCGAGCCATCATCAAGTACCTGTATTTGAAAGGGTTAAGAGGTAAGCAGATTTACGAAGATATGCTTAATACTCTTGGTGATCCATGTCGTTCGTATGCGACAGTGAAAAATTGGACGGCAAGCTTCAAAAGAGGTGAATTTTCCATTGAAGATGATGACCGATCGGGAAGGCCGGTTTCTGTGTCAGTCCCCAAAAATATCGATGCAGTTCATGACATGACTTTAACAGACCGTCGAATTGGGCTAAAACGGATATCTGAAGCACTGAATATTTCATACGAACACGTTCATCATATAGTTCACGTCGATTTGGACATGAGAAGAATTACTGCAAAATGGATCTCCAAATGTTTGAATGTTGAACAAAAGCATGCAAGGATAGAAGCATAGCGTTCGATCTGTGCTCGATTTGAAAACGATGTAGACTTCTTAATCCGAATTGTTACTATGGATGAGACTTGGGTACATTTCTACGATCCAGAAACAAAGCAACAATCGATGGAATGGCGACACTCTGGTTCTCTAAGACCTAAGAAGTTTCGTGTCCAAAAATCTGTAGGAAAAGCTTTTGCTTCAGGTTTTTTGGATTTTTTGGATAAGGGTAGAACAGTAACTGGAGATTACTATTCGACATTACTGACCACTCTGCGGGAAAAAATTGAAGAAAAAAGACGCGAAAAGCTATCCAAAGGTGTTTTGTTTTTGCAGGACAACGCCCCTGCACACAAATCTCATGATGCCATGCAAAAAATTCGTGATTTAGGGTTTGAATTACTAGAACACCTCCCTTATCCACCAGATTTGGCTCTGTCCGACTATCATCTCTTTCCTCAACTGAACAAAAGTTTAAAAGGTCGTAAATTTTCTTTCATCGAGGAGGTAATAAAACCTGGGGTCTGGTTTGCAGAGCAAGAAGAAACATTTTTTTTTAAAGGTCTAGAAATTTTGTTTGGTTCTATGGTAGGCTAAGAATTTTCCAATATATCCTCGTAATCATAAGCAACAAATACTTTTTTCTCAGTGGTAAGACCAACTTGGCTGTATTAGCTTGACTTACGACACGATAAAAAACTGCGACAATCATCAATAAATGGTCCTGGAAAATATGCGTTGAGATTAGAGAGATAAAAGTGGCTATTAGCATATTAAAACAACGCATTTGCTATAAACTTTGGATTATGAACGCATTCGAATGTTCATTTTCCAGGCGATTCAATCAAAATGAGTTGGGATAGTCTTGATATCGACTATCTTCTTCCAAAAAGTAGTTACATGTCATTGTATGATGAGGTAGAGGGAGAAAGGAAAGTGCTTTGCCACCAGGACAACGCACTTTCTCACACTTCCTTTATCTCCGTAGCTAAAATACACGAACTGCACAGATTGGTTGACTATCCACCATAATTACCGAATCTTGCCTTCAACGACTTTTTTCTGTTCTCTTACCTCAAAGTTTCACTTTTAAAAGATGTTATCGTATACGTAAATGGTTATTTCGAGAAGAATGACAGCAACCATTATTTGGAACGACTGGAATATCCACGGGAAATTGGTTATGTCGGAAAATTTCTAAATTCTTCTCGTATATGAAAACGTTATTCTTCTTCCATTTCCTTATCCGTTGCGAACGTTGGCTATTAACAATGCTAATCTCATCTTGTATACTGCGTTTCTAAACACATCAACAGATGACTCTCCAAACAACTGAGTTGTTTTCTCTCTGGTCACCTCTCACTATCTACTTTGTCTTGAACAATCAACTGCAAAAGACAGTCATGTCTTGGTATGTCGCGGAAATACTCCAGGTTCCATTTTTTTTACTATAGAGACGACTTCTTTCCCTTGAATCTGCCCCATGTTGGTGATAAGCTGCGTCCAGGATAATTCCAAAATACGCCGGTATATCCACATTTCTCAGAGTCAGATGCACTGGAGCTCTTAATTATTATTTGCTATAATTACTGTGTTATCAACATATCTAATGTTGTTGATGGCTTCTCCGTTGATTTTAATGATATCTTATAGTTTTACCAATGCTTTCCAGAATATTTCTTCGGAATGAAAGCGTTACTGTATCTAAAATTCAATTTTAGAACTCCAAGCAGACCTTTCCTTTAAAAGCTTGTAGGTCAATAAATCTAAGCGATAAGAATCTGATGATCCAGGATGTCATTGTACAACGCATATTATAATATTTGATTCTTGCTATTAGGTGTAGTTTTTGCACAGTATTTTTGTACAATATCAAACATTTAATTTTGGAAATAAACTATAAAATAACTTTGTTTGTATGTAATTCCATTTCAATAAAATCTAAAAACATGCTTCTCGCATCTGTTTATTAATTCTGCTAATCGAATGGTTTGATTTAATATTTTGTGCTGAACATAAATTAACACTAGCAGTTAAAAAAGTTTGGTGATTTATATTTTTAAGGTGCGTATGTCCTTGGATCTGGAGGTCTTGGTTATTCTGAGAAAAGAAGAAATCCACGCCCGTCGATAAGATCATCTACTTTACCACCGATTCGAGCACATCCAAATCTACTACCTGCCGCTGTCAATTCCCAACAAAATTCGCAGCAAACACCAATTTTTAGTTATACTTATCCAACAGGTACGAATATATTCATAGTAATAATCAGAAAATTAACTGTTCATGGTAGATAATAAATTATGAAAATTAATTTACAGGTCAGCAGTTTCCTATCGACGCTAATGGTTACGAATATCTGTCACCAAACAGAGTCGGATTTGGTGATCCTCTACCACCGAGACCACTAAAAGTAACGAACACTTACGCTGTTCCTACGTCGTTGCAGAGCAGTCAGTTCACCTCTCCAACCACTCAATATTCGCCACCCCAAACTATAACTCCAATGGAGGATAACCAAAACAGTTCACCAGTTTATCCAAAACGAGTTTCTAATGTTTACCAACCGTCATATTTGAAATAAATTAAGGCTGAAATAAAAACATTGTGATTTTAATATTTGTAGTGTTATAGAGAAAATTAAAGTTTCTTCTTGAAGTTGTTGATGTGGAAACAATAAAAGTTCATTGTTCTCTGTCAGTGGTATGTTCCTTCTGTTCATAATATTAAGGGCCGCAGAAAACATTTAGTCACTTTCCATTAAAAAGCGCAGCCTGCGTGTAGATTTTCTTATGAACAGTTACTCCAGTCTGAAGGACATGGAATAGTCGTGATCTTATGCATGGGAATTGTGATTGCCAAACGACACGCTGAACTCTGTTCTGTAGTTCTCTTGCTTTTACGTTCTTCAAATAGGGCCACCATACGATGTCTTTTCATATAAGAAGTATATATCCAGGGAAGGAGCTTGTCCCATATACAACCGATGTCCATTCTGCATGGCTATAACCTGTAGGTACCATTCTTTATTTTAGTTTCTACGTATTCGTACCAGACCAGGTTTGGATCTATGTTAAACCCTAGATATTTCACCATTCTAGATTCACGTCTTCCAATTTAGCCTCGCAGACTGCCACCACCGGTCTACAATCTAATTACTATATGGACTAAAGGATTTTTCATGTCAACTATTTCAGCTAAAAGCGTTAAAGACAAAAGAAATTTTATTTATAGACTCCTCCATGCTAGTCTCCCACTACTTACTATGAAACAGATTGTGAATATATTGTCTGTACGATGGATAGCAAAAATATTAACAGATGTATTACAGGCAAACAATAAATGAATACATAGCACGTTTCTTTTACTTTAATTCTTGTTCTTATTTCATATTGGTTTTTAGTTTAGTTATTCTGGAAGGTATATATGTAGAAATTTCTAAATTAAAAAGTAGGAAGAGAAATTTCATCTTCAATCATCTTGATCTTGAGGTGAATTACTTCTCGTTTCCTTTTATTTTCTTTATAGTTTATTGTTTGTTTTTGCTGCTTTTATTATTTTTTTCCATTCCTTCCGGCTCCGGAATTTTGCACTCCAGTTCTTTATATTGGGTGCTCTTATGTCCTCTATTTCGTTTTTTCATGTCTGCCTCTTCTCCTTGGCCACAATGGGATCCATTGCCTTATTTTTTTGATCATTTTAGTTGGTTTTCTTCTCATTATATGTCCAGCCCAGTTGAGTCTTTGTACTTTTATGTATCTCACAATATGTTCCATCTCCAATTTCTGTTGTTCTCATCGCATACGTGATAACTGGTCTTATTAGGGTTTTGTGCATTTTTAATTTGTTTTGTTTGGTTAAGTTTTTGTTTTTTAATACGTTTCTGTTTCTTCCATAGGTTTGATAGCCTTTTTGTATCCTTTCCTCTCCTGTCTCTGGTTGTTTGTTCCAACGTTTTTCCTAGATAGTTAACAGTATATGTTAGTTTTCAGTTTGTTCGCTCTCTCTTTTGGTTTTCCACTTTTTTATATATTTTGTTTTATCTGCATTTATTTCCATTCCGTAATTTCTTGCTTCTTCTTATTTGTTGATCGACTTTTTCAATTCCCTCTGTCCATTTGCTTTGATAGTTACATCATCTGCGTATACAACTATATGTGCTACGTCTGTTATAATGTTCTTATTCTGTAATTCTGCCTTTCTCACTATACCTTCCAATATGATATTGAATAGCGTTGGTGACATTTACTCTTTCTGTTTGACACCTTTATTTGTGTGTGTCTTTTCTGATGTTCTGCCTTAGAATCTCACTTAATATTATTTCAATTGATTTCTTGGGTTTCTAGTTCTTCTTTTATTGAATTTAAAGCACTTTTGAAGTCAATAGAAAGCATATGTATCTGTTTTATATTTCACTATTTTTTCTATTATTTGGTCAAGAGTGTGGTTTGGGTCGATATTTGATCTTCCTGTTCTGAAGCTGTTTCGATAATCCCCTAGTTCTTTCTCTGCAAATTCTCGCAATCTTTTGTTTATTGAATTTGCCAATATTTTGTACGTGATAATTAGCAGGATTATAGCTCTATAATTCTGACATGACTCTTTATTGCCTTTCTTGAATATTGGTGTGATTATGCCTGTTCTTCACTCGTCTGGGATTTGTTTTGTTTCCATATCTGCTCTATGAGTTGATGTATGTATATGTTTATTCAGTTTCTCTCCACCATATTTAAGAAGTTCCGGTTCTATTTCATCTTCTCCTGGAGCTTTATTATCTGTGGGACATTTTACCTTGCCCTCTTCTTCTTCTGTTAACATTATTTCTTCATTTGCTTTGTTTTTTATTACTCCTTCTATCCCTTTTGGTTTTATTACTGGTTTATAGTTTTGATATTTTATCTTTTCGTAGACTTGTCTTAATTTATTTGTGTTTCTCCATTTTTTCCTTCTATCATCCTATTAAGTCATTTATTTTTTTCTTTTATAAATTGAATTTGCTATTTTCCTTTTCCTTTCATATTAATCCCTACATAGTTCATGGTTTTTGTTCAGCCATTTTGTTCTCGCTTTGTTTTTTCTCTCTTGCCTCGTCACATTCTTGGTTATACCATTCTTTATGTTTCTTTTTTCCTTTCTCCCTGTTTTCCACGTTTTGTCAACCTCTTTTTTGTCTGTTGGTACAATATAAGATTTCCAATATTACCGCCTCTTGATGTGTGACAGACAATGAAAATTCGGATTATTCCAACTGGAAGATCTGTGGTAGCCAGAGCTATTCCACATCCTGGAATTTTTGTATAAACACTGAGCTACAGCAAGAAAATGAGATATAATAGATTCTTTTGATTGAAGTGTATATAACAAAACATTATACACAAGTATATGAAAAACTTTTTAAACAAAAAGTATGTATTTGAAAAATATTCGCATTCTTATAAAAAGGAGGGAATTTTCGAAACATAATTATTTGTTCTTCTTTTTTTGATTGTATTATAGAATGTGCGTTCGCAACTATACATAACATATACATAAATCACATTTTTATACAAACCTAAAGCCACTGAAACTGGTATTCAAACAATAGCAACAATGTAATAAATTAGCGAGTGAAATTATCAAAACTGGTTGTGAATAGAGAATGGACTGTTGCATAAGGAAGTACGCAAAATCGATATACATGAAACTGGTCATTACGTTTTATTGAATTCAACCAGTTTTATGAATTCATTAAAACTATAAGAATCTAGAAATCGAATCATTTGATTTAAAAGAATCAAAAATTTGGTTCCGAAAGATTCTCAACACTGTTACATTCCCACGTATCTCTAAGAAGCAGATTGTTGACCAACATTTTCAAGAATACGTATCACATTTACTAATCAAGCGGCTTGTATAGCATGAGTACTTTTTAATAAAAAATAAGAACCCAACTTACTCATTAAATTGAATATATTCTATATTTTAGTGACTGAGAACAGTAAAAGTTGAACAAGTACAATTGATCACTAATAAAGTTGTATGGCTAAATAATAGATTTTTTATATAGATTTAACAATATCAATCACAGCTACACTATAGAGTTTAGACGTTTAAAATTGCATCTTCTCTGGCTTCAATTAAAATATCAATTTGATTAATTTTAAGTTGTACAAATCTGTACGGGATTATCTATAGTTTGACTGCAGTGATAAAAAATAATTAAATTGTTTTTCTTTTCTAAAAATTTTCTTCAAATTCTAATAGATCGAAAATATTCAACTTTTTTTATTGTTATAAAAAACTAGTGAATTGCTTCATCTATCTCATTCTCCGTCGTGAAACTTCAAGCACGTAAATGTTACTTTAGGTTAAATAATAACTAGAAGACACACATCAGATCAAGTGAATATGGCGGATATTCAATGACAGCTACTCTATAATTAGGAATTTCCTTTCTTTCAATTATTGCACTATTATGGAAGTATATCTATCTAGAAAATAGAATGAAAAAAATATCTATTGGATTTCAAGCTTTAAATGATTATAATATTTTGGTATCCCATTCATAGAACAAGGTTTTCACCAACGATGAAATTTTCCTAATTATTATTTGAATAACAAATCAATGTAGAAATGAAGTGTTTAATGACAAAGATCCTAACAGGCTTCATTTCATTAGCTGTTAATAGTCTTTTCGCTTAATGTACAGTACAACAGTCAGAGATTAAAAATCTTTTCTGTAGGAAACAGTAAATGGTCGAAAAAGAGTAGTGAAATCATCCATTTGCTCAGGTAAATAGAAACTTACTTAGTCAAGACTAAATCATCAAATAACATATCACTCAATAAGTAGTGTAATTAACTAAAAAAAACTTTACAAAAATCGATTATATCCTTCCAGAGCAATACAACCATTCCAACGCTTCTCTAACTTCTCGATGCCGTACTTGTAGAAGATTTGTGTATTGATTCAAAAAAAGGGTTCAGTTTCAACAATTTCTTCTTCATTTGAGCCGCTTTTCTTTGATTTTTGCATTAAAAAGATCCAACAACTCTATGTAGTATTCGCTGTTGATTGTCTCTATCTACAATCCGTGCGCATTCCAAAATACTGAAGCTATAAACTTCCTATCTGACTATTGCGCCTTGGAGCGCTTCGGACGTGGTTCACCGACTGCAGTCCACTCAGATGATGATCGCTTTGGTTCCGGAGTGAAGTAATGGATCCATGTTTCATCCATTGTTACACATCGACGTAAATAAACTGATTTATTACGTGTAAACATGACCAAACACTGCTCGGAATCATCAATACGTTGTTGTTTTTGATCGACTCTGTGTAAAGGCGGCACCCACATTAAAAAAAGCTTTCTCATGGTCAAATAATGAAGCATAATTGTGAATACACTGCCTTTTGATAACTGTACGGCCGCAGCTATCTCACGCAATTTCAATTTACGATTATAAACCAATTTATGGACTTTTTTGATGTTTTCAGGAGTAATCTCCTCAATTGGACGACCATCATCGGTGTCTGTACGACAACGTGCAAATTCAGTGAATGAATAAAAAATGGTTCTTTCTCCATGAAGCAGAGTCCGGATAACACTTCCAAAGCCATTTTTTTCATCAAGAAGCAAAGATAAATGAACACACGAAATTATTTTGAATGGCTTAAATGGCTGTCACTTTTTACTGACTAATCGAAATGTTGGAAATTCTACACATAGTCTTTTGAAAGCTGTTCATTCATAAGGAGAGCAAATGAAATCGATTTATGTTTCATTATATAATTGACCCACTTTAAGAAAAGAAAAATGTCGGATAACATGAATAAAATGCATTTGCTTGTTCCTCTTAAAGAATATTCCAAATTTTTTGCTATTGATGGATTTAATGAAGGAGTTAACAAATATATAAACATCAACAAACTTTGTATTAGGTAATACTCGTATGTATTATTCCAGCACGTTAATAATGTAACATTTGTACAGTATGTCAAAAAGCACTACTCGTTTTTTATGATTCATATAATTAGCATAATAAACTCGTACAAAATAACTGAGTTATTTCATTTATTGTTAAATAGTTGTGAAAGAGTAATGAGAAAAATTGAAATTTATATTCTGTTTGAATTATTACGAAGTTACGAACTCATATAAACGTAATACAATACGTTTCTGTTTGTCTTATATTTTCTGAGAATCGGTTAATGAAAGAAATTGTAGATAATTATTTCAATTCAATCAAAGATGGAAAGCGTGGCAGCAAAAACATCACTTAGAATGTTTAGAGATAGATAAACCAGAACTGGGACAAACCTCAGGACGATGGATCGAGAAAATTTAGCTTCTAGAAAAAATTTACCTCAATACTAAATTGTAGAAGTAAGTGGGATCATAACACCAAACAATAAATGAACAAAAATGCCATTAATTGGATCTGAGCAGCAGACAGAACTGGAATAGGAGTGTACGGGCCCAGAACCGAACACTCTGATAGCATGGACAAACTAAGCATTTTTCGAGCAGAAATTTATGCAATTGAATAATTTGTCCAGTTAAATCTAGAGAGTAACTATCGCAAACAGGACATCATCATCTTATCTGATAGCCAGGCAGCCGTTAGAACTTTAAGCTCCAATATCATAACATCCAAAACTCGTTTGAGATTATAGAGAAAAATTTAACGAGTTGGGCAAGAAAAATTAAGTTACCCTACAATGGATTCCAGAACATACCGGAGTGAATGGAAATGAAACAGCTGATAAGCTCGCTAAAGCGAGGGCAGAAAATCCCTTCATGGGACCTTAGCTCATCAGTAGTATCAGTTATAGACAAGTAGTGAGAGAATTAGAAAAAAAGGTGTACAGAAGCAAAACCAATTATTGGGATAACTTACAGGGTCTGACACTCTCCTGAGAAATTATAACCAGAGAAAATCTGTTGAATGTACCTAAGTCAGAACAATCTACGAATACTAACAGGAGTCCTATCGTGGTACTGTTGCCTCAATAGACACCTGAAGACGTTAGACTTAGCATATTATGCGGCGTGCAGATTTTGTTGCACAGAGGACGAAACCTCTATCCACATTCCCTCAAAGTGGAACTTCTGAGCACTATAACTGGGAGCGTATCAAATAGAAGATGTACATATCTGCCTGCTACAGCCATCCATCTTCTGGACTTTCTAAAAATAGAGGGATTAACAGTATTAACCTTAAACGCTGGGCTCCCCAATATCGCAGCTAGAAAGGGGGACACACTAGATCTTTTGGATATGATATGGACAATATTCATGGAAATTGAGAGATAACTTTATAAATAATATTGGTTGATCGAATCGAATACATGATGTAGAGCAATTTTTAGAATTCTTCCATCGTACAAAGACAATTTACTATTGGTGTATATAAAAGGCATACCTAAACTATGAGGAAGACCCAAAAAAGGAAAAAATTATGTTGAAATCTTAGAATATATACTCTAAATATATATATATACTCTACTAATATTAAGCGGTATAGGTAAATGATGAAGAAAGAGACAATATCAAATACAGAATATATTAAAAAGTGAAAGTTGCATTAAAAATTCCTGACCTATTACTAATAACAACCAAAGTTTTTGCTGAAACACAGAAAACCAAAGAGTATGATCTAGTTAAATTTTTTCGCCACAGCATTGGAGTATACCTGTAGAAGCTTAACTGGTTGAATGAATTCACCTAAATTGTGCTTGTAGTGTAGCATGTGTAGCACGTAGTGTAGTAGTGTGCTAAATGTAGCATCAAAAATTTGTAGTGATGATAGATAGATAATATAGATAATATAGGACGCGTTCTTCCATTGGCGACCTATTGCTTGCAAACGATGGCTCTGAGCAAGAAGAATATTGAGTATAGCAATCATGATCAATTAAAATGGTAATGACTAATTATCAGCTCTACTATGAGATTGTTAACCAAGAGAATCCACGGGAAGTGCGGCTTGTACAGATATGGTAATGATAGTGATAGTAATGATATAATTTTATATTTCGGGAATACTCTAGATCAAAAAATTAGAAACAAGCAAAAGAGGCCTCTGTTAAAAAAACAGTAAACTCAATCCAAAGTAACGATGGGGAAAGTAGAAAAAAATGAACAAAAATTTATATGTCTATGGACATCACAGTGCCTCCATAGATTGAGACATTCGGTAAAGCTATTTCGTCACTTTTAATATTGAAAGAATTCTTTAAAATGTAAGATTTCAACATTTCCAGAGATATTTAATCATTTATATAATACATCTGCTCGGATTTACTAATAGAAATTTATCAAATTAATGTATCTTGCTAAATGTATGTTAATCATTTTTGCAATCTCTTGAAATATTAAAACCAAAAATATTTATAGCCTTCTTTAAAAGTGTAGTATGAGTCCAAAAATATAAATTTAACTGAGGATTAATGGTTTCGTAATGTCAGTATTGTAATTGGAAAATAAACAGAAGGGTATAATTTGTTGAACCACAAAGAAGATATTCTATATTTCGATCGTTTCAATAGTATAGCATCAATATTGAGAAAAAAATAATTTAAGCCACAATAAATGAAATATGTATGTATTGTGCGGTGAATTTTATTGATGCAGCTCGTAAGAGATCTTGAGACTATGTTTTTCAGCTGCCAATAACCAACTCGGAAATTCAAAACTTTCAATCCGGATTAGCAACATAAAATTATTAATGCTATGTAAATTTCAATTTTTTTCATTTCTAGTCGTTTTAATTACCACAATTATTAGTGACAGAAGACACATATTACAATACAGTACATTTCATATCAATAAAGAAATATGTACAATGATATATACAGGGTGAGACATGAGTCTTTGACCTCAGAATATGCCGACTTAATTTTTGTTATTTAGCTCTATAATTGTAATTGTAGAGCTGCTACTAGGAAATATCACAGGAGATTTTCTGATCATCGAACACCCACTTAACAATTAGCCCTAGACAAGTAAGTCGAGAACTTAAAACTTAAAACCTTTATGAAGATTTTTTCTTCGTTATTTTTGCTCCCAAATTCTCTCTTTCGTCTTAGTTAGCGTTGATAACCATCCCAAGATATACATAACTGAGAATTTATTTTTACTTTCCTTTCATTCAGTTGTATTGAGACTACTTATTGCTTTTTTTCTTGGTGGTGTTGCCATTATCATAAACTTCGATTGATCTTCGTTGAGATTTACTGTCTCTGCCGTTTCTATGAAAGCTTTGTGAATTTCCTCAAGCTGCGTATACCAGTAGTTGCATTATCTTTGTTTTTAGTCTCCCTATTCTGTTCAAACTGATTTTACATACATTCTAATACTATATTGATTAGCGTAGGGATACTGTTTTAATCTTGTTTTGGTCTAAAGATATTTTCTTATTCTTTCGTTTGCCTTCATCTTGGTTTTTGTATTCTTGTCATTTTGATAAGACTTATTAGCTTGTTAAGAATACTAAAATTTCAAATAATGCTGTACAAATATCATCTGTTCACAGTATCGTGAGTTTTTTAGAAATCTGTGAAAACTTAGTAAATTGGCAGATCATATTCATACCCCATTCTTAGCGTTTGCCTGATCTGTAACTGTAACTGATCTTCCAGATTTGAACCCGCATTGGTAATCTACAAACAAATTTTCTCTATATTTTCTCAAATTTTCACCTATGGCTGTGATAATTATTTTGTAGACTGTATCTAAAAACGTCATACATCTGTAGTTTTTTTTCCTATTTGTGTATTGAGGAACTCAACATATGGTAGAAGTATGTTAAGTTAACAAACATTGCTACCAAAAATGTTGGTGAATACTGAAACGAAGTATATTCCTCAAACGAATTGTGCAAAACAGAGGCGTAGAATGTGAATACGAAATATTTTCAAAAATTTTAATATATTTTCAAATTAATATAAATTTATTAACAAGAGTGATTTGTCTTAAAACACCGTGTACATCAGAATTATCCAGATATAATACTTGAATATTCAATAAAGTTGTGAATAATCAATAAATTTGACTATAAAATGTTTTTAAAGTTTAGTTTCAGCATCTTACAAAACACAAAGGTACAAAGGTAACTTATTTCAGTAACATCATTGCTTGACGACACCAAAAATATCGATTTAATCTTGTCCACTTCTTCAGTGAGATTAATTTCATAATTTCTTCGTAACCTACACCTTCACCACGACATTGACGGTTGATTTTTCATCCGTGTCCGTTACGTAATACAGAAAGTAGACCGTCTTTCTGTGTATTTGTTAACTAACAACCTGCTTATCTGCCCCTCTCGGAGCATAAAAAATGTTTCAGTATAAAAACTCTATTTGGAAATGCAATTTGTATCAGTCTTCTGCTCACCTTTTCTCCTTTTATACACGGCATGATGAAGACGACCGTAAGTGGTTCAAATTTTACTTAATTTCGTTTATTAATCATGTGACAGTTTGCTATAATGTGAATACAGTGTTTGAAAAATCAAGAAAAAAATTGCTTCCGCTTTTTGTTAAAATTTTCAATTTATCATTAATAGTTTCTACATAATTTTTCTCTAGTTTAAATGCCAAAAATTCATTGTTAATAGAGCAAAGACTATATATTATATTCTATGTAGATTTCCTCAATAATTTTTAACAAATAAGAATCTTTCTTTCAACTTTTCATTGTGTTATCTATTTTTTGCTGCTAAAATTGTAAAAATGATATGTGTCTTTAGAAGAAAACTCCATATACCCAACTGTTTTTTCCATATGATGGTCAATATGACTGACTCCACATTCCCATATCATAATGAATAAGTTTGATTAACTTCTGACTACGTAGAAAAGCAAAGGTTCAGATTCTTTAATTCATAAAGCGATAAACTAACACATTTCTGTCTACTGCAGCTCCTACCCAATCTATTTTTATATATTCTTAAATATCTATTGAAATACCATAACATGTCTGTAGAGAAAATATTTTAACTAAATGTGAATATTTTCTTCTTCATTTTAGGTAATTATTCTGTTCTTAAGTGTCTCCGCCACTTTAGCTGAAGAAAAGAAGACCACAAAACGTGGTGTCTTTGGAGAATCTCTCGGCTGGGGTGCGGGAGGCATAGGACAAGGTTACGGATCCGGATCAGGATGGAACTTAGGTCATGGTAACAATGGAGGAAGTATTTCCTTAGGCTCCGGTCTTGGTTCGGGATTAAACTCTGGATTCGCTTCTGGAATCGGTTCTGGATTTGGTTCCGGAATCGGTTCTGGATTTGGTTCTGGACTTGGCTCTGGTATCGGTTCTGGATTGGGCCCCGGAATCGGTTCTGGATTTGGTTCTGGACTTGGCTCTGGTATCGGCTCCGGAATAGGTTCAACAAACATTGGATCTGGTATTGTTAATGGAGCAATCGATTTGGGCTCTTCTGTCTCAAATCACGTTACTGTAACTAAACAAGTAGGGATTCCAGTTCCACAGCCTTACCCCGTTACTGTTGAAAGAAAAGTACCAGTTCCAGTACCTCATCCAGTACCGGTTCCAGTAGATCGTCCATACCCAGTCCACGTACCAAAACCTTACCCAGTTACTGTTGAGAAACGTATACCAGTAACGATTGAGAAACACGTACCAGTACCTGTTAAAGTACCAGTTAAAGTACCCGTACCAGTGCCATATAAAGTAGTAGTACCGCAACCTTACCCAGTACACATCACTAAACATGTACCAGTTCCCGTACATACACCTGTTATAGTTAAAAAACCAGTACCGGTTTTAGTGAATAATGGATGGAATGGTGGTTCATCTGGATGGTCCAGTTCCTCCGGATGGTCTGGCTCGTTAGGAGGATATGGCTCTCCAGGATGGTCTGGCAATAAGGGATGGTCTGGTTCTTCATGGTAAAATTGAGAATAGTGCTAACATTTTTTGATCTATAAATAGTCCATGTTTTTTTATATGGATTTGTACATGACTAGTCTTTTTGTATAATACTGAAAATTAAAAAAACATTGTTTAAACTGTTAATAATCCATTTTATTTAACCTGAATCCAAATTACTATTTTCTCCTAAAATTATGAAGTAGAAGGGCAGAAAGTATCGATAGTACGGGGCACTACATTTTTTTTATAAATCTATCAGATAGTGAGTATACACTATTTAGAATATAGCACTAGACATCACGTCATGATGTTTTGAAAACTAGTTCAGATAATTGTTTGTTAAGTTGTAAGTGAGGCTTACTAGCAAGCATCTGTTCTGCGTAACGTTTTTCCTATGTCAACTAAAATGTAATCTATTGCACTACTTACCATGATGTAGTAACTACCCTACATCTAACCTATTTCACCATGGTTATAATAACAGTATCGATGGGATAGTATAAGACATGATCAAAGCATAAGTGCCTTATTAATAAATGTTATGTATCTTGAAGTTTAAAAAAACCTACCTGGAACTTGGAGCTGCAAAAATTCTTCTAGATCACATGTACAATTTAGATTATTGCTATTTCAATTTTTTTGAATCTGTTCTCATTGACGTAACAAGTGTTTGTAGTTATCTACTTGAGTTTGATGAAAAACACATTAAGCTGGCTTATAGGAAAAGCAAGCAACAACGATGCGCAAAGATGCTAAAATTAAACTAAGAGACCAAAACATGGGAATAGTACGACTATTATCATCCAGTTCATTTTTCTACTTTACGTTTTAGCTAAAAATTGAGGTTTCCCAATGGTAACTGGATAGATAACTACAAAAGTAAATGCAGTACTTGAAAAGCTCTCAAAAATTACTGAATATGATTACGTTTTGCTTCTTAACAAATGTCATAGTATGTGACCCCCATGCTTTTACACCGATTCAAGTCCTTCATAATCCCCTGTAGAATCATACAGATTGTGGCTTAGAGCATTTCCTGTATCGAAATTAATAACCACGACGTTGCAAGAATAGTGAATGAATCCAACAGAAACGTTCGTCACCTGGAATTCGCTGTTAATTCCTCTAATACCCAAAGGTTTTCAATCACTGAGACTTCTTGGGTAGTACTATTATGGACATAAAACATCCTCATCCTTGGAAGCTGGTGACGGTTCCATGGCAGTCAGCTACAACAGAAAGCTCTTCAAACGGTTCTCCAGAGCCATCATTTGGTTCGTCTGGTCATTCAGTCGCTGCAGATTCAGATTGTAGGACAACTCTTGAATAATTTCCCTTCACAGGTGTTTCTACGATTATTTTTCCATCGCCCCCAGCTTTGCTACGAAAAAGATAAATATTGATTTCGACTTTTTGGTAAAGAAGAAAAATTAAGAAATGTAAAAGAATTTATAAAGGGTATGAGAGAAATAAAATTTGAAAAGGCCTAACAGGTGATGAAAAAAGCTAGGCCTATCAAGAAAAGTACTAATCCGGGCAAGTCTGAAAACAGAGTACCAAACTGACGAATCAAGTTATTTGGTCAATGTGAGAAAAGCTGGATTCTATGCTAAAAGTTTAAGGGTTGACACACAGACTGCAATTACATCATACTACTATCGTGAATTTGTGATCGATAATGTGTTAAAATATTATCACACTGCTTATTTATTGAAATATTATGTTTGCACCAAAACCTAGACATGAACATTGCGACCTATATTGCCCGATATTGAGTAGTACAATAAATTAAAAAATATATTGTTACGAGCTCGTCTACTGTTATAGATCGTGAAGCCAGTCCTGTCATATTATGCCATTAAAATCTTAATTCGGCAGATCCAGCAATTCTCGGAAGGACCATTTTCTTACAGCGGCAATTCCAGTTTTCAATGATAAAATACTTTCTAATCCATATTGGGAGAAATATTGTCTTTCATGGTCGTTATATTCTCATCCATTTTAGTAGAAATATCGTTCTTCATTTCAGAAATTGAAGAGATCAAAGACTCGTTTTTTTGGATAAAAGCCGTCACTTACTAGTGAGTCTTTCTAATAATCCGCTTTTCTTACCAGAGGTTTCAGGCTCACAATTTTCCAATTCTGGTTTTAGTTCTGTTACTTCCAGGTCACCTAGTCTCTTAACCATGTTTACGTCACTATTTATTTGTAATACCCCACATTTGACTCCAATTTTATTCATTTAGATCGTTTCTTGACAAAATTCATACTCGGTGTTCCTTTCTTACTCAACATATTTACACACTTACACCAGATACAGTAAACTATGCACTAAACACTAAACTACTCGCTATTCACTAAGATTCAACTATTCACTAACTTATATAATTTATTCAACCGCTTTCTTTTCATTTTTTTGATCCGTTCCCTTTGACATTCACTGACTGACTCGCTGATAAACAAACACCTATTTATACAAAACGGATTTCTCGATAATTTGGTACAAGAATAAAAACAAACGTAAAGGCCTTCCTAGAAATTGATTCAATAAAAACGATTATAACATACTGTAAATAAATTATAGAAAACAATATCAAGAAATTACCACCGTATGTAAATGGTCCTTCCGAGAATTTCTGCAACCGCCAAACTTTAGATTCTATTACATAATAGAACGGAACCGGGTCCACGATCTACGTCAGTATACGAGTTCTTAATAATATTTCATATTGATATAAACTCATGTTCAAATAATAGTTTAATAATATGTATTTATTTTAACACTGTACTGATTATTCAAAAATTATTTCTTGAGTATTGTACCTCCTGTCTCGTACAAAATTTCTAGGACTATATATCGTTGTTATTTTTGTCACGTGAATCTCTACATCGTACTTTCGTTGTAAATTCATATCGATTAACTACTAAATGATAATTGGTAAGTACATTTGTATATTCTTCAATACATATTTATAGGACTCGCTGGGTTTTTTTCTCGATAATCATTCTTGATATAACTGTATACAGAAAAAAAGTCGCAAGGAATAGGTTGCAATGGTATTAGAAACATACGAGGGTGGTTTGAGTATAAACCAGAATTTTGTTTTAAACAAGTTCATATTAAGTTACACAGCTGGAAGTTTTTACAGTATTTCTAGATAATCTCCGTCACATTCTTTCCATCTATCCGATCTCTCGGCTTGTCACGTGACCATTCGCGCACGAGTGATTCTACCTCCACACTTTCGAATTTCAATCCTCCAAGTGCCAGTTTAAATGGACTAAATGAATAATTTGTGACTATAAGAAGATTGTTTAAGTGTTTCTAAACCCAATTCGTCCAACCTATCCATCGTGAGCCATACTATATGCGGTCTTGTAGCAATATCGCACTGCGAATTGGAGTATCGCGTCGTTTTTTTCTGTAGACAGATTTCACTGTGTTTTTCAGGAGGTTACTACAATACTGCGCTTTCACAGTTCATCGTTCAGTGAAAACATCCAACTAAAATAGTCCTTTCATGTCCCAAAACACGGTACACAACACCTTCGCTTAAGCTGGCGCGCCTTTGTCTATATCCTTCCAATCCATAGACGCGCTTTTACTCTTCAAAATATAGTATGTACCCAAATCTCGTCTGTGGTGAATTTTCGGTACAATCAATTTTCTCCTTCCTCTTCATATCACTGCAGGAGACTCGTGTAAATTTGGCACTCATCTGGGCCAAATTGTGTCCATATATCCAGCCATATGGCATACAGTGTTGCGCCAGTCTTCTACAGCGCTCACGTTCTCATCAGTAAAACTTTTTCTGGGTCGCCGCGCATGTGACAAGTACACCACCACTTTCCGGCCTTTTCCCCAGATTTTACGAGTAATTTTCGATAAATTTCCGCGGATTTTACATTATCTTTGACGAAAAAATGAATAATGATGCGTTGCACAAACACATCCACCTCGCTCATGGCTATAAGTACACTAAAAAGCGATGGTACGCAGTCCCGACTATTCTCTAAGCTTGGTAACAGACCAGAGTAACATCCAGTGCAGCCACTTTCAGGACATCAAATTTTTCGCCCGTTTATATTTGAACCACTGTTGTAACAATAATAAATGATATGTTTACAAGATCCAAGATAACTCCATAAACGGCGATTGGTGTTAATAGGAAGGTTTTTCAATGCTGTCCTTGTGACCTAAATTTCCCACACAGATAAACAACTTGACCGCGAAAGATCCACTATTAAATCGATTGAAATAACTTTGTACCATTCGCTCATTAACTGTGTCTTCCCCTTCAATTTCACATATTTTCATTACTGCCACGGAGCTGCTTTCAACTTTGGTTTAATAATATCTAAACAATACAAAAAGTGAGACATAAGAAGTCGTTACTTATGAGACAGCCTCTGTAAAAATTGCAATATTAGTTAGATCTGATTACATAGGTGCTTTTATATCAATTTCTCTTGACGATTGACGATTCAAATAGATCTATGAATATTATACTTTTCAATATAACAGTAATTTAATTATACTCCTATTTATTGTTATTTACACAATATTAAATTATGGATAATTCGAATAAAAAAATGTTAACAGCTGTCACTAGTCCTTTGCTATAAATATTAATATTAAAATTTCCATAGAAAAACATTCTGTCGCCATATGGTAGCATCTAAAAATTTTTTAATGAAAAATTCATAGTCAAAAATATTTTTTATACATGGATTTTATTGGTACACATCTTTCATATAAAAGAACGATGATATTAGGATCAAGTATCATTGTCACAACATATCTTCCTTACAAAACATCATGAAGATCTTGGTGAGTATTATTCAAAATTAAAAGTTATATTCTCAACTATTGCAGAAATATTATTAATACTTTCACTTAATCTCGCATCTCCACAAATTGAAAGTATCATTTGTTTTCTAAAACTCCAGTTCCAATTTCATACAAAACACAACGTAATTTAGAAGATGATTGTTCGAGATATTTTGATTCATTTGTTTGTTACATAGCTTCGAAACTTCCATATTATGAACACTTCATTCTTATAGTTATATTTCTACAGTGTAGCCCAAGTAATTTTCTTTTACGTTGTATACATTGCTGTTAGACACTTCATTTGATTTACTGAATCAAATTGTCCCACTTTAAAAACTACTATAATCCTTTTATTCAAATTTCTAATCTAATATCATTTACAGACTATAAGTCGATCGATCTTTCAACTTTTTTATCATTTATTTAAAATTGATGCCCAATAAATTATTGTAGGTCTGTGCGTTATTGTTGGTTGCTACCACACTTGCACAAGATGCTGAACAGGATCGTGCAAATGTCGAGGAAGGTGTAAAACGAGTTCTAATGGCGCAATTAGTTTCAACATTAATGGGACTAACACCTTCTGACGGTAATACTTTGGATATATCTACAATGAAAAACCTAGTTGATCTTTTAGCGTCTAAAAATTCCGCATCGCCATTGATAACAAACAATGACATACAAAATGACGCATCCGAAGTTGATCAAAGTTCGTCTTCAGGACCAATTTTTGATGAGAATTCTTTTGCAGTTAATTTTAATGCTTTAGACGATCCAAAATATAGTGCGAGGGCACCTGTTTATACCACTACTGCTAAACCTATTCCAGAGTCTAGCCCAGTTGATAGAAATCAACCACAACCAGCTTCTGTTCCCGTAAACGAGCCTTTACAAGTTCCGGTTCAAATATCTTATCTAACAGGAAAAGATGGATCTTTACCTTATAATATACTAGTAGGATTGAAAGTACCTCTACCATATTACAATATAGAATTATCTGGATCTAATAGTGCACCAGTTCCGGTATCTCCGGTACCAGCTAGAGATCAAATTCCAATCGTTGAACCAGATCCAGAATCTTCCGAACCAGTTGTAAGAGAACAGCGATATGTACCTGACAGCCCTGTATGGTTTAGACAACAATTTCGACGAAGAAACTCGCCGTTTTTGAATTTGTATTAAACTTTTCAACATTCACACTATATGATACCTTATGTATATATTATTTATTAGCAGCAATGTATTATTAATAAAACCGCATGAAAAAAAAACGTTTTATCATTAATTTCCTAATGTCAAAAATCACAAAAGGCAAGGTTTATAATTTTATACATGAAATTTTGACATTTTTCATATTTATCTATCAAAATCTGTTAACTTCCCACCTCTTTAGTCGTGCGGTGCATTAATAGCCAAAATCTCGTATGGTCTTTGGAACATTTAAGAACACTTCAGAATATTCCATAACTGCCTTATCATATAAAGTTGAATTTCAGGGCAAAGAAAAACAAACAACTTCATTATTACACGATTTACTAAGAACAGATTGATATTTAGGTATGAATTGTTCATAAATGTCATTCTATATTACTACTCAATTCACTAGTTTCGTCCTTGAAGTGAAAGAACAGGCTTCTAGATGGATTTTCAACATATATTTTCAAAGTACTTGAAACAGACCTTATTACTCAATCATAGGGAATGATTAACTATTCATAATATTAAATGTTATGTCGTAAACTAAATTAACATTGCCGATTTCTAGAAGACATATCATTAGCCATACGTCGTGACATATTCTCACAACATGATAGTTGCCCGGCAAATTATTCCATATTAGTTTGACATTTTTTAGATCAAACATACCCTAATAGGTGAATAGTACGTAGAAGTGGCAGATCTCCAGATTTAACTTGATTGAAACTGTTGTCCCATCCACTCGTTAGCGACTAATTTCAGGTATAGAAGATTGACGACATATTGAACACTTGTTAATTATCCAAGTTGATACTTATTAGAATTGTTACATGGTTTATTATTCAGATAACGCCATCTAGCGGCAATAATATTAAGAGCTTAAATTAGTTGCCCACCTGGTACATATAAAAATGCCAATTTTACCAGGTGGTGTCCACTGACATACTGTTTTTGGTTGTTTTGCATATGGAGATGGTCTCCAGACGATGTGCAGCTTCTCTTTTCTATTGTAAAATATGTTTGTCTCTTATGAAACATTTCACCTCTTCCTTTCTAATTTAAAAAATGTTGCATTCCTTCCATTTTTTGTCATAAAGAAGCACTAAAAGAGTTTAATAGGAACCTGTGTCCTGTTGTAAAGAAATGCTCTTTGATGTTCGATAGAAAGACAGAGTAGAATTTGAATTTGTTTATTAGGTTAGGAATGTATAAAGTAAGATTTGACTTAGATAGAGTATTCTTTTCCTCTTCGGGGCCTAGGTGAGGTTTTAAATGGAGTTGTCTACTGGTGTGCATGCAAGTTCCTGGTACGTTACGTATGGTATCTTGACGTAAAAATAGCTCTATGAAACTATATTATTCAAATAGTACACTTACGGCTGTATCATTCCATATCGTTGTTCATTTGAATGATAAGGTCGAGAATATTCATACTTGTAGAATGCTAATTATGAAAAGCATCATGCACAATTGGGACTTATGCAAATTGATAGTTTTAAGGGTGTCGAATATATAAATAGTTCCCTACGTAATACGTTCAGTTTTCAAAAAACTGAGCTGAGATAATTGCTCAACTGTTGTTAATTTTCTCAGCCACTAAGCTCTTTCTTGTCATATGCTATATATTTCATCTCATATCTCTTTTTTTTTTTCAATTAACTAGCAGTCTGAATTTTTACACTCTGCGCTTATACCTAGAAGATATTTTCTGTAATATTCTACGTCTCATTCTGCTGCTTTCAAAACACGTGGACTTTTCCAGAAGGAGACTTTTGGATTTGTACCCCCAAGGTGTTAATACTACTCCTTCGAGCTACTTAAGCCTTGATTAAATGGACGTAACATTCGCAAAGTGTATTCTCCGCTGTTTCCATGGCTTTTTCGCAAAATCTGCAATTGTCCTCTGCTACGCTTATCGTCTTACAGTGGTTTTGATGGCACAGTGTTCCGTCAGAAGAGGCCATGAGGCCACAGAAGGGATCTGGTCCTAAGTATGGAGTCATTGCCTTTTTTGTCAAAGTTGTCTGCTTCCTTATTGCCTAGAATACCCTAGTGGCGTGGTAACTGGTGCTTTTGAGATTGCGCTTTCATGTTAGCTTGGACGTGAACTTAATAGCTTTTAGAACCATCGAGGTCGCTTGGCTGTCAGAGAGAATGTGAATATACTTTTGATTATTTTCCTAGTGCTATGGAGAGTTTTTATTGTGTTCCACAAATTCCCGCTCCAGCTCCTTGCGCTAACTTCGAACTATCTATATGACAGAGAGATGAGACTGCTTTCTAGTTTCATTAATTCTAGAAATCATAGGTAGCCTGTCAAATTTCCTGACTTTATTTTTCTGTCTAGACTAGCTTGTAAGTGCTGCTAAATGCCTCACTATAAGATGAAGACTAGGCAGATTTAGTATCGCCTCTAAGGCTCTGGTTAAAAAAGTTGTCGTTACCTCTAACATCCGTAAGCACCTTAACTGCTCACAGTAAGTATAAGGAAGTGATTGATGTAAAAGAGTCAAAAAGTAAATGATTTAGGTTGGAAGTGTCCTAAATTGAAAGGACAAATAACCAACTGTGTTGGACTGAAATAGGAAAAGTTTGGGGATGAATAAAACCAACAATATTATAAACAAATTCTCGTTTATTAATAGAACAGTAATATACTTTCTTTATTTACTAATATAGCTTAACAAGTTAAATTGAAATGGGAACTAAATATTTAGAAATTATCACAAAACATAGGACATTTTTATTTGAACGAAGCAAAATGTTTATTTATACAATAATATATTTTTAATGTTATATAACAATTGTTCCCACTTCTAAATTCTGTAAAATCAAAAACAACAGCGTTTTCAATATATTGAATATTATTGGGTGTACCAACCACTTATATAATCACAATAAAAAGCATTGTAACTAATGATAATACATCACCTCATGTTTTAAAAAATATTTTGGACGAGTAAAATAATAGACTTTTTCTATAAACACCCTTATACTTGGTAAATTGATATGAATTGTTTTTCAATCTCAAATTTGCTAAAAAATTAGAGGGAACCCTGTTTTTGAAAAAACTCAGAAGAGCTCAATAAGTATGAAAAAGAATTCATACAACTTAAAAATATACAATGACAGTGATAATGAATATGAAAATAGACCAACACAAAACTAAGTCGATGAAAGCAAACCGAAAGAAGACACATAAAATTAGAAGAATCAAATATAGACCTGGTCAAAAGCTTTAAAAGGGATTAACTAAAACATATAAAAACAGAAATATATAAAAAAATAACCACACCCAGATTGACATACAGATAAGGGACATAGACACTTACACAGAAAAAAAAGCAAAATATACAGTACATAAATGATATTGCTAAGAAGAATAAAGAATAAATCGAGATACGACGAAATAAGGAATAACACTATAAGATGAAATTTGAATTTGAAACCAATTAAAAACAAAATCGAAGAAAAAACAATTAAGATGGTTTGACCATGTTATGAAAATGGAAGAAAACGATTAATACGGAAGATATATGAAGCACAAACTAACAAAAAAAGAAAGGAAGACCTAGAAGAAGCTGGACAGAAAAAATTAAGATGATAGGGAAAAATCAAAGAATAAGATGGAAGGAAATGAAACAAAAGACAGGTTAGGAAAGAAAGAAAACTGCTATGGAAAAGGGAAGCCACGTTATGACTCATCTTCAGCATGCTTTTCACCTAAAAGGGTAGAAAGGCTTCAGGATTAAGTATGGCAGCTGGGAATTGTATATGAAAATGAGGACACTGAAACCCTGTTGGAAAAATGAGACCATCGTGCAAGGTATTAGTGATATGGTTGCAAAAAACAGAACACCAATTCTAATATGAAAGTTTGGGAAAAAAACTGCATTTATATTTATACAAGGAACAACGGATACTGAAAGTTGGAAAATAATAAAAACCATATGAAGAACAATAAAAAAATATAAACTGTAATGAAAATAGCAGAAAAAAAGTTGGAGATACGTTTTCTGAAGAACTAAAATATTCTAAGCCTGGAGATATATATCAAATGCAGATGTGACACGTATACAGATGTGACACGTTTAGACACTGGACTAAATTGTTCCAAATATTACCAGTAAATAACAACCCGCGGTTTGGAAATTAAGTTACCTAAACACTAAGAAGTAGCTGTTATATTGAGGGATAATCATGAAAATAGGAGAAAAAATTTAGAAAAGACGATAAACGATGGGTGATTCAAAAATAGAGAAGTTGAACACTGTTTTGTTAAAACTATTTATTGAATAATCATTAAAGGAGGAAAACTTTACGGAGTAGTAGTGATATCGCAAGATTATATGACCCGAAAGCTTCTATAATGATGAAAAGTGGGACCTGGAATTCAATCTGGATAAAACCATGTACACACAGATATTCTTCTGAATAGTACATAGGAATCAAAGAGTGCTAGAAAAATCTGGAACTGAAACTATTAAACAAAGGATATCGTTGGATGAAGCAGTTGAAGATTGAAATGATGAGAAGAAAGGCAATGAGAATACTTGGAAATAGAGACAATTAAAAACAGAATTTACAGAAGGATAATCATTGCGGAAGGAGAAGTAGAGAGATATTACATTTTGAGCTTTACAAACCAGATATACATAGCGGGGATACCGTAAAATGATGAAGATATTGAGTATATGACCCAAAAACTTTTATAACGATATGAAAAGTGAGACTTAGAAGTTAATCTGGATAAAACCATGTTTACACAAAAATAAATTTCATTAAATAGTGGACAGTGGTGAAAAAGTATTACAAACATCTGGAAATGAATCTACCAAACAAATTATATCATTGGATGAAACAGTCGAAGACAGAAGTGGTAACGAGATATGCGATAAAAACATGGGGACAATTGAAAACAGAATCTACAATACTACTGTAAAGAATATAGAGAAAGTAGAAATGGGTATGGGTTATAAGTTGGGAGTTGAAAAAATTGATTTCTGGTAAGAAGCACTGGGAAGATTCAGAATGAAGACGATCACAAATGAGAGGATCAGAAACACCTTCTTCTACACTATATTCCCCTAAAAGTATTCGTTATTCTTGTCCTTTACATTTCTCTTTGATGCCAGTCTTCTACTCCCATTTTGGAGTTGATCGTTCTCTAGATTCCATCCACCGAAGTTTTCAGTTCAGAAATGTCATGGAAACCAAATATATAGTAATCGAAGTCTAGTCTACCTAGTCTAAAAACGTGGAAAGAAAAGCGGATATGATACTAAGTTACTCATAGAGTGGAAACCAGGTGGACAGAAAGGCGAAAAGACGTAAGAGAATCTAAATAAAGGTAATGAATGAAAAAATCGAAGGAATATAAGGTAAATGTGTAGAGTAGAATTATAGACAAGCATGTAAAATTAATTCAACATAGAGTTTTTTAAAAAAAAGTTTTCAGTTTATAGTAAAACTCCATTGAATATGAAGAAAATGAATTTAACACAACAGAAAATATTGATAACTGTATGTTCCAAAGGTTAGGTACGAGTCCAACTGTCATTAACTGTTAGAGATATACATTGCGCTATCTATTGTTGCAATGGTAAGGCTTACTTCAATAATATACAGTTTACTACCACAGATTAGAGTAGGTAAAACAGGTTTTTATAATTTAGAATAACTGATGTTTTCTAACAGTACGAAATAAGCTGAAAAGTAGTTCGTATGTCGGGTAAAACCGTTGTTGTAAAGTGATTTCAATTTCAAGTTATTTAATACGAAAAAAGAACACAAAAAATTCCCAGTTTCAATCTTAAATGAATACACAATAAACTCTTAGATAAAAAATTATATATGCGACAGTTTTTGAGCTGGCTTCCGAGCTCAAGATTTGATTTGTTACTGTTGGTACACCCTATATAAAAATATATTTTTAAACTTATAGAGATCTGAATGAGACAGACACAATTTTTATAATAAGACAAAAAAATGTAGGATAATGTCTTTGCTGTACGCTATTTTGTGTCAGCTCATTCATGCGTAGGAAAATAAAATTTATTTCTGTCACTAACCGAATTCTTCTTTTTTATCTACCTACGGCTTGGTATCTATAGGATACTAACATATATTCACATATTTATTTGATTTTCAATCGGTTATAGGTACATTTGGCAATATATATTATAAATGCGGAAATAGGAAGACATTAAACAATTAGAAAGCGTTAGGCCTTCTCGGCATTTATCATTTGCAAATATGGAAAGAATGGTGAAGCCAATTGTTCCAATAAAAACGTATAATTATGTCCTGGATAAACAGATATTCATTTAGACAACATATATTATCAAGAAATTGATGAACCTGAAAGTTTAAATGAAATATAAAATCAAGAATATCCTCTTGTGGAATGAACTGATTTTCATTGTGTCTCAAATCTTTCTAAGAGCTAATTTTTGATAATTTTATCTAAAGCTGATAGTAAACATTATTTAGATTAGTTTACAATTATATAATATAACGAAAGTTTAGCATCGCTTCCACGTTTTGTGTTGTAACTTAATTATATTACATCAAATTCCAACAAAATTTGAAAATGTTTGAATCACAAAAATAAGATTTGGTGTAATCGTCTGATTTTGAAGCAATTAAATCTTACAAAACTGAAAATAAACATGATTACCAACGTTGAGAATATAATTTCACTCAATAGAATCAAACGTTAAATATTTAGACCTGATTTCAAGACATTATCACTATCGATGCATATGACAGATATTCTTCAAAATCACGCCTAATTATAACACTGAAGAAGGATGCCCAGCGTTGAGAATGTAATTTTTCCTAATAGACGAACAAATATTCAAATTAAACGTTGGATATTCATACTTTGTTGAGTTGCATTATCACAACCGACTCCGAAGATATGATGGATGTATTACATCAAATTACACCAAAATAAGATCTACTGACTTAATTACCTAATTTTGAAAACTATAAATCATGCAACACTGAAAAACAATGTCACATTGTTACCAAACATTTAGAATGACACTTTGGATTTTATTTAACGGGTAACAACTGACAAGGATTACTCGATAAATGTTAAAATATTTGGAATTTATAGGTTATGTTCGAGTCACTGGGGTCCTTATTGTTTTAGTTACTTTTTATGTTGGATAGTTTGCATCTCTTCATTCAATTTTTCGAATGGCCCAATAAATAAATTATTTTACACATTCAATTTTCATATTTTATTATAAATCAAATATACATTTTTGTATATTTGTCTATAAATAAATTATTTTCTTAGTATGTTAACGTTTCACGGGATACTGATTCCTTTAATGCCAGTTTTGGTTTTCGAAAATATCGAAACCTATTTTATTTTGATGGTGTTTTCATTTTTTCATATTTATTTATCAAAAAATATAGTAACTGAGTAGATTTTTATAATAGAAATTCTTATTTCGTGAAAGCTGTTCATAAATTTGATAAAAAAAAACACAAATAGTAAAAACTCGACTCTATATTAGAAGAAAATTATATACTTCTGTAGTTTTCTTTAAATATATTGTGAAATTTCATACGTTAATGTTAATAATTTGCTTCAGCTTTTTCTATTAATTTCCATATTCCATGAATAATTTGACAACGCTGCAAATGCTCCCAAGAATGACGAAAATTTCCCCAGATTTACAAGTAATGATTCCAATTACCCTTACAATACCCAGTTTTAGTTTAATGTTCGCAATTGTCACTACTGATATCACAAGGCTGTCAACGTTTCGAAGGTAATTTCACCAGATATACGAGTAATAATCCCAATAACACTTTCAGTATTTAATTCTGCCAAAATTCAGAATGTTATAATGATTCTAATTACACTTTCTTTTACTTAGTTTTCGTTAAACAACTGCAATTGTCACTACTGATATCACACGACTGTCAACGTTTAAGATATGATTTCCCCAGATACACAATTAATGATTCCATATTGATTGGTTAGATTTACAATAACTACTGCCACATAGCTGCCAACGTTCTGAATGTTATTTCCCCAGATTTTCAACTGTTACACATATATAGTTTTTGTTTGAAAGCATTATGCCAAATGTTTGCCAATATTTAGAATGTAATTTCCAAGTACACTTTCGATTTTTAAATTTTTGTTCAGCGGCAAGTGTATGTTTGGTTGCCTAAATAAATATCAGTTTTCCAAAAAATACGATTTAATAATTGTAAAACCAGCTTTCTTTATTTATACCTCTTTTATTGTTGAAATATATAATATAAACTATAAATTGTATCAACAGTATGGATAAAAATCTGAAATTAACAACTTCATGTGATAGTCTTACTGATATGCATTTTACTTTGTCGATATAAATAATTATGTAGCAAGAAAAAACTGGTTTTTTCCTGTAAAATAATCTATAATAATTGAAATAACAAAAAAAGTTTAGAGAAGCTGTACCGTTGAAAAAATAGCTTTTTAAACATACCTTATTGTCTTCCAAATACTTATAACATGTTTTTTTTCATCAGATAAAAAGAACAAATTTAGTACATATTTACATTCACTACTTCTTTTTCTACAATTACAGCGGATTATATACATGCGAAATAACAATTAAATTACCAGTTAACTCAGTTTCTCGAACTATAACGTTACAGTAAAGGAAAATTACCCTTATGATATGGAAAAATCATTGAAATGGGTATCTTGTTGTTGATCAATTGCATATTTTTAACCAAATTTCCACATTTGTTCCTTTTATGCATATTTTTACACAATAAAATGATACCCTTAATATAATTATACAAATTATATAAGGCCCGTTGTCTTTAATAGCGATTGCTGAAAGTTATAGATAAATTAAGTGTTATCATTTCGTCCTGTATACAATAACTTCACAAATCGAAAATAGTGGGACATAAAAATCAAAAATTACAAGGAATTTCGACGGCATATTTTAAACACCATTAGCAAAAAAGGAATTTGAATATAAAATTGAAGAAAGATTTGTAAAATGTACTAGAGGAAAAAAATTTGTTAGAAAATTGGGGCAAAAGAAGGACAGATCTGCCTCTCCAAATTATATTTTCCATAAAACCGTTTAAAAACTATTTTGGAATCCTACAACAGTTAAAATTATATTGTCTGGTCCTTCGAGCCGTAGGTAGCTGGTTTTTTCCAGCTCGGAGAACCAACGTTATTGTGTGTTAGTGTAGGGTAGTGAAATGTTTATTCGAAGCATTTTTTTTAATTCCAAATTAAAAAATATAAAAAATAACTTAGTTTATTAAGAATAATGGAAAAACTATCAATCAATATGAAACTTGAAAAAAGATGGTGCAAAAGGAAAAATTCCATGACAGAAAACGTGGAAACAATTATAATTGAAGACCAGAATACCAGAGTGGGACAGAAAAAGAACAAAAGAAAGTTATTAAATTGATGTTGAGAAACATGAGCGTGGAATTATTAAGAGGCAAGATCTCCCATTCCAAATTTTTTTACTACAATTTTACACATAAAATGTTCCAAAACTAATCGGAATTCCTGAAATCATTGAATACATTATTCATTACCAACTACCACTACACTTTCAATTACATTGTCTGGTCTTCCGAGCCGTAGTTCGCTGGTTTTGTCCCGGCTCGAAGGACCAATGTAATAGTGTGTTAGTGTACATTATTTGGTTCTTCGAGCCGGAAATAGCTGATGACACGGTTCGAAGGACCAATTTAATAGTTTGTTAATATAGGATAATGAACAGTTTATTCTGAATTATGGAAACATTATTTTCAATTTAATATTATAAAATTGGGTAAAATGACTAAGTTTGTTAAAAATAACGAAAAAACTATTAACAAATATGAAACTTAAAAGGTTGTCCAAGAAGAGAAAATACTCGATGGATGAAAAATGAGAAACAATTCTTATATTGGAATATCAGAGTAGAACAAAAAAGAGTGAAGTTTTCTTGATGAAAATGATTTCTTGTCATCAAATTTTACATAAAACTGTTTCAAAACTAATCGAAATTCCTCGAATCATTGAATACATTATTTAATACACCACTACATTAACACTTCCAATTACATTGTCTGGGCCTTTGAGCTGTAGGTCGCTGGTTCTTTTCCGGTTCGAAGGACCAATGTAATAGTGTTAGTGTAGGGTAGTGAACAGTTTATTTAAAATGATGGAAACAACATTTTTTCGTAAATTCTAGATTATAAAATGGAAAAAAATGACTTAGTTTGTTAAGAATAATAGAAAAAATCTCTGGCAAATATGAAATTTGAAAAGAAGATTGTACAAAAAGAGAAAATACTCGATAGCTAAAAACGGAGAAAAAATTCTAATACTGAAATATCAAAATAGGACAGAAAAGTAACGGAGAACAGTGAAGTTTTGTTAATAAAAATGAGCTTGAAATTAAGAAGGGCAAGATTCTCCTTTCCAAATTATTTTTTTACTTCGTTTTTCCATAAAAGCCTATTTTAAAAGTATTAGGAATTTGTGGGATCATTGAATAAACTATTTACTACACAACTACATCAACATTTCCCATTACATTGTCTGGTCCTTCGAGCCATAGGTCGCTGGTTCTTTTCCGGCTCGAAGGAACAATGTAATAGGGTGTTAGCGTAGGGTAGTGAAGAGTTAATTCAGAATGATGGAAACAATAATTTTTTTTAATTCAATATTATAAAATCGAGAAAATTGATATAGTTTATTAAGAACAACGAAAAAAGTTATTAACAAATATGAAAGAAAAAGATTGTGTGAAAATAGGAAATATGCAATACTACTACTTAGAGCTAGAGTTAGAAAGAAGAGCATGTTCAAGTAGGCGAGGAAAGATCGCTCTTTCCAAATGATTTTTCATAAAAAAATTTCAAAACTATTGGAAATTTCTAGTACTAGATCAACATTCATAATTGCATTGGTTCTTCGAGCCAAATTTGTTTATAACCAAGACCGATGTAATAGTGTTAGAGTAGTAAAGAGTGTTTTTATTATGACTGAAAAAACAAAACTTTTGTCAATACTTCCAAGTCAAATCATGTAAATGAGAAACCACACTGGTAACTGGTATTTTTTCCAAATTCAAGATTATAAACGAAAAATTTTCAGCATAAAATGGTATTAGAAGAAAATTTTTTATAGGCTACCAAAAATTGCATAAAGAACTATGATATACACAGGTTCTATACAGATGATTGTACATTTGGAATATTAATTAGATCAATTTGATAATTCATTAACCTTAACAAATTCTGCTTTTTATTAGGGATTAATATTCTTATCAACTGATAGGAATTATCCCTTTTCAATAGGACATCATAGTCATGTACATACGAAGTTTGAGTTATTCTCTAAATGTGAACCCTTCATTTGATTCGATAGCACGTTCCAAGCAGTTTTTCCACTTCCTGATATAGTCCTAGAACTTAGTTCACGAATTTTTCTTCAGAATATTAATAACAATCCATTATCAAGTCGTTGTCCTTTGAATGTCGTTTTTAATCTATGGAAAACCCAAACGCCTCATGGATCTACGTCGGGACTATATGGAGTTTAGCGCAACTCTGTGACTTGGTGCTTTGTTGAACATTGCACAACAAGGTTGAAAGAATACGCTGGCATTTTGTCGAGCTAATCACGGCTTGCCCAAAACTGACTCCTTCTCTCTAAGTCATGTCATCTTTTTAATACTCTGAATTTGTTATATTTCCATAATTAAAACTAGATATTTCATAGTATTTCACATTATATATCAGTGTTTATGTACAAAACTGTTTTCAGTGTTGTATAAATTCCGAATAATTTTTTTTTCGTTAATATCTTTCAGACAACACTGTATGTTGAATCGATGTCTCGTTTCAATACTAATCCATATCTTAAGATATGTGCTGTAGAGTTTTGAAACCTATGGGATACCTAATGCTACAGCAGCACTGTACCAATCTTCAACACACTTTAAAAATGGCTCCGAAAAGCAAGTTTTGCTGCAAATTCGTAAGAATTAATTAGTTAAGTCCAAGATATTCAACCCCCTCAGCTTGAAGAGGACAGTATAAATGTCCAATGGCAGGATTTGGTACAAGTAACTTTAATGGACAAGATTTTTAATCAAACTTCATGAAAATCTATTAATCTTGATGATTTATTATTCTAACCTGTGGATTATTCATGATTATATACATATTTGGTAGCGATAGTAAAAATTTTCGAGGTTGCCATACCCAAACAATTTTTTTAGATGCTATTTTTTAAGACAGTAATAAATCATTTAAGGTAGTTTAAAAGTCATCGCAATCTGTCCTTACAGGCAGAATAGAATATCACAATTTGCATTAAGTTTAAGAAGTTCAGGAATAGACCAATGGGCAAATAAACAGATATCAAATGAACATACTTTATTTTGTTTATAACTTTTTTTGAATATTTTGATCTAAGAATATATATTCCTTCAGAAAATTCTAGATTATTTTGCAATTTTCACAACCATAACCTCAATTTTTTATACACATGTTTACATTGTGAAAAATTACGAGGTTAAGAAAATTCTGTTTAGTGTAACTTAAAAAGTGACCTCTAGTTTTTGGTTATTATAACATTTCTTAATTCAAATTTCCCGCCCAAATCTCATAACAAAATCACAATGTCATGTCAGTATGAATTAATGTGAGGTATTGTAATTTCTGTAACCACTTACAAAAAAGGTAACATATTTGAGATTACACAATATATGTCTATTAAATTTCAGAAATTTAATCATAACTTATAGTAGTATGAAAATGAGTGACTCACTTTATGTGTCCATTTTTTGTGAAATCTCGTAAAAAAACAAGTATATGTCAAAAAACATACATATTCGAATGAGACAACTGATTCAAAGAAAATCGCGAGACAGTAGAAGACGATCTACATTACAAATAGTACTAATGCGATTGTTAACGTTTGACATCTGACCAACCGCAAGATGTTGGTCAGATGTGGATAGTTCAAACATACAAAATATGATCAGCAAGAGTTTTTTGTGCTACTAACACTAACAAAAGCTGGATTAACCAGATAAATTTCCAACTGAAAGCAGTGTTGATAATTTTCTTTATCATCGACATCTTTTTATAATTTATAATGGAAAAAAACCTCAGATGTCATTGGCAAATCGTATTAAGAGAAGCGTATGTTAAAAAACATACATATCCGAATGGTAGAATTGTTCCAAAGATCCAAGAGACGCATGAAGAAGTAGAAGACGATCCATGTTACCAGTAGTACCAACGTGTTCATTGACGTTTGACATTGGACATCCGTAAGATGTTATACAAGGGAAAGGTTTAAATATTCAAAATGTGATCTGCAAGTTTGTTGTGTCGCTTTTAGCGCATTAACAGAAGCTGGATGATTCAGATATTCACCTGTAAGGATATGAAGATATTTGAGTTCGACCATGAAGCACTAAATAAGTTTAGTAATGGTAGAAAGCTCCAATTAACGTCGGGAATGAAAGCAGTGTTGATCATTTTCTTATTTCTCGACGAGTGAATTTTGGAAGCCTATCTTTTTATAATTTATAATTTATAACGATAATAAATTAAAATTAATTTTTCATCAATAAATCTCAAAATAACTGAAAAAAATTTTATAGTTGTAGCGTTATAGAATACGTGAAAAAAATGTTGAATATTTTATTGATATTGCCTATTGAACTGCAATTCTTCCTGATTTCAGCAAACCACATCTCGAAATTGTTAATGGAAATGAAATAAACAGCTATTGAAAAATATATATAAATTTATTATTCGCGACCGTCATTTTGAGATTAAAACTGTTTTAGAAAGATTTTCTCGATATTTGCATATAAAATCAAATTTATTCAATTATACTCCTCATAACTGGCGCATACATCAACCTATTTTTTATGAGCAAAAATTTTTAAAAAAATATCAACATTGAAGAATCAAATATCGAGGGCACTAAATTGTCCTTGTAAGCTTCATTTATTGAAAAATTCAGGATAATGATTGGAATTTGATATATTTTTCATTAGAGAGATGACGAAAAAATGTGGTTCCCACAGATTTTAATAATAGACTTTGGGGTTGAAATATATCATTACCCCCTTATATTCCAATCCTGTATCTGTAGTTTGGTTTTTGGACTTGTGTTTATTTTTAAAACTTTATTATGTTTACTGAGTGTTTGTGATTAGATTTTGTGGAGGTTTAAACAATTTTTATAGACAAAATAAAGTCGATTCATTTAATAGGAAACGAAGCAGAGTTAAATAAATTTCTGCCTATTGGTCTAATGAAAGTAGGCGACAAGTCAATAATATTACAATTAAAAATGAGAATTTTTTTTGTATGAAATATGTACAAAAATAGAACAAACAACGAAATTACTTATAGTCCATTCATCAGAGGATTTTAGCTTTCAGGCTCGAAGTAGTAATTGCCTCAAGGTTCAAAAATTATATTATGTCGATATGTATTTTAGCCTGGGGATGACTGCCACTTTCTCTCGGAATTGCAAAATAAGCCCAGAAGATATTTTTTAGCTATTCCCTATCAAACCTGCTGATATTTTGACCAGAAATTCCCTCGTTAAAGAAAAAATTCAATTCGCAGTTTAAAATTTGCGATTTTTCAACTTTCCATTTTTTGTAGAAAATATTCAGGAGCATTCTTATATAGCTTCGAAAAATGTTCAAAAAGAACTATGATAAACGTCTTTTGCAAAAAATTGACTGATTTATAATGAAAATAAAGTTACTCTGTTTCAAAGGAAAAACCAATTTGAGTCAACAGATTTTCCATAAAAATGAATATTTCTCATCAACAAATAAGTGTATGTTCCCAAGATGTATTCAAAAAAAATTTGAAATCACAATTTCAAAAATACATATGATTTTCTTAATTTTTTGTTAATTCTTAAAAACCCTTTTTTATCAATATTCAAAAAACTAGCTTCTGAAATCGCGTTTAAAATAAAGATCGTAATTGCTGACAAGTTTCTATGTTAATGCGTCTCATCAGAGCGGCGTAATAACCTCTAGATATTATAAACCGGAGTTGATATGTCCAATTTATTAAAAATCATATCCGAAATTATTTCGAATTTAAATAAGTCGATCTGTGAGAAAATGTCGAAAATAGTAAGTGGTTACGACACCAACACTTACAATTACACTGTTTGACGATGAAGATGATAATTTGGTTATCGAATCGTGCGAAACGTATCTTCTGTTGAGATATTTGGAGATATCAAAAATGATTTTTTCTTTAAAATTAGTCTCAAGGCTGGATTTTATAAGGATTGAATTGTTGAAAAATTTAAAATTTGCATACTAAAATATAAAATGTACTATTTCAATTTGGTAAATGTTTGGGGACTACCATTTTTTTGGTAATAAAAAATCGAAAAATTGATATTTTCTAGATTTTTTTTCATTTTGTTAATATTTTTGGTGCATTAAAGTTAAAAGTGAGTTTGGAACTTTGCAAACAGAGAAATTTGGATAATAAAAAAATCCAGAAGATATAATTTTCCTATTTTTTCCTAACATTTTACTCAAAAATTTGTCATATTGTTCTTCGGAAAGTACAAAACATGACCTAACTTGAAAAATATCAATTTTTCAATTTGTTATGACCAAAAATAGGATTGACCCCACTTCCAAATTAGGTTGGGTTCGGTTTTTTTTTCAAATTGTATGTTTTTGTATAAACTTTTCGAATAAAAATACAATATTAATTAAAAAAATTTTAAGTACTGTTTTCAGAGACAAATCGGAAAATTAATGGTTTTTTGGATTTTTTATTGGTTAAAAAAGTGTTGAATTATTGGTTTTTAAACTTAAGCTTTATTTTTATCTTGAATACGCCGGAAAAATATAAAAAAAAATTATTAAAAATATCAATTTTTCGAATAGGTTCGACCACACTTCCAAATAAAGTTAGGTTAGGTTTTTTCCAAACTGTTTATTTTTGTATGAACTTTTCGAATAAAAATACAATATTAATAAAAAAAAAACCATTTTTAAGTACAGTTTTCAGGGGCAAGTTGGGTAATTTATGGTATTTGTATTTTTTCATTGGTCAAAAAGTGTTGAAATTTTGATTTTTAAGCTTAAGTCTCATTTTTATCTTAAATGGGCCGTAATAATGAGAAAAGTTATTAAAAATATCAATTAATCGAATAGGTTCGACCCACTTCCAAATAAAGTTAGGTTAGTTTTTTCTCCGAATTGTTTATTTCTATATGATTTTTCGAAAAAGAAAAAGATATTGATAAAAGAAAACAACTTTCAAGTACAATTTCCCCAATTTTTAACACTTCTGCCTTTCTTTTATCCATTCACTTATCTTATAAAATGTTTATTTCTTCATTTGAATTGGAATGGGTAGTTTTCACGAGTTTTTAACGAGCGGGAAGCACAAATCGTGCATATTCAACTTTGAATGAATCGCCTATTATCACCATTGTTGACTGGACTATATTTTTAAAAATATGTGAAGTTTCTTTTCCATTAATTTTCGAGGAATACTTCAAAGTTAAACAAAATAAATTCCCTTAGACATTATTAATTAATTTCACAATTAATTATCCTCGTATTATGTTTATATTGATTTGTCACTTACCCTTTTTTTCTATAAACTATTAAATACTACAATCCTAGTACGAAAATCTGTACAATTCATTCATTTTTATCAATATTAACACGCTTATGAAAATTAAATCTATAGTATAAGCACTTCACAACTGGTACCATTTTTTATCCTTATATTTGAGCATGAGTTCGTGTGCCGATGAAGAGAAATTCTCAGCTTCGTTTCTCATTTTTTCCGCTCGATCTTCTAATTGATTGAGTTTATCTCCTCTTTCCATCATCAATTTATGAGCTCTACTGACGTCGCTTATGGCAGTAGTCGCTCGCTGACTCAGTTCGGGCATGTTACCAGGAATGTGTTTCGCTACAGCTTTACTGGGTTTACCACTCGATTCACCAACTGAAAATTTAATTAATAATATAATAAGTTGAAAAAATACTCACGTGGACTCACATAGTTCTTCGCGGTCTAAAGATCTAACTCCACCTCCGAATAATCCTTTGAAGAAGCCTTCTTTAGGAGGTTCAGGCATTTCGGTTGGTAGGAATAATTCGCCAATCATTTCCGTTAAGTTTGAGCTAATAATAATAAGGAAAATAAATAGTAAATCACCTCGAAATAACTAGAATATCAACTGGTTACTAATAAATATTATTGAAGTTAGAGTCCGCCTCGTCAGTAATAAATATTTTTCTCTATATTTCCCTATAACTTGATGCATTTATTTATCTATACTGGCAAACACATCTACTTTATACAAATTAAAATCCTTTTATTTCGTTATCCATTTCCAATTCAAATCCCACATAAAAATTTTTTTCTTACATCAGGGCCATTACTTACGATAAAACCAAACCTAAATGACCATGCGCACTATTATCCAAATTTTACACCTAGTGATTATTTTTTTATTAATAATTGAAAACCTATTTTATTCAAAAATTACTAAAATAGTAAAATGAAGTCCTTTTTTTATAGACCATATTTACTTTCTTCATATTTTTCTACGATGAAAATAAATCAAGATATTACTATTTCTGGTTGAAATTTAGATGTATAAACTACATATTTCCAACCTTTTCACTAAAAAATTTTAAAATATTTATCAAAACAAACCATCCCAACACCAAAATCACCCCAATCCAAGCCCCGCAGAGAAAATTTTTTTCTATATCAGAGCCAGTATTCACAATAACATCAATTCTACATAAAGAAGTCCATAGCCAAAATGGATAATCCAGAGCAATCGTACTGGACATATTCAAGGTTTTTAAGAGGGTTTGGTATGCCAAGCTTCTGAATAAATTGAAATCGTACGGTTTGTCGTCCTAACTCATCGACTGGTTTAGTAGCTATCTCAAAGATCGATCCATCCAGGTCACTATCGATGGACATACCTCAGAGAGGTTTGAGGTCAACGCTAGTATTCCTAAGGAATGCATCTTATCACCTTCTCTCTTAACTGTAAATGCGTTATATAGCTTCGCAGACGATAGTAGTTCAAATCAGCGACCCCAATAAACTCGGTTAACACCAAAATTTGTAGGCAGCAACAGATCACCGTTCTGGATTGAGGTAGAAGGAATCTGATTGAATTTAATACAGCAAAGCTGCTGTTTTTACAAAAGAGGCTTGCACTTCAGATCAGGATTTGGTCCTGTCTAGAAATAAAACATCATCATCGCCTTAGGATGCTCGATTCAATACAGAAGACTTATAGTTGACAGTTGTAAGAACTACTCGACAGATAGATGTGGCTCATGAACATCGAGTTTGCCTGCAGACTCTCAGCACGTCAATTTATCGGAACTCCTTGGAGAAACTTTGGAGAAGTGCAAGCTACCAAGGCACGTCTTTGCCAAACCTTACAGCCTGCAAAAGTTTAAGATCAATATCTACAGACATCTCCATAAGGTAGGCACTACTCTAACTATTCGAGTATAATAGGTTTTAACCTCTAGAGCTCACTTTTTACTACTCTTTCTCATCCTGCCTATTGTCCTAATCTTATACTTATATCCAAGATAGAAGAACTAACAAACATAAGGATATACGGTGTGAGTCACATAGTGACTGACATCGTAGGCGGTATAACTCTATGTTCACTGCTTTAATAAATGCGTGAAATTGTTTGCAGAATAGTGAAATTTCATTACCACTGTTAGATCCTTTCCTAATTCGAAGATGATCCTCATTTTCTAAAGAATACTCGTACTATATTACTTTTGATAATACAAATTATGTCTTACCAAAATTCCGCACATAAGGTGAACTTCTGTAATTCTGAAGGTGACGCCAAGTACAAACCATGACCTCTGTTGCTGAAGTTGAAGGTTCTTGTGATTCTAAAAAATTCGTAGTATTTGTATTTGATATTTCATTGTATTACGTGTAAAGAAGAAGAAACAGTTCAGTAAAATACTAGCTTGAAAGTGTCTAATTGGCAAAATATCTTCAGCAATCATAAAAATAATTCTAAATATATTTTTTTATTCTAAATAAAATAATAAACAGAAGTTAGGAGAGAAAGGCGTATCGACTTCAAGGCCATTTAGCCCCTAAATATAAATATTTTAATTTATTATTTGAAATTTGAAGTTTAATGTTGATTTTATATGAATCCAGCAAATCTGCAATGTAGCTTCAGTTCTTTCCCTTATGTATAATGAATTATATCAAGCTAAATTTTCAGAACTGCTTTGCTTCAACTAATTTTAGAAAAAATAACTAGAACTTAAGTCACCTAGAATAATTTTGAATCAACAACATTTGCAAATAAATTTTTGATAAGATTCACAAATTCAGACACCAGCTTCAAATCAGAAACGTATTCCGTATACTCTTAAGACGGAAAGAACACGTCCATCCATTTTACTAATAAAATAGTCATTAGGAAATCTAGATGGTTAACCAAACGATTGAAAGGATTCAAATGAAACTTGAATTGAAAGAAGAATGAATATGACAGGCAACTACTCCTTATATTCTCCTTCTATCTTCTTAGAGGATTTTGGTCCGTCTTACACCTAATTTTTCCATCATTTTCTCTCTACTATCTCTTTCTTTACTAACTCCCTTATTTGGTAAATCGATTTCCTTCTAGATTTGCCTCTTCTTCTCTTTAAATGAGAAGATATCTCACCATGGATGTTACCATGTATCTAGTATATAACTAGCGAAAGAGAAGGGGATCTCTTTATGCAAAAAATCCAATGGATAAGATGAATAATGTACAAGATGGTAGCCTATAGGTTAATATGGTATTAACAATAAATAAAATATCTGAAAATAGTTATTGGTAATCTTTTACGTACAAATTACAAGAATAAATTTAACGATATGCGATGCCAAATTAAATTATGTTCCAAAAATGATTCAATCAAGTCTTTTTTTTATTTATAATAAATATTTTCATTAATATAGTTTCACAACCTTATCATTGCAAACTAAATTCAATTTGGCCACATTAAAAATGCAGACGTTGAGCGTTTGCTACAAACTGCAGTAGAATACAAAAACCGCAAAAAGAAATTAGAAGTTTTGGTGTTAGGATGAAGGTGGCAATACTTGAGACATTTTCGTATTAACAGAAGAAGACTAAATCATTTTGATGTAATATTTCACCATGGAAATTACCATTTTTCGGTACTGATGAGTTGCTGATTAATTTAGGTTTTTGTTTGTTATAATATAGTAACTTACAAAAAAAGTGAACAATGGAAAGGTTACAAGTCAAGGCCTATGACACAGAGAACGATGAAGCTAGAAAATAATCATTTGTGATAAAACTTTTTAAATGTCATTTATTCGTCTTTGATAGGATTCCTAATTATGTTAGTTTGTATAAGCGTACTGATTATATTTTGCAAATGTTGTTGGATTGTGTTATTGTGAATAAAAGTATGCAAATACTTTTATTTATAATTCCAGAATAAAAAAAAATTGAAATATGTTAAAAACAATGTAAATCAGTTACTCATTCATTAAAAATCGTTAGTGAGTCATGCAAATTGTTAGTTTAAAATAAATTGATAGAAGCCCATTGAATAATTTATATTGAAAATAACTGATGTTGAGACAAATGTTAAATATTTAGTGCAAAAAACATCAATTTTCTTATGTCTATATTCAACAGAGAGAATAGAGTTTTTTTTCATGATGGTAAGATAATAATAATAATAATGAAAAATAAATCATTGTAATCAAAAGATGCAAACACAATATCAAAGATAGAGGTAACTCTAAATCAACCCCTATAGAACAACATTAGCCCTTCTTACCTTTGATAGAACTTAACTAGTACTTTTCAATGAAGTAAAATCATCTTTCTTGGAACGATTATCCATAGAAGATAATCTCTAAAGCTACTGCTGCTAAATAAACTTATCTAAAAGTCATGAGCAAAACTTAGGGACTTATGCCTAAGATAGTTTACTGGGTATACCGAACGTTCATCAAACCCATATCACATACAAATCGCTTGTTTGATAGTCGAAAACTAAACAAACAACAGTTCAGATAAAACTAAACAACATTCAGAGGCTTATCAGTTTTGGCATCAGAGTCTACAGCTTTAGTGATAAACTTGTCTTATCTTATAGTGAAAAAAGAAGCTTCTATCAACACAGCCAGACAGACCAGATAGAAAAATTGGAGTCAGTGAATCTGACAAGAAACCTTATAGAACTGGTAAAATTAAGAAGCAGTTTTAAAACAAAGAACCAAGACATCTCATTGTAATCAATGACCGCCAATAATGGATGAATGAAGATTCGAAATGCATCTCTCTGGTAGACAGATGGTGAGAAATTAGAGCAAGAAACTGAACTGAACTTTCGAACTTCAGACGATAAGCAGATAACGACAACTCCAAATTATGTGAAGAAACCATAGAGAAAATAGCTTCTTCTCTAGGAGATAGAAAAATGAGATGCAGAGTTTTGAACAAAACATCTTTTAGGCTTAGATGCAAAGTAGCTGTAAAGCCAAAATTTGAACAGAGCATGTTTGTTATAGTGAACTAAAGTAAAACTTGATGCATTTCAGTTAATAGTTATGATGTATCACTAATCGAAATTTTATAAAAAAAATGATGTACTGAAACAGTCTTTTAGAACCGATCGATTTGTAATAGTTTCTTCAGTTACTGTTACCGTTTTGTTAGAAGAAACACCAGAAATTTTCATTTTAAATAATCCAATCATAGGAAAGCATTTGAAGTATTTATGAGTTAGAAGTTTGGTAGAGTTTCATGCTTTCTATGCAAAATGCAGTGCAAGTAAAACTGTGCTCAAGCTGGATTCGAAATTGAGTGTCCGAAGTTGTGCTTGATTTTTTTTTAAAAATCATTATTTATACCTGTTTACTTTGCACATTCATCACTATACTGCATTTTCTTGAAATGATAATTGTTCCTTATTTGTTTTAAGTACGGAAATAAACTTAAACAAACATGTGTGAAACGAAAAACATCTAATCAGTTGATTATTTACCATCAATGTAGACTTTAAATTGAAAAAGTGAAATAAATTTTAATTTCATGGTTAGAAAATTTTTAATATCATGAAATATTATTAAGGGAACGGAACTTACAAGAAAATTTAAGAATGAAAAACGAGCAATTGTACCTAGAGTGTTACCATAAAGGTTGAGACATTTGTTGTAACGGAAGACAAACTTTTCGATATCTTCTAGAAAAAAACGGCAGATACGAGGATGTTTCCAGAAGTATCTGGCCAGGCCTAGAAATGGCGATAGTTTCAAGTTTGAAGACGCCTCGTCGTTTAGAATATGTTTGGCAGCCATCGATAGTAAACGTTTTCAGGAAAATAATTGGTGATCTACTTTAGGTGAGATTGCTCTTCCGTCCATATTTGGTAGCAGAGTTTGAACGAGGCCGTACGTCCTGCGAAAACCAGAATCACAGTGGTCGACCAAATGAGCTGAAGACTTTCTAAATATTGAAAAAAATCCACAATTTGGTACTGAAATGATCGTCGACTGCTACTGCGCGAGCTAGCAGACATAGTAGGCATTTCAAAAAGTTCGGTACATCGCATATTAACTTGAAATTAGGACACGAGAAAGCTGTGCGCAAGATGGGTACCGCGTTTGCTCACAATGGAGCAAAAACAGCATCGTGTTTCCATTAAGTGTTTGGCAATGTTTTACAAAAATAAACCCGAATTTAGGCGCCGTCCCATAACCAGGGATGAAACGTGAGTCCATCCCTTCACAACCGAAACAAAAGAGCAATCAATACAATGGAGTGAAAAGTAAGAACCAGATTTAAGGAAGGCAAAGACTGTTCCATCTGCAGGCAAGATCAAGGCGTCGGTTTTTTGGGATGCGCGTGAGATAATTTCTATAGACTATCTTGAAAAATAAAACACTATCAACGACAAGTATTATGCGAATTTATTGCAACATTTGAGAGAAGAAATCAAGCAAAAAGTACCGCTTTTGGCTAAAAAGAAAGTGTGGTTTCATCAAGACACAAACAGCGCTCAAATCCGTTATTACAATGGCCAAAATTAATGAATTAAAGTTTGAATTGCTACCTCAAGCGCTCCATTCCTAAGATTCAGCTCGCTCGGATCATTTTTTGCTCCCAGATTTGATTTGGTTAGGTAAATGATGTAGTGTAGCGTAGAGTATGGAGCTAAAAGAAGATTACCTTGAAAGATAAATATAATTTTTTTCCAAATTTTTGTGTATTCTTTGTTGGGCCAGGTTCTTCTGGAACCATCCTCGTAGGTTCTACTAGTAGTGAAGTCCTTCAAGCAATTTCTCAAAAGAGGTAATAGATCAGGACTACAAAGTGGATGGTCATAGACTAACCACTTCCATATTCGTCATATCAATACTATAATGTCATACATTGTGATGATGATGATCTTGACCAAACTCGCAATATTTTCAGTTTGTTGGGAGAGTGTGAGCGAAAAACTATTTTTTGATTAATAACATCATTGCTAATACAATAGTTTCCAAGAAACTGTTTTCCTCATTTTTATACTGTGTGTGAAACTTTAATGCTAACTTATATATATGTCATTTATTTCGAAGAACGGCTGATACACTTAATTGTATTTTGGAAAAACACTTTTTTATCTTCCAACAGAGATAAAATGTCAAACTCCTTTCCTGTTATAGAAAAAAATGTTTTTTACATCGAAATTGGAGTTTTTGTTGATTTATCTCTGTGTATCTATATTAGGGTTTATGACAATAAAGGCGTATAACTAACAGGGATAACCATTCTCGAGAAGAAAACACCTATAATGGTGGGTCCACACGATACAGACTTCCATAAAATTCTATAGCATTTTGTCTGTGCAAACTAGACAGTACAGACAAATGTCGGTGTGATCAAAAAGTCGGAGTTTGCATGTAAGTCTGCGTATTTATCGTAGCTAAGAAATTTTAATTTTTAGAAGACTGAAACTTTGAAAAAATTAAAGTCTGAAGTAATGAAAAGTTTGTACAGACATCCTATCCAAATTTTTGGGTAAAGTTTTTTACTCCGACTTTATAGTCTGTACAAATATCCGTTCGAACAAAAGTCTGTATGATAGGGGGGTGGTGGAATGTCCTGTTGAGAATCCATCAGTTGACTTTGTTTGGAGGTGTATGACTTTCTCAGACGAACGCATGTGGGTTTGTACCATAAGAAAACAAATGAATGGTTGGTAAATAATCAATTCCATAAATCAATTTGACACATGTTTTCAATATACGTCAATACAAAATACATCTTCTATGTATACAAAGTATTTAATTTATTTAAGCATGAAAATAAATCGACAGACCAAATTCTGTTTATACATAACTTACTGGTCAGTATCCTCGTTAACAATGAGTTGTTGGCCCCAAATCGATAACATTGGGTCTATTATGCCTTTGTTAGATTGTGTCTGAAAACTAGCAGGGTAACACAGGTAGATTAGAAGCGACTAGTTAGATTAGAAATGTGTATCAGTGTAAGATGGGAAAGCTTTAAAACATTTTAACGATAACGAAAACAGACCGAAACGAAATTATTAAATTCGTAGACAAATAATGGAAGTACGGGGATTTTTTAAAATAATATGTCCGCCAATAAAAAAGTGTATAAAGGACAACTAAGATGACAATAGATTGGAATCTTTGGAGGAAACAGGAATAAAACATTGGAGGAGATAGAAATAATTAATAGAGATGGAAAAGCGTGAAGGGAATAAGTGGGAAAGTATAGGAAGTCTTGAAACAACAACTTCGATATCTGAAGCAGTTTTTATTCACACATGTGGTATTTCTGGAGAGATTTTATCGAAGGAAACAAATCTTTCTAACTAAATTTTTCTAACCGTTTCTTTATCGGCGTTTATAGCCTCGGAAATCATCCGAATGCTTATTCGACGATCTCCACGCATACTTTGGTTGATTTTGGTCACTGTTTCCGGACTTGAAACAGTCACAGGCCGACGTGGGCGCTGGTCATCTTCAGTGCTCAGTCGGAATTTTTTTCAATTTAACGAGAAATTTGAGATTGACGAGCAAAAAACACGTTCGTTTCAAACCGCTACTGCACAAATACTATGATAGTGACGGAAATGTGTTTTGGAGGTGCATAGACAAGACGACAAGATAACTAGATATACAACGCACTACTCGATTTTTACTCCACCCGTCTAGGGCGCCCTCTAGACGCGCAGTCTCGTTATTTAATAGCCAGACCTCGTATGTCCACCAATAGAAACGTGTATAAAGGACGACTAAGAAGACAATGGATTGGAATCATTAGAGGAAAGAGGAATAAATGAAATCATTGAAGGAAACAGAAATAAAACATTGGAAGAGACAGAAATAATTAACAGAGATGGAAAAGTAAGAAGGAAATAAGTGAAAGAGAATAATGAGTGTTCATAAATTAGTGACGGGTAATTTTTTAAAATAAAACGTTCAAACGTTCAAAATATTTTTTCTACTATAGAATTTACTTAGAAGATATGAGATTGTCGTAAATATGTTCCATCATTTGTCCAAAATCAAAGCTGTACTGTTTTCGTTTTATCGTTTGGATTTTTTAGTGCTTAACATTTCGTATTTCGGGTACATAAATTTGTTTTTAATAAAAACATGCACTATAAAAAAGTTGGAAAAATCGCTTAGACATATTTGTAACTAAGTTGTATGCATGAGGTTGTTCTAAACATACCACTATGTTCAAATGAGAAAAAAATAGTTTTCAATCAATATTAAGCTATGCATTTACAACTATAAATTTTACTTCAAAATATTTTTGATAAATCATTTCATTACCGAAATTTCAAACACTATAATAAATAACAAATAAGTATTTAAATGCCCACAACTCTAATTAATAAACAATTTTTTCAATGTTTATCAATTAGATTATATGAACTCGGCATATCCTGTCAAGGATATGCATAATTATTGACATATCCTCGTATTCTGTGGTACTACATTGGTTTTCAGATATATTACTACAAATTTTGTATTCAAAAGTGATCATTTAAGTTGCTGCATTTTATATCATCAAAACATTCTTTTTGGAATATTTTTAAAAGTGAAAACCTCATAAAACATTTTCATTATATTAAAAACGATTTTTCCATCCATAATCAGCAATATTAAAAAAGTTTTATCCATTTTATTTTCATAAAATATTATATTAGCATAATGGTAAGAAGGTTCCATTTCTATACATTTTTTTGGGCATGCAGAAAAGTCTAGTACCGGCTCCAGTAACCATAAAATTCGATTATTCAATTTTCAACGAAAAGCTGGAGCCGTTACTGTAACAATAGTGAGACCAATGCTGGAAAACAATGGTGCAGCTGTAGCTAAAATCGTGTAAACTTTTTCTTGTTAAGACAACATAACCTTAATAAATTTTAAAAAGAAATAAATGTCGATATGAAATGTTTTTTTTTCTTACCTAAGCTCAGAAAGTGGTAAAAAATCAATGTCTAAAAGAGGTCTCAGACTCGGTAAACTGTATGTTGTAAGATGGCCGTTTGAAATATAACAAGCTAAACATACGCTATCTGAAAAAATTATATATTTCATTGAACGCATAAACCACGAAAAATTACAGGACAAACTGTATAAAAGGTTAAATATTAGCAGGTATACCATTTAACAGTATTTTTAGATTCTAACTTTGTTCACCTACTTTAAATGATCAGATAAATAGAAATTTCACACACTCATCAAGACAATATACTAATTTCATAAATTTCTAGCATAATCCTTCTCAAGTCCAATTCAAGATTTTCATTTTTCAACTGGCAAGAATGTCCCGGGCAGCTAAAATGGAGAAATTACAACTGGTTTTGATAAGAAAGAAATTTACAATTTCCAAAGTACATCATAGGGCCGTGGAATTTCCTAGCGTGGAAATGAAGAAGCCTTCTGCGTAGTCGATTATTTCAACCGGGAATTTGACGAAATGTTCACAAAGGCACAAAATTGTAAAGAATATACTGCTCAGTTTCAAATATTGATGAGAACATCGTCGAGTCTAGGAGCAAATCGTATCTTTTTTGAAATTCTATTGATTGGTGCAAAACAGAAACAGGGTACAAAACTATATACTATATATGCTCAAAATGACTTTTCCGTCATAGCTGAAGACAGAAGTGTTATATATTTTTTATTAAGTTAAAACGTTTTAACATGAAATTTAGTTCATTTTAAGAGGCCCTGATATAGGAATCGTTTCCTCTGCAAATTTATTTTGCTTATTTGTGCGTATGGAGTCTTGTAAATATCCATGGTAACTTAACGTGAAATAAAAGCAGTTCGTCATTACATTTCCACATAGTTGTTTTGATACTAATCGGTTTAGATTCTAATAAATAGAGTGGTAAAATTATTTCGGTACAGTTAAATTTTTCATAGTATTTCTACGAAATAACGTTTGAATAAAATAACAAACTATACTAAAAAAAATTTCAATTTTTCCACTTTTTATAGATAAAAAAAATACTTAACTCTCATAGAGATAACTTCTGCTTTGACTACGAAATCGGTATCGGCCAGTTGTTGCCTGTAGACGCAAGTTTGAGACGGAAGAGCAACAACCCTTGCTTGTTTTTCACTAGCCATAACCACAAATTGTCTGTCTGATAAATTGTCATTTCGAATAGCATCAGATCCAATCAAAGTTGGACTCATTCGTGAATTATTTCTAGTTGGTGTTCCTGAAAATATAAAAAAATCCTAATGTGCCCTTGCCCTTTACGTAACACACATTTCAATAACAAACTTATCCTCTTCAGAGATTGGCAGTGAATTTTTCTTCATAGCATCGGGCTCTGAAGAATAACAGCTTTGGGACAGAGATACGGAACCAATGATATGGCTGCGTATAGGACAAAATAGAATATGTGGAACAAACCTCTAAAAAAATTTGGGAACTATTTATAGCAGATAAGAAATCAACATTTTCTTTTGATAGCCAAGAATGCATAAGAATAATAACATAAGATCCGAGCTTGTTTGGGAACGCCTAAACAAATTACTAAAGTAATGGCAAATAAATTCTTTATAGTACTTGAATCCTTCTTGTGTAATTAGCTACAGGACAATAGAGAAAATAATTAAAAAAGACAGATGGAAAAAAATCAGTAGCAGGGGTTGAGCCAGGCAAAGTGAATGGACTCCTGAAGATGAGTGTCAGCAGAAATACAACGTCTAAGAGACAACTGAGCTCTAAAACATTACTCCTTGGTTAGTATGAAATAGAAAAATGCAGCTACTGCTTTCTTGAAGAATTAAATATGTAAATTAGATGTAAACCCTGAGCAACCTCAGTGCCACAGTATGAAAGAGTACATAATAGATCTTTGAGTTGTATTATAAACAACACCATTTAGACTGGGTCCGAAAATATTGCAACTAGGTAAAAAGAAGCTATAAAATTTTGTATATCTTATCTCAGAGCACACAGAAGTCGGGACCGATAAGACTTTCCCATTCTGAAGAAGATAAGTTGGTCGATGTCAATTTTTCAATATATTACTTACTGTCTCTCTTTTCTTTCTGTTCGTCCTTCCACGATTCGAATGAGTAGGGTATCAGTGAGCCATTACAATCTAAAAACGACATTGTCAATATTGAACCTTTCAATCTGAATATCGTCGCTCCGACTAACGACACCACCACGGGCTGGGACGAACGGCTATCGACATCAGGTGGTGTTATATATATTGTTATAACAGATCCTAGACTTGTTCCTACCCATAGCGTCGGCGTCAGCGTTGATGGTTCTATGAATGAAACTAAATTAGTTGAGGGCAGATCGTTTATATGAAGGAAGATATATTTTATACCACATAGTTTCTAAATACAACGATTGTATTGAACCACGTAGAAAATTTCACGCAAAGATCCAGCTCGTGTAGGAATTGAAGCCACGTTCATCACGTGCGCCGATCTTTAACCACCCATTAGGCCTCATAGTACAGTCATATGATGTTCAAAGAGGATGGTACTTGGAAATGTTTCAGGGAGTTTTGAGAATTAATGATTTAATTAAGAAATAAGATGATTTGATTGCAGCTTTCGATATCATCACTAATAATATAATATGAAAAAAATTTTATATATGACATTCCACTAAAATGAACTCGCAAAACCTGGTTCATAAAGGATAATGCAGCAGTAGAATTCGTTAAATTTTATAATAATGGACTACAAAACAAGATAAAGTCTACTGAGGATACCACTAAAGAACGTGCCACTTACTTTGTCTCATGGTGGTTACAGTGAATTTTGAAGTGGTAAAACTATAAATTAGAATTATAGCAAAAAACTGTTTTTAGGAACTATTATTATAACATGGTGGAGCGAGCGAGGGAGATACAGTTGGCAAAGAGAAAAAAGATGTTGGAATTTATCGAATCACAAAATTGAAAACAACCGGAAAACTGAGACGCAAACGAAACTATTTTTTGACTGATCAAGTTTAAAAATACCGCATGTAAAGAGAAACTAAGCCCAAACAAACTTCACCAATTCCATTACATCAAAAAAATGTTTTGTGCAGTTTACACGTCGGTGTCAATACTGGTTACCATTTTTTTAAAAAATGTTGCCAGAACTCTAATTACTGTCGATGCAGATTGATTTTTTAGATGGGACCGATATATACAAAATGTGATATCAAAATTTGGCGACTTGAAGTTTAAATTGGCCTTCAAAGTCGTAAGAATTAAAATCTCTTGATTATTTCCTTGGGACCAAGTGGAGTCACCAACTAACGGTTATAAACGAGCAACAATTTAAGATCCACACTATATTTGTTATTTGATATGTACCAGTAAGAATGCTCAAAAAAGTGGCGTCCAAAATGCGCTCCGTGAAGAAAGTTGACCATAAGTTTTAAATTTTAATGAAGTTTATTAACTTTTTGAATATTGTTACAATTCATATGCAATTAAAACCAAAAAAAAAACAATGCGAAATGAAGATTTTGTGAAAAAAATTTCTCAAATTATCAAGTTATGAATCTTATTTTATGAAATTCAAATTGAAATAATGCTCACCTGATTTTTTGGTGTATGAATCGACGAACGCTAAACACTGTATCGATTCTGATGTGATGTTCTCCAAGGAGCTCATCGACGACGATCTCGATCTTGAGAACGAGCTATCTAACTTGTCTACGCGACCCATAAAAATAAAAAATACTTTAGTCAAAATAATTCCGACTTTTTTTAAGATAATCAAACTACAAGTAAGTACATGCGCCCACAATAAGCTCATCAAATTATTAACCAAGATATAGTAAGAATGTTTAACTAATAGAAAACGTATTTATTTAAAAAAAAATGTGCTAAAGAGCGATGTTGATATGGATAATAATATTTAAATAAGAGTTCTGATGCCATAATTGATTTAAGAAGGATTGTTTTTGTCTAAATATCAAACTCAAGATGTCTCTAACACGTTGAAGATCGCATTGCAAAATGGTATTCCTCACATATGGACCGACATTTTTTCAGTGTACAATAATTTGAGGTAGACATTATTTAACCCCTAAATTTATTTAAATTTAAAGACGCACGGGTGGTTTACCGGTTCCAACATGTAAATTCACTCTCATGGACTACATGCCCACTTGTTTTTTTGTACATTGTTCAATTTTTATAGCTTTGACGAGTTAAAACTTGGCGAGAATGTTTATATATGCAGTTATATTTGTGCACAGGTATTTGATAGATGTCTGACTTATTTATGACTGAGACTAATAAGTTCCCATTGCAAAATATAAAACCTAGGTAAGATACTGACCCTGTGGAAATGAGAAGATTCTTCAGCTTCCAAAAATTCGAAATTACTGGTCCACAAATATATTACATGGAAATAACATATCTCAAATTATAACTGGGAATAGATTCAAATAATTAGTTTTATTGTTTGTATTCATGAGAGTAAGGCGGAATTTTTTTAAAGATGTGGAATACAATCAGGAAAAGGCAGATGGTGGTATACTGGCGTATCATTAGTAAATACTTTGGAACGTTGGAACTTTACGTTCTGATAAAAAAGATATTTCTAAAGATATCTCAACGTCTACTGTAGAAATCTTGAAAGAAGTTTAAGGCCAGAAAAGGTAAATGCTACAAACGAACAAAAAGAATGCCAACACAATTTGTGAAAAATGCACAATCCCAATTTGTATCAAATGTTTTCAAAAAATTATTGCATAAAAGATATTTAGTAAGTTATTATTAATTGTATAAATCATGCCCATCAGTGTACAAGCGGTCACCAAGTAAAACATGTCGTGTGTCCACCCGCGAGCACGCGGGCAGGTGGTGTGCGGTCTTCAAAGTGCTAGAATTCAAATTGAGTCAATTCAAAAGGGAAAAAATGCAAGGATCAGCATACTTTAACACATTTTGGATGTAAGACAGTTTGTTTCATTAATATGAAATATTTTCATAGTAAAAAACTATTTATACCCAGTTTTTAATACTATTTGACGTATTCTTTACGTACTTTACTACTAAATTATGTTAAATAACTAGTTCTGGCTAAAATAGAGTGGAGCAAAAGAAAATTCACGCCTTCCAGTTTTGGATAGATTGATCGTAGAAAATTTTAGAGAGTGATTTATTTAGGTACAAGAAATTCGAAATATTTTCACAAAATAACTAAAAAACGATAAATTGTTAATGAAACTATATGGAATTGTAGTGGGAAATATATTTCCAACTTTTATTGATAAGGTTAAGATCAGAAATTTTTTAAGCAATCCTCGTAAGTATACTTCTGTATACCACGTATATGAATGGGTGAAATACGGAGCAAATAGATCAGACCCCGTATATTCTATAAAGTTTAGAAAGAAGTTAAGGGAATAAATAATCACCTCTAACCCTTCCAGAGGGGATCTTGTTCAAACTTTAAAAATCGCTCAACAATTGCTTCCTTGGAGATCTATAAGGTGTTAAAAAAAATTTTTAACAATTTTGCCGCAACTACTGCTAACAATAGATTGAAATTTTATACAACTATGTTTTGCTGATACATTCAATATTAGATGTATTAAGAAAAATTCCAAGTTAAATTGAACATCATTTAATTTTACACCAAAAAGGTAGAGTATTGAATTTTGTCTTTCAAATCTTGAGTTTAATTTACCTTTGTAGCATAAACTTTTTCTTTACGATATGACCAAACTGTGTAATCCAAGGGATTAAAATCCCATGACCGAGGAAGCCAATGGACCGGAACTTCTGCACATCTACCAATCCATCGATTCGGAAAATGGTTACTAAACAAATTACGACAAAGTGCGGTGGAATTCCATCATGTATTAAATATAGAGATTTTCGCTGGTTTAGCGTTAAGTCTTCTAATATCTCGAATAATCTATTGCTTAAAAAATCCAGTTACATATCAACATCTAAATTTCCAGGTAGAATGTGATAACCTATTAATTTGTTTTGCAATGTGGATTCTCATCACACCAGGAATGGGCATTATTGGGGTTGAACAGACCTTGTCGGGTAAAAGTGCCCTCCTTCGTCAAAAGAATACATTTTAAAAAATTTGGATTGAGGTCTGTCCTATCTTGTAATGTTTGACAAAAATGCACTCTAATGTAGTTGTTGCTCTTTGAGTATCCTCTAAGTACTTGTAAAAGACGAATTTGTTTGTCTTAAATTTCTTAAGCTAACGGTTGAATTTTGATCAACTAAATTTAAAATCATACTTTCTTTATTAATGGTTTTTGCTGTTTTTGGCCCACCAGTATTTATTTATTTAGGTCTCATACTCCCAGTTTCTCGACAACGTCGTTCAATAGCTCTAAATGTATTTTTACTGATTAGATGGAATTTTTCTGAAACGTTACCAGTCCCATTTTTTTATGTATCCGTTTTATCGATGGGGTCTCATTTATACAACAGAAAATTTCCAATTTACAAATGTTTACTAATGAATAATAACAATAATAATCAATATCTTTATCAATATTTTATGCCAGCGTCGGTTATTACTTCATAATTTTAAAATCAAAATATTCCGATAACGGTACACAGTATCGAGTTTTATTAAGAGTACATTTTTGGTGTAAAATTGAATGACTTTTAAGTTGACTTGAAATTTTCTTTAATAAATCAAGTATTGAAAAGGTTATGTTCTATGAACTTTATACGAGCCGTGTAACTAGCGCCCTAAGTTTACTGAGCAAATACTAAATATTTTTCAATTTTCTATGTATCTTAAAGACGGGATCACCTTTTTTGAAACACCCTTTATAACGTGTTATAGAAAAGACAAGAACTAAATATTTCCTATTCCATATGTTAATCTAAACAAATCTTTTCGGAAATTCTACTACTTTTCTTATCAGAATTTATACAGCGCTTTTTTTTTAACCACAATCGACTACAACCAAAATTGTAACGACAAGCGCTAAAAACAACAATAAAATTAGCGAAATTCACAATTTATTGTCGTTGCTATGAAGGATTATTTATTTATTCTCCATATACCAACGATTAGATTCGGGAGTTTTAGGTGGCCACTATATCTAGATATCACTCATCTAGATAATTTGGTAACATTTGATACAACTTTAATATTATTAATGAAACAACCTGTATAAAACTTTCTTTTATTTTTGGATACTGAATATTATCAAAAAAATTGTAGCAGTATCACTTTTGTGAAGTGTTTTCATATTTATTTCAAGCATGCAATTAGTATTAGAGCAATAGCAGTAGATATGGAAGGTATTGTTAAAAATCTTTTTGAAAAATATTGTTAACAAACAAAAATTATTTTCTTAGATTTCCCTGATACGTGAAACCATACTCTACTACATTTAAATAAATAGTGACATGCAGAAGGAATACTTATATATATATATATATATATATATATATATATATATATATATATATATATATATATATATAATTAGGAGTAAGAACAAAGACGAAGCATATTTTTATTCAAATATATTTTATAGTTTTTATAGTAGTAAAAGTCTTAAAATCTTATACATATTTTTAAATTGTTTCACAATCTTTAATTTCCAAACTGGGTCGCATTACACTTTAATTTTTTTATTCTCCACTTCAGAAGAACTCATAGTAGTGGCGGAAAGGGGGTAACCGTGGTTCAAAACGATTACCAAGAATACTTTTAATCGTGGATAGAGTTGAATTAAGGTTATTATGAAGTTTTATAATAAAATTAAGTGAAACTTCATTTGCTTGTTTTTTATTGATAAATTTCATCATATTTCTGATAACCAAATGTAAATACCATCGATTTTTCACAGATTCGGTATATTTTCAACGATTTTTATATTTTTCTAACATTCATTCAGATTTTTCAACTCGCTTGTATTAGTTCATTATATCGCCTGATTTGTAATGGTTATATGTAATTTTCGTTATTTTTTAAGTTCTTTTACTTAATTCTCATGTTTTCCACGTTTTTTTTCTCAACTTTCTTTGTTTTCCAAATAAAAATCAAGCTATAACAGCTATATGAAAATAAAATTTCATATTCGTTTATCATATTTTCTTGAATTTTTCACTTTTTTTCATTTAGTTATCAATTCATTGGCTATGATTATGGACACATAGTTGTATTATTTTATTAACGCCCAACATTTTCCTTATTTTTCTATGCGTTTCTATATTTTTGTACGGTTTTTCATTTTACATAAACTCGAAACGAAACGAAATTACTCGGTACCCAAAAAACATTAATATTTTCTAAATATTTTCATATCCCATTCATTACTTACGTTTTGTTTCTATAAAATACTAAGTAATTATGAAATCTTTAGTTTCCCATGTTATCCACTAGATATTATTCATTATCTTCCCGAAATATTATCGACTGTTCAAAGTTTTTACATATTCTCATTTATTTTTCTATATTTCTTGATACTTATTTACATTTTTTCATATTTCTTCATATATAGTTAAAAAAAGTATAGATATATCCTACGTCCGTTCATATTCTATACTTTTATCCGAATTTTCAAAAATAAATATCCAGCTATAACAAATAGTAATATACAAAACTTTGCTTATTCATAATATCCCCATATTTTTCCATGTTTACCCATATTCCTCCCATTAATATCGTTTTGTTTTTCTTAAAAACTGATCCATTTTTGACTTATTCTCAAACTTTTCATTTATTTCCATATTTCCGACGTTTTCCTCTAGTTCTTGAAAATATTTTCCATTAATTTCCTGCAAATTTCATGTATTTTTCGTTATTTCCATAGATTTTTATTAGTTTTTGTAGATTTCTTGATAATTATCAACAATTTTTCATTTTTTCATTTTTTCATTTATTATATTATTTTAATATTCAATTTGATCTATTTTCCATCAATTAGATATAATTTTCATGGTTGCTTTCTACATTTTTTCATATTTTCTAAAATAAGTTTCAAGCTATAGCAAAATCTATGAGAATTTTTTTGGATCTCTCAATAATTACGATATTTCCCTCAATTTTTCATACAATTCCATAGTTTGATCTTATTTTTCTATACTTATTTGGTTTTTTCACATTGTGATATATCCATTGTATCCAATGAACAATTATATAGAATTATTCATGGTGTTTTCTATAATCTTCTGATTATTTCCGATTTTTTCCTCATCAATTGATCCATTGCTTATTTATTGCTTATATAAAATCCAAATATTTATAGTGTTACATTTATTCTCAATGTTTCTTTTATTTTTATATTTTCCTCTAGTTTTCCAGATATTTTTCTATCAATTCTTCATCATTTCCATTGGAATTTTACTTTTTTCCATACTTATTCGCAGTTTTTCATATCCTCTTATTCACTATTTCATAATTTCCAACGATTTCATATAATTTTCATGATTTTATTATTTTTTATTAATTCCACGTTTTTATATATTTTTATAGTTTTTTCTAACTTTCTGTATGAATTTTAGTCTTATAAAATTTAATTATTACTTTTCATTTACTCTCTGTATTTTTTCCTTTTTGATATATTTTCCAACGACATTCCACACTTTTTAGGTCGTATCAGATTTTATCCTCAACTAATGAATAATTTTGTTAATTATAAACATCAAGTGAAACAAACATTTGTATTTCCCGACGTTTTCCAAATTTCTTTGTTCCTTCAATATTTTTTCTCAACTATTGACTATTATGCATATCTTTCCGGCCAAACCCGATGTCAGGACAAACTAGTTTTGAATAGGCTAAATTAGTTCTTCCTATACTAATTTGTCCTAAGCTCGATAGTATAAACAAGTTTAGCCTAGGCCAAACTAGTTAATCCTAATACAAATACGCACACTGTAGAATAAACTAGTACAGCCTTTTCTAAACATTATAGTATATCTAGAAAGTCAAAATAATCAAAGAGGTTAGGTTAGTTTAGGTTGAGCTAGGTTAGGTTAAGTTTGTTTTGAGGTTATGTTCGCTAAGAACGGTTCCACATGCGTCGGTGGAGAAAAGGGTGGGTTTTTAGCTAGTAGATGTTAGGGCAACCGAAAAATCACCTGGGTCACCATCCCAGACGTCATTAGAAGATTTTTCCACCAACAAAAAAAGTTTAGCTTAGGTTAGGTTAGGCAATTCTACGTGCCATCAAAGCACACCATGTGAAAATAAATAACAATTTTAAGAATTGGGATTTGATTATTTCGTTAGTATGATTGATTGTATTACCAATTTTTTTTAACGTCGAATCATTATTGTTTTAATTAGAATGATTATTTTTCTAATTACGAAGATTTTTATTCAGTTTATCTATTTATTTTGACTTTCTAGATATATTATAATATTTAGACTAGGCCTTACTGGTTTATTCTAGAGTATGTGTATTTATATCAGGATCAACTAGTTTGGACTAGGCTATACTAGTTAATCCTATCGCGTACCGGAAGAGCTAGTTTAGGTTAGGCGAAACTAGTTTGTCCTGAAATCGAGTTTAGCCGGTAACACATACATCAATCAGGCGATTGTGGACAAAATAGATGATTTTCCATACTTTAGTTCCTTATTTCGTATTCCTTTGGTTTTTTCAGACTTTATACTTAACTACTGACCCACTGTGAAAGGATCATCCGTTTCCTCCGCTTTATTACGAAGTTTTCCGCCATTTTACATATATTTCCACATTTTCCTCGTTTTTGAATATAATTTTAGTTTATTCATTTATTTCACTTCATATTGTATTTATTTCCACATTTTTCTGAACTGAAGAATATAAAAAGTGGAAATTAAAAAAGTTAATGAATAATTTTTGGTTCATATCAATAACTACAAAGCGACTGTTGATTAAAAACATGAATAAATTGAATTAAAAATTCTAGAGATTTATTTTCATTTAACGAACATTCATATTAAAATAAAAATGTGCTTCGAAAGTATATATTTATAGGTATTATAGTGTTAGACAAAATATACACAAAGGAATAACATAAATAAAAGATAAAGTTAACCAGGGGTGAGGTGTTTCTGGGTTAATAACCGTGCAAAAGCATCCAACAAAAATGAAATTAAATATTCCTTTATCGACCAAAATAATCTGTGGTCTGGAACTATAATTTTTATCAATAAAAATAAAATCGATGCGTAACATTTAACACACACAAAAAAATTATAATTACAGTAAAAAGATTTAGAAAACAGGACGGACAAAGGCACACAGTTAAGAACACAGATCAGATTGAAAAATAGAACATATTTGCAATTTAGTGAAAATACAGGTTTGGAAGTACAAGTCACCTCTCAATGACATGCTGAAAAGTAAGAAAAAAAGATAGTAAGTACACAGATGTTTTGAAAATATTAAATTTACGTTTCGAATTTGGAAATGGGGTTTAATAAATCAGCCGGGTTTATCTCTGTCAAGGGAAGCCGATATTTAAAAGTAAAATCACTGACATTTATTCATCAAAACAATATTTTATCATCACATGTAAATATATAAGGTGATTCATTAATAAACTTTCTTATTTTACATATAAAAAATCTTAAAATATGAAGACTTGAACCAAAATATATTTTCGTGTTATAAGTAAAAAATTTAAAAAATACTTTTGCTTTTTATCTCTAAACATAACTTCTTATTTTGTTATTTTCTGTATGAAATATACACATTCATCAATGAATTACCCCGTATAATACAATATTTGGATCAGTATATTTTGAGGTACCATGAAAATAAAAGAATTACAGAAACTGACAGCACTGCATTTTTATATACCACTTTGAGTGTAAGTAATTTGGTCATGTGGGCAGGGATGCCAGATCTCACGATTTCAGTTCAATTTCAGAATTTCACAATATTTGTCCTTATTCTATTTTTTTGACGTTGGAAGGGCTCCTTTTAACAAAACCTTGGTTTCAAATAGCGATAATTGCTATAACTTCACTATCCACACATTTAACAGATAAATTAAAGTTTGCAGCAATGTATCCCCAAAACAATGATTCATATTCATATTTACCATTCCTTTATCAGGTGTTTTTAATTTTATTTTGTGTTAGAGTTTTAATTAATCTCACTTAGGCACTTATTTTCATATTTATGAAAGAGAAGAGTTTTATCTCGAAATTTCACGGTTTCTCATGATTTCCCACGATTTTATTAGTACGGACCTCACGATTTTAGCTAACCATCTAGCATCCCTCCATAAAGGATTCCTAGTTATTGACGACCGAGAATAAAACATTAAACATTCCAATGAGATGGAATAACTATTATTATTTATATGAATGTTACCAGAAAGTCTTAACTGTTTTTCATATTTAAATTAATAAAAGACAGAAATGTATTGCATACATGTTAATAAAAGAATTCAGAAATCGGAAAATAGTTGTAATATTGCCTTCAGGAAACCTAATCACATCACGACAACGCCTTGGCTTACTTTTGTTCAAGTCATTCAATTAATATTGGTCCAAATTGTTCCACTCAGTCATTAACACATCTTGCAGTTGTTGAAGGTTAGCTGGTACCAAAACTATACCACATATGCTCAATAGTCCGGGCTGCGAGTAGGGACATGAGGAACCACATGATCCTATCAGTACCGATTCTGAGTGAGCCCTTGAAGATATTCGACTCCACATCGTGATAGACACTCCTCTAAAATTTGTTGAAGTTGTTATGTGCCAAAGAAATTACCTCCCTCCATATAAACAGGTTTTTTTCAATGTTTGTTTGATAACAATCAGAATTTACATTTCTATAGAATATTTTGTTAACTTGGAGGTTACAAAAAGAAGCTTTACCTGATGAAATTTCTCCAATGAGATCTCCTCTACACCTCATTTTATATCTAATATCCAGTTTCTCTTTAGTTTTCGGTCGTCTCTTCCTTACATCAATGGTTAGAGTAGGGAATTGACATGTGATTCCAACCTTTGAAAATATATTTGGCTTCTCTGTTGTATTGGGTTCTAGACTGTTGCAATTAGAAGGTTTTCGTATATCATCTGATTTGAAGCATACCAAGGAGAATCAGCAATTGTTCGCAAGAATATAAGAATGCTTGCATAGTCCTACAGCTCTATGCCGTAAGTTCAGATTGGAATGATCACTCGACATTTTTTATTTTCTGTCTAGCAATCAATACAAATTTCCCATTTTAAGGTCTTTTTGTATGAGTGTGTTCTCTTCAGCTTAATTTACCATCTTGGTGCATTTCTAGATATTTAATGCAAGTTGATTGTGGATTTTCTACATTTTTAATGTATATTGAAGGACATTTTTCTTTTCTTGTTGTAAAAATTATGCTTTACGATTTGTTTTTGTTAATGTTTATTCTCCACCCTTTGAGCCACTCTTCTACTTCGAATATATGTTCTTGTAGATTTGTGGATTTTACTATAGGATCTTCGTGGATCTATAGAATAAGAGTGTCGTCCGCAAATATGCCTGTTCTGGTAGTCGGCGCGGCGGTGAATATTATGTATATTGGAGATAATACGCTGCCTTGTGGAACTCCAAATTTATTGGTTTTAAATTGTGACGTTTTGTCTTTTATTTTTGTTTCAAAGAGTCTGTCTGATAAAAATGATTTCAGTAAGTTAAAACTGGGAGTCCGTTTGATTTTAAATAGCAAACCGAGGTGCTATAGCTTATTAAAAATACACCTGAAGAATAATTTTTCACTTCTAGGGCTATTTCATGCACATTTTGATCGCATCGTTGAGCTGTTGCCGAAAACCAAAGTGATGTTTTGGAATTATATCCAGGTTAGGATCAATTCGTTGCAACAATTTTTCAAAAAGCTTATTGATCTACATGAAGATCTTTTCCTGGTTTTGGAATAAGTCTTAATTTGAACATTCCAATTCGCATTTTCTCTTGTGGATCTTGACCCACTTGCACGGTGTTCCTGGTCAGATGAGGAAGAGTGACATTCACTCTGTTTCTAATATCAGCATGTTTTTCAGTAAGTCTCCAGATTTGTGAAGCTGCTCTTACACTTCGAACTTCAGCTAACTCTTGTGGAAGCTTTTTTGCTGTTACATGTCTTCTTCGTGAAGTTTGCAGTCCCCAAAAACTATTATCTACATTTGTAGTTTCCTGAACTGGAATTTAAATAGCAAGCCGCTTATCAAAGCTTATCAAAGGCTTGTCTTATATTTAAATATAGTCCTGAACCATAATTTCTTACTTTTAAGGCTACATTGATGTCATGCACATTTCGATGGCATCGTCGACCTGTTGCGTGTTTTTGCCGAAAACCAAATTAATATTGAGGAATTATATCTAGGGTGAGATCAATTAGTTGCAGTAACAATTTTTCAAAAAGTTTCGAAATGGTGGGTAACAAGCTTATCGGTCTACATGAAGATCTTTTCCTGGTTTTGGAATAAGTTTTTTCTTGAACATTCCAATTCGCATTTTCTCTTGTGGATCTTGACCCAGCTGCACGGTGTTCCTGGTCAGTTGAAGAACAGAGTCATGCACTCTATTTCTAATATCAACATGTTTTTAAACATTTCTCACGATTTGTGAAATTGCTCTTATACTTTGAACTTGAGCTAACTCCTGTTTTGCCGTTACATGTCTTCTTCGTGAAGCTTGCAGTTCCCAAAAACTATTGTCTACAGTTGTAGTTTCCTGTACTAGAATTCTATCTCCGGTCTCTCGATATCTCGCAACGATTCGGGACACCGTTGACTGCACAATTTGCAGTATTCAGTAAAAATATTTGTAAAACACAAACGGTACTCTCGATTTGTGCCCAATAAAAACTTAATATGAAGGAAAACTCTTTTTTGGAAATTTTAAACTTATCGATATTTCTGTTGCCTTTTGTATATTTATTAGTTTCTTGTAGTGCAGCTACAAATTGCACTAACGCTGATTTTATAAGCGATGTTGCCAATTTGATAAATGATGTGATACTTTTTTGGTGTAGATCCTATCACCAGTGATTGTTTTTGAAGAGATATGTTCTAGAAATATTTTTAAATCATGTCAGTCAATTTTCTTATAAATATACCGACTAATAAAGGTTAAAAAAATCAAAACAAAAGTATACAAAATTTTTAAAAGAATCTACAAGTGATGTGGAAAGAATTCTACAGTGTGTATTCAAAATCTACAACAAACTAACCTCCTAAATAATGCAAAAATTCGTCTGAAAAAGATACTGCTATTGCTTTTCTGATATACATGGCATGTAAAAAAATTGTCTACAAAAAAAATATGTTTCTTAACAAAAACGTTTATTTTGAGAAAAAATAATTAACTGACTTCATTAAATAGATTACGAATTTGAAAATAAACAGAAGATCTGACCGAAAACAATGGGAAAATGCATTTTGTAAATGTAACAAATGTAATTTATTGGGAAGAATTGATTCAAATTACATTGAAGTTCAATTCAACTCAGTTTTTTGGAAAGAAAAATAGTAGAAATTTCGACCCAGTTATGAAGAAACTTCACTCCCATATATATTCGAGTATTCCTTTGGAAACAAAACCCAAAAAATATTCAAATTTTGAAAATGAGCAAAAAGAAAAATAGAATAATTTTTGATTAATTTAACTCTGAAAATTAAAACAAAATTATTGATTCGAGATGAATTTTGCCAAACAAAATTTGCCCAAACATAAATATAAACAGAAATGTCATTCCTGATATGGAAAATAGATCCGGATCAAAATCAACAGAATCAATCAATTAAAAAAATACATAAGTAGTGTTCCTCAACAATGATAAGAAACCATTCGATAACATGGATGAATAAATCATCTGGACCACTAACGATTGATGTTACAGGACAACATCGACTACTTAACGTTGTACAGCCTGTTGAGGTAGAACTTGGTTCTAAGTAAGTTTCAAGTACAGTAGAACATCAGCCTGAAACACATAGTCAACGTCCCTTGGTATATCAGATCTAAACAGAGTTACAACAGCATGAGTACCAAGACCTGTATAACATCGACTTGAGACAAGCAATTAACATTCCTCAGGGCCCCTCAGATCTATACAGGTGAAGGAAATCATGGACGACTTCGCCAGGAGAAGATACGGGTACTATTACTACCTCAGGTATCCAAGACCGACAAATTACGTGGATCATAAGAAAGTGGAGAAAGCAAAAAAATAGAAGGAGTAGTGACAGCTTTAGTATTGAGTTAAAATAACTTGCACATTCTGGAGGCTATGAAAACTAAAAGAACATCAAATTGAGGAGGAATGAGTAAACCCCTAGAATTAGCTAGGGAGTTGTATGAAACATTCATTAGTTGAAATCTTTGTTTTTTTAATCTCATAATCATATTTAATGAATTTCAAATTTAAAACATGAAGAAAAAAAATTACTGGGATAATAATAAATTAGGATTTGGAAATTACAATTTTTTAAATTAGATTTTAGAATCAGTATTGATGATGAATTACAGTACAAATCTATTTAATTTTGAAAAATGAAATTTGTGAAAATAAAAAAATAATCGTAATATCCAGGTTGATAGATTGACCAATATACAAGGCGTTAAAATGAAAAACAGTGATAAATTCGAAAACGTGTATGTTAAATAAATTCCATTTAATAATGTTTGATGGATGAATTGCTTACCTGATACACAATTACAAAGAACTTTCGATATGCTTGTATCTCCTAGAAAAAACATTTTTTATTCACTACTAAGCCACTGACTTGGGACTTTGTTCTCGATTAATCTGCCCAAAGCTTTCCATTTGTGAAATCGTTAGTTTGAATAGAAGAATTGCAGTTAGTTTCTAGGAAGTACAAGCTTGTGATAAAATTATTGGAAAGCCGGCAATTTTACGCAATAAAATACATTTCAAATAGTCCTTCATATAATTTAAAATGAAAATGTCATATAAAATTCGATACGATTATAATAATACAAGATCTCCAAATAGAGTATCGAATATATTTCTTTTATTATTATTAGAGTAGAACAGAAGAAATAAAAGTAGGGCAAAACAACAATTTCAAGCAAACAGAGGATGTCCACAAAAGCTAGTTCCATCCCCACTTATCTAGAGCTAAGTAGACCTAATACCACGGCGTATCTTGCCAGTGACATAGTTCAAATAGAACTTGATTAACTCAACAAGAAGGTTGTGATGATCTATGGGACTAAATGTCAGCCCGACCAAGATCTATCTAAGAAGAAAAATCTTCTTCTTAGTTCTTCAAGTTAGACGGACAAGCCATTGAGTGGAAAACAGAAGGAGAATAGCTGAATGGACCTGCACTAGATAGTAAATTTCTTTGGAACAAGCATAAAAAAAGGGAACCAAGGAAATCTTGATGGTATGCATAAATTAGGGTTGTAACCCAACTCTGAATGTACATGACGATCATTAGACCATTTATCATGTATTAAGTGGTTTGGGGTACTAGAACTGGTTTGACACCATAAGAAACAATCTTAGCCGACATATGTGCAGCTGGAGCTATGGGGTCATGTCCAACAGCTGAATTAGGAATGATAAACCGATCTTTAAAAATGCTCAAATCTTCTTTACGTAAAATTATTAAAGAATCGTGTATTCCATTGCTTGAATCAAGTGGTTTCGTCTTGTAAAACTGAAATCTCCTACAGCTCTGGACCCAATAAGTTTCATAACATACCTTAATGATGGTCACTATTCACGTTAAGCTTTCGTGTTCGTCAAAATAAGGACCGATTAAGTATTTAGTTAGACAGTTGGCTTCTTTACCAAACATTTGTTGAATCTCTCCGTATCCTTTAACAAGCAGTCAACGTCTCTTGATATATTAGATTCCAACAGAGTTACAGCAGCAAGAGTCATCAAGTGTCAAGACCTGTATAACATCAACTTGAGACAAGCAATTCACGTTCATTAGTATATCAGGGTCCCTCAGGGTTGGCCCACGAGAAAATAAAAGAAATTATGAACGACTTCATCAAAAGAAGATACGGATACTGTTACTGCATTGATACCAATTGAATGTTTATTTCCTTGAAATCGAATGTAGAGGCGATTTTTCATAAACGTGTTCAATTGCTAATAAATAAAAACGGATTTCGACTATTGACGCCTTGATTTCGATGGTTTTCTGGTCACTTGTTAGATACAAATTTGAGCAATTACTACTGATTCACAATTGAGATAATGCAAAAGCTGCAATGCGTTTATATAGTTGCAATAGCGAGTAAATTATAATAAATGGACAAGGACGAAATACACTTTTTGGATATATTTATGAGAACAAATAGAAAGACAGAGAAAAAATAAATCAACAAAGTCCTAAAAAAATGGACATAAAGCATGAGTGAGAATTAGCGTTAAATTATTTTTCTGCTTTCACGGAAATATTCTTGGAATTTTTTCCGTATAATGAACAGCTTATATAGAAAATTGGGCCGTATGGGATCGAATCACTGACTATATTTATAAGTAAGTTTGTACAATAAAAAGTTTAAGACAAAATAATTATTGTGCAATATATTCCGGCCATCCAAAATCCAGTAGTGTATCAAGGTAAGATCAGTACGATTAATTAACTACCCAAAGTGATTAGTTACGTGTTAATTTCTAAAAACTGATAAAACTTACATTAAGATCATCTACTAGATCTATTTGTACAACTAAAATTTCACTATTTACAGTGTACAAAAGGAAAAAAACGATTATTAGTAACGAATTGCAAGACAGTTTTAAATTGAAATTACTTTCTGCGGATACCGTGGTAATATTATGGCTGTTTCCCCTTCTCAAATCCATCATTCTTATAGTATTGGAAATCACATCCTGTGTAACAAAAATTAGACGCTAGTTTATGGTTGAAATTTGATTTTCCTTAAACATGGTCAACCGTTTCATCCTGGTTTTAGTGTAAAAGTTAATAAAGTAACTATGTTCGAATATAATTGTATATTTTTGATTTTATAACTAATTTTATTCATACTCATTTAAAACCAAATATTCATAAAACCTACAAAAAAAAAACAAGAAAATCGAAAATCAAACTATAATACAAGAAGCAGATCTGCTGTACTGATGGAGCCAATTAAGACCGAAACCGCTGTCCATTTTGTGCAGATTGAAAGTCAGAATTTTTCAATTATATCAGGAACAAGAAAATAAACAACACGTGGATATTGATTCCTTCACAAGGATCTGCATGCGATTTAAACTACACACGTGAATAAAAAAACGACTCAGGTGATACCCTGCAATCTCAAGTCACAACCAAAAAAACTGATCAAGAAATTGTTTTTTGCTTAGTAAAATCTTCAAGCTAACAATATTACAATTGTGCCAATTACGGGTAACTGAACCTTATGAAAGATTATCTACCTGACTTACTATCATCAAACATCAACAGATACACTCTTCCGTTAATAAAAAGCAAGAATTCTACCTGAAAATGGACACAAGTGATAAAGCTGCTCAAGCGGTCTGCCGTTTCCAGAATTTACCTTCGGCATCAAAAGACAGCTAACTTTCATCGAAGACGCTGTTCAGGAAGAAAAAAGTGCACATCCGAGAGAGATGTTGATTAATTGTCAGCACCTCGTTGAGAAATCGGGCCCCCACTGGTGTTCAAGTTCGACAAGAGCTCAGAGAAATGCTAGTAGTGACTGTGGGAGGCTGGATAGTCAAAATAAGACTTAATGCAGCTAATATTGAGCCAAAAAGGCCAGCTACTAGTTCCAGCCCACCTAGACGCTCGTCTATGATTTGCCAGAGAACACGTTAATTAGATTGACAAACAATACTGCACCGTTCTCTTCTCAGAAAAAAGCAGAGTATACTTGGAATTGTAGCGATGGAAGAGGACGAGTCTACCTGGATAAAAATTCGCGCAGAGTTGCATAAAAAAAAGAAAACGTGGTTTTTGGTGGAGGTTTCTGGAGGGATAGGGTGAGAATTTGAATCGAATCAAACACTGAGTTGTTTTGATTGAAACTGGCCGTGGAATGAAGGATTAGCGATACGAAAAAGACATTTTAGGCTTCAGGCGAACACGTCGTTTCTTAAGTCAGTTTCATCAGCAAAAACTTCCGTCCTAATGTAGGACAATACCAGTCCACATACTGCAGGTTCGGTACGGCAGTATTCACTGGATATCGAAATTGCTGCTATGGATTAGCCAACGCGTTTCCCGGACTTAAATCTTATCAAGCATTTATGGGATGTACTCAAGAGAAAAGTTTGGGCACTAGCCACGAAATCGGACCTTAACACGGCGCTCACTGTAAAATGGGATGGCATCTAACAAGATAACATGATCGTGTAAAAAAACTTATTCAATCCATGGAAAAATGATAGGAAGCTATTATTAGGACCAGGATATTACGAGGTTGAAGACGCTATATTGTTTCGTATTTTATTTGCAACCATCAATAGTTAACCTTTTCAGTTAAGTTGTGATACAATACTTTTATTTGAAAGATATCGACAGAACTAATATTAAAAATGGAATGGGTAATTATTCTGCATGAGTCCAGATGGATGCCACGTTTATTGTTCAACGCCCTGCCGACTTTCTACGCTGATAATATTGTCTTCGACACTAGATGTACTCAAACTACCGATAGAAACGTAAATACTTCAGAAAGCCATAAAAGAAATCAAAAACTTCAAAAATTAAAGATAAAGTAGCAGGAGATATCATCTAGATCAATAAAAACAAAGACATCCTGGGGAATATTCTGAATCAAGAAATGACGTTCTAGGATCAGCTAGTCCACAAGACGAGGAAAATAATAAAATAATTAGGACTGATCGACCTAAGCTGGTGCTGAAAACTAATGATAAAATAAAAATGATATTGGATTTAATAGAGGATACTGATGTCAGTCTTTCGAATTCCCGTGGAATAATTTTCTTTGATAATCTTGAAGAACTATCGAGGACACATATTACTATATTTTGAGCGAAGACGTGGAGAAAAACCGGTCGTATTTGGCTAAGAGAAAGTGTTGTAATATCGAGACCTTGGCAACAGCACCCAAATCCTTTGCTCAATACTCTGTATGACAACGACATCGCTACCAATACTACCCAAATCAGCGACAACGCAATGACTTAAACTGAATGTAGTATGCAACGTGGAACATATATCGTTGAAGAAGAGAACCAAAAACCAATACCTAGGAGTCACTGAACCAAGTAATGACGTTCAAAATGAGGCAGAATCACGAAAGACGATTCAAGGTGAAGATTAAGAATAAGAATGAAATGAAAAGGAGACGAAGTGTTCGCAGAAATTGAGCAGAAGCGGCTGAATTTGGCTGAGAAAATGTTGTAGAAACAAGACAATACAGCAGCACACAAATCCTTTGGCCAACAGTTTGTCCGCTCTTTAAGTGACACCGACATCGTCACCAAGAGTACCCAAACCAATAATAATATGAATACAATGTGGAAAAAGTTTTACTGTGGATGGACTATTCAATGGATATCATGTTAAGTCAACTAGTGAGATGTTGAAATGGAGAAAAAACGTTAAACCATTTTTTAAATACATTCATAAATTTGATTAAAAGTTCTATTACGAAAAAATTAAACCTACGTTCAAGGTAAATAATCAGTAATATACGTCGATAGGTACAAATTTCTTATACTTTTTAATTTTGTATAGACTGTACCTTCCGAAAGGACCTAACCTTGTAGGAAACATTCAATTTTTCCCCTTCTTCGTGATACTATGTAAATATCAATAAAAAAACTGATAAAGAATAAGTATGTTAAAATAGACAGCGACCAAGTTCATACAAAAATGAAATAAGACGATGAATTTTCAAATTAAAATGTCAATAATTTCTCAAAAGAGCAGTGGAAACATCTAAAAAACACCAGACAATCATTTCTCGTTTATCTGTTGTACTAGTACTCACATATAACTAAAAATTGTGTGTGTTACATGCAATTTTTTTTTATATTTGTGCCAATTTACACAGCCAAAAAATACTATCATGCTTGTGTGATGTTTCAACTGCGTCAAATTCGGTTACTTTATAAACTTTTACCTAAATATCTTCATATTTAATAATGTAATAATAGTCGGGGTGAATTTAAAATAAAAAATAGCGCGGTGACTGTACTACCAAAACTGCAATATTGTCGAGCGACGATCAACTGTTGCCGCTGGGCTGCGTTGGTCGACGGACCTAGAAGCATCGAGGAGTGGCACGCCTCCTCGGAGTAGCTAGCCGTTGAGAGGCACTTGTGCAGTTTGCGAGTACCTTGGGATCGAGATCTGCGAGGAGGGTCCGGACGTATTCGACCACCACCACTACTTGACGAGATGTTGCCGGCCGGACACGCTGTTGCTGGACTGCACACGCCGTTTATCTATTCCAAGTATACCAGCACCACTTATACACCAGCACGTTAAGAGACAAGGGACAATCCCTAAATACCAACGCCATCTTTATGTTTTCTCTTTAAATACACAGATAAACATACACATCAGTACACTACGTTTATGTATAAAATGCCAATTTCTTCAGCTTATTATTTCAAAAAGTCTTTTCTAGGTTTTTGTTGGTTAATTTTTTTGATTTTAAGTCTTTCTCTTGTGTTAAAAAATCAAGTAGTAACCTGAGGAAAGGACGTGACAAAGAATGAAAAGGTAGTGGATGAATCAATAGAAGAAGGCCAAAATGAGTCTAATAGTAGAAGATAAAGTATATGAAATGTACCAAGAAGGAAAAAGTAATAATTGAAAGAAGAGAATCTTAAGTAGTGAAATGATTTAACTACTTTGGTGTAATAATTATGAACAATGAGGATAGAATAAGAGTGAAATATAATATACAAACAGCGAAGAGCATTTCATTCGATTAATAAAATATTAATAAGAATGAAAACAAATCTGAAAATATGCAAAATCACAAAACTGGTGAGACAATGATTATGATAAAGGAAGAGACCGAAATGATGAGGATACAAAAAAACCTTGGGATATATGATATATAAAACAACAACAAATGGGAAATAGATGTGCTGGACAAAGACAATGAGATGAAAAAAGTGAGATTAAGATGGGAATATATAGGAAGAGTTTGACTAGGAGGTGGGATAAGAATGATAGTGAACGTAGGATGAAAAGAAAGCCCAAGGTTGAATGATTAGAAAAGAAAATGATAATAAATGACTTTATACAGAAAGGAAGGTGAACAAATTGAAAATGCAAGAAGTTGAGGACTGAGCCTCCTCTGAAAAAGGTCCCGGAAGGCTTAACGATGTCCCTGTCCATGATATTATATACCATCTGCTCAGATTAGAGTATAAACGTTTCCAAATAACTTTTTCCAAACGAATAAATTCATAATCCACCACTCTAATTGTATTCGTCTCTAATTGACGACGAGCTATTAATAATTTGTTTTTTTTTCTAATAGATCTGCGATGAGATATTTAATTATCGAAATAAACGATCCCCGAGCATTTTCCAATCCTCCGAACATCAGATTTCCTATTTTATCATAAACGAAGATTAATTAATTACGTAATAGACTTTTTTTCATCGGATAATTATTAACGATCGCTTTATAGAGGTAAATTGGTATTATAATCTTAGTTAATTGCTTCAGAAAGGTTTTGTTTCGTGAAAAAATTCAGAATAGAGATAGGTCTATAAGTGAATGTGTCACAATTTAACAGAATATTGATTTTTGTTTGAAAGGATACCCTGAAAAGTAGAAAAGGGTAAAATACAAAATTTGTTTTTTATTATTATTGTAACTTCTCTTATTAAGAGATTTTCTTCGATGTAGATGGCGGTGATACCTTTGGATACAAAATAACGAAACAAAAATATTTAAAATCGACAAAAAAAATATGAGCAATGATTGATTCTAGGACGAGTACAAGCAACGCACTTAATTGTTGATTAATATTTAATGCTGAAGGCTGTTGTGAGCTAAAACTATAAAAGCTATTAGGTGGCACTAGGGCAGGTCCTACGCTAAGCTACGTGGTTCCCTACCCCAAAGCCTTCTTGATTGGTGTACTAGATAATTGAAACTGCCGTCCTCGCCCTTAATAATGCGCCAAAGCCACCGAGAACAAAGTCAAAAACCCACCGATGCCCGCTGGAATAAAGCGTTAATAAAAAAAAATTTTCTGTATTGTTTGTTGGTTGTAAGGAGTATAAATACACAATACAATTACATTTTAAAATTTGATAATAATTTAAATTGATATTTTCTTTACCAAATATATTTTTTTCGTGGTTCATTTCTTGTACAAAATGCCACATAACAAGATATTATAATGGAATGGAAAATTTATATGATTTATTTCCAGGTGTATTCCAAGAAGAGAGATGTCTACGCATTTCGGTGAATTTGGAAAATATGATAGAAATATTTCAACAGGGGATCCGCCGAAATCTAATGATATTTTGGAGGGTTTTGGAAGCTCTGATTCATTTTTATATCCGAAATTTATTGACTCAAGTCACCCCTAGTCTTAATCAAAGTACACGGTGCCTAAAGTGGGATATCCCATCGCTATCTGACTAGTTGATGCTTATTATTTTCAATTATACGAGAGTGGATCCATTTTCTCAGTATTTTTTTTATGTTATAAGCAAGCACAAGAAGGCAAACACCATTACACTCAAACAGTTCGAGTGGTGTCTGCTATGTGGAGTTGCCTGTTGATATTGATCTTAAACTTTTGCAGGTTGTTGTGTTCGGTACTGGTATCTGATTCCACAGGCATGTACTTCTTCGAAGAAAAGAGTTTCCATAAATTGATGTTCTGGGCTTCTGCAGTTGTATTCGGTGCTCATGAACCACGTTTGCCTGTTGAGTTCGGAAGAGCATCTGCTCTGGATTGCCTATAAGTCGACTGGATGGATAGACGAATCAGGACATTGTAAAGGAGTAAAAGCTATTGTGAAGTATATAGCTTTTTGGTCTTAAAGAAGGCCTTAAGTATTTGTGAAGCTGCTTTAGCTAATTTGCTCCTATCCTCAACACCTAACAAGCCAATTTGCGATGACAGTGATATTATATGTCCAGATAGGACCGAATTCTTAGCCTCAATGCGAACCAGCTCTGCGAAAACAGCAGCTTGGGTCTTTGCCGGATTAAACTCGAACAGATTACTTCCATCCCACTCCAGAATGTTTTCAAGATCGTCATTGATGGTAGTGATCAGCCTACAGATTTTAATGTAATCAGAGTCTTTAAGAAAGCTATTGAGCAAGTCAATAATTCAGGTCTTGATTCATTTAGAAGGTTAAAATACCAAACACTGTCAAAAGCTTTCGGTATGTTAGTGACATAGACCAGGATATCTCCGGTTGATCTATGTCTACGAAAGCCATATTGATGGTCGCTGATGATGGTAGCAGACTCAAGATTTGCTGGTTAATTACTTTCTCCATGACCTTAGCAATGGCTGGGCCCAACGCAATCGTAAAGTAGTTGTTGGTAAGCCTTTTTTTTCGTATGGGTTTAACTCGAGCAAATTTTCAACCTTATATATTACAGGAAAAAGATTTTGCACAGCAGGCTTGTTATTCCATTGGGGCCAGTAACTTTATTGATGTCCAAGACGATAATCGCTGGGGCGAAATCCAGAGATTGTGAAAGAAAATCCAATAATATAAAGCTTGTATAATGTATATTAATGTAGGACACATGAACGGCTGCATTATTCTGAGGCGAATATATTATATTATCACTATACTTAACTAATTTTCTAATAGCAGCATGCTCCATCTGTATGTTCATCTTTACCACATTTAAACTCTCCGCATCATCTTCTTACTATGTCATATTTCACTGCAGATTCCTTTAATCTATCCACGAAATTTCTTGGAATTTACATTGGGATCAACTCTTTTCAACCCAAGTATCTGTGACTTAAAATTGTGCGCGTATTCTTTGCACCATCATTTATGACCGTAACATTTTGGACAGCTGAATTCCAACATGACCGAATAAGGTTGACTGAGAACAAGCATTTGGAATGACCAAAACAATTGCGATGTCATCGAAAAAGTTCACCAAATGGTACTGGACGATCATAAGATTAGATTCTAGCAAAAAAATTTTGCCTGAATATGTAACGCATGAAGAAAATGCACGAACTGCACTTTAAGTAGGTTAACCACCCATCAATTTACAAGATCTGGCCCCTTACGGGTTTATCCTGTTTCCTTACCTTATAGTGCAAGAGAAAGCTTTTCAACAGACATTTTGAGAGAAGGGTGATCATTAAAAAAGGATTAAAAGGCTTAGAGCATCGCTGGACTAAGTGTCGAGACATAACACAATAAAAATAAATATGGAAAAAATATTTTGTTTCTTCATTAGGTCGGAAACTATTTTGACAATCCTCAACAATAATTGGTTACAATGTGACATGATGATAATCAGGTCAAGTATGAGAACGAGGATCGGATTAACTATCGCAGAAAAAATTTGTTTTGATACTACCATGAACTTGTAAATATTTATCCTAATGACCGCGCCAATAAGTCTTTATGATTCAATTAACATTTTAAAATTAACAAAATTATTATTTTTTAAACGTAAGCAAGTCTTTGCTCTTCTAGCTTTTATATATTCTGGTATAAAACAATGTAATTGTATTGTTATTTACTACTTCTCTTTGAAAGATGTAACATTCATATTTACGACATATTCTGGGTTGGTGTTTAGTAAAAACAATAAAATCAAAGGGGTAAAGCAAAAAAAGCAATACGAATATAAAACAAAATAAACACAAATTAAAAACCATGTAAAATCTGGTAGTGTCAGCGTTGTTTCGGTTGACATCATATATTTATTCTAAAACTTCTTATAACGCTACAATATCAAACAATGCAAAATCTCACATTCCTCATCTAGAATATTTAGTATTTTTATATATCACAAAACCAATCACCCTACACAGGCACTTTTAAAAAACTTGAGACGAACAGTCAAATATTACCAATAATCAATTTTATTTATAATTTTAGTTCAAAAGTTTTCATTATTCATTCAAAATATTTATTATTTGGTTTTCATTAGGCTCTTAATTTGTAATGGAAAAACCCAGTTTCCAAACTATCTTTCATGACATCCAATACAGTTTTCAAACTACTAAGTCTAAACATCTTGGACAATGGATTCCGGGACATACCATAGTAAAGGGAAACGAAATAGCTGACTGTCTCGCTAAAGTAGAGGCAGATAACCCTTCATAGGTGCTGAACCCTTTTGTTTTATGAGCTACAGAACAATAGAGAGAGCACTGAAAGGTAGATAGGGTTTACTGAAACAATCTACAGGGGAAAATTCTTCATGGAAAATATAAGCAGAAAAGCTCTACTGAATAAACCTAAATAAGAGCAACCTGCAAATACTATTAGGAGTCTTGTCGGGACACTATCGCCTCAATGGATACCTGAAGACTTTGCAGATAATACAGCGTGCAGATTTTGTTGCGCAGAGGACGAAACCTCTTTCTACATTCTCTCTAGGTATGAGATACTATAGAAATCCAAAGCACTGCACCTGGGAGCTACCACCATCCCCCATTCTAAGCGTTCTAAAGAGTGGAATGTATAGATCAGCATGAATACTGAGAACCCCTGTAATGCAGCAAGAAAGAGATGCAATAGTACACGGTACCCTAATATCCACATTTATACAAACAAGTCTAAAGAGGTAAGGTCTGGACATTGGGTTGGACAAAATCATCTACTTCATCCTTCAATTCACCAAGAAAGAGTTGGATATAAGACTAGTAAAATAATCGTCTTTGCAATGGCCCATCTAATAAAATAATTTAATAATTAACTTCACTGTATAAATTGGAAAGATGGAAATTTGACTAAAAATACTATCGAAGACGATTATCGAAACGTACGTCAGAATTGCGAGTATTAGTATAGTGGTACTAGAAAACTGTTTGTAATATGAAAATTTGATAAATAAATTATTACAGAAAACCGTATACCTATTTAGAATAGTATTAAATCGAGGTATTGCTCGTATGGAAAATCAACTCTACGAATACTAACACACTCACAATATTGACAATGAAAATTTGACAGTAATTTGCACTCAAAACAATCACTGTGTGTCTGCCATCATCTATTTATTTGTTTTTCCACCAAAGCAACTTTTTTAACTTTACTTTTTTTGCAATAATGGTAACCAAAAAAGATTCGCCGATGATACTGTTATAATGGTTGAGAGCGAAGAAGATCTTCAAATCCTATTAGAGAGGAATCAAACAAGAATGTGAATATTAATATTAATCCTATCCTCACATTGAATGGAAAGCAAATAGAATGGGTGCAAAAATACAAGTATCTTGTTTCAGTCATAAACGCTCAAATGAATCCAGACGAAGAAATCAAGATCAGAATTGAAATGGCTCGAAAGACAATTGCTAAATATTCCTCAATGTTTGCAAGCATAAATCTAAAACTCCACGTCAGAATAGGATTCATGGAATGTTATGTGTGGTTAGTACTGCTGTAAGGAGTGAAAACTCAAATGATCAGAAAACTTGAAGCATTTGAGATGTGGCTCTATAGACGCATCCTGAAGATACCCTGGACTGACAGAATCACCAGCGACGAAGTACTAAGACGCATTGATCGCAAAAGAAAACTGTTGACAATTATTAAGATAATAAAAACATCTTAGATAGGACACATCTTACGCAACGACAATTCCACAAAAACTTGGAGCCATCTTTAAAACCAAAAAACTGAATACTCCTTCACAGAGCTCAGATTCCTCCATTCTTGAAGTAGTACTCGGAGATCAGATATGGAGATCATCAGGATGCTCATCTCAACACAGACAAAAGCAGTTCGACTCATAGTTGATAAGAAACTTTGACAGCTTAGAGTATTGATCTGCCCTGTTTTACCACGGCGGTTGCTCATCAGAGCTATCCAATATAATCCCACCTAGAGCAGTATTTGCAAAACCTATGCGACATTTAGATAAAATAAATCATTCCAGGATGATATTTACGTAACTTTTTAACAGTTTTTTTTTACATTAAAAATAATGTTTAATCGATACCCGAAATTCTTTTTTTCCACACTTATACAATAATGACAGAAGTTTTAAACTAAGAAACTTCATTTAATTGCAAAGATATGCTAAGATAGATTTAGAGTGTACGTTGTTGAAGAAATTACGTGATATATCGGTGTTCCGACAGCTCATGCTCTCATTAAATAGCCCTGCAGAGGAAAAGTTTTTCTCTATCAGGGCCATACCATTAAAAAAAGTCTTTCTTTATAAATATTGCATAAGGGAAACAATTTTTTTATAGAAATACTGAAAATGTGTCAGATTTATGTAAAATTGTGACAGGTTACATAAGAACTACTAGTTTCATCATAAAAAAATTAATGTCTAATTATTTTTGACCAAATATTAATTTTAACTTGAAAGCAGGTAATCATTTGACTGTTCTCCTGTCACGTAAGGAAACCTGGGCTAAGGAAACAGGACTAAAATGGTTGCCAAGGTCAAAGTTAAAACTTACTGAAACGTCTCATGAGATTTCCGGTGAATGTGGGTTGAGGACTGGTCGCGTTCACTTCTTCTTTGTCCCTCAAATCTTTATAATTCTGAGCGTCTGCCTTCTGGAATTTGATATTAGGCACAGAGAGTAATCGTTGGTCCCTTTTGTCTATTTGTTGTTTCTTTTTGTGCCTCGGTGGTCTTACGGGTGAACCATCATCTCCCGTCAATTCTAAATTATCAGGTCTCGAAATTGAAGGTTTATTTCTATTGTGCTCATTATAACTACCTAAAGACCCTACTAAAAATGGAACGGCTGGTTCTTCCTCGGGTGACAAATTTAAGATGTCTTCTTCAGAACGTTTTATATTTGTAATATTCGTCTGTTGATTTTCTTGTTTCACTGTTAGATCTATGACACTATGATTGTCTATTATGGTATTTTCATCGGATTCCGGAGAAGTTTCAGTCTCTTCGAGATTGTCGAAATTGTCTTGATACGAGGTAACCTCATTGTAAAATATACTTCCCCTTTTTTCTTTTAGGGGATTTTTAATTTTTATATCGACTTTTGATAACTGGCGCTTTAAATTGAACCCTTTCCAAGTCGAAGATTTCCGTCGATTTTGAGGTATAGGTACAGCTTTCTCTTCTTCGACTGCTTCGCAAGCTTGCTCTACAGGTGTGGGGCAAGGGGCAAAGGAAAATGGACTTTCTGGGGATCTTCCCATCTAAATCATGCATAAAATTGGGTATATAGGTACGGAAGCTGAGCTCGGCTATTGATTTGCAAAATTGTATAGCAAAATAAAGTAAATTTTGTTGCTATGGTGCCTTTTTGCTTTCGCCTTAAATCTCTTAGAGCTAGATCACTAAATAGTTTGCTGTGGGAAGAGAATCTACAAGGTTTTTCATGTTTACTTTCTATATAAAGCAGTATTAATCAAAACTATGGAATGTTATTATTCACAACAATTTACATTTGAAAAAATTATTAAAACACCAACTCCTTAATTCAAGCCTTTCATGATTGCACACAAATTGAAGGAACAGTTCAATAAGAGAATACTATACACATAATAATCGGTCAAAATATGACATTTTTCAATACAACTTTCATCCCATTGCTATTCACTGAAAACAACGACTTTGTGCAGCACGCATCAATATAAATTTCACAAAAAAACAATTAATTTTGAAAAATTATAAGCGCAGTAATGGAATTTAGCAATACATCTTCATAAGTGGCAAGTAACTAGCAGAGACGATATGACCGGTGAGGTTTTTGTGTGCAAATATTAGCTCTTACTCTAAAAAAATCCATTCAAATCTAAACGAGTCATAGATAATACGTGGTTTGCGTCAATCAGAACATTATGATTGGTAGAACTATCCCATTAACCTAAGCCCTGCAGAGGAAAACAATCCTATATCAGGGCCATCATAAGACCAATCCAATCTAACAAAGAATCTTTCATATGTTATTTGTTATTTAGTACAAGCAGAACCTCAAGATCAAGCTCCAAACATCAAAACTTATCACTATCATCTATAGTGTGGATATAAACAGCCGAGAGTCATCATAAACCTAGCAGAACATCAACTTGGGGCAAGAAATTGAGGCACCTTGGAATATCGGGACCCATCAAATCTACTAAGAGTCGAACCAAAATAAGAATAGTGAGGAATATTGCCACCAGAAACGTTAAAAAATTTTGATAATCAGAAAGCTTATTTACTACGCCAGATATTCAAGTCCAAGAAAACAATTGAGCTACGATCAACAGAAAAGACGAAAAGAACAAAAAAAGATCCTCTATTGAATGATCTACTTAACCATGAAGATTGAAAAGATGTTTTTAGGTATCGTTCTAGCAAATGGTCTGAATAATTATTTGCTTCTTTTAAAAACTGCAGAAAATATGCAGTAAAAACATAAAAAAGGAATAAAAAAGGAGTCAATTGCCTGACACCTCCATAAAGAAAAGAAAACAATTCCACTGAATCCATTAAATAGAATGGAGAGCGAGCAGCAAACAAGACTGACATTATATGGGAAAATGATGGTGGTGCATTTTTAGAGGACAAATTTTGAATTTAATATGTGTGTTTAACTTATACATATGGACTAATGGTGATGAATGAGAAATCGGAAGTTTTTAATGAAATATTATTTTGGCGTATACATATCAGGGACTCGAGATATTACCTTGATGACCTTTCTAATTGACGTTTCATCAATATCTGTAGCCAAAGAGAACCACGATAAACTACCGTCTTAATTACAGTCAACATCCCATTGAAAACCAAAGAGGCAATTGCTTCAGGGACATTTTTTTGAGACCAGTATAGCAATAAACTGATTGATATAGATCTTCAAACAGCGACCCGAATCTAGCTCAAACATACAGTGGAACTGACCTACTTTCCTTGTTATAATGATTCTTATTCGATTGATATTTCGCTTCTATTATAGTGGATTCAATACCTGTTCTGTACTGTAGTGGACTCCAGTCTGAAGCAAAATCTGCCCACCATTGCTTGAAATTAATGTCTCACTCATGATTATGCACAACATAATGCCTCGATCAATTTCAAAGTCATAATAAACGTCTATGGTATGTCCATCTATCGTTCTTCTAAGTCACGTGATTCCAACACTAAGTTACGAGTCTTATCAGTTATTTTAACCAAAATAAGGCTTTTAGTATTTAGACCGTATGTTTTATGTAGCACAATTTTTATGTTATACGTGCTAGGACAATTCGGTCATTTAAAAAAAAAACAGAATCAGCCTCTCCTATAGGAATATCCATTTCATATGACTTTATCTTCTAGTTCTAATGGATTTTTTCCGAATATAATTGAATAAAATGATGATATACATCACCATTAAGCCTTTGGTTAGCCAATGTATGGCGAAAGCTCATCCTCATGGTGCTTTGATTGATACCAATGATTTTGAACAGTTTCGATAATTCAGCGGCATTATCATAAGCTTTTCTAAGATCAATAAATATTGAATGAGCTTGCAGATTCATTGAGTTGATAGGCTGTTGATATTAAAGAACTTGTAAGTGCGTTTGTCCAAGTTATATCCACTTCTCTTCAAATTATTTCATGTCCACAAATATTAATGGAAATTTATATAACTGAATTATTTTGATAACACTTAGACACATTATTACTTAATTTCTTTTGTAAAATCATAAAGGAATATGAAGAGAAAAATATAACATGACCAATACTGTACCAGCCATCACACCATGGCTAATACCCGCTCCAGACTCTCGCGAGGTGTCTCCTATAAGCTCTGGGCACAAACTTGGCGAGTGGAGGCTGATGGCTATCCACACTCTCGATTCAACAAGTTGCCACAATTCAAGTGACTGCGTTAGCTGCTTAATGCGCCTACCAATACAACACAAAAATCATTTACTGCAATCTGCAGGAACGATATTTTAGATTCCAAACTTGTTCCCTTAGTTTCTCTCCACCTTGTTAAAAATTATACGCCTCCCTAACATATTTGTAGAACATGAGCGAGCACCAAAATGTGGTTGGTCACCTCGCCAAATCGTGTCCTTTGATTCGCGCCTGAAAAACTGATAAAAAATGGAACGAGGCGACGAGAGGAGACACGTCCTCATTCTTGCACTGGCGTTACCTCGCGGAGAATCTGGAACTGGCGTTAGAAAAAAAATACAAAGGTTCTATTTTCTATATCACCCAATCCCTTTAAAAAATTGTTCCTCCAATTTGAGATCCTACTACTTAATTAATTTTAGTGAAACTGAAATTTCTGTGCTATATACAAAAACTATTTGATAGTAATTGTTAATCAATTTTGCTTCCTGGCAACTGAATTTTTCTATAAATTTACCAAGCATTCTGAAATTAAATAAAAAATCTTCCCACAACAGGACGGTCAAAGCTAATCCTTCAAATAGGCTAAATGATCGATTTGACGCTGATCATGAAAAATAAAAATTAAAATTAAAAAAAAAATGAAATATCCATTGACGAATTATACATAAATCATGGAATTACTACAACAAATAACTAACCTGATCTATGCTGGGACTTCGAGGTTGTCTATCTTCTTTATCGGAATAAACATTTCCAGTTTCTGCTCCTAACTGACCTTTTTTCGGACTTCTCGGCACACGGGAATAAGGATCTTGAGCTCCATACATATCTGGACTACCGACATTCAAAAGACACACTTTCTGTTCTATATCTATTATCACAATACCAGCTTCATTTCCATACGCCATACTGGATATTTGAAAAAAAAATTAGAGAAGTACGATGTAAAAGCTTTCGTTGAAAGTATATGAATATCGAGGTTTCAGTATTTCATAGATCAATTGAAAGAGCAACTCAAACAGTTTTGTTTGTTGTCACAAATGATGAATGATGAAGAGAAAGCCTTTTTGCGTTTTACAGTTTACAAAGACTGTGCAAGTGCGATCCGTATTGAGTTTGGTTGAGATCTTCCAAGAAATAATAACGTCCATAATTGATATCATCAGTATGGAAATATAGGATAATTTTTTTTAGTATTAGTATAGAATTGGTGAAAACACAATTCAACGAGTGAATTAATATTAACTGCTGGGTGGTTTTGAGGAAACTTTTACAACTAAGTGTTAAAATACTCATAATGTGCGGATCTAGAACTCAAAAAATCCTCACCAAATGATACAAATACTATAAACCAGCGCAAAGTTTATGGGCGTTTTCTTTTGATACTTCTTACCTTTATACAATACAGTAGGAAGAACATGAATAACAGATCTTCATTTCCCAACTAGCATAACGATGTAGTCGATTAGTTGAAGGATACTGTATTGGTTACAAAGGGTCTAATGCCAGAACTAGCTCAACGTTCATCAGACCTAACTTCATGTGATGTCTAGCATTGAGACTTCATCAACGATCGTATCAGAATGAAGAGATAAGATTGAGTTGAGCCGTGGCAACAATTACTAAAGATATTCTGAACAATGTTTGAGAAAAGCTCTGATGTGTAGTGTGTGACAAATTGGAAACTTATAAACATCTAAATGAAACAATTTGAGTTGTTTTTTCATATGACATATTATTTATAACTAAGTTTGACATGTTAAACATCATAACATTGCCACATTCCTTTATAAACACCTAGAGAATAATATACTTACAGTCCGTATGAACTATTGACGGTTAGAGCGGAAATGTGACTAGGAGGCTCCCCATTATTCCACGGAGTTAGACAAACTAGCTGAGCTTGAAAACCGGGAAGTTTCTTTTGGTTCCCGGTTTTTACCTTTAGTAATGAACCGTCCTGGAAGTATTTTGAACTTTAGACACCTCCTGAAGTTTTTTCTACTAAAGTTTCTAATGAGATAAGTTTTTACAAAAAAATGAAAAAATATGAAATATTTCTATATTGTTTAATCCAACTATTTCACACCTCATACATGTGAGCTTGGTAAGGTTTGAGGGATCTTTTTGATCGTAGACTGGTAAATGTATGGTTCAAAATAGTCCGATGTGCTTATCTCAGAATGGATTCGACTTTATGTTTGCAAAAACCAATTGTGAACACAAATTTAGTGTCAATGATGATAAGGAAGACACTAATAATTATAGACTAAAAAAAAGATACAAACTTAACAGAAACAAGACATCTTCATCACCGCAAGTTCGCTTGTTGTGTGTTGAGGTTGGGAACAATATGATCTGGCACAGTGACGAGGCCGAATTAGCTAAGGTGGCTCCACCAAATCGCTATATACTCCGCAACAGCTTCTTATCCTCTACGAGGCCAGATTCGTTCATCTTTGGAGTATTTCTAGCACGTTTAGAGATCGGCTCTCAGGTGTACTCTGAGGATACTCAACTCAGAAGAGAGTAATTCGATTTAAAGACGATACATAGTTGACCAGAAACTTGGTCAGCTCATAGCATAAAACAAAGTTTCCTGACCTGACTTTGTTTTACCAATATTACTACGGCAGATGTTCTTCCAAGTCCTGTCCAATATAATCCCACCTGTCCAACTCAACAGGCAGACGAGGCTCATGAACACCGATTTTGCACGCAGACGCCCAAACGTTCAAGATCTACATTCACCTGCTTGATTTTTATATAAAAAACCGCGATTCCATTATCACTTTCAGTAGTTTAATTTTTTATATTTATAAATTTATAAGAAAGACTATAATTTAATTAAATTGACTTTGAGTATTTACCCTTTTACTGTCTATATCCAACATATCCAATTTGTTACCGGATCCAGCACTCCCAGGTCCAGAAAATTGACAATCTGGTGATATTTCCCCTTCATCCGGTACTTCGTACGTGATAGGTATCTCTAAAACCGTTACCTCATCGAAACTATCCGTTTTTTTATACGTAAAAAGTATGACGTGACTCGAAGCACCGGCTACACACAATTTCCTCGATTCCGGACACAAGGAAATTATTTCAATAGCGAAAGGTTCATCTTCCGATTCTAACGATCTAGCTTTGGGTTTTTCGAAAACTTTGGCAGTCTTCAATTTATATAATACTTGTAAAGTACCGGCGCTAGCGTCCCAAAATTTTATACTCCCATCGGAATGCCTGAAATTAATATTCGATTTTCAAATGTTATTTGAAAACTATTAAAAACCTACCCCGTCATGATTATTTCGGCGTACGTACATGCGTGGGCCGGCCAAGTGCCACCACTAACCGGCCAATCCATTTCGGAAAAACCTGATCTTTTCATTGCTCCCGCTCTTCCTACTGAATAAAAAGCGGGTATAAGATCGGCGGGGCAGTCTGCCAAATAACTGCAACAAGTTACTGGAGATTCGTGAATATCCATGGGATAAGGATTTTCTAGACATGGAAAGCCCGGAGTTTGTAAATCCATGATCACCAAATCGTTTTGGAGGAGAGCGATAATCCCGTAAGGTTCTTGAAGCTCTGAAAAATTCTACTCTTAATGTTCTCAAGTTTATCCAAAATCTTAACCACCAACGAGATGATGACTTCCGCCTTATAAGATTTTGATTACTGGTTCAGCAGTGGACTCAGATGAGCTAAGTGATGATGATTAACGAGTGAATTGTCATTGCTTTTACGTAAAGTCAATCATAGATGCGCAGTGAATCAAGTATTAACATCAGCAAAAACCACACCATCCGTCAAAGTCCTAACACTGGAAGTAACCCCTTGACATCGTCAATGCGGATAAGTTTGACAACATTTTCATTACATCAGAAGAAAAATTCCATATCTATGTTATCCGCAATAATCTTCTCGGGACATCGAAGCATACCTACTACTGAAGCTATACTGCTTCATAAGACCAAGATTCCGGATGTAAAATGTGGTAAAGAATGAGGATTTATCTTCGCATAAAGGAAGGTTAAACAAATAGAAATAGAATGCAGAAAATGTAGAATACATGGGGCAGTGAAACCAGAGGATAGTGGATCCAGAACCTAATCAGGAATTAGAATGACACCTGCCGGCATTGTCTTATTGGCCTTCTGGTGAAAAATAAGGATTTACATCCACAGAAACTAAGATGAAACGAGGAAGGAGAGGAAGGGGAGAGGTTGGGTCGTGTAGCAACGGAGTGCACTACATACAGATAGTGTATCGTCTCCTGCCATTTTGATAATTGTCGGCATTGTCTTACAGGACTTTTTGGTAAAAAATAAGTATTTACATCCGCAGAAACGTAAATGAAACGAGAAAGGAGAGGAGGGAGCAGAAAAAAAGAGTTGGCGGAATACATGGAGCAGTGAAACCAAAGGACAGTGAGTCCACAACCTAGCCAGGAATTTAAAGGGCAGTACATGAGTTTGGGTGCTCCCGTAATTTTCTAGAATAGAAATAACCAAGGTACGTATTACTGGAAAGAGGAGGAATCGACCAAACACTTTTTCTGGCTTGCGTGGAAATCTCACACAAGAGATGGGAGAATTCATAATGACAATATTATTGAAAGAAAGAATGTGTAAGCACATTAGTGATGATTACACTCAAAGGCAAAAAAATCCTTAGGAATGTGGTGAAATAAAACACTATAAAGGAACATCATAAATCATTTGGCTCTTTTAAACAAGCTATATTACAGTTGTCCATGTTTGAATAGGTGAAACGTGACAAGGCATTTGTTTGACAATCTTATTTGAACAACTTCCAACACAACAATTGATCTGTTAAAGATTTGAGATTAGAAATTATTGACTATATAAAAAAGTAAATTCAATTTCTTTGAGCACATAGGCTAACAATATGTTCTAATTGAAAAAAATTGTATAGTACGGACTATATTATTTTTTATAATACAAATTGTTTCAATTTAATTTCGTGTTTTTATTGAGTATGGCGACACGTTAAAGTTAATTTAATCGGGAGTATATAAAGTTTTTTATTACTTTAGGACTAAAAGTAAGAAAAAATTATACTCACCACTGGCATAAGGTGATTCGCAAAGTATGATAAAATCGATAACATTATGTTCCATTTCTAGAACTGTTGTCGTTTTACTATATACAACTGTTATACAAGGTGTTCTACTAGCTTGGTCATAAGGCATTCCACCAGAAAATATCACGTAATATTCCCTAGAATCAAATCAAAATAACTGTTTGTTTGAAGATACAGGTCCATAAAAAATCCAAAATACTTCGCGGATTGTTTGTCTAAACTCTTTCTCTAAGGTAGCTTAATAAAAAATCCATAAGAGTCAAGTTGAGTGATCTTGATAGCCACGCAAAGCAACTTATTTATTTGCTGAGAAAAGCTTTCCGAAGCAAATTCATTGAAGTTCTGACCGTGTATAGGGTAGATCGTTTGAATGAGAATGAGTCTTGCAGCTCCAAAACATGGAATTGACAGTACGAAAACGCTTAAACATACAACACACAATATGTGTGCGTGAAAAAAGTCATTTTATTTCAATAACTTCAAACTTTAAACGGAATACATGGTATGTTCATGAGTTCTTGGCCTCATATAGTGAATAGAATGGGTTAGCAAAAATATTTATGAACGGGTCTGAAAAAGTTTTACTCCAGAAAATTATAAAATTATTTTTAGTGACTGCCGCCTAAAAACAAAAGAAATTGCAGGCACAGACATTTCTCAAGGTCGGCATATAAATATGACATAAATTATTACAAAGTGGGAAACTAGAATTCTGAGTAGAGCTTTGCCACGTTATCTGATCAAATGTGAGAGGTTATGAAACTATGGTTTTTTACTACGATCCCATTTCCAAAAACGATTCAATGGAGTAGTATCGGAAAGCAGACCACTTGCCAAAAAAAGACATAGGTCATGAAAAGTACCAAAAAAGTGATGGCTACAATATTTTGGGAATGCGAGTATATCATTTTGGGACTTTGACGAATCAAGTACAACCATAAACTTGGCATATTACCCTGACTTACTAAGACAGTTGCATCATAAAATATACCATTTCCTCTATTCACCCCTGTAAATTATTTCAAAATTTAATATTTCGAAAATATAGTCTGCCGTTCTTCAAAGAAGAAAACAACTACTTTCCTGGCTAATGCCTCGACGAATATTGAATTACATCTTCTCTGAGAGCGTTTTGTCGATACCAACATCCCTAATGTTTCACAATTGCAAAGAGACAACCCTCTCTTTGCAATAAGCACTGACTATTGAGTCAATAAATTTAATATTTATATCAAACGTCAATTTGAATTTTAGTTTCAACTCAAAACCATCACCTTTTAACTTTTTTTTCGATTGTGAAATATAACCCTGTATATAATAAGAAAGGGAATATATTGTATTATAGTTTCACAAGCCTTACCCCGTTCTAGACGTCTTCCATTCAACTTTCGAAATAGGTCTGCATTGCTCTGGTTTCCCGTCTTTGGTAAATTTCGCTGCAAATAAATCCATCAAAACAAATTAAATTTTCGAGGAGTTTCACACTTACCATGAGGTTGCGATATATGAATATATTTAGTAGGTGATTTCAAGCTCCACGTGGTTAAAGTTCCGTCTGTGTGTGAACACATAAATTGTTTTCCTTCGTAATGCCACGAGATAGATCTTAATTCACTGGTTAACCACCTCATATCAACCATTTTATTCTTAAGATCCCATAAGACAACTTGACCTGAATCAAAACCTATCAACAACTGAAATATAATTACGTTAAACTCATTTGGAAATTGGATAATCAACAAAACGTACTTTACTAGCGTCTAAAGGGTTATCACTTAAATGTACTATTGCCCCGGGATGTGTTTTACGAGACCTGGGAAACAAATCGAATTGTTAATAATCAATTTATCTATAATTTTTGTTGTTAAAATTTCATTATTTTATTTTTTTTTTCTAATTGAAATTTAGTTTTTAAAGCATGTAAAAAATTTCGACTTTTTAAGTCTTTATCAAAATATGACTTAATATGACAAAATATGACAATTATTCGTAGTTGGAAATTTGAAAACATAAATTTATCAACTGAACACACTATTTACACTTCCACTACACCAACATTCACAATTACACTGGTGACGTGCGTTTCGATAACCAAGTTATCGTCTTCAGAGACTGAGTTACCTCCTTCAAAGAATGAGTCCCGACAAATTGACGTTCTGGGCGTCTGCAGGGGAACTAGGTGTTCTTGAGCCGCGTCGAGTAGATGTTGCTCTAAGTGGAATTATATTAGACAACCCTTCTACACTCGAGTAGTTCGAGAGGTGTCTGTAGTATGGAGATACCTGCGGATATTGGTCATGAACTTCTATATGTTGTAGTGCTCAGGAAACACGTGCCTTGGTAGCTTGCACTTCTCCAAAGAGAGAAGTCCTGATAAATTGATATTCTGAGCGTCTGTAGCCAAACTCAATGTTCATGAGTCACATCTGCCTGTCGAGTAGGTCTTGAGATAATATTGCTCTAGATGAGATTATTTTGGACAGCTGGAAAGACCATCTTGCCATGGTTGTATCAGTAAAAAAGAGTCAGGTTAGCGACTTTTCGTTTATGCTCTAAGATACCCAGGTTTCTGTTTGACTCTGTGTCGCCCATAAGTCGGATTGCTCTCTTCTGTATTGAGTCCAGCATCCTAAAGATATTCTTGAATGCCTGGCACCAAATGTGCTAGAAATACTCCAAAGATAAACGAATCTGGGATTTGTAAAGGATTAGAAGCTGTTGCAGAGGATATAGCTTTTTGGTCTAAAAGAGGGCTGTAAGTTTTTGTGAAGCTGCCTTAGCTAATTCGGCTCAACACCTAACGAGCGAATTTGATATTTTATGTCCAGACAGGACCAAATCCTGAACTGTAGTGCCAGGCTTCTTTACAAAAACAGCAGCCTGGATCTTTGCTGCATTACACTCGAGCAGATAGCTTCCACTCCAATCCTAAATGTTCTCAAGATCGGTATTAAAGGTGGTGATATATTGCTACCTACGGATTGGGTGTTAGCTGGTTTCTTGGGGTGGCTGATTTAACCAACGATATCGTCAGCGAATTTATAGATCGGGTTTGCAGATTTTTTGAGTAAATCGTTGATGTACAGGAGAAACAGAGTAGGTGACTATATGCATTCCTGCGGAACACCAGTGTTGACCTCAAAATTCTCTGAGGTGTGTGCATCCATAGCGATTGATCGGACCTTAGCTACGAAGCTAGTAGATGAGCGAGGACGACAAACCGTATGATAATGCCATACTAATTCCTGTCAGAAGCCTTCGATATGTCCGGTCTGATTACTCTGGATTCTCCATATTCCTCTATAGCTTCAGTCCATACATTAGTGACAAAGATCAGGAGAATTCTAGTTGATATATGTTTCCGAAAGCCGTATTGATGGTCGCTGATGATGTTAGCAGACTCAAGATATCTCAAGATTTGCTGGTAAATGACTTTTTCCATGACATAGGAAATTGCTGGTACTTAAGCAATTGGACGGTTTTTTTTCTTTTTTTTATATGGGATGAGTCAGAAAAACTTCCAAATCTGCTGGGAAAAGACCTCTTTTATATGATTGTATTGATGGTTGGTTGGTTGTATTGATGATGGTATTACATCGGGACCAATGGCTTTATTGATATCCAAGTCTCTGAAGTCTCTGAGAATTTTTGCCACATGTCGATCTCGTAAGTTCTATTTCTCACACAGATGACCCGATTCTTGGCAGGCTCGGTGGTATTTTTCCCCGCGAATCAAAAAATAAATTTGAATAAATTGAATAAATTTGTTTTTTTGCGATTGATCCATCTACTCCAGTCAACGGTGCAATTTTTGTCTCACAATGCAGAATTTCAGAAAAAAGCTCTCGTAGCAAACTAAATATTTCAATACTACGTCTAGATCGTAGGGAAATAATAGAATAAATTATATAGAAACATTGTTATGCTGATTGGTATATCTGGAACCTTTGGTTGATATTCATACTTAACACACCACTACACTTACACTATCCAAGACGATGTAATTGTTAGTAAAATGTATTTAGTATGTCTCAATTGTAAAATTCAATTGAAATAAAGAAAAACATATTTGATACTCACGCTTCAATAGTTTTGTTCCAGTTAATTACGTAACCGGAAAGATTGAAGTTTTCTATTTGAATTACATGGACGTTTCCTCTTTCGCTGCCAACATAAAGCCATTTCGACTGTAAGGGAAGGTGCATGTAGGTAATTCTGCAACAAAATTTAATGCAGTCACCTACCTTCTTTATATATATATATATATTTATATATTTATATAAATATATCTTTATATATATATATATATATAAAGAATTCTACTCGTTTTTACTAATTTTTTTTTAAAAAATTGAGGTCTATTACTTTCAGAACAGATCCTTGTACATAAATTTGTAATTAAAACTGGTATACATATTATTAAATTGTTTGAATTCTAGCATAATTTGTTGATTGTATTATTAAATAGCTCACCTATCCTTTTGGAATTTGAGACTTTGTACAATTTGCGGGATCCTTTGTCGAAAATTCCACAAGTGCAGTGTATCGTCTGCTGTTGCTGAAATAAGTGCTCCCTCGTTGACGAGAAATTGGAGGTGGAGGACGGCAGCGGAGCCCGGGGGACCATCCATATCGTGTCGGACATGAACGTCGACTCCCGGTTGACCCAATCTATTTCATTATTGTTAAGGAAAATCTCACAAAAACGATTTTTTGTTGTTGGAAATTAATTGATTAAATTCGTTTGAACATGCCTATGACTATTAAAAAAGTTTATAGTATAGTTTATTGCCATTATATTATCTGTAGACAAGAGTTAAATTTTATAGGAACCAATTGATCAAGGCATAGCGCAGTTAAATTTGTATTTTTTCAATAGAAAATATAATTAACTTGAAGATCCTTGCAGAAGTTGATATTACTATATCTATACCTAAACAGAAGTAGACTGGAAAGTCTAAAATTATGGAACGTACCTACACAGCTCAGTATCATGAAGGGTCTTTACGATGGATACCAGTTATGTTAATAGATGAAAATTTTACTTAGTGAAAAAATTTTGCAACGACATCCGTATTCAAGAAAACATCGTTAAGGAAAAATTATTTATACACATAATTTGTGATTTTGCCTAAGCTAAAGGCTTAACGAGCTAGGCAAGAATATTGAAGTTGCCCTACAATTCCAGGTCACACCGAAGTGAAAGGAGATGAAATAGCTCGCTAAATCGGAAGCAGACAAGCCCTTTGTGGGACCTGAACACTTCCGTGTATCAGTTATAGAACAATAGAAAAAGCATTAGTGAAGAAGGTAAGTAGAAGCAAAATTAATCAATGAGACAATCAATAGGGGGTTAAGACTCCCTTGGAAACTATAATCAGAGAAAATCCGCTGAATGTATCAACCTAAGTAAGAACAATTTACGAATACTAACAGTATCGTCGGAGCACTGTCGCTTCTATAGACACCTTAAGACGCTAGACTAGCAGATAATGCGATTTTGTCGCCCAGAGGACGAAACTTCTGTCCACATTGTCTTGAAGTGAAAAACACTAAGGAACTCCAGAAAATGGAATGGAAGTGTAAGGAATGGAAGCCGAAGATCTTTGGCAGCGACAGCCATATCACATTCTGGACTTTCTAAAAGGAATAGGATTAACAGATCAGCAGTAAAGACTGGGTTCCCCAGACACAATAGATCTTTTAGGTAGTAGTGTATATGATATCCGAATATCTGCGGGTCACAGTGTATATGATATCCTAATATCTGCAAACATACATACATACAATTTACTGGCAACATTATAATAAAATTTAATTCGAATATGTTTCGGAAGCTGATACATCGCATGAATTTGTATTTGTATCTGTCTCTCATAAAGGGCACAAGCTACACGGTTCGTACCAATTAGTATTCAACATAACTTTTTTAAGGTAACATTTATTAATAAAAATTTCGAGAGTTAAGCTTGAAGAAGACGTATATGTTTGGTTTCTTTTTTTCCTTACGATAACTGCTGCATCTCTAGAATATTCTTTTCTTTATTAGTAGTTTCTTGTTGGTCAGAACAAATTTTTTGGTCTTTAGGAAATTCTTCTGCATAACTCGTTCGAGCTGCAATAACATGTCGTTGTATTCAACATTCGAGTATATTCTGATTAACAATATCTAATTTTACAAATAAAAAACTTTCAATATAATTATTGTTAACTTATCGTCATAACTATCAATGAAGGACAGTTTATACACAAACTCGACAGAATAGACATTTGCAGTCATCTTCCAACGCAGTATAAACAAAAAACGATATTTTTTTTTAAAGAAATGGTTGGTTATGGAAGCCAATATGCAGGTGTAGTGGAAAATCGAAATTTATCACCGTCAATGAAATTAAAAATTCCTCCTCAGCGTGTTTGTTCTCAGTTTTTTAGTCTCTAAATACTGCATGGTCCTACATGGAAGTTTGTTTTCTTAATAATCAATACCATTATCATCCAGTTAACAGTTAACAAAAATTATGGGTAACGTTCAAGGATATAGACCATCAAGCTGGTCCTGGTTTCATATTTTCATATTTTCTTTCTTTGTAGCATATTTACATTGGTTTTGTAACTTTTTTTATATAGAAAATTTCTAAGAAGGCTTGTTGTTTATTTGTTTACAGCAAATTAGAAATGTCCACGAAATCTAAGATTCTGGAAAGTGATGATAGTATATAAAACGAGTCTATAACAGCCAGACTGACAGAATTTTATAGTGAACGCATCGGTACACGGAAAAGTATATAATAGAGTTAATGGTGAATAAATTAGTGTGTTAAATATTAGTGAATAGTTTAGTGCAGTTATAGACAAAGTAATCCATCACCCGCTACAGGGTTTTAAATTACAAAAACATGCATGGTGGTCATTCATGACGAATTCAGCGATCAGTAGGAAGAAAGAGAGAACACTTCGTCAACGGATTGTAGGGACGAAGGGAAGCACCGATAAACTACCAGTCCCGTAAACGGATAAATAGATAAATATGACTCTTTCTATGGTGAATCTAGCATCAACTGTCGTGCAGCGGCAATCTCGTGTAGTCGTATTGTTCTTATTGGCCTTAGTTTCATTTGGTATGTTCTGAAGGTCAGTCTCATAGTTACTACATACTCTATGGATGTGTTGGGCTTGTGTTTCTATGGTGTTACATAACAACGCCACTTTTGAAAATATGACTGAGAAAGAACGGAAGCGAAAACTGGACTTCTACAGAAAAAAACTGTCAGTTCAGCGAAGTATCTTTAAAAAGCAAAACACTTCTCAAAAGCTGACTACAGATGCCAGTTACATTGTAGCATTCAATACTGCGATTTTCTGATGGCGAATTTGTAGAAAGTTGTATGCTTCAAGTACATTTTATGCACTGAGAAAACAAAGGAGACAGTACTGGAAAAACAATTACTATTGTTGAAGTTATTCATGAAACAGTTTGTCTCGCAACTTCAATCAAAAATAAACGAGTTCAAATTCTGTTCTCTTGCATTGGATGGACATAATTGACTGATATTTATAAGAGGTATTGTTGACAACTTTTGTTTAATTGATAAATTAGATCTGATGTGTTTAATCTTAGTCTTGAGTCATTGCAGTCTGAATATTCTGATGTACTTTACTATACTCAAATGAGGTGGCTCAGTGCAAGAAAAGTCGAAAGAATCTCTTTCATGGAAGAAGAAGGATTGAATCAATGTGAACATTTGAAAATTATTACCTGGATTACCTTGGTGACATCAATATATTGAACTATAAACTTCAGGAAAGAAATCAATTAATCTTTGTTATTTGGGCAATAATGCAATCAAATCTATTTTCCAAACGACTAGTCAATAATGACTTTTCAAGATTAAAAACTATTGCAGTTAAGGAAAACAAATTTAAGAGCTACGAGAAAAACGTGAAATGTCTTCATGAATAATTTGAGCGAATAATCAAAGACTTAAGTTTTTCGAACAGGACCTGGTCATTTTCAGTATGCTGTTTTATGTAAATTGTGAATCAGTGAAACCAGAATAGCAACTCGAGCTGATTGACTTGCTTTGTAACTCTGAATTGAAGCAATTATTTCTTAACGTTCCTAAAATTGAATTCTACAATATCGCGTTTCTCATTATCGAAAGATAATTCCGATGTTTGCATCTTCCTACATCTGTGAACAGGAGTTTCCTACTATGAAGATTCGCAAAACCCGCATTAGAAATCGATCGACTGACGACAATTTAGCTACCCAAATTTTACCAGATTAAGAACAGCTTTTAGAATTTCAGGCAAAATTTCATCTGTCGTTTGCGCCATCATTCTCTTCTAAAAAATAATCAATTTCCGTAACTTCTTTTACTAACTTTCTACCATTGTACCATGTATAAGTTACGTGTGATGTAAAAATCAAAAATAAAATTCATCGCTTATAATTTTTTTTTTGGCCCTCCCACATAATTTATTGTTTTATCTGGCCCTCCCAGCCCTAACTATGAGGAAATATACGATATGACGTATTTAAAAAAAGTATAACTCAACTAAGAGCGACCGTGTAAATATTAGTATATTTTCCAGATAAGAGACCTGCAATTTTAATTAAAACTTTTTTTAGATAATTTTGGGATTATAATAAAAGCAACCGGAGCAATTTTGATGTGAAATGCCTCACGTGTACTTATACAAAATCAATAACCGGAGTTGATAAGCCCTTTTCCGGCTAAATACACAGATAAAATCCGAAGTTTCCACAGGTTTGGCAGATGAATTTTTCTCACTAACATCATTCATTTTATATTATAAATCTTAAGAAAATAAACCGTTGGAAATTTACTTTATTCTATCAATAGTCTTGTTTATTAGACTGAAAATAAACTAAGTAAGAAAGTGAAAAAGCACCCATTCACAAAGAAATCGATATTCCAATGTCCCTAATTTATTTAAATGAAAATTAAAGAATTTTGTCAATTTTTTGCAATGGGGTTTTTTATTTTAGTCAATACAATTCATAATTGATAATAGTTTATTGCATTTATTAAAATTTGTGAGTGGATTTACATTAACCATAATACTAGATCAAGGACTGAAATTGAAGAAACACCAAGACGAAGCAGGGAAAATGATTAGCAAGATTCGTAGAAAAACGATCAAAGCTGGAACTAAAGACCAAGCTCCAACTCATTAGAGCTCATCTTTATCCTCCTTATGATGAATGCTTCTACAGCATGGATACACACAGCTTTGAGTCACCGTAATAAGCTTCAAGTCCAACAAAATGTTAGACTGAAGCAAGCAGTGGTTGCCGCTTGATATATCAGAATCCAGATATATCCAAGGTTAAACCAAAAGAAAATAGGAGAAATGATAGAAATGACCGTTAGAAGAAGATTTCAGAAGTTTAAAACCCTTCTCATCATCCGACTGAAGTAGCTATAGGTCCGTATAAGCCAGGCATACAAAGCCGAGAAACAGTTGGGTCAGGACCAGCAGTTATGACAAATAGAGAAGAAAGAACAAAGAAAGAAAAGGGTCCACCTATAAGAAAAGGATAGCTTGATACTTCCATCAATAGAAATGAGAATTAGAGGGCGTATCAGAGAATATTGATGTCCCTATCCAAAGAAATGCCAGCGGTGGAATTAAGAGTGGAAAATCAAAGTTCATTACAGCATAAAAAATTGAAAACGCAACCTTTAACATACTCGTTTTCTGTTTTGTAACCTTTTAATGTTATATAGGTCCTGTGAGGAAGTTTTTTGTGTGAACTTTTACTGTAATAACGGTCAATAACGTTACTATTCAAGTAGTGGAGTGAATAGAAAACATGCCTTTTATCTAGTTAAATGATTCAGTTTTTGTATCGCTCTTTAGTCGTCTTAAGTCAGTTTCTAGAGGCTGCGCCTGAAAAAAAGAAGAGAATAGGTGGATATTTTCTTTTAGTCATCGTTTTTCAACATATGCAGTTTGAAAAGATGAGTTTGAATTATGTGTGTTTTGTGTCTATTTCAAGATGAGTTATACTGCAAAAATACTATTTCTGGTCCGTCACTTGCCGTACTATCGAGAATCCTATCTTTACAAAAAAAAAAATAAGAAACGCCCCACTGCGAACTGAATTGTTAACAACTTGTACAAGTCCGCATGACATTACTTAATTTTCAGAATCAGTGAATCATTTAGTAGTATAGATAAACAAGAACATTACACAAAAAGTTAATCCGTTGGAATTCCTAAATTAAATCGAATAATACTAAGAAAATAATGGAATATTTTTTCATTCATTTTATCAAATATCAAATTATTCTTAAATAAAAGTCTTGTGAACGATAAAGTATGTGGCAACCGTGGCTTCAGGATCAACCATGTGCAAGTGTGGGGTGTATTGTCATAGCTATGAAGTTAAAAAATTGTTTCCCAATATGATTCTACTGTTATAGAATATCCACTGTATTGTATCTATATTTGGGCAACAAAAACAAGAAAATACAAAAAATTTTCTTAACAACTTTTTCAGTGAAAGATTTTTTAGCTCAATGGGCCTTTGTATTTAATTTTACTGAAATTATATTCGCTTGTTATATTAAGTACAATTTTTAATGATGGGTTCCTTATCTACGCTTGAAAGCCGATTACAGTTGTATAAAGTGAGAACATCTGTGATAACATTTTCATTTTTTTATTACCGGCATTATATTATATGTATGTGAATCGTGTATTAATGAAGAATGTTGTACTCTTTTTTTTATTCCAAACAGTTTAAATGGGTGTATCTTTCAGAAAAATTTTTATAAATTTTTTCTGCTTTCTCAGTCCTTTTCATTTTCACCACTAGCGTTCTAGATTTAATGCTAACGACTTTTACCACAACCCATTTAAAAGGCCATCTAAAACACTTTGGAGTTTATGAGTTTTCCTAAAAAAAGTAACCGTTTTCTGTTGTTTGCATTGAATAATTTTCTTTCAAACGTTTGAGGTCAAATGAAATTGCTATAACAACATGTAAAAGTAAATTATAGTGTAGAAAAAATTAAAAAACACATTTCCATAGTTGATAAAAGAATGTAATAACTTCGAGAAAATTAGTTTCGATGTGTTTTATACTGAGTTTGACTCTCTCGAATTCGTGCTAATGGGTTACAATTTAACATGATCCTAGTTCACACAGTTTCAATACCCCAGCTGAAAGATATGAATTATTCAATTCTTTAGTTAGCAGTAACAAAAAATGATAAAAATGTTTTTATCCACAAATATTGTGGATTGTGAGTTATTAGGTGTGAACATTCTTATCTCAGGTATCATTAGAGATAAGATATGTCTTGTACACCGCCAGACATTTTAAAATTAGCGGCTAGTGCTACAGATAATCTCCTACCTAACAAGTCAAAAGGTAAATATGATACGGTGTACAAAAGTTTCATGGATTGGCAACTGGCATAAAAAACATCGTCTTTTTCTGAAAATGTTATCCTAGTGTATTTTGTTACACTTGCTAAAAAATACAAGTCATCATCATTGTGGGCATATTATTCTATGCTGAAAAGTACATTGAATATTTACCATGGTATCCACCTAGAGACTTACATGAAGTTACAAGCATTTTTAAACCGAAAAAATCTAAAACTTTTACGCCCGAAGAAGTCAGAAAATTTATTAAAGAAGTGCCAGATCATACCTATCTAATGACAAAGGTATTCTTACAATAACATAATTTTCAGCTTAGAACTTTCCAATTTAATCAAATTATTTTTAGGTAACCTTAATCATGGTGCTAATGGGAGCGTGCCGATCTAATGAATTATATTCTATGAAAACTGAAGATATAGAAGATTACAATGGAGCTCTTTTAGTGAAAATACCTTTCACAAAAACAAAGATTCCTAGATCATTTACTGTACCAGTGAATTTTACGATCTTTGCAAAAAATGCCCATCATTATTTTTAAATTATCAAAATGGCAAATGTACTATTCAAAGAGAAGGCATTAACATTTTATCTTCTATGGGAAAGCACATTGCTATGTTTTTAAAATTGAAAAATCCCGAATTGTACACAGGACATTCGTTCCGAAGATCATCTGCAACAATTTGCGTTAGCGCAGCGTTAGCGTTACAGAAGTAAAGCAGTTAAGGGGATGGAAATCCACCATAGTTGTCGAAGTTTATATAAATGACAACATAACCAATAAAATAAAGATGGGAAATCAGATTTCAAACGAAATTAACAAACATTATACTAGCTCTAATTACAATGAAAAACCTTGTACTAGCTCTAGTGCCAGTGAGGTGCCATGATTTTCAATCAGACTCAGATGACTGACAAAGTTATCCCTGGCATGAATTTTAACGATTGTAATGTAACTATTAATAATTATTATGTAAGTAAATAAACATAAATATATATATATATATATATATATATATATATATATGTATATATAGTTGTGAATAAAATATAGTATTCAACACGCGCATAATCATCATCATTATACACTTGTTGAATAATATACTATTTCTTATTTGATTTCAAAACCTTCGTAACTTCGTATGAACAATAATAATTGAAAATTACAAATTTTGTTCTTATTTTTACAGTTTCTTCGGTCGATAATCTCCAAATTTTCACTTATAATCTCCCTAGAGCTTGAGTTATTTCCGGAAATTTTTTTAAAGTGCAAATTTCTTGAAAATTTCCCTGGCCTACTTCGTTTTTAACGTGCTCATAATAGCTTCACCTGTTTGTAGGTTTGTTTGTTTGTTCATAATTCTACTTTGTGGTTTATTACTGTTAGTTTATCCCACCTCTTTAATTGCGTTCGTTAGTCGAGTGTTCTAAGGCATCAACTTCCTGATTCTTCGGTGGTGGGTTCAAATCCCGTTCACGCCGTGAAAAAATTTGTTTTTCGGCTTTTTTTTACAAATTATCACTGCCAATTTTCTCTTTACATCGAAACAAATTTTACAACTGCCTGCCCTCTGTTAGAGATTTACTATACTACCTGTTTCACTATTACTTTAGAATTCGATTTTTATGTTGTTCGAGAAGAACTTTAAATCCGTGCACCCTCTATTGGAGATTAAAAATTCTAATGATTAGAAATTGAAGAAAAATTTTAATTTTTGACCATAAATCGAATTGAAAAGTGTATAATGAATATAGTTTAAGAAAACTAATAATCATACTTCTAAAAAACATCAAAATTAATAGTTAGAAATATTCATTTTTTAAAATACGCTTAAAACAATCATGAATGAAAAATAGAACAAAGTAGAACAAAGAACCTGACGCTTTTTTCACAATACTACCAGTATTTTCCATTCATTATTGCTTTAAGCTTATTTTAGAAAAAAATTAATTTCAACTTTTTAGTTTAATGTTTTATTTTTTTTTTAAACTACATTTATTTCGGATACTCATCTTCCCCATGTACTCAAGTACCTGTAAGACTTTTTAGCCCTATTTAGCAGTAAATTTGAAACGACTTTCGTCAGGTCAAATAACTAATTTGGCTGAATTTACATCCCCCGTGAATAAATCCGGTTTTGAAAATTATTAGTTCTTTTTTAGAAACCCGTAATTATCAATTTTATACAAGCTCATGAATACAATCTGGTATAATATAACTTGGAACCGTTTTTAGGACGGTTTAATAGTTCATCAAAGGACCGCTATTATCTCTCTCGAGGGTAAAACTTATCATTCAACAACTCTCCTAACAAAGGGAAGACTAATGATAATCTACAGGTCGGAAGAGGCCGCGGAGCGTATCCTTCCTGTTAGCAGAAGCATTCCATTCTTTCCTTTACCCTATTTCGCTTCATCATTTAACGGTATATATTTATTTACAGTGTGTTCATAAAAGAACAAGAAATATTGAGATTCTCGTTATGTTCACAAAGATAATGGAACAGTTACAAATAATTCATTGAAACAAACAAATTAGAAAATTGCCCCTCTGTTATAATAAACAAGCATGAAATTCCACAAAAGAATGAAGTCAAATATCTTGAAATCCATTTGTATGAGGTACTTTCTTATAGGAAATAACTTTTCACAAAAAGAAAACAGATTACGAGTAAACTTAGAAAACTATATTGGATAATTAGAGACAAATCAACTATTTGGACATATGGAATCCAATTATGGGATTCAACATTTACATTACAAAGAAATTAAAGTGATCAGTGAGTCTTCAGTCTCATCCTAATCAACAGGTCAAAACCTAGTGTCAGAACTTATTATCCGAGGTAGACTCAAAAGACTTACCCCGTACAACATCTCTAGCAAATTTGAACATATTTTATATGGCATTTTAGTTTTAGTTATCCTCTACGTTTACTAGAACAACGCCAGACTGTATAGAGCTCGTTGAGCGAATTGGGTTTTCTATTAGTCGATTGTTAAATCAAACGTATTCTATTTTGCGAAAGAGCTATAGTAGCTTCCCTAGTTTTTGTAATTCAACTCACTATTACCAAATTTCCCATACTGTACTTAACGTACAATTTAACACATACAATTGATTATTGAATCGTTGAAAAAATCATTCCCATTAAGGTTGATTACAGCAGGAGATTTCGAAAAATACCCTTCGTTTAGTTCAATAGAACAATACACTCTAATTACAGGAATGTAAAACAAAAGAGAAAATTATTAACATAAATGAATACACTGTAAATAGGACATCGCGTGATACATGTACTTGTTGAAAAAAACTTTACGTGTATCTTAACACATTTGTGAATGAAATAATACTAAAACAAAACATTTCATAGTTGAATAATTATATTGAGAATACTAATAGTGAAAAAGAAAAAATGCAATGATATGAATTGTTTAATAACAGTTGTTTTTTTGTAGAATCTATCCTATTTCTTCTGTTTCTTCTAAAAATTCATTCTGTCTTTAGTCTTCTATGTTGTTTATGTTGTTTCTTTGATCTCTTATTCTTCTTATTTCTTTTCTTCTCTTTCTCTAATTTTGTTACAAAAGCTTTTTTTATAGTCCGGTAAAATCAGTAAAATTGTTTAAAATACAATTGAAAATAAAATTTTAATGTTCCCCATCATATTCAAGGTTAAAGGTCAAAAAAATGAGACGATTATCAGCAAAACAGTGAGTTTTAGCATAAAATACCTCAGACAAAAATTGTGGATCAGAAAATTACCTACAAAAAACGTATTGATACATTTTTTCCTACGAGCAATCGTTTCTGAGATATAACGATTCAAAAAGTTGTAAAAGTTATAATGTTACAGATTTACTGTATTTAATGGCTATAAAGATTGCACGAGAAGTACCAAAGCTGCAGAACAACATCGACGAACTTTAGCAACATCTTCGTCAATTGATAATTTCTTACAAATACTCACAACTCGGTTCAATTCAATGTTGTAAGAAAAGTTTACTGCTGAAAATATAGTGTTGAAACCTTTAAATACGACAATTTTTAAAACTTTTTGAATCATTATATCTCAGAAACCGTGGCTCGTAGGAAAAAAAGTATACATACATTTGTTGTAGATAATTTTATGATCTATAATTTTCAGCTAAGATATTTTCATGATAAAACTTACCGTTTCGCTGAAAATTGCGAAAAACTCATTTTTTTGACCTTTTACCTTGAATAACATTTTTTCTATTCACGGAAATGATGGGAAACATACAAATTTTACTTTCAATTGTATTTTAAACAATTTTACTGATTTTCAGCTTGAAGGGAATTTACGTAACTTCGAATGTCTAAATTGACCGGACTATTTTTCTCTGTAGTTATTTGCTAATTCTTCCCCAAATGGTTCCCATGTTTTCTTTTTTCATTATCTCATTTCTGTGTTAGCTTTGGTATAGTTTCGTATTCCTCCTTATTTTCTTTGCTTCCTTGTTACCAATTTTATCTATTTTATAAATAGTAAATTAAACTCATCAGGATGTTTGATAAATCACCGCCATATTTAATTAAGGGAAGGAATCAGGTGTTACTATTGACAATTAAGTGAATACAAACAAAAACGATTATCTATTAAGCATCATCAAAGACCATCCAATCCGAACAAGGAAGATGTACTCACGTGACATCACTAATGCGCTGAAGATCAAGACTCACTCACTTCTAATTATGAAATTTTCTTGAATCTGTCAAAAATATACATATCAAAAAGAAAAGGTTAGTAAATTTATTTCGTTCTCTTAAAATTAATTTTAACTTTTCCATTTAAGCTACATCAAAAAGTATATATTTCTATGAAATCCTTTGAGGAAGTAACTACAAGCTGTGGAAAGAAAACGAGGCGATAGACGTAAAAGTGATTTTAATTAAAGATATAACATTGTAACGCTCTTCATACAAAAGTGGAACTTATCAAGATGGTGGAGGCTTTGTCTAACGGTTTCCGTTATTCGACAACTTCACTTTGGTTGAAATACACAACGCAGGATATCCCTAGGGCTTGAAACGGAAACGTGAACCATTTAATACAAGAATCTCGAACGTTACAGGTGACAAAAAGCTAAAAATGGAAAAAGAATAATAATTGTAAAAGGTAATTTTTGTTTATTAACTGTAATGAACAATAGAAAATGCTTATTTCGAATATTAATAATAGTTTTCTATCAACATACATCAGTTGTTGTTCTTAAGCCTCCCTGCTTATCGTACCTCAATAAAAGAGAAAAACCTAAACATCCGTTCAGCATACAACCAAGGGCACATCTTTACAAGCATCAATACAAGAGATTATTTCGGTAATATTACGTTGTACTTTACTTGGAATCAGTCATGACTCATTCTTCCACGAGTGTGTTTGTAATTGTGACTCATAAATGTCTTCGTATCCTGAAAGCGAGCATGATTCTAAAGCACGCCGCAGTAGGCCACGTTCAAGAAAGTTGCACGAGAACCAGCACGACGATAAGCAGAGTTTTTTTATGTAAAAGAGGGTGAACCCTACTACAATCGAATAGTTCGAGTGGTGCCTGCTGCATAGAGATACCTGCGGATATTGATCATGAACTTCTCTAGGTTGTAGTGCTCGGGAAAAACGTGCTTTGGTAGCTTGCACTTCTTTAAGGAGACGATCCCGATAAATTGATATTCTGGGCGTCTGCAGGCAAACTCATTGTTCATGAGCTATGTCTGCCTGTCGAGTGGGTCTTGCTAATATTGCTCTAGATGAGATTATGCTGGGAAGATCATATGACGTAGTAGTATCAGCAAACCAGAATCAGGTCAACGACCTTTCTTCTATGCTCTAAGTTGTCCAAGTTTCTGGTTAACTCTGAATCGTCTATAAGCCGAAATGTTCTCTTCTATATTGAGTCGAGCATCTTCAGGGTATGCTTGGGTACCGAACTCCAAATGTGCGAGCAATATTCCAAAGATGGATGAATCTGTGCCTTGTACAGGATTAAAAGCTGCTGCGGAGTATATAGCTTTTTGGTCTTAGAGAAAGCTCCAAGTTTTTGTGAAGCCGCCTTAGCTAATTCGCCTTCGTCACTATGCCAGGTCATATTATTCCCAACAAGCGAATTTGCGGTGATGTCAGCATTTGTAAAAACAGCTACTTGGGTCTTTTGCTGTATTAATTTCAATCATATTGGCTGGAAGTGATAGTGCACAAAAACCTCAACAAACATGGTTTATCTTGAAATGACTTTTTTTCATATTTGCGTTCAATCTAACTCAAACTCATACGACGAACCAATTTGTGAAATTATATCATGATTGTAAGGGTATTTTTCTTTGCATAATTATGGAAAAAAATTTTAAAAATCGAAGTAATTTGTTCAAATTCCTGTAAAAATGTTAATTTCCATTATATTCTCCCACAATGAGGTTCATCTTCTTAGACAAACAGAATATTTTTAATTTCAGATGAAAATTGCAATGGATACAATGCACGCAATTGGATAACGAAACTCGCATCCTTCAGTGGACATCGCAGTTTAACGTATTTTTTGTTTAAATTATGGAAAAAAGCATAACAGCAGTTCGAAATATAAATAGAATGATGTCAAACTTTGATTAAATCTCAAAACATCATTTTGAAACTACCTTCTAATGTGGTTTCCCCCACATTAGATTGCTTTCATTGTTAAAGGAGGCTTATTCCAGCCGCAGAAGATAGTAGACAAATGCTTATTTTAGAATTTTGCACAACTCTCATCTAAATTTCATCTTCCTGTCATGATCTAATAATTTTCAACGAATCGACTATAAAATTTTGCAATTTTCGTCTGTCTCGTTAGAATACATTTTCTGGCTGCTGGTTGTCCGGACAACCTTCTTTATGTTGTATGCTTTTGTACTTTAACGCTGTATTGTGTATCCATTTTTAGGAAAAACCCTAAATTGTACATGAACATTGTTTCACTCATCCGAATGTGTAATAGCCATTACTCGCGAATAGAATACTATACTTTATACATGCTCGCTCTTGTTATTTATATTGTCGTTGGTAGAAGCGGTTGATTTCTATCTTTCTAATTTTACCACAACTATAATGCCACAATCGTCACTTCGCACATTGTAGCTGATGATCAATGAAATGAAATTTGTAAATATGCAAATGTATCAATAAATAAAACACGATTCCATAATATTATCTTTGTAAATTGTCAATTTAAGTATAGATTCACAGCCTCGACTTTCTTGAAGTTTCCGAAAAAAATTGTTAATAATTTGCTTATGCGATATAAAGAGAAATTTATGGATTTTGACGAATCTAGTCAGATATTTTCTACAAATTATTGTCGTCAGTTTTGTCAATAGATAAAATCAGTGTCAAAAATTCAGTTAAAACATACAAATGAAATAAAAGCATATGACAAACTACGAAATTTGTGAGTCCTGACCTGTCGTAATAAACATTTGATAATACATTATACGTGCATTTTAGATTAATCCAGAATTTTCAATAATTTTTCTTTTGAAACCTTTCAAATTCTCATCGTACTAAGTATGTTTATACGAGCGTTTTGAAAAGATCCAAGTTTCAATGAAGAAAGCTACTTGTAATGCATATGAAGATTAATTTTTCAAGTAATCTCGCGAAAAGAAAATATTCGCATTTGATATCTGGTTTTCCACAACAGAATCTCGAGTTTTTAATTTCTTTTCAGTCGAATGTAAGAGCTGTTTTCTTCTTGTTATCTCTTTATTAAACACGTTGAAGAATCGGATGTGTGTTAAAATAATCATCCACTACTTCACCTTTCATAAACTATATCTGACACATTTGAAGCTAGCTCTTTATTTATTTTCACATCTTTAAAATCTTTAAAAACGTTGACCTCGCAATTTATTTTTAATCTGCCGGAATAAAAAGAAATCGTGCCAAAAAAAGACTGTGAGGAGGATGACTACTCAATTCGATGTTTTGACTGGTCAGAAACGGATGTGTGAAAGCTTCCATTGTCTTAGAGAATAGAAAACGTTCTACGTTGCTCTTACGAACGATGGTTATGTCAGATGACAATCTTGCAATATCAGTTTATGGAGAGCATCGATGTTTTCTGGCACAACAGCCGATTTTGGACAAATCTTCACGAAATTCATCGTGTAGCGAAGTGCGACCACGATTGAGTTCGGAAAACCATTGAAACACCGTGAGTCGAGATGGTGTATCTTCATCAAAAGTCGAAACAATGCTTGATCAGCATACTGTTATTGTTTTGATCCATGTCCATAGTCATAGAAAAGTTTCCATTTTTTGACCAAGATGAATGTTTCAAGAATCTGTAAACAACTCAAACAGCACTCGTACGACAACCTGTTCTGAGTACATTCACCAATAAAAATGTCAAATTATATGGCAATGTCAGATTTGACATATTCATATCAGTGTTGCCACATATCAAAACTTAAGTAGCAACCCTCGTGACAATTATTGCCTACATAATTTTTGTAATACAATACAAATAATTATTTTTATATTAATAATCTTAATAACAGCTACCACTTTTCAAAGCAGAAAAATTTTATAAAATGGGTTATTTATTCTCTTCTTAGTTAACAGTGAATGATACTTTGAGGCCAAAAGAAAATTTCAACGACAAAAAAAGTTAATTTTAAGCAACGTAGTTACAATATATCTCCTCACAAATTTTGTTATATTTATGGGGAATTTATGGTGAAGGCATAATTCAGACCATTTTCTGAGAATGTGAAAAAGTTCAGTGAAAGAAAAAGAAGATAAGAAGTCGCACTGATATGTCGATGACTCATCAACCTTTTTAATTATTGCTACGAGGGTTGTCCATGAAAGTTTCCAAGGAGCTTCGGACGCTAAGAACGCTGTTAGACGAAATTTGGCAAGAATGGCGTGTAGCTTCGATCCCTTTCTTAAAGTTCCCGCCCCGATAAGCTCTCTACAACGTTCGTTTTTGTCATGAGAGCCGTGAAATATGGAGTTTCTATTTGATTCTCACACCAGATGTGTATTACGCTCTGTGATTCGTTATTTGTATGCAAAATGTTCCTTCAGTGGACATTCATTCCCAACTGTGTAAGGTATATGGAGAAAAGTATGTAGTAAGTAGTAATGTGCAGAAATGGTACAGATAATTCAAAGACGGACGTATCGGCGACCATGACTGTGACAAGTAATTGCGAAAAAGAAAGAAGCTAAGTTGAAAGATGAAATAGCGATGATCGCTGATGTTAGCAAGTCCTATATTCATAACATTTCGAGAGACCGCCTAGAATATGCCAAGGTTTATGCAAAGTGGGTCCCGGAAAAGCTGACGGATGACAACAAACGGCAACGTGTGGAAGCGGCTCCCACCGAAAACCTTATCTTCCCAAATTAATAAAACACTTGGAAGGGCACATTTCATAACCAATAAAGAGCTGAAAGAACAGGTTTTAAGTTAACTTTGCGGTACGACAGCATACTTCTACGACTCGGTCATAAAGAAGATAGTACATCGCATGTAAAAATGCATATCCAAATTCCCAATTTGCCATAAGACTGTCTTCAATATATAGAGTGTGTCTAATAGTATTTTGTTCCAAAACTATCTTTACAACTTCAAAAATTCATAACTTCGGACATAAACAAGATGTGGACACCACAACAGAAAGCTCAATGCGTGTCATGGTTCATAGAGATTAAATCAGATACACAGGTTCAACGGAACTTCAGGACAAAATTCCAAAGAGACCCACTATCCAGACCCTCCATCCGTGCTTGGGAAACAAGCTTCGTGAGTACCTGATCAGTATTGCACAAAAGTGGAGCCGAGCGACCCAGCACAAGTCCAGAAAATGTGGAGTGAATACGGCAAACATTCCAGCATAATCCGAAAACTTCAATTCGTCAGGCTTCAAGGCAACTTCAAATGCCTACAACCACAATCCACAGGGTTCTTTATGAACAGTATCTGTAAGCCTATAAGGTACAGTTGCTGCAGGCCAACCAACAGATCAACCAAAACGTGTGGAATGTGCCGTAGATATGTTACAACGTATTGAGCATAATGAAGATTTCTTGAAAAAGGTTTGTGTCAGTGATGAGGCCACGTTCCATGTGTCTGGTACAATAAACCGCCGCAACGTACGAACTTGGGGTTCTGAAACCCCGCATGAAGTAGTCGAGCTTTAACGAGACAGCCCAAAGGTTAATGTATGGTGTGGGCTTATTGAAACCAAAATCATTGATCCTTTCTTCTTCACAGTTACTAGCTGCAGGTACCTAAATATGCTTCAAAACTTTGCTTTTCTTCATTTGGAAAGAATTACAGCCAACTGTTTACTTCCAACAGGATGGTGCACTACCACACTGGTTGATAGCAGTTCGGGAACACCTCAACGAAACTTTTCCCAACCGATGGATTGGACGGGATGGCCCAATTCCATGTCCACCAAGGTCTCCGGACATAACACCTCTCGACTTCTTCTTGTGGGGTTATTTAGAGGACATTGTTTACTGGACACAGGTTAATGACATTGATGACTTGAAACGCCGCATTACACAGGCTTTTAGTACAATCACAAACGACATGTTACAGCGTACCTGGCATGAAATTGATTACAGACTGGAAATGCTTAGGGCCACCAATGGTGCGCATGTTGAAGTGTACTAAAAAAAACTTTTGCAGTAATACATGCAAAAGACAGAATATAAATATTTTGTTTATTTTCGTTTTCCATTCCAATCCAACGTTTAGGAAGGTTTGTGACACCTTGGTTATACTGTTTTTGAACTTAAGCTCAATAACACAGAACTTTCTGATCTTATTTCATGGAACTTTTGCAGTATGTCGTGTATCTTTGTCTTTTTGTTAACTGAACCTATAATATACAGGTAATAATTAAATAAATAATAAAACCACATAAATTCGCATCATTTGTTCACTGTACACCTTGGTATTGATAGCTCGATCATATGAAATGATTTCAAAGTACCCTACACTCCACCCGACATACAACAAGACTTTCCGATCGAATCAACTTTGTAATGGGTTCTGGTAATTGTTTATATTGCTTAGATAAATGTATAAAAAGTAACAATGCGTCTAAAGAAACGACCAAGGACAAGGAGTTATTTACACACTTCTAGTTTCGCTTGAATCTCAGTTAATTCGTTTGGTTCTATTCAAAAACTTTTATATATCTTATCTAATAGTTTCAAAACACATGTTTAAATTGAGGTGTATAAACCCCCTGTAAATAAATCTACATGAAGAAATCTAGATGTAGCTCGTACCAGCAGAAAGATATGCCGTAATTTTCTCTGTGAACATATATGAAAATGGTTAACCATCTAAAATAAATATTTATTTTCAAACGGGTTTGCTTTTGACTCTTCTACGGATTTTATTTTAGCGAGCGAAAATTTTATTAAAAACCTTTTAGTCCATTTCGTTAAAGTGGAGGAAAAAATTTTATCTTTCTTTGCAGGGTAGGTATAGTGACAGATTTTATTTATTATATTGAGGTAGCGATATTAAAATATTAACAAACGTTCCCCTTATGATGAAATACTGTGGATATTGAGATTTTCAAAACATGTCCGATTTTTTGAACACAACTCAAATTATTAAAAGGACTTATAACACATTATCGCTTGAAAGTAAAGCCTACCAAAGCAACGCAACAGCTACCCGATGTCGCCGGCGCCAATGCCTTATCCATATATCCAAGTTATGTGTCGACTTCTAGTCGGAGGAACCATCAACTTCACCCCTTAAAGAATATTATGCACTTAATTTAAAACAAATCAATCCACGATCACTCTCCTAAATTCTCTAATCCTTAGTTTGGCAGTGTATCTTGCAAGATACATGACTTTCCCTGATTTTTTGCTTAAATTTAGCGCCTTTATTTTAGTTCCATCACCTACAGTATCCTCACTTAGAGCCTTGTACAGTGGCCTTTCCATCACTTGTCGTGAAAGTTTGTTTTTAAAATTGGAACAATGAAATCAGCAGAAAATTTTACTTCAGCAGCTATATTCTTTCATTCCAAAGGACTCTGTAGACGGGGATGGAAATGGAAAAAGTTTGTAGATGTATCACTTTAGGCAGCAAGCAAATTTTTAGATGTGTACGTTTTGATGCAGCAAAAACAGGAAATGGGAACTTTGGATCAAGTAACAGATTTAGAAGATAAAGTTGCTTATTTGGCAATGTATTCTCTAATATACATAAACTAAGAAGCTCCAGAGCACTACACTTAGAAGCGCTTGGAATAGAAGACGAAGATCTCTGGACATCCCATATTCTAGACTTTTTGAAAGGAGTGGGATTGATGGAACAGCGGTAAACACGGGTTCTTCAATATCGCAGAAAGGGAGACACAACAAATCCTTTGGGTCGCGGTGTATACGAGCAAAATGATGAGCCAGTTGAAACTATATTTAATATAAAATAGGCGATGGCATTGCTTTGTGAGGAAACAGAAATCAAATACCCAAATGCATGAGAAACCTATTGGTACCATTTGCATCTTTATATTTAGCTGAATGTGGTTTTACTGCTATAAATGATTCACTGATAAAAAAAGAAATCGTCTGGATATAACAAAACGGAGAGATTTGAGACTGGAGCTAACCAAATTGGAACCTAATATAGATTTTCTGTGCAGTAAGTACCAGGGAAAATCTTTATTCAAATTATTTGAAAATTGAATTGCAGTTTTTCACTATCTTCTTCTTTCTCCTTCCTTGTTCGGTCTTGTTCCATGGCGTTAACGATTACCATGGCAAAAGGTGTAAGGTTCTCTACCAAGCGAAAAAGTTTGCCAGCCATTCTTATGCCGGTTCGGTTTCAAGTATTTCTGAGCTAACTTCACTGCACCCCTTGATCTTGCCCTTGAGTGTTAGCTAGTTTAGACGACATTTATCACCTCTCGTGGTAAATTCTCTTTGTGTCCATGAAATACGAAGCATTCTTCGGTGAAGCAACATTTGGAATACCTTCAGTTGGTTTATCGTCCAGCTCTAGCTCTACTCCGTACAGCATTACATACATAACATTCAACTATGCGATGTCTTCATTTTAAGTTTTGATTTTATCTTTGCAAAGACAGGATCTCATGTCATTGAAAGTTGCCCGAGCAATCTCTGTTCGGCACTTTATCCCGAAGTCCGTGTTAAGATCTTCTGTGACAATATTCTCAAGGTATTTGAACTTGGAGACCCGTTTAATTTTGCGTTCTTTGAGTTGTAGAGTAGTGCCATTGTGGGGTTGCTTTCTGAATCTCTCGATTTCCTAAGTTAAAATCGATGAAAATGTACTTACTTTGTTTTGTTAGCCATTTCTAACCATAGCTCTGTGAGAGAGATGTTTGTTAGGTTTATTGTGGTTGCAGTTATGCATTTTTGGCCCTGACATAGTGAATGTTCCTTTAAAAACCAGGGTTGATTGTAGAATGATATGTACTACGATAGATCGACAAAGAAAAGATAAAAAATAAATGAATGGAGAGAGAAAGAAAGGTCAGGACGAAAAAAACCGTATGTGGGTGACGGGTTTCCTATCAATGGCCAATTAGCTGATGAACCGGTTTTCGGAAACCGCAGAAAACCTGCAACACAGACGATCGACGAGAAGGGATTCGTAGAGGGTTTCATTTAATGGTGATAGAGAAGTTATCTAGAATACAAGGTAATTTTGCTATCAGCGGAAGGGGAGGATACAGTAATTTCAATGGTACAAATCATATAACGGGCTTAGAGGTAATTTAGATGGCTCGGAATAGGGTTATGTCAATATTGACATGAACGGTACTACTAGTGCTGAATTGGCAGTTGTATTGTACTGAGAATGCACTACTTGTAAGACAGTGTAGTTTTTTGTGGTTGAGGTTAGGTTAGTTTATACTTATAAATGCCGTTTCTTTGAAGACGATCTGAAGAACGAAATTAACTGGGAGTCATTTAAGATCGATGTATGAACTTTGCTTCAAAATGCCTTTTGCATTTAGAAAAATCATAAGCAAATTCTTGTGCGTTTTCAATTTACTAAATAATTAATTTCTACCAGAAGGAACTTCTAACACGAAAGACCAATTTTGTATAAAGAGAATTATTTATTTTCCTCAAAAACGCTTATGATTGAAGTTTCCATCAAATTATACCTTTGTTTCCCTTTTTATCGAAATTATAACTTTCCTCTTTATCGACATCAAAATGTTGTTTTCTGTACCTTTTCGTTTTGTTGACAATGTATAAATACGTAATACTATACAAAATATCGAGTAAATCATTTTTTTGGAATTAGATCTCTTACAGCACAATATATATCAGTCAGTAACAGAGCTGACATAATACATACGTCGGAAAAACGTGATAATAAACGACATCTGCACGAAAAACACGTGAAAATACTACAGAAAAATATAACAAATGCCACCTCGTTATGGCTATCTAATTTCACTGGAAATGAAAATATGAAAAAAAACCTCCTTTTTTCAACATTTCCTACGAAAAAAAATACAATTTCCATTTTAATTATACATTAATTTAATTTTCTTTTTGTCTGTTTGCTGTAACAAAGAAAAATAATGAACTATATAATTCAATTAAAGTGAAATATTGATTCCATTATATAATGTACGAGGACAGTTTAATGGAAATTATTTTACTAAAAATAGTAGTTTACGTAACAAGTCCCGAAAGTAGTCTTTTATTGGACCAGTGCAAGCCTGCGAGTCCAGTAAAATAGCAGGGCGAGCTGCAGGCTTGCAGGACTCGTCTGTGTTCTAATTAGGTCACCAAATTATTCTATCAAGGTACTAACATTGTGTAAATGGGTTAGTTGATTTGGAAAGAGTTACCACTCTATTTGTGCAGTAATTACTATCATTTCAATTGACGGGACTGAGAAATAATTAATCGAATTCAGAATAAGCAGATAGATTAGATTAAATATTATAAACTCACCCAGGGTATTAACTATTTTGATTTATAATTTCCAAAAGGTATCCGGCTTATTCATCAACTATGTTAATTAGCAAACAACGCCATTTTCCATGATTGATGACAGAGATTTAGTTCCATTTATTCTAATGAGTCGATTAATCGGGGACCTTTTCGTAGTTATAGCTATTTTCGGAAGATGGATACTAGGATTTTACAATAGATTGCTAATTTATTCCCCTATGAATCTTGCCAGTGAACTCTAGAAATATTCAGTATCGGACTGGGGTCCAAGGACTAGCTGAAGAACGGACCATAATTAGAGACGAGTGTTAAAAAAATATTTTTAGGTGCAAAAATGAAGGCGCTAGTTTCGAAACTGTTTTTATGTTATTTGTATCAGCATGTATATTTTAAAATCAATACATCAATCACAAAAATTAATACCAGGTACTAATACAGGTACTACAGTATACAGAACTATGTTCTTTGGCCTTAGGAAGTTGCTCATAGTGATCTACGAGGAAACAAAGATCTAGAGAATGAAAATATTGAAACAAATCGTTCATACTAGAACAGCTAATTCGGTTGCTTCAAGGAGTGATTTCAGTAAAGACCCCGGTAATGATATGGCGGATAGATCAGTATTCTGTACTGGAAGAATTAAGATATAAAACAAATATAAAGTAAACAAATAATGTATACTATCATTTTTGGTTTGTTAGACACTGTTTCCGGCTTTGCTTGACAAATCGAAGAGACATTTGTTCAAGTTTATTATTTTGAAATTCAATGATTGGATTACGGATCGATAATGTATAGTTTTTAGGTCGGTGTTTCATCTTCTTATTTGATTTTTCTCTTTTTTAAATTTTTTGTTTATTTCTGCGAGGTTATTCCATTCATTTCAAGGATCTTTTGTGCTCGTGAATATACTTCTATATTATCCAAAATAAGAGAAAATCTCGGATTCTATTCATAGTCCGAGTCTATTTTATATTTATGGATACTGAGCTCAAAGCCGATTTTCATTTAGGAGTGTATGCTTTTACATTTAGAAACGCACAAGATTTCCGAATTTATATCTGCAGGAAATTACACCACACGCAATTTAATCTATCCGTGTCTAAGATCGATATTTAATTTCACACGGGTAGGAGTATTATTATAATAAAGGGAAATTGAGAAACGACCTTTGATAGATAACTGGCAAACAATTTTGATGATAAAAATTACGCAATCAAATCAGGATATTGCTCCGAAAAAACCGTTAACCATAGATTGAGCTGATATTTTTCAGTGATCTGATTATAAATCTGATAGTTCCGATAACCCCAAAAAGTTCAGCCTCGAAGTATATTATAGATTAGTTCCAGTAGTATGATCTGATCATATTTCGAAATATCCGCATGACATGTGTATTATCTGTTCCGAACGCGCACCCAACAAAAGAAGAAAAATCATCATTTTTTTCCACTGCCGACTAAATATTCTATCTCCTTAAAAATATTCTATCGTATGATTCAGAATCCACCGACTGTACTGTCTTTAATTCAGAAAAAGTTTTCAAAACTTCATGCACCGTTATGCATACAACTCATTGGAGCATCCTCTCTGGTGATGTGGATTTTCTAGATTCATAAAAACACTAATTAGTCTGATATCCAATTATGTTTCCCTCAGGGGTATTGAAAATAAGCAAAATAAACCCGGTCCACTAAAGGTTCACGTATATCAGCAAAGAACATGCGATCTTTATCTCACCTAAGGAAATTATCGGATAGTGTCTTCTTCAAAAATTAAGTGAAACTATACAGAAAAATTTGTCATGAGATAATAAAAGCTGCCAAGGAGATTCACTATAATAAGGGACACGTCAATTCTAGTAGAGTTTTTAAAGAAACATTGTCCATTGTGAATGATCTAAGAAATAAGGCTTCTTCATCGATCATGATCTCTACTTCACTTGATAACCTCAATAATTACTTCGTGAATGTAGCCAGGAATTTATCAAATTCTATAACTTCTTCTCATGAACCGCTTTCATATCTCCCTGATGCTAATGCTAACTTACACAGTTTCTTCTTTATGCCCGTAGTTTTAGCAGAGCTTCGCGGTACAATTAATGACATCATCTGGAGCTGATGGACTTACATTAAAAATGTTTTCGAGTCTGCCCGATTGTACATTAAATCACCTTAACACTTTAATTAACATTTCATTTCGAAATGGCACTTTTCCCGATTGTCTTAAGATGGCTATAATTGTTGTAATGAAATAATGAAAACAGTTTTTTAACGATGGGGTGAATTGATACAAACACTATATATTACAAAAATTATTTATACACTATAAACTATGCACTTATTACTAAACACTTATCTAATTCTTAACATACTAATTTATTTAAATTTATCATTTGGTTAGTTTTTACTATTCCGATGTGTCGAATTATTTACTAATTCCAGATATTAAGCTAGCGTCTAATTATATACAACCAATTTCTAGATAATTCGGATTTACAATGTAGACAAACAAAAAGGCCTCGTCAGAAATTATCTCTTTAAAAACAAACACAACAAACAAAAACTATACAAAGGATGCCACCAAATTTTATATTCTATTAACAGAATTCAATAGGACCGACTTTACGGTCTATGTTAATGGGCGAGTTCATAACAATATGTATTGACAGGGATCCACATGTTTTTTTTGCCCATGACATGTGGTTTCAACAAGACGGTGCCACATGCCACACGGCACGTAAAACAATGGCCAAATTGAGAGTCGCCTTCGGTAAACAGTTCATCTCACGTTTGGGGCCCGTCAATTGGCCACATAGATCGTGTGATTTAACGCATTTGGACTATATCTTATAGGGCCATGTTAAAGGTAATTTCTACAGTGATAAACTAGCAACGATTGACGTACTGGAAGCCAATATTGAAGCATTTATTCGTGAAATAGGGGCCGCTATGTTGGAGAGATTGTACCAAAATTGGACCTTGCGCATGGACTATCTAAAGCGGAGACTCGGTCAACATTTGCATGAAATTATTTTCAAACGTTAAATTATACTGATCGTTCTAACGAATTCAATGAAGATTTCATAATTTTTTGTGGTTTTTTTCGAAATCATCCTATACCTTTAAAAAATCACAAAATATAATACAACCCATGGACATAAATACCATTGGAAACTTACCAGCAAAGATTGCTCGGTACATGGGTCTACTTAAGGTCAAAGGATACACAGGACATTGTTTCAAACGCTCGTCAGCGTCTGTCCTGGGAACTATTTTTCATAACTGATATATGAAGGTTATGAAAAATGTGACGTTTCCTAATGTCAAGGATTGACTTAAAGTGTCACATTTAATAAAAGAATTAGATAAATGTATTTGCTCATCCTCACTAAAGTTTTAACTACATTGGATGCTCAGGTTTTAATTGACAATCGTGTAACTGATTTGCAGTGAAGATTTTCAAGAAACTAGAACAAGTTGGGTTAGGACCTTTGTTTATTGAAGGCTATACGGATGAGCCGATATACGAGAAGTGTGCGGAGATTCTTCACACAAAATCTTCGAGTCATGGTGAGATGAAAAAGACTATCTGCAGATTAAAAGGAAGCATTTGCCGTGAACTGACTGAAGAATTATGAATGCATAGGCTATCTGTGCGTTGGATACCAAGTTTGCCCCTTTTAGAACAAAATTCGAATAAATATTTCCATTTATTGACAAGTTTTAAGCAAAATAGGTAGATTATTAAAGATGGTTTCATTAGCAGAAAAAATGCTGGCGTCTGTTTTTTCTGGGTAGTCATAATTCATGGATTCTCTTCTTCAAAAAGGTAAAAAAAATAGCCTAGATATATTACACAAAAAAATAGTCTTGTTTCTTTGTTAGGCGGAAAACGTTTCAGACCACTCTCGTATAGAAAAAAAAAACAATTTAGTATATTCATGTAACGGCCCAATCAATGAATGAGTAATCTTTTCATTATAACCTTGAATGTATTATAAACAAATTGGTTCTGTTATTATTTTCGAAATTGAAGTTTATTATGTTCGTTTCGCGTGTGGGAACATAACCCAACTTGCACTTTAGCTTCGATCACGAACATAATCGATAATTATTTCACCGTGCAATCATAGAAATTGGCATTTCAATACTAGTTCCAAAATATACGACGAAATTATCGAGCCCACTTTCTACATTATTATTTATCAGGATTAGTAACAATACCATTGGATTGAATAACAAGTTTTTACTTGAGTTTTTTTCCTCCTAAAATAAATATTGGTTGGAGTCAATAATCAGAGTTACCTTTGTCACAAATAAAAATTTGTTACGATGTTTACTCAACATTGTATTTTATGTAAGAATGAGCTCCATTCCTAAACGATTTTTGGTGATTTTTTGTAATGGGTTGGTGCTCCTGAATAACAGTTTCATTTTGAAATTTGACTGGACGATGCCTTATTCAGTAATGTGCGAGGGTGATGTGATATTCCGATTTTAAGAAATTATTCCAATAAATTATAATGAGTTTTTAGACAAAGTAAATTTAGTCACGAACTATGGGCAAAACATACACATCTACAGCGAAGAAATTTCTTGGAAACACTTAACCTTAATATAAGGAGAAACTTGGCATGGGCATTCTTGAGGTTCACGAGTTATGCTGGTGGCATTTTTACCCCTGTGACGCGAACGCCATCTAGCGGTCAAATACGACAACAACGTTGATGCGTATGTCGTAAATCATCATAGCACCTTACCTTCGTCTTTCAATTCTTTTAAAGAATTACTGAAATACGAACTGTAGTGAATTGTATTTATAGAACAGATTAAATACCTTGTCAGACTAAAAAATGAGTTGTGGGGCGCGTGAAATTTCTATAAACAATCCGACCGATCAAATATGTAAACTGCTATTTACCATTTCAACAAATTTAGTTTTTTAGTCTTTTCAAAAGCCTAGATTGATAGAAAGAAATGTGAAGGAAAGTACCAAGGACTAATTACCCATATTGATTTTTTTACATGTACTCTACACGGATCATCAATCCATATTCCCTATGAAAACGTTCAACATGAATGCAATAGAGAATATTTTGGTTTTTTCGCACAGGAAATAATGAGACTGAAAAAGATTCCTTAAAAGACTGGAAATATCGAAATGTCAAAGATGATCAAAAAATTTCAATTACTCTTAAGGACGCAAGACATAAATTACAGCAGGGAAATTTAAATCAAGTGGAAAGAAAGAAATACTATTCAGTTGTATATTGTTTCATTAAATGGAAAGATATAGAGACACACATAAAATCATTTAAGAGAATTGAAAGCAATGAAAGTGAGAAGAAAAGTTGTTCGAACATTAAAACCAATACAAGATTATAGGTGAGGTTATTGTGAGCTTCTAAACTCTTGTAATTCTTAGATACTCCGGTTTGTCTAAGGATAAGAAAGACTAGAAACAGCTGTGGAAACGGTTCCCAAGTCTTACACCTCAGTAGCTTGACATATGAGAGAAATATTTACTGATAGTATATAAGTAGTAACAGAAATTCATGTATTATTGGAAACACAAATTTAAAGTAGCCGTGGCAGCAAAAAAATGACATGAAACGTGAAAATGAAGAAGGAACAGTTAATGGGCGAACGGCTCATCGTCGCAATGGTTTATACATTTTAATAGTGGAGATTTGACGTTGGAATATCTTTCCTGGTCAATGAGTTCACCTGCGTGGATAATTAAAGTTACAAGGGAAGTAGTAGAACTAAAACCATCACTTCTGAAGATACCATACATCGAGTTTCATAATTTTTAGCTAAGATTTATCGAAATTGTTGAATAATGTCTCACAAATTAACTTACGATTCAAGCGAAACGTCGCATTGAGTAGAAGTATGCAAAAATCTTCTTACCCAGCGAAAAGATGATCGTAGTTATCAGACGCATTCTTATTTTCGGTGATTCGAGTGGAAAGTCTTGATGTTTTATTTTAGATGAACAGGCTATCAATGCAATGGTATTATATAATGATAGTTAATGCGAATGTATGAGGTTCTATTGAGAATCTCATACATTTAGTTACCGAGTTCTCTTAAAAGACGATGTCAAACCACATACTGTGAAGATTCCGCGGAATATGATTGAAGAACTGGTGGTATTGAGCTCCTACAACATCCAGCATATAATCCAGACCTTGCATCATCATATTACGAGTAGTATTTATACAGATCCACGGCAATTATAGCGTGAATTTGAATTCAAAAGAGATGTTGGAAATGCATTACGACAATTGTTTGAATCCAAACCCAAATGATGGTTCTACTAAAGTCTCAAAGAGCTTGCTGAACGTTGGGTTGGAAGTATAGAAAACGATGGCATATATTTCGAATATCAAAACTTTATTAATGGATATTACTTATGAAACAATCTTATAAAAATTATTACGGGAATTTCTACATACTAATTTCAAAAACTGATAATTAAAACTAAGAATCAAAAATGTATAGGGTCAATTATATGTCATTGGTATAATTTCATCAGAAATTTGTATAACAAATTTTCAATACAGAGCTACAAATCACATACGCTTGCAATTTGATCAATCACCAAATTGGTTTTGTTTATTAACTCTTTCATTAGAATTGTATCCAAAACTGGAAAACAAAATTCTGTTAATTTTGGCATACTAACGGAATTTTAAATATTTCGTTTAAAAGCTCATATTAACTCTGTATTTGCCGAACTACATAAAAAATTTATTCCGTTTATATATTCAGTATTCGATAAATTTCGCAATAAATAGAAAATTTGTGTGTTATCAATATTAATAATTACGAGCTCACCTATTGATATAGACCGTGAAGGCGGTCCTGTTCCAATATGTTATCGAAACTAAAATTTGGCTGTTTTTGTGACTACATTTATACATAGAGGCGATTTCTAAGAGAGCCATTTTGTTTATTTACTGCAAGGCAGAGACTTTTAGTAGTCGAAGGATCTAAAATGTGCTTTTGGATATATAAAGCAATAGTCTAGCAGCAATGACAAGTGAGCTGATCGGTATATTTGAATAATTGAGATGTTGAGTCTTAGTGCAAAGTTTAGTGTTAAGTGTAAGTGGATAGCTAGTGTATAAATTACTTAAGTAATTCATGTGTATATAAATTCATCCCACCCGTTTTGTGTTTAAAATCTGATTACATATATGAGAAAAACAAAGTTCTTAACTAGCAACTGTGGTTGGATATCTCTGAGTAATGAGGTCCAAGTAATGTTTTTCCGTTACTGTTGGAACCATTCAGAGTGTGAGACATACCAAGCGGTTGATGCAACTCTTGGCGTTGGATCTTTAACAGTAAATTCAATTTTCTACGAATACTTTTAATGACACCATTCACTTTTATGTTTAATCTAGTTTCTAATGAGTGATTTATTAAATTTGATGTGGTAGGAAAATTAAATTCCTATCAAGTAATAAACAATCCGAATATTATTGTTCGAAAATCCTTAGGAAATCCCATATTAATTAATCTACAAAAAACATTAAACTCAAAATCCTCTTTACAAAATTAGAATATGAGCATCACTACTATGTTAGAGAAATTTCCTTCTAAATGCAAATTGCAAGAAATTTTATACAGCGAAAGAGCGTTACCTTAAACGGTTAGGTATGTTTATCCCTGGCATATCCAAGGGTTCACGAGTTTGTATAAAGTAATTGGAGCTAATGTATAATTACTTAGGAGTTGTAGTACGAGCTAAGAACGAAATAAATTAAACCAAAATACATTTTCATTTTTCTTAATTCTAATCATACTGGTTTTATCATATATATATATATATATATATATATATATATATATATATATATATATATATATATATAACAATAATTAGTTAAAGTTTATAGCAAATTTCAAGAATTTTTTTTCAATTTTTTTACATCTTAAACCTTTTTATATGTTTTTTTGATAAATCGTTTTGGTTTAGTTTCAAAGAATGCCATAATATTTGAACATGTGTAGTGCGGTCCATGAGTTCTTAACCTGACAGTAGCCGTGGAAAGAGAAGCAGTGTGCACACCTCGGCTGGTTTTGCCGCACCTTTTTTTGATAAATTTATGACGCAACTGCTTTAGTAAGTCCGAGTAATATGCCGCGTTTACGGTTGTATTTGTTTCTTTGAGTGATACCCTCGCAGCCCGTCAATATTGTAGCGCTAATACTTTTTTGGTGCGTTGCGTGACAATTGCTTTTGCGATATCACTCCATGGAATCTCTTTTGGATATCGGATCATAGAAAATACCATAGTTTTGTAACCTTCGCAGCAAAGCTCTAAAAATGCGCTGAAAATTCAAGACACCAACATCTTCTCTAGATTCCAATGTATACGCACGCAAGAATCTCGTCATGGATCTGAATAAATGATAACATGACGGTGCAAGGTCCAGACCAAATGTTGGATAAAGTAGGAGTTCAGTACCTCTCAGTTCTACGATCTTATTTAGCGCAATTTTCGCAGTATTTAAGAAAGCCCTCTTTTGATTAACTGTTTGGTTATTGATGAAACCATTGTTGTAACAACCTTGTTACGTATTTCGCTGTAAGGCAAGCTACGTCATAAAATTTATTTTTATTAATGCATAAAATTAAAAATTCTCTTTTCCTTCCCTGAATGGATATTCCCATTAATGAAAAAAATATCCCAATCTCCTTGTGACGGTATACAGACCCAGATCATGAACTTGGTATTTCTTTTAAGGCAATCTTTCTCTGGCATTCTGATTACTACTAATAGAAGAGACCACCGCAAACAAATATATTTTTAAATGACTTTACCAATCGTATTGTGCCGTTATACATTTGACTACCGTGATTTTTAATGTTTTAATGAGTGTCGGTAATATTTTTATATTGAACACTCTGTTTGCTGCAACTACGTCAACACGCACATTTATTCAGCTACTTATATCGGGATTAAAAAAATCCTCACTCAACAATTTTACGGTTATATCTTTTTTGATGAAGAACGGACTACTTCTCATTTTGATACTTTACAGCTAAAGCTGTAAGTAAGTTTCTTGAGTCAAATGAAATCTGTTAAAAGATCAATTTCATCGTCACTACACCATTTTATATTGACGCTGAATGTTTAACTAATAGATACCTACGTTGATTACACCAATGTAGGTCCTAATATTTTACGGAAAGGATACATCCTGAGAGAGCCGCATTTTGAACCTATAGCCAACAGTTTTTGAACGGGATCGTACGCCATTGCGGTTGGTTGAAAAGGGAAGCCATGACGAAAAGTCTGAAACAATGGAAATAAAAATCAATAACGATTGTTATTATACGGAGTGAGTTTTATGTATGGAACGTCTCAATTCTCACGAAAACGCCTTGTACGATTTTTATAAATAAAGTCTTGTGATACGACTAGTATTATGGTGGTATTGACATTGTTGTCAGATCTTTCCTTTTTCCGGAAAAATTATGAACTTTGTTATATTCAAATGGATCACCCTGTATGTTTTTTACATTTCGGAATTCTCATTAAATACTCATTATTTTTCATCTGATGTTTCCTAAACCTTAATGCCATAATTTCGGAGCTATTATTACTACATTTGCATTAACTCCGCCGAAGTTAAAATAATATATTTCAATAAATTATTATTGAGTTTATTGGAAGCCACAATGGAACGTTTATCTGAAAAAGAAGAAACACAAAAATTTATAAAAATCGTACAAGCCGTTTGGCATTCCATCACCCTATATGCAAAGTGAGATTGAGATTTTAATCTGAAATCAAACTTTTTTTGTGAACCAGGAAACTAGGAAGCAGAATAAAACATATAAAAATAGTGAGTGTATATATTTTAATAATTTTTTCTGTTACTATTTCAATTGATAGTATTGCAAAAAAATTCTACCGTCAATGTCAATCATGAAATGTTAGTCCGCCTCTGTGGAATGTAAATAATTAACGATTCATGAAAAGTATGTTGAATAATCATTCAATTACATTAAGGTAAATATTATATATAAATTTATCAAAATATTAAAATTCCTACATTCCAACTTATGTAACAAATTAATTTATTTATTCAATGTCCCTGTAGCGCAGAGGATAGCGCGTTGGACTTCTAATCCAAAGGTCGTGGGTTCGATCCCCACCAGGGATGCTAAGAATTGTGAAAAAACTTTCTTTTTTCAAGTCAATCAAATTATTGGAATCATTGTTTTAAGATTACATTACATAAATTATATAATTTGGTCAAATGCAATGACTGATTTCACAAAAAGTAACACTAATGTTGTACAATTCATTCTTGGAATTAATTAATTAATTAGGGTATGTATGCGCCTTAAAATTAAATAAGAAAAAACTTATACAGCGGAATTTCCATTCTTTTCGGTCAAATACGTATTTATCAGTCTGTACGGAGAAAAATGAGAAAATTCTATTAAAAATGTTCTGACTTTTCCACAATCTTCCATTTTTTCAAATACTCTGTTTGAATAAAGAAAACACGAAACGGAAGCCGAAAACTTTTTAATGCTACATTTTGTTTGATCTAAATAGATTCTTAGAAAAAAATGACGTGATGTATTAAATCAATTTATAATTAAAATTTTCTATATAATATATAATAACACCTAATTAATTTCTACGTAACGATGAAAAAGTTTCGTATAAAACGTTACGGCTCTTAATCAATATTCTCGAATAAGTGATTCAACGTCCCTGTAGCGCAGCGGATAGCGCGTTGGACTTCTAATCCAAAGGTCGTGGGTTCGATCCCCACCAGGGATGGTAACGTGGAATTTTTTTTATTCATTATTTTGTTAAATTATTTTCATTATAATAATAATAATTCAGAATAAATTTTTAACAGTAACAAAAAATCCAAATATGCTATGTTCTGAAAATTAACTTTGCACAATTCTGCTTTTTTTTAGTTAATTTTATTATATATAAGTTAAATTTATTAAATTCGTAAATTCTCATACTACGAGGCGTTGTCAAAAGAACCCTTTAGAGTGTGAGACATCAAGCGATTAAGGCAACTTTTGACGTTGGACCTTTAACAGTGAATTGAATTTTCTACGAATACTCTTAATGACTCTTATCAAAATTAAAAATACAAATGTTCAAGTTTAATTTATTTAAATCCTAGTAAATTCCTGAATTTTTATACTACGAGGCGTTGTCAAAAATTCGTTGAATGAATATATGATATCTGCAAAAATGTTTTCGTAATCCCGAAATTTCGTAATAGAAGAGTAGAAAGCATAAAATTGAAATGAAGTGCATTTCAACTAAAAACTTGTCTGAAACTTGCATTTCTCTACAGAGAAAATAGTTTTTAGTTTACGAAAATTGTAAACTTAACATAAAAACTTTCATGTATACCTGCTGAATCGAAAGCTATTATAAAAACTAAAATTACTTGCAAAATTGGAAAGTTTTTAACTACTAGATTTTTGTTGATATTCAACTATGTTTTAGTTATCATAAATTAAAGAAACTATGGCAATCAACTTACTGACTGAATCCCATGAAAAACTGTTAGCAGTTATTTCAGGCATTGGAGTAGAGCAACCAGAAGAGGAACAGTCATTCAAAAATACAAACAAATTCGTCTGTACTTTACAAAGCAAAATCGTCGTACTATAGTTTTCGAAAGCGACAAAAAGAGTGTGTAGTTGTACCACAATCTTTGTTCCAATTTTGGGTGCTCTTTTGAGACGGGTCAAAAAAAACAGACTTTCCAATGCCAATAGGAGCAAAACATTCGTCGAATGACATTCGCATTACGACCACACGATGCGTCCAATCATACCAGCGTCTAACGTTAAAAGCATGGATGGATCGTGTGATACCGGCTTAATTAAATTAAATTGAGTAGATCCGTGTGAGGAAAGCTCTGTTGTTCTGCAATTCATGAATAGAGTATAAAAATAGCAGAAAAACTATTTTGAATAAAAAAAGTTTATACCCCGTTTCTCGAGTTTTCCAAAGAAATTCATATAGCGTATATAGCGTATAGCTCTTTGCACTTCTAACACAAAGGTCGTGAGCTATCATCTTTTTAATAAAAAATAATGGCCAAAATATGTTTTCGTTGATATAAATTCATTGTCAAGCGAGAGATCATAAAAAATTGTATGTTCCCGTAGCGCAGCGTATAGCGCTTTGCACTTCTAACCCAAATGTCGTGAGCTATCATCTTTTTAATAAAAAATAATGGCCAAAATATGTTTTCGTTGACATAAATTCATTGTCAAGCGAGAGATCATAAAAAAATGTATGTTCCTGTAGCGCAGCGTATAGCGCTTTTCACTTCTAACCCAAAGGTCGTGAGCTATCATCTTTTTAATAAAAAATAATGGCCAAAATATGTTTTCGTTGACATAAATTCATTGTCAAGCGAGAGATCATGAAAAATTATATGTTCCTGTAGCGCAGCGTACAGCGCTTTGTACTTCTAACCCAAAGGTCGTGAGCTACCATCTTTTTAATAAAAAATAATGGCCAAAATATGTTTTCGTTGACATAAATTCATTGTCAAGCGAGAGATCATAAAAAAATGTATGTTCCTGTAGCGCAGCGTATAGCGCTTTTCACTTCTAACCCAAAGGTCGTGAGCTATCATCTTTTTAATAAAAAATAATGGCCAAAATATGTTTTCGTTGACATAAATTCATTGTCAAGCGAGAGATCATGAAAAATTATATGTTCCTGTAGCGCAGCGTACAGCGCTTTGTACTTCTAACCCAAAGGTCGTGAGCTACCATCTTTTTAATAAAAAATAGTAGCCAAAATATCTTCTCATTGACATAAATTCATTGTCAAGCGAGAGATCTTAAAAAAATGTATGTTCCTGTAGCGCAGCGTGTAGCGCAGCGTATAGCGCTTTGCACTTCTAACCCAAATGTCGTGAGCTACCATCTTTTCAATAAAAAATAGTGGTCAAAATATTTTCTGATTGACATAAGTTCATTGTCAAGGGAGATATCATAAAAAATTGTATGTTCTCGTAGCGCAGCGTATAGCGCTTTGCACTTCTAACCCAAATGTCGTAAGCTATCATCTTTTAAATAAAAAATAATAGCTAAAATATGTTTTCGTTGATATAAATTCATTGTCAAGCGAGAGATCATAAAAAAATGTATGTTCCTGTAGCCCAGCGTATAGCGCTTTTCACTTCTAACCCAAAGGTCGTGAGCTATCATCTTTTTAATAAAAAATAATGACCAAAATATGTTTTTGTTGACATAAATTCATTATCAAGCGAGAGATCATAAAAATTGTATGTTCCTGTAGCGCAGCGTATAGCGCTTTGCACTTTTAACCCAAAGGTCGTGAGCTACCATCTATTTAATAAAAAATAATGGCCAAAATATGTTTTCGTTGACATAAATTCATTGTCAAGCGAGAGATCATAAAAAAATGTATGTTCCTGTAGCGCAGCGTATAGCGCTTTTCACTTCTAACCCAAAGGTCGTGAGCTACCATCTTTTTAATAAAACATAGTGGCCAAAATATTTTCTCATTGACATAAGTTCATTGTCAAGGAAGAGATCATAAAAAGATGTATGTTCCTGTAGCGCAGCGTATAGCGCTTTGCACTTCTAACCCAAATGTCGTGAGCTATCATCTTTTTAATAAAAAATAATGGCCAAAATATGTTTTCGTTGACATAAATTCATTGTCAAGCGAGAGATCATAAAAAAATGTATGTTCCTGTAGCGCAGCGTATAGTGCTTTTCACTTCTAACCCAAAGGTCGTGAGCTATCATCTTTTTAATAAAAAATAATGGCCAAAATATGTTTTCGTTGACATAAATTCATTGTCAAGCGGGAGATCATGAAAAATTATATGTTCCTGTAGCGCAGCGTATAGCGCTTTGTACTTCTAACCCAAAGGTCGTGAGCTACCATCTTTTTAATAAAAAATAGTAGCCAAAATATCTTCTCATTGACATAAATTCATTGTCAAGCGAGAGATCTTAAGAAAATGTATGTTCCTGTAGCGCAGCGTATAGCGCTTTGCACTTCTAACCCAAATGTCGTGAGCTACCATCTTTTCAATAAAAAATAGTGGTCAAAATATTTTCTGATTGACATAAGTTCATTGTCAAGGGAGATATCATAAAAAATTGTATGTTCTCGTAGCGCAGCGTATAGCGCTTTGCACTTCTAACCCAAATGTCGTAAGCTATCATCTTTTAAATAAAAAATAATGGCTAAAATATGTTTTCGTTGATATAAATTCAATGTCAAGCGAGAGATCATAAAAATATGTATGTTCCTGTAGCCCAGCGTATAGCGCTTTTCACTTCTAACCCAAAGGTCGTGAGCTATCATCTTTTTAATAAAAAATAATGGCCAAAATATGTTTTTGTTGACATAAATTCATTATCAAGCGAGAGATCATAAAAATTGTATGTTCCTGTAGCGCAGCGTATAGCGCTTTGCACTTTTAACCCAAAGGTCGTGAGCTACCATCTATTTAATAAAAAATAATGGCCAAAATATGTTTTCGTTGACATAAATTCATTGTCAAGCGAGAGATCATAAAAAAATGTATGTTCCTGTAGCGCAGCGTATAGCGCTTTTCACTTCTAACCCAAAGGTCGTGAGCTACCATCTTTTTAATAAAACATAGTGGCCAAAATATTTTCTCATTGACATAAGTTCATTGTCAAGGAAGAGATCATAAAAAGATGTATGTTCCTGTAGCGCAGCGTATAGCGCTTTGCACTTCTAACCCAAATGTCGTGAGCTATCATCTTTTTAATAAAAAATAATGGCCAAAATATGTTTTCGTTGACATAAATTCATTGTCAAGCGAGAGATCATAAAAAAATGTATGTTCCTGTAGCGCAGCGTATAGTGCTTTTCACTTCTAACCCAAAGGTCGTGAGCTATCATCTTTTTAATAAAAAATAATGGCCAAAATATGTTTTCGTTGACATAAATTCATTGTCAAGCGGGAGATCATGAAAAATTATATGTTCCTGTAGCGCAGCGTATAGCGCTTTGTACTTCTAACCCAAAGGTCGTGAGCTACCATCTTTTTAATAAAAAATAGTAGCCAAAATATCTTCTCATTGACATAAATTCATTGTCAAGCGAGAGATCTTAAGAAAATGTATGTTCCTGTAGCGCAGCGTATAGCGCTTTGCACTTCTAACCCAAATGTCGTGAGCTACCATCTTTTCAATAAAAAATAGTGGTCAAAATATTTTCTGATTGACATAAGTTCATTGTCAAGGGAGATATCATAAAAAATTGTATGTTCTCGTAGCGCAGCGTATAGCGCTTTGCACTTCTAACCCAAATGTCGTAAGCTATCATCTTTTAAATAAAAAATAATGGCTAAAATATGTTTTCGTTGATATAAATTCAATGTCAAGCGAGAGATCATAAAAATATGTATGTTCCTGTAGCCCAGCGTATAGCGCTTTTCACTTCTAACCCAAAGGTCGTGAGCTATCATCTTTTTAATAAAAAATAATGGCCAAAATATGTTTTTGTTGACATAAATTCATTATCAAGCGAGAGATCATAAAAATTGTATGTTCCTGTAGCGCAGCGTATAGCGCTTTGCACTTCTAACCCAAAGGTCGTGAGCTACCATCTATTTAATAAAAAATAATGGCCAAAATATGTTTTCGTTGACATAAATTCATTGTCAAGCGAGAGATCATAAAAAAATGTATGTTCCTGTAGCGCAGCGTATAGCGCTTTTCACTTCTAACCCAAAGGTCGTGAGCTACCATCTTTTTAATAAAACATAGTGGCCAAAATATTTTCTCATTGACATAAGTTCATTGTCAAGGAAGAGATCATAAAAAGATATATGTTCCTGTAGCGCAGCGTATAGCGCTTTTCACTTCTAACCCAAAGGTCGTGAGCTATCATCTTTTTAATAAAAAATAATGGCCAAAATATGTTTTCGTTGACATAAGTTCATTGTCAAGGAAGAAATCATAAAAAGATGTATGTTCCTGTAGCGCAGCGTATAGCGCTTTTCACTTCTAACCCAAAGGTCGTGAGCTACCATCTTTTTAATAAAACATAGTGGCCAAAATATTTTCTCATTGACATAAGTTCATTGTCAAGGAAGAGATCATAAAAAGATGTATGTTCCTGTAGCGCAGCGTATAGCGCTTTTCACTTCTAACCCAAAGGTCGTGAGCTACCATCTTTTTAATAAAACATAATGGCCAAAATATGTTTTCGTTGACATAAGTTCATTGTCAAGGAAGAGATCATAAAAAGATGTATGTTCCTGTAGCGCAGCGTATAGCGCTTTGCACTTCTAACCCAAAGGTCATGAGATACCATCTTTTTAATAAAAAATAATGGCCAAAATATGTTTTCGTTGACATAAATTCATTGTCAAGCGAGAGATCTTAAAAAAATGTATGTTCCTGTAGCGCAGCGTATAGCGCTTTTCACTTCTAACCCAAAGGTCGTGAGCTACCATCTTTTTAATAAAACATAGTGGCCAAAATATTTTCTCATTGACATAAGTTCATTGTCAAGGAAGAGATCATAAAAAGATGTATGTTCCTGTAGCGCAGCGTATAGCGCTTTTCACTTCTAACCCAAAGGTCGTGAGCTACCATCTTTTTAATAAAACATAGTGGCCAAAATATTTTCTCATTGACATAAGTTCATTGTCAAGGAAGAGATCATAAAAAGATGTATGTTCCTGTAGCGCAGCGTATAGCGCTTTGCACTTCTAACCCAAAGGTCATGAGATACCATCTTTTTAATAAAAAATAGTGGCCAAAATATCTTCTCATTGACATCAGTTCATTGTCAAGTGAGAGATCATAAAAATATGTATGTCCCTGTAGCGCAGCGGATAGCGCGTTGGACTTCTAATCCAAAGGTCGTGGGTTCGATCCCCACCAGGGATGTTGGGCAATTTAAATTTATTTTTATTTCAGTTAATGATTAATTACATCGATGACATTGGTATGAATACAAATTATTCTTCTATAGTAGAGAGTTAAATAATGGTTGCTACGAAAATTTCAATATTTTCCTTTGAAACCTTCAAGTGCAGACTAATTAATTTCGAAATTATTGAGATAAAGTGAAAAAAAAAATTGCACTTTCTCCGATGTACGAAGTTGTTTGAAAAATCTTCGATCTCAACCTGAAGATGTCAGCATATATCAATAAACGAATTACTCTTCGGAATTGATAAATCACTCCCCCTATCAATATTAACTAGATCTAGCCCGCAATGACTTTTTCCTGTTCCAATACATCAAATTTTTTTTGCGGTTAAGAGATTTCCATCAGATGAGGACGCTATAGCATTCGTAAACGCCTATTTTGAGGAGAAAGGCAGAAACTTTTCAGACAAGCCTCGAACATGTCTCCAAAGTTCTCAATAGCAAAAACGAAAGGCTGATAAATCGCTCAGCTTAGATCTTCTTAATGATTTGGATACAAACACTACTTTGATCTTGCGCTACACTTTTCAAACTAGGCTTGAGGCCACCTAACATCTAACTATGTTCAGTAAAGTTCTTTTCAAATTCGAAAGCATCCACCACTCGCCAAATCTTGTTGGGCGAACTGATCCAAGCCGCTGTTCTCTAACCACCTTTGTTTATATTTCTCTTCTTGTTGCTCTTCTCCAATACCTGAAATAACTGCAAACAGTTTTTCATGTTATTCTATCTTTTTACCGTGGTTTCGGATTAGGGTTCCACATTATTGTGAGGTAATAATATTTTACGGAAGTTTGATATTACAATGTGTTTCTTGAAACTCTTTTGAGCCTCTTCATAGAAAGCACAGTCGATTCGTAATTTCGGCTTGATTGAGTAGTTTGAAGGGCTTGATCAGTAGGTTGATTGCCACAGTTTCTTGAATTTATTACTACAAGTTTGATAAGGAAAATATAGTTGAATATCAACAAAAATCTAATAGGTAAAAACTTTTCAATTTCGCAAGTAATACATTTTTTAAAATAGCTTTCGATACAGCAGGTGTGCATGAAAGTTTTTATGTTAAGTTCACAATTCTCGTAAACTAAAAACTATTTCCTCTGTAGCGAAATGCAATTTTCAGTCAAGTTTTTTGTTGCAATGCACTTCATTTCAATTTTATGCTTTCTACGCTTCTCTTAGGAAATTCATTCGATATACCGAAAACCAAATTGCTTCCTACATTGAAATTCAAAGTTATATCAGTATGAATTGTCGTATAGTTCGAAGTAACTCGAATGAACGATTATATAGTTCGAATTTTCGCGTCAATTAAGTAATTTTAGTTCGCAATTACAAAGGTATATATATATATTCAATTTAATTAAGCATTGTGAATATCACAAAAACGAAAATGTACTTTTTATTTCAGAATAGAAGAATATACAGATGGAAAAGATATGGCATAAAGTTATGATTATGTTTTTGTTGCTAAATCGTTTTGATTCTTGGTCTCTTTTAAATTAAAGTTAGATTTTCAAACATGAAAAATTATCCTTCTTCAACGTCAATTCTCCACTTTTAGAATGATTAAACCAAAGCTGTGCCGTTCGCACATTAACTGTAACTTCTCATTAAATTTCACATATGCTCCTTGTTGCCACGGCTGCTTTAAATGTATATTTCTAATGACGACTTAACAATACACCAATTTTATATTTATCACACTCTATACTCTATTATATGAACTTACTGCGTCGTCAATGAACAAAGAGAGAATTATTAAAAGAAAGTAAAGCAATTGTAATCGTGTTGGCGACAATGTAATTTCGGTTTTGTAGTATAAAACAAAACTTTTTTTCAACAAAAAATAGTTTTTAATCAATTATATATTTAATATTTTGCTTTTAGCTTCATGATTCCGCGCTCATAAAATTTCTGATCCTTATTAGCAACACACTGAGCCAGGTGCGATTGAAGATCATCGTCATTTGCGAAAGTTTGACCATTCAGAGAATTCTACAAACTTCGAAATAAATGGTAATCATATAATGCCAGATTAGGGCTCCAATAGTTCCCACGGGTTGCCAAAGATGTGGTAGGCATTGAATTATCATGTTGGAACACTAAACCTTTCCGATTTGATTATTTTGGCCGTTTTCCTTCGATTGCTTGATCCAGTTTTATCGATTATTGGTAGTAAATATCAGAATTGATCGTTTGGTTCCTTGAAAGCAGCTCAAACAACACAACAGCTCTGTAATCCCACCAAACTGATAGCATGAGCTTTTTTGTTGTTTTGCAGCTTTCGATGTGGTTTGTGCTAGTTCATCCTGTTTTCTCCATGATCGTTTTCGAACTATGTTACTGAACAGAACTGATTTTGTAACACCAGTGATGATTCTTCTCAAGAAAGAGTTGGTTTAACTTCTTTTAAGGTGCATATCGCAAATGTTGATTGTATGTGTTAAATGAATTTCTTTCAATTCGTTTGGTACCCAAATATCAACCTTCTTAACAAGCCCAAGACATTTTAATTGTTTTTCAATTGTTGTGTGCTGTACATATAGCCTCCTCGCAACCTCTCGATGACGATAACGATCCTCTTCAATTATGACTTTGATTTGGTCATTATCAACTTAACATTATCAACTAGGTCGACCAGAACGTTGCTCATCTGGGATCAAGAAGAAACAATGTATGAAATGAATTGAAACATAAAGTGAAGTAAATTTAGAAAATCTAGTAAGTTAACCGAATGACTATATTGAAAAATATAAATTCCGTTGCAATTTTTTTTATTTTGATTTGAAAACAAAAACCATTCGTACCTCATCAAATATTTAAATTAAGAAAACTATATCATCCGAGCTATGTGTAGAATCTTGCAAAATGAAACTCTCCAATATTAAAATGGATACGATAAAAATAATGAATTTTGTAACAGCCAGGTAGTCGGTGGAGTACATAAAAAGTCAAAAGTCATGAAATATTATCCTTTAGACTACGTCGTTTTTTAAAAGTCAACTTTCCACGGGCATATATGTGTTTCCTATGATAGGTGAAACAACTCTTGAAAGAGTTTGAAATTCTTGATTCCAATTTTCATTTCTTAATATTTAACCGTACTTACAACTATTGAAATTGAAGCAACTACAGTAGGTACAGCGGATACGTCAATACGAATATTCATATATGAAACAAACGAAAAGTTCTGAAAACTCTATAGAAATAATTCTTATGGCTAATATTCCTCAAGTGTGCCAAGGCTCAGTACTAGGCTCTATTTTGTTTTTTCTATTTATGAACGACATCGTCTAGATAGACATCAGTGGTAAAATATTTCTATTTACAATTAACACAACCCTGATCTCACGGCACTTCATAGGACCATATCTAGTGACTTAATCACCCTTAAATCATGGTACGATTCTAATTTTCTGTTTCAACTTTTCTAAAACTAACGTCATATAAAAATTCTTATGGCTTGTTGTGGACAATTCCTTTAAATGGGAGTTTGGCGCTGATATCAGTTTCCAAAGAACTGAATTTATCCATCTCCTTAACAGTTTATTATACCCTTATTGGGTCGCATCTTCCTTCTGGGGTACGTGTGGTCCGACTCAATTTGAGCAAATCTTCAAACTAGAAAAGAGATATTTACTCGGACTAAATATCAGAGCTCACTGCAAGGAATTGATCGTTGCACGGATATCCGTAGGAACGCGGAGCACGACCTTTATCTACCTACTCCACTTTCAGAATTAGTTAAGAGCTCAATATTTTACAATGTAAAAAATGCACAATCACTTGCCAATTAAAATCAAATCGTTATCATCTTTTTCCGCATTCCATAATAATTTGAGGGCATATTTACTGGAAAGTGCCTTCTACCCTGTAAACTTCTATTCTAATAATAATATTTAATTCCGGGCATTCTGTAGACTGGTTTAATTTTTGCTATATACTAATTATTACTTATTACTTTTAGCTATAATTTTGTTATTCATTGCGGTTTTATTCTGTATATTGAAATTTTGTTTTATTTGTATCTTTATTAAGTTATTTTTGTTGTTGTTTAGTTTTTACAAACTTTTGTCTACAAATTGAAACAATTTTTTGACAATAAAGCATTTCTCTCTCTATTCCAAAGTTCGGTATTTTATGAATTTGAAATTAAAAAAGAAATTCAACTTTTTGTTAATTGTTTGTATTTTATTTATAAGGTTAATATCAATATATTTAGCATAACTCCTTTGATAAAAATATTGATATACTGGGTAAATAAGATACAAAATCCAGAATTAATGTTATCGTTCTACAAAGAACTTAATCCTTTGGATGAAGTCCATAATTCTTCTACAAATATAACTTGCATTTAAAATCACGTTTTTCACTATATTTTTACTATATTCCATTAATGCTTTTCTGTTGTCTACCTTTTTAACATGCTTTCATTAATTTTATCTGTATGTGGGTTTGTGAGTTTTGAGCTTGTTTGTAACTCTCCGTTGGACTAATAGCAAGTGATTGATTACTGTTAGTATACCCCATCACTTTAATTGCATTCGTTAGCCGGACGGACTAAGTCTTAAACCCCCGAATTCGCCGGTTGTGGGTTCAAATTTCGTTCACGCTGTAAAAGAAATTTCGGCAAATTTTGTTTTGAAATTATCACTACAAAATGCAAAGTTCTATTTAATTGTTTGGAATTAAAAAAAAATCGCTAGTGGTGAACCTAAAATTCTAAAAATAATATTCAGGTATTTCTCTTTTGTTATATTTTTTTTTCTAAAAGTGTAATGTAACCCGCTCTTGAGATATAACCGATGGCAGCTCTTAGTCGCTCACCCGGTATATATAATTTGTTATCGAGTCGTTCTCTACGTGAACATATTCAAATCAAGATTCGCCATCAATTAAATTGCGGTAGAACATTGTCAGAAGTGAACCATTAATCTTATTATAGAGGTACTTTATCTCTTTCAAATTTCTAGGAAACTTCAACATACTGATATTGATGGATTTTTATAGAACAACCTCGGAATTCCTTTCGTTTTTGTAAAAGCTTAAACCATATATTTTCTCTCGAAGTTACAATCAAATTGTCGATCATCAAGTTAAACTTGAGATTTTGTTTACTTTTTATATCACATTTTGTGATATAAAACAAAATCCACTTTATTTATAAACACTGACAAAACAGTTTGGATATAAACGGTCAATAACTGTGATATTATTGTGAATTAAGGATAAGATATAACTACGAAGACAACAAATAACGATATATGTGAAGAAATACTAAATATGTATCTACGAAAAACTTCACAACCGTTTTCAAAGACAACTAACAATTTTAGGGTGCGCTACAACTCATGAAGATTGTTTATCCCTTGAGATGAGGATATTTCAGGTAAACAAAAAGGTGGACCGAGTACATAATCCGGTAATCGTGATGGATTCAATAAGATTATTACAAGGAATTTAGTACCTGATCCACTTTGTAAAGTTTGAAAATCTAAAAATTGAAACCTAGAATATCTAAATCCTTTAAATTGCTTTTTAATATTAAGTAGTTACTAAATAATATAGAATAGAGAAATAAATTTTTATTCCGAAAGCCGCAAAATGTAAAATTCGTTGCTCTGTTTCACATTCTTCAAACAGATAAGGTAGTGGGAGTTAAAATGTCAAAAATAGTATTAGAAGTAGATTTTATGCTAAATCAACAAGGAAACAAATTGCTGCATAATCTTCAATCACGAATTGTCTAATCTTCATGACAAGCACGAGTTGACACATTATAACAGAAGATAAAATTTTATGAAGGGTATCAGACGAGTTGGCGCACGCCCCAATTTTTTTATTAATCATAGTGCATAATTCAAAGTTTTTCCTCCTTCGTTGTTGATATTATATGTTTGTGTCTCGTTCCGTATGTTCTGCGTTCAACTATTTTCTTCAATTTTCCAACTACAATGCACCCACTCTACATAACTTCCTTCAGTTCTCTAGTTTTCTGAAGATGAAGACTTGTCTGTTTGAGAAAATCTCATAATTGTCCCCTAAAATTTTGTCTAAGTAGATATATCTATTTCTTTCGTAGTCAACAAAGGCTTCAAATAAGGGTGCTGTATATCCCCAAGACTTTTCAAAATTGACAACAATTTCAACAACTTCAGAAAATAAATTCAAATAATTGGCGATTTGAATTGGCGATGACACCTGGTATTACACCCTTCAGTTTGCGCATGATCAGGTAAGCGACAGAGATGATGAATGATGAATACTTGGCACGCAAACTAAAGATAGAATACACAAATAAGATGTATAATAATAAAAAGCAAGAACAACAACTTAATGACTAAATAGAATAGAAGAAAAAAATAGAAGCCACAGAAATGAACGGTTAGGTTAGGTGAGATTAGGTTAGGTTAGGTTAGGTTAGGTTAGGTTAGGTTAGATTAGGTTAGGTTAGGTTAGGTTAGATAAGGTAATATGTGCAAGCGACAGAGATGATGAATGACGAATACTTGGCACACAAACTAAAGAAAGAATACACAAATGAGATATGTAATAAACAAAGCAAAAACAACAACTTAATGACTAAATAGAATAGAAAAAGGAAAATAGCAGTCACAAAAATGAACGCATTAAGAAGAACAAATAAAACGTCAAGGTTAGCTCAAAACAGAAAGAAAAGAAGATCAAGTTTATTATGAATGAATGGACTAAGAAAATGAATGTACGAAATCTGAAGGATAAGAGCTGCAACGATAGAAAATAGTGACATTTAGGCATCGGACAACGTCTTAGAACAAATTAATATGTCAAAGTGTTCCTTATTTATATAGATGGAATTCAGATATCCGCCACAGCCGCGTGTGTCTTATGATAGCTAGTGAAAACACTATCAGTACGACATACGTTCGGCTACAGCAAACATCCTCTATATGAATCTTCTTTCTTGCTTCCATTTGTTGTACATGTACATCTTCTTTTTTACCTACGTCGAAAGTTTTTTTAATTTATATATTTTTTTAATTAATCGAGAATCAAGGAATGTTTTTTGGTCAAGTACTCAAAAGTATTTGAAAAAGATTAAATACAAATTTAACTATCATATCTGCGTTTTTTTTCATGTTACCATTCTTATTAATCAGTACATATCTAAATATTTTTAAATTGGATTAGAAAATAGGTTAAGATAACAAATTTAGATAACTTACAAAGTGTTTTATCTTATTAAATTCCATAATAAGAAATATGTACATAGATTATTTATTTTTGATGCTATTTGTGATGGCAGAAATAAGTTACAAGCTTAGGTCTAGTAGAAACTTCATTTTTTAATGGTTATTACGTCGTTTCTCATCTTTGATACTATCCAGAACTTTCCTTGCGCCTTTTGGTCAAATATAGTTTTTGCAAAATTGTGATGGTTGATCAACTATAAGCTCGTTAAAAATAGTGAGGTTAACTGTAGACCAGAATAAATCAATAAACGTGCATTTCGACTGTACCAAAACACACGTACCATTAAAATTTAACAACATAATAATTCTTTATTTAACGTTCATCGTATAAATAATTAAATTGATATCTGTATAGATATTTAGATAGATAGAGACACATATGTAGTTATCGACAGTAACATTGCTATCAATTCACTCACTGACCAATGCGTTGTCAGAAGTCAGTAAACATCAATCACCACAGAATATTATTTTCCAACCTAGTCGATTATCAAACATTACCTTATTGAACTCTAGCGACCATGAAGGTTAGTTACCTATTATGAATATTTCAGTCAACATCACTTTTTTTGTATAATATTGCTTTGAACGATCAGATTTAATTTGCACACTTCGCAAAGATTGACGACAATGCGATAAATCAAACAAAATATCTGATTATCCTGATTTGATCCGCCAGGATTCATAAATATCCTGTGGCGAAATACGTAAGCGCGCCGGCCCCAGACTTATAAAGTTCAGATGCAACCATCAACACATCTGTACAATCAAATTGAACATAAAAGTTTAAAAATACAATGAAACACGCTTAGATTGACTACAAAGTAAAGAATGAATTGTAATTAAAAAAAAAAGGTATATAGCAATAATTAAATAGTAAAAAATAATTATTGGCGTAAGAATAAAAATTACGGACGAGAGAGGTTTCTATAACATTTTGAACTAAAATAAAATTTTTTACTAATTCAAATAATTTCTTTTATGGATGAGAGTATTTTCATTTTTCAATTACTTTTTGCAGAGCAATTCACAATCTTATGGACCGAAATCTTCTCGTACAAAATTAATTTTGTTGTGGCGAAACAACAAATGGGAGTTTGTGTTTTCCGCTATAAATTCTATGTCGAAAGTTAGAAAAATATCAACCCAAGACAAATACTTCGACTATTATAAATTTTGTTCCTCCTTTCTTCAACCGGCTAATATATCTTACCTCGGTTGTAAAACCCGTGCTTTATCCCTCAAAATAATGAAGCCACATTATTCTTTTCACCCAAGTTTATACAAAGAAAAACGAAAATAGAATATAAGAATAGAATCGAGCGATAATCACATGAGAAATGTGTCAGATTTAAAATTTTGACAGATGACAGAAGAAATATGACAGGAACAGGAATTAATAATGAAGATCTCAAAAAAGCTCAAACCGTCCTGTTTAAACTAGTATTTAATGAAATAATTTAAAAAAACGAGAAGGTTCATCGTGCTTAGAGCGAACACAACTCTTTCTGTGGTAGGTCCAATGAATCATATCTTTCCAGTCTCTTTATTGGTTGATCTATAAGGAATCTGCAACTAGTTTATTTGGGTCACTCCCAACCGGTTCTGGTACATTCCTTATAAATTGTTGAAGCTTTGAGATCTCTGTGATGTACGTAGTTGGGAATATACCATAGAGCATTAGACTGCGATCTGAGTACTTTGATTCAAAATATGTACCTTTGAAATGTGAAATGTTCGTGCTACTTACTGAACTCCTAAAAGATAATTGAGATAAACGACCCATCAGCTAGTTCATTTTCCTATAAATCAGGCCAAACTGCAATATCTTCTGCCTTATGTGTTCACCCCAGGTTATGCGCTTGTCCAGATAGATAGATAGTAATTTAACATTTTTTTTTGAGGTAATGGAGAGTTGTTCATCGTAACGATAAGATTTATCGATTTTGTGGGTGGTTTTATAAACATCTGTAAGCAGTCCCGGCATTTTTGTTTGAGGCTAGAATCGCTGTATCATTTGCATCGTGGCTGGGATGATGATGTCCGTTGTAGGGAGATCAACTGTGTAAAGCAGATATAGAATTGATCCTCGCACGCTGCCCCATATTATATCGGTACCAAATGTTTGCGTAATATATTTTACTTGATGTGTCTTTATGTGAGGTAAGACCATGCCATTACCCGTCGCATCCAAAAATACCCAATACAACAACTTGCTCAATAAAACAACAATTCTTGGACTCTTGACTGACCAATTTCTGACCCGATAAAGGGAGTTCTAAGACGAGACGTTTTGTATCTTCCTCGGGACAGCGAAGCGAGCAGATCTCAACCATCTAGTCGTTTTTGACTGAAAAATACATATAAAGCTTTATTTTAGAGGTTGCAGGCGTAGAAAGATTGCACTGCTACTGTAGCCAATCCCACCAACGCTCAGTTCGAGTCAGTGCGGTTTGTGTGTAAATAGGGGCGAACGGATGCCTGTTGGAAGTTACCCTTTTTCAGCTGCTATCGGCATGAAGTTCTCTCTGATTGAGAAACAGCGAAACTAGGCAAGAATGGTCGTGAGAGTTGGAACAAGTTCACGGAAAAAATTCTTTGAAGGAACCAACGGTAAATAAGTAGGTTCCGGGGAGGCCGGGAAGAAGTGAAAGGACACTCTCGCCCATGACGCCCGTTGCCTTCTGATGAGAATGTAAAACAAATGTAAAACTGTAAAACTGTAAAGTGACAGTCAGAATGACATGCTATCAATCCACAAAACAATCACCCATAAAATTCTAACTCAAAAGCTTGAAATTTAGAAATTGCGCGCGAAAATTGTACCAAAGTTCCAGAGCAGAAAGCAAAGATGGTTTGAGTGCTGTGAGGAATGGTTGCAGAAGAGGGGACTTTCTCAGCCGAGTCATCACCGGAGAGGAATCCTGGTTTGACGAAATCGATGTGGAGCTCAAATCTCAAAGCTAAGAATGGAAGCTAGCAGGAGGTCAGAGTACAGAAAAGTCGCGAAATACAAAGATCCAATGTGAAGATTGTTTTCTTTGATTCTAGTGGCAATTTTCACAAGGAATTTCTCCCTTTTGGTCAAAGGGTGGACGTAAATTCAACTTATTTCGACAAGAGTTGGCACAAGGGAGTAGGTAGTTCTTTCATCACGACAATGCGCCTGCTCACACATCGCTCGTTGTGGCCCGAAGCCTAATCACCATGACGGATCCACCTTATTCCCCGATTTACCCGATTGTGACTTCTTCTGGCTATCAAAATGCATAATTGTGCTTTAAGGACGGCATTTTGGAGATGTGGAAGCCATCAAGGCAGAAACGACAAGGCAACTGAACATCATTACATTTGTCTCAGTGACAATACCTCAATAATTGTATTAATAAAGTTATTCAATTTTGCAGATGGAAAGGGCAGGAGGCTAATAGGTGTGATTCGATATCACTTGGATCTTTCCAGAATTTTTGGATGAGAATTATCTGGACTACTTTCCACTGGGCTGATAAGTAACCCAAGCTCAACATGGCTATAAATATCATAGTTCACGGTCTGATTTCTTCTGTTGGAAGTTCGCTGACGCTGCCTGTGATCAGGTCATACACAGGTGCTTTTCCAGGGTTTACTCCGTGTTTGTCAACATCCTGACCTCGAATTTTTTATAAGGAAAATCCTTCTGAGGTCTCTGGAGCAACTCGCTGGAGGAACTTTCCCCAGTCGAGGGACTTTTTTGAGGACTCTCCACTTTATAGAAGATATATCAGCTGACTGCACACTCAATATACTTCGTTTGTTCTAGGAATGTAAAATACATATATATCATATCGAAATTGTTTAAAAATAATCATAGCATTTTTAATGTATTTTTTTTATTTCGATCAGTAAGTCTAGCGTGTTTAATGAAAATCAAACTTTTATGAAATTTGCTGGATCGATTGTTATACCTTGTTAAATAATGTTTCAGGGCGTTTTATGATCAAATCATCAAAACGCTTTTTCGGTCCTTACCACTTTTTCTTGACACCTTCTTGCATCTTTATGTATGTACTCTTGACTTCTTATGATATTTTTTTGTTGTTATAGAATGATCATATTCACTTTTTATAGACTGAAAGTTTGCTCAAGTACTTTTGTGTTTTATAATTTTTGTTTTCCAATAATTTTTTAATTTTCCTGGTTGCTAAACTATGGGTAAAATAATGTGAAAATAATAAATTTTCACTTACGATATAACGAAAAAATTGTAAACTTTTATATATACCATGAATATAAAGTTTCATGTTTCTTCGAGGTTCGAGAGATTTACAGCACTTGTTCTATATTCATTCTAAAACACATCTATTTTAAAAACTTTCATACGCCCGTAACAGCAAAATTTCATTTATAATTCCATTATAAAGTTTTTAATATGAAATTTTATAGTAACCACAATTATTTTCCAATTTGTTTTTTTCTTCCTTCAATGATCTTGTTAAAATTAATTTTTGGCTTATGTTATATATTTTCTACTCAAGTTTGAAGCTTATTAATCAATTGGAATGCTCCAATAAGATGGGGAATGGAAATTCTAAATCGAATATTCGAAAATATGTTTTAAAAAATGTTAACTTTTTTCATCATAAAAAAAACATGAAATATTGCTTTTTGAGGGAATTATTTTTAACAGAGTCAATTAATAATTGATTATTCATCATGAAACAATTTCAATTATTGGGATAATAATTGAAAGTAGAGCTTAAACAATTAGTTCAAATGTAAATTCCCGAAGATATTCCATACTGCTGTTGATCAGAACCATTCGATATTTCTTGAAGAGTTGATTCTACAATTTTATCAAATACGAGGGCCGTTTTTGTTTCAACCTCCGATAGGTTTTAAATAAAGGACAAATTCATATAAAACAATAATTTTATTACCAAAATATTAGTACACTTTTCGACATAATCACCGAAGAGATGGGGACATTTATCATATCTGTGGTCAAGCTTTTCAATACCCTCTTCAAAGAAAGTTACCGCCGATGTAGCCTAACCCTTAAGTAACAATAGAGTACAAAACAGACCTTGAAACTTCTGAAAGTCCCGTAGGTAAAGCAGTAATGGTGAATCTGCGGTTTTCCCCATACCCACGACTCATTCTCCGATTGATTTCTGCAGAACTGTGACCTTCAGCTTGTAGAAAACGAAACACTTTTCGCAATTTACACTTGGCGGGAGCATCAATAATGGCGGACATGTTTACGTGACTGCAGCACAACGCCGACTGACGCCTGAATGTCAACAATGGCGGAGTGTGTGGTGCGAGAGCTTCGCATTCGCCTACAGCGTATGGCTGTTTTCTTGTGCCCTCGTGGCATCTGCACGGAGCAATCGGAAGTTGAAAAAACGGCCCTACTATTTATATTCAATCCATATTGTATTAGATATCGCAATTTTGTTATTCAAACTCCCTTCTAAATATGCTTCTGCTACGGAGGCAGATTTCCGGCAATCATAACGTTTTATAGACTATTTTTCCGGGATAACAAACCACGTCAAGATGTATTGGAAGTGTTCATTTTTTATATATTTCAGACGATTAAAACTCAAATTCACAGTTGTACACGAAAAGTTGTTTGTAAAATTAAAACTCTCATTTTAAGCATTTAATATTCTTCAACGTTGTGAAATCGCTGTCCTTTAATATGTCCTACCATAGGTAGAAATAAGAAAAAATCATACGAGGTCTGATCATAGACAGGCATAGACTCTTCTGGAAAACTATAATCAGAGTAGATCTGCTGAATGTATGAATCTCAGTAAGAACAATCTACTAATACTAACAGGAGTTCTATCAGTGCTCTGTCGCCTCAAAAAAGACCCGAAGACGCTATATCCAGCAGATGGTGGCGTGCGGATTTTTTGCACAGGGGACGAAATCTCTATCCAAATTCTATCGATATGTAAAACACTGAAGAACCCCAGAGCACTACACCTGGGTGCGTCTGAAATAGAAGACAAAGATCTCCAGAAATTAAAGCCATCTCACATCCAGTATCGCAGTAAGAAAGAGGTACATACTAGATCCTTTGGGTCACAGTGTATATGAGACAACAAATCCATACATACAAACATACCATATTCAGCTTAAAACTATTGAATATAGATGGCTGAGTACGCAGGTTTATTGTCATAGTAGAAGAGCCAGGCTCCCCTCTTCTATATATTTTTAAATGAACAATCTTCTGACATTTTAAAATGAAAGTTTGACGCTCCCATCTGGAGGTATAAACTATACGTGAGCGAAGCTCTTGGCATGATTTCTGATTTTTTTCAACTGGGTGATGGAGACGTCTTCGATTGACTGTTGCTTTGAATCTGGGGTAGCACCATGATTCTTATTGTTAGTCAGAGCACAAGGAACAAACCTTTTAGCAAACATTTCCTTTTAGACGGTCGTTTAGTACGATTTGGTGAACTTTTCCGATGAAAAGTGGTGACATATTCCTATACGTTTATTATTGGATCCCTGTTATATCTACAAAATGATTCGTCTCAATCGGATTATTATGTCTTGTAATAATTAAGAAAATAGCAATTATATATGTATTTATAATTGCAAAATATAAATTAATTCGGATTATTAGTTTACGCAAAATCAGCATACTTCATCATAGCAAGAAAGAAAATTACTACTAAAAGTATAAACAACCTCTAGCATTTTCTAATATGACCCCTCGTTTTTGAGCTATAGGCATTTAAAGTTTCAAAATCAGAACTTATATTCCAGTATATTTTCTAAGCACAATACATTCAAACATACTGAATATTTAATAGATGATTACGTATGTCCATAGACTGTAATTGACGGAATAAATAATCCTACACTACTATTTAGACGTCAGGGGCGCCTCATACCCAATGGTTAACAAATGAAAAATGTGCAGAATTAGTTGATGAATTGGATTATTGTATCTAAAGTGTCCCTTTATTGGGTAAATTTAGAACAATTTCAATTCTATATTTTCAAATACGCCCAATATTGGTGGACCTGAAATTCTGAAAATAATTTCCAGTTTCTTGGCGCTACTTTTTTTATAATTATACAAAGATCCGGCACAAAGATAAAACAATTTACTGATGCTACTTTTACTACTAAAAGGGTTGTACCCCTCTAAAAATCACAAATAACAAGTTTAACAATAATTTGAAAGTTTGAAAACCATCTTATTCGGATAGAACAATCAAAAACTTTGAAATTTGCATAAATGATAGAATGAAATCTTCATCGTAAGTTGTTGGAAGTTTTCTAATTAATCTTCTCGACGTTATCTCTATAAATATTTTACAGAATTTTGAGTACAACTCTCCTTTACCTCAGATATATTCTAACGATTTTCCTGTTGAATGCATATGATATTCGTTAACCCAACCGAATTAGTCACAGAGATACTGATATTACGGATCAAAGGATGATACATTTCAAAACAAATAATTATACAAACAAGGTGCAGCCTTTGTACTGTCAACAACAGCAAATCATATAGTTGAAATTCACAATGGAATTAGAACTACAGGCGTTTAAAAAGGTTAAAACAACTTAACAGTTTTGAAAATGTTATAATTTCAAACTCCCTAATGGCCAGCTTTTAATAAATAATTATGAGACTCTGAAAAACATAACTCTTTGAAAACAATTTTATCCCATAATAGATTCGACGATTGAGCTGGAGATGACAGCACATCTAGGAAATCTACAAACTGTTTCATGGTGTTTAGTTTGATGTGTAATGGTGTAAGGATAATTTTGTAACGAGCTATTAATCTGGATTATATTTTCTTCCTGGACATTTTACTTCTTAACCAATGCTCTTGTTTAGGTCTACTGACCCAAGACGTACGAAACAAGAAAACTTCAACATTGTACTGTAGGCAACAGATACCTCAGCGTATTTATTCCATTTTTTACCACTTTTCCATAATTTTAAGTATTCTACACACGATTTAAAGATAAAATTGGAAGCCCAAGACTTTTTATTACTTCCATAGCATTCCAAAATACTAAAAATGGATACTTTTCACCTACTCTTATATGATTTTTCAGCAATCTTCATATATAGCAAAAATGATCTGGATTGCTTCATGATAAATCTAGTGCGGCCACCCTAAAATTTCTATCTTATAACTCTTCAAACTGATACCAAACTGATGACTTGTTTACAATTATTTACAGTTAGAACAGGACTGCATTTTGAACATTAAATTTTTCCCATACTATAATTTCGTCGTGGATCTGAATTGATAGTAATCTGATACTGCAAGGTCAGTACTAAATGTTGGAGTTCAATATCATCAAGTTCTTCTTCAGGGTAAGTTTAGCACTACACACTTCGGGATTGATAGCTCGACCGTCTCCAAAGAAGTCCGGTAATCGGTGAACGACCTGAGCGCTAACGATGTTCAAGTGTCAAGTCACTATTTTCTTTGTTGCGTTGTGTCCAATGATGTCTCAACATTACTCAAAATTCATATTTATCGCTTTATATACTTTTTCTTTATTTTGACTTAGAATACACCTAGTTTGGATCCGTATTTTTCCCGATCCAATTCTATATCTGATGGCCAATGAAGAGATGTAAGGTTGCATAATTTAATGGATCTGGAGGATATTTTTTTATAATAAGCCAACCTTTGCGGCCGTCGAAAAAATGAAAATGCTTGTGTCGGTTTTCCTCTAACGGTCGGGAGCAATCGAGTTGCATCGGATCAAGAAAAATACGGAGGTGTAGCCTTATGCGGCCGAATTAATTGAGATCCTATTTTTTCAACTCAATTTTAAATATTTTATGCATATTTTACCACGTGAATTGATCGTTTAATCAATTATTAAATAAGTTATTTTCAGTTGATAATTATTAATTAAAATCAGGTGTTTTTATATAAAGTTAATATCGCTCAAAATATTTTTACGCATCATTAAAACCATTTTGGTATAATCCAAAGTTAAATCTTTTGTGCTTTCAAACAATACTCGACGGTTGATTAATTTCGAATGGAACAAGTATCGTAACGCTTATAAACAAACAATTCGAGCCAAATTTCAGTCTCCATTAGCATCTCCGTCAAGAATATGTTTTAATAATGACAATAATAGTACAGTCACATTAGGGGTTTAACCTCGGAATGAGAAATAAGTTGAAAATTCATACAGACATTCATTTTCCACTCCAAAAGTTGTCTCATGAAATCTTGTGTATGCATTTTGAAGCTATTTTCATCTAATTTAAATATTGTGAAGAATAAAATTTTCCAGAATTTCCATTCATGAGTTGAAGGTAGTTGAATGCGTGTATTGATATTGACAGCATAATGCAAAGTCGACCTCAGTTACATTATATAAATGTCCGAAAAGTGGAGCGTCACGTCCAGGATTTAGAAATTAATTGATTCGAATTTCCGAAATACCACTCTTCTGCATCAATACATTTATGCTATAAAGATTTCTAGGCTTCCTGTCCTCCAAAAACCTCATCGTAACGGCTCTTATTGTTTACCAGAGTCTCCAAATTTTGTCCTTTCTGTGATCTCTTGAGACTAAAGGACAAAAAGAAGTCCGTTTGTCTATATTCTCTTCTACTTCTACCCTTTGTAAATATTGAGACACAGATATGAGGTTTTCTTGAGACGCAGATATGAGGTTTTCTTGAGACGCAGATTTGAGGTTTTCTAAGGCAACTTTTAGAGTGACAAAGATCTCGTCATGTTTTCAGCTTATCAACTCACTTCTCGAGGTAGACTGACTCTTATTTTTGCCCTATATAACTGGACTATAAATGCTCTAATTGTGTTTCATCATTGTATCAATTTGTAAAGTTTCCTATCACCGTAAATCTTTGGAATTATGGGAACTCGTAATAATATGGAATTAATCTATGAATATACAATTTTTTTGGTAAGAAAATACTATCAGACTTAAAGTGAAGTATAGGGGACTTAGTGTGCCCTACAACCTGAAAGATCTATTGTGTCCCCCAGAGGTGAGCTTGACCTCTTTGTACAGTCTACGAGCATTAATGAATGCTATTATTCAAGACTTCAAGGAGGTTAATTCACCATTTTCGATCTAGTTCGAACCGAATACGATGCATGTAGAAATTATGCGTATCGCCGTTTTTTTTTTCAGAAAATTTGCAACAGAGGTTACAATGATTAGTACCGCTCTGCTTAACCCAACATTGGAATCATAACTAGAAGCATTTATTTATTCTCATTTGCTTTGTTGTGGGAAACTCGATGTCAGGAATAATCTAAAACGTTGTAGTGAAAACCATGATTAGCATTGAACTAATTTTGTTGGACGAAGCGAAAAAAGAAGACTTTAGGAGCCAATAATTATTTGATCAAATGCGACATATGGCACCTGAAAGTCGCTCATAAGGGAGCCCAAAATATGATGATTAGCGCAATTTAACTCTATACCAGATTGCAGCCCTGGTTATATGAATTATAGGGCCTAAAGTTGGACTAAAAATTTCGAAAAAATGTTCCCTGCAACTATTTACCTCAAAAATATTAAATTATACCAACAAATCTTCATATTTTCGGCTCCCTTATACGCCTTTGTTGTATCGGTTCTTATGTGATCCTTCCTTCATAATCTTGAATATTGTCAGCATTCTATTCATTCACATTAATATTCACTGCATCTTGTAATAGGGATATTGTGTATACTGTGAGCAAATTTGACATCTTCGATACTGTCATTATGTGATGAAGTACACTTATTCGAAAATGTATGATATTGATTCATACATAATCTAAGAATATTGAAACGGAATTGACAAAACACAGACAGTGATTGTATAACATTATCGATCAATATTCAATATAATAAAATATGGAAGTAAATTTTTATTCAAAGCGAACGAAACGTTGACCTATATCGCGACATTCAAATGTCAATCAAGTAATTGAACTTTAGAGTCTTTTTTTAATTTACAATTAGATTAGAGCATTGAATAAATAGACGAAAATTTCGTGTTGAAATAATGTTAATAAAACCAAGATGGTGAAGATTATTATTATTGACCAACCGTGGTCAATAAAGCGAGTGGCTTTGCCTCGAGCAGAATAAGAAGGGAGGCCTATGTCTGGGTCCTCACTATGTTGGTGTATACAGGGTGTCCCACGACGAGTTAAAACTATCTAAATATGTTAAATATTTATAGTAAAATCATGAAAATTTCTACGTTTGGGTTTTCGGATACCATCTTTTTCAAAGATGGCCGACTGTAAGTTTGTTATTTTGAATGGAACACCCTATATATTAATACATTTTTGAAATCTACGTAAAATTTTAGTATACGTTTGTCTAAAAACTTTTATCGAAAAATGCATACTTTTTGAGTTATTAATTTAAAACCTCAAATATCTCGAAAATGATTAAAATTTGGAATAGGATTAGCATATACAATTTGATTTGATTTTTTTTACAGACCTTGGCAAGATACAGAAAAATACTTTGTTATTTTCAGAAAAAAATTTACAGAAAACATTTAATATCTGGATAACGGTAAGGCTTAGGTATAGGGAGGTATACATGAATCTACCTTATTTTTCACCCTTGAATGCATTAAAATAGAAAAAACCAGGTGGTTGTATTTAACAAAATGAAGAAATTTGATATTTAATTACATCTTCAATTGTAATTTATATAAGTAATAATTGATTTACATTTATTGTTGTAAATAATAAAGAAAACATTTTTTTTTATTGTCTATACGTAACCTAACTTCAAAACGAGTATTCTTAAAGCTTATCAGTAATGTGTAAAAATTTTAGTATTGAGTAAGTACGTATCTCCTGTGTACGTATCTCCTGTATTTAGAATACCATGTTCTATGGGCTTTTTTTTAGTACCAATCTCCAAATTAAATAAAAATGAAATTCATTAATGATTAGTGATTGATACTGAACAAATTATTAACCATTAGCAGCGCTAAGGTGGTGATGACATCCTAAGAACCTGGCTTCTATGACTAGTAGTGGAAAAAACTTATTATTTACCACAGGTCACCGAAATTGAAATCTATTTTGAGACTAAAATCAAAAGTTACTATAAAAGTGGTATAAAAAAATTGTATGACCACTAAACTTTTTGTATCGCCCTCAAAAGCAACTATATTGAAAAATAAAGTCAAATTTTATACACTAGTGCGGGAAAGTAAAATTATGCAAATTTTGACCTTATTAGATAGTTTTTTACTTCTGAGATTATAACTATTATTACTATAGGTAAATAAATATTTACGAAATAAATTTATCAAATAATTTATCAAAATAAAATTTAAACCTTTTCTATCTTTTTGTAGCATTTTTAATTTTCTGAAAATGTAAAATATTACAGATATTTTTTATATAACCATGTAATTGTTAGTAAAACGTCAAAGTTGTTCAAAACGTCTTGGAAGTGACCGAATAAGTGCAATCTTCTTCTAAATTAAACCACATTAAACCGAATCCGATAAAATAATATTAATGGATTCATCCGACGAAGAACTTCCCGAAGCCATTGTGAAGGCTGCAAATGAAACTAATTCCGAGCTGTTATCTGCCAAATGACTTAAAACCGTTGCCGTCACCGTCACCGTCACCGTCACCGTCACCGTCATCGTCATCTTTATGCGACCTGCAACCGATGCCATCCTCATCGACATTATCTACCTTCCAAGTGAAACCAAATAACTCCACTGGACCGGCAATTCTTACTAGTCTACAGAATACAACAAATTGTGTTTTCAATATTAATATTTATAATAATCAGTAGTTTTTAGTTAAAGTTTTGGATATTATTATGTTTGTTGGAATAAAATAATTTTAGAAAAATGGGTTGGTATACTTTTTTGTATATAAGGTCGTAGAAAAAATAATGTTCCTAACTCATGCGTAAAGTGTATTTCCCGCAATTGACGGCTTGCCCGAACTCCGCCGTTCGGGACAACTGCAGTCGCGTGCGGGAAAGTATCACTTATCGCACCTGTTAGGAAAATAACTATTTCCTCGCTATCCTACCTCTTAAGAAACGTCTAGATGTTTCTGTTATAAATAAATATTGGGAATGGGGTCAAAAATTTCCTTAATCACTTCATCTACCAACTAAGCAATTGTAATTTACTTTTTATTTTGACTGTACAAAATAATTATAATAATCAATTGATTTCGTCATGTTTCCATGTTAAATCAATTTATAAAATGTATTAAAAATAACAAGATCTGATTACTTTAAATCGGGAAAACTCAATTTGGGTAAATTAGATTTTTTTTCAATCATCCCTCTGTTTCTCGAGAATGCTGCATTGAATAATTCAGAAGTAATTTCGGAAATTCAAATTCTAATTTCAGTCAATTAATTGAACAAGAAAAAATAATTTGGTTTGCGAAAATATATCAGAATTTAAAAGGAATTTTCTAAACAAGGCCTGGTAACGATTTTTTCAGGTTAATCTTTTTTTGATTGCTTCATTATAATACCACTTTGTAATTGGATGTCTAAGATAATTTATTCCAAATTTGATATCATGATTCGATCTCTTAGTTTTATAGTTGAATAAATAACTTCTTAACCCATTGCACCCGTATACATTATAATGTTTTTCCAATTTATTTAAACACTTTTTAAACTGTGGGGTTAATTTATACACACGGTGTTTCTTACTCACATGATTTATTTATACACTAACACTAAACTATTTACTATTCACTAAGATATACACTTTCAGTACCAGTCCAAGCGAAGGTCGAAACGCTGGACAAAAATAATAGTTATTTGTTTACTTTATACGAGTACATGTTTATATTTTATCAGTGTGACCGACAAGTTAAAACTTGCTAGCATCGGCTAATTTGTTTATTATTCTTTAACTATGAATTATTTCTTCAGTGTTTATGATTGTAGTTTAGTCTCAACTAGCCCTGTGAGACGCAAGAACATGCTGTGATTGATACTTTTTTGTGAAGTTGTTGATAGGAAACGTTCGGAGAAACCTTTAAAAATCACAACCGCTGAAGATAAACGTATTGTATTGATTAATAAACATGATCGAAAAATCACGTGCCTAGAGATAGAAGCTCATTTCAAAAATTAGTTATCTGCCTTTAAGTACTGCTACAGTGAAAAGGAGATTGAAAGAAGCTGGCGTTTTTGGAAGGGTCGAGGTGAATGAACCTCTTTTAAGACGTCAAAATAAAATTGAGAGGTTGACGTGGGCATATAATTAGTTTATGTAAATACACCGTTTACTTTTTACTACTCCGATGTGTTCACTAAGACATCGGAGTATTCACTGACTACTACGGCTGTTAGACACTCGTTTGTGTACACAAATCATATGCAGAATGTTCGAAATCTGTAATTTGACGTAAGTAAATAAAAGAACCTTCTTATAAATTGACTTTATAAAAACGGATCCAACATACTGCAAATAAGTTATAAACCCAATATGAATAAATTGCTGCATTATTTAAAGAATTTCAGGCAATAAATCAGATCACATTTCGGATGATTTTTTGTCAAAAAATGCAGTCTCTATTTCTTAAAGGAGTGTATTTTTATTTATAGTTACGAAAACATTTTTCTTTGAATGAATATTAAAGTTATTCTCCCCTCGTATACTCACTAAATTGATACAACTCAATTCTATGACTTTTCAATAAACTTTTGAATATGTTTTCGACGAAATAGAGATCACAAATCAGTGATATTGTCATAAAAACGGTTTCCTTGTATAAAAAGAATATTTTTCGCAAAAGTTTTTACCCTTTTCAGCGATATCTTTTAATATTTTCTTAAAGAAATATATCACGAGTATTGTCAAATACTTTCTACATGCCAGAAGATAGACGACGGTTTTGTCGAAAGTTTTTAAACAAAAACTTCACCGGACGTAGAATTTCCTGGAAGGATAATGTTAACAGTTTCAAAGTTGAGGTTACCGTCAGCATATTATAGGAAACTGTGGGCTACGAAAGACAGACGTTCGTTTCCATTTTTGGATATTATTTTATAGATAGGATTTTTATAGATTTGAAATGTGAGTGCCTTTTTGTTGTGTATTAATATATATTGGAAAGCCAAAAAAGCGTTTAACTCAATTTTTTCAACGACGTATATCAGGTATATTCACAAAGAAAGTGTGAAATACTTCACTGTACAAAAATCTACAACTATTGAACTATTTTTTCGAATAGCTTTCGTTTAATAGGCATTTGCCATAGCGTGGCATAAGTATTTGTATGACTTCTTCATAGAAGGTTGCTACCCGTTTTTAACCATATGGTAACGTGTTTTTTTAACTAGATAGATAGAAAGATGGTCGCTATATAAAACATCGCATTGATGAATCATCCGCCTTATAGTCCTTGTCCATCCAATTATTTCTTTTTATTCCCACATATCAAAAATAAATTGCGAGCTCAACTTAAGTAGCAACCCTCGTACATTATTTTCATAAATATGCCGCCAGAGCGACGCTGCGTTCGCTAATGTCGAGCAAATGGCAGCTATTCAATAATCAATTGAGGAACAAAACAGAAAATTAACATCAAAACATGAAATATTTTGCCAGATGTACAAGGACTTTCCTCACAACTATCGAATTATTTCAATAAATATGATATTAGTACACGTATAAATCATAAAGGACATAATACATTCTCTAAATATTTCACTAAAGTCTACAATAGCCAAAGCTGAAGGTGATATTTTATATCAATTAACTTGTAATGATTGTGTAGGACAGACATCTCAGTATTTAAAAAACAGATTAAAAGATCATTAATACGATAAGAAAGATGAAACTTCATTAACAAACTATTAAATGCAACTATGAATAATTTACTTCTATTGTATTTGTGAAATGTAATAACCAATAAAACATTTCTTTAAACTAATTTTCTATCAAAATAGACCTAAAATCAAGATGAATTATCAAGAAAAACATATAAAAAGATTCCCATGCGTGTTCCTTTGATGCTATAATAGACAGTTTTTCATTCTTAGTACTATTTGTTCATCATTTGAATTGACAATGTTCTTTTTCAACTAAGCTAAACTGAAATACGCGTAAGTCCTAACACGTTATCATTTATCTGGTGCAATAAATAACTGCAATATCTGGGAAAGTTTTAAAATGCGATTCCGTTCTAGTTTTGCGAGAAAGTAGGGTAGTGGAGCTTAAGAGGCCGGGGATTCGGTCCCACTTGAACTTCCAGGCGAAGGTCACGGTCTTAATCGCTGTCGATTTTCTTTTCTCATTGAAATTAGGAATTTCTGTTCTTAGAACATTTATATTTTTCGAAAGCGGATTAGTGATATTTACAAATTCCACTTAAATACAGAAGGAAAAATAAAAACGTCAAGAAACTTACCTTTTAATAAAAAAATGTAGCATGAAATCTGCACCTTTGTGTGAGATATAAATAGAGCTCGAGTAAAAAAAGGTTGAGGGATGTTTAAAATCCTTTAAAAGGAAAACGAATAAGAGGTATTACTGAGTTTGTCTGAAAAGTATTCGATCTAACAATGGATCAAATCTTATTGAAAATATCTGACGCATGCGCAAATATATTCTCGAATAAATCAATAGTTAAAATTATATTACGTAACGAGTTTGGACAGTGATACATTTCGTAATAGTTATTGCGAAATACACTTTCCAACGAGTTGCGTACACTATTTTTCCTACGACAACGTGAAAAATTACTCAAAAAACGTATTTTTTTAATTAAAAAGTCAATTAAAAGTATTTCAACACATGTATTGACAAGTATATAAACACGTGTGCTGAAAAGTTTAAAAATCCTACAAAATATTTTTTATTTTGTGATAGTAGAGATGACAAAAACGAAAAGAATGATTATGAAATATTTTAGAACTAAGGAACAGAGAAAGAATACATTTTTTGTAACTATAGTAGATAGTTAACAAGAACAAGAATAATTTTTAATGATTTTGTTTTACTTTTTTTTCTGAGACGTAAAAAATAAATGTAAAGTTGTTATTATAACAATTACGAAATTGCAGTGGGTTTTGTAAATCATATTGTTTACTTCTTCAATTTTCTTAAATTTGGCCTTTTGCCTTTCGGCACCCAGCCAGATTCATATTGCATTCGCGCATTCCCCCTATCGTTCAAGACCATATATAACATAAGAAAAAGAATAATTTCAATACATGTATGTTTTGTTATTTTTTAGTACATGTGTGAAATAAGCTACCTTCTTAGGTATAATGAGTGTGCAATCTATAATTTTCATAAGTGGTCGTAGGGAAATATATTTTTCATTGCGAATGTACTTTAACCTATTGGAATGAGAAGGGGCAAGTTTACGAGATAATTGAATAAAAAAGATGGAAATATTTAGATAGTTTCTGTTATGAATTAGATTACTCTTCGACTCTACATCTCTAACTAACAAATTTTATTACAATTTTATCTCTTCGCGAGTAATAAAAAGTTGATTAAGATTTTTATATCTGTTATATTTTTATGGGTGAAATATTTCATTGGTAATCATATTTTATGTGTTAACTGGCGAAATTTTCTAATATCTCCCAGCATAAAGTTTATTAATATGATAGAAATAATTTACATCGTTCAAGCAGAGTCAGCAAAAAGTTTGTTAAAGACTGTTCAGAAACAAATATGGACGAGAAACAACTGTGTGTGAATGAGAGGAGGATAATTAAGAAAATTCATGGACCAGTGAAAGTTGGAAATAAGGAGTATGAAAGACTTATGAACTGTAAAACTAAGAATATATTAAATAATGAGGATATAGTAAACACAATTGAAGCAAAAAGAATACATTGGTACGGACATTTTAAAGCAACGGAAAATCGGCAGGGTACAAGGAAAATAATAGAGTGAGGACCAAACAAGAAAAAATTGTCAGGAAAACCAAAAAATAAATCACATCGTACAAGATATGCAAAGTCTAGGAGTGCGTGACTGTAACAAAAAGATGCAGGATAGAAAGAAATGGAGAATAATAGTAGATGTTTCACAAACATGTGCTGAGCTGTAATTGAGTAGTGATAAAATTTAGGCTGACCACCCATAAAAATACAGGGTCAAACGGTTAGGTTAGGCTACAATACTCAGTAGAATGTATAGCCTTGTATATAAAGTTTCCAAGGGGTTTCCAATAGGGACTTGACAATTTTGAATTTACTTTGTGAACGCACCTTTTTACTCAACATCGAACTGTCACAGTTTATTCAGTGGACATAACCTTTTCATTGCGGTGAAGAAATTAAGAAATTTACTACAGAAATTCGGAGTCTGTGACCGCTATATTAAGAGCCTTAACTCTGATTTTCGGTCGTAATTCTCGACCTAGGTAGTAACAAGTTTAGTGCAAAAGGTTGAGTCTACATATTCGTTGTGTGATGTTGCCGTGCTAGTGAGACTATGGGTTGGTCGAAGTGTCGAAATTATCGCTGCCGTTGAAACGTCCGTAGAAAATGATCCAAATCAGTCAATTCCAAGGCGTTCTCAAGAGTTGGGCATCGCCAAGACCACTTTATGGCAAATTTTGCGTAAGGATCTTACTTTACACCCGTACAAGATCATGCTCACTCAAGAATTGAAATCGATGGACCATTCGAAGCGACGTACGTTGTCCGATTGTCTCTGGACAAGATGATCAATTTCATCGCAAAATCATCTTTAGTGACGAAGCTCATTTCTGGTTCAATGGGTTGTCAATAAACAAAATATGCGGTTTTGGGCGGGTGAAAATCCACATGCGCTTAATGAAAAACCACTTCATCCACAAAATATAAACGTTTGGTGCGGTTTGCATGCCGGCGGCGACATAGGGACATATTTTTTCGTTGACGATAGTGGGCGCCACGTTACTGTGAATGATGATCGTATCGCGCTATGATTATCGATTATTTTTGGCCCGAATTGGAATATATGGACTTGGACAGCATGTGGTTTCAACAGGACGGCGCCACAAGCCACACAGCACACGTTACAATCGATTTATTGAAGAACAAGTTTGATGAGCGTGTTATCTCAAGAAATCGACCAGTCAATTGGCCGCCTCGTTCGTGCGATTTGACGCCTCTAGATTCTTTTCTTTGGGGCTACGTCAAGTCAATGGTCTATGCTAATAAACCGACGACGTTGGAGGAGCTCAAAGCCAACATTGAACGCGAAATAGCAGCCGTTTCGGCCGAAATGTGTGGCCGAGTCAACAAATCAACCGCAGTAAACGTACCCACGGTGGCCATATGAGCGAAGTCGAGTTCCATTCATAAATGTTTTGAATGTACTTCAACCCGATAATAAAGTTTTGAAATATCTCAATCGGTTTTCATTTTATTTTGAAAAAAATCCTCATTGGAAAACCCCTTATTTACGAATTGTCTATTGGCAAGCTCAACGGAAAAATCTATGAGTCTAATTACCACCATAGAGACACGGACATTTTTAAAGAAATGTGCCGAATGAAGCTTTATCCGTGCCTCTAATTTCAGCCGTGAATGTTAAATAATAAGCTTTAAATCACGGATGAATACTGTCCACGGATGAATTCTGTCCACGGATTAATACTGTCCACGAATAAATAGCATAAATATCATCCATGGATAAATACCGCTTACAGATGAAATCTGAGATAAATACCATTTCTAATCCCAATAATTTTTTTTTCATTCATTTAGAACGAATTATACAAAAAATGTATCTATCCGTGGCAATTGGATACGGATGATTAGGTTAGTTTAGTTTATTTTTAAAATTTCCGTGTCTCTAAGATTAAAATTAGACCACGGTTTTTTCCGTGGAGGGTGGTGATTTTGGATCATATGGTAGGATTTAGAGACACGGAAAAAAGCTCATTCTGATCCGTTTCTATGAAAATTATCGGGTCTATAAGATTAAAATGATGTCCACGGATTTTTCCGTGGAGGTTGACGATTTCGGAAAGTGCCAATAGCAGCACCGACATTTATTGTCAACAAAATGGAAAAGTTGAAGTTTACTTTTCAAGTGAAACCAACAACAGACGGAAAGTCAAAATATATCGCCATAACCGCAATTGTGACTGAAGATGAAAAATATTTCCTTATTCCTGAAGAATTCCAAGCTATTTCACAGCACACATATATTCAAACTTCGAAAACTTTTGTCACAGTGAAAAATACATTAAAAAAAAAGACATCAAACTAGAAGTGTTTGGATAAAAACAACAGAGGATATATTAAGAACATATGTTGATGAGGATGGCAATATGATTTTTCAGAACCAATTTCTAGAGGAAACTACCAAAGAACAATTGACTGTCGTAAGCAAAACGTGTTCAGAAGATCCTATAGCCAAAATTTTAGAGAAATTAATAGAAAACCAGGAGAAAAAAGAAAAACAAAGCATAAAGAAGCTAGCTGACAAGTTTGTAATTGAAAAATTTGATGGAAAGAGTTCAAATGCAAATCAGTGGATGGAAGTATTTGAAAAAGAATGTGAAAGGTTCAATGTATTAAAAGACGAAGAAAGAATTGAAATCTTTAGATTATTTCTTGAAAAATCGTGCACTGATTGGTATTCTTCCATGATAATAAAACTTACCTTACATTCCGAGTGGTTACAATGGAAATCGAGCTTTATACAGACTTATGCAAATAAAGGTTGGACTACTAGCAAGTATGCTTTATCGTTCAAATATCAATATGGATCTTTATTAGAATATGCAGGTAAAAAAGAAAAACTTTTACTAGAAGTAAGAAAAACAATAGATGAAGGGACACTTATTGATATAATTGCCGCCGGCTTACCAGATTTTATAACTGATCGAATCAACAAGGAAGAAATTTTAAATACTAAAGACTTGTTTAGTGAACTTGGAAAATTAGAACATTTGGTTGCAAAAAAAAATATTAAAAAAAAAGACGATACCAAGCAAGTAAAAGAAAAATGTAGTATTTGTGAAAAATTAAAAAAGGGTGTACGCTATCATTCAGAAGATTCCTGTTGGTTTAGAACAAAATCAGATACAGAAAAGGATAAAAAGCAAATAAAGCTCGTTAACAATTCAGAATTGGAATGTGAATTGCAGTGTGAAGATCAAAAAAACTAATAGTGCCGCCATTGATCAAAGTCAAATTAGTACTCAATAAAAATGTTGAAGTTTTTGGGATCTATGACTCAGGCTCTAATGTCTCATTGATAAATTTAAAAATATAATAAATAATAAGGAAACCAGTCACTACAACAATACTAATTTGAAAACTATTAATGGCGTTAAAAAGGCAAATGGCATAATTACAATAGATATAGCCATTTTTGATGTGGAAAAGAAAATGAATGTTTTTGTAATAGACAAGGAAAATTTCGATTATGACTTCTTAGTGGGACTAGATTGTATAAAAGAGTTTTACCTAGTTCAAAATGCAAACTTAGAAATTAGTCAGAAAATACCCATACAAAGAAGTTTCTAAGGAAACAGATTCAGATATAATTTCTATAAAAATAAAATCTGATAATTTAATAAACTTCAATGAAGGCATATGTGGAAAAGACTTTCAGATTTGTATTAATCATCTAGACTTTGAAAAACAGGCATTGATTGATGAATTAATATCAAAAAATAAGTCAGTATTTGCAAAGGACAAATTTGACATAGGAAAGGTAACGGATTATGAAGCACACATAGACCTGTTAACAGAAAAATATTGTAGTAAACGTCCATATCGTTGCACAATTGAAGACAAGAAAGAAATTGAGAATCAAATTGCAAAATTATTGGAAAAAAATATAATAGAAGAATCATATAGCCCATTCGCAGCACCGGTCACATTAGCATATAAAAGAGAAGAAGATAAAAAATCAAGATTGTGCATTGATTTTCGAGACTTAAATAAAATAGTTGTGCCTCAGTCACAGCCATTCCCTCTTATTGAAGACCTAATATTAAAGACAAGGGACTGCAAGTTTTTCTCAACACTAGACCTAAATTCAGCGTTTTGGTCTATACCTTTGCGTGTAACTGACAGATACAAAACTGCATTTGTGACACAGGAGGAGCACTACCAATGGACCTGCTTACCATTTGGATTAAAAACATCTCCAGCTATATTCCAGAGAATAATGTGCAATATCATACGGAAGCACAAGCTGGAAGAGTTTACGGTATGTTTTATCGATGATATTTTGCTATTTTCAAAATCATTTTCGGATCATGTAAGGCATCTAGAACAACTCTTTCAAGCAATTAAAAGTGAAGGTTTGAAACTAAAATTCTCTAAATGCACATTTGCAGCGGATACAGTCAAATACTTGGGTCATGTGATACAAAATAATTCAGTTAGTCCGTTGAAAGACAATTTAATATCAATAAAAAATTTCCCGATTCCAAAGAATCAGAAAAATGTGAGGCAATTCCTGGGAAAGATAAACTTTTATCATAAGTATGTGCCAAATATAGCAATAAAGTTGGAACCATTACATAACCTTTTAAGAAAAGGACAAACCTTTAACTGGACCGAAGCATGCCAAGAGTCATTTGATGAAATGAAACAAATATTATGTTCTCAACCGGTATTGACAATCTTTGATCCAAACCTACCTATTCACATATACACAGATGCCAGTATACTAGGAGTAGGAGCAATACTAAAACAGCCACGAGGAAATAATGAAGAAAAACCAGTAGCATATTTTTCTAAAAAGTTAAATGAAGTCCAAAAAAGAAAGAAAGCTATATATCTGGAATGCCTGGCAGTCAAAGAATGTGTAAAGTATTGGCAACATCTATTAATGGGTAGGAAATTCATTGTCTTTTCAGATCACAAGCCATTAGAGAACATGAACATAAGGTCTAGAACTGACGAAGAACTAGGCGATTTAACATATTACTTATCACAATATGATTTCCAAATTAAATATTCTCCAGTAAGATACAACACTGAAGCTGATTGCCTGAGCAGGAACCCAGTGCTTGATCCAAATGAAAACCTAGAGGATCAGTTGAAAGTAGTGAATACAATAACACTAGAAGATATCTTAAAAGATCAAATTAAAAATGAATATATACAATGCAGAAAAGGAAAGTTAGAAAAAAGAATTGAGCATAGAACTCATGAAAAATGTACATACAGATCTAGGCCACATAGGAATTAAACAGATGCAGAAAACGATTAGCTCAGTGTATGCAGCAGAAAATATGACTAAAAACATAAAATCAATCTGTGAGGGTTATATAGTATGTTTGAAGAATAAATCAAGAGGACATAATAAATATGGACTGATGTCTCATTTGGGTCCTGCTACAAAACCTTTTCAGATATGCTCTATTGACACCATAGGAGGTTTCGGAGGTACCAGATCAACGAAGAGATATTTACACCTTTTATCAGATCATTTCACCCGATATGCATATATTCTAACATTAAGTACCCAAAATGCAAATGACTTCATAAAGCTGATAAAGAATTGTGCAGAGAGTGATAACATTGAATTGATATTATCAGACCAATACCCAGGTATCAACTCTAAGGAATTCAAGAGATTTTTGGATGAAAATAATATTCCCATAATTTTTACAGCAGTGAACTCTCCTTTCTCAAACGGCTTAAACGAGAGATTAAATCAAACATTGGTCAATAAAATAAGGTGCAGGATGAACGAACATGACAAGAAAAAAGCATGGACATCTGTAGCTCACAGTTGTGTACAAAAATACAATGAAACGGAACACACTGTTACTGGATATGCTCCAAAGTACCTACTTTATGGCACAGATGTCACGATTTTGCCAAATGAGCTGAAACAGAAGAAGTCTGACTACGATTTAATCCAGGCCAGAGAAAAGGCACTAAAAAATAAAATCAAATCACATAATTACAACAAGACAATTTATGACAAAAACAGAAAAAATATAGACTTCAAAGTTGGTGATACTGTTTTTGTAGAAAATGGAAACAAACTCAATAGGAAGAAGCTAGATGAATTGAGACTTGGACCCTACAAAATCATAGAAAAAATTTCAAACTCAATCTTCAAGATAAGCACTGACCATAGAAGATCAGAGTCAAACTTTTTCCACATCTCGAAGCTAACGCCAGCTCCTGCCTACTTTTGAAGACATGCATGTGAAAATATAGTCTCCTATCTTCGCTGGGAGGGGAGATGTAAAGAAAAATATAATTTTCTTTTGCGTGTTATTTTGCCGTACGTCACATAAAGTCCGTTTGTGACAGATGATCTGTCACTGTCATCGATGGGAAGCAGGGTATAACCTCGAATGTCGTGTTGTGTGATTGTGTGCTGGAAAACAATTTCATTTTAAAGTTTATTTTAATTTGTGATTTTGGAACAGACATTGTTAATAATAACATTAAATGTCGTTTCTTTTCTTACAGGTATGAAATATTTGTTTAGTACTAAATAGGTGCATACTTTTGTTTCATGTAATTTTTAGTTTACATGTTAATAACAATAAATCGCTTTTCTTACAGAGAAACACAATTGTGTTTGATTGACTGTGTCACCAAAACCACAGATATATTGGAAATTGTCTTATATATATACACCAGAACTAGAATATTGAGGAATGCAACAAATTTGCAAATGAGAACTCTTCATTGAACTATAATTCCAAACCAAAGGAAAACTATCATCATTAGGAAAACTAAAATATAAAATCATGAGTTAGATTAAATTATAAAACAGATATAGAATATATGGATTCTAATATGAAAAATAATGCAAGTAAATGACTTACGTTTAATTTGAAGATGGTTTCCTAGATGTTGTGTTACTACGGTAGCCCATGAATTATGAGCCCCAATTATGAATCGTGCGATCGCTTAATTAGTCGAAACACGTAGAACATGGGTAAAAATATGGATGAAATATTAAAATAACTAAATAAAATTGACTAAATATTTCACAATTATAGAGTAATATTAAAATTGAATTGTTTATTAGTAGTGGCATCGGTCGGTCGAGAAATAGATCGCCGGAACTATGGTAGTGGCGTTTGAACTTTTTTGAGGGGGGATGTTGAAAATGACAATTAGTCGATTATTTTAAAAGGACCAATTAGATTGGTTTGATAAACTTGGTAAATCCATCACTTCGGAATAGAAAACTCATCAAAAGGAAACCTTAATGCAGTACGTGTCTGATGAGCACTGGTGTGAAGGGTATAGTGGGAGAACACCCCGAAATCACCCTCCACAAGTCAATTGATCAATTACGAAATGAAATTAGTTCTAAAAGTCTTAGACACGTGGTCGTAATTTTCACCGTGTCATCAATTGATAAGTTGAGTCTAATAATGTTGTATTATTATGGTTAAACCATGTGATTTCCGAGAATCTAATCGAAGAAAAGAGTAAGTTTCCCTAAGATGGTTGTCTGTTGATTTCAGTTGTTAATACGCTTGCAGCGTCAAAATCCATCTGATGATCAGTTTTGTGAGAAATTATTCTATTGGATAGAGATCTTTAGGTTTGACCGATATATTGTTTATTAAGTGGAAACCCGTTTGAAGCTTAAAGCAAGCATTGACGGTGATTGATAAAAACCACAGATTTTTTATTGTGATTTCCCCCCTTCACAGCAACCAATGTTAAGGCCAGGAAGCCTAAATCTACATTTGACACCATTATACGGTCTACACTCCTCCACTTCTAAGCTTCGATTGAGAGTTTTGATCAAAAGATTGAAGAACGCTTGAAGCGCCCATCAGTCGAAGCATCAAGCATTTGATCAAGCAGCTTGATAGTGTAGGGCCTCCTTTACAGTCTTTACTCGGAATATTGTATACAACTTTAGTTAGTGAAAAAGTGAAAGTGAGTGAAAGAAAAAACAGAATTTTGTTCATTTATGGATGGTGATGGGACAGTTTGCATAGTAAAAGTTCTCAGAATAAGAGTTATTTGAGGAAAATTCAGATATATTAAAGTTATTATTGTGAAAAATGGAATTGGAAATATTCAATTCTCTATTTGTCATTTTATTTATAAACGTTCTTTGAGATTTTCATTTAATATTTCAGACGTTTTTTCCTCGTTTATTCTACTCATCAATTATTTTATTGATAAAATATTTTCTAAAACTACTGGGAAAATATAAAAATAGACATAAATTCTGAAAGGGGAAAGTGACTAATCTCCAAAATTTCACCATAGTTTCCGGTCGGAATCGTCCATTCGAGAAGGAAGTGGGCGATAAGTAGTTGTAAAACGGAAAAGCATTTAGATTACGTCAAGAAACGTTCGACATATCTTAATCTATGAAAGTTGTATTGGGTAAATTTTTTCTTTTCTAGTTTTTCCTCACCCTACGGGTGAATTAAAAGTGTTTTTATTTTGATTTTGAAAGTTACTGCAAAATAAAAACACTTTATTCTATAGTCCAAACCAATTTCGATAATGCCCTGGTAGAAAAAAGGCGGAAAAGCTGATTTTCAAAAATTCATATTACGAAAATATCTGAGAAAATTTGGAATTTAGATAATTTTCGTTCGCGTTATATTCAGAAATTTGGACAGTTTCTTATGAAATTTTAGACCTGGTGGTATGAAATCACGCTGGGCGTCATGCTTGCAATGTGAAGATACTTTTAGACAGAGAGAAATGCTTTTTTGTCAAAAAATTGTTTATAATTTGTAGACAAAAGCTTGTAAAAAACTAAGAAACAAACATACGCATAACAAAATAGACACAAATAAAGTAAAATCTAAATATAAAGCATAAATTTTTGTAATTTATACGTATTATTGTCAAAATTAAACCAGATAACTATAAGGCAATCCTAAAATAGGTAATAGTTTGTATTAAAAATCAATAACAACATTAAACCAATGCATAGCATTAAATATTGTTATTAGAATGGAAGTCGTTTATAGAGTAGAAGGCTCTTTCCATCAAATATGCCCTCAAGTTATTGCGAAATGCGGGATAAGATGTTATAGATTTGATTCCAAATCGCAAATGATTGTGCATTTTTTTGCATTGTGAAGTATCGAGCCCTTAACCAATTCTCAACGTAGAGTAGGTAGATAAATGTCGTGCTCCGAGTAGGTAGCTGCGCAATGATATTTCTAAAATTGCGGAAGCTTGCTTACGAATTAGGTAAACAGTTTCAAAGATGAATAAGGATGGAAGAGTCTGTTTAGTCTGAGTAAATGTATATGGCGCTTCCATGTTCCATCCCTTGCAAAATATACTGATGCTATAGATAGTCAATTTTACAACAGTTATTGGGGTTACGAACTTGTTTTTTGGCTTAGAGATAAAAATTTGATCTTCATTCATTGTTGATCATATCTTAAACTTTATAACATGGTAGTAGCGCTAAGCAATTGATCCGATCCTTGCGAAAATCACTTCTTTCCAAGTGACAACAAAAATCCTCAGGGTTTTTCCCAAAGAAAATGTTATTTGTACATTTTGAAACAATTAAAATGGGGCTCAAGTTACACACGATAGCTTCGATTCTTCACCTTCAATTGAACTTTGATTCGGTTATCGAATTTTCCTGAGCAGCAAAAAGAGAATATAGAAACCCTAATCTTCTGGAGTCAAGACAAGTGATAGTGATAAATACAGAGCACGTAAGGGTTCTGTTATCTCGAAAATTGTCAAGAATATTTACGGGTTTCAAAGTACTAGTTACCTACTAATTAAAACTTGAATTTTTTCAAGATTGGACTTTTCGCTGGACTATGAATTCATATACATTAAATAATGTAACTCTTGTGATAAATAAATAAACGAATGATCGAGTAAGTAAATAATTGAACAAGAGATGGCGTTAATGAATTGTGGCTAACGTTAGGTTAGGTTAAGTTATTGCGAGTGACAATTTAAAATTTGACTGAATAAGTTGTTGAAAGTGAAGTATTGAAAGAAGCAAGTTTTTACAAAAATGGAAATCATTCTTGAAGGCTTGTGTTTGATGATTTTTAATGATTTTAAACATACATTTTTCAACAGCAAAGTATAGAATCGTTTCGTGCAACTTTTGGTAATGAAGCCAAAATCTTCATTCCGAGAAACATCGGTGCTGTACGCAACGAGATGAAAGAAGATCATCAGTTGATTTTCAGACAGATAAAGACGTTTCTTATGATATCGCAGATTGCAATATAATCGATAGTGCATGAATATGAAAAAAAATTTTGGCATCATTCCCAGCTTTCATAAAGCAACATATGAGAGAAAAAACATCAAATTAATGTTTCATTGCCCGTATTCATCCATTAGATGGCTTTTTCTTGTTGCCCATTGTCAAACAAATGATGCGTGGACAACAAGAAGCTATTGATGATGTTCAAGTTTTTAAAATATCCGCTTGAGAATAAACTAAATGTTTCCAGATTAGTTTTGAGCGTATGCGAAAATGTATAGACCTTGAGGGCAAATATTTCGAAAAGAAATAGAACAACACTGTTTTCGAACTTGTTTCACTTTTTGTAAACTCCTCAACCCTACTATATTCAAAATAATAAATGAAGTGTAAAAAGATGCTTCACGGCCATTCGACCCGAGCGGTTTCATATCCACTGGAAATTTTGGCAAAATATTGTACTGTGCGTTAATTTAATAAAAACCGTACCCATAAATAACGCCCGTTCGTGTATTAAACGTCATATTCATTCCTAAATTCATTTGGAGTTTAGGGTAAATTTTTAGGGCGTGTATGTAGGGCTCATCTATTTATTTCATCGTGACTCGAATGTTAATATTTCGTGGTGAATGTGTGAAATATATATAATGGGCTCTTAAAAGTTGTTGATAAAGTTCACTCTTACATCGAAATTTTGATTTCTTCCACTAAATTTTTAATTGACGTGATTGACTGAGAATTTATATCTGCTGACTAGAATTTTTCCTCATTTCCTTGAAACATCATAATTATCTTATCAGGATAAAACAAAATTAACCCTATTAGGGCCAACCTGACAAGGTATTTGCTAGCAGCGCAACAGAATAAGCCCATTTTAAATAAATTAATTTTTCTCCAGGATTTCGTGACCATATAAGGAGCAATATTTCTTGTCAGGTTTTCCGGACGAGGTTCACACTAGAATCAAATTAGGTTGAAAATAAATTAATTTTTCGTCACGCTTTCCTTGTCATGTCCATGGAAAGAAATTTGTTCTAAAAGGTCTTAGTCACGTGGTCGTAATTTTCACCGTGTCATCAATTGTTAAGTTGAGTTTAATAATGACACCATTATACGGTCCACACTCCTCCACTTCTAAGCTTCGATTGAGAGTTTTGATCAAAAGATTGAAGAACGCTTGAAGCGCCCATTCCTTGTCATGTTCATGCAAAGAATATCTCATGATCATATAGATTATTTCTTATCAGTTTATCTTCCCGTTAATAGAAATTTCTGAATATAGTTAACATCATAATTTATAATAATACATCGCTTCTATTATTTCATCAGTGTTTATATTGGAAGCGTTCGGATCTAACGAACGTTTCCAGTTGTATGACATTACTACTATCAAATGTTCAGTGATCAGGTCTTTATTGATTTGATTTACATCCTCATCAGATCCTTCTAAGTTATTCTGACCTATACCTTACCAGGTTGCGGAATTTCTTAGTGAAGTCCTTATCGAGTCCTCACAAAACTTTCTAGGGTAGTTGAAACCTTCGTCTTTTAATTTTTTGGTATGTTTTGAAAACTTCTAATATGGTGCTTCTTCATCAATATTTGGTTCTAGACATTTCACAACTACAGATTTATAGAAAATATGAAGTGAGAGGTGAAGGAGTTATTTGACGATCTAAAGAAATTCTTAATAAACGCGTGAATGAATATTTTAGTATCAGATCTGATATAAAAGTGGTTCGTAGGTCTTCATCGATTTTTCCGATATTTAAATTGAGATTCTTCCACTTCAGATCATGCAGCTTTTCCCAAAGCTATGTTAAACAACTGACTTGATGATAAATATAACCTGAAGGGATTCTTATATTCATTCAACGAGTTAATGAAATTACCAAGTTGTTGACAACTTTTCTGGATGTTATTAGAATAAAACTCTGCTCAAATTTCCTAGCGGCTTACGTGGTCAAATGGACTTCAAATTCGTCAAAAATTTATACCTGTCTTACTTGAGCGCCCGTCACGTCCACCACTTTGGGCTTAGTGAGTTCTTACCTCCTGTAAGGTAGATATAAGGGCCTATGTTCAAAAACACAGCTTTGAGCTATAAATTAATCGACATCTTATTTGAATTTGAAAGGTCTTATATTAGCTATCGATGATGTCTGTGTGTTATCTACGGCACAAAGCATTAGAATAGATTTACGTTATTAAACGTGTATAAATAAAAACTGATGAATATAAAACGAAATCGGTGGTATATAAATGCTTTCGGTAAATATAAAATATTCAGGAACATAACATAAACTATCAAGCTCCCAGTGATTTTAGAACGATATTTCGAACTGAATTACGGGAATTATAAAGTTTTAACAAGCGCGAAATCCAGTTTTCTTTCGCCTAAATAGGTATAATTCGTCGGCTTCAGGCATTTATTACGGACTACGCTCTAGCTCGGTTTTAATGATAATACATAAATCCAGCTTATATCTCCATCTGTAGAGTGCGCAGAATGGAAGCAGGTAAATTTTTACAATTTATCAATAAAATTTATACAGACAATTACTTTCACTGTGTTTTTTAATCATACGAGGTTCACTCTATATATTAATAATCGGTGAACCAAAGTAGCCCAAGTAGCATCAGGCGAAGGGGATGTTACGTGAATATCCATTTGATGGGACTCGAACCCTTCTGTAGTATCAGCTACAGAACAATGGAAAAAGCACTAAGATAGGCAAAGACTCTTCTGCGAAACTAAAACCAGAGTAGATCTGCTGAATGTATCAACCTAAGTAAGAACAATCTACGAGGAGTTCTATCGCCACAACAAACACCTGAAGGTTTTGTTGCACAGAGGACGAAATCTCTATCCACATTCTCTCGAAGTGTAAGGAACTCTAGAGCACTACACTACACCTGGGTGCGTATAAAATAGAAGATGAAGATCTCTGGCAATTAAAGCCTACCTAAATTCTAGACTTTGTAAAAGGAATGGGATTGATGGATCAGCTGAAAACACTGAATTCTCCAGTATAGCAGCAAGAAAAGGGGACACAATAGACCCTTTGGGTCGCAGTGTATACTCTGTGGAAATCACGTTTTATTAACTTAGAAAAGTAAATTTACGGTTTCAAAACAATCAAGTGGAAATTATTAAACGTTGACTAGATCCAATGAAAGTACATCTAACTTTCAAATGGGTAAAGATTGTGGCGATCTCTACAGTTTGCTACCAAATTATAACTGCAAACTGATTTTGAGCATGAAGTGGTAGTGAAACTTGCTAATTTATGTTACTTGTTAGCCATTACATTTTTGTCATAAATCTTGTCATAGTCAGAAAGCTTTTTTTCTACGTTAAATGCTTTCGCAAAACCTGAATATTTCCACATCTTAAAATGCAATTATAGTCCTGTGTTTGTGGTCAGTTTATCGGACCATAACAGTGTCTCACTCTGCTTCTATTAATGTGATGCCCGTCGAAACAATATTGATGGTATGTGATATATTTCATCATCGGCACGATCACAGAAAATAAGTGTTTGCTCTTCACAAAAAAAACAGTAGGCATAGGAGAATGATCTCAGAAATACCTGGATTGACCTAGAGATGGCGGTAACTACTTGTAAGATACCACTGTATTAGAAAGTACACAATCTATACAGCATATGTTATCATTTTGAAGACTCCACGTTGTTTAGTATTTGTTTGGCAGCCATCAATAGTGAACGTTTTCGGTGAATTTGTAAACATGGAAAAAATTGTTGTGTGATATAATACTATTATACTCTGGATGAGACTGCTCTTTCGTTATCAACAGTAAAATATTGGGTATCAGTGATTAATCAAGGCCGTATGAATTACGAAGACCAGAATCACAGTGGTCGACCAAATGAGGTGACAACTCCATAAAAGTTGAAGGAAATCCACAAAGCGGTACTGGATGATCGTCGAGTAAAAGTGCGCGGGCTAGTAGTAGTATAGAGACATAGTAGGCATTCCAAAAAGTGCATTACATCGCATATTAACTAAAAATTTGGATATGAGAAAGCTGTGAGCAAGATGGGTGTCGTGTTCACTCACAATGGAACAAAACAGCGTCGTCCAGATGTTTCCATCGAGTGTTTGGCATTGTTCCACAGGAAAATATCCGAGTTTTCACGCAGAAAATAATGGACTGAAAAATAGAACGGGCTCCAAAAAAGGCAAGGTCATGGTATCGGTTGTTTGACTAGCTTGAAAAAGGAAAAACTATCAAAGGTGAGTATGATGCGAACTTCTTGCAAAATTGAGCGAAGAAAACAAACAAAACGGCCGTATTTGGCTAAGAAGAAAGTGTTTTTATTGAAATGGCCAAAATTAATTAATCAAAGTTTGAATTGCTACCTCATGCAACCTATTCGTCAAATATAGCCTCCTCGGATTATTTTCTATTCTCAGACTTGGAAAAATGGCTCGGTAGTCAAAGATTCTCCAACACTATAGAGGTGATGTCGGCAGTTAATGGTATTTTGTGAAGCTCGACGATTCTTATTATAAAAAGAGTATAGAACTTATTGAACATTGCTGGGATGAGATTACGTTTAGAAATAAATATATCTTTTGTAAAATTTCTGTGTTTTCTTTGTTGGACCAGATACTTTTGGGACTATCCTCGTAATATTGCACTTCAAATATTGGTAAAACCAAAAAAAAACAAACTATGGAGTGTGATAAGCGTTTGAAATTAATTTTAACTCATGTTTCACATTTCGGATTATAGTTCAAAAACTGACCACAATAAGATTAATATAATTAAAATAATTATTGATGCTCAATAAAATTGGGTATTCCGTATCTTGAAAATATTAGAAATAAAATTAAAATTTTTGAGTTGTGTCTCTTTAGAGATAAATAATGAATAATTCACGAAATATTGTTTATTTGAAGTGTATCAAAACAAAATTTATTAAGAAATACAATAAAAATATAAGCTTGTGAATCTCATTTCACAAACTAATTTTAAGTCGGAATTTTCTTCACAAGTTATTGGAGTATGATTATTTTGTAGTAGCCTTCAAATCAATACTTTTTATTCCCTTTTGTCTGTATTTTAGTTGTACGAGAACTGGCTATTAAATAACGAGACTGGTTACAAAAAAGGGTTTTATTATAAAAATTATTCTACATTCGAATGCTCCCCTTCAATATACTCAATTCCCCTCGCCATACACCTTTACATATGTTTTTTCCATTGATCTAAGCAGTGCTGGAAGTCTTCTTTGGTGAGTGCCTTTAGGAGCTCTGCCGTTTTTTATTTTACCGCTTCTATCGACTCAAATCGGGTCCATTTCAAAGCAGATTTTATCTTCGGAACCAAAAAAAGTCGCACGCTGTCAAAGCTGGTGAGTACGGCGGGTGTTCGAGCACTGGAGTGCGCTTACTGGCCAAATACTTTTGGTCAGAAGTCAGATTTTTTAGCGCCAACTTCGCACAGACTTTTTTCATGTGTAATTCCTCGTGTAACATGTTTACAACCTATTCTTTATCGGCGTTTACAGCCTTGGCAATCAACCGGATGTTCATTTAACGATCTGCATGCACAATTTGTTTGGTTTTGGTCGCTATTTCCGGAGTTGAAGCAGTCACAGGGCGACCTGGGCGCTGGTCATCTTCAATGCTTTCTCGCCCATCAATAAAGAGCTTACACCACTCAAAAACACCCGCACGAGACAAAGAATCATCCACATAGGTCTATTGCAATAATTTATAGCACTCATTCGGCGTTTTTTTTTTCAATTTAACAAGAAATTTGAGATTGATAAATTGTTCCTGTTTTTAATCACACATGGTTTTCGGCACGAGAAAAAAACAGATTCGTTTAATATACTGCACAAATAATAGTGTTGGAAATGTGTTTTGGGACGTGCATAGAAAAGATATCTAGATAACCAACGCACTACTCGTTTTTACTAAAAACGTCTGGTCGCCCTTTAGGCAAGCAGTCTCGTTATTTAATACCCGGACCTCGTATCACGAATTGAAATTTTATGAGCTCAAAATACCTTTTGACCATTCGGTGACCATGAACGATATTTTGTACTTTAAAATATTTGTTTTATCTTCGCAATGGTCATCATTTTTATTTCTGATATCTTTATCTTATTTAAAGTAATACCCATGTCACTAATGAGCTTTTCATGGAAATAAAATCACTATGTAACAACAACTCATTTACTCGCAATAGCTCACAAGGTTTTTTATTTTAATTGAATGTATTTGTGCCTCAATTCTTGGTATTGCTTCAATATGAACCCTTAAAACATTGTTAACAGTTTCGCTTATAAGCGAAACATTATACTATAAATAGTATAATGTTTCTCTTTTATTACCTATTAAAAAAACCCCAAACAATTTTCCTGTTACAGTTTTGATTGTTCTATCGTTAATATTAAGCGTGCTTTTGAACATAGTTTTGCAAACCCTTTTCAATGAACCTCAATATTGAAATAGGAAAGCATAATGTTTGTTTTGCGGTTTTTGTGTTTTAACATACCGTTACTTCACTTCTAAACACTTCTTGAATGTATAAACCTGTTAAATGTATAAATTGTCTCGGTTTTCGTAAATTTTACAAAGTAAGAAATAGAAAATTTAAGCCTTATTTCGTTGGAAAAAAAGTCTATAGTTCGCTTTTTTAGAAATACTTTGTCCTGATTTTGTTTGATAAGGTAATTCTGAGTTTCTTAGAACTCTAGTCATATTTTTCTTCCATCTTCGATCAATGCGACGTTTTTTACCTAAATTTGGCAGTTAATTTTGTTTTCAGAGGTAATCCCTGTCTTTTGATATCACCAGCGGTCTTCTTGAATGTCTTCATTTGGTTTTGCCTTAGATGATTTTAACGACCTAGATGAAGATGAATTTGGAATGGAGGAGGATGAACGTGAGTTGGATGATGAAGAGCTTTAAGTATTTGATGATGATCGATGTTGAGAAACAACCATCTTTTTCTCATTCTTTTCTTGAATCTTATCGTAATTTGGATCTTTAAAGTTATTATTAAGATTAGAAATATTCTCGAAAGTTTCACTTGAACTAAGATTCTCTCTGTTTATTCTTCTAATTTATACCCACTGATATAAAAATGGATTTATCTATTTCTTGTCCCACGAATTATTTCCAAACGCCTCAACACATATACAGAATCAAATCGAAAAACAACACTCTAAGAAATATTCGGACAGCCGACCAACTCGCTCAAGTAGAGACGTGATATATATATATACGATATATTCGTGCCATCTGGAGATAATTAGTTCAACTATTTATACGACATTATTTGAGATTATATTTTCAAGTTTTCCGGGAATAGTACAATAACAGTGATTTTCAAATATACAAAAACGAACATAACCATCTGGTTTGAAATTGGAATTTAATTTAAAATAAATGAATTGTTTATATGTTAATAAATGATCAATAAATATAAATACAGTATAAACAAAATTTGTGGCTCTAATGCTCAAACGTATCACAATAAATCGCCGTCGTCGGCGTTATTTGAAATAATGAATCAATTTATTTTATTACTCTGTATATTTGCGTGCTCACTTAACAAATCATCAAAACATAATACATTCATGTATTTACGTTAACGCTCACAATACCTGTCATGTTTCGGCGTAAATTAAACAAGAGCCCTCTGTTTTTAAGCGTGCTTAAGCATTAAAACAAATAGACGCTCAATTGCTCCCCGTATTTTTATCAGTAAGAATAACATTTTTAATTTGTTGTGTATATCTGATACTAGTACTAGGAAAAATTTTGTTAAAGTTGAAATCCAATTATATCGATTAATCTGATTGAAAACAACCGAGCAGAACAAAATTATACTGAAAACAGATCCCATGGGATGATTTCACTTTATCACGATGCTATGGATGATTTATTTCGATTTAGACATTTAAAATATTTCAAAATGTCATCGATTCGATTGTAAAATATTGTTATGTTTCAATATAGTCTTCCAGCAATGCAATAGCCTTCCAAATAATAGCCACTTTTCTCCTCAAGATAGACGTTTACGTAAGTCTTCGTCTGAGGAAAATCTCTCCACTACAAGTGTGAGAAGGAAAAGCATGTTCTGTTTCTTCAAATATGATCGCTTTTGTAATTTACCTCATCAGGCAACGATGTGTTATCACTGCTTCAAATTTTTAAAGATAGTCGATCTCACGATCCGACGACTATACCAAAAAAAGGCCTTTCAGAGCAGGTTTGCTTTTTATAATCCACTTGACAGTTTTTTCGTGTGCTGGTGGATCTAAGTTCCATCACCAGCTTGATTAGACTAATTTTTCGCGTCAATAAGGCCTAGGAAATATTCATTAGATTGTACTTTTAGTTAAAAGTGAGCAAAAGCTGCACATAACGCCCGAATAACTTACTTAGGTTGAACCGAGGTGAATCGGATCAAAATACGAAATCTGTGGAGACACCGCTCGTCAGCGACTCGGTCATTTGTGTGTGTCGCTCATCGAAGGAACGTACTCACGATTTCTTTGTGTCATATCACGGATCTATGTTAACTCAACTACATTGGTTTATATTGTTAAACAAGGTGTCTTCATTAGACAACCAATTCGCTTTGAAGTATCTTAGTTAGAGGTTAACATCTAAAATATTTATCACACTTTGATACATGTTTAAGGTTATTGCTTCATATTCATTTTATTCTAAATGGTTCGCGCGTACAAAAGAAAGACTAATGCCGGAGAATATTCTCAAGAAAAAATTGAAGAGGCTGTAAATAAAGTCCAGAACAAAGAGTTGACCTTACGTAAGGCTGCTGAGATTTTTGCAGTACCTCTCACGAGCTTACAGACAAGAGTTACTTTATCCAGGGGTATTATTAAGCGTCAAGCTGGACAGCCAGCTTTTGATGAGAACACAAAACAGAAATTAGTTGACCGGCTATTGCGCTTGGCAAGTCTTGGCTTCGGAATTACACTCAAAGTGGTAAATAAGAACGCGTTTGAATTTGTGGAACGTCCAAACATAAAACAGAAGTCTAAATTAAGTGCTGGAATGGCTGGCCAGGACTGGTTTCATCGCTCCATGTAAAGAAATAAGAAATTAGCTATTCGGAAGCCCCCAAGAGCAAGGGTTGATGGTATGAAGAAGGAAAAAGTGGCAGATTTCTTCGATACTTTGGAAACAGTAATAGATAACGACAATTTAAGAGGAAGACCTGAAAGTCTGTACAATGTTTATGAAACTGGCAAGCCGCTTTGTTCTATTCAAAGGTGTGCGTAAACTTGACGAATTTCTTCTAGGTATTCCATTACACAAAAGGACTGGGTCACCGAAGAAGCTTTTAATTTGTGACTACAGCATTTCAATCACAGCCGGACCCTAAGAAAAGTCATTATAATTTTGGATGGGCTCGCATCTCACGCCAGCTATTTAGTGGTAGACATGTGTGATTCTATCGAAATTGAACTTGCACTTCTTTCTCCACATGCCCTGCAACCGCTCGAAGTATCGTTTCTCAAACCGCCAAAAACCTATTATCACCAACAAGCTACAGCATGGCAACATTCATATCCGAATCAAGAAATCAAGAAAGTCGTTTTCGGCGAATAAAGCAACGCCTGGGATAAAAATAAGAGTTCAGCAAAACAGAGAGAGTGTCAAGTACCCCAAGTCCAATCCACGAGTTTCCAAGAGTTGCAATCACAAGACCAATCCTCAAGCGCAGAGCAAGTGCAGTCAGAAATAAAGGTACAAGTCCAAACCACTTGATAATATAGTGCCATTCACAAGTTCCCAACAATCTGACGACGGCCAGCTTCCCACCTGTGCCGAAATAATTGAAGAAATTCTTCAAGTATCTTTAAAGTCACCAATTACTTCCGAAAAATTCGTAAAATTTCAAAACTGGTCTTGCATCACCTCAGAGCCAGACTACTTTTCTCGAAATAGAAACAAACAAGAAATTTAAGGCTGACAATAAAACCAAGGATAAAAATTAAGAGCGAACGGACCATTGTCTTCATGGTCAACTCGACGAACCATGGAGAGACCATGTTCGAAGTGACATTACGAGATAAAATCGGATACGAAGAACTGTCAAAACTGAAAGAGTCACTCATTTAGAATGGAACGGGGTTAGGCATATCGCAAGATTGTCAGATATTAGATATATGAAGGGATTACTAGAGTGGATGAAGCATACAAGAACAGGGTACAACCGCCGAAGATTTGAAAAGGATCTTTCAACTGGATCTAAGAGGCCCAAAACAGAGCACAATGGTCAAGATTAAAAGAGGCTTATGACCAGCTGTGGATGAAATTGTCTGCTGTACATTTCTTGGAAAGACCTAACCTAAAAATGAATGGTTTAATATATTGAGATTGTTATGAGTTACTGTATAAATGTAATTCTTTCATAGAAATTGGATACAGGAAAAAACTTTGCAGAGGCATTCTTAAGAATGTGTTTTCGTTTGCGCTCATTTAAAAGTCTGTTGCAGTGAGGCAAACTGGACAAAATGAAGAATTATTGGATTTTTAGTGAAATTCAATAATGTACTGAATCATTTGTAACGTGAATAATTAAATTAATTTTCCTTATTGAATGTGCAATTATTATAAATTTTAACAAAGATTGTGGCCTTTTTGGCTTCATTTCACAACAATTTCATTATTTTTTTCAGTATAATTCATTTACTGTTGAGTTGAAACTCCAGCACATGCAGTTGATACAGAACATGAAGATTTTGATAACACTGCCGCCACTTCAATCTTCTTCTTCTTCTTGGAGGCAACTTCTTAACCCTCGGCGATACTGGAACTTTCCCAGATCCCATCATGTATGTATGTATATATATATATATATATATATATATATATATATATATATATATATATATATATAGATTTGGGATCTATTATGTCCCCCTTTTTGCTGCGAATCTGGAAAATCCAGTGTTTCCAGCTGATCTATCAATCCCACTCCTTTCAAAAAGTCTAGAATACGGTATGGCTTTAATTGCCTTTGTCTTCTAGTTGAAGCGCTCCCAGGTGTAGTGCTCTGGGGTTCCTTAGTGTTTCACACTTCGAGAGAATGTGGATAGAGGTTTCGTCCTCTGTGCAACAAAACTTGCACACCGCATTATCTGCTAGGTCTAGCGTTATCAGATGTTTGTTGAGTCGACAGTGCTCCGATAGAACTCCTGTTACTATTTTTAGATTCTTCTTACTTAGGTTGATACATTCAGCGGATCTACTCTGCTTATAGTTTTCCAGAGGACTTTTTGCCTGTCTTAGCCCCTGTAGGTTGTCCCAATAATTAGTTTTGCTCATATCTACTTGAAGGTAATTTAATCTCCGCCATTATTTGCCAGGTGTATTGCAGATGACCTTCGTAAACAGTGTCCAGAAAACTTTCCAGGTTCTAGTAATAAATGTTTGGCAATAATTCTTGGTAACTTCACGCATTTTATTAATTCCCATAGACAACACTGTACACCGCCTTTGCCAGTAATTCATAAAGAATCTTTTGTGGGTAGTATGACTTGGTCTTAAGTAGGCATTATTTTTGATAAGTTCAATCCAATCATCATACGTTATTGTAAACAACTTTGGATGATTTGTTTTTTGTGAGGTTACAAATATTGTTTGAAGTTTATACTATATATCATCTTTTGAAAGATTATTTAATTCATCTCTTCTGCACGAACCTGATTAATCGAACACTAGGGGAGCTTTAAAGTTTGAAAAATAATATAAAACAAGTCCTTTGCAGCATTCGTTCCTTTTGGAACTCTTGCTGGAAACAAAAGCCTTCTGTTATTTGCATATGAGTTTTACTGTACTGAACACACTGTTTACACTTCCACTATACTCACAATTACACTGTATGGTACAAGTTTCGATAACCAAGTTATCTTCTTCAGAGACTAAAAACGATAACTTGAGTTGATTGAATTAGAAATTCCTGCTTAGAGTTTTAATGTGATGGTGCTGTGAAGGTTTATTAAAATTATCTCCGAAAAAACAAGAAGAGCCGAGTTTTCACTAAAAATTTTTGTGCGTAATTCCACGGAAACTTTCCTAATATACTGTTTTTGCTGTCAAGGGAAATTTTATTTTAATTTATTCTGTAAGAAGGTAACTTCTGAAATAGTAAATAAGAAACATCATGTTAAAAAGGAGTGCGAAATAATTAAAGCTCCAAGGCTTTTTACGAGCTGTAAGACCTTATTTTTAGGCTGAATTAAAAATTCAAATTGTTTTAAAAGTAGCTTAAAAATAAAAATAAATTTCCACTCTGGTGCTTATTTGAAAAAAATCAAATGGCGTTAATTTTTTAAAATTTTACTATACAGACGAATCTAGAATTGAATTCATTTAAACCCAAAAGGCATATTTTTTGGGATAATCTTTACATTTTTCTTTGAGTATGATAAATCAAAGAGTTTGAAAATTAAGTCATATGCATAATGGTTTCCTCTTTGATTGTTACGGTATCAATAGATTAGAATGAATGCAGGGTTCCGAATCTGAATTATAAACTTCAAGTGAATCACATCGTCTAAATTACTTGCTCCTTCAAGCATTTATTATTCTTGTAGTCATCAACTTTTTTTTGGGAATACTTTGTTATGAGCTCGTTTCTTTACGAAACGAATTTGCAAAAATTTGCAGGAATGGGGTGAATTCCTTCGATTCGTTGCCATTATCGACTGTATATAATTGAAGTGATTACTTCTCTGTTTAATTTCATCGTGGCTATTAAATTTTTACCCATGAATGATCTAAGAAATGAATATTCATCGAGCATAATCTCTACTTCACCTGATAACCTCAATAATGTGAATTTAGCCAAAAATTCTATAACTCCTTCTCATGTTTTAGGTTAAGTTAGGTTTTATCGAATAAAAATACATTGCTGCTTTTTTATTAAATGACACCACCATTGGTGTCATTGAATCTGTAAAATCTTAGGACTTGTTGTGAATAATTCCTTGAAATGGTAGTTACATATTGTCACTTTATCTAAAAAATTAAGTTCCTCCTGTTTTGCGCTGAGATCAGTTTCCAAAGAACTGAACTTATCCACTTATCCACAATTTAATATGCCCTTATTGAGTCGCATCTCCGATATGCCCTTCCCTTCGGGGCTACGTGTGGTGCGACTCAATTTGAGCGAATATTCAAACTACAAAAGAGAGCTGTTAGATATTTACTCGGACTAAGCAGGGACTTCTTTAAAAGAAGAAATTCACTTCCTTCCTTATTAATCTTTGAATCCGTTTGCCTAATTAGTAAGCACGCTACTCTAATTTCAGAAAGGTCGTTGCACGTGTATCCACTTAGGAACGCGAAATACGACCGTTAACTACCTACTCCACGTTCAGAATTAGTTAAGGACTCAATATTTTACAATGTAAGAAAATGCAGAATCACTTGCTAAATCGATATCATCTTTTCCCGCACTCCGCAATAATTTGAGGGCATATTTACTGGAAAGTGCCTTCTACTCTGTAAACGACTTCTATTCTAATAATATTTAATTCCGGGCATTCTGTAGACTGGTTTAATCTTTGCTATATATTAATTATTACTTATTACTTATAGCTATAATTCATTGTGGTTTTCTTCTGTATATTGAAATTTTATTTTATTTGTAACTATTTAGTTATTTTTATGTTTTCATAAGCTTCCTTGTATAAATTGTAACAATTTTTTGACAATAAAACATTTCTTTCTCTCTCTTAATTCTGCCTTAGTCGGAAAAGGCCAGATCAAGACTATATGGTGGCTGTTCAATCTGTGTAAATCCATATTCCTGAACAGTAGGCTTAGAAAACGAAGCATTGTGGACTGGAGCATTGTCAGGAAGCAAGCGCACACCTCCTCCTACTGATTTTTCGCTTCATTCTTGGTCCTCGTGGCAAAGCTTTTGGTCATATTTAGATGCTCATGTATGATCCGGTTGGTGCTGAAATTTCTATTGTTTTCAGAGGCCTATCACTAAGAATTTAATTGTTTTCTGGAGTCATCAGACCACCTATGAGTTATCGTAATGATTATAGTTATCAGCGAAACAACTTAGAACAATGTTTAATTGTTGAAAATAATGGACACAAATCATCGTGAACAGCTTGCATCGTGTTTTTGGTTTGAGTTAATGTTAATCCTTCTTTAGTCAAAAATGTTATAACAGTGCGAAACTCAATTTGAAACTTTTTTCAAAACAACATGTCTGAACGGTAGTTTCGATCTCTAATATAATAAAATGAATCGAAAAAGTAAGTTGAAACTTTGTACAGAGCTTGTAGACACTTGTCATTGACGCATGCGTATAGATATTTGCGAACACACTGTACTATACGAGACCAAGAACTCATGGACCGCACTACGTACATTTCATCAGCAGCAGTCGATCTTGTTTGGTTTTTGTAATTTTTTGAATATTTTTCTTAGTTTATACGAAATAAGTTTCTGAACTAAAGCGCAAATATTTGACAACCAATATATATCAATCAAATCTTTCTTCTTTCATTTTAATTATTATTCATAATAGTTACTTTGATATTTGAGTCAGAAATCTTTCCAGAAGTTCTTCATTTTTCAAGTGAACAAACCTTTGTTTCATATATTAAGATTCAAACATACTAAAAAACAGACAGTTTTTGTCAAATTGCTTTCGTTTGTTATGAAATTAATACAAAACCAACTATCACGTTGAGTTGTATGGAACGCAAATTCTGTAATAGCGTTTTGAAGACGTTTTCCGCAGACCTTATGAAAAACCATCGCTGCTAAAGAGACATATTCGCCACTTTTTAGAGACACAATTAGTCGTATCTTTTTTGTTGCATTTTTACAATCGAGTATAAAAAATTTTCAGAGGTCCTTCGATTTAATGGAGAAATGTTTTTTCAATATAAATATAGAGTGTTTCTAAACAAAATTCAATAGGAGACTGCTGATATGAAATTAAGACTTTCCTATAACAAAATTTCCTCGGCAAATTCTTCCCTTAAAAGATGGTGACTAAAATTGAATTGTCATTTTTTTTTCTAAAATATAAGTAAATTAAGAAGTATTCGTGCATTCACAAAATACTAACCAAGGGTATTTTTTCAATATTCCTGTTACCTTACTTTTTTATTAAATAAAGTTAAACTTAAAATTCTTGTTCTATTTAAAAACATTGTTTATGTTTCTAAATCTTCTTGATTTTAGGTATCTTCTATTTCTAGTTTTTTTAATAATTTTTATAAGATAGATAAAATTGACGTTTCAAAATATTGACGTTATCAAAATACTTCGTATTCAAAACCAATAGCTGCAGAGAGAAAAAAATAAACACCATAATTTATATTCTTTTTGATAAATCAAGTGGTAAACGATGTAATACGACTCATAATAAATGCTTATAAGTGAGGGTTGCCACTTCCACCCCCGTATAATGTAGCAGAAATATGGAAAAAATACCCCTAGTTAGTCGTTTGCGAGTGCACAAAAATTACAAAAGTTTCTAGCATTACTGAAATTAAAAAAAATGAAAATTTAATTTCAGTCACCACCCTTTAAGGGTAATTTCATACGAGCAGTCACCTCCTGGATTTCGTCGCATATATATATAAAAAATAATTGTTCTAAGTACCCAATATTGATTTATGGCTCGGAAACATTAATATCAACACAAAAAAGTGTAACTCAAAGAGTCATGGAGACCATGTTCAAAGTGACATTACGAGATAAAATCGAAAAAGAATAACTGCGCAGAAGAACTAAAGTTACAGATGCAATTGAAAGAGTCACTCATTTAAAATGGAACGGGGTTGACCATGTCACAAGATTGTCAGAATAATATATAGACGAATGAAATATTAGAATGGCGTCCCAGGGATAAAGCATACAGGAACAGGGGACAACCACCACTACGATGGAAGGAAGATTTGAAGAGAATCTTCCAACTAGATTCTCGAGATGCACAAGATCAATCAAAATGGTCTAGATTAAGAGAAGTTATGACCAGCAGTAGACGAAACTGGCCGCTAAGCCATGATGAGGATGATGATCAAAAGATTAAAAAGAATCATAGATTCCATCAAAAATTTTGAATGAAATTAATTTGTTAGCTGGACTATGATTTCTGGATAGCTCGATGCTTCTTTGGCGTGGTAATAGTTTACAGTTATACTTAGGGTTTACGCCAGCATGGCGACATAGCGACAATTGTCGCCAAATCATCAAGAAATGTCGCCAAAATCATACACATTGACGACAAATTTGTCGCCCAAAATATTTTTAAAAAAACCTATGTTTTATATTTACCGTGCTGTTTTTGCATAAAAGAATTTATATATGCCGTAAAAATATGTATAAAAGTGTGTGTAGCATGCATATGTTAATTTTTTTACTTTTGTCTACCACGTTATATTTTTGGACCACTAAATCATAACTTAGGTGGACCTTTTGGACCACTAAATTTTCATTGCTGGTGTGAACCCTAGTTATACTATAGATGTCGATATGTGCTTGGGATTAGAAATATGTTTCTCTGTTTCGGTATTAGAACAACGAAAGTGGGCTGAGGAAATTTTGTTATAGGAAAGTCCGATCATAATTTCATACAAAAAATCACCTCCTGAATTTAGAATATATCAAAAAAATTGTTTTAGAAACCCTAGACAACATCGTTCAATAAATGTTGAATCCACTTCTCTACAAGTATCTGTAGTCACAGAAAAATATTTCTGACTAATTATATTTTCGGTAACTTCGGTTCTCTTTCATTTTAACCGAAAGATCTTTCTGTAGTCTCTCTGAAGACGCATGATTAATAACTGCTTGTTAAGATAATCTCAACTTAAACAAAGTTAAAGCTCCTTTTGCATGATGTCTTATATATTAATTAATCTCAGGGGTATTTTTCTTACGAATTAGGGATGCAAATTATCTTTTATTAATGTATAGCAATGACGGATGAGAAATATCATCGAATTTGTTATTCAAATCATTTCTTACACGAAAGAAATGTATTAAAAATTGAGGTCAATTACATGAGAATTTCTATAAAAAGGGCTACTGGTAACCACAGGAATAAAACACAAATTTCTGTTTTTCTTTAATTTCTTCAGATAATTTCTACTAGTTTTTGGCTTAATCAATTCAAAAATTATATAATTTCTTCTTATCCTATCCATCTTTGTTTTCAGTTCTGTCGCTGTCGCTCTCCTTCATCGTCCAAAGTAAAGGAGCCAATAATTTCCTTCTTTCTAAATCTATTATTTTATATAAGTTGATTGACACCTTTTGCTAGTTATCAGGCATTAACTAAATTAAATTAATAAAATCTATGAGTACTTTAACATTTAGGAAACAGTAGTATTTCCCTCTCTCGTTTTGTGATGAAAATCAGACAATTTTCTACTCGTACACACCATAAGTCCAACAAAGTCAAATTCGCTCCAAATTAAATGTGATGTATTTGTCCAAAATTTAACATTTAATTCTATCGATGTGTCTTTTCATCTGGTTCATACCGCGGATTTGAGCAGTCAAAAAATCGTTGTTTGTGACAAAATAAGTAGCCATTGTAAAAGAATCTGTTTGAGGCAAATTGTCTCAAAACCACGAAAAAGCCTATGCTCCAATTTTATCAACAAATAAACTCTTTGTTCTCAAAATAGCCAGTAGCAGTTTGTCAAATGGGACGGTCGCTCTCCTACACAATCGTAGTACCTATTTGGAACGGATCTTAAGTAGTATAAAATAAGTTTATTGATACTAATCCTATCGAATTGAAATAAATACCATAATCCTTGTAAAATTAAATTGTATTTATTTTCGTTGTATTAGAGTATATATATGTTTCAAATTTTTCAATCCATACAAAACTTTAGAAATAACAATTTTTAAATTTTTACCTCCAGATTTTCAATAAGAATTCTTGATTTCGAAATATTTATTCTTGTCTTTAGTTCAAGACAAAAATTTGAAAAAAAGGATACAATATACTAAGAAATATATTTCGCTAGTACTTTAGTTCTATGCATATTTCTCAAATAATATATGCACTAGACTTTCTACAATATTTATATCTTTATATTCAAAAGACTAATATTAGTTATTTGTTTGTGTAACATATCAGATGCATTCAGTTACGTAATTTTTTTTTCTATGAATAAAGTGACAAATTGATATGGTGAACAAAAAGCTCAATTTATTCCAAAATAAAACTTCGAATTTGTTATCTAGGACATTTCGATATTTCACATTTTTTTCCTGGATACTGCTCAAACGGGTATTTCGTGAATATACAGGAGATTTTATTTTTCAAATGTCATGTACGACAAACTTTATGATCATAGAAAAGAATTATTCGTTATGAATTAGATGGGTCATAACATGAAAAACATTTAATGGTATTTGGAGCAGTCCAACATATACCTCCCATCATACGTTCGATATATAGTCCAGTCGTTTTAGGTTTTATCTAAGGAAAAATTCTTAGTAAACTGAATTTTTTATATTACGGTGTTGTAATGAAGATGTGTAAAATCGACATCGATGTCGTTTCGGCTAAAAAAAGTTATAAAGATCAAAAGGTCACGAAAATCAATTATTCGCAAATATCTTGCGGTCTATTGCTCAAAGGTCAATAGCGGTTATTATAAAAATTATATTATGATGATGCACTCATCTCATTTCATGAAAATACTAGGTATTTGTTCCTAGCCTTAAAATTTCCAACTTAAAATGGGTTTTTATACTCAAAAATATTTTGAATCGCGAAAAACTCGAAAAAAGTGCTGGGGTCAAAAATGTACAGCACAAAATTCTCTACAGATTGGTCTCCAAGCATTTTTTCCTAACCTCAAAATGTTTACCGTAAAACATTATGAATTGCGGATAACTCGAAAACTATGAAGATTTTGACACAAACTGCCGAAACAAAAAATGTGGATTCTGTTCAAAAAAGGTTCAATTTTTTCCTAACTGCAAAATTTCCAATATAAAAATACATTGAATCGCGAATAACTCGAAAACTACGTAGAATTCTGGGAAAAAATGCTGGAGCCGAAATTGTATAGCACAAAATGATTACCCACATTTTTGTGAAAGAGAAACTATTGAGAAGTCTGTGAATATTGAAATAATAATCAACTGAGAATTCCGAAAACCTCTGAGAATCTAGAAAATCGGAAGCGTCCAATTTAATTTCGGGTTTAATCCCAATTTACCTGTACTATTTCAAAGTTTCTGCACTTTGAGTATGAGAGTAGAGAGCGAAAAGGTATTTTCCGGAATATTTAGTTAGTTAGTTTGATTTTCAAGTCACACGCGATCATCAAAATCTTTATATATAAATGTATAAGAATACATAACTTCCATAGTCAACCAACTTTACCGAGACAAGGATCGTACATAACGTGCTTATTCGAAACGCCTCCGATCACACGTTTCTTATAAAATATAAAGTGGTTTTAAAAGTTGAAAAGAGTTCAGCAAAATAGAATAAAAGCAATACCATCTTCATCCTTTTATCGGTTGGAAAGGAACGTCTCTACGATCTACAAAGTTTTATTCAACTTTAATATACTTTTCATCCGACAATATCGTTTGAATTTTAAAGTTGTGATTAAGTTCTTTTTATAGTTTAATTACTAGGAATACGATTTTCGTGAAAATAAATAATTCAATCAAAATATTCCGCAGGACAAAGGCCCAATTTTACAAGTGTCTGCATTTCTTAAAATATTTATCACGGTTTCAGAAGTTATTCTCATATTTCGAGCTTCAGTTAAATCTTGTTGAATCTGTCTTGCTGTTAAATGTCTTCTTCGTAAATTTGAATTTCTGTTTACACGTTCTTCCATAATCAACATTGATTTAAAAATGCAAAGCAAAATCCAATTAACATTTCTTTTAAATTTTTTTTCTGAAAATTGAGCCAAATGATAAATCTCTTGCATCCTTTTTTGTGTTTTTGTTAGTTTCTAGTAGTGTTTGAGCACTTTATGGGTGATGTGATACTTTTTTAGGCAGAGTATATCTTTTGTTTGATCTTGCGTGCCAATGACCAGTGCTGTTAAGGCACACAATCTCAATATAAAATGTTTAATTTCTTTCTTCCTCAATTCACCTCTTACTATAATTTTTCTTTACAATGTATCCGCAAGATGTGACATATTGAATTTAATCTGAAGGCGATTACAGTTAAAATTCCCATTCAACTAACTGCATTGTTATTATCGCAATATCTCAACTAAGCAATTTAATCAAACGCATCTGTGCTCGACTAGATCTGAACACCATGTATTATCGAACATCCTTCATATACCATTCGAAATATGTATTAATTGCTTTGTTCTATCGATGAAATTACTTTGTGTACTCATGTTATTACAAGCAAATAACCCATTTATCTCTTGTAATATATGATACTGCCCTACACGCAACTACAATACATTATATCAATCAGTTAGAATTATTGAAATAATACTGCAACATGTGTGTAATTATACTGATACAATCATATTAAAACTGTATTAATTTTTATGTATTACTATTCAGTCAACAACAGGAGAGTGAAACATACAAAGTGAGTTTTATGTATAGAACGCCTCAATAAACGGCTTGTACGATTTTTATAAATTTTTGTGCGCAATTGTCTTGTAATACGACAAATATTATGGTGGTATTTACATTTTTGTCAGATGGATCACCTTGTATATTTTTCGCTTTTCGACATACTTGTTATTTTTCATCTAATGTTACCTATACCTAAATAGGCGAAGAAGTCCACGATAAAAGTGTAATATCTTTAATAATTTATATCCTAACCGAAATCCCATAACAAGATTTAGTACAAAAGTTTAACGAAACTGGTTCAGTAAAAGATATATCCGAATCAGGGCGCAGCAAAACTGCATCAACTAAAAACAAATCTTTAGATGTTTGTGTCCCGGTAAAAGACGATCCACATTTGAGTACTAGACAAATATCCAGGTAACTTGATATTTGCAAACATCCATAATGAAACTGAATGTATGGGCTGGAATAATAGGCGACAAAATAATTGGTCCCTTTTTCATTGAGGGTAACTTAAATGGTCCGGCGTATTTAAATTTATTGGAAAATGGTATTATACCTGTGTTAGCTCGTATACTTCCAAATCCAAGTAAGTATTTTCAATTCCATTTAAAAAAAATTTCATTATTAGAAATTTTCAAACACTAATAATATCCCAAACGACAATATTTGGCTACAACAAGATGGTGCCCCACGTCACTAAAAAATGTGTTTCCCAGAAGATGGATTGGAAGGCGTAATTTTATCGAATGGACCTCGCAACCACCCGACATGAATCCTTTAGACTATTTCCTGTGGGGTCACTTAAAAAACATCGTTTATAAGAGAAAACCTACCAATATCAGAAAGTAAAAGATAGGATTATCACAGAGATAATATTTAGATATCAGTATTTCTTAAGAATTTCTAAAAACACAAAATACCTAGGATGAACCATTTGAAATAGCAAAGTTCAATATTTTTCCTCAAAAAGGAAAGATCTGACAACAATGTAGATACCAACATAATACTAGTCGTATCACAAGACCCTTGCACACAAAAATTTATAAAAGTCGTTTCCAAGATAATTGGGGTGTTATCCATAAAGCTCACCCTGTATAATTGTACATAATCACTATTATTGATGACTTATGAACAATAAAGTATCATTGGGGACTTTTGACTAATATTTCATGATACTATGTCCCGAATAATTCAAAGCTCTCTGGATTTCATATAATTTAAAATTTTGTGGCGCTCAAGGCATTTAATGTATCTATAAAAAATTTTCAATGGTGCAGCGCCAGAGAAAGAGCGGCACATAGCAATGAAATGATTCTAAAACTTTTTAGGTTCATAACCTTGCGGAAATATTTTAAGGTAAGCGTGAAGTCCTGAGTCGAAATATCAACATTTTTATCTACACGCAAGCAGGCCTTCAACTTTGAATATGTAGACCACAAGGTTGATGACTTTTTATCTTTACTCATAATTTCAAAATAAGCAAGCAGAATATTTTCGGTTATTTCTTGCTCATTGTTAGCGTCATTATCGAAATTTCTGATGTCTTTTTATAAACGATGCGCATCTTTTCTGGAAACTAATTATTTATGGCCTCTTCTCTGAATCTGAATCGAGTAATTTAACACAATAGTTTTGCATTTGACACGGACAAAAAAATAGCTGCTGGAGAACTCGCATCGGTTTATCATACGGCAAGGCATTCCCTTAGCCACAATAATATAGATCGTTCACACAAATTGGACAAAAGCAGAAAGAAATCTGTTAAAAAGATTTTAAAAACCGCATATGCGAAAAATCTTTACTTTTCGATTGCGACAGACAAGTAATAAAAAAAACTTTGACTACGATACAGCGATTCAAAATCGTCTTCTCGATTTCGTAGAATGCAACCACGAATCAGCAAATGAAGTAACTTAATTATTATTAGAGGCACCGGAGAAAAATGGATTATCTTATCTTATCTTATTTTATGCTGATAATACGGATGTAAACTACGGCAAAACCTATTCAATGTATATCGTAGGTCAATAGACAAGTTAGGATTTTAGCTAATATCCCAGGATAATAGGCAGTTGGCTGATGGCGTGCCACGCATGCCTATTCTCCCGGAGTATTAGCTAAATACCGGACAATAGATTAATCGTCGAAAAATGACCAAGTGTCTATTCTCCTAAGACTTTAGCTAAAATTTGAATAACAAACTATTGGGTTTACAGAATGAGATAAAAATAAAATAAAAGAAGTCTTATATCAATCAATCAATCAATCACGTGGAGGCTTGTGACGTTGTGATTTACATTTTTTTTTTATTTTTAAAACAAGAACACCGGTTTGTTCCACATTGTTTATTTGCGGGCTTGCCTTCACATTTTTTAAGCCCTTGTCCTCCCAAGGCTGACTGCATAGAAGATGCTTCTCGTAATGATATTAATTTTTCTTTATCGACATCCGAATTTTAGCTAAAGTAAAAGGAGAATATACAAACGCTTGGTCATTTTTCGACGAATAATCTATTGTCGGCATTTAGCTAATATTCCGGGAGATTAGGCATGCGTAGCGCGCCATCAGCCAACTGCCTATTAGCCTGTGATATTAGCTAAAATCCCAACTTGTCTATTGACCTACGACATATACACTTTTAGTATCTCAAAAGCTGGTTGCTCTGTCCATATTCTCCATAATGCAGCAAAACATAGTACAGTGGATATTGGAATTTTCATACTGAAAATTTTCGGTCACTTTAGTAGATCTGCAAAAAGAAGAGCGGAACTTGCTGCCCCAAGTTGGAGAGAAAGAGATGCAGTGGAAAGACATAATGAAACATGTCACGAAGAAATTTTTATCTCCTGGTCGTACTGTTGAAAGAATCATTGAAATATGGCCTGCCCTAAAATCTAATTTTCTGGAGTTCCGCAATGAATGTCTACGTTCAATAAAGAAAATAATCACAAATGAATACGAAGAAAAAAAAGACTTTGTCAGTTGTCAGTTGTTCAGATGCATACTGAAATGCATAGGATTCGCGAGAATAAACGACTAGTTTTTTGGCAGTCAAGCGAGAGACATAATTAGCTTGCTGACGTAAACTTTATACTAAAAAACGATTTTCTACAGTTCTACAACAATTTTACAGATTAACTGTTGTCAAGTACTTTTTTAAACGGGAACATTATAAGAAGAAATAAATACTGATTGCAAGAGTATTGGAGCGATTGAAACTTGTGAGAAAGTCATCAAAGGGTTTTCCAGTACCGAAATCTCGAAAATTTTCCGAATTTTATCCTTCGTTCTTAGTATACTTTACTTAAACTATTTCGTGGAAAAGGTTTTTTCATAGATGGCACTTAAGTGGATTGATTGAGATATAAATGTACCCCAAATATGTTAAAACCGACTTGCTCCTCAGAGAAATATCAAAAAATAATTAAGAATGTCACTACATAATTTTCTTTTTCATTTGTCCCGGGTAAAAAACTAAATTCCCGTATTTTTTTACACCTTATATGCAGAAAAAAAATCTGGTAACCCTAATAATCAATAACTAATCTGATATTAAATGATAAAGTTTGTAATCACTTTCCTATCATTGTTAAAGTTGAAATTAATATTATAATAAAGTAGTTTGGACACGAGTTACCTTTTTTTAAAGAAACACCCCATATATGTCTATATAACTTTGAAAGAAATTGTGATATTGGATCGTGAAAATTATCCATTTATTTAAACAATATACGATTTTCCTCCTCTGCCCATTATTTGTATTTGAATACGTTCAGCTTCATTGTGCTTTTGTTGTGGAATGTCCTGTCAAGCTGTATTAGGTATATGGTGACGAACGATTCGATGTGAAATATTAGAAGATCCGATTTATACAGAAAACAACAGATTAACCAACTCGAACAAGGCAACAGGATTATATTTCGAGCATCGAATAAATAACGGAATGGAAATTGTTTTCATTCGATTATATTGAAAAGTCAACAAAGGGGATATTTCAAAGAGAAATATCGAAGATAAAATATTCTATTGATGAAATCGATTAAACAAACAATACTTTATAATTTGGAACATAGAAATGTCATTTCATGGAATTTAAGCAAAAATGGTCAATTTTGAATGAACATAATGATAACTATTATTATATTACGAAAATTATACAGAAAGTGAGGTGGTATAAGAACTCAAACATGTTGTATCAACCTTAATCGCTAAAAATGAAATTTGTGTTGAAAATTCAGCCTAATCCTGTTAGTGCTCTAGATGCCGATTTACGTTTCCATAAATACAAAAAGTGCAACAATTTTCCATCATTAGGTCTGCAAACTCTCCAAGTCTATCAAAATCGTCATCTGAAAATTTTTGAACCAACGTTACTTTGTATGGACGGAATTTATTAACACGGAAAATTTTCATTTTGGATTATTGCGAAATATCGAGTTCCCTGGATAGATTTGTTTTCAGTTGATGCAGTTTTTCTGCGCCCTGATTCGGATAAATCTTTTACTGAACCAGTTTCCTCAAATTTTTTACTAATTCCTTGACAGTAGATCTTGTTATGGGATTTCAGTTAGGATATAAATTATTAAAAATATTACGTTTCTTATTGACTTCTAACGTCTATCACCATATCCTAATATCATTAAAAAATCAATTCGTTCTTTTTCAGATAAACGATCTATTGTAACTTCCAAAAAAATGTAAAATCTGACAATTATTTCATTATTTAGACTGATAATTAACTCATTATTTTAATTCGATAGTTAAGATTTATAAACGTTGAAAACAACTTCGAATGGTGTTGCGTGTTGAGGATTTAGAGTGAAAATGTCCAAGAGTTTTTTAAAATGCCAACGTTTCAGTTATAATGTACCATGTATTTTCAGCCTTGATAAAGATCAAATAAAAGATCGATCATTTGAAGCTGTAATATCTACATGTATGTCAGGAGCTTGGCACATAATGTTTCCTTGAATTCTTCTCTTATTTTCTAACGAATTTTCAACATTGCCTTCGTCTACACTGTTGGATTTCAATCCTCTTCGTTGCTTTATTTTCTGCTCCTGAATCTGCCAGGAGACACGCTGACGAACGTCTAAAACAATGTCCTGTGTATCCATTAATATTAGGTAGGCCCAGGTACTGAGCAATCTTTGCTGGTGATTTTCCAATGGTATTCATGCGCAAGGGTTGTATACTACACAATCTGTAGTGCTTTACAGCAGGAGGTCTAATATCTTTATACTTTAGATGTCAACAAGGTTGACACCAGCAATATTTCCAGCAATAATCACAAATTCGTGAAGAACGTTTCTTTCTAGAGTTGTAATTTTAGAAAAGGTGCCTCAATCAAATACGTCTCCTTCTCATAGGAACGTCAGTTCAGCCTTCCTGCAGACTCCCGCAATCTTATTATCATCGCGACCTAAGGATCAGATTTATTTAATAATAAATTATGAACATATCGTAATTTATGTCGTAATTTTGCAAACAGAAATATTTTTCTTCTTCGGCATCTTTCATAAATCTTTCTACATTCTCCTTCGTAAAAATCTCCGATTTTTTTGCATAGAGTCCTGCTGACTTCTTCAGCCAATCCAAAGCATTGTTTACTTCTTGACATGGAGACTTTTGCGCACGGTAAGTTCAGATCTCAACATTGAATCTGTAGTCCAAGAGTCGACGCCTTGTTTTTAAATTTTCAAAATAAGCAAGTATTACATTTTCTTTATTTTTTTTGTTGGCCAGAGAGTATCTACTACCACTGCAGTATTTGCAGATTCTCTTACTTCAAATGGAGTTCTATCTAGAGATAAGGCAAGGTAGGTCTATGCAGGTCGTCATTAGCAGCTGAAGGGAGATCTTGATGTTGTCTAAGCTCGTATTTGTGGGTGACTCGGATAAACGGGGCCAAATGTTCGATCATGACGATTGTTGCTGATTGTTTTTCTTCAGTTGTAAAGATTGTTTATCTTTGTTGGATGGCGCATTTTTTTCTATTAGAATCCTAGTTTGATGTACTTTCAGTGCTTCCGCTCTTCTGTTGAAATGCTTTGAATTTCTATGACTTCCCTATAGAGTCTGACTAATAAGATGAAGTTAATGGGAGAGCTTGGTCTGTTTTCGAAAGTAGCCGTCAAAATTATGGTATGAATTTGAACATCCGGTGTACACCCTCGTCGTGGAGCAGATTTTATGTATAACGATATGAATTTAACCATTTTCCTTCTTTTTTTTTCGGGAACTGACCGTCGGCATTTGAACCATTTATCAATATATTTTTTTTTATTGGGGAAATCCCTTTTCATCGTTCGGTGAAAGGATTCGGGAAAACGATTTTTGGTCTCTAGGCGATAAAAATCTCGGGTACAAATCAACTCAAATAACCGAAATGAACTTGGAAGTTTTATGCAGGAGTAATGGCTATAGCAGAACGTTTTTTTTATCCGGGTCTAATAAAGTTAAAATAACACCAATAATCTCATAGAAGTTTTCACTATTAGTACGACAGCTACGGAGGGTCTCGCAGCCGTTCATACTTCCATCGGTTTTAGATGGTTCTCCTAACCAAATCTGGTCGAGTAATTTGTATAAACAATTTAATTGTTTATAAATCTATAATTCTTAAGCAAAGAGGGATATGAAAAAAATTCAGATAAAAAGTATTTGTTCTAAAAAGATCTACAAAAAAAGTTTCCACGGTTTTTTGCAAAAAATCAATATTCAAGAAGTTATTGTCAATATAATGCAAAATTATAGCAAAATTTATGTATTTTTTCACTTTATGTCATTACTTGGTTTCTATCTGACGTAGAAAGAATTAAAGCAGCTCATTTTAAACATTAAAGTTTAAGATTCAAAATGAGATATGGTAGACCTTTTAAATATTATCTGTTAAAAAGTTGCAGTGTTTGATTGTACAAATTTTCATGAAAATAGCACCGTAATTTGTTTATACGTGTTTTGAGGGTATGTGACCTTTAATTGCAAAGTTATGCAGGTTTTAAACTGCGCAATCAGAGGTTAAAGTACATGCCCGTGATCTGCGTCGTTCCCGCGATCTCAGGTGCGTTCGCGATTACTTCTTTACAGTAACTTAATTGTAGTTTATTTTTTATAGTCTCAAAACTATTTATTTAGACAGATGCACTAATCCTACTTGGAACTAATGAATAAATCAATATTATACCTGGTTAACTTGCTACAACTGAATATTAAATTATAAAACGTAAATAGACGAGAAAATGTACTGTTATCTAAGGGAATTTGGTTTAAACTGGATACCAGACGTGAACTGAGCTCTTTTTGTACCTCATTCCTCTATTAGCACTTTTATCTGACGCAAATAGTCGTTGCTATCGAACGATTATTGCCATCCGCTTATACCATTTTTTGTGTTTTTTGCTATATTACTTCTAATATCGCAGCCCTGTTTTCCTTGTATAAACAATAAATTTTACTACGTATAAAATCTTGAGTAGCTTTGTCGACTGATTTCAGTTTTTCTTTACATGTTTTTCGGTTCTGTGAATGCAAACCCTTTCGTGAAATTGTATACATACAGCTTTGCTTAATAGAAATGCATTTATGTTTAGGATTCGATATTTTCATTGTTTTCATTGGTAAACAGCGGAGATGATGAGTCTACGTGGACTGACGGTTTTATATTTTATACGGCGGTAAAACATTATTTTTCATTTCTTAATTTGGTATGAGTGCCGTGCGTAATTATACCAATATTTATTTTCCATCTATTTTCTTACCATAATCGTTTTACACGTGTTATCTTTGTTACATTTACAAAAAGAGAGGAACAGTAATTTAGACTCTTTACATATGCAGTATTTTATATCACATTTCATGCAGTTAAAATTCGGTGGCAATTCATTACTTGGTGGATACAGCGAATCTCAAATCCAAAAACTTCTGGGTTTAATTTGTTACGTTGTAATTTTAAAATCTTAATTAACATAGAAAGCTCTTAAAATATGGTATTTGATAGAATTTGGCGTCGGTGGCAATTCCAGTTTTACTTTCAAAACAATATTGCTAACACGTACATATAACTAATAGCTGGTAATGTATTGTAAAATACTTGAGACCTGCAAAAATTACAACTAAGAGTCGAAAACATAATGGTCAATGGTCAAAATGTTCGTATTCACTTGCACTCTAAGTTACTATAAGGGAAATCTCGTTTTTTAAAATTTACATACCCTTAAAACAAATTACGGTGCTTTTTTCATGAAAATTTGTACAGTCAAACTGTCACTTTTTAACAGATAATATTTAAAAGGCCTTTAAACTAATGTTTAAGACCAGCTGCTTTAAATCTTTCTACGTCATGTAGGAACCAAGTAATGACTGATAAAGTGAGAAAAAACATCAGTTTTGCATTACATTGACAACTTTTTAATTATTGATGGCACAAAACTGTAGAGAACTTTTTATAGATCATTAAAAAAAACTTTCTTATTTTAGACATTTTTTTCTCATATCTCTCATTGTTTAAGGGTTATAGCTTTATAAATAATTGAATTGTTTATTAGTTATTTATAAAAGTGAGTAAATTAATACTTTTTTTCACAAGTAGGACGGTTTGACCTCACGAGTCTTAGGCAATTTCGAGTGAAAATAAGGTTACTTTACTCACGAGTTTCATATAAAATTTTTTTCTACGTTCGTAGGCTTAAAAAAAGTCGACAAACCTTTTATTAATTTCCATTTTGTGATAGTAACATTAAAAGTACAACTGTGATTTGAAGTGAAGAAGAAATTACATTACTATTGGTACTTGAAATAGCAACATTTAACGAGTTCAAAGAAATAACATCGTCTATAGTTGTATTACTACTTATTGGATTGTTGATAGGATTTATAATATTTCTTGAAGCCGAACTAGTTGTTCCCGTTAAAATTTTCACTGTGGAATTCATTTTGTTTTTGATTGAGTCGTCTACGTAACCCTCCGCAACTGTGTTGGATTTCCACCCACCGTGTTTGTTTAGTTGAATTATATCATCATCGGAAAACACTAATAGAGACGCCGAAGAGCATCGAGTGTAGTTTTTTGGATTAGTTAAATTCAAATATGGAATTTTTGAAAAAGTATTGGTATCTACAACTTGGGTTTTCATTTTCATTCAATTATCTGTTTTGTTGTGGGTCGTTGGTTTTTATATTTTTTATAAATGTTCACCGACACAGAAAATCGACGTTAAACATGAGTTTTTGTATCAGGTTCTGTGATAATTGAAACATTTCCGGTATTATTAATATCGTTACACTTCATTGTATATAATTCCTCTCTCCGCAGAGCTCCTGCGATTCAGAATATTAAAGCAACAAATAACATCTAAACTGACAATAAAATTTTTTTCTGTCATACCTTATGCATGACAAAATGATCGTCTGGAGCTTGCAACAGAAACTTATTAATATCTTCACTGGCAAATGTTTTATGATTTATTTTTTAAATATGCTATGAGTTTCGAGTATTTACTGATGTCTATGTCGTTATATATCATTAGAGTGCTTTTCAGTTTTGAATAAGTCGACCAAAGTGTTGAAGACCACATTTTGGATTTATTTTCAAAGTAAGCTAACATTCTTTCTGTGAAGGTGTTTATGCTTTTTTTAGTACGCCACTTCGTAAAAGAATTACATTCCTTCAAATACTGTTCTCTGGATTTCATTCATAGTCGCTGCAATTACCGATTCAATAACATCTTCTAGTATGCAGTTTAAACTTTTTTCGCTATTAGTCTCCGCCACTAATAATAATAATACTACACTCCTCTTAATTAGACTCAAAGAGATTTTTTTTCAACGAATATCAAGAAATAAAAGTGTGACAGTTTAAACTTTCTTCACTATTAGTCTTTTAAACATAACTTCATTGAATTCTGTTGACATAGAAAAGTTATTTATTATAAACTGAGTTAGGTGAATTAGAATTATAGTTCAGTCACCAAATGTAATATTAGGATATTATTTTACTCAAAAATTGTTATTTCGTTGGTATAATCGTTCATTTCATAAATTTTTTCGAAGTATTCACCCAGCCTAACCCAGCAACTCTTTTGATGGTCTTGAAAATACATTCTCTGCGTATAGAATTTTCATTGTTTTATTTCGATTTATGCATTGTTCAGTATTTACACAACATCGTTTGTATGAAAATTTGGAACTGAACTTATCATCTTCATCGAAAGGTATGTAGGGTTTTGATAAACTAATACAAAAATAAGTATGATATTCATTTTTGTAAAAAAAGTAAAAACACTTTTATTGTATTTTGCGTATTTTGACATAGAAAATAATTTGAAAGAAAAGAATTTTCGACCGTAGACAAAGTTCTTATGACGGTTCGAGATGATAAGTATTACCCTGAAATGAGTCGAAGTATACTATGGAAACTCTAAAAACAAATAGGTTTTGTATGGAAAAAGCATTCCAGAAAATATATTTTAATAGAAAGAAGCGATATTGTAGTGCGGAGGAGAAATTACCTTATGACTATAAAAGAAATGAGAAACCAATGAAGAAATATATTTTATTTGGATGAAACACGGATCGATAAGTGATATACATCAAATAAATTTTGGAAAGATGAAACTGTTACAAGCCGAAGACGTGCTTTTTCAAATAGTTTATCTTCGGCAGTTCAAACAGATTTGTTGAAGATGGTTTATTGACTTTTGAATCTACTCGTTCCGGTGACTACCATGGGGACATAAAAGCTGATGTTTTTCAAGAATGGTTGGAACAAAAAATAGATCTTCTTATTCAGAACTGTATAATAGTAATGGACAAAACAAGTTATCACACGAATTTGTTGGAAAAATTGCCCACAACCAAGTGGTTAAAAGATTTACAGAACTGTATTTTTTGTGTTCCCTTGATAAATAGAAATTAAGAAAATATAAAATTGATGAAATTGCAGAAAATTGTGGTTAAATCTTCATCATATCATTGCGAACTAAACCCGACTGAGCTGGTATGAGCACAGATAATGGGAGAAGTTTCAAGAAAAAAATAATTCTTGTAAAATGAATGATTTATGATGATAGTTGTTTTTGGATGCTATGAATAATGCAACTGGGAAGTTGAACAATATTACTGATGAAATGATCGAACCACCCATTGTAAATATTGGTTGCGATAGTTCATCTTCTGATTCCGATTTTAATTTGGATTTGTGAGAAGTAGCTCCACTTATATTAGTAAGTTTTTATTTATGAACATAACGCTGTTTAGAAGTCAAAGTAAAAGGAGGTATTCTGGTCTATAAATTCGCATTATTTATATAGATACTGTGGATTTTGTGGCGTAGCTTCTAAGACGGCCGAGTGGAAAGAGTTATTCTACTGGAATTGTTACTCAAACTTTAAATTTAAACTGAGCATACTGTTTACACTACCACTACACCAATACCATCTGAGGCACATTTCGATAGCCAAGTTATCGTCTTCAAGGTTTACCTTCAGTCTCAAGTTATCGAAACTCGCGTCATTGTAATTGTGACTGTTGGTACAGTGGTGGTATAAACAGTGTGTTCAGTATGAATATTACCAACGGTCCCAGAAATTCAAACTTAGATAATTTCTTAAGTTCTACCCGACAATTCCTTTGAAATTTGGTGGAAAAACTTTTTTATATTTCTCTCTATCGCGTCTGCCTTGGATATTAAGAAATTTCAATTTGAAGTATAAAATTCAAGAAGGTTAACAAAAAGAGGCAATAAAATCGATATTTCATGTCGACGCCATTTTGTGAATTTTTTTTTTTGTCTAATGTTAACGCAATAGCGACATTTTTACATATTGAGGATTTGTAAAATTTTTTGTTGCACTACAAGGGCTGGAATTATGTCAACCAAAGTGCCCCCACTTTATCGGCTTGTAATGACACAATGTTCTTGACATACTTTGTATTGTAAATTTAGAAAAATATTCACTATGAACGTTTAAGACGTTATAAACACTTATTTCTATTGGGTTTTTGCTGACTTTCGAACGCGTCTGGATTATAAGAGATTTTCATTCCTTGGTTTTTGATATGAGGGTTTTACACCCTCCAGAAATTCTACCCCCGAATCCTCGTTCATCAAGTGAAACTGATGTGTCAACTCCTATTTATAAGACGTAAACGAACTCCTGATATAAAACCTTTCTGTTGTTATCAGATAAATAATACATCCTTCGTTTTTCTCTCCCTTTCACCGTACAAAACGGCTTTTCCGGGAACAAGTTTTTCCCAACTAACATAAATTTTCAACGAGGAGATAAATGCGTTGACAGTGACCGTAAAAGATAAACCTTTAAAATTCACAGATTGTATAAATCATTCATTACATCATCGAATGTGTGCTCAAAAATTTTCTTATCGGATAAAACATTCCCCCAGTCAAAAGAAATATCTCGAAGATTACAAATATTTAAACGCGAACTGAATACACATACAAATTTGAAAATCAACCGATTTGAAAACGTTTTCAAAACAAATATTCTTTAAGGGTTACGATATTTGAATTAAGACTAAATCTAAGTTATTATAAATATAATTATAATGTTTTTTTTTTTCATTTCATTTTCATTTTATCATAAAAACCTTTGGACATTTCAACCTATTTTAGTCTTTATAAAAATATAACTTGACATTGATATAAATATGTCAATCAAAAGATAAATATCTGGTATACCAAAATCACACAAAACTGATAAACCCCTTCGACCAATTTTATAAAGTAATCAAATTCCTCTCACACCATTAACAAATTATTTTGAAAGAAATGCAGACACGAGAACCATAATAATCAAAACCATAATCAATGGAATGAGCACTCACTTTCCAACTCTCCAGCTGTCATATCTGATCTTGAATTCCTGAACCTTATGTTGTAAATATTCTGCCACTGGGCTATACCATTTATTTTCCTAAAATATGTATCGCCGATCTCTTTAAGCAAATTACTGGAATTATATAACACCATCTGAACGAAACATCTGTTCCCAACGCAATGGTGAGACTCGATATTGATTCCCGTGGTAAAACCATATATACCATCATCAGATCTCAACTCATATCGTCAATCTCTATAATATGTACAATTTATAAGCTAATGGTTAATATGATAAATAAAGGAACAGTTTGGTACTAAGAAAAACAAAATAATTGATCCAGCTCAGTCCACAGTCAGACCACACCTCAGAACTATGAATAATGTTGTCTATATACAGGCATTGCATACTCTTTTATCAAAAATCAGGATGTGACAGTGCTTTTGATATCATGTCAAAATCAAAAATACTTAATAGACTTTCAAGGTAACATTTTTCCCTTATACAACTTTCCTAACCGATAGATCATTCCAGGTATCCATCAACGGCCAAATTTCCTCGAAATACTACCGAGATAATGGCGTACCTCGAGGATCAGTCTTCAGTCCAACGCCCTTCATAATAGCCATAAATGGTATGATATGCTTTTCAAGTAACCCCCCTATTCAGATCTCTGCATACGCGGATTATCTGATCACAACCAAAACACATGTAACTTTAATAAAAAAGCGGTAAATCAACATATTCAGAAACCCCTTTCAATTGGTGGTCACTCCCCAACCGACAAATCAAAAATCATTAATTTCAGTAAAGCATAAAAATCTAGCATACTCCCTTGAATGCAGTTAAATAATGAATATCTTCCGGTGTGTAACTAAATTTTGATAGTAAGTTAACCTGAAAAAAATCATACCACAGAAATTTTAAAGATATTTGCTCATCTTCAACGGGGAGCTAATGAAAAAACCCTGCCACAAACGTAAGAACCGTTCGTTCGTTCCAAATTAGATTATGGAAGCTTTATTTGCAATACAACCTCTAATAATTTGCCTTGGAACTTTCAAATGCAGTCATTCTGAATTAGACTGTGCAGAAGTTTTAACACAACCTGATAATCCAGTTTATCCTCTGATAAATCGTTCATCTGACACCAGTAATTCTCTAATAATGTCTCTAAATTCCAAACACTTTGGGCAATCCTCATAAATAATATAAACCTAAATGAAACAGCCCCTATTTCCTCATTGGAAAAAGCAACAACCAAAATTTAATACATCTCTAAACATATTCCCTAAGCAAACGCACAAATATTATCAATTGCACTCATTAAAAAAAACTTCTGTAAACTGATGCATCGAAATCTGAGGTCGGCGTAGGTTGTGTCGTAGCCAATTTACATCAAATAATCAAACGACATCGTCTACCACATTTCGCTAGCGTCTACACAGGAGAATTATATGTAATCATCCTAGCTTCGAATTCCCTATCCCCTGACGACAATCAGCTATATATACAGACTCTCTCACATAAATAAACTCCATTAGACAAATATATCCAGTACATCTTATTATTCAGAATATTCATGACTCTCTTGACCGTCTTGCAACCTCTGATGTTACATAGCAGTTTTTGTATCCATTGTTGTAGTTGTCTTCAATCAATTTTATTTTTATGTGTTTTATTATATAAAAAGTCAGTATACTTTAGGATCTAGACTCGTGACTGCAGTATAGAAATGCTTGTGGATACAGGTTTTGATCTTCTGTAGTTAAAAATACGTGTCTAAATAGATGATTCCCAGGTTTGTTCAAAAAGAAGGAGTTGACGTTATGGGTGTCTGAAATCGCACTTGGTATTCGTTTGCCTTGCGAGTAAATCTACTCCAGTTGGAATTATGTTGTACAGTGTTACTATTAATATTTTTTGCAACATTTTGTTTTGATGTTAACTGCGTTTCCCTTTCTAGTGTAAGCTTAGTTTGTTATGAGGTCTTGTTTTTATGCTGTTTCCATTTTCTTTTCTTTCACATTTTTTTTCAATTTATCCTACCCATTTTGTCTATATTTATCGTGTATTACATTCTTTTTTTTTTTTTCGTCAATTTTTCCAAGTTTTCGTTTTCGGTAATCTTAGTTTGTAACATTTCCATATCTATGAATCTTCTCTTTTATTTTAGTATTTTTTATTTTCCGATATTTGTGTTAATATTTTATTTCAGAAAAATTACCGTAAGTAATATGGAAAGCGGAAACCATGCCAAAAGTATTCGTATACGTATCCTTTAGACGATATATTTCGTATTCCTTTTACAAAAATTGAATGAAATAGATGGGTTCGTATTTTCTTTGATATTTTAGACAAGATAAACCACATTTTTCCATAGATACCAATGAAATTTTATGAAGCGTTGAATTGGTGTATATCGCAGATGTTGCTTAGTTTATATATTTGCTATGTTGTAGAGTTTCGCATCCAAAATTTCGCATTCAATGAAAATATAATAAATCTCCGAGTGAATTCTTTTCCTCCGTTTCATATTCGACTGGTTTCTATTTTAAGTAAATTTTTCACAAATAAGCAACAAGCCGAGACGCAATACAAAGGCGGCAATTTTAACTAGCTTGAAACTTGTCTTCTCTTATTTTCAATTTCATTAAATTCATATTTTACTTTTGAAATCAAATTTTAAAAATAATAAAAAATGAAGTTTACGATTTGTTGAAGTATGAGTTCAATGGAAAATATTGTTATGTATGTAGTTACTACATTTTTTTAATAGTTGGCATACATGAATTGAAGATCGTAAAATCCAACACTTTAATAGACGATTTCATTGAATAGATATTTTACTTTTGAAATTAAATTTTTAAAATAATAAAAATGAGGTTTATGATGTATTGAAGTATTAATTCAATGAAAAATATTGTTATGTATGTAGTTAATTCTTTTTTTAATAGTTGGTATACATGAATTGATGATCGTATTATAGACAGTTTTATATAGGTTGTCTGACACAGAATGCTCAGTTTGTTTATTAAGTAATCATACAAACAAAGCCTTAATATTCCAAGTATAGCCTATCGTATTGTGTAGTTCTAGCCCAAGGTTCATCAAGCTCTTTGAAACCTTAGGCTTAGATGCAGAAAATCTTTGACTGTTCAATATACCACCTTATTATGCGTAACTTTCGAATTATATCTTGTTTGTTAACTATTTTCATGAATGAGAGAGTAATAAAACGCACTTATCAATTATTATTACAGAATTTCTTTAAATAATTCTTAAAATTTGTAGGACTTTTGTTGGTTTGGATTTGTAAGAAGTAATTATACTTATACTGGTGAGTTTTTATATTACAACTTTTCGAAATTTATGAAGATTGTTAATGTTTAAACCATCATAATACCTATATAAACAGTAAGACACAAAGTTCCCATACCTTGTAAAAAATTAGAGAAAAGTGCACTTTTTCTTCTTCAGCTGTTATATGTTATTTCATACGAAAGTACTCAAGGTATAACTTGAAAAAATATTTCAACTGTCTATGGATAACTAATGCTTCATCATTTTATTACTCTTTCATTTCATAAAAATAAACTATAATCATAACAAAGGAAAAAACATTGTGCATACGCGTCCACCTGCGTATATGCCCCGTGAAAATTGTCCGACAAGGTTACCAAATATTTTTAACAGAATTATAATTCTGATTGTATTAAAAGCGGTCGTGTGGTAATATTTTTTTTGCATAAATTTGACATATTTAAAGTGTTCGACGTGCTAAATAACCCAATATTTTTGTTCGACATGTTTTTCGGTATTTTTATAATAAAAACCATTGCTCAAATTAAAACTAGTAAAGTGGTTGTAAATTTTTTTCCTGCGTTAAATTGGCATACTCGTGACAGCTTGTCCAACTTCGCCCAAATAACAACTACAAAACGTTTGGAGGGTGTGGTCATCAAAAAAATTGATCCTAAGAACTATTAAGGCCATATGATCGTAACTTACTGCTAGAGCTCACAAAGAAATTATCAGAAATAAGATTTATACAAGTCCTGAATCCATTTTCCTTGTCGATAAAGTAAGCAGAGCAATATGAACAGACAAAAAAAAAACAATAAGCGGTAAATTAAATGCTAATTAAGTCCTATATCATGACATTTTCCGATGATACTTCGACGTGTTGCCTCGTTAGAGCCTGTAAAATTAAATGCTCAACTAATGCTAATTAAATGCTACGAAAATTCTTCTCCAATGATAGTGTTTTACCGAGAACATTTGGAAAAAGTTATTTTTTATGTGACAACTCCGATTAATTAATTTCTGTCGCAGCATTTAATTAGCATTAGTCGAGCATTTAATTATACAGGCCCTAATAAGGTCACGAAAATCTATACTTTTTCGCCAAAGAGAGAGATGAAGAGAGAAATGCTTTATTGTCAAAAAATTGTTACAATTTGTAGATAAAAGCTTGTAAAAACGTAAAAATGAACATAAAAATAACTGAATAAAGATACAAATAAAATAAAATTTCAATATACAAAAAAAACAATGAATAAGATATAGGTAATACTTATAGGTAATAATTAGTATATAAGTCCATAGCAAAATCCAGTAAATGTGCCGTTAAATTAATGCAAAATGCGCGAGATTTGATTCCAATTGGCAAGTGATTGTGCATTTTTTACATTGTAAAATATTGAGCCCTCAACTAATTTTGAACGTAGAGTAGGTAGGTAAAGGTCGTGCTATGCGTTCTTTAGTGGATAGCAATGCAACGACCTTTGTGAAATTGGAGAAACGAATTAAGCAAACGGTTTCAAAGATGAATAATGAAGGAACAGGAAGAACTTAATTTTTAGAAATTGTCTACAACAAGCCATAAGAATTATACAGATTCAACGACGTCAATGGTGGTGTTATTTAATATAAAATAGAAGATAAGAATCGCACCATGATTTAAGGGTGATTAAGTCACTAGATATGGTCCTATGAAGTGCCGTGAGATCAGGGTTGCTCCAAGAGAAACTAGTATCATCTGCAATTAGACATATTTTACCACAGATGTCTAGATAGGCGATGTCGATTATAAACAGAAGAAATTAAATAGAACCTAGTACTGATCCTTGGAGCACTCCACATTCCATTGGCTTGCAAGAAGTCATCGTTGAATCAACCAAGCTGACTTCTGTTAGTAAGGTATGACTTGATCCATGCGAGAGGAGTTCCCCTGAAACTGTAGTTCTGCAATTTGTTAATGAAAATATTATGATTATAAGACAATCGAAAGCCTTAGAAAAATCACAAAAAGTTGTTGCAGTGGAGTGATGGCTATTTAAGCTAGAGTAGACATTATTTAGGAGGGAGAATATAGCATTATTTGTACATTTGTTACTCAAAAACCCAAATTGATATTATATTTATTTTTGATCTTAGATAACGTGGGAAGGAGTGAAATTGGGCGATAATTCGATGCTTGAATTTTTTGTCCCCCTTTACGCAGAGGTATAATTATAGCCGTCTCAAGGCAATTAAGAAAAGTGTCATTTTGAAATGAAACGTTAATTAAAGTGGTAAGGTGATTTAATGTGCAATCGGGCAGACTCGAAAACATTTTTAATGTAAGTCCATCAGTTCCAGATGAGTATTTATATTTGATGTCATTAATTGTACTACGAAGCTCTGTTGAAACTATGGACATAAAGAAGAAACTTTATAAGTTAGCATTAGCATTAGGGAGATATGAAAGCGGATCATGAGGAGTTATAGAATTTGATATATTTTTGGCTACATTCACAAAGGAGTTATTAAGGTTAACAGGTGAAGTAGAGATTGAGCTCGATGAAGAGACCTTATTGCTTAGATCACGATGAGAGTGTTCTGTCGAGAAAACTTGAAAAATATCATTTTTTTCGTGACGTTTTCAAGAAATTCATTTTTTTCTGCAGCATTTAAATGGCATCAGTATAGCAATTAATTATACATACCCTAACGAGGCCATACGTCTAAGAATATGAAATTTTATTTCATCAAAAAGCGGAAAAATTTCGTAATATGGCACTTAATTTTTCTTTTATTGTTTTTTCTGTCTGCTCCAGTGACACAATTTTGTCATCGTTTTTAGCAAATCCTCATACAATTTATTATTTCACGCTATACCTAAACTTGACAAAAAAATTTTTTCAAATTAAGTTTTGTTCTAAAAATTAAATGATGTTTAAATTATTAAATAACCAAATTTATTATTCCATAGAAGTACTGCCACGAGTAAACGAGTAAACGCTCAAGCCGCTCTCCCTCTAATACAGCCGATAATTTAATCATTTTAGACACTTCATTTTGTTCTGAATCAATAAGTACGTGGTCAGATTATATAAACTCATCCTCTCCGCAACCCGGTTAAAGGAGTTTTCATAAAATGTATTCACTTCAGGGAACATGAGCGCCCTTAAGAAATCTATTTGTAAGAGAGAAAAAGCCCCAAAAATATCGCAATGTGTCAGGAAAAAAAAAGAACAGCTGGACTAATTTATATCCGAAAGTTATGTTTGTGGAATACGTAGAAGAAGGATTTTCTTGTTGAATGCGACAGCTGATATGCCTACAGTTTTTTTTGTCTTATTTTGACACAATGTTGGGTATTATACAGATTTTTATATTTTTCTTAATAATTTTTAACGGTAAATAATTTTCCTTCAGTATCTGGAGATTATAAAAAGCACTAACGTATAAATCGAATCTTTTTTCAAAACTCAAATTTATCTTTTACAATAATAATCGTCTAATAAGATTCAATTAATCGGTTCTATGTAATTTCACAAGCTACTTCAAGTGGTTTTAATATTAACAGCGACAAGTTGCGAGAATATGCTTTGGAAACAGCACGGGAATTTGTGGTAGCACATGCAAAATTCAGTATATAAATTAACTCATGGGTTACAAATTATAGCTTCTGTCTTATTACTAATAAAACAATTATCGGGATGATACTCAGGAAGTACGACAACAAAGGATAACGAGATTTCTCGCGATGATGTCAATTGAGTAATTACTACTTCCGGTCCTTACTTCTAATATTAGAAAACTACCACGAAAACCATCGAAATCGTTATCGACGGAAGGAATTAATAGAATCTCCAATAATTCATAGTCTACTAATCTTCAGAAACAGACATTGAACCTGATTTTAATTGCGATTCTGATACTGATTTCGAATTTTGCTTATAAAATAGAAATTATTCATTTCTAATGTACAAAATATGTATATTTCGTTGCTTTTCTACATAACGGCAATAATAGTACATTACGTAACAAGAGTTGTAAATAACCCGTAATGGACTTAGAACTCGTGTAACGTACTATACTTTTCCCACGCCCATTAATGCATGCTAGGAAAACGTGTCCTATTTTTAAGGAAATTACATAATGTGTTACCTATATTTAGGAGCATCACTCTTTCAATCCTAAACATATTTCGCTAATGCTAGAAGTTATTATGTTTTTTAATTGACTAAATATGTGTAAATAGACCAAATAAAGTTAATTAAACCAAGAAGTTTTCTTCTCAAAACGCACGTGTATGTTATGAGATCTCATTTCGTGCATTCCTTTACAAGGAATGTTGACAGTGCGATTTTTGACGTTTACAGACATGGGCGTAGGAAAAATTTTAAATATATCAACTTTTGCTTCATTTAAACATGTTTTAATATTGACAAGTTCGCTATTTCGGTTACGTCATGATGTTTATAGTTATATTGATCTCAGATTCGTAATCTTCTACTTCTCATTGGAGGTTGGCAACCACGTTTTTAAATGCGTCTCTGTCCTTTTACATTGCCCTACATTATGTTCTGTACCAGTAGGTATTTGTCGTTGGGTATTTGTGTCTCAGTACTTCGTCGTTCGTGATTCTGACAGTCCAGGGTATCTTTAGGATGCGTCTATAGAGCCACATCTCAAATGCTTCAAGTTTTTTAATTATTTGAGATTTCAAGGTCCAAGTTTCCACTCCTTACAGCAGTTGTGACCACACATGACATTCCATGAATCCTATTCTGACGTGGAGGTTTAGATTTCTGTTTGCAAACATCGGGGAGTACTTGACAAATACCTTTCGAGCCATTTCAATTTTGATCTTGATTTATTCATCTGGATTCATTTGAGCGTTTATGACTAAACCAAGATACTTGTATTTTTGCACCCATTCTATTTGTTTTCCATTTAATGTGAGAATAGGGCTAAAATTAATATTTTGGTTTTTACTTATAATCATCAATTTTTTCAATATTTATAGTGAGTAGTAATCAGTCACCCTTAAAACGTACGAATAAGTTTACAGATGATCATAATGATACGAGAGTTGCTCCAAGGATGGTTCCCATATTTTTTACATAAACAAGGGCAAAATTTTCACAGAAATGTACAGTTTTCCTCACTAGTAACACATTTTTGCCACCTCTCCTGAAGTTTTTTGATACCGGATAAGAATTCCTAGGGCAACTCGGCAACTTCGAGTGCTAGTTTCAGCATGAGACGCGCGGCATGAGGGCGCGCTGGTATTTTCAGAAGGTTATAGTAGATGCAGCATGTATAGAACGTTGTCAGTGCAGGAAGTCAACGTACAGCACTTCTCGTCGATTCCCGTATACAGTACACATAATCTCACCCGTGGACCTGGTTGTCACAGCTTTCTAGATTGTAATAATGTGTCCATGTTTCGTCTGTAGTGAAGATTCGCATTAAAAAACCATCCCCCTCCACCTCCTCTTACGTTAGCAAGCGGCGACAAATTTCCAACCGCATGAATTTTTACTCAAAATTCGACATTTTGGGAAGTCATCGCGTCGTTATTTTGCTATATTGAAGGTGTTCGTGGATGATATTATTAACCCAACCCAACCCAACTAATAGTAATGCCAAGTTCAGCCGAAATTCTTCGAATAATCATCCTTCGTTTGTTCAAAATAAGTTCTACGTTGCGATGCGATGCGTTCATGCGGTTCACTCTTGACGGTTTCGAAGCCTCTTTGAACGCTTTGGGCCATTTAAATATAGAAGACTTACTTAGGCACTCACTACTGAATTGATTTTGTAAAAGACGAAAAATTTTAGTCTTTTTATTGCCTTTCCAAACCAAAAAACGAATGACGATGTTTCGCAACGGAAGTCGGCGCTTGACTTTTACACATGGTCGTAGCACGCGCGTGAAACGTGCGTTTGCGACTAAAACTATGTTAAACTCTTAGTGAGGGACCCAACTAATACGTAATCGAGCTGCGACCTTCAAAACATACAGGCGCGCTACCTACACTGTTTGTTTCAATCATATTTGTACCACCCTCGTAGAAAATATTGTTTATTGTCAGTAATTTTTACTATATTTTCAAAATTTAAAAGCTTCTGTTCAGACTTTCTAGATTACTCGCTGGAGTTTGATCAATATTTCCCAATATATGTCTTAGTTTATTGTAGTAGTAGGTTGCATAAAATCCAGAGGGAGTTCCCCTTTCGATCCCTGACACAATCGCCATATTCTTTCCTACCGTTGAGTTTGATTGAATTACTTGACGGTGAATCAAAATGACGCCACTGACGAAATTGTTTTTTTTGTTCCCTGGGTGTAATAAAATAACCATGTTCCATCCTCTATGACCATAGAGTCCAATAACTTGTTTGAAATTGTTGAAGAAACTTGTCATCACAGTCAAAGTGTTATTCCTTGTGTTCGTCATTCAGTATATGAGAGACCGAAAGAGCCCTCGCCTTGCGCTAATCTACTGTTCTTTCAGTTTTGCCATTGGAAGCATCAGGAATTCATTAACAAGTTCACGGATAATTCCCCTCCGATCTTTGAGCAGCCTACTATTGATCTTCTGGACAACTGCAAAACGGCGGTTTTCCAATCCGTTATTCATCGTTCGGTCCTCAAAAAAAGCTTTGTACCATTTGCAAACGTGCTGAACGGACATGCACTCTTTACTAGTCAGTTGTCAATGAATCCCCAAAAGTAGTAACTTTCTTGTGTAGAGAAACTGGATAACTACAATCGGAGAGAGCAGCAATCAACACTTTCATCTCTGATGGCTACTACACTTAACGATATAGTCGTGGACGGGTGGGCTCGAGAATAGAAGACATTGTCGCATTTAGCCTATCACCTTCCCTCGAGGTATAGCTAATTGGGAACGTTCTAGTGACAAACTTTGAGGTCTTTGAGGAGTATACAACATTTTTTGTGTCTCTATAAATCATTCGTTGGCATAAGGTCGGTATATCTACCAATATAATGTATAAACGGATTCACGTGGGTTGATTTCTTTCCTGTGTCCCCAATTAATTTATATAATCAAAACAATTAAAACTTGACTGAACATCCGTAGAGCTACAAGTCCAATTATCGGTTGAAAAATTCTTTGTACTTTAATAACTGTTACTCCAACCATATTTGCGAATATCTGTTAGTTAATATCGCCGTCTGTGTTAGAAACTCTCAAAGGAAATCGAACAACTTTTCATATATTCGACGAAGGGTGATACTTTACCGTCGTTGATAGAAAGTTAGACGTAACGTAACTTGTTTCCCTAATAAATTGGTAAAGTTATAGGTAAGTTAGTAGTGTTGCTTTATTGGGGAAATTTCGTTTCCATCTAGAAGTCGAGAATGTACTTTAAAATAAGTATATACTGAAAAGTTTGCATATCGATTCGGTTTTTAACGTTCATTTCAACAAATCGTAATTTTTAGAGAGAAAATGAGGAATATAACTATAGACCCAACTTATTTTTACATAAATATCCTATTAATTCTATCCATTGCTTCGTATTTATACCCTCTTCGAATTTAAGGGTGATTAAGTTACTAGATATGGTCCTAGGAAATACCGTGAGATCTGGGTTACACAAAGAGCAACCTGCATATTTCACCACTGATGTCTAGATAGCCGATGTCATTTATAAAGAGAAGAAATTAAATAGGGCCTAGTACTGACCCATGAGGCACTCCACATTCTATTGGCTTGCAAGAAGACACATTTGTATCAAATCTTACAAGTTGAGATTTGTTCCCCTGGAACCGTAATAGTGCATTTTGCAATTTAAAATATTATAATTAACACAATCGTAAGCCTTATTAAGGACGGCGAATATAGCATCATTAACCACATTCTAATTTAAAATGACATGCAAATATTTAACATGTCGTTGTCCTATTAAAGTGAATTACTCAAGGTTGATATTTACCCAAACTAAGTAATCAAACTCCTAAAATTTGACACTCTCTTATTAGAAGTTTTTTATTAAAGCCAAGCTTTTTATGCCTCTAAATTAATTAACAACTGCCAAAAAAATGATTTTCTTTAGCGTTTATTTCCTTTTTCGCCTCATTTATTCCTCTTGTTGAGTAACAGTCACAATTTTCATGATCATGACATGTTTCAATACGAAATAATAATATTTCATGACATGAGGCGTCAAATAAAAGATAAATCCTAGCAGAACACTGAATTTAAGCCTGAAGCTTTACTTTGTTACAACGATATTAACATTTTACTCCTTCAATCATATGAGCTTTTTGTATTAACCAGGTCTCATATTATCGATAAATTCCTCTGTGCCCCGCACACTAAATTTTCTTTCGAAAACCCAAGGTTTGCCTTGCCTTTGACGTTTTTTCGTATGTTCTGTGATTTTATCACCGTCTTCATCTGTTTCCGTTAAAACACACAACATCGAAACACAAGAACTCGCCATTACATTACAAAACACACCTAATGGTCGCAAGTGCTCGCACTGAATATCCGCGCGAGCATAGAGATTTATTTAGGCAGTAATAGCACAATAATTAACTTGCTAAGATTTGGTGATCACTTACTAAATTTGGTCTTCGAATACAATTTGAAGTGCGGGCATGACTAAAACAGCTTGTATTATTGTAATTTTAGACTTTTGGTGTTAAATATTTTTGGTAAAAGAGTTTATAGTACCGAAGTATTTTTTGGAGGTTATTATATTTGATCCCCTTTTATGTTTTGCTAATGGGTCCTTGAAATGTAGACGTCAAATTTGGAAATGGGCTAGCAACTTCCATTTGTGTCCATGTGTTATCTCCATTACCAATCATTTTGTGCATTTCTGTTAAATGAAGCATTTGTCTGATATTTTTACGTACAGTTAACGCAATTCAAACGACAATAGCACTGACACTGATCACTGTTATGCAGGCGGAAGTTGCTAAGTTGCTAAGACGGAAATAAACAACAATGTTTTGCGCAACTGTCAAAAAACTTGACATTTCTGCATCTCCATTAATGCGTAAATGTCAACTGTTATGCCTTGCCTTTTTCATTGAGTTTGATGTAGCGAATTTGTGAATAATTTTTTTTAATATCAATTAAAAAGGTGAAGATAAGTATAGTACAAAGAATTTTCTGAAGAATCCAAAAAATGGATAATATAGAGTGGGTTGCATTTGAAATAACTACAAATAGTTCATTTATTGTATTTGGTTGTTCCACACCATAGACTTGACCCATTTTTCTGTATCACTTTTTAGATTCTCATTTTATTTTTATATATATAACAGTTCTAAACACTAGGATTAGTAACGGTATCCTATTATAAGGAAAAAGAAGAATCCATCACTCACTTACGTCCTTTAAATTACGTTTGTCTTTTTAAGAAAGCTCAGCTACTCCATAAATCAGATCCTATGAAAACGTCGTCGGATATTTTACCTCATGCTGGTAAAATCTAACGAATTTTCTTATTTTATTTCATGAGATTTCCTGTCGAGCTTACATTAACGAGTTTTCTTTTTAGATCAACGGAATGACATGATTGAAAAATGGTTGGGAAAATAATATAATTCACAATATGTCTTGTACATTTGTTCGGTAGGTCATTTTTCAGATTAACCTCGTAGTATTATTATGTGACAATATATATATACGCCTGTTAATTTTTAATTTGTGTATTATTAGATATAAATTTGGTGGAAGATAAATTTCTGAAAAAATAGATATTATACACTCAACAAGGGAAAAATTTTTTTATCGTTTCCGCTAAAAGTCACGACGCATATTAAAAATTTAAACATCACTCCATAAGTCGTGTGACTGACACACAGATGGCGCTGCCATTGTCAAATCCATATGACGTTTATGATGTACCAACTTTCAAAAGACTGAGTATAAAATTTCATGACAATTCGATCCGTCAGAAAAAAGTTACAGCCGAATTTAAATGTGGTCGAACAGACATCGTTGATGATGAACGTTCTGGTCGTCCAATTGAGGTAGTTACTCCAGAAAACTCAAAAATGTCCACAAATTGGTTACATTTAATCGTAAATTGAAATTGCTTGATATAGTTGAAGCCTTAAAGATTACAAAAGGCAGTTGACCATTATAAAGCTTTTTTCAACAAATTGGGTACCGCGTTCACTAACAGTCGATCAAAAACAACAACGTGTTGATGAATCAGAGCAGGGTTTACACGTAATAAATAATATTTTTTGCGTTGATATGTAACAATGGATAAAACAGGGTTCTATCACTTCACTCCGAAATCAAAACAATCATCATCTGAGTGAACTACAGCCGGTGAACCCTGTCCAAAGACACAACAATCAGCTGGGAAGATTATAACTTCAGTACTTTGGGACGCGAAAGGAATATGTTTTATCGATTATCTCCAAAAGGGAGAAACAATCAATAGCAAATACTACATAGAGTTATTAGATTGATGGAATGTTAAAATCAAGGAAAAACAGCCTCATATGTCGAAGAAAAAAATCACTATTTCACCAAGACAATGCATCCATTCACAAGTTGATGGCAACGATGGTTAAATTGAACGAATCACACTTCAAATTGCTGTCTCATCCACTGTATAGTCCAGATCTGGTCCTCAGTGACTACTGGCTATTTGCTAATTTCACAGAAATGCGCGCCGGTAAGAAATTCAGCTCAAATGAAAAATCAATTGCTGAAACTGAAGCATATTTTGAAGCAAAAGACGAATCCTTCTACAAAAACGGCGTCAAAAAATTAGAAAAGCTTTGAAATGATTGTATTGCTCTTGAATGAGATTACATTGATGAATAAAATCGATTTTTGGCAGAAAAAGTGTTTTTCTTAGTTAGTCACACAACTTATTGAGTGATGTGTTGCTTCATTGATTTGTAGCCAAAATTTTGTCGATGTTCTTAATCCTATACAAGAATGTTATTTGGTACATTCCACAATGTTTTTACACGAATACTCAAAATTAAATAAACATTTTAAGCTACTGTATAGTATCTAGTTGTAAATTATGAACGATAATTGCTTTTTGTTTCATAGAATTTCGATCAGGCGATCTTAGTAGAAACTGTACATGAAGAAAATCTTGATTTTATACATCTGCTAAAACCGCCGTAGCTCGAAGTGGTCTCGCATTGCCACCAATAGAAAACTATTGTGGGCGTAACGTATATCTCAATAGTTTCAGCACAAACTTTCAAGGAAGTAATAATAATACAATTTCAACATAGCTTTGTTTATTTTCTTGACATTAATTAGACAATGTCAGTTGTCAGTTGCACTAAAATGGTATTTGTTGTACAATTTTTGGTTTCAAAAAGTTTGTCCAGGCCAAAAAGTGATTAACAATTGAATCTTGTTAGCCTCATATTTTGAAAGTTATAAAAAAATGAGATTTTTAATATAGTATTCGAAATATTTCATTTAATACACATTCCATCTTGATAATTACTATTGCAACAACTCTATTAAAATAGACGCTGATTAATTTCATGTTTAATTGGTTAGAATTCAATAAGGTATCATTTAGGAAGTAATCGACGCTGCCGCACATACTCCACAACATTTCATCGTTCAAAAAAATCTAATTACACCTAAAACCATTAAGAAATACAAACGACCTTCGAAGATAATTGAATTTCCCTGTATTTTTCTTCTCTAAATCAAAAGTATACACAAGATTTTATTACTGTAGAAACTAGGCTAAGAGAATAAATTTCCATTTCCTCCACGTGTACGCGTTCTTTTTTTTTGTTGAATATTTGTCAGACAGATCTAATTCGAATTGCTCGTTTGCGACTTGTTAAGGATTATAAATGGTAAAAGAATTTCAAAGCATTTTTTCTAAAAAGCTATCTAGCATATACATCAAATTAACCGATATCATAGAGGGAAGAATACCTATTGTCTCCTACATTTCTAGATCGTATAACCAAGAAAACACAGATAAGACATCCAATGATTTATCAATTTTATAAGCCAGTAAACTGCAGTCTAATTCTAGAGTAGAATTAATTTTTACTTCTATAATATTCTTTACAGCTGCTTCTTACGTATAAACATCAGAATCTACTTGTCATTTAATTTGGAGTCAGAGGGAGTCGATTAATTCTGTTGCTGTTGATCGACTGACAAGATACCTTTACAGCTAAACGGTTGGATTGATATCACAGAGGAATGAAATCCCTTTCCAACAAGGTGCCACAGGACCTCCTTTAAAAATTTTCAGGTTTTTTTACATGGTACATAAAAACGCTAAAATTTAATCTAATATATAGAATTCTCGTGTCGCGGTGTTTATAAACGAGTTTCTCCGAAAATCAAACAACATATATTTTTCATCCCCTTAAATGTTAAGGGTAGTCCACCAATAAAATTTTTGTTTTCTATGTTTTGGGTAAAATTTTTTGGTTTTATTTTTTTATGATACAGCATCAAAAAATATATACAACCCTATACGATCAATCAATATTTTTTATTTGTTAATTATAAACTTTAATTTTTTTGGCAAGATTTTTATTTTTTTGTCATGACTTACAAGAAAAAATACCATTACTCTGAATTTTTCACCTTTCTACGATCAACCAATATTTTTCTATCGCGATTTTTTTATTTCATCCACAGATCCGCAATAGGATTGCAAGATGGCAATGGAATATAATAATTATAGTACGATAAATTCTTATTTACAATTTTAATTTCCTTTTTCTGACGTATCATTTTTATTTTTATGTGCTACTCTCATGTTAATTTTACTCTCATTGTGAATTTATCAATAATTTCCAGAGCAATAATTATTTATTAATAACTGAAAAGACAGTTTTTTCTCTCATGTAAATAAACACGTGTTGTGAGCTCTCGCTAACAACGGCCATTATTGTACCTGTACATATTGTACTTAACATTTTTTGCAAATAGTTTTAAATCAAAATAGAAACGTGTACGTGTTTAATAAATATACGTGTTTCATTATTAGGTAAGTCAAATAAAAAGCAAACAAATACAATATTGAGTCACTGTTTCTCACAAATAAGTATTTTAATTTAATTCATTTACAGATTATATGTACAAGAGGCACGAAATGAACAAAGACAATTAGAACAAAGAGAAACGCGTAGATTCGTAGTAAACAGACGTAGAGGAATTGACCAACAAGTTCTTCGAGCATTTACATCAGATTTATTTCTTCGAGTACCATTCCAGTATGAGCCTGATTTAGAAGATTAGGCTCATTTCAAAGTGGTATTCTCGCCCAATAGGCTTGTTGACAAAATTTGGAAAATAGTTTAAAACTATAGCTCATCATCTATTTCACCCCAAAAATATATCATTTTAAGAAAAATAGATATTTTACGTTAGTATTTTAGTTGGCCGCGAAATAGGCCAAGACTATCATGGCGTCTTAAATGACGTCACACCTCGCGAAACAGCTGTGTTTGTTTATGACAGTCAATTGTGTTTTTTAATAAATAATGAATTCCTCGTATTATAAATACTGTATAGTGCCCCAATGTGAAAGTACAACGATAAAAATGCCAGTCAAATTATTCATATACGTTCCAAATAATAAAGAATTACGAAGAAAGAGGTTAAAAATGGCAAGGAGACAAGATACTCTTACTTTATCAACTGATTCCACAAATTATTTCTGTGAAGATCATTTTGATGTAAGTATCAAACAAAACTTGATGTATCTATTTATAAATGTATAGTAAAAAGAATAAATTTTGCAAAATCTACCATAATATACCACACATAACATATAAAATGTTATGACTTAATTAAGTTGAAGTTATTGAAACTTTGTATTCGCTAACTTCAAAATCAGTTGAGTATTTTCATTCCACAGTGGGTAAATGCGACTCTGACTGGTAACTGTTAATTAAATACGACTTTGTTTGTTCTTCACATAGTACTTACATATAAGTTTTAACACTGCGGACTTCCGATGATAAAAGTAGGTGTTCATTGCAAAAAATTTGTCGAGCATAACGGCGTTAATTTTGGGCAAATTACTGCAGTTTGTATTGTTAAATCCTGATTCCATGGTAAATTATATCTGTCTTTCAAGATTAAACTGAAAACGAACTTTATTAATTTAAAATAATTACTGAAATCTCGAAATAACCTGGTCACTTATACGAAAATGACACCTACAACATAGTGTTTCGCGAGGTGTGACGTCACGCTTTTCTGATTTGTGTTTAATGTCACGTGATTAAACGCCTCATTTTTTCGATTTTATTTTCCAAAAAAATTATTAATCTTTTATTATTTTTGTAGACAAGTTGTTTTTTTATTTACTAATTATCATGGTTAATCATTAGACACTCAAAGCCATCCGATTTACTTTAGTGGAAACAAGCCTATTGGTAGTAAAAATATGAATTATTAGTTTTGATATATAGACTTTGATTTGACTTATTTGGAATATATTCGCTACTTTAATAAAGAATACTTTATTAATCTAAATACAGCATACCTCCATTGTCTAAACAACGCTTTCGATTATAAGTACATCCCTATACACTTATAATAAGTTAGTTATTTTTATTGAACTAAAAAAATATTTCCTAAATTTGATTCATATGACAGATTGCCGGGTCAGCTAATTGTATATAATGTGATAAATTAATCGCATCATGTAAAAAGACATTTTTAGACGACGCCATTTGAAAGTTGTTCATTCCGTATTCATTCACATACCGAAAGTTGCGTTTTGGGTATTCCATGTAGTGAAAGTGACAGTTCCGTTCTGCTCTGGAGTAGACAACTTCAACTTCCTTATATGTGACTCTAGCCACTTCAATGTTGACAATTGACAGTTTCAATTTATACCTTTAGTAAGATACCATGTTATATTGCTAAATATCTACATTTACAAAATCCAGAATATTATACAGGCCACTGTTTTAGACGCACCTCAGCGTCCCTTTTAGCTGATACTGGCACAGACTTTCTGGTGTTAAAAAGGCATGGTGGATGGGCTTCTTCCACCGTAGCGGAAGCTTATATAGATGACTCGATAACAAACAAGATTGAAATTGCTAACAGAATACTTTCTTCCACCACAAAAACGAATCAATCAACAAATTCTATCGAAGCCACAAACACATCTACAAATTGTAGCAAAATCACAAACACATCTATAGAGATTCCATCAACATCTAGTAAAGATATATATTCCATTTGCATCCAATCCAATGAATATTAATAATTGTCCTGGAGGTACAAATAGCATTACTATCGGTAGTGAAGAGCTACGATCGCTCTGGACGCTCTTGGACTAGCAAGACCAACGAATATGTGCTGCAAGTGATGAATTTATTGAAAAGGGATCGTAGGATGAGTATCAGAATGATGGCTGATAAATTGAAAATTCCTCGAATCCAAATTTTGAGACAGAAAACTTGACCATGAGGAAAATGTATGCGAATTTGATGCCGCGAATGGAAAAGACCAATTTCAAAGACTTTTTTCTCCTTCCGATGATAAAATCGATGCTTTAGAGAAAGCATCACGGCTCGGAAGAGGCAATCCAATAGGTTGTGATCCAAGAGCTGAACCAGACGTTTCTAAAGGCGTAAGTGAGCTGGAAAACTCGTTGGCAGCAATGTAGATACGGAAGAGTGCTACTTTGAAAAATTCTAAATCTAAGATCTAGAAATAAATAGCAAAATATTTAAGAGAGTAAAAAAGCTTCATTTCTTGGCGTTGTTGATAACATAGAGAAAACATAAAAGAAAGTGTTACGTTAAGAAACAAAGCAATGTCCTTCTGAGCAAATTGATTACAAGAAGAGTCAAGATAAAATCTGAAAATTTATCAAATTAACATATGATAGCGAATGCTGACCTCTTATCAAAGTAGAACAACAAAAGATGAGAGTAGTTGAAACAAATAACAGAAAGTATTCATGGATACTTGAAATGGGTTACTACTAAATTGCACTAAAATCAACGATATACTCCATATACAAGACACGTAAAATTCATAATCGCAAAAGTTGATACGGTTTCACTAAATGAAGAGAAATATAGAATGCCCCACATAATTTCAAATGCGAAATTTTACATTACTAAGAAGAGAGGAAGGAGTGACGTGTAGTCACATTGTTGAGGAGACCAAGGCCCACCCCACGCTGTAGTGCCATTTAATACTAATTTATTTTGGAAATAAGAAGTTTTCTCATGAAAGTTTGAAATAAATGAACAATGCTAAAAATAGAATAAAGGAGGCACGTAAAAAACAAATTACTAATGAATAACGATGTAATTAATGTTATAAGAACCGGAACTGACTCAAGGTATATTAGTTCTGATTTTTATTTAATGTCAACATAGAAAATAGCGATATTCAGACTTATGAGAATTCATATTAGTTTATTGATGAATAGCTATAATGTATAAAGGTCATTTTGACAAATGATATTGCTTCGAATTAATGGAAAAGAAATGTCAAGGAACAAAGAACAACACTGTACAAAGACGCATTGATGAAATGAGCTCTGATGTTGAAAGATTATTGGGTGGTTATCTACAAACAATTCATTTCTCTTTTCAACTGAATAACTTTATCTGGCAATGAAGCATTATTATTGGCATATGTTCGATTTGTTATTGGCTACTATTTGCAAAAACTTTGAAGACTAACACAAAAAGTGAATCAATATTTTATGTCCTAAGTGATTTTCCAAGAAATCTATTTCATTCACAAGCGTTATTTGAGTGGCAACAGATGGAGCTCCTTCCATATGGTGGGTACATAAGCCATCTCAAACGAATTATGCCAGAGGTAAATGCAATTCACTGTGTTATCCACTGTCAACACCTAGTTGCGAAAAATTTGAGAGATAAATTACACCAATCGCTTCAATTTGTGGTTAATGCAATTACCAAAATAAAAGCAATGCATTGAATATGCATTTATTTGCACAATTGTTTGATGAAAATGATGAAGAATTCCAACTATTGCTGTTACATAACGAAGTACGATGGATGTCAAAAGTTTGTCATGATTTTATTTACTTTTTATTCAGTTTCTTGAAAGTGAAGATCATGATTTAAAAAAACTTCTAATCAATTTTACAGCCGACATCGCGTATTTGATAGATTTGTTCAAAAAATTCAATGACCTCAACTTACAATTACTACTAGACAGTCTCTTGTAATTCAGCTTTTCTTCGTAAATTGAAAATTATTGGATAGCGCGAATTTTCAGTTTCCAAACTTATCGCAGGTAAAATGGCTTGATAAAGACATTCGTTCATTATAAGATTGCACTACATGGTGATTTTAAAATCAGATTTGAAGATATTCTGTCGATGGGAATACCACCATAGATCATAAATCTAAATCATAAAAATGTTAATTCACCGTTGAAATCAGCTACAACACAAGTTTCCACAGATAGATCTAATCTCCACTTTTTTTAGAGATTTGGAAATTGCTGCCACCGGATCCAGATAAATTTTGAAAGTGGTTTAAGATAAAAAAATTTTGGTTTTATATTTTTTTCGTAGTCCTCAGGTAATTTGTTCTCCATTCTACAATATGGTTTCTTTCTATTAATATAGACTTTCTAGAATGCTTTTTCCAGCGAAAATCTATTTCTTTTGAAAGTTTCCATAGTGTGTGTAAACCTTTATCACCCAGAACGTGACAAGAATTTTGTCTAGTGTCGGAAATTCTTTTCTAAAGAAGAATGAATGCATGTACTTTCCCTCGAAGTTATTCTTTCAAATAATTTTTTATTTAAAATTTAGGTTTTCCTGGAGTTTTGAGTGCTGTTTGAAACTTGCCACATTTCTTTCTTTAACAACTCTGTAAATGGTAAAAATTCCTTAACACTCTTTTTGCTTGTAAATTATTCAAAACAATTAAATATTAATGTTTTTTCCATCAACTTTTGAAGAACCATTTTTTCGCGGCCCTTCAAAATTTCCCATAATCACATTAGAATTCACCATAGATTGCATACTGCATATAACAAGTTGCAACTAAACTAAACTGTTAAAAATACAAAACTTGAACCTCCTTACTATATGAGCAAACCAAAAATCGTATTTTCCGTAAAATTTATCGGAAAAAGATTTTTGGAATTTAAATAAAACAAAATAATAAAGGGCTTTTAACCACTCCAAACCATTTTCTACTGTTTTGTACAACTTATGTTAATCAAATTCCAATCCTGAAAACATATTGGGCCAGGTACGTTTAAGAAAATTTTGGATTAGGAATCCGGTTTTATAGCTCACTTGTGCATAAAAATAGACTATAATGTTTCAATATGGCTTATTGTTGTTAAAAAAACATTGTAGTATAAAATAACTCATTTTATTTTCACTGAGTAATTGGAATTTCTTGCACTGTTGCCGCATCCGAAATACAAATTTTATTGCAGTTACATTTTATATTTCTTATACAGAACAAAAAGAAAATTTCCGTATTGCTCGGCGCGTGGTATGGAATTTCAATCGAAATTAAATTGAGTTCCATTTCGAAAACAACATTTTAGATAGTATACAGGGGGTGTTTAATTGGATGTTATATGGCGTGCATATCTGTAGGCTTCTGTGAAGAAAATCCCACTTATTTTCTACGTATTCCGAGTCAATTGTTCTTATTCAAGTCTTCTGCCATAACCTTCTACATAAAGTAATAAAAAACATAAGGCGAAAAATGTGTCATAAGACTAATTTATTCATAAACATAATAATTATTACTAAATATATTCCCGATTTCGTTAATCTTAACTCTTAAATTAGTTGTTCCAGTGTGGGAAATAACATATGGCGCAATAGTTTTGTAACAAAAAGCAGGTTGTAATAACAATACAAAAAAAATCGTTTATTTTTTGGACGTTAGTCTTTTCATTGAAATACTGTCTTGTTTTTCTTTATTATTTATATTGGTGGGGTGAATTTATAAATAACTTAAATAATTTATTTAAATTCTTTGATTATTGTCTATTCCGGTTTGTTCACTACGACTATTTATTTTAAACTAAACTAACTGCGCTACTCAAACTCCTTATATATATCCCAAAAGAATTTTCAAAATTTCTAGAAAAATAAAGAAAAAAAAACAAATAAATATATACCCTCCTAGAAATTATTCAAAAGAAACAATGGAAATGTAAATAAACCGCCTGCTGTAGAAAAAGTTATATTAAAAGCAAACATCACCGAATTTTAGAATTCCTGGTATTTCAATCGTACTCAAAGGTTGCGGCCTTCGCCGAATTTCAGAATAGCCGGCTTTAGGACCCAATTCGCGAGCTTGTTCGTAACATTACACCCGCCTTAGATAGAAGTTCGTCCTCATGAATAGCCAAGGCAATGATGTTTCCATCGACAACTGGGCCTGCATATTTCGGTCATGTAGAAATAACACAAAGTACTGATGATATAAAACAAACATCAAACTAATTCCGCGTATTAACAACGTACATCAAAGGCGCCGCGCCTTTGCCGAATTTTAGAATTTCCCTACTACAATCGGACAATCGTAACAATACCTTGGACAGATCCTTAAGCCTGAAATGATTCAAATTATTCAAAACCAAAATTTCATGTTGAAGCATTTACCGTACTCTAGCCGAAAGTAAAGAGGGAATACCATGTCTGAACCTCGAAAAAATTAAAAACTAATATTTTTTACTCAATAAAGAGTGGAAAGACTGGTAAGAAAAGCAAAAAATAAAGTCACAATCTCCATAAAAAAATAAATACATGAATACCAAGACTTCAAGACCGAATGAGTTGATGAAAAGGGGACTCTCCATTTAATTTGATTTATCAACTTTATTAGTTACTGAGCCGATAATTTGAGCAAAGAGGAGAAGTTTCATTAATGATACTTATTACGGAAATATATGTTATAAGTTTCAAAAGAAATTTCACACTTAAAAAAACAATTTTAAGAAAAGTGAGTTGTTTGTTACATATTAGAATACATTGCTCAGGAATTTATTACTTACAAATAACATCGTCCAAATGTAAACCGTTGCGCTCACGGCGATCATTTAATCGAGCATTAAGGTTGACTATAACGGCTCGGCAGGTATTCTCAGTGATGGCTGCCATTTCGTGATAGATATTTTCTTTTAATTTCTTTAATTGTAACCATTGAAATTTTTCAGTTCAAGTCTAAACGAGTCGTCAAACATCTGCACATAACTGCTCTGAATTCACTGTAACTGTGCGTTAACCTCGCAGTCCATACGGTCATTTTAGAGAAAGTAGGTGTTTCTGATGTTTGTGTTTTGAATTGGTTGCACTCCTGTAGCAGATTGTTGACGGAAATGAGTTTGATCTGGAAACAAGACATTGGCAAACGTTGAAAAGCGCTCAATTATGTGGTTTACAAAGTCGAGCCTCTGACCACCATCGTGACGTCTGAATTTTGTAAGGGTCCAACCTCAAATCTTTCTTTGAAATTCGAAATAATGATGATTTATGTACGTTTAAAGCAACAGCACTCTTTCGAAGACCTTGGGCGCTAGTATTTTGATTTATCCGCGTTTCTACGCGCTACATTCACCAAAGTACCGCTATTATAAAACTCCAGCAAGCAAAACGCACGTTCCGCTTCCTAAAAACGCTCCATACCAACTAAATACCCAAGAGCCAAGCTACCGATTGAACTTTCATTTGAAGCGCCTTGTATTTTGAACCCAAAATGATGAGATTTTTTCAACATACTACCATATTTTTTTTAATTTCAAATTAACATTAAATGCTACAAAAAAATTATTTCACCCGATGCGTCCTCTTTAGCGACGTCCGGCCATCGCGGAGCCCTATTTTCAGCGCTAAATTAAAATTATAAATAATGCAGATACAATTTCGGGAGTTTGGAAATGTTTTCTCTTCAAGGAACTTTTTATGGATTCCTCAAATATCAAAACTTTTTGAGTTTTTAGTGAAAAACTGCAAACTTTTTTTTCATCTTATTTTGTTAATATCTTTAAAAACTTTTTTCTAAAGGTGATTCCTACTGCTCATAATTCTGGTACCTTTATATTTTACGATTTTGAACTTGTTGACTGGCTTAAGAATCAAATTTTGAAACCGTTCATTTCCTTCAAAACCATACAATTATATAGCATTACTTAGAATACTAAATTTGACGCGGCTTTATAATCAAAATTCGTATTACGTGACTAATTTCTCAAAGCAATACAAGTGTGCTGATCCAGATAATTCATTTTATTATTATCCATCTTTGATTCGCTTCCTTACATTACATTAAGAAGCAACTCTGAGAATTCTCGATGAAACAAACAGGATCCTACATTATAATTCTGATCACAAAAAGCGCTTAATAAATAATTAATTCAAATAAACTACAGTGCGAAAGCCAACACAGTAATAATGATAAACCTTATTCACGTGATGATTATACACAAAATTAATAATATGAAGGTATTTACAGTACAGTTGTATAGAGGTGGATGTGAGGTCTTGTTAGAGCTAAAATTAGGGAATTAAAGCGGATAATTGAGGTCTGGAATGTAAGTTATAATATTGAGTAATAATTTCATATTAAAACATTTAAAGAAATATCAAAACCGTCACTAATAGAATCCATCGACAAAATAAAAATTATAACGATTGCAAAAATTGCAATTTATGATAATTTCCTTTAGTGTGTCTCTTTAAATGAATGGTTTCCTTGGCTTTTACAAGGATCTAAAAATCTACATATCTCCTTAACCATAAATTTTATCGATTTGTCCTTGTAAAAGTTACGGATTGTTAACCATTGGGCATGAGCCGCCCCTGGCCTTCAGATAGTATTATAGAACTATTTATTCCGTTTAACACGCTACGTGGATATACGTAATCATTCATTAAATGTTAGAATGTACAATTAATAAAATATACTTAAATATAAGTTCTGATTTCGCAGATTTAACCCTTAGAACGCATGTAGACGACAGTTTTTTCACCGGACAACGGACCGTGTTTTTTGCCGGCTTCGCGGTGGTGTATGATTTATAATGGATGTATGTATATGCACCGGGCATATTGTTCGCCGGACCGTTGATCGGTGCATATACACACATCCATTATTAATCATACACCACCGCGTAAGTTTCCGAATTCACCAACCTCCGGGTCATAGTGCACGATTTTCAAAGATACACAGGCCGGTATTCTTGTTAAGGTAAGTGATTATGCGGGTCTCTGATACCAATATTGAAGTTAAATTAGACAAAAGAAACTAATAAAGACGAGATAAAAGTTCTTTTTGGTGTATTGCATTCAGAGGTCGTCCAGAAAATCCCTGTTTTCAACTCGTCCCACTGGCAGACCTATATACAGGGCAGTTATGTCGGAAAAGAGATGCAACATTTTGATACGGGCGTTGCGCAGCCATTTCTGAAGTAACCCATACATTTATTGAAAATTGCTGTAAAAACTACACTTGTCAAATTTAAAGGACGTTGCAAATCAGAATGTACATGCCAAAGAAACCGGCCAAGTACGGTATCAAAATAATGTGCTTGGCTGATGCTAGATATTTTTATCTTTCGAACCGCGTATATCTTCTTAGGAGTGATGGCCGTGGATTGATCTCTGCAAAAAGAAGATTGAAGAAACCAACCTTAGCTGTGATCCGTCTATCAAAACGTCTATGCGATTCCAATAGAAATATAACCGTTGATAATTGGTTTATGTCCGTAGAACTCGCCCAGCTACTGTAGGATAATTCACTGACCGTTGCCGGTACAGTAAAAACAAGCCTGAACTTCCAGTGAAGTTTCTACCAAAGTTTAGTAGAGCAGTAGACTCAAACATATATGGATGGAAAGAATTCACATTGCTTTCCCATGTAACAAAAAAATCAAAATACGTGTGTGTGAAACAAGAGCGAACAGATGGTCCTTGGTTATATTTTATTATCTTATATCTGTAAGCTGTAGCAATTCTTATGTTTTATTCACATATTACGAAAATATGAAAAAAATGGAAAGATTTGATTTAATTAAGAATCTTGGATTGTCATAGGCTCAAAATCAATTGAGATGGCTACTTGAGATTCCAAATTTACCTCAGGGGCTATAATCCGGTCAATTTAGACATTCGAAGTTACATAAATTCCCTTCAAGCTGAAAATCAGAGAAATTGTTTAAAATACAATTGAACATAGAATTTCATTATTTTCCATCATTTTGCATATGGAAAAAATGTTATTCAAGGTCAAAGGTCAAAAAAATGAGTTTTTCGCAATTTTCAGCAAAACGGTGAGTTTTATCATAAAAATACCTTAAACGAAAATTGTAGATCATAAAATTATCTACAAAAAACATCCTACAAGCCACCGTTTCTGAGATATAACGATTCAAAAATTGTAAAAGCTGTATTTAATGGTTTCACCAATATATTTTCAGCAGTAAACTTTTCTTACAACGTTGAAATGAACCGAGACTTCTTGTGAGTATTTGTACGAAATTTCTGTTGAATGGGTGGAACTGTTCATCAAATAAATTATCAATTGACGAAGATGTTGCTAAACTTCGAAGATGTTGTTCTGTAGCTTTGGTATTTCTCGTACAATCATTATAGCCATTAAATATGACAGAAAAATCTGAAACATTATAAATTTCACAACTTTTTGAATCGTTATATCTCAGAAACGGTGGCTCGTTGGAAAAAAAGGATTGAAACATTTTTTGTAGATAATTTTATGATCTACAATTTTCGTCTGAAGTATTTTCATGATAAAACTTATGGTTTTGCTGATAATCGCGAAAAACTCTTTTTTTTTACCTATGACCTTGAATTAAATTTTTTCCAAACACCGAAATAATGGGGAACAGTCAAATTTCATTTTCAATTGTATCTTTAACAATTTTACTGATTCTCAGTTTGATGGGAATTTATGTAGCTTCACTCTTATTTTTTGTTCTAATTTGACCGGACTACTAAGGGAACTCGTTAGTAGAGCAAATACAAGTAGATTCTTCAGAGAATCAGGTAGTTCCTCAGGAGAGAAGTACTAGAGCTTTGGAAAAAGGGACCAAGACGAAAGAAAATGAAGCCGGAAATCTAAAAATATGGGCAGACAGGCTTGAGAAAAAAACCGTAGATATTGCTCATACCAAAAGAAGAGGAGGACAAGCTATAAGTTCTATGTGAAACACCAGCGTGTTCAGAGTGTTTGAAAAATCTATGTGATATATTCGTATCAAAACTTTGATTTGTTAAATGATTCAATTGAATATTGTAATTACTTGTATTATTTTCATTTTTTTTAATTGTTGTCAAAGGATGGGGATTTTTCTGATATTTTGTACCGTATGGTTGTGATTTTTTTTTAATTTTATATAATTCTTCTCATATATTGTGTTTCTGGTCTTTTCATCATTCTGTGATATCGATTGTACAAATATATAGTTCCTATGCTCTACCTGACTAGATTTTCTTAATACGTACGTACGTTATATTTTATAATAAATATGTTGTTTTATTTATTTGGGTTTTTTTTTATTTTTTAGTTACGTTTTTTACCAGTTAGTTATATTTCTTTTAGCTTTTTTTAGTTGGTTCATTCGAAGACAAAATAAAACTAACGGTACCTAATTATTTAATGGACTATTGTGAAAGTAGATAATGAAAAAACATTTTCATGTAAGGAATATTAAATTTAAAAGTTGTTCTAATTTAATGAATTATGATAATATTGCTCTCAGAGGAGAAACCAGTGACAATAGTGTGAAGTTTTAATTAAAAATAAAACTACCAATTTCTCAGACCTGTGCTCTTCTTTTAAGAGATGGCGAGGGTGTTCCGGTCTAAGGGTTAAAGTCACATAACCTAAAAATTTTCTTATGCCACAGCATTTTTTTCACGTCATCTACTCAATCCCGAATTGCATCAAGTACCGAAACACACAGGAGAAAAATTAGTACAACATAATTTTAGAATTTTCCAGGAAATGTGCATAGCTGTGAGGTTGAAAAATTATTCCCAATTATTTTACTGTTATAAATCATTCACTGTATTCACTTTGGACTAACAAATTCATCTTTGTATTTAATTTTACTTAAATTATCTTCGCTTATTATATTAAGTACAACTCTGTACATTTCTTAATGATGGGTTCCTTATCACACGCAAATAGAATACCTTCGCGTCCGCCTTCAAGCATGCGGTTAAAGGTTTTGTAATTCTGGCAAAGTCCTGGATGAAATTCCTATACAAGCCCATCAATCCCAGAAATTTTATGATTTATTTAAGCGTTTTGAATATTTTTCCTAGAATGACAAGATGTTCGCGTAGAGATGTGGAGACGATACCAGACAAATTTTGTTGAAGAATCCCAACTCTACTGCGGTTTTTCGTTATGAATGGTTAGCGGTCTTGCTAATGACATTTTCAAGTGCTGTCACCTCAAGTTTTATTTTAATGCATGTATTTCAGTTCGCTTGTAATTTGAATTAATTTTGTCAAGTAATTAAAACTCTACAAAATCATAAATTGTGTCGGTCTGAGTTTGATTAAGTTAGAACATGTAAATCACATCAAATTTCCCTTACACTTTAAGAAAATTGTCCATTATTTTCTGGATTATCGCGTTGTTGAGTCCTAATGGCATTCTGAAGTTTTCAAAGCGACCTTAACATTGAATGCAATTTTCTTCTACGATTTATATCTGGTAGAACCCGCTGGCAAGGTCGAGGGTGGTGTAGTGATATGTTTCTAGTTTACCTAAGGTATCTATGATTTTTGGAATTGGGTATCTGTCATCTATCGTTTTGTCGTTGATCTTGCAGTAGTTGACTACTGCTCACTATTTAATTTTTTCAGGAGTATTGGGTTTTTAGGGAACTACTTTCTCCAACATTGATATTATTTTTTTCTGTACTTTTTCTGAATGTACGGGCCACGATATGCCTTGGTGTAGATGAAAACTTCATCAATCTGTCTTCTGGTATTCTTGTGAAATAATTTCGGTCTGAAACAAATGATAGTCGGGTAAATGGATTTCCGAGCTTCTAAATGAACTTATTAGTGCTATCTTCCTCGTCTGTAAAATTGACAAGCTGTCTCTAAGCGGTCTCTAAGAATAGCTCCTTGTATCTCTTGTTTGGTTAGTAGGATAGTAGCTTGAGTTTCTTTAATGGGTAGTCGGATCTGATTGATGATTCAAGGTTCGAGATTAAAACAGACGAACTATTAATATTTGCTAACACAAATGTGTGAATAGCAGAACAGAAACAGAAGCTAAAATGTCTAAATTTAATCAATATTTTTTTAAACATATATTTATATTTATAAAGTAATAAAAGTTCGGTTATATAACATTCTTTATAAATTATAACGTTCAAACAAACTACCCCATAAATCAATATCAATAAGGGTGAGAGTTTTAAATCTAAATATGACCTGATAAAAGCCCATCACAAAAGTAGTTTACACAACACAGTTGAAGTAATTGTTCCCATTATGTACAGCGGAGGAGGAAAGAGGAGACAACGAAGTAAATTGCGGGGAGAAAGAGAGAGGTAGGTAGTATTATTAACTTTAAAACAAATCAATACTTGGTGGTATTACGCTGTTAGATAACAATGTGATAGGGGATAGGATAGACCACAGGCGTCTCTGGGGTTCGTAACTAACCAATGGCGTATCGTCCTATGCAATATACATATCAAACTAATTTGTAAACAATAATGTTAAACATAATTACTTAATACTGATAACCAGTTAACAGGATTATAGAATCTAATAAAGGCATAGACACTTTTTATATGATGAAAGTATTATGTATCAGAAATTTAGGAATGAGAGTTTCTTGACACCATATTAGAATGGAGGTTTCAAACATTATTTTCTTTCAATTGGTCAATTAAATTAATTTACCTTCGATATTGACAAAAAATTTGTTGTTGATTCTTCATTATTGAACAGATTAATTTTGGTTATAGTGCAAACATAATTTCTGGAATAATCTCCAATCCAAACTAAAATATCAGATAATAAGTATGCAATTTTTTACTTGACTACATTCTCTATAAATATTACACTTTTTAAGTAATAGTCGATTTGTTGCCTTTGATGGAACATTGATTTTGAATATATTAATTGTAAGAGTCTATGGAACTATCAATGATTTTGTAAAACTTGCTCACGTTTTTTTTAAATCTTCATCTTTAGTGTACTCAACAAATACCGAAAAAAATGAAATAAAATAACAGATGTATACTCGTAAACAAAAATAATCGAATCAGACGACATCACTGCAATTGCATGTTACTGGCAAAAAAACTGAACATGAAATTATATTTTTCTTAGTAAAATCTTGCAGCTAATAGTATTAGCTTCAAAATGATATAAAATATTGCATAATTTTATACTATTGCGGTCCCCTCGTTTTCTGGCTGTAGAAAATCGAAAAATCATCCGATTTCGACAAATTTTTTTTAAATCTTCGTTTTTACTGAGGATTTATGAAAAAAATAAAGATGGAGATTTCATATTGTTTTATGGCTTTAAATATGATCATAAACGCACTTCTTCGCTTATAACTTTTTTACGAAGCATCAAACGCAGTTAATATATTTTTTTTGGTTAATTTGCACAAAAACGAACATTTTGGAAAAAAATTGAAAAACATTTGTTTATTCATTTTTTATTTCACTTAATGATTTCATATGGTTTTCTCATTTTAAATTTTATCATAAACGATCTAGAAAATCGGGAAATCATCCGATTTCCATGAATTTTTTTAAAAATCTTTGGTTTTACCCCAGATTTATGAAAAAAATATGGGACATATCTCACCTGGAGATTTGATATTGTTTTATGGCTTTAAATATGATTATAAACGCACTTCTTCGGATATAACTTTTTTACAAAGCATCAAACGCAATTTATATATTTTTTTTGTTAATCCACACAAAAAACGAACATTTTGGAGAAAACAAATTGAAAATTGTTTGTTTATTCATTTTTTATCTCAATTAAAGGTTTCATATGTTTTTCTGATTTTACATTTTATCATAAACGCTTTTTTCAATATCTCACTTATGGTTTTATGTTGAGATATAATAGTTCATAACTTTTGTGCCAAGCATCAAACAAAGTTCATATGTTTTTTTGTGAATCTACAAAAAAAGGAATAATTTGAAAAATAATAAATAAAAGGTACAAACGATTATATGTGAAAAAAAGTCAATTTTAAGAGAAATTGCTATTATTTTTAATTGTAAAAACATGATAAATCAACATTTTTGTGTGATTTTTTTTTCAATTTGTTCGTTGTTTGTATAAATTATGAAAAAAAAATATAACAACTTCATTTGATTAATTGGAAAAAAGTTATCAACAATTATACGTAAATGAGTGCATTTTCATTTAAAGCCGTGAAACCAATATAAGTTCTAATTTTTTTTTACTCCCATAATTTTTTTCGTAAATTCGCCGTTAAAAACGAAGATTTAAAAAAAAATTTATGGAAATCGGATAATTTTTCGATTTTCTACATCCAAAAAACCACCATTTTCATATTTGTTTACAATAGTGCTAATTAGGGGTAAAAAATGTTATCTACCTGCCCCACCACTATTAGTGAGTCATCAAACAACCGATACACATCTACGTTTACAACAAACAGGAAATCTACCTGAAAATAAACACAAGTGATAAAGCTACTCAATTGCTACAAGGCTAAAGTCAGCGAGAAGTGCCCAGTGCACTGAACTTAAGTCAGTCTGCTGCTTCCAAAATCGAAAATGCGGTTCCGGAAGAAAAATACGCGGATCGGAGAGAGACGACGGATTAATTGTTAGTACTGGTGTTCAAGTCTAACAAGAGCTCAGAAAAACGCGAGGACTATCTATCAGTGGCTGGACAGACAGAGGAAGTCCCACGACGGCTAAACTTGAGCCAAAAAAAAAACAACTACAGGCCCCAAATTAACCCAAACTCACCTATGATTTGCCAGAGAACACGTTAATTGAACTGACGAACAATGAGACTCCACAGTGTGCCCACATGGGAGCGATAGAAGAGGACGAGTCTACATAAGACCTGATGAAAGATTCGCGAAGTGATGCAGAAAAAAGAGAGCTTTTGGAGGAGGTTCCTGGATGGTTTAGGCAACTATTTCAATGGAAGGAAAAAGCGAGTTGATTATTATTTAAACTGGCGTTGCAGCGAGAAGGTTAAGTGCGAAACGATGCGTATCCTACGACAATTCATCGGCGAAAACTTCATCCTATGGCCCGTCACATACGGATGTCGAAATTGACGCTAGGGATTGGCCAGCGCGTAGCTGAAGAATGGGATAGCATCGAACAAGTGTAGTAAAGAAACTTATTCGATACATTAAAAAACGATTGGAATCTGTTATTAGGGCCAGGGGAGGCAACACTATATATCTTTACAAAATAATTCTATGAAAAATAGACCATTCATTATACAGCCAAGACTAATGGCTTTGAGATGCTAAAATCAGAAAAGAATAGAAGCTACAGATTTTTCACCGCGAGTGTAGTACTTGACCCGATTTTTTTGCTCGAAAGTGTATTTATAATGTCAGTTTTGTTTTAAAAAATACATTGAAAGAGGAAAATGCTAAGAAGATATTGCAGAATTTATGGGTGCGTACGGAATTATCTGGAAAGCTAGATATAAAGTGACTAAAGAACAACAACTAGATTTGTTCGCTCGAGTTTATTCACTGGCATCCGTCATCCGCGCTATCTTCAACAGAGCACGGAAAAATTGACACTAAGACTCAAACACAATTCGCGGTAATTCTTCTACCTGATAACTATGATAACTATACAGTTTTCAGTACTCAATGAAGACGCTACCATTATTTCCTTGAAACCGTAAAGTTCAGAAATAGGTCCAGTTGCCAGTTTCAAGTACCAGTTTCAGTTCTAGTACCGGCTATACAGAAGATCCACTAGTATAGACCGTGAAGCCGGTCCTGTTTTAACATGTCACTCAAATCTAACATATCGGAATATAATAGGAAATTTTTTAATAGGCATCTCCACATTCTGATAGAGGCATTTTTAAACTGAGAATAGGAGTTCAATTCACCGTCTGCAGATATTGCTGAGTTTTCACAGATTGCCGATGACATTGATGTATTTTTTTGTTTTGTTTCCATATTCTAATAAAACTCTTGGTCCATGAGTTTCTGACAAATTTTGTAATTCAGATCCATTCGTACATTTTTGATATCGTGAGATATAAAGAAAAATGTCCGAAGGCGGAAACAAATCGTTGTTCCTAATTCCAAGTAGACTTATAATTTGTTGTAACGTCACTTCGGGGGTTTGGTTTTTTTTATCACAACGAGACCTACTCTGAAATCATATTTCAGGCATTCCGAAAAGTCAGTAATATATTACATTAATTAGTCTCTTTCTCTGAAGTTCATTCGAGCCAAACGAAACAAGGGAGGTATTGCTAATTGGTTCGTTTTTCTCTTTGATTATCAAACATCCGCTGTGCTACGATTACATTCAAATTAAATCTAATTTATTTCACAAAGCTTACCTTTTTCGTTTTTATTAATGTCACTTTGGGTCTATAAATTCGTTCACCAAAAACAAAATAACATAGGGAGGTTCCCAAATATATGTCGAATGAATATGCATACAATAACATCTCTTACATTGACAATGTTTTTTTTTGGTTTTAAGTTTATAGTTTAGTTTATAATTAACAAATAAAAAATGAAGATTGATCGTAGAAGGGTAAAAATGTACTTTTAAATGCTGTATCATAAAAAAAACAAAAAGTTTCATCTAAAAAAATTTGAGAGGTGAACCACCCTTAACATTTAGGGCTATGGAAAATAAATGTCGGCCGATTCTTAGAACTACTGAATATGCATTTAAAAATTTTATACCAATCGGTCAAGCCGTTTCTGTCGAGTATGGTAACTAACATTTTTCACTGATGCCCCTCCTATTGGTCCGAGCGTGATGTTATATACCCTAAAGCAGGGATGGGGAAACTTTTTTCTTCGCGTACCAATTTTTGTTATCGAAATATATAGCGGGCCAAGATGTAACATTACATTATTCACTAAAATAAAAGTATTACTTTAATTTTTCTGAAACACTAATTTATTGTGCAATATTAAAAAATAACATTTTCAATTGCAATTAGTTGAACTCAAGTTAGCCGCCAACTAAAAAATAAAAAGTAAAAGGTTCATGATAAGCCGGCTCCATTGTGATGCTGAATTGTTAACAATGGAAAAATGAGGTCATCCGAAAGCCTATTACGAAAACATTTTTTTCTTAGTTTCTTGATTGAAAACGTTTGTCCGCACAAATAGCTTGTACCAAACATAGCCAACTATATTTGGGTATTGTGCCCTAGGTAAGGACTTATAAAGTTCCAATTTGCTGGTGTTCAAAAATAGTTGTTTCAAATGGGTAGTGCGTTCGACGACAGACGCACCTACTCGAGCTTCATTTTCGGTTTTCGCTCATATCCCCGTCCGCGCTCGCACATGTTTTATGTGCGACGTGCTCTTCCATTACTGCCAATTGATAATAATGTAATTTCTGATAATAAGTAAGCTGTACTTGTATTTTTGTTTGATGGTCACGGGCCGGATTTCAAGGCTTTGCGGGCCGGAGATGGCCCACGGGCCGTAGTTTCCCCATCCCTGCTCTAAAGCCTTCCTCGATAAATGGACTATCTAACACAAAACCAATTTTTCAATTAGAACCAGCAGTTCTTGAGATCAACGCAGTCAAACGAACAAACAAACTCTTCAGCTTTATAATAACAGTATAGATGATCAGTATTACATATTAGTTTTTTAGTGTGATGCAGCAATTTTTTTAAATAAAATAGTTTTTCTATAAAACTTACATTAAAAGCGACATTTTTAATTCAAGTTAACATTGGAATTATTATTGACAGGGTTAATTTGTGAAAACATAATTAAAAAATTCTGCATAATAAACATTAACTTGTTTTATTGACTAAGTTTGAATAACATAACTAACATTCTCTTACTTGGATATCGTAAATCCGGATAAAATATTCCGAGAGCCGGCCGCTTAAAAAGGTACCTAATCGGTTGAAGGACATATATTATTGGAAAAGGTAGGACTCAAAAAGACGAAAACAATGATATAGGGGAGTTACAGTACCCAGTCAGTCACTTAACTAGGCAACTATTTTTTGATTTTTTAAATTTTGGTATAGCTACTTAGCCTATTAGTTGAAGCATGATTTTGGTATCAAATGGAAACTTTCTAATTTTACAAAAAAATAGTTGCCTTGCATTGACTGTTAGAAATTTTGGCAGCCTACTTTGAAGACAAATAATGTAATTAATTGTTTTCTCAATAATTTTTAATTAGCACGTACATAACTGAAACACAGAAAATAATATATATGAAAACAGTTAATATTAAATTAAGCAATTTATTTATTAAAAGTATAATATAAACTGTTATAATTGTACCGTATATTTATAAATTATTTTATATTTGAAACTTCAATTTCATTATAATATTTATGAGTTACAATAACTTAGTCTAAGCATCAGCTGTTCATCAATTTCTTCATTATTGTCATCGTTTATATTATACATTAAAATATCTTCTATTGTAAGAGGTGTTGGTTCACCTTCGAACCATACAGGATTAATTCTATCATCTGATTGGACTAAGTCACATTGATTAATGTCAAGTACTATACACTATCGTTCAGTAGCATTTTGCCACATTGAATTAATATAATATCTTTTGTTTTAAGGATTTCCCACAGGGAGGTATCGTACTCGAAAAAACTTTTACAAAAGAAATCTGCAGATGAAGATTAGCAAATAATTTTTGAAAAATAAACAATCGTGCCAAATCCACGCTTTTACTGTTATTTTGATTATAGAGCATTGATGTAAATTCTTGTTCGATTTTCATTTTATCAAAATTTTCTACATCTTGAGGATCAAGTGATGATGCAAATACTTCTTGCATTTTCAGTAACACTTGCCTTTTCTAAAGAAGTCAGCAGTGTAATCTGATCCTGTAAAAGCGTGGAATGCTGGGAGTGCCTGACACAAACGCTCACCCAATGCTTTTGACAATTCCGTACAATTTCTACATGAAATTATGTTCGGCTTTGATCTTATGGTTGTTATATATATTTCCAAGTGCTGTAATTTATGAATGTGGCCCAATAATATTATTAAAATATCTGTATCCGAACACTTCATCATCACTTTGGAATTATCTTCCAATTTGTTCAAATGAAATCATCCTTGTATCCGCCTCTTGATGGTAGCGTTCAAAGTCTGTTTGGAGTGTTTTTATCACGACACCATCAATGACTTTGTATGAATAGTAGTTATGATTGACAGTTGAGAAAAATTTTTTATCACCCATTATTACTGCTAAATGATTTATGAACAAAATTATTGATATACAAAACCAGGTGTATTCGAAGAAAAAAAAGTGAAAGTTTATAGTTTACGCGCTTACCTATATTTTCAGAAGTTTTATTTTTATTTTCCATATATTTAAAATAAAAATATTAAAAAAATCAACAAATATTAAAATTTTAAAATATATTTGTCTCCGATTCATTTTCTATGTTATATTTATATTTTCCATGTTTTGTCTACGTTGTAGTTACGTACGTGCTAATTAAAAAATATTGATTGAAAAAACAATTAATTACATTATTTATTTCTTAAATATTTTAAATATATATAATAAATTGATAAAATTTAATGGGAAATACCTATATTACGGTATAACTTTCTTATGGAGTATCTTATAGCGTACACTCGGGTTGCCGGGCTTCCAAAATTTCTAGCAATCAGGGGCTGGGCAACCATTTTTTTTGTAAAACTAGAAAGTTCAAGCTTTCTTTTGATACCAAAATCATGGTTTAACTAAGAAGCTAAGCAACTATACCAAAATTTAAAAAATCAAAAAATGGTTGCCTAATCAACCTAACCTAATCTAACCATTTTTTTTTGTAAAATTTGAAAGTTCAAGCTTTCTTTTGATACCAAAATCATGGTTTAACTAAGAAGCTAAGCAACTATACCAAAATTTAAAAAATCAAAAAATGGTTGCCTAGTCAAGTGAGTGACCTAACCTAACCTAACCATTTTTTTTTGTAAAACTAGAAAGTTCAAGCTTTCTTTTGATACCAAAATCATGCTTTAACTAAGAAGCTAAACAACTATACCAAAATTTAAAAAATCAAAAATGGTTGCCTAGTCAAGTGACTGACCTAACCTAACCTAACCTCCTATATCATTTCGTCTTCTTCGATCAGGTGCCTTTTTCAGCGGCCGGCTCTTCGTCTAAAATGCAAAATAACTAAAATCCGGACTGATTCGTTTGTATCCCAATATTTATCTTCTGTATTTGACACTAGATGGTGACACCATACATAATGATAGCATGATTAATATGTTATTAAAGTATTTAATCTTAATATTATTATTATTATTTTAAAAATGTGTTTTTGTGCAATATCAAACGCGATTTGATTATATTTTATGCATACCTCTCCCTCTGTTTACATTATTATGTAATACGATATGATTTCTCGTTAGCGCGTTAGATGGCACCACCATCAATGCATTCAAATGCATTAAAATCCGGAACCAATACTTTTCCAGCGATTTCGGATTTACGAAGTTGTACTGTATTAAAACCGCAACTAGACTAGACAGTTGCAGATTCCTTGCAAAGATAACAACTTTCTTGATATATAATGTTGCTACTTGAAGATGGTGCTAGTTCAGAATGCTGTTCATCGCTATTCGAGGATGTTGACTCCCAACATCACAATTACACACGTACTTTGCAAAAAATCGTTGACGGCAAGTGCTAGGAGAACTGAACTCGCTGGAAAGCACTTTTAATTATCATTTTGCGTCAACAGATAAACATTTGCGCTGTTTGGTAGACATTTTAAGCGATACTTATAATACACACAGTTTCGTGGCTCGAAATGAACTAACACAGACAAAGACGATGAGGGACATAATCCTACGATCAGATATAAATATAAGGGAAAAGTCAATTCTATTGCATCTCATATATTGACAGAAGGCTTTTTTAATTTTTTAAACCAAAACAAAGTTTAAGACTAGTTTTTCTATTTCAGTTTTTCGCCGTTCCATTTTTTCATCACACGTCGTATAAATTAAGGAATAAACAGAGAGATAATAAATGTGAGTGACTTTTATGATATATAAAGGCGCATGTGTCTTTGTTATAATCATAATTTGAATGGAGAAGCTCTCGAAGATGTAGAACTTTATAGTAGCTAAGAGAATACCGCTCATAAAAGAGGGATGACTTTCTAAAGCATTTTGGCAGCAAAGAAGTCGTGTGAACATCCCACAAGCTTTTGTCGAACAATAATGCTTTCGCCTAAGTGGCTACTCAAAGTGAAATATCGTTGCGCTACGGATTAGATGTGTGTTTTTCGTTGACGTTTATCGTTTATTGGGAAGCTAAAAGTTATTACGAAAAGACACTACTGGCATATTTTTATAAAATTATAGTTCAGAAAAACTAAGAAACTCACAAAAAAAATATAAACTGAATAAGAGAATGAATGATTCACTTTATAAAATCTTTCTGTTTATAAAAACAGGCTAATTTAATATTTTACTCAATGAGGATCTAAAAAACATGTTTATTATATTATTTGAGGTATTTGAATTATAAAAACAATTATTTAATCGTATAAGAATGCATATATATAAAGGAATGGAAGAAAAACAGTTTGAAGTATAACATTTTTCCAATTCTAAGATAAGTCTAGTATACTTAACATCTTACAAACGCTTTCACCTATAATTCTAACCTAAACTTAAGCTGGCCACTCACGGAACTGCGGCTTCGTACAACTAAATCGAATGCAATGGGATCGTGTGTGGCCTTGCATTCATCTGAATCGTACGATTTGACTGCAGACAGAAAAGGCTTACTGCTGCAGTACAGCAGTGTAGGATAGATGAACATTTTAGCCATATGTCCTATTTTTTTAAACTTTTCTTGTTTGAAAATTTGTTTTCTCATAACGTGAATTTTTTGAGTTGTACAGGGAACAAGAGTGTCTATGGAAAGTTAGAAGTGATCCATATCACGATAGAACATTTTAATTGAAAAATTTAAAGAAGTTAATAAAGAAGCAAACGAATATTTTGTGAAAAAAAATGAAGAACTAAAGTAAATCCGAAATGGGGACTGGTGATATCTTCAAACCAAAATTATAGTATTTTGAACTACTGTCGTTCCTAAATGATCAAGATGTATCCAGGGCAGCGATTTCAAACCTATCGGACGATGACAAAGTAAGTAAATAAAAAACATATATGTTCACAGCTTTATTTTGCCATGAGGCAGCTCCTTCATTGTTAAAATATGACATAAAATTTTTTTGTGTTATTTTTGCAACCTGTGAATAATTTTTGACACTTAAAGACCTTTGTAGACGAATTAAATTCTCTGAGCCAATTCGAAGCCCTAATGTGAGTGTTCCAGTTTCTTGATCCTCATTATCCAAATGTTGTTGAGGGGTATATCCCCTCGGACTCAGTATGAAATAATCGAAATCTAGCTGCCAAAATTCCGAAAACATTTTCGCAGCGCTCTTGGCACTTTGTAATTAAAAATGGCTTTTTCTTCGCTCAATATCTGACAAAATGGTTTCAGTAAATTTTCTCCTGATGAAAAGTTCGGTCGCTGGGTTCTATTTTTTCTGACTTAGCTTTATTCATTCATCCAGACATCAACTTTTCATAAAATGTAGTAGTTTTTAATACACCTCCATCCGAAATTCTTACCTTTAAAGATTTCTTAAGAAGAACTGTATAAATGGCGTAACAAGTTTCGGGTATTATTCTGCCCAATGATTGAGCGGAGATGATACTATAAAACCTATTTTTGTATTTTTACAAATTTTACCCTCAAATTGCAGAAAGCCGCTATTGTGGTGATATTCAAAGGAATTAGCAGTGCCAACAATTCCACGTACATAGATTCATCCATCCGTAAGTAATTTCTATATTCATCTGGATGCAACCGTAGTTCTTCCAATAAATTAAGGTGACTCAGTGAACACCTTTTCTTGAGCCATTCTTTGCACCAAAATCTGCGGTTCCTTTTAGTTTTAGTTTTATTTTTGGCTAAACATAGAGAGAGAGACGCTAATAAAATTAAATCATTTTGATTTGACATGACCAAAAGCGAAGATTATACTGCGGCGCAGTATCGTGTGAGTCCTCGTCAATATTTCAACCACATTGTACAATCTTGTCGAACGACACCGCAGTACCGTCGGTAGTCAGTTTAAGACTTGTTCGTCCACCAAAGTTAAAAAATGAATTTACTAAGGTGCGCGGCCGCCAAAAATGTTAACGTGCACCCGCCAAAATATGTACTTTCATTCGTAAATAAGGAATCACATAACACACTCCGGATATGAAAATTGGTCAACGTGGTCAAATTTCTAATGATATTTAAACTTTATGTCAATAAGTTGAAGAGAATGTTTGACTAATTATCAAATCCTTTCATATCTTCGTTATTCTATTAACATCAATTGACTGATACCCTGGATTATTGAATAACTTGAATGAACAATTGTCAAGAAACAATGAGAAAAATATTAATATACAAATAAAACTATTGATATTTTTCTTGTTTTATTTTTCAAGTTAACTTACTTTTAGAAATTAAGAGTTTGTGACGAGGGTTGTTGCTCAAATTTTGAGATATGGCAGCACTAATATTTAATGGTGGACGTGCTCAGAACGTCTTATCATACGAGTATTTACATATACTCGATACATTCATTTTTATCAAAAAATCGAACTGAATCGTGACTTTCGATGTGGATTAAATCAACAACAGTGCACCGATCAATTCGCTTCGACTTTTGGTGAAGAAAGACCAACTCGAGTCACCGTATTTTGCTGCTGTGCCACAAAATTGCATGAATATTAGGCTATTAAAAATATTTTCTCACATTGGATACCTCATAATTTGATAATAGACTAGATCTATAGATCTATGCAAATGGTTGCCTGTTTTTTCGGAATAACTGGACATATACCCACCGTTCCATTAGATCAACGCAGAACAATCAATTCAGAAAGGTACACCAGCATTTGTTTGCTAAAAGTATTCAGGAAAAACAATCTCAGAAGAGGAATCATTCTCCACCACGACAATGCGAGCTCTAACACATCAGTTCAAATAAAAACGTTTTTGAACAGTCAAAACATCGAATAGATAGATCATCCGCCTTACAATCCTTGTTTGTTGCCCAATGATTTCTTCCTATTTCTGCAGTGCCATAATAAATTGCGAGGTCAACGTTTTTCTACACCTGAAGAAGCAGTTGATGTGTTCAAATCACATGATATGCTTCAACAATTGGCATAAACGCATGCAAAAGTGTATTGATCTTAATATTTTAAAAAATATATCGAATTATAAATATTTGTTTTTATTTGTCTACCTCAAAACTTAAGTATCAACCCTCGTAATATTTACTGATTGCTAACGGTAAAAAACGTCGTTGTACTCGGTGAGAGATTGAAAGGGATAGGAATCCATTTCCGTTATGTAATGAAACTTTTTGTGGAGCTATCAATGAATTCGCTGGGAGCAAAGGGTGTGTCAATTTCTTCGAATATACCTTTTATGTCATTCCAAAATCAAAATCCATCTTCTTTTGTAAAAAACCTTGAGGATGTTCCAAGCTTAGTCCCCTAATTTGTGATATTAACATCATCAAGCGTTTCAAAAGGGAGCCTAAAAGCTCTGCATTAGTTTCGCATGTATATTTTCAACTGAATTTTTTGCCTCGATTTCACCCGTCTTTGAGCGATCATATCCAATTTAAACTTCGCATACATGTTAAAGACTGACAATGCAATAATTAGTTCAAAATATCTGATTATCCTGATTAAATTCGCAAGGATTCATGATTTTTTTATGTATCCTTTGTATAAGAATAAGAAACATAAAGCTAGTGAGTGAACTACGTAAGCGCGCAATCTCAGACGTATTTTTTCAGTTATACATCTTGTCGTGGATGTATTAATGTAATCAAAATCTCTTATTCGGCCCCACAAATAAAAATATAAGCAAGTTAGGTCTTGTGATTTGAGAATAAATAAACTTCTACATCCTATCTACCAACCAGGGTATGTTTGATCTAGAAAATGCTGAACATATTATTACAAACTCGTCCACGACACAGACCGTACTGCAGTCCTGTCCGGTTGTAATTGAACTCTAAAATTTGACAAATGCGGCGGCGGCGCCTCTGATATGTTTTTTTTAGAAACAGCGGTGACTTGTTGTTTTGTTTGTTTACTTTGTAGAATTCTAGAAATGTCCTTTCTGATATAAATTCGAGCTTGTTCAGCGACGAGAGTTAATTTATATTAAAAATTCATAGTGAACCGAACGAAATAGAAAAATAATCAGTGAATTTTGAATAAACTAGAAAAGAAGTTATGAAGTAGTTAACATTCAATTATAAAAGTAGTGATAAGCTAATAAGAAAAACACTACAACAACCGACAACCATCATGTTGTAAGAACATGTCACGACGATGGCTATAGTATGTCTTTTAAAATTAGCAATTTGTTTCTTAGACCGAGTGGCAATGGCAGAAATCGAAACTGCTGTTCTTTTCGCTGGTCAGCGACTAATTCCTTGCATACAAAACATTTTAAACACCTAGGGCACCACTAATTACGTAGTTAGTTATCTAATATGTTAATTGTTTTGTCGTCATTGTTAATACGTAGTCGCAAATCTTCTCCTGTCAAGTTTTGTTATTTTTGTAGAGAATTAGAGAATTTGGTTGGAACTAATTCGTTATTGTCGTGAGGAGATTGTATGACAACAATATGGAAGCAAACTACGAACAGATAATAATAAAAAATATATATCGCTTGACTGCTGAATGTCGTTGAAAATTCATTTTCTCTATTCACATTTTTCCTTTGAATTGGAGAGCTGTCAAAGAAAAGTAGGGCAAAAGGTTCCCCCAAGATATCAGAACAAAGCAAATTCCATACCAAGCGTGATGGGTTGCAGCCTGGTTTTTGCAAAGGGATTTTTTGTAACTCCCAATAAAAGGAATAAAGGTTGCATATGACTCCAACTGAAAAAGACCGAAGAGAAAAATGCACGTGTTTACCCAGGCAAAATTTGACAGCTTAACATGTAAAGACACCTACCGATAATAATCGTTCAAAAGTGATTGTCAAAGGAAATTGCCTAAAAATCAATGTTTGACAGCTCCAGATTAGGATCTCTGTGAAGGCTGTGTCTATGGGAAGCATCACCGTGACCCATTTCATGACCATCAGGACAGGCCCAAGAAATGCGATGAATGGATTCATGCAAATATTTGTGGACCCTTTCAAGATGACTTAGTTAGGGAATCTCGTTACTTTCTTTGCTTGAAGTATGATTTCTCCGGGTATTTTACCTGAAGCAGAAGTTCGAATGCTGGTTAATTTGTTAAGAAGCTTTTTTCTGATGGAGGCGGTGAGTTCAAGAATGCTAGTGTTCAAAGGCTGATGAATTAGAATAAGCATACGAACAACCACTCCATATATTCTTCAGCTAAATGGGACCTCCTAAAATCGACTATTTTAAGATTTTTATAACTAAATGTGGGCTACACTGGTAATCACAGCGGTTATTAAGACAAATCACTAGTATATTTACAACTGATACATTTAATAACAACTAATAACTAATAATCTAAGATGAGTAGTGAGTTCCGACAATATATCGGTGATCTTAGTACGTATGCGTTCGCTTATTATAATAAATAAGGTATTTATACAAAATATTACGTACCATTGAAATTACTCAATCGAATGTTATAATTACAAGGTTTATTATATTTTTGGATCTCGTTTCCAATTTGAACTTATCTGTTAATCGACTGAAATTACACGTTTTTGATTTATCGTGTCCTATAATTAACTTTACTATTTTTTTAACAACCTTGGATCTATAACCATAATCCATATTAAAAATAAATGAGGAATATTCCAAAATCATATAAAACTTAGTTTTCCGCCCTTTTCACTTTTCATATATGTTTTTCTCATTATATTGTATTAATTTGAGGTTTTTTTGATAGGAGATTAATTTTTAAAAACAGGAAAAATTCACGTTTCGACCCATTTCGATTTTCATCAAAATATTTTGATAAAGGTCGATAAAAACTTCATTATTTTATTATAAATGATATCTGTTTAACAAGCCTGTTCCGTATCATAAATTTATGCGAGTTCCTAAGGGTTAAACTCTGAATTTAATTTTATCTGTTACTCATAAATCACCGAGTATTTCTTACACAATAATTAAGATGATAAATGATCTTCTTTTTTTAACATCTAATAATCAATTTCAAGTGTCATGTTACGTTCAAAAAACCCTTCTTCATAATTGATAACGCGCAACAAGTATAACGAAATACCACCCATAAATTTGTAATAACGTCGAAACATAATTTCTGTAAATAAGGGTTGCTTTCAGATTGTCATTTGAAAGGATCGGATAGATCAAGACACGAAATTGCTTTTAGATTATAGACTGAAGGGTGCCTGCTTGAAATCGCTGTTATTTTTATTTTACGTTCACATCATTATGCTGTTCCCTTTCATCCGCTCAAACAGGTCGATGTTATGAATTGATATTCAGTCACAGAATACGAAGCAAGTGATTAGAAATAATTATTGTAATCAATATCATGAGAATTTGTATTAGACAACGTCGTATGGAGCTGTAAATTTCTTTTGGGAAAATAAATCTATTCCATTAGAAGCCTCATGAGAGTATTTGTGTATAAAACTCGAGTTCTTGTGTCCATTATATTATGCCATTATCGTTTTATAGTCGCAAATGGCAGTTTCTTTTATAGCTCACTTTTTACAATCATTATTGTAATGTTTATCATGAGAAGGATACATTTTTTGCCAACAATCTACTGATTACACCCACTTAAAAGTTTTTTACAATTCTGGAAATCTTTGAATCTCCGAGGGTGTTTAGATATTATGAAACGATTCACAACGTGTGACTTATAAGACTTTTTCGATTTTAGGAATTAGGGGATAGATCCGAATGAAATCTTTCTTAAAATTGAATACTGCGTCATTCTCAACGCTCAGTAGTAAGGTGTACTGATATTATGCGGGAAACAATTGTTTGCACTGTATTGACCCTTTTAGAAGTATATCAAAAAATATTTCATCCATAATTTATCCATGTAGAGCGAACTTGTTATGAATCACACCTCTGATGGATCACTTTCTATCTGCTAGAGGTCCGCTACTTTAGATTTAAGATAGACAAATAAAAACAAATTTTATAATTGGATATGGCTTTATTGTTTTTTAAAATATTCTACATTAAGATCAATACACTGGTATGCATTTGAACCAATTGTCGAAGCATTTTTTCCAATTTCTTTCTGAAAATAACCATAAATTCGGGAATAAGAAGAAATTATTGAGTGCCAAACAAATACTGTACGGCAGATGACCCATCAAATTGATGTTTAGACTGTTCAAAAATGTTTCTGTTTGAACTGATGTGTGAGAGCTCACATTGTAGCGATTGATTTTCTCCCACTTCTGTCAAACAAATGCTGGTGTACCATTGAGAATTGACCATTCTAAGCTGCTCCAATGGAACAGTGGCAATATGTGTAGTTATTCCGAAAAAACAGGCAATCAAAGTCCTTCGACAAATTGACATCAGTGTTGCTATAACCCAAACTTAATCATTTGGGTGATAGCATATGTCGTTATGTTTTGGGTCCAAAATAATCAGATTCTTCACTTAATCATCTCTCTCTCTGGTTTGGATCATTTGGTCTTCTAAATACATCTCCAAAAAATTTGCAACACTTTCTTCGTACATAATGATGATATTCCGTTGATTACACTCAACTCTTCTAGAGAATTCTAAACAATCTTCTTAATGGAGCAAACTGCTTACAATGCCTTTTGAGCAAATTAGTAAACCCTATAAGAATTTTGAACGAGAATAATTACAAAAAAAGATTTTTGAAGCTACTAAAATTTTACAGGAGTCAAATTAACGTTTTGGTCCATTTCCAGAAGGTTCTAATATTTTGGTTTAAATTCCAGATGATGATAGAAGCCGCTTTGATCATATGACGCTTATACAGATGGAACACCGAAAATGGGCCGCTAAACAGATTATTTTTGAGAAATGAGCATCTACATACTGATCTGCAATACGTTTTGCAAATTAAAAAATAAATGATGATACCATAAAAATTTAGTTTAAAACTATTTCAAATAGTATTTATGAATGAAAGTATGGATCTATTGTATCAACTTTTCTTGCTTCGATATTGGAGATTGTTTACAGCTGATCCATCATTCCCATTTGAAAAAGTCTATAATTTGGTATGGCTTTAATTGCCAGAGATCTTCGTCTTCTATTTCATACGCTCCAAGGTGTAGTGCTCTGGACAGAGATTGCGTCCTCTTTGCAACAAAACCTGCAAGTCGCATTCTTTGCTAGGCCTAGCGTTGATACATTCAGCAGATCTACTCTGGTTATGGTTTCCCAGAAGAGTTTTGCCTGTCTCAGCCCCAATAGGTTATCCCAATAATTGATTTTGCCTCTATTTACCTTCTTTTCCAGTGATTTTTCCATTGTTCTTTAACTGATGACAAAAAAGAGTTCGAATCTCATGAAGGGCTTGTCTGCCTCTTCTTTAGCGAGCTTATCAGCTATTTCATTTCCCTTCGCTCGGGTGTGATCTATTTAAGGGTAATTTTATTTTTCTTGCCTAGCTCGTTCAATTTTTCTAGCCAATCCCAAACGAATTTGGATATTATGATATTGGAGCGTAAAGCTCTAATGCCTGACAGAATGGTGATCGCCTGTTTGCGATAGTTCCTCCCTAGATTGACCGAACAAATTTTTCAATTGCATGAATTTCGATTAGTATTCACTACTGTGGATTTAATTTTTCTAAATCGGCTAGTGGGTAGTTCTCTTCGCTAAGTGGTGGAAATTTGCATACTAAGTATTTTGCATTAACCATAACACAATAACCTTCGTATATGTTCAAGTTTTCTCGACAAATCATCTTGTTTATTTTAATAATAAGCTCGAAACGAATAAATTTACCCATAACGCCATATGAGTATATTTCTATTTTTTATTTATTTATTTACACCGCCCTACAGCACAAGCGCCAATTAAAAGGTGGTAAAGACATAGATAAAGTTAACAATTGAACAATTAAAGTTGTGAAGTACAAGTAAACAATGATTTAGATGAAGTGTAAATAATATACACGCACAAATACGAAAATAGTAAGTATCGCAATTCTAGAATTCCATAATAACTCTGCCAAATTCGAATAATGAAAAAGTTATAGAAGAAAAAATCCAGAGAGTTCTGCATTTGACAGTGATATTGATTCATTCAATATAATGGAGAACATTAGTTCTAGCAACTAGAAAGTATAATAAAAAGTGAGATCGGGTGGCAACTCGAGGGGATTATGTAAGTTTAATTTACTATCAAATTTAACACCAAGATCTTCAAATGTTGAAGATGTTTCAAGCACATTATTAGAAAAGCGATAATTGAAATGAAGGGGGTTGAGTTTCCTGGTGAAAGATAAGGTATTTCACTTTTAAATGTTGAGAGGGAGTGCGTTTGTATAGTACTAATCACAAATTTTATCTATACCACATTGAGGCAAGTGGCAGTCATCAATGTTCGATATGGAATGATACAGCTTCAGATAATCAGCATTAAGGAGAACATTAGAATTTAATCCTGAGACAATGTCATTTATAAATATTAAAAATAACAGTGGTCCGAGTACTTTGGCCGTCAAGAAGATGCATTAATTTCTATGGAGTTGAAACCATTGTAAGTAACTAAAGTTTTCTATTCGTGAGGTTTGGCATAAAAAAGTTGGTAAATGAATTAGTTAGACCAATGTTGGATAGTTTAGTTAGAAGAATGCTATAATTCAAGCGATCAATAGCTTTGGAAAAATCTGTATAGATGATATCAACTTGACTACCGCTATCCAAGTTTGCTGTCGTATATTGCGTTAATCATATTAAATTCGATGCCGTAGATTTACCACGTTAAAAACCATGCTGTTCATTACATATGGATAGTTTCGCGTGGTAGGAGAGAACTTCGTAAAGCAAATACCTCAGAAAAATTGGAAATAATTGTGATGGGTCAATAGTTCTCAATAACAACCTTATTATCTTTTTGAAAAATGGTTTTGTAAGAACAAACGCAGTCTCGTAATACTCGTAGAAAGGCTGGTAACCCATCGGAACCAGATAAAAACTTTCATTTAAATTTTTTGAGGCTAGTTAAAACAAACTAAAATAAGAAGGGAGTCAAAATGCAACTGTTTAGTTAATATATGGACGAAATAGGAGGAAAACTTCTTAGGATCATTTGATAGCTATTGCTCCATATTTTTATGCAATTATAATGACTCCGACGTATCTCTTTCAATGTAGTCATCATTATTATTAGTACTCTTAAATTAAATAATAGAGCCATAGCTGTACCCGCCTACCCAAATTAAATTTAAAATAAACAGAAAAAACAAAAAATTCCAAAAAACCAAAAAAAAACAAAAACAAAAAAAACAAATCGAGAAAAGCCGTTTTAACTTACAAGCTCCACTTCGTTTTCCGGTCAAAATCAACCATTAGAAATAGTTAGGCATACACAACCCAAAGAAACCACCATAACCCCAGCCCTGTAGAGGAGTTATTCCTATATCGGGGCCTACTCAAAAATACCACATTCCTCCTTATCCTACCAAGTTTATCCAACGAATCTCTCCCTCAAATTAATCGCTATAGAGTTGAGGGAAATTAGCCTTTCGAAAGGCGTATGCAACGTATACAATTTCATTGATGCTGATATAGGAATTCATCCAAAAACATTTGGAAGAATTTGGTTGCCTAAAAAACAACAAGATTGGAATTTTTTTTAAACGGCGAAAGTATCGAGTGAACTAATTTGAATTTATTTCGGTCAATTTTCCAAAGTGTTTTGTCGCAACAAAACATTAATTTTATCAATTTTGTCAAAACCCAATAAAATGTTTATGATACAATAGATGATATCTACGCATAAATATGCAGTGCGTCCCTGTGTGTGTCTCAGGGGTTCACTGCGGCCGACAATAACTTCTCAGTTATTACAGTCTCTAAAAACGTTATGCCCATTTGCCTTGTTCCCATAGCTGCCCGTATTACTCGCAACAAGAATTTCCCTCCGGTTCCAAAGGGACCAGCTGGTGAATCCTTTTTGCTATAGTTTGCAGAATTCTATCGATTCGACGTCGTCGGTACGGGAGTCGAAATTATGTTGAACATAGCGTATCCGGGATTAGTTAAGTGAGTCCTCTAAAAAGCTTTTTTGCGCTAGTTAATGTATATATATTTTCGGTTTTGTCGGTAGTTTTCTATATAATATGGTCTACGTGTAATGATTAACATTTGAATAGTAACAGGACCGTACTATACTTATTTTAATTTATGTTATATACATTAATTAAACAAGAAATCGAATATTACAAATTATGAAACAGTGAATTCATCTGAAAATCTCCAAGATGACAATATACAGAGTGAGTTCTATGTATGGAACGCCTCAATTATCTCGGAAACGGCTTGTACGATTTTTATAAATTCTTGTGCGCAAGGGTCTTGTAATACGGCCGGTATTATGGTGATATTTACATTGTTATCGAATGTTTCCTATACTGATTATTTTTCATGCAATATTCTGAATTTACATTTACAGTATCTCCATCAAAGTTACAATATTTATTGTACATCTAGATGGCTACGTATGAATAAACTTGTTTAATTTGAATATTCTTTTATAATTTATGTGCTAATACAAATCTGATAACACGGTCTAGTGACAGTAAGTTAGTAGTGCAGTAAAATATTTATCCAAATTATAGTACAGAAAATCTACAACAACTGAAGACAAATATTTAAATGTTTGTGTTATGTTAGGAGTAGATCCACATTTGTGAAGTAGAAAAATCTCGATTACTAGAAATGCGATTACAGGAGATACTCAAAATGTTGTCCATATACTTCAATACAACAAGCCATGCGATTTTAAAAACTTTACAATACATTTTGCAACATCCCTAACTGCTATATTCTTCTTATCTCTGTGGTAATCCTATCTTTCACTTCCTAAATATTGGCAGGTTTTGTTTTTTAAACGATGTTTTTTAAGGGACCCCACAAGAAATAGTCTATAGGATTCATGTCGGGTGATCCCGCGGGGCCATTCGATAAAACCACGCCTTCCAATCCATCTTCTGGAAAACACATTTTTTTAGTGAGGTGTGGCATCATCTTGTTGTAGCCAAATATTGTCGTTTGGGATATTATTATTATTTGAAAATTTCTGGTAATGATTTTTTTAAAATGTTATTGTAAATACTTCCTTGAATTTGGAAATATCCGAGCCAACTCAAGTATTATACTATTTTCCAATAGATCTAAATACGCCGGACTATCTAAATTACTCTCAAAGAAAAAAGGACCAATTACTTATCACTTATAACTCCAACTCCTACATTCAGTTTTTCAGGATATTGGGTGTGGGATTCACGCATCCAACGAGGATTGTTACGTGACCAGTATCTACAATTATGCCGATTTACGTTTCCATTAGTACAAAAAGTAGCCTCATCGCAAAACAAAACATTACTTGTAAAATTTTTCTATCATTAGGTCTGCAAGCTTTTCACGTCTATCAAAATCGTCATCTGACAACTCTTGAACTAACGTTACTTTGTATGGATCGAATTTATTATCATGTTAAATTTTCATTACGGATAATTGCGAAATATCAAATTTCCTGGATATTTGACTAGTACTCAAGTCTTCTAATAGGACACAAACATCTAAAGATTTGTTTTCAGTTGATACTGTTTTTCTACGCCCTGATTTGGGTAAATCTTTTACTGAACCAAAGCAGTTTCCTTAAACTACTGACAGCATATCTCGTCATGGGATTTCGGTTAGGATATAAATTATTACACGTTTCTTGTTGACTACTACGCCTATTACAATATCTTGTACACAAAAATCGTACAATCAGTTTCCGAGCTAATTGAGGAATTCCATAAATAAATTCACTCTGTATTTAAACATTAGTTCATTTTTATTTGTATTTACTTGTTTTTTAAAATTGAAATCCGGCCAATCAAAGTTAAGATTAGTTTAGATCGTTACAAATGATGTTGCATTTCGATATGTTATGTCGTTACGATATAATTGAAACATAACATAAAAAATAAGTTTAATTAATTTGGAAAATAAGGGAAACCAGGGGAAAACAAAACCAGAAATAATTTTTCCTAATGTTTACAATCTATTTCGATAGCTCCAACAAATTAGTTTTTTTTTTGGACGTGAACAAGACACGTTATCCAACATCGTTTTTGTAATAAATATTTCTTGAAACATTTCAATACCATATCAAAAAAAGCGTTCTTATAAATTCTCTTCCATGGATTCGTTATATCAGCTTTAATAGTCTCCTTTTTATTTACAGAAAAAAAGCCAAAAGTCACAAGAAGCTACGTCGGAACTGTACGGAGGAAACTTGAAGACTCAATACTTTGTTCAATTTTGCTATACAAGATTCAATCATAATGCGAGTTCGTCTAATTTTTTACAATAATAAAATGTACCAAGTAGAATTTCTGGAAATGTTGAGATTCTTCCTTGACCATGAACCAACCTAGCAGTGTTTGACTTTGTTTAAGTATAATCCGGAGAGAAACGAATCGACGGCGTTTAATGCCCGTATGATGCCGGTTTGGTGTCCGTATGTAACCCGTATGTTGTCCACCCGCAATTTTTATGACGTAAAATTGATAAGAAGTCGTTTCATTCTCGCATGTGTATCAGTACTGCCTGGACCTCTGGGGAGTGTTATCGAGTTTTAAAATAATAAAAAAGGTATTATATGGCTATTAAAAGATTAACTGTGAGACAACTGGCAATGATTGCCATAATATTGGATGAGGAAGAAGAAGAGAATCAAAAACCCACTCGACGCTACTGGATTCAGGAGACTATAAAAAAAACGGAAAAATTAAGGAGAATATTTGGCGTTGTACAGGCACTTAGTTGAAGATGAAGAAAATTCAGTGAAGGCATTTGAGGCGCGTTTATAACGGTCCTCATACGCGGTTATAACCCGTATAATCACCCTTTTGCTGCCTGCGCGCATCGGTTGGACAACGTGGCGTGCCATGCGCGGAGCGTATCGGCACCGGCAAAATATTCTCGCCGACAATTATCAAGGCTCCGTGCATGGCACGCGACGGTACGGATCAGTGACGGAACGGTCTAGTGGACGTAGTGCCATGCTTTTCTATACAAAGAATATTTTTTTGCCTGACACGTTCCTACTACGGTCATGGTATGATACGGTGTAGTGGGCAGACACCTTTACAAAGTGAAAACGTAAGGCGATGCTGAATAGAAGAGAAATTTGACCCCATTTGGCCAAGAACTGCTCTTTCACTATGATAACACACAGATTCTCAACTTGGCCCTCCCTACTGGCAATTTCGGATATAAAGTCCTGCCTTATGAAACTTTTTCTCCAGATTTGGCCTTTTGCGACTTTTCATTTCTAAACTTGAAAAAACCACTCGATTTGGAGGAATTCGATTCAAAAGAGATAATCGTCATTATTTTGGAGACCTCGTAAAAAAGTCTTTAGAGATTGCAATTGGCAAGTTATTGTGCATTTTTTTTGCATTGTAAAATATTGAGCACCTAATTAATTCTGAACGCGGAGTAGGTAGGTAAAGGTAGTGCTCAGCGTTCCTAAGTGAATAACTGTGCAACGACCTTTCTGAAATTGTAGAAGCGTGTTTAGGAATTAGGCAAATGAAATCAAAGATTAATCAAGAAAGAAGAGTTAGAATTTTTAATCTTGTGAGCCCTGCTTTTTAGCCCAACTAACTATCGTATGCGATAAAATCTTTGTCTGATGAAAATATCTCTCCTATAATTGAATCTTTAAGGATGAAAACACCAAAAACAGTTGCTGGAAGCCAGATCTGATGAATACGGTTAAGTTAGATTAGTGCAGCTCGTGAATTTTAGTGTGTAAGAAAATGCGTTTTCCTGATGGAAAAGTAGTTTCTTTTCCTTCAAATGCAGACGGGTCTTTTGGAATATCTCTTTACTTTTTGAGGCAATGATGCGTAAGACACTTCTGTTATTGTCTTGCGTTTTTGAAGATGAACATAATCCCATGAATTTCCCAAAAAACGAGCGCCATCACGCGACGATGACACCACCATTATTTTTTTCGAACTAAGTTTTCCACTGTTTTCTTCAGGTTGAGGTTGGAAAATTCCCAGACAAGCCTCTTACAGCTAAATAAGTTGTGTGTTAAGCATTATGTTACCCCTTCTCCCCAGTTCTTATGGATTTGAATTGCATCGCTTGCTTCACATGTCCCTGTGGCACGTAACTGATCTTTTTTATTTTATGTCTCAAATGTTTCATTTTGAAAGAATTCACACTTTTATGAAAAAAATTTTCCGCAATATAACAATCCCCAACAATGCCGTTGCATAAATTCTCCCAATCAGTTGGGGTTCCGTGTGTGGAAAGTTGACAGCAGATGGCCAAAAGAAATCTATTACTGCGTTTATTTAATTTATTTTAAAATAAGTGTTGTCAATCTACATGAATCATGGGTACCACGTGTCTGCTATACGACTAAAAAAATTAAGATGCTACCTTTTGCGAAGCGGTTTATCTCGCGTGAACAAAAAGAATGTATAACTGACTGCAATTTTTATCTCGCTGCTCAAAGAGCAAAAAAGAAACATACTCTAAAGTATCCCGATGTGAGTTCGGTTGGCAAAACTGATTTCCGTTAGGAAGATTTGCTAGCGCATTAATCACTAGCAGCGAGACATCATTAGTCAGCCAGGAAGATTCGTCCTCTGGTCCTGAGTTTCATAAGCCTTTTACTAGCATTGCTACAGTTCCAGTGAGCCAATCCCTATCCAGGGATCTGAATCTATCGAAAGAAAAGGGAAAACTTTCAGGATCACGACCTGAACGGTGATTTTTGCTCGAACCTGGAGTCGTTTCATTCTATTTTTGGTGGCTTTCATCGACTAGTTTAAAGGCATTAGTTCTAAACAATGGTTACAACTTCCACCCTTTCCTACAGCTTATAAGAAACATTTAAAATGATTAGATTTGTTTTAAACAAAATAAACTACAAAGACTTCCAAAAGACCATCCGTCTTGCTTTTGTGCTGTTGCATTTATTTTAGGATTTCAAAGTGGCCATATCAAATTCAGCAAATTTTTCATTACTAGTTCCTCAAAAAATAATATAAAGTTGGAATTGAAACAAAACTTCGCGAAGGCCATGGACAAATATGGTCCTAGGTTTTAATATTTAAAAAATCAATTGCCTTCTCTTAGAGAGGCCAAGATGTAGAAGAAATGTTTGTCGGACTTGATACAAGGAATCTAATGCAGGATCCAGACTGGCAGCTTTAAACGACGTTGAAGGAAAAGCCTGTTTGTCTTGGTATAAATGACCTAAAATTTTCTTAGCAATCACAAATTTTTTTATGTTTCGTGGTATCTTCATAAGGAGAATTTTTTTTCAAACGTATAATAGGCTGATGAAATAAGTTATGTTGAATATGATATTGGTCCGAACCGAATCCACGTTGGAGGCAGGAGATCCAACATCATGGTCGTTGGTCTGTAATATGATTTGCAGGATACTATGCGGACAAATAATTTGTTTTCCATAAGTTAATGGAGCAAAATATTCAGACTATTTACAAACGAATTGCCACTTCTTTTAGAAGACATGCCGTTAGCTATTCGTTGTGACGAGGTAGATTTTTAAAACGCTACAGGCAGAGCAGGAGGCATAATTTTGAAAATTCAAAAATCAGATTGTAAAAAATTTTGGATTTCAATTTCTTAGCTAAGAAGAATTTACTGGATCCGTTCATTTGTATTCTGGAATAATCAGAAATTATAAGTTTCTCCCTTTATAAATATTTAGACGGAAGACAAAAAAATTTTAATTGAGAAAAACATTTAGAGGTTTACTTTTCTTATAACCAACAATTTTTTTGTGTAATAAGTAAAGAGTGCCGTAACGTATAATTTTGAACGCAATTATAAAATTGTTGCATAAATAACTATTTTTTTTAATATTTCCAACATGTTTGTGCATATTTTGATTAAATGATTTGCATATTTGGGTTTCCCATTAGCTTATTTGGGTTTTCCATTAACATATTGGGGTTACCTTACATATAACAATTTTGAAAATATTGCAGATGTTATACACTGTTTTTGCATACAGTTTTAAAATTCAGTTATCTCGTAGTTCATCTCTACGGGTTTGTACGTCAGGTGTAATCAACAGACACATACATAGAGAGAAAAAAAAACAAACGATTATATTTTTTTTATCTGCAACAAAAGGATGTCGAATGCGATGACGTGCTCTATCGCGTTGGTGAAAATATAATTGCTTCTGAATTACCCTCGGCGAAAAGCGAGATCGCAGACAGATAGATAGAATTATAGGTATCATCTGGGATTTCAGGAGCTCATCCAAGAGGTACATTAACATATCGAAGCGACTTGTTACGAAATTTCATTCACACTGAAAAAAATTAATTATATACTTTTGCTTGAAGTAATGTCAGTATTCATATGTGAAAATTCCTGCGTCTCAATTTAAACATCTTTGATTATCTACGACGGGCGAAGTATTGATATAATGACCAGCACCTTCTCCTGATCTGACGCCATTACACTTTTTTGAGGGAATATGTCAAAAGAATTGTATACAAAACTAAACAAATTAACGTATTCTTACTTCATTGTCTTATCCGTAGCGAACATTGCCTCTTAATAAGGCTATTCTTATTTGGTTGTATAAGCATTAATTTCGTCTTCTGCCTGGTCCCCTCTTACTTTCCACTACTGCAAAAGACGGTATTTGTCATGTCTTAGTATATGGCCAAAATACTCCAATTTCCATTTTTTTGCTGTAAAGACGACTTTGTCTTTCCGTAGTCTCTGTATAACTTCCATGTTGGTGTGCTCCGTCCAGAATATTTGCAAAATACGCCGATATCTTCAAATTTTGAAAAATTCCAGTATAAAATAACCTCGGTTGTCGTCCAAGTCTCTAGACCAAAATATGTAGCACCTGACTAGTCCTCATTTTATTTATAAAGAAATATCTTTGCTGGCATATAGTTTCTTCATGTTGTTAAACGCAGCTCGAGTTCTTTCTATCCATGATCGTATTTCTGATGCCTGGTCCCATTTCTACTCGAAATATGCCGTTTATTGTTAGATGCTTTGGAGGATGTTAACTGTTGCTAATAATCATACAATATGTTTTCGATATATCCAAGGAGAGTTCATATTCTTCACTGCGTATATTTTTTGCATAATATTTTGCAACTCTTCATTATTATATGCTATATGCGTCGTCGGCATATCTAATATTGTTGATTGCTTCTCCGTTGATTTTAATGCCATCTGATAGTTCTGCCAGTGGTTTTCTAAATATTAGTAATAGAAACTCGAAACCTGGGAAACATAGGAGAATATATTAAAAAATTCTTAGCCTACTATAGAACCAAACAAAATTTCAATGTCAAAATATGTTATTACTCAACATATTCTTCTCTTAATTCGATACATTTATTACAGCGAACCTGCAACGTCTTTAGACCTTTCAAAAAAAATGGTTCTTCTTGCTCTGCAAATCAGACATCCACAGCTTTTATTACCTCCTCGTTGGAAGAAAATTCACGACCTCTTAATTTTTTTTTATTTGAGGAAAGAGATGATAGTCGAACGGAGCCAAATCTGGTGAATAAGGGGGGTGATTTAGTAATTCAAACTCTAAATCACGAAGTTTTTGCATGGAAACATGAGATTTGTGTGCAGGGGCGTTGTCCTGCAAAATCAAAACAGCTTTGAATAACTTTTCGCGTATCTTCTCTTCAATTTTTCCCGTAGAGTGGTCATTAAAAAAATCAATTATGGCAATCCCAAAAAACTGTAGCAAGAACTTTTCCAGCAGATTTTTGGGCACGAAACTTCTTAGATCTTGTCGCCATTCCATCGATTGTTGCTTTTTTTCTGGATCATAGAAATGTACCCAAGTCTCATCCATAGTAACAATTCGGTTTAAGAAGTCTACATCGATTTCAAATCGAGCACAAATCGAACACGATGCTTCTACCCTTGCAGGCTTTTGGTCAACATTCAAACTATATGATGAACGCGTTCGTATGAAATTGTTAGTACTTCAGATATCCGTTTTAGCCCATTTCGACGGTCTGATAACATCATGTCATGAACTGCATCAATATTTTCGGGGACTGACTCAGAAACTGGCCTTCCCAATTGGTCATCATCTTCAATGGAAAATTTACCTCTTTTTCTTTTAAATACAGGTACTTGATGATGGCTCAAAACTCCAATTTTTCGATTTTCACAATTTCGCTGGACATATTTTTTCTTTTAATTTATTGCGTAACTCTGATTTACTTTTTTGACGTCAAACTTTACACTGACACTTTTATTATTCGTTTCTACGGTACCGCAATAATTTGTTTATGCATGTAACTGGTCTAGGCTAACTAGATATCAATACATCCTCGTAGAAATGACAAATACAGACTTTTGCAACTTCTGATCGAAGGGAAAATCGAGGGAAAACGTGGTCCCGACAGACGACAGGCTTCATGACTGAAGAATATTCGCGAGTGAAGAAATCGATAAAGCTCAGGTGTACGTCTTTGTTCATATCTGTGCATCTCTTGATGAGAACCTGTAGGCTAAAGACGGCTTCCCTTGTACCCAGTGCGGTTTCACATTTTGCGTATATTCTATTCAGTATAATTAGATAAATAAAAAGCGGTATTGTTGACAGTGCTCCGCATCTTGGTTTTTAGGGATAGCGATAAAGGTAAACTGCAGCCAGTCTTCAGGAATTTTTCCTCTATCGTAGATGGTGTTAGTGGGATGACTTAAAAAAACGAATTGAAATTAAATCAGTCTCGCCTGAGATGTTGAGTAACGTTAGAAGACATTCCTATACCAGATTAGCAAGTTGCCACGACGTTGCGGCGAGCATGTTGACCATCTTCTACATTGACATTTGTTTTTTTCACATTATGAAAAAATAATCAGTATTAAAGTATCATAATAGACATAAGAAAGTCTGAAGTTTTTTCGAAGAAATATCCAGGTTTAGTTAACAATTTAGTTAACAATTTTCTTGCGAATTCCATCGCAAGAAAATGCTAAACCACATACTGCGAAAGTTATGCGTAATAAGTTCGAAGAACTTGGAGCTATTGAACTCCTACCAACATTTGGTCCGGATCTTGCACCGTCAGAATATTATTTAGGGCGAACTTCTAGCAAAGGAAAAATTTAGATCCAAATTTTTAGCATCTAAGCTCTAAGAATGGTTTTACCAAGGTCTCAAAGAGCTTGTTGAAACCATAGAATACAAACTTATGGGCTATTTTCCTGATCTTTATTCACTTTGTCTCCATAAGAGTTTCTTCTCTCAACTTCCGAAATGTGGTTTGAATTAACAGTAAAAACTATAGGTGTTAGTCTTAGGATCGCGGATAGCGAAGGAGTAACACAAAAATCAAAGTACCTTATCTCTAGGAGCAGCGTAGCTCCGCTAGACAACTAGGTGTTCGAGATTTCCTCGCTCCGCTGTCGCGAGGAAGAGTGATCTTGACTTCGGTTCAAAACGTCTCGCCTGTATTCGTGGACGTAAGAAATAGGGGGTGTCATGAACACTATGGAAGATAGAGAGATGTAGGTATGTTGGTTTTTCGTGAACGTATTACCAGATATATAGGAGAGGATGAAGTTAATTACATCTTGTTAGGACATTAAGACGATTATAAAAGGAAGGTGATTTGGAATTTCCTTGGTCGGTCTGTCAATAGGGGCCCAAGGATTATTGTTGTATTGAGGAAGATTTTCGGGGAAAAGGTGGAAACATGAAAAATGTGGTGAATGTATTATATATATAAAAATCGATTCTCGATTATGTAAAATTAAAATGTTCAAGTTGCAACAAGGAAATTCAAACCCTGATAATGTGATGTAACCGAAAAGAAAAATTCTATATATAAAAAGAGATTTTCCAAGATTTTCACTCGCCGTTGTTAGGTCGTTTTTATTTAAATAATAGAGTAATTAATATGTCAGAAAACTGTTATATATAACCGGCTATAAAATGAATTTGCATTTTCTACAAAATCTTAAAAGCAGTGAAGCTTAGAAAAATGAAAAATTAGATCTGGGTAATTTTTAGGGTAATATTCCGGTGCGTATCATCTCCCAAATGCAATTACAATGAATAAATCTGGGAGACAATGCTTTTTTATTATTTATTTTTCCATATTCAGCTTAACTGTAAAAGTTTGTTATGTCAGAAATAGGGGTAAGAGTATGATAAGCCACCCCACGACGATCATCATGAAACTCTATACAAAGACTTTTGATGATACAAGAAATCGATTTATCATATCTATTTACTTCCGGAGATACCGGAAGTGGCCATTATCTGTGTGTGAAAAGTCATGATGATTGAGGCATTCGCAGAAGAGTTTTCAAGAAAAATCAATAGATAAAATGAAAATTTTGTAATTTTTGGTTCGGTTAGGTTAGGATAGGTTGTGTTAGAGACTGAAATGAAGATAATAAACATAATTTTCTTCAATCAAATATTTTAATTGGACTTAAATCTGTAACTTTTATATTTGATAATCTTTTTTGATTTCTTCTATTAATGAAATGAATGGGTATATTTTTGGTTCATTTTAACGACATTCTCGACGCCATATATATTCTATGATTCTGTCCTTCCAATCTTCTGCCGCCTATCGCGGAAGAATGCTCTCATAGGTCTCCAGCTGGCCTCAATTCTTTGGGTATTGACCCTGCTATCAGAAACAAGTCTCTCTTTGTGATTGACCCATTCATGACTGTAGCTGAGACATTTATAGGCTAGCCATCTGTGTGAAATATGCTTCCTGGAGATACGTCTTTTTTTTATAAAAATGATGCATTTGCATGCGTCAATCATCATGACTTTTCACACATAGATAGATCTTGATGAGATCTATCGAACACAGTTATCCATAGTTCGATATCTGTTAGCCTTCCTGGAATAATCTCCGGAAGTAAATATTTCCACATAAAATAGATATGATAAATCGATTTCTCGTAATATCAATAGTCTACGTATAAAGTTTCATGATGATCGTTGTGGGGTGGCTGTGCCGAGATTGGGCTGCAGAAAATATCTAAAAAGCTCTGCATCTGACAGTGATATTGATTCATTCTATATAAAGGTGAGAAAAAATAAACTGAACGAAATGGGTAAAACGGGAGGAAAAAGAATATAAAATAGATTAGCTCAGAACAACGAATATATGATCACAAGCAAGAAATAAAAATAAAAATTCCTACAAGAGTAGAACTGATGGTGGATAATGGAATTTGCAATCTTCACAAATGACTTGATAGCAAAATATGAAACAGGAGCCGGTATGTTTTCAGTAGTAATAACCCAAAGGATATTGATAATTGTTCGATAATATTTTATAGTAGATTTCGAAAGCTTATTCCTTGGAAATCAAGCTATAAGCAACAAGCTTCAACGTAGTTCTTTTAAACCCTGTGCCATCTTTTCTTCTCATTCATTCACAGCCCAATCCTATAAAATCAACGCCAATTATTCCGCCTTCCGATTTCCATCTAATTGATACTTTCTATCATTCAAATTCCATAAATGCTTTCCGTACAAATTTGTTACGAACGGTATTTTTTGGTATGTTTGATTCTATAATTTTACAACCAAATATCAAATATTTGAAACGTCAAAATCTAAATAAATCATTATGTATCCATGGCAACGTGATAAAGTGAAAACAGCCCATGTGATATGTTCTACTGATTGATAGACTTCAATCTGATTCGATCTAATTCATTCGTTTCATTGGATTTCTACTGGAGCAAAAAAATTTCAAAGGAACTGAACAGTCAAAAGACTTTTGGCTGGATGTAACATGCTTCAAGCGGAAATCTACGTAGTAGAGAAGGTCGCCAGACTGATAAGAGAAAGTGGCGAATCAAACAGAAGCACAGCAATCCACGCATAGCAACAAAACCAACAAAATCAAAAGTGGTAATGAGCAGTCGCGGAGCACTCTCCTGGATTCGTGACATTGGAGTTCTGCTGGGTACCTGGACATTATGAAATGGAAGGGAATACAGGGCAGATAGGCTTGCTAAAACAGAAACGAATGGAGAAAATTTTAAAGAGACAGTAATTGTGCCGCTACCAATGGAATCGGAGATTTTGTTAAAAGATCAATTACTGGACAAAACTCGGAAATATAGCAAAGAGTGTACCGGAGATGAAGAGATAATTGAGCTTCTTCTTTGCTGATGCCCTACCACGACTATCAAATGCTGGGGTTAACCCAATAGGCATCGGGCCTCCAAGTGAAAAACGACCAATTTAGATCGAGATTACCCTTACTAACCTAACCTTATCTAGGTAGTAATCACTTTTAACATAAATATAAAGACGTGTTTTCAAAATATTTAGCTTTCCTTCCTAGCGTTACTCTGAGGCTAGTTCTTCGTTTCAATTTTTCGGCAAAAACAATAAAAAAATAACTTTCCCAGAATTGTATTGCAAGTCGATGGAACAATCTCTAAAATTTCCAAATTTTCGTACAGTTTTTTGCAGAAAACTCACTTTCCCCGATTAGACTAACAGCTGACTAGACATTTTTTAAGAGATCTAGAAGAAAAATGAGATATATCATGACCTTTTTACCGAAAAATACCTTCATGATCGTATCAGTCAACTGCCGCCGCCTTCGACGATATAACGTCGAAAGTCGCCGGCTCGACGCCCTAGATACGACGCTTGATAATTACATGGTAATACGTTTCCTCTTTCCTCATACATCTTTATGCTTACAATCGGTTCACGTATCAGAAAATATGGAGGGAATAAACAAATACAATTTCTATAGGAAAGTATGTACCGAGTTGGCAACTAAGAACGGCCTTCGGCCATATCTCAAGAACGTATTATTTACATCATCATTATCGTCTCCATAATTTTTTTATGCATGAAATGATGCGCTGACGGATCGTTTTGCCTATCGTATTATTTTAAACATATAATCTCTTGTATAACGAGATCTCTTATTTGGCCCCATAAATAAAAGTCTAAGCAAGTTAGGTCTGGAAACCTGGGAGACCAAATGAATAAATTTCTACGTCCTATCCACCTATCAAGGTATGCAAAACATATATAAAATATTGTGCCAGGCAACCACCATGTTGTAAGAACATGTATTCGGAAGACGTTCGGAATCACAAAACTATGCCAAGAACACAGGATTTTGGTTGCGTACGAGTTGCGTCCAGCGGTCAAATTTTAAACCGGGTCCCTGTAAGGCCCTCCGCACACGGGTCGACTTTGCAATTCTAGTTGTCTACGGGAGTCGCGCGAAACCTTGTCAGTGTTTCACAATGGGAGTCCTCACACGGGCCACTGCCAGTCATCAACTCAAATCCAGTTAGCAACGTGACTCGCATGATTTGCACACAACGCTGACTCCCGGTCGCCTGCAATCTCAGTCGCGTAGTTGCGTGTCGTACAATAGAAGACCACGGGTGCGGAGGGCCTTATATTATTTAAAATGAGTAATCAATCTCAATCAATCAATATTTCTTTTGTTGAAGAGGTGAAGAAGCATGAAGTGTTGTACAACTATAGAATGCTACAAACTTTGCATCTGTTTCTTTCAGTTCTTCGGCGGCAACAAGTTTTTAAGTTTTTTTGAATATACAGAGAACACCAATACGATACCGTCTGTACTGATAGTAATCTATCATTTCTTCCTTAGACTCACTATACTAGAATGCATTTTCAAAAACTAGCACTACATAAAGTAAAATTATAGAAATAGAATTTCGCTCGTCCTATCTCTGTTGTCAACTAAAACCGACTATCAGCCGAGAGTTTCGGACTAAAGTTGCATACATGGCCCTCCTGTGTTCGGACTCCAGTTGCAAACAGGTTGCATAACTCCGATTGCGCGTTGCGCAGTTAAGTTGCAAACTGAAATTGTAAATGAGTCGACCCGTGTGCGAAGTGCCTAAGGATCATTATATGAGTCGCGTCACGCAGACCTTCCAAGATGTGTGCAACTAAATATTTCTGTAATCTAATTATACTTCCCAAGATTATCGATATCTAAATATTGAATTCTGGTTAAACCATTTTCTTTCTTGGAGCTTAAGTAAAATACATATTACCAACTTGTTGGGATAAGTATTATGGATAGGGATAAGCTTGAAGTGATTGGTTGAAATTTTATAACTAACAGCCCGTAGATAAAAAAAGCCGCCGTGAGCAGCAGAGCTCTATCACGAAAGTCGAATTTTTCGTCGATTGAAGAATTTAACTAATACACAAACAAATCTTTCCATAAAATGAATTTCTTGGAAATGATATCAATTCTCAATCTTATTTCTTTATATGGAAAATTTGCTATTCCTCAATAACTTTTCATTTTACAAGTTAACTCTCTCTCTCGAATGAAAATTCATAATTTCAATAGACCCGGTGGTCTAGAACCCTCTTGTTCGATTCCAATTGACAACAAAGAAAAAATTGTTATTATGACAAGAAATTTCGAAAATGGGAAGTAAGAAAAATCACCCTAGCAACGATCATACTCGTATTATTCATTAAATAGGAGGCGGTTCAACAATTACAACGATCAAAATGGTTTCGGGCGTTTTGTGCTAGAAGAACTGAAGAAGAAAACTTTGAACTTGAGAAAGACAATTCTTCAACATCACCCCTACTTGCATGCGAAGTTCGAACCCTCTAGTTAAACTTTTTCTGGCCAAAAAATAAGAAAATATAACAAAAATGACCATAATATGGAGAGGGGTGAAGATGGAAAGTTTCGACCTTAGACAGGAAATCATCTCGCAACTAATTGAACCTACATGTGAAATTTCATTTTTCAGTCGCTTTTCGTTTGACCTGCAGAGATGAGCAAAGGTCAAAAACCACTTTTTTTGCACTGCGACCCCTCGAAATATTCATTTGTTTTCAACCAAACTCTAATAACATCAATCCGCCGCCAAAAAAGGCATGTATGCTAATTTTGAACCAAATCGGACCCATAGCAATTGCTCGAGAGACGAAAATAAGAATTGTAGCTTAAACAGATATATATATATATATATATATATATATATATATATATATATATATATATATATATAAACTACAGACATTCGAAAAACCATCATAATCGTGTTCAGGAGGTCTCAAAACATGGGAAAAATGATGTGCCACCCATTTTTCTTATAGTCATACCTACCGTAAGTCTAATTTTTCCTTGAAAAATTCGACTAAAAATGGTTATTGACTCGGACCTTTATAGGTCCGGTTGACCGAGGGACGCAGCTAATGTGCAACGAGGTTTTTAGATCCTGAACATGTTCAGGATCTCTACCAGAAACAAAGTTGTAGTTTAGAAGGTATGTTATTAATGGAAATTAAAAACCAGTTGATCATTGTTGCAATTTTAGTTGGATATCAGGCCACTTTTAACTAACACCATAATTTAAATTCAAACGGTTTGGTCATATAAAAGCTTCTAACTATTCATGGCTACCATAGAATTTGGGTATGGTCTGGTCAACAGTTTCCGTATCTAGGTTAGTAGTTTCACTTGAACACTTTCGACGTCTAGACAGAGTTTTTTCTGTTAAAAACGAAAAATTGATTAACTAATATACAAGTATATTATTTTATTACCAACGTATGGATTTCCAATGTGGATCTATAAATTACTTCTCGTAAAAAAATATCATAAAAGTAATCGAAGTCACTCGATAACGAAAGGTCGAGAAAATAAAGTTTCCATTAATGCCCCTTTTTATATAGACACTCAACGGTGGGAATAAAAACCGGTTTGTCGGAAAACCAATAAAACGAAGAGATGATGGACGAGAAATTATAAAGGTCACTGTTTATAAAAAGATACGAGAACGATTCGAAGGAAAAGTGATTTTTCAGATGTGACGTGTCGAAGTACATGAATATATTTTAATCTTCATATAAAAAAAATTGTTCCTATGCTTCCCTCCCTATTTCTGGAAAACAATATGGTTGATATTTAATTAAATAGGTGGGATATGATTTAATCTGTGATTAAACTATACCTTGGTATAATATAATATTACAGCAGTAGACAAAAAAACTTGATGTAACACAGATATTGAGCTCGGAAAACTCAATTCTTCATCTATTTCCATCAGAAAATTATTTGTTCAATGTTCAAATTTCATTTGGAAAAGCAAATTTTCAGTATTAAATTGAGGAAAGTCAATTTTTCATGAGAAAAATTTGAATTTTCACCAATGATATTGAAGAAGGTGAATTTTCACTGAATTTGTTGTAGAGAAAGCCAATTTTTTACCAAATCAAATGATAAAAATGAACTTGAAACGACAATTTTTCAAAAAATTCAATGTTGTGAATCGTATTTTTCACCAGATGCCAGCTTGTAAAGCCTTTTTTGTTCAAATTTTATTTGGAAAAGCGAATTTTAACAGTATTAAACTAAGGAAAGTCAATTTCTCATACATTTTTATGAGAAAAACTTAAATTTTTACCAATAAAATTGAGAAAAGTTAATTTTCACTCAATTTGTTGTCGAGAATGCCTATTTTTTACCAAATCAAACTTAATTAATGACAATTTTCGACAAAAATTACGCTCTTCAAAGGAGATGTAATTCAATATTCGTCGGAACATTAGCCAGGAAAGTAGTTGTTTAAAGAATTTGTACTCAAGCTACGCATATTCCTTCAACAAAGCAATAAGAATTGCAGTTGTGTACAAAATGTTAATATTTTTCTACCTTAAATGACAAAAAATTAATCAAAACGCAAAAAAATGATTTAGAATTGATGCCAAATTTCGAATTTCAAAACTAAGGTATCAATATAACGCGAAATTTTAGTCTCTACAACTTTTATTCCATTAATATTTGCATAGGACTATCTGTTTTCTACATATGCGGTTTTGGAAAAGCGCACAATGTAAAGTTGCAAACAAAGTACGAAATATTCGATTAATATCAGTCGACGCAGAATTTAGTCCTGTGTATTTTTAAATAGAATGACATTTTCCGTCCGACGTCATCTACAAGCAAAAGAATTTAAAAAGTGCAAAAATTTGACGGTTTTTTCGGTTACTAAAAGTTCAGATCACCACCTGGTCTGTTGTAAATTCAGATTAGAGATTTTAAAACGATTTGTAGCTTGCTGCAAATGAATTTCTCAAAATGGATTTTTGCTACTTAATTTTATTTTTCTAAAAGCTAATAATTTGGCTGATTTTTGTACAAAAACGTCTACCGAATTCGCCAAAATATTTCACTAGAAATTTTTCAATTTCTCTCCGCTTTTTTCACGCATTAAGAAATACGTAGACCATCTCTATTTTATAAATTCCGCACCCTTTTACGTGGCCTCATGATTAATCTTTTTTAATTAAGGATTCCTTCAGCAAGACGACTTAATGGCGTGTCTCTTTTGTTACGTAATTTCAATCTTCCAAAAAATAGGCGGAGGCTTCAATGCCGAAAAAGCTATTTTAAATAACATATAACGTAATTTAACTAAATTAGTACTAAACTTTATTTAGGGTTATGATGAAACTACTACTCAAATTCAACTTTTGTTACAAAATTATTGTTATTTACAAGAGTTGTCTGAAAAGTTTCCGAGTTTCCGAGAAAAGACTCGAAAACATATGAAATTGTAAATTATAATTTGATTACCCCAAAATAGGACAATTTAAGAAATATACATGACACAGAAACTGAAAAATTTTAAATGTAAAGGACAATTAAAGTACAAAGAGAAAATAATGTCACAAATTTCTTCTTTTTTCCAATTTTCCCAAACCGTGAGTAACAAATTAAAACAATCCCGTAATTTCATATATATATATATCCCTCTGAAATCGCGTTATTTGGGATAACAATTTACGATAGGCCATTGGAACTTTCCGGTTGGAAAGAAATCTAGTGACTTTCCGTCTAAAAAAGTTTGTTCTCTGATTTAACGGCTAACATGTTCTCATTTAATGTCCCCAGCAAATCCATTTTAAAACCAAAATGTATCTGGACGAGAAATATTTTTAAGAAAAAAGTTAACTATAATGAAAAAGTAATTTGTTTTGGTTTAGAACCACGGGGATGTTAAATCCTATGTCTGCAACGATTTTATAAACACATCGACTCGGTAGAAAAAAATAAACGAATAAACGTGATAATAGTAATTTTATTTTATTTCGAAGAAAATTGAAATGTCATATGGTTGTTTTCTTTAAATGTTTATCGAGAAATGAAGAAACCGATGAGAGTTTTTATGTTGATAATACCTTGTAGAAAATCAGAACAACGAGCGACAGTGCGACATGGTCGCAGAACGAGAAAAAGGCCTACAGAAAATTAGGTTGCAGCTCGCAAACGAAATTTCACGAGTTACTAAGACAACAACGACAATATAACCTTACTAACCACAGACAGAATCCAATTGTTTTGTGAAGCTCTTTCAAGGTAGCAGTGTCAAATTAGCAGAAATCAATAAAAAATATGCAAAATTTGTGGCTATTTAGTTGCTGAAACCGCGATTATGTTGCTCAAGCCGTTCGCGAAAAATCGCAATTAATGCTAAATTCATATAAAGCTAGCATAAAATTTCGATAAACCAATAGATATCGAGAATCAACTAGTGAACCAAAATGTGTTGCTAATTTGTTGCTGCATGTAAGTACTACCGAAAATTAGAAAAAAAAAGACCAGACGAAATTTTTATACTAGCAGTAATTTTCTTGACAGATGATAGCTTGAACTCGACTTGTTACATGAAAAATGGAGAGAATATTTAGTTGCTACATTGAACAATGATCAAATAAGCCTAAAGAGTGAGTAACAAAATAGGAACAAAAAATCGGCCGATCCTTTCGATCAGCAACAATTTTTTGAGTACATACTAGCTTGAGCTTAACTTGTTGAACAACATATGCTAAAGAAATATATTTGCTACATTGAACAATGTTCAAATGAACCCGAAGAATAAGCAACAAAATGGAAACTAAAAATCTGCCAGAGTTACTCTCAAATATTTTACGGCTCTAGAGTGAAAAGAAATAGCTCGATTTTCCTTAGGTTAATATATAGAGGATATTTCATAAACAATTCGCATCATTATATACCCCGGCATTGATAGCTCGACCATCTAGAATATTTTCGAATCGTCTTTTCTTTGGGATGGGTACTGGTAATTACTCTTAGTCAAACTGATTTTTCATGTTCGGGTTTTTTAGATCAATCCATTTTTCATAGGATGTAAAAATCATCTTTCGGTAGGGTAAGGATCTGTTAACACACTTTTACTCGACGTTTCGCTTGAATCTCGGTTAATTCGTGTGGACCTTTAAAAGGTCTAAGGGGGTAAGGTAATCAGCGAATGCTGGTACTACATTCGTTTTCTATTTCTTGCCTTGTAATCTCTATATCCCACGCAGGTGGAAGACCTAAGGACGAACGATCTTCAAGCATCAAATATCTACTATTAGAACGATTAAACAAATAAAGTAACGTTCGCTCATTAACTAGGTCTTCCCCTCTATTTCATATATTGAAAGAGAATGATTGGCGCAGGAATTTCCTCATATGAAAACCGACATTACTTACTTTTATTACCCTGTGTGTTTTCCAGATAGAAATTTGTTATTGCTCACAATTTTTGTTGATAACATTTTTGGATAATGTCCATAATAACGTAACACGAAAAACTACCCAGTATGTAAAATATAGAAATCTATTAATGATAAAAAAACAACGTTGTTCATTGAATCAGATTTTTTGCTGCTTCATTTAGTGTTGTACGGTTCGTGTTTATGAAAAACCGGCTGTTATTCGAGATGTCGGCAATTAAATTACGAGTGAGGTCAACCGTACAATAAAACTTCTATTAGGTGTAGTCATTCATCGATTCAGCATCCCGTAATAGCTATTACAGAATTAGTAAAACCAAATAATAAAAAAACGTAATGTTAATTGCACCTTGTACTTATGGAATATTTTTATAAATTAAGTACAAGATTCAGAATCGCTTCACCTGATATACAGGGTTCTTCACGACGACCTGAATCAACATGCATATGGGAAAGTACTGCGACTAGTGTTCTGAAAATTTGATTGTATGGGTTTTCCGAAATGATCGTTTCAGCTAAAATAATTTCAGTTTTCTGAAACATCCGCTTATATAGGAAGGGGGCCCAAACTTCGTTAATTTAAACGGAATGCTATAGTTTTTATTAAATTTTTGGAATCTACGCGAAATTTCAATATAATTTTATATAAGGCATAATATGCCTAAAGTCCACCATTTTTTTAATTATTTCACATTTTCACATGCAGCGCTCCACTAAAAAGATGATATTCCTAAGTTTAAGTAAGTCAGATCTAATATTTTTGGGATTTAGACAATTAACACTTACAGCTTTCAAAATCTGTGAAAACGTTGACAAAAATATATATAGGGTGTTCAGAAATTGGTGCCGAATTTCGCTATCTAAAAACTTCTCTTTATCATTGGATTATAATTAAGGGGACTTCGTTAGTAAATTCGTATCTCAGATTAACGGTTTTTGTGGAAACTTGAAAAAACTGAAGATTCCGTACCGTAGATTCCAAAAATTTAATAAAAACCATAGCATTCCGTTTAAAGTAACGTTTGGGTCCACTTCTGGTATAACCGGAAGTTTCAGAAAACTGGAATTATTATAGCTGAAACGATCATTTCGAAAAACCCATGCAATCATATTTTCAGAACACTAGTCGCAGTAATTTCCCATATACATATCGATTTAGCTCGTCGTGAAGGACCCTGTACACAAACGCAAAAAGTACAGTACAGTGTGTAACATATAAACGATCTACACAAACAAATTTATAAAAAATGAAGATTCTTGTAAATATATTATACTCCTTTCGGAAATAGTGCAGAGTAATAAATCAATCCCTCTCCTGGCCACCATAGCCGTAGTCACATTTAAGAACAATTTATTATTTTATTTTATTAAACCTTATCAAATGAATCCAACATTTATTTTCTAGAAATTTATTGTATCAAGTTCAAATTTCCAACTCGGACAAAACAATTCCTTTGGGGATTTTAAGGATGGAAAGGTAAATATTTCACGCCCTTTATAGTATGTACCTATACCAGACAGGTTAATTTGAAAAATGATAATTAGGTACATTTTGCAAGAGGGTGATAAAAGATTAAAATATGAGGTATAATTAAATGGTTATTGACAAGTGTCAGTTTAAGAAAAGCTTCTTTAAAAGAAAATTCCCAATACACAACTGCATTTCTAGCGCAGTGTTTGTCACAGAAACTTTTTCAATACTCCAGTACATAAAGTGAAGACGCATGCCATGGCTTCAAATGCATATGGTGCATTAAAATATCAGTACCCTTCAGTGAGTGTGGATGATCTAACAAGTATGTATTCGAAGATGACAGGTGTAGGAAAATCAACGGTCTACAAACTTCTTAAGGAAAGGAAAACAAGTGGATGTTTAAGTGGTCCAAAATCTCTGTCAGGAAGGTCAAGATTTGCATCGATGAAGATTACAAATATTTAATCCGCAGAAAAGTCCACTCATTTTACTTTAAAAAGAAAATTCCTACCATTGATATAATTTTGGCGTCCTTTTTGGATGACGGATGGCCACCAATCAGAAGAAATAAGCTTTGGCAGGTTCTACACATGAACTAAATTTTTGTTGGGAAACATTCATATTTAAAAGATTCCGAAGAAATCGTGTGTTGGAGAAGGTCTTATTTACGGACGATTAAGAAGGTAGGAAGGTAGGAAGGAAAAACTATTTTTTATGTGAACGAGACTTGGGTTAACAAGGGGCACACTGTAGGAAAAATATGGCAAGATAAGACGGTTAACAATTTTAGACAAGCTTTCTTGGAGGAACTATCAACAGGATTGAGAGCTCCATCGGGGAGAGGCAGATAATAGTAACACATATTGGCAGTGACAGTGGTTTTGTTGTTGATGGCCTACTATTATTTGAATAAAAAAAAACCGGTGACTATCACGAGGTTATGAATGCAGATGTGTTAGAGGAATACTTTATACAAATGCTAGATCTTATTCCAGCCGGAGCTGTAATTGTTCTTGACAACGCCAGTCATCACTCGAGACAAGTTGAAAGTCTACCTACGACGGCATGGAGAAAACAAGACATTATTAACTGGTTAATACAAAAAAATATTACATTCAATAATGACTTGGTGAAAAACGAACCATTGTCAAAGTAAATAAAAATCCCCACAAGAAATATAATATTGATGAAGTCGCAAGAAAACGCCAAATTACTATTATTCGTCTTCCTCCCCATTACTGTGAACTCAATCCGATCGAATTGAGATTTGTGTAAGTTAAAGGCGAAGTAGCTCGGAAAAACACAACATTTATATTAAAGGACGTTATTAGAATATTAGTGAAAGAAGCTTTAAAAAACGTTACTGCTGAAAACTGGCAAAAATGCATTCAGCATGTTATCAAAGAAGAAGAGAAAATATGGGAATTCGACAACATTATTGATCAAACTGTAGAACCTCTAATTTAAAATTTCATACTTATATGTATATACTCGTATTTGTAAATAATTAAATAAAAATAACTGTATATATTAAAAAGCAATAATATTTTATTAATTACGAAAAACCCATTGCAACGGCTATGATGGTAAGGGTCTTTTTACTTTTGGGGAGATTCAGAAGTTGGTGTGAAAGTATTAAAATAGAGAGAGAAATAAAGATATCCTTCAATTTTGGAAAGAAAAGGATGGTTATCGGATTATCTATGTAACCGCTTACATTTTAGTGCGGTCAATTAGGGGAAAATATATCTCTGTCCAGTTACTTATTTATCATTGGCATATTTAAATATTCAAAATTTTGGACGTGAAGTACCGTACTAAAAATTTCAGGGTTTTGCATTTATGATGAGCATTTATTACTCTACGCTCTTTCCAAATAGAGTATAGGTGGAAAAATTATTATAGACATATTCAATATTTGGACCTTATGTCTTGCCTCTATATCTTTCGACGGAAAATTTTGAAACCTTCTAGTTCACCCAGTCTCGAACGCCTAACCAATATTTCAATCTCTTAAACCCCCCCCTCATCAGGTCTTTGTTCAATTTTCGTCAGCATTATGGTTGAGAAATCAGAGAAGAAAGCGAATCATATAAATGTATGTCCACCATCAAGTACCTGTATTTAAAAGGGTTAAGAGGTAACCAGATTTTCGAGGATATGCTTAATTCCCTTGGTGATCAATGTCCTTCGTATGAGACCGTGAAAAATTGTACTACAAGCTTCAAAAGAGGTAAATTTTTTATTGAAGATGATGACTTATCGGGAAGGCCAGTTTCTGTGTCAGTCCCCGAAAATTTGGATGCAGTTCATGACATGATTTTATCAGACCGTCGAATAGGGCTAAAACGGATATCTGAAGCACTGAATATTTCATACGAACCCGTTCATCATATAGTTCACGTCAATTTGGACATGAGAAAAATTGTTGCAAAATGGATCCCCAAATGTTGAATGTTAATCAAAAGCGTGCAAGGGTAGAAGCATCGCTTTCGATCTGTGCTCGATTTGAAAACGATGTAGAATTCTTGAACCGAATTGTTACTATGGATGAGACTTGTGTACATTTCTACGATCCAGAAACAAAGCAACAATCGATGGAATAGCGACACTCTGGTTCTTCAAGACCTAAGAAGTTTCGTGTCCAGAAATCTACTGGAAAAGTTCTTGCATCAGTTTTTTGGGATTGCCATGGAGTAATCATGATCGATTTTTTGGATAAGGGTAGAACAATAACTGGAGATTACTATTCAACATTACTGACCTCTCTACGGGACAAAATTGAAGAGAAAAGACGCGGAAAGCTATCCAAAGGTATTTTGTTTTTGCAGAACAACGCCCCTGCACACAAATCTCATGTTACCATTCAAAAAATTCGTGATTTAAGGTTTATTACTAGAGCACCCACCTTAATCGCCAGATTTGGCTACGTCCGACTATCATCTCTTTTCTCAAATGAAAAAAAGTTTAAAAGGCCGAAAATTTTCTTCCAACGAGGAGGTAATAAAAGCTGTGGAGGTCTGGTTTGCAGAGCAAGAAGAAACATTTTTTTTGAAAGGTCTAGAGACGTTGCAGGTTCGCTGTAATAATATGTTGAGTAATAAAATATTTCGACATTGAATTTTGTTTGGTTCTATAGTAGACTAAAAATTTTTCAAAATATCCTCGTAATAGTAATAAAATTATAAAAATAAAAAATAATACTCGAAATCTCTAGTCTAATAGTTAGTTGCAGTCTTTAGCGATTACTGTGCGGAAGATCATCATAAAAAGACTGTCAACTAGATGGTAATAGACGTTTTAGGTCTTGCAAATCTTCATACTTCCGCTTTGTAATTGGTATTCTAGCTGCATACAATTTCGGCAGTTAATTTATTTGTTTAATTACTTTAATTGGAGTGGGACGATATGGTAACGGCTGAAGCTCGTCATCAAAACCAATTTTATACAAAATTGTGCCATTAGGTCTATATTCTAGCATAAGTACCTTTGTGACGACTAGGCCGTATAGATTTATAAATTAATTCTTTCGAAAAGTCGGTAAAAAAGGTATAGTTCAAATAACGAGCTTCTTAACTCATAAGATCACTTCTAGCTGTTTTAGTTATAACCATGTATTGTTGTGGAAGGTAAATTTCTTTACCTTTTAATTTGCACTCTATTGCACTGTGTACAGAATCACATTCCGTTTGCGTGTGGCCTTTTTCCAACTTTTTTTGAGTAATCACAATATTTTTTTCAAACGCTTAACTTGCTTAACAGCCATCAGAATATAAAATCACAGGCAATAATTTCTGACTCAAAATCTTCTCTAGATGGTCTACTAAGCATGAAGCAAAAACAGGCTTCTTAGTTCCTTAGCTGCTAAATTGTATAATGTAAAATTATGGACGCATAATTTAGTTTTATAATAAATAGCACTGGCTTGAAGATACGGGTCCAATTTTACCGATTCAACATCCTGTGTGAATACGTGACAAGCTCCGGACTGTACAATACCTTTGTCAGTATCTTTCTCTTTCCTGGCTTGATCTTTCTAGTTTTATGACTGCAACAAATGTCACACTGATCATTCTTTGGGTGGAATAGACTCAGATTAAGTTTCAAAAATAATTTGTCAAATAATTTACGGCCAAGGCATTATCTACCCTCTAACTCACAATTATCTTTATATGTCATTAAGTAATCTGATTACCTTTATAAAAAAAATAAAAATCGCTTTTCCATTGAATTATAACTTTAGGCATATCAAATATAAAAAATTTACTCAATTTTAAGACTTATATAATTATAATTCCTCAAGAACATTGACAGCTGTGATTTGCGGCATGAATATTCATTGAAAAAAAACATAACCTCAAAATATTTAAGTAAAACGTAAACAAATTATGCTTGATCCTATAAAACATATGAAAAACGAGCTTTCATATCTAATTTTTTATATAAACATATTTGTAATTTTTTCGCATTTATTTACACTCTTTCTATTCGGGTGAATTAACTAATACACTGTTTCTAATGTTTTTAATTTATTTATACACTATACAACACACTTAAGTTACAATAATTTACTTATAAATATCACTTAAACAATTTCTACGATTACTTTTACTAATTCGTTCTTTTCACTACCAATATCTATTCAGAAATAACTAACTGCGTTTACATAAATCATGTATATACCTAAATAAAATTCTACAAAGTTTTAGAACAAAAAGAAATAAATAAATAGACTTTCTAGAATATATTTAGAAGAAATACTGTAAATAAACTGTCTGCTACTAAAAAATTATATCCAAATGAGTTCCGTCACTTATCAAAAATGTGAAAGATGCTGCCCGAAAAACGCCGCGCAAATTCGACGAATTTTTAAAATTTAATAGTAGTTGGACCCTAGGGAACCATTTCGCGAACTCATTCGTAGCAATATTTAATCACAAAACGTATTCTATACCTTCAGAACCTGCATTCATCTCAAATTTTTACAAATTTTACTATTATTTCTGAAAAGGCGTCAAATTGCCTCACCTTTTCATCATTTCCTAGCCCCGTATCACCATCTTTCCTAAATTGAAATCCTCTGATTCTTATACATTCTTCTTTGCCTCTCCCACATTCTCATTCACACATTCAGTTCTCAAATGCTCGTCCGACTCATACCCATTTCACACGTACGTTCCCGATTTATTTCTCTTCCTAAATCAAAAATTGTTTTATCCCCATCTCCATCCTAAACTTCGTCCATTTATTTGAACCTTCTTCCGTCTTACCTTTTGATATTTTCCTTTTGTTATCTTTTTTTTCTAGAGATTCATATTTTCCACATATGTACTATCCCATACCATTGTTTCAATGAGTCGAATGCAGCTTTTAAATCGATGAATGTAATATGTGAATCTATATCCCTTTCTATCAAGCTCCTCAATATGTATATGTCATCTATCGTTTGTCTTTATGCACTTTGTTCCTCCTCCATTTCTTCATGCTTGTAATTCCTTATCTTTATCTCTATGATTCTCGTATATACCAAAACAATATAAATAATTAGATCCTTTGCTGCTGCACCTTTTCAGATCTATCCCAACCCTACTGCTATTCCATATACACTCAACTTCGACTCTTACTCCGTACAACTAATTTTGACTCGCCCTATTTTTCCTCGTGTCTCCTTTCCCCTAGTTTTCGATTCTCCTTCCCAAATTACTTCGAATCCAACCTCATCACCGAATTATCATTTGCACTCCTCTCCTGCTTCCCAAGTCCCCCAAACAACTTTGTATCTATACAACTCTTACATTTGCCATTAATTCCCTTTTCCCAACTCGTGCCATCTAGTCTAGCCAATACCAACTATTTACCCCATAACATTAACATCTGTCCCATTTTTGTTTCTCCCTTTCCTGCTCACTAATCCTGTATTTCCTTCTTCGACATCATAGAATCGTAATGCTGTTAACTGCTCTCCATCTCATCTTCTGATTTATTTCCCATCTCGCTTTCGGGACAGTACTGCTTGGGAAATGAAGAAAGACTCATGAAATGCGCAGATAGAGCTCAGAACAAATAAAGAATACAATTAACTCACCATTTAAGAGAAGTTCTAACTATTCCTAAGGTAATAAAGCAGATTAAATGCCTCAGTTCAAAATAGGATTGCGGGGTAGGCATCGTTGAAACTCTTGCGTTGTCTTGCAGCAATATCACATTGCAGATTGGAATATCGCGTCGTTTTGATCTATAGACAGGTTTTATTGTGTTTTTTAGGTGGTTTGCGCAAATAGTTAATTGTTCAGTGAGAAAATTAACCGCAACAACTCAGAAAATTCAGAAGTCTTGGCACTCACTGAAACTGAAATCTGTAACCGAGCCGTTCATGCTCATTATTATCTACGTTAATGCCAAATTCTGCAGCCATTTCGTGTACTATACTGCGTCGTTTTCCCAAATTAAGTTTTTCTACAGAGCTGATGTTCTCATCGGTAACACTTGATTTGGGACGCCGCGCATATGGCAAAGTGTGCCAATACTTTTCAGTCTTTTCGGTTCATACACTTGAGTCTTGAAGAGGCACTCATCCCCGAATTTTCGATGAGTTTCTGCTGGTTTTACATTATCTTTGATAAAAAAATGAATAATGATGCGGTGCGCGACAGCCACTAAGTTTTCCCGCATTAATTAAAAAATTCTGAAATACAGTTGCTGTAATTTACGTGTTTGTTGATTGTTAAATATCACTTACTATTACTTTAAATCAATTTTTATGTGACTAATCGAAGCCGATTTTCACATTTTTTCAAATATCTAAAAGAAACTGATGACTTTAAATTAGAACTACTGTACTAACTGTTTTCATTGCTTCCCATTATTCGAAAACAACACTTTTTTCAGTGTAAATATTTATCCGTTTTGTTAGATATATTATTACGAAAACGAATACATCATCGAAAATGGAACAACGACCTTGACAATACCATTTGTGTTTGTGATAACGAGGCAACATTGTACAATTTACGATATCAAAGAAACTGGAGGGAGTGTATTTGGATTCGGTATCGAATCTCGCTGCTGCCTAAATATATAAATAAAATAGTGTAGTAGGTAGTGGTTCAAAACGTTTTTAATCTTTAGTATCACCGAATCAACACGTAGTAATCCATTATACATACCGAGTTTTTCTTCTTTTTTAATTAAATAAGAAAATTACCATAAAAGAACAAAACATGTTTCATTTAATATATTTTTTGAAGAAATAGTGTGACGTTAAATTTTTGAGTAAAAGTGCAAATGCCACTTATACAATCTTAAAGTAGCACTCCCCAAATTTATAAAATGTATTATTAACGATTATTATTCGATAAATCTTGCATTTGATATATTTTTGACTAATCTTGCCTTAACTGGCTCATTTCTATTTTATCTGGATCTTTTATTAATATTGCTTTGGGTAGCTGGTTTTCTGACTTATCTTGGCCTCACATAGCTAGACTTTAATTCTATTTAGTCTTAACTGGTAAAATTTTTAATTAGTCTTGCCTTAGACAGCTGCATATTGAATCTCTTTTGCTTTATTGGCTGTATATTTGATTGAACTTGCTTTCATTTTCAATGAATCTTGCCTTGGACAGCTGGATTGAATCTATCTTGCTTTGTATGGCTAGATCTCGAATCAATCTTTTATTTTGAATGCATCTTACATAATAGAGCTTAATCGTCAATTGGGTTTGCTTCAGATGGTTAAATTTTTACCTAATCTAGACTACTAGTTTTCCCAGCTTACCCAAAATCTATTTTACCTATTGAATATGTAAGGCGGCTAGACTTTGAACCGATCTCACCTTAATTGAATCTTGAATCAATCTTTTATTTTGGATATATCGTACATAATAAAGTGATTTGATCATTGTTTGCCTTAGATGGTTGAATTTTTACTTAATATTGCCTTTGATGGCCTTTTTCGTATCTATCTTACCTCAATTCAATAGATATTGAATCTGCTTGGCTTTAATTGGCTGTATCTTTGATTGAACTTGCTTTAGACGGCTACACTTTGAACCGATCTTACCTTAATTGGTTAAATTTTCACGAATCTTACCTTGAATAGCTGGATCTTGAATATATCTTGCTTCATTTGGCTGGATCTTGAATCAATCTTTCATTTTGGATGTATCTTAGATAATAAAGTGATTTAATAGATTGTGTTTGCCTTAAATGGTTGAATTTTTACTTAATCTGGCTTTTGATGGCATTTTTCGTTTCTGTCTTACCTTAATTCAATGGATATTGAATCTGCATTGCTTCAATTGGCTATATATTTGGACAAGCATTAGACGGCTAACCTTAATTAGTTAAATTTGTTCTTGGATAGATGTAAGTTAAATCTATTTTGCTTTATACGGCAAGATCTTGAAACAATCTTTGATTCTGGATGTATCTTACATAATAGAGAAAAATTGTCAATTGGGTTTGCTTTAGATGGTTAGATGTATGTTTGATTGAACTTGCTTTAAATTGTTAAGATTTTAAATCCATCTCAACTCAATCGGGTGAATTTTCAATTAATCTTGTCTTAGTTAGCTGGATTTTGATTAAATTTTTCATTTTTGGATGTATCTCACATGATAAGGCAAAATTTCATTAGGATTTGTGTTATATGATTGAATTACAACCTAATTTTGCTTTATATGACTAAATTTCAAATTACCTTAATTCAATGGACATTAAATCTGCCTTTCTGTTTTTGGCTTTATCTTTGAATCTTGCCTTGAACATCTGGATCTTGAATCTATCTTGCTTGTTATGGCTAGATCTTGAATAAATCTTTCAATTTGGATATATATCACATAATAGCGTAATTTAATCTTGCCATTGATAACTTTTTTCTTACCTTTTATCTTACCTTAATTTATAGGTTGTATCCTTGATTGAAATTGCATTAGACGGCTAGATTTCGAATGGATCTTACCTAAATTGGTTAATTTTCAACGAATCTTGCCTTGGACTTCTGTATCTTGATTCTATCTTGCTTGTTATGGCTAGAAATCTTTCATTTTAGATGTATCCTACATAATAGAGCAAAATCATCAGTTGGATTTGCTTAAATGACTGATTTTAGTATCTATTTTACCTTGATTCCCGAGATATTGAGTCTGTCTTGCGTCAATTGACTGTATCTTTGAGTGAACTTGCTTAAAATTGTTAGATTTAAGTCCATCTCAATCGGTTGATTTTTCAATTAATCTTGCCTTAATTGGCTGGATTTTGAACCCATCTTGCTTTATTTAGCTGAATCTTAAATCCACCTCATCTTACGTAATTGGATATCTTTTAAATGTTGCTTTAGTTGACCAAAACTTTCAGTAATGTTGTCTTAGATGGCTGGTTCTTCAATCGGTTTTGATTTAGTTGGCATGAATATCTGATTCATTTGACTCACAAAACTGGTTCTTCATTGATCTAAATCGATTTCTCATTTGATACCTGCTTTTTTTAATTTATCCTGCCTCAGACAACTAGATATTTAGATATTTTATCTCAGATATATCTATGCTCCATTAACCTTGCCATATATCACTGATTTCCAGATCAATTAAATTCATTAATCTTGCTTTAAATAGTTCAAACTTTGAACAATCTTGCCCTAGGTAGCTGAGTCTTAAATCGATTTTGCCTTAATTGGCTGTAAAATTTAATTAACATCGCCTTAGTTGGATACTAAATCTTTATTGCCTTAGTTCTCTGATTCTTAGATGAATCTTGCTTTAGATGATTGTATAATTGCTTAGCTCGAACAGCTATATCTTAAATAATTTTGTACCTGAATTAACGATTCATTTTTGCTTTCTTTGAATAGTTACATTTTAATTAATTTTGTTTTACAAGGTTCGACTTAATTCCAAATGAATCTTCTCTTAGTTGCATGGATTTTAAATCAATTTTAAATGGATGTATCTTTCATTGGTCTTGCCTTAGATAACTGAATCTCAAATGATTGAATCTCAGATTAATCTTGCCTCATATAGTTAGACCTTGCATCGATCTTTCTTTTTAGTAGTTGAATGTGTCAGTTATCTTGCCTCAAAGAGCTGAAGCTTTTATTTATTTAGCATTTGGTGGATGAATGGATCATTGCTTGATCTTGCCTTGAAAGCTATGCTCTCGAATGGAACTTGCCTTGGCTAACTATAGCTTTGAATAATCTTGCCTTAGATAATTGGAACTTGAATCGATATTTCATTTGGTTTTTGAATTTTCGACTAATTTTTAATCTTGCCTGGTATAATTGAACCTCTAAATGATCCTGATCTAAGTTGTTAGGTTCCTCATTGATTTTACATTAAGTAAAAGTATTGCCTTAATCTTGTCAAAAAGCTAGTTCTAGGAAGGTGACTTTTTATATATTTTGCCTTGAATAGCTAGATTTTTTTTATTTTGCTTTAGTGAGCTAAATCTTTAATAGAGTGAGCCTTAGATGCCTGTTTCTTCTTTTAATCTTGCCTAAAATTGCTAGAGCATTGATTAATTATGGGGAAATAAGTTTTTCATCTGTTTCGTCTCAATTTAGTGTATTTTTGATTGATCTTGCTCTAGTAAGCTAGATCTTTACTAGATACTAAGTTTCCAATTTTCCCTAAAGTGGAAACTAACCTGTTGAAAATTTCAGAGCCAAGCGATAAAACGTAAAATAAAATTTAAAAACAACCTACAATTCACTCAAGAAGAAGATAAATTATTACAATGGAATTCTGGAGCCCTTTAATAAAATTTCATGAATATATAACCTCAAACATATTAAAATGCAGTCATTTCAATACAATTTTGGTCCTTCACTTTCATTTGTACTGCAAGTGTGAATTAAAATCGAAAGAAACTTTCCAAAAAAGTTGAAATCTAATTTTGTATCCTTAATTTCAAAACACCCCTCGTTTATTTTTAGAGTTTGTAAATTTTATTGAGAAGTAGATTCAGACATACTATTATTTCGGTCCGTATCATTTGAATCTAATTTGAATTTTTTGTGTATATCTGTTATCTTTCACAATAAATATTATATGAATAAATTTATTTTATATGCAATATGTTTTCATTTCATATAGATCCATCGTAGATATAGATTGTTATTGTATATATATAATATTTTCAACATGACAACTTACCCTCTTAATTTGGAAGTGATCTGATTTGAGAGTTTCTTGGATCTCTTGATCTTGTCTGGAGGGTTGAGCAACAGAGTTGCGGAAATTGTCTAGAACGCCTTTAAATGTGAACTTCTTCATAACTTCACGTCTGTCGTCCTTCTCACGCCTCATCACACCATACTTTGGTAAAATACCCGATAGTTAAAAACAATTTACCTCGCGAATTTAAATGATTATTCAAAAAATTTCTATGCCATCTGCGAAATTACACCACTCTGCAGCAAAAATATCGACTAAAATGAAGCTTAGCTTGTAGTACGTCGCGTAAAGTCTGGAATATATACAATGCGCTTCGAAAACCCGGACTTTTAGCAATTATATTCAAAAGGAACGCGTCGCGACGACCTCTACTCTAGCTGTTCTCACCAACTTACGGCACTCTCGCAAAAAAGTCGATATCAGAATATCCGCACTGATTTCGCACAGTTTCGAAAGCTGCGCTAAAAGGACCTAACCTAAAGCGCAAGCCGAAATTTGCACCACTATTGTTTCTCACGAAATAAATATCAAAATACACCCCCGACAGCAAGGATTGGCTAGATAAAAACAACCTAACGTTCCCTACGTTTATCTACATACACATACCTTGACAGATCGATATGAGTCAAAAATACCACATGTTGCTTATGATTTAAATTAAACAATCTTATCTATTTCCGTCTTTTTCTGTTACATGCAACAGAAAGAGATAAACGAGCGTTGATAGGATAATGCGACACAACCTGTTAGCTACGTAGTAGGACCGGCTCAAGCCAATCGTTCTGTTATCGTAATATTACTTTCAATAATTTTGTTTTCTACTAACAAAAATTGTTTGAAATAAATTAAATTTATATGTTAAGCTTTGCGTGATATGTAGTAAAATATCGATAGCTAAGTGAAATTTTCTTTGATAATATTTTATGTCCCCTTGAGAATGAAATATAAAGAATAAATTAAAACAATACGTTCAAATATAGCACACTTTTGATCAAAATGTTTAATCCAATCTAAAAAATATTTGCCAAGGAATTAACCACAAGTGAATAATAACATTACCTCTTCTTGTTTTATCTGTGCATAATTCAAATTTTTTTTACCCCATTCATTCCATATTTTATCTTTTTGATTTTAAATAAACTATTACTTTTAATTTTCAAACCGTGTATCCATTTAGACGAAGGTTTTAGTCGACTTCATGAAATACGTTCTGTTCATAACTAATTTCATATCCCGATTAAATTATTCCACCCAATACCATTTTATAATGGATATTTTTTCTATAAAACTTACAAGTTCCATATCTCATCAGCTTCTGGCAATTTTAGGAACTTTTTTCAATCTGACACCTAGATATTTATAAATATCAATTTCCATTCATGTACTTGTTATAATATCTCAAAAGATTATTATCAATTTGTATTATAATTACTTTAATGATTAATGTTGTTATTAAAATCGTTGTTCCTTAGTACGGCTCTATACTTCTGTTTGTTACTGATACTGTGCTGAAATAATCTACACCAATACCATTGCGGAGTATATATTTTGTGAAATATCGATATCAAAACATTTCATTTTTTTATGCTTAGATAATGTAGTAGTAGTAGAAAAAAAGATATAAGATATAAGAAATGAAAGTTACGTTGGAAATCGATTTATCTTTCTAATAACTTTTAACTTGTGGTAGCACTGCGTTAATACATAACAACAACAGCTGATTCATTAGAAAAATAAAAACGTCATAGATTAATATTTTTATACCTAGTAAATATTATTTTAAGTTAGATTAAGTCTGAAAATGTTTTTCAAAATATTTATAAAAAATTGTTCATTGTTGTATTATCAACGAGAACAAAAAATCACCAGATTACGGTAATTATAGGTTATTTGAAGCGGGCAATTTGAATTAGATTAATTTTTTTGTAGAAAATTTGGAATGTCTTTTACAGCAGCCGCATCAATTTTCACATCTCTATCCAAACATTCTTTAGATATTAATGAATTTATGGCACAACCGATCACGCCATTAGAAAAATTATCTTCTAACCCAAACGATATGAAAACAAAAATGGAACTGATGATTTTGAAAGTACAAAAAGAATTTTGTAGTTCTCTGGAAGCCGAAGAAAATTGTAATAAATTCATCGTCGACCGATGGGAAAGGAAAGAAGGAGGTGGTGGCGTAACATGTGTTTTGCAAGATGGAAAAGTATTTGAAAAAGCTGGAGTAAATATATCTGTAGTTCACGGGAATTTGCCACCTGGAGCTGTTGCTCAGATGCGCTCTAGAGGTAAAAAACTCGAAAATGGACAGCTACCTTTCTTTGCTGCTGGTATAAGTGCAGTCATTCATCCTGTAAATCCAATGGTACCGACAATACATTTCAACTATAGGTATGTTTTTAATATATTTATATAGGCGCTGCATTAGTAAAATCGTTCCAAACGGCATTTTTCTATAATCATAAAAAATTTTTTTACATAATTCAACTTAATTTTTCTCTAACTTTGATCCTATACAGTTTGAGATAATTTTCAAATAAAGGCGTTTTTCTAATGAATTTTATTATCATTGTTACTGTTTTATATCACTTTTATTTGGTTTAGGTCGTTTACAAATCAAAATAGTTCCTTTTTGCTCATATGACACATTTTTTGGGGTCAAAAGTAGGATTTTTTAGTAGCTATTAGCAGATCTATGCCAGTCAGTTTTATGCATTCTAAAAACTCTTTCAATTGCCAGGGAGGGACAAATACTAGTTACTTTACACTCTAAAACGATTAAGCAAGTCTCCATATGATTGATGAGAACGATTTTGGTATAATTTATCAAAGTTTTGTGTAAATTTGCTGTGCTTTCATATGAAATGTTATCTAATATGTTTAGTATATAACGAAACAATTCATGAAGGGATATTTCTCTTTTATAAACCAACAAAAAGCGTATAATACCCGGCAAAAAACGATATCAAGGCATATTCTAGCCAGCCCCGGCCCCCAGAGGCTTCTTTTTATTTCCTCGGCTCGGGAGATAACTGAAAGGACAATATTTGGTGGCCCTTGACAAGATTTGAGTCTCCTAGATAATATATTAGGGAATATTTTCCTTTGAGATGATTGTTCTCCAATTACTAGCCTCAAAGATGGTGTTTGAACCAAATGCCAATCTTCTAGATGAAGTTTCAACAAAATTCTTCCTTTTTAGATGAAATTTTAATAAAATCCTAGTTTCTTATTCAATTGTTTTTTGACTAAACCCCAACATCTAACACAAATTTTCAATAAATTTGTCTCCTAGATGCTGTTTCATCAATTATTAGTCCCCGCCATTTGGAGACCCTGGACAAGATTAGGGCCTATGAAGTGGTAATGTCAGTTGGAGATTTCTATACCACATGGAAATATTGATGTCCTAAGTTTATTCGCACTGGAGGATCGTTTTTTGAAGTTCCATTCAGATCAATAAATTTCTTAAATCTAGGCATTACTTTCCGCACATACCCTGTATTTACAAAATAAAATCATTCTATCGAACATCAATTAACTTGTTTTCAAAACATAATGGCATTAATGCTTCATTACCAATTAGTATGTTTTTTTCCGAAAAATTTGTAGGTATTTTGAAGTAACAAGTGGTGATGAAGTTCAATGGTGGTTTGGAGGCGGTACAGACTTAACTCCTTATTATTTGAACACCGCAGACGCCGTACATTTTCATAAAGAACTCAAAGACGCCTGTGACAAACACGACAAAACTTATTATCCCAAATTTAAGAAATGGTGTGACGATTATTTCAATATCCCTCACAGAGGTGAAAGGAGAGGCGTCGGTGGTATTTTTTTCGACGATCTAGATACACCCAATCAGGAACATTGTTTTGAATTTGTTAAAAGCTGTGCTAACGCTGTGATTCCTTCTTACATTCCATTAGGTATCTGTGCTTCTTTTTAAAATGACTAACCGATTGTTTATCGACTGATTGTTACAGTACAAAGACACAAAATGACGAAATACACAAACGTCGAAAGGGAATGGCAGTTACTTAGAAGGGGAAGATACGTAGAGTTCAATTTGATCTATGATAGAGGCACCAAGTTCGGTTTATACACTCCAGGTGCTAGATACGAAAGCATATTAATGTCGTTGCCTTTAACTGCTGTAAGTAGCGTTAATAATAGTTATTGAAAATTTTTGTAGATGTTTATATTTTTAGAGATGGGAATATATGCATGAACCAAAGGAAGATTCGCCTGAAGGTGAACTTTTAAAAGTACTGAGGAATCCTAAGGATTGGGTTGATTGTACTTGTGAAAAATGATGGATTGACAAGAATTTTCAATAGAAATAAATTAATAACAGATAAAATACAAAGAACGAGAGTGTTGTGGTGAATATTTGATTTTTGGTGGTTAAAATGGAAGGTTTTTGTAATGTAATTGATGATAAGGACCACAATTTATTCATATTCACTCTACTGAGCCCGTATGTTTCCCTTATAACTTTCACACTATACATAAAATTCAAGTACTCTACATTATAATAGAATCTAACATGAATTCAACTCTTTCACTCTTTCAATAAGAATCTTAGTCATCTAGGTTCTTTTTTTAGTAAATTCTTATCTTCCAGAATACTTTTTAGAGAAATTCCAGCTGCATAAATAATTTTTGAAAAAATTCTAGGTTACTAGAAGATTTTTTAAGAATTTTTAGCGTCTTGGATTATTTGTGAATAAATACTAGCAAACCGGATAAATTTTTAAATTTTTTTGATGTCCTAAGTGATTCTTCAACAAAATTTTAGCCTCCTAGATGATATTTCAATCATTGCTAGGCTCTTAGTTGAGTCTCAACCAAAATTATAGCTTTCTGGATTATATTTAAAAAAATATTCACTTTTTAGATGAATTTTTTTTGGTTTCTAGACTCAAAAATGGTTTTTCAACAAAATCGTACTCCTCTAAATGAATTTTAAATAAAAGCATTGTCTTCTAGTTGATTTTTCAAATATAAATAAACTTTCTAAATGATTTGTCATAAAATTTTTGCGTGTTTCACCCATTTTTCAATAAATTTTAGCTCTCTTGGTGATTTTTCAACCATTGCTAGCCTCTTCATTAATTTTCAACCAAAATCATAGCTTTCAGGATTATATTTAAAAAAATATTCATTTTTTAGACGAATTTTTTTCAGTTTCTAGCTTCAAAAATAGTATTTCAACAAAATCATGCCCTCCTAGATGAATTTTAAATGAAATCCTTGTCTTCTAGTCAATTTTTAAAGTATAACTCAATTTTATTAATAATTTTTCATCAAATTTTTGTGTATTACACCCATTTTTCGATAAATTTTAGCCCCCTAGGTTTTTCGACAATTACTAGCCTCTTAGTCAATTTTTCACAATAATCGTAGCTCAATAAACTGTATTTCTTCTTAGATGATATTTCTCTAGTTACTAGCCACAACAAATGGTTTTAAAAGAATATCATACCCATCTTATTTAATTTTTGACAAAAACCCTCGGCTACTAGACAGTTTTTCAACCAAATCCCAACCTTCTAGAAGATTTTTCGACAAATTTTATTGTAATACACCAATTTTCAAAAATGTTTAGTTCCCTATGATGTTTCAATATTTATTAGACGATTTTTCTTCTGTTGCCAACCTTAGATATAGTTTTTTTTAAATAAAATCATACCCATTAGATGAATTTTCAACAGAATCCCACTCTCCTAGATGATTTTTTGATGAAATTCTTAATTATTGAACTAAACCCTAACCTTAATGGTTTTTCAACAAATCTTATCGTCTTCACTCAATTTTCAACAATTTTTAACCCTCTAGAAGATATTTAAATAATTGCTACCCACTATCTTATTTTTTTAACCAAATTCTAGCCTTCTAGTTGGTATTTTAGAAAATATTTTCCTTTTTGGATGAATTTTCTCAAGTTTACTAGCCTCACAGATAGTTTTCCAACAAATTTTAATGCCCTGGTTAATTTTTTCACAAATAATAGTTTTTCTATATGGTAATCAATAAATCCTACCCCATTAGATGTTTTTTTAACAAATCATAGCGACCTACACCAGTTTTTAACACGTGTTAACCTCCTAGATAGTTTTTCAACAATTATTAGCCTCATAGATGAATTATCAACAAAATCCTATCCTCCTGGGTTATTTTTCTCCTAATCTTTGCCTCCTTGATGATTCTAACGTACTAAATAATTTTTGCAACAAATAAGAGTGATTTTTCATCAAATATCAGCCTTCTAGATTATTATTCAACAAATACTGGCCTCCTGGGTGCTTTTTCTTCAAAACATAGCTTCCTAAGTGATTTTCCTCCATTCTTAGCCATCTACATGATCTTTCAACGAATTCTATTGTCTTTTGCTAACAAATAATAACTTCCTGGATGATTTTCCCATAAATCATAACCTCTTTAATTATTTTCATACAAAACTCACCCTTCTACATATTTTTTTCAACAGATCCTAGGTTTTTGGCTTATTCCTCTTCGAATCTAGCTTTGTAGATTATATTTTAAAAAATCCTGGCCTCGGAGGTGATTTTTCTTCAAATCTCAGTTGCCTAGAGTATTTTTCAACAAATCATAACCTTCAAAATGATTTTTCTAACCTAACCTAACTGCCTAGATAAATTTCCAATAAATCCTAGTGTCTTATAGGTTTTTTAACCAAAATCTATCGTCCCGTTGGAAATTCTCAACTCGTACTTAATTTTTCTCGAAATCCTAAACATTTTTCACCAAATCCTAGCCTCTCATATAATTTTTTTTCGAAACCCTAACTTCTTTGGAAACATATAATCAATCCCAAAACTATTAGCATCACTCAAAATAGTATAAAAAGAATAAAAAACACTTTTATGACAAAAATTTAGGATAAATATTCACTACTATATTCAATGAGTATAATTAATATTTTATGTGAGCAATCCATTTCAAATGTTAAAAAATCATTGTTATTTTGTGAATAAAACATTGGGTTAATATGTTACACAAAGTATTATATTTTTAACCAATCATTGAAAAAAAATTTGTAAGAACGATGGTATTAGACAAATATTCAACGAGAGGAGCGTAGTTTTCTTTAAAATCTCTAATGAAATTGACAGAAAACTTTGAAACCCTATTATGAAAGCAAAAGAATTCATCAGAAAAATATTTTATTTAAAACTTTTATGTATTCCCTAATAACAACAACGCCAATTCCTCTGCTTCCTTTACGGAAAGTGAAGAATTCATTTCTTTAATTTTATGTTTCTTTTTCTTTTTCAAAACAGTTTGTAAATCGTCAATTTTCTGTTCTGGTAACCTCTTTTTAGTTCTGAAACAAAAATAAATTTATTAACAACCAAAAAAAGGTATTTTTTAGTACAATAGGAACTAAATTGATAACTTGATTGAAAATTCAGTGTGAAAAATGCCAAAAACTTTCTGAAATAGCAAAGTAATATATAAATTTCATCACTCACTTCTTTTCTTTACTCTTATTTGTTTTCAACTTTTCTTCTTCAATATCATCTTTTAAACGGTCTATTTCCACTTCAGTTTTTTCACCATAAATTTGATCAGGATCTGGTAACCAATCCATATCTGGTACATCATCACTATCACTTTCACCAAAATCATCTTTAACTTCTTCTTTTTTCTTTTTCTCTTTCAATTTTCTTTTTTCTTCTTTATGTTTCGCCTTCACTTTCTCTTTAAACAATTGTTTATCGAATTTATCTTCTTCCCGTAACACCTAAAACAAATTTTAATCAAAATTTCTAACCTCTGTATAAAAATCGAAAAAATTTTCACCTTTTTAGCTTTTTCTATATCAATTCCACCGTCGCTCTCATTTTCGTATTGCTGAGCTAATTCCGATTTCTTTTCTTTAGCACTCTGCACTGCTTGACCTTCTTCGTCAAATAATATCTTTTTATTCGGCACTATTTTTTTCTTCAAGATTTTTTTAGCCGCTGCTGCTTTGCTAATCGGTTTCTTCTTCGAGATTCTACCTAAATTTAAATCTGCTATTTCTTTATCCGTTGGTAGATCGATGTCGTGATTTTTCCTTTTAACCGTAAACATCTCGTCATCATTATCGTCACTTTGATTGTCATATAATTGAAATTCGTTTGAAGATATTTTCAAATTTTCATCTTCGCTTACACCAGAATCAGAATTATTTTTATAACTTTCGTTGTCATTATCCACAAAATATTTTTTAGTATTTTGATTGTTATTAGAAAAGTTTGTTTGTTTTTGTTTTTCTATTCTGGCATTCATTCTTTGTAGAAATCTTATTCTAGGTGGTATGGCTAAACCTAAAGATTTAGAAAACGCGTCTGTGTCTAAAGCTTGTACGTCGAAAACTTCTTTATCTTTCATTAAAAAAACTGCTTTTACGTAAGATATGAAAGCCCTTTGTGCTGTATCTTTAAGAGTTGGATCCTTTGCCAAAAAGGCTTCCATTTTCCTTACTGGATTATTCAGTTTATCAGGATTAATACTAGAAAAAAAATTTATAAAAAATTATTATAAATCAGGAAAAGCTCCAAAAAAATATTTATTTCTTATAAAAAATGTGTGCAAATACAGTTTTTTTTCAAAAGTGTAAGGAAAACATTTGTCTATGATCAAGGATGTAATTTTTCTAGCGTACAATCAAACATTCAAAGAAAAAACCCAAAAAATTTTTCATTCATCAATATCCACAATGAACATTTCACTGCTATTTCGATTCAATTTAAATCGATTATTAACACATGAGATTGTGACATAAGAATATATAGTCATACTATGTCTTCTTTTCTACTACCACACTCATTGATCTCCACAACAAACTTTTTACTATTATTTCGATTTAACTAAATCGATTATCGCACTAGAGAATATAACATAAGAATGTATGGTTATATTATGTTTTTTTTTTAACCCTCATATGATATTTTAGTGTACTTACTCTATTTCATCAATTGGAATTTTTTTCTGCTTGAGTTTTTCCACCATTTTAAGTTCACTGGGTAATAAAATCAACAAGCTCTCCCCTCCTCTGTGATATCTGGCGGTCCTACCTACTCTGTGTATATAAGTTTCTGGATCTTCGGGACAATCCATTTGAACAACCCAATGCACTTCAGGAAAATCTAGACCGCGAGCTGCTAAATCTGTACAAAACAAAATAGCCGATTGTTTTCTACAATAACTTTCGTAAATATCCATCCTGCGGAGTTGGTGTAACGTTCCGTAAAGTGCCATCAAACTCGTACCAGGTCTTAACCTAAAATTTTATAACATAACCTCGAAAACGTTCTTATAATGTAAACAAATGTCAACGACTGTTTGCAACGGTGCAATTTTGATAATTTTAGAAAGCTTTTGAGGCGTTTCTTTGTGTTTTAAATTTAGAGTTGTTTTTGTGTATCAAACAAAGTATTTTTAGGTAGTATTTTTTAGTAATTGTGAAAGTCGAAAAGTTACCAACCACATTTTTATCAAGGCCATATTGAGTCGAGGTTCAATCTGTCTCCCCTTCACATTATAGTGAAAAAAAACACAAGGATCAAAATCAAAAATTTTTATGATAACTTATTACAGTGCCGAAATTGCTGTAATAGAAATCTGATTCAATATTAATTTTATAAAATATTACATCACCCTATTTGTTTTATTTTTTTATCAACTCAAAACAACTAGAAAAATTTCAAGATTTATTTAACTTTGTTTTTCTAAATTTTATTGGTAAATTTCTGCCCAATTACCCTCCTTTCCAGACATAAACAAAAAGAATTATACAACGTTACACCCAGATGAACTTTTTTTTATATGAAAATAATCTTCCCATGTATGGATCAGGATGGGGCATAGCAAAGTAACTGCAATGTTAAATATCCTTGGCAACATAATGAGAGCACTAGATAAGGAAGATACTGTCATATATGTCTCCTTCAATTAATCCAAGGCATTTGATGTGTTGGAACATTATCTCCTTCTTTCAAAGCTGAGATATCTGGGGTATGACGACATATCTTGTAATAAGGCATACAGATTAGAGTTCATCTGAGACTGGCAAAATAGTATCTGGTGTACCAAATGGCTCAATATGTGACCCATTTGTGTTCCTCGAATATATTTTTTATATATGTGACAGTATCTTTCACACCCACATTCAATCATATGCTGATGACACTCAAGTCCTGCACTACTTTGATCCTGCAAATCCAAAAGCAGCAGCTACACACCTATATAGAGATCTGTTAGGCATATTCTACTGAGCATAATTTAAAGCTGGATGCAAATAAAACTGAAGTTTTGCTAATTTGTTCTCAGAGATGAAGAAATTTTGCAACAAAATTTAAAATTTAATTTGAACTGTGGGATGTTGGTATTCAAACAATTTGCTAAGAACTTAGGACTAATTCTGGATGTAGACTTGAAGTTTGAAGAACATTTAAAGATATTTTTAGTCACAAATGCCAGAAATTGCAAACCTTCACTTCATGTGCCTTTTAAAGAAAGTGGGGAATCTGACGACAAAATCAGATAAGTGAAAAAACTTGTTGAAACAAAATTAAAAAAAATTTTTCGTGCCCTGGCAGCTGCTCTGCATGCCACTGCCCAAGGCCAGCTTTGATGTGTATATTGTATACTTTGTAAAATGTATTTTGTACACATATGGAACAAATACATTATTTAATATATACAAATTTATTATTATTATTTCTGCCCAATTACCCTCCTTTCCAGAGATAAATTGCTTTTAAAATAAAAAGAATTATACAACATTACAATTTTCACATAAACTCCTAATTTTTAAAATATTTGTACAAAGAACAAAAATATACTTACTTGCTAAATATTTCAAAAGTATATTTCACTTGTTTACAGCTCGAAAAGAACACCATGATTTTTTTATGTGGATGATTCTTGAGAAAACTCCACAGTACTGATATTTTATCCTTAAGTTCGCAGACTACATAAGTCTGTGAAAGCTCCTTTGGTGTGCTGTGTTCTAAATTCTCATGTACGCTTATATAACAAGGATCAACTAAACTTAATCTTGCTAAATCTCTCACAGATTTAGTTTGTGTAGCTGAAAATAAAAGAGTTTGTCTTTTGGGGGGTAAATTAGCGATTATAGCGTTCATAGTTTGTTCAAAACCCATATCCAGACATCTATCAGCTTCATCAAGTATTAATACTTTCATATTGACGCAATCTAATAGAGGATTTTCATCCATGTGCTGTAAAAGTCTTCCGGGAGTACATATTATAATGTTGCATTGATCCATTCTATTTCTTTCAAATTTTAAATCTTTACCGCCTATAATCAAACCAGCTGAGAATCCATGGTGTTGTCCTACTTTACGAAGCATTTCAAATATCTGATATGCTAATTCTCTGGTTGGGGTAATTACTAGTGCCCCTATTCCATCTAATCTTGTCCATTGGTGACGAAATAAAATCTCCAATAGTGGTATCAGAAAAGCTAAAGTTTTCCCCGAACCTGTTTGTGCCGCTCCTAACACGTCTTTACCTTGTAACGCGAGACCGATTGTCTCCCTTTGGATTTCCGTTGGTTTGTGATACCCAGATTCCCGAAGACCCTTGAGAGTTTGTGAAGATAAAGGAAAATCCCCAAACTTTTTAATTTGACTGGTATCAATCTGAAATAAGACATTAAGATTTCAAATTTAGATCGTACTATGATCTATATGAAGAAATTGTAAAACGTGGAGAAAATTAAGTTTATAAAGTAAATAAATTCGAACTTACTGTTTCATATTTATCCACTAATTGTTTAATAACAACAGATTCTGGTAGATTTTTCTTTTTACTTTTGGAAAAAACTTTAACTTTTGTTTTACTTTTATTAGATTTTTCTGATTTCTCTTGTTTTGACATTTTGAGAGAATTAAGTTTGAGGTTAAGTATTTGTATCACACATGGAAGATAAGTAGTTTAATTGTAAGGGTGCAGTGTACCACAGATAAAAAAACGATCGCTAAAATAATAACGTCAAAGAGAAAATTAAATTAAATCCTGCAAAATATTGAAAAATGTATAGCTTAATAGTTGAATAAAACTGTTATAAAGTAATGCAGCAAATTTTAAAAATGAAAAATATTGTTGAGCGAAATATTTCAAAATTCGCCTACATTCAAATACTCAAGTACTACTTCAGAATTTCGATTTGATGATCAAAATACGCAAATATTACTACCAAAAAGTGAATTAAGCAAGTAGGACTCAAAATATAACATGTCCGATTCTTATCATATATCAATTTTCTATGGTAATCGATGAACCATTCGATGTTATTTAATTATTCTATTTCATTCATATATTGATATCGAAATGTCAATTGTCAATTTGTGTTAAGTTTAATTTTGTCAAAACCAAACAAAAATATGATTCATTGTGTGTAAAGTATAAATTAAAAAAAATTAAAAATGGCAGGTTTCATAGTAATATCTTCAGATTTCGTTAATGTACACATCTCTACCTCAAAAGATGACATATCGTTCAACGAAAAGCGGTTTTCTAAGGATTTAACTATCTCAGATCTTAAAGTATATAACTCGGCATACATAATAAATTACAATATAATGTATGATTATTTTAGGCAAAACTTGAATTAATTACCGGCGGTAGTTGTAATACAATGCAGATTCAAGCCTTCGATAAAGACAACAAATTTATTTGTTCTTTAGATGATAATAATGCTTTACTTGGTTCATATCCATTAGATGATGGTATGCGTTTACATGTAGTCGATAATTTCATTATGAGAAGTGAGCTCGATTTTGAAAATATTCCAAAATTTGAACTGTCTCAAGATGAATATGCCAAAAAGGGAGACACTGTACGATCTTTTTTGTTAAAGAATAAATTAGGTAAGTTATTATATCAAGTTTGGTCATAATTTAATTTATAAAAAAATTTTAACTTAAACATATTTAATTAAGACTCAAAATATTTATATGTAATTATGTTCAACATTTTTAACAATCTAGTACTTATTAACCAATAATTTTTTTACAAAATGAATACAATGAGAAGCATAAAATCTTGAAGTGTACATTAAGGAATATTCACTTTTCGAGGTTATGTTTTTGACGTCACTTTGTGTTCATAAACTGATTAAGAATCAGACCCGCAAGCAAAGCTAATGTTAACTTTCCTTGTTTTTTCCGGTATTGAGAGTTGTTTTGTTTTTTTTTCTCTTATGGTGTTAAGAGAAACTCTAATCAGAATGTACTACATTTTCCTTCAATATTTTTTATAGCCTTCTTTCTCCAATTTTTACTACATCTCCAGTTCCCAAACCATGTCTCCACTGTGTTTATAGTTCGGATTACACATGGATTTAACATTCGTTCTTCCTTTGTCCTGCTCACAAACATTCTTCTCATAGACCCAAAAATCTTAAACTTTGACCATCACTGCATAAAACTCTTTTCCACTCTAGATGTAGGGGAAATCTTGAAGATTTTTATGTTATATTAGGTAAATATAATGAAGAAAATATCCAAAAAAAAGAAAAACTGGAAAAAGAAGAAAAAGCTTTAGTTGAAAGTATAAAAATAGGTTCTCGTTGTAAGGTATCAGTTCAAAATTGCCCTGATAAATTAGGTACTGTAATGTACGCCGGATCAATCGAAAGCCTTTCTGGGTATTGGATTGGTGTTAAATATGATGAACCTTTAGGAAAAAATGATGGAAGGTGAGTTGAAATTGTGTATCTGGCAAGATGAGTGAACTTTTTTTTATTTCTTCAGTTTTAAAGGGAAGAAATATTTCGACTGTCCTGATAAATATGGAGCTTTTGTAAAACCTCATAGTGTAACTTGTGGAGATTTTCCGGTCGAAGATTATGATTTAAACGAAGAAATTTAAAACACCATATCTAATAAAAATAATTACAAAACGTGAAGCTTTTTATACATAATTTTGTTGCGAACTTGATGTCATTTTTTAATAAAAACTATTTAATCAAAGTTTTGAATTCATTTAAATAGTAAACCCATCATAAAATAACTTAAAGAGTTATAGTTGAACACGTGACGGTTGTTAATCCAGAAGGTTGTTGAAAACTAATAAGATTGTAAGACACGATTATTCAAAAATGTGTAATTCGAGTCGATTAAAAGACACACACATATATATATATATATATATATATATATATATATATATATATGGCAACATCTTCACTTCAAACTGCATGAATCAAGTAGCAGCGCCGATTGGTTGTATCTTCAGTTCGGATTGATTAGAGACTCTGAACAATGAGTCATTACGCCATTTTGAAGAGACCCAACAAAGTCAACGTTTTAGGGCCCTCTCTTGCCAGCCATAAGGGATGCTAATTTCGGCGGAGATGTAATTCAATATTCGTGGTATTAGCCAGGAAAGTAGTTTTCTCCTTTGAGGAATGGCAAGTGTTTTTAATTACTGAACATGATCAGTTGTTATAAAATGTGTAAGTTATAAATATACCAAGGGTGTATTGATGATATGATTTAATTACGCTCTAACGAATTGAAGCCCCCTCATCTTTAATCAACATAACGTGAAGGGATGAAAAAAACAAAGTAACTAAGGGTCGGTTTTATAGTTCGGTTGACAAAAGGTTGAGATTTAACTGTTATGTTACTTCGTACCATGCCATTACCTTTTTGGTTTATAATTAAATGATGTTTAAGTTCACTTGAAATTTTGGTTAATAAATCAAATTGAAAAAGATATGTTCAACGAACTTGGTTACTGTGTAACCAGCGCCCTCTAGGAGAGTCAAACATAAAAACAAATGCATTAGATATATCAGCTTCCAAAACATATTCATATAAAATTTCAATCCAATGTTGCCAGTAGTTGCGACAAAATCATAAGAAATGACGTTTATCTTGAATACGGATGGCGTTATGAAAATTTTTCACTAAGCAAACCTCAAATATTTTTCAGTGTTCTATACATCCTAGAGACGGGGTAACCATTTTTTAAAACACCCTGTAATGGGGTATATTCGGAAATAAATCGCGTGTGGGGCTATGGAAATCACCATTTCAACATCGGATTTTATAATTACGAGGTCTGGATATTAAACAACGAGATTGGTTACGAAAAAGGGTTGTATTATAAAAATTATTCTACGTTCGAATGCTTCCCCTCCCTCGCCACATAACTTTCCATACGTTTTTCTCATTGATCGAAGCAGTGCAGGAAGTCTTCTTTGCTGAGGGCCTTTAGGAGCTCTGCCGTTTTTTGCTTTACCGCTTCCATCGACTCAAATCAGGCCCCTTTCAAAGCAGATTTTATCTTCGGAAACCAAAAAAAGTCGCCAAATCTAGTGAGTACGGTGGGTGTTCGAGAACTGGAGTGCGCTTACTAGCCAAATACTGTTTCACAGATAGCACGTTATGGACAGATGCGTTGTCGGCCCTTTTTATACGAACTCGTTCGCGCAGTGTTGCCAAAACTGACAAATAGTAAGTCTGGTTGACAGGCTTTACCTTTGGAACTCATTCAATCATCACGATACCGTTAATTTCGAGAAAAACGATCAGCATTGCCTTGAATTTTAAATTGCTCTCTCGGCTCTCACTAAAGCGCTTACACCACCCAAAAATACGCGCACGAGATAGAGTATTGACCCCATAGGCTTCTTGCAACAATTTATAGCACTCAGTTTTTTTTTTTTTTTTTAATTTAACGAGAAATTTGAGATTGATACGTTGCTCTTGTTTTTCGGCACGAGAACAGAACACGTTCGTTTCAAACACAAATATAATATATAGATACCCAACGCACTACTCGTCTTTTACCCCACACCGTCTAGGGCGCCCTCTAGGCGTGCAGTCTCTTTATTTAATAGCCAGTCCTCGTATTTATAAAAATGTGAGAAATAATGGAAACTAAAGTTTCGACAATAAATAGAATGCACTAAAAATACATCAGAATTACGAAATGAACTGATTAAATAAAATAGAACACACGAATTTTCATTCTGATATTTTATTTCTAGTTTGATTCTAGTAGATATGGAGGTTTTAGTAATTTTAATATTTGTTGCGTCGTCAGTTAGAAGTTTATATTTACCTGAAGGTAAGATTTTTTTCAAAAATATATTATATCCTTCTTAAAAAATATAAGTATTGGAATCATTATTAAAACACCTAATGTACAATATATATATATATATATATATATATATATATATATATACAGGGTTGTAACAAAATATAATATCAGAGATGATATAGATTTGCATTTGCTTATTATTATTTAAATAGGTATTGAAAAAAATAGATTTTTATTGATGAAATAGTATTTTATGATATTAATTGAAAATATGGGTTGTTTTTCATTTAATAGAAAAATCACCGGCTATTAAAAATGATACAACAGAAGAAATACAACACGCCGTTTGTAAAATATCTTCAAACGATTTGGAAGCTACTGCCAATGCCACTGTTTTTCGAGAATTAAAAGGAGTTTGCACTTCCGGTAAGTAAGGTGAATCTAAAATAGATGAGTGATCGATATTTTTTTATTAATTAAAATATATAACAATAAAACTATAAATTCTCCCTTATACATTTTATTACTTTATGTCACAAGGTTGTGTCGAAAATCTCTTTAATTATCCATTAAAACAAATTAAATTACAGTAAGACCCCCCGCGTAGAATACGTTCCAACAAAGTACTCGTAGAGCATTATACGAGGTTATTTGAAAATGTAAATAATAGGGTTACGGGAAGATTCTTCTTTTTCGTGCCGACTTCTACCGATGTTTGGCAACTATCATTTGATAGACTTTGATAGACTCTATTTTCCGCCGCATGAATTTGAAGCTTCTGGTATTTGGAACCATTCGCGTAGGTTTTTCAGCCAGGATTTTTTCTTTCTACCTAACCCTCTCCTACGTGTTTTTTGTCTTCCACGATAAGCTGTAGTAAACCGTATTTTTCATTCCGAAATATATGGCCTGGGTAGGACGCTTTTATTTTCTTAATAGTTACAAGCAATTCTAAATCTTCTCAGAACCTCCGTATTGGTTACTCTATCAGTCCAAGATATTCTTAAAATGCGTCTATACAGCCACAGTCCAAAAGCTTCTAATTTTGGCATTGTTGCTATTTTTAGTGTCCACCCTTCCACACCGTAAAGCTCCATGGAGAGTACGTAACATTTCGTGGTACCAATGCTCAGGTTCAGATTGCTAAAGAGCTTTCTCATTTTTATGAATGTGGATCTTGCCATTTCAATTCTGATCTTAATATGCAGGGTTCTATTCATCATTTATTGTATATCCCAAGTATTTGAAGCGGTGTACTCTCTCAAAGGGATCCGTTTCTATATACAGATCTACATTTTGTATTTTTCTCTTACCAATCACCAATCCGCATAGCGGAGATTGTTGATTGGTACACCGTTAATTTTGATGCCCTTATCACATTCTTCCATTGCCTCTATAAATATAAGCTCTGAGTACAAGTTGAACTGCAACGGCGATAGAATGCAACCTTGCCTCACTCCTCTAGCAATGCCTATGACCTGACTTTTCATGTCTCCATATTAATGTTTGATTCCAATATAGATTTTTTATAATCTGAATATCCTTGTTGTCGAGTCCTGAACGATATAATAGTTTGTCGTGGTTGATAGTGTCAAATGCTCAAATAATCGATAAAGCAAGCATAAACATCTTTTTGTTGATCTAGGCATTTTTGATTCAAGACCTGCATTAAAAAGAGGGGCTCCCGTGTCCCATAGCCGCTCTTCTAATTATGTTCTTATTCTGGAATGAATATTTCTTAAGAATACCTCCAGGGTGTGACTCATTAAGCTTATCAGGCGACTTTTTGGAGTTTGCTTCTTTGAGGAGTGTTAAAAACGTAGATTTCAACCAGTCGGATGGAATTTGACCATTATGTTTGGAAACCTAGCGCTGCCTAAAATTCCGGGGAATCCCCGGTTTGAAATAAAAGAGCGCTATACGAAACAGTGTAAAGCGGGGTCTAACTTTACTTACAAATTATTTTTTCGTTGAAGTTGAACTTGAAACAAGCATAAACGACATCAAGAAAACTATTATAGAAGAAATTCAACAAATTAAAAACATATTACGAGAAAATGGTTTTAATTTTCCCAAATTACAATTCGATTCGTCAAAATTATCTCGATCAGAAATTAGAGAAAATGGCAACGAAAATGTGAAAATGAAATCTATTAGAGAAATAAATAGTTCGATGTCTAGATTAGAGGAAATCATTATTTATAATAATACTGCAGTTGATTCTAATAAAGGAGGTATTTTTTTCTATTACTGGAGTATTGGAAACATTCAAAGTGTTTTAACGAAAAGGAAAATGTATATATCCAGTCCAATATTTCATATTCTAGGTGAGTATTTACATTTTTCTTAGTGTGACAGATTGAATTTCATATTTCAGCGTATATTAATCAAATTCATATCAAACTTTGATACGATTTTAAAATCCATATACCTAAAGGTGCAATTTCATGTTGACGCTTGCGGTGATTCCCAAAGTGGTCCAGGTGCACCCCCAGGAGTCCACGGGAAGCTCTGCAACAGGAATGCACTTGAACTTCCATAGTTAGATTCGATTTTTTAACTTCTGACTTAGAGTGTCCAATGAGGTTACGTGGTATAGTTTTGACAGGAGCACCATCTTGCATTGATGCAGCGTCAAAACTAAACATTGTTCAGATTTTTGAATCAGGTATTATAGCGAAAAACCTCAAGCTACATAGGCTTCTTGAATTAAACTGACAGCGCGATGGTGGTGACAGCCAAAAATAGCTTAGTATACATAATATACATTGCAATTATTCATATTTTGTTGTTTTGTGTATTTTCGTAGGTAATTAAAGTGTTTTAGTGCAGGGTTCCCAGCTTAGGGGTTTTCTCTCTAAATTTAGGGGGAAAATGTGGGATGGGATGTTTTTAGCGATGTTTATAACATTGTAAAGTTGCGTAACATAATATTGATTGAAATGATTATGGTTCGATCCACACTGCAACGGAATGTTGGATCATGCGCAACATTTCAACCATCCGCAAAAATGTTGAAATTATGTCTATGTCGATATGTATGATTCTAAAAAATCATTACTTGAATGTTTTGATAATTTATGAATAAAAAATTTAGAAAAATAATGAATAATGAAATTATTTATTGATTACTTGGAATTTATTATTTGTTTAATATTTTATTATTTTTAATGTTATTCAATTATTTATTATAAATAATAATTTTTTTTATGAGGAGAATCCCTAGTTATCTATTGTCGGCATTTTAGGAGTTTCAGTTTGGGGATTTAGGGAGATAAATTATTGAGCGTTGGCAAGACTGTTTTAGTGACTTTCCAGTGTATTGTTCACAACAATCATTGAAAGTTTATTCCAGTGAAGTTCCGAAGTTTCTCTTCATTAGTTATTAGTTCACATAGTGTCAAAACTGTTGGTGTGTTCACTTTCACATTAAAATCTCTATGACTGGCTCCTGCACCATCTTCTTCACATCTTTGAGTATTCATCCAAGATAATAATGCCCCTGTTTTCCTCATCTTCAAAATTGAGTCCATTTTCACAAGAGTTGCTCTGGAAAATGTAGACTTGAGTGATGAACGGGGAACACGTGTCACTGGTAGATTCTTGAAAGGAATAGCATCAATTATAGTCTTCTTAGTATAAGTTCAAAATTTTTTTCGTAAAAATCAGTTTCTTTATAATGTAGAGAGCCAACTTTTATATAATTATACACCTTTTTTCCAATTTTTAGTCATCTAATTCATTCTTCCCTTTTGTCAATAAGTTTTCTGCCCCAATTCCAGTTTCCCGCTACTGGAAAGCTGTGAAAGTTGATTTCAGGTTTGATTTTGACCAGTGAGACTCATTCTCAGGTGGTATTTAACGAGGTAGTGACCTATCAGAAGACAGTCCACAACTTTCATGTCGTTTCTGGTCATAACGAGAAGTTCTTCAGACTTCTTGATATGATTATGAATCTTTTCGATTGTCTTAGGCATGGAATGTTTCTCCAATAAAACTCCATCTGATTATTTAGCTATTCATTCAATTAGTTATTGATGTAGCATCTCGTGAGGCCACAGTAGAATTATGGTCCAAGGTATGGAGTTGTTGCCCCTTGTTTAGAAAGACTGTCTGCTTCAACATTTCCTGGTCAATCCTGGTGACCTGGAATCTACATTATGGTTACTTTGTTTTTGTTAGCTAGTGCTTTAGAGTGTAATTATACTCCCAAACTAGCTCTTAATAGCTTTCAGAACCTTGGCTATCTGAGAAAATATGGATGTGCTTTTTAGAGAGGTTTCTATCCAAACACACCTGAGCACTCCTAAAGGTATGAAAAAGTATTTTCGTACAGAAATACCCAGTCCAGCTCTTTGCGCTAATTTCGAACCGTGTACCAAAAATATACATTTCGATGTTTCGGAAGATTCTTGTTGATCCTTGATTGGCGGTTATTAATTACCACTTCGAATAGGGTATCTTTGTCCAACAAGTTATACATTCGGTCCATTGGTTTGTCAAGGCTTTCTAGCTTTATTAGCTCTAGAATCCCCAGGCTACCTTCCAGATTACCTGGCTTTAGTTTTACTATCTGGATTAGCCGGTGGTGGCAGGTTCAGTAGCGCCTGTGGTAGGGTAAGTTGACATTGCCTCTGTAATACCTAGACAGTTCAGTCTTTGAATTTTGAGCTGTTGTTTGTTCAGTTTTCGACCACCAAAACTCTTCTACATCTTATCGATAACTTTAACATTAAACGATCATAATAATTTACCCATTTAAGCTAAGAAATCAACCAAGCAATTAGTGAATAAATTATCTATTGACAGAGGAATTTTGTTGCTTGACGCCCTTATCTCTCAGGCTGCATTAATTTAAGATAGCACTCATTTGATGCTCTAAGCTAGCATTAACAGGAAATTGCACCTTAAAGCTTCCCAGAGAACATTTTGCTGGAATATTATGAGGAAAATACAAAACGCTGAAGCCTCTTGTGGGCCCTTTGCTTTAAATTGATTGAATTTTTCAGGACATTCCCTCCACTTACAGTTTTATCCTAATTATTTAGATGAAGAATATTTTGGTATACAACTGAAACCTTCGAGCAAAGGTTTCATTAAAAAACATAAAATATATATTATAAATCAGATTGATAAAAGTTTGGATATTGATTCGGGATTAATGTTTGGTTTTAAAGAGGAGAGTTTATTTCGGGTATCACGAGATGATATAAAAAAATCCGGTTACATTGTTGACTTTTCGTTAATTGTAAAAGTTGAAATTTACTTGAATTCTTAATAAATACATACGTACCATTTAGTTTTTATATTCTTATCTTTCGTTTAATTAACTCCCTGATGATGATACATAGTTATTTGGAATATTTATTTGGTGTTTAGTTGTCCCACAACATAACATTCATAAACTAATTCATTAATGGATACCATGTGATTTTTTTATTATTATTGACTATAAATCGTAGCAAAACCGTTGAGGAAACTTTGGTTACCTTTTTCTACTATAAATATTGTTAACATTAAGAAAGTTTCGAAAATTATATCTTCTTCCTTTTTCCCCTGTGGTTTTCATTTCCAAAAATATTCTAATGTCTCGGATTTGACACAACGCCATGCGTTGATAGAAAAGAAAGTTCAAGGAGGGAAAAATAAATTTAAAAAAAAGTTTTTGATTATATATTTGAATTCAGTTTCTATTTACACGAACATCAACACAATTTTTTATTTACAAATAGTCTTAAATGAATTTTACAACAGTTCAATACACTAACATACAATTCAAACATTTCCTGTAAATTATTATAACAGGTAATAAGTTAAAATATAAATATGCACCCTCACCACCACCCTATCGTTTCACATACAAATCCTGTTTGCTTATTGAACAAAAATAAAAAAAATTGTGAAATGCATATAAAAATTGCTATAACACACTGGGTATTATTTTTACTGAACACATTGTTTTATAACATTATCTGGTCCTTCGAGCCTTCCTATCCGGCTCGAAGGACCAGGAAGTGTAAATATTTAACTGTAAGTTGTGATATGATGTTAATAAACATCAATCAAGTAGCGATACAAGCCCTACTAACTGAATTACAGAATGGTGTTCAAAATCAAAGGTCAGAATGCTATGGAGATCCATTGTTGAGGAGATCAAAACCAACGTAGGGGGTATAGTGCTGCATGGTAAAGTGGTTAATAAGTTAAAATATGTACAATATGTACCATCAGTGTTTCTCTAACATTACACTAACGCTTCAAATCGCAGTCCCTTGAGCATTCATATCCGGCTCGATGGACCAGGAAGTGTAATTATTTAACTGCAAGTTCTCATATAATGCTAATAAACATCCAACAAGTAGCGATTCAAGCCATAGTATGTATATCTGAACTTACTGAAAACCAAATATTTAAATCACACCACAAAGATGCAGATCTATTCGCCCAGTAGTCTCATACGATGAGGAAACATGAACACTGACATATTACTTATCAAGAAAGATTAAAAAGATGCGAAAGGAGTCATCAGGATTCAGGAGGCGTAAAAGTGTGTGAAGAATTGAGAATCTGATGCGACATCTTACAAAATCAATTAGTTTGTTCAAAGTTCGAAGAATCCATATTCAACGTAGAGAAGATTTCAGAATGTCAAAAACAATGGAGAAAAGGAATGCCAAAAATGAGTTATGTACCGTCGCTACCCCTCTAACATTCCACCAACGCTCAAAATCACATTATCTGGTTCTTCGAGCCTTCATATCCGGCTTGATGGACCAGAAATAGTAATTATTTAATTGCAATAATGAGAATATACAATGTGTTTAATAAAAACAATACTAATATTCAAATGAAATAAATATGTTGATGGTATAAAAAAAGATAAACTAAGTTTGACATCACAGTTTACATTTGTTGCCTTTTCTTGTAATATTTATATACGGTTGTACCAAAGGATACATTTCGTGGCTACTCTTGAACACGGTTACGTCATTTATGACAGAACTTTTACACGTTCCGTGTGAATTTTCAGTCGAGTTTAAGCCAGCACCTCCTTCTGCTACGGACACAACTTGAACTGATAGTTTTTTACGTTTTTCGGCGTTGCTACTGAGCATTTCCTGAATTAAAATAAATTATATAATTTTCACAAATAGGTATATTAAGAACAAAATTTCTGTCAAAATTACTAGTCACTAGCGTAAATTAATGGATAGTGTATGATCACCACTCAAAACACTAAAACGTGAAGGAAAATACGATTTAAATGATTTCGTGTGGTTTAAAATACAATATTTATTTAATAAATTGATATTTTGCATTGAAACACTACACAAAGAGTCCAAGTTACATAATTTGGTCCTTTGAGTCGTATATGAAGGACCAATTATGGTGTATATTCAACAACAGTTACAAAAATTTCAATTTAGATACTTTTTTATGTTATAAAAATGCTTTCTCTTGATATTTCCAATTAAATTATAAACTATATTCACCTTATAAAATTCGATTATGTCATTTTTGGTGATGGATCTTAAATATGCGACCTCAACGTTCGCCCTATCGAAATGGTATTGCTGTGTCGTTATTTCCGACCAAAAACGATTCGTTAAAGCGTTCAATTGTTTGGGTTTTTCTAATCTTTGAGCAGCCCAAGCTTCGCGATGCTTCACAAAATCCTCTTCGGACATTTCGATGATTTGAGTCTAAAATAAATAAGCGAGTTATTGAAATTATTTGAAAAGATTGTTCATTTTATTATATTACCAGCATGCTGTCTAAAAATGCTTCTATTCTCGAATCTAAGTAATTTGGATGTCTATCAGATTGTACAATTATTCTTAATCCTTGTACACCGTTAGATCTTCTTACACCGCTGAATACTATGTAACCTAATTGTTCCTGAAATATGTTGAAATTATTTTTATTTAAATTATTTGTTTTCGGAAATCAATATATATATATATATATATATATATATATATATAAATTTAAAATTTATATATTTTATATATATATATATATATTACAAATTTTCTTATTCTTTCTTCATTTATAGTCTACTTCTTTCTTTATTAAGATGATATATTTGTCAAAACGCACGTGGAGGGTTAGAGAAAGTGAGTAAATATTTATTTATATCTCCAATTAAGTATTTCAACTGTTGCCTCCTATATCAAAATACAGATTCTATTTTCTTCTTCATTTTACCATTTTACCACCTTTAAGTCTGTGAATAAATATTTAGCAGCAAAAAATTATAAACTCAACAAGAGGAAGGTTATCTCAAAGACAAATTGCTCGTGAGCCAAACCGCTCCCGGGGAGTAGTCAATAACATTTCAAATCGTAAGGCAGATCTCCAAACTTTCTTAATCGAGTGAAACGGGCGGTTTTGAGAGGATTTTCAAAAACAGGAGCATCCTCCACACATATTGTGATGCATGTGATACTATCTTGGTCAGGAACTGGATAATGGAACCACAAATCTAAAATTTTGTAAGCTAATGTTAAAAAAGCAGATTATTTGTAGTAACGACTGAATTTCGTTGAAAAAATCATATTCAGAAAAGCCAAAATTGGTAAAGAGATGAAAAAATATCAATTTATAACAAGAGTGACTTTAGAAAAGAAAAAAAAAATGTTTATGAAGAAGGTTGCATTGGGATAGATAAGTCAAGTTGATTTTAATGAAAAAAGGAAATTACAAATCTCATTTATTTCCGATAAAACGAATGGTTATTTATCAAAATGTTTATTAGATTGTTGGAGAAAGAGCAAATAATTTTTTAGCAAGATATCGTGCCAACTCATACTGCACTCTCTATTAAACGGTGGTTTAGTAATTTTGGGAATTAAATTTAGGCTAGTCCGGATCTGAATCCAAAATTTGTGGGGAATTATGGCAAGGGAAGTCTAAGAATTGATGAGCTCGAAGAACACTAGTTTGGAAAAACAGCAGAAGTTCTTATTACTGAAGTAAATTTACTTATTGAAGAGATAGAAAACTTTTGAGTTAATACTTTTTCAGTTTTTTTTATTTTGTTCTAAATGGAGCTTAAGCTATCTTTTGCCAGTTAAATTCCAAAATAAATGACAAACTAATTCAAACTATGTAGTCTCTTTGAGTGTCTATACTTGGATCATTTTTTGGATCTAAAACAACATTAGGGGATAGATATAGAGATTATTATGGTTTATTGATTTTGACTATTGTCTTCTTTTTTATACAGTAATAATCTCAGTTATTTATTTTTCCTTTTTCAAATAGTTAATTTTTGTAAGATTGCAGCTTATACTTTTTCATAGGTTTTTTTATTTTGTTCTAAATCGAGCTTAACCTATCTTTCAAACAGTTCTATCTTTTGTCACTCAAATTCCAAAATAAATGACAACCTAATTCAAACAGTTTGTTCTCTTCGAGTTTCTATATTTGGATCATTTTTTGGATCTAAAAACAGTTACTAGTCACTAGGGGCTAGATTTTGGAGATTATGGTGGTTGCGGTTTAGTTTACAAATTGAAAAGTTATGCTATTGATTTTAAAATAAGAGAAAGGATAAATATACAAATTCAAATATTGGGTTAACAACAAAGTAATATTTTGCCATCTTTCTTTCGGCTTCATAAAATTTCCGCGCTTATAAAATTTCTGGTTCTTATCAGCAAAAAACTGAAACCAGATGTGTGAGGCCTTGTATTATCATGGTAGAATACTAAACCTTTCATATTTGACAATTCTGGTTGTTTTTCTTTGATTCCTTCATCCAATTTCATCAATTGTTGACAGTAAACATCAGAATTGATAGTTTGGTTCCTAAAGCAGCTCAAAAAACACAACAGCTCTGTAATCCCACCAAACTGACAGCATGGGCTTTTTTTGTTGTTTTTCAGCTTTTGATGTAGTTGTTCATCATATTTGCTCCATGATCGTTTTCAAACTATGTTACTGTACAGGACCCATTTTTCATCACCAGTGATGAGTCTTCTCAAGAAAGAGTTGGTTTCATTTCGTTTAAGGTGCATATCACAAATGATGATTCTTTCAATTTGTGAGGTACCCAAATATCAAGCTTCTTAACTAGCCCAAGACATTTTAAATGTTTTTCAATTGTTGTGTGCGAAACATGTAGCCTCTTCGCTACATCTCGAACAGTTATATGACGATCCTCTTCTATTATGAGTTTGATTTGGTCATCATCCACTTTAGTAGGCCAACCAGAACGTTGCTCATCTTTGAGGGAGACATCTCCAGGACGGCATTTTTTATACCTGTTCTAACACGTTCTATTAAGCAATCACATATTCCTTTGTAAGCCGCAGCAGCTTTCTTTCCTTTATGGAAATAAAAAAGTAAAATTAACCTACAGCTAATAGCTTTAATAAAAATCACGCACCACTTGCTTCTAAAGTTACGTCAATGTGACCAGTATCACGTGACAAACGGCAAAGTACAGCTCTAACACACTAAAAAATATCTTAAACAATTTACCTTAGTCCGCAAAATATTGAAACAAGGTTCTTGAAGAATCTGAGCAACCAATTCGAGTTTCATATTATTTTCTTTGGATTGCAATCCGCATTGATAATATAACTCGACGCAGGAAGATTTGTGGACGTCGTTTTTAACTTCGTAGGAATATTGACAACCGTCTTCTAATTTTAATTCTCTGTTAAGTAGTAACTGTCTAGGAAGTAAGGGAGACATATTCATTGATGATGTTAAACTGTCTTCGATGATTCGAACAAGTTCAAGTGCCTTTTCTTTATTAGCGTTACCGTGGATTAGGCATTCGATGTGCATCTTGGATAATATTTGAGGGATGAATGCTTCCAACCTTTCAATCGTCATTTCTGAAATGTATTAAAATTGAACAAAGAATTGCATAATTCAGAATTTAAAAATAAATAGCATGAAAATGCTGCTACTATAAGTGAATGTTTATAACATCCTCAAAAACTGTTTACAGGGAAGTATTTACGCGGAGATAAGAAAGTAGGTTCGGTATTTTTGGAATGAATATCGTATATAAAGATTTTGTTACCTATAAATTAGAGAATTAATAATCGATGGGGTACACTTACGGTCAACAGCTGCAAGAAGTTCTTGTTTAGTCCACGAATGTTCCGTCAATAAAACAGTCAAGTAATATACAGCGTGTTGGTAAGGTTGCTCCGCCGCGAAATTTTTCAAATTTCTTACATACTAAAACAAAAAAAAATTCAATTTTAAAATTATTATTTGCTTTATTTTTATATAGTTTTGAAAATCTGGTAATGTCGAAACTTTTTTTTCATAGATTATCAAATCTACTTACGGTTTCTTTAATTATGTTGAATCTTTTAGGATCTATTTTGAAGTTTGTCAATTTTTCCATGATTTTTTGCAAAAATATATGTTGTTTGTTGTTGTAACCACCAATGCCCAACTAAAATATTATACATATGAAGAAAATTTCGAAAAACTAACAAATTTTTGGATCTTACAATTAAACCGTATTTCGTGTTAATCAATTCCCACTTCAGTCCAGCAAGTTCAGCAGCGTACGCATATTCATTCAAGGCGTCTTTGAACAATTGTACCAACATGTGCGTCAAATTACAATTGAGCGGATCTAAGTAAGCCAGAGGACTGAAATAAACAGGAAATTTGAAATGGGTTTTTCCTCGTAATACATAAATGAATAAATAAAGGATGCTGTGTACAAAAAACCAAGTTTTATAGCCAAATTTCCAACCTTTCCATTTTTCTATCTTCCCTGTTAACAATGACTCCTTCATTTGATTGATATTTTTTTTATAGAAACATTGTTTCTGGTCTGAAGAGACCTACTAGTCACTAAAGGCTAGATCTGGAGATTATAGTGCAAGTGGAAACAAAACAAAGCCATCTTATCAACTTGTGGAAGAAAATTTTTTTTCTTCCGCATATGGTATGATGCAGGTGAGGGTCTTATGGCAGGTACCGTTCATTCACTGCGAGTTCATTTTATCACATCTTCGGGCCATTTACTTTTTAGTCTTCTTTCTTTCAGAGGGGGTTGCTATTGTTAGCACAACGGTCTTTATATTTGTTTGTGTTGGTTCTTGTGACATTGTTGATGAATGATAAATTAAGGTCATTGTGGATGGATAAATTTGAGATATACCATGGAGCGTCGAGCAGAATTCGAAGAATTTTGGATTCAAATGACCGGAGAATTTTTGTGTTTAAAGGATTCCCAAAGCTCAATTCCTTATGTCTATACAGGGATAAGGATGGTTCTGTATTCTTTTGGTAGCTTTTCTATACATATTTCTGATTTTTATGTCTAGTTGTTTTCTTTTGGTTTTGATGGGTGCGTTCCATGTAAGTCTTCTATCTAGATATTTCACTTCATCTTAATGGAAATGTGAGGGATGTTTTTGATCCAGGAGTGTCGAGATGGTTTTGAAGACTTTCCAATGCTTGAGTTGGGTTTTTATTTGATGAAATCACTGCTGTATCATCTGCAAACGTTGCTATAAGTATTCAAGTATATCGAGTGTGACAAGTAGATACAAGAACGGCCCCAGAACTGACCTGGGGTACACCTGAATTTATTTCATGATAGTCTGATAGTTCTTAAATATATGCAGTAATTGCAACTGTTCATGGTTTTTTCTAATATTATATTAATAGTATATTGGGTGAACCACGAAATACAGAGATTCACAACTTCTCTCTCCAGTTGATTATTATGTTTATGCTTCCTTCTGGTACAATCCATTAAGGTGACTGCCATTTTGATTCAAATGTGTAATAGTCAAGCCAACTTCACATATCGATGCAAAAGATGCTTTTTATTTTTCTTGAAACCCTCCAAACTTCAATTTGAATCATCAATTTTTTGTTATTTAGGTTCCACTATGGGTAAATGCGTCAATAATTTGGAAATAAGTTTTTCCATGATCAAAAGCTCATGTAAAATGGTGTAAACATTTTATGATATCTTCGTAATGTCTTTCTATCTCTTTCAATTTCAATTTAAGGTTTTCCATGATGATTTTTTTATACAACCTCCTCTTTTGGATAACCTCTTTCTCTGCGAACCAGGACTTCTACATTTTTATTGATATTATAAATATTATATAGAGCTACTAGTTACTAGAAGCTAAATTTGGAGATTAAGGTGTGTACTGAAACAAAACTAAGCCATTTTATCAACTTGTGGATATGAAATTTTTTTTCTTCTACATATGGAATCATTCCAAATTTTCTTCTTTCATCAGTTCATAAATACACAGTTAATTGTTTTTCAAAATATTTGATCAAAATATGTCGTTGGTGCTACAAATTACAATTATAATCAAATTGTTAGGTTTTTCCTCCCTCTGGGTTTAGATAACGACCATTTTTATTTAAATTTATAGTGATGAAGTCAACTTCACATTTTGATCCAAAAGATCCTTTTTATCTTTCTTGAAACTCTCCAAACTTCAATTTGGATCATCATTCATTTTGTTGTTTAGGTTCCACTATGGATAAATGTGTTAATAATTTGGAGATACGCATTTCCATGCTTAAAAGCTCTTGTAAAATGATGTGAACACTCAATGATATCTTCATAATGTCTATTATCTCTTTCAATTTCAATTTAAGGTTTTCCATGATGATTTTTTTTATTTAACCACCTCTTTTGGACAACCTCGTTATTGAGCATCGTCAGTGATATTAGGACCACACATAATAGTCGTTTATTAGAAAAAAAGTCACCATAAAATATTTTCGGTTCTATTTCAGAGGTTAAAAAATTCTAACAATCAAACTATTGACGAAAATGAGCTTGAAACTTCATAGCTACCATGGGATAAGCTGCGATCACAAGAAAAAAACATAAAAATATGGTTTGGTAACCTCTATCCATTAGATTAGAAACTTATTGATGAATATGTCACAGTTCCAGTTTCCAATAGATACAATATGAATTACCCTGGTATTAAGAAAAAAATAAAAATAGGAAGAGCTGAAATGGAACACACAGAAAAAGTTGAGAGAGAAATATAAGAAAATTAGGTTTATAAATATAAAAAAAAAATTATTTCATAATAAAATAATTACCTGACAAAATCGCACATGAGATTCGCTTTGGGAAGTAAAAATTGATCATCCTGTTTGAACCACACTCGTGTCAAGGCGGTGTCTTCTACTATTACTGGAAATTCGGTTACCTAAAAATTTTTTTTATTTTAAAAATACACACATTGTGACTAACCATCGATATACTTACATCTTCATCGATGGGATACAAACTAAAATCGTTGGGAATGAATTCGTTCTTTTCCGGCATTTTCAAATCCGGACATAATCCTGCTTCTTTCCATCTCTAAAAGTTCATCAGAAATGTATATTCGAGTATAAACTGGTAGTTTTATAAATAGAGGCATTCTAATCTTTAGATATTTTCCTATTGGAGGTTTAATTCTATTAACAAAGCATATAAATACTTTTTGAAGCCCTGTATATTTAAGATGAATACCCCTCATGATATAATTTCATTAAAATGAATATACAAGATGGAACAAAAATTGATGCTAATAGAGCTAGTAGAACTAAAAGGTGAGGAAAACAAGAGCACTTGATAATTAATTTTTTTTTAAATTGCTCTATATATTTCAGTATGAGCATTTCTTGTTATACGATTTTTTTCATATAAATTTACATGATAGGATAATGAGCGGTGGTAACATTTCAAATGAAGTTAATATGCCAGAGGAGATAATAATTAATGCTAATAGAACTGGTCGAACTAAGGAAACCTTCTAGAGATGGGGTAGCAGGGGTAGTTAATAACTACTATTTGAAGCAGTCCTGTATAAATTTCGGATTTGACATTTCAAGTGAAAAGATTTTTTTTCAGAAGTGAATATGTAAGATAAGACAACACTCGTGGCTAAAGAACTAGTTACACTAAGAAAAGCTTCTAGAGATGGGGGATAGAAGAGTAGCTAATAACTATTATTTGAAGGAGCCCTGTATATTTCGGAGTTAAAATTTCAAGTGAAACGATTTTTTTAGAAGTGAATATACAAAACGGGACAATAATCAATGCTAAGGAACCAGTAAGAATGAGGAAATCTAAAATTGGAAGTAATAGAGCTTGTTAATAACTAATTTTCGAAGTGACATTTAAAGCGCTATGATTTTTTTGAAGTGATTATACAAGTTGGGACAATAAGTGATTCTGAAAAACTAGTCCAAGCAAGTTAGGGGAAACAACAATAGTTAATAACTACTTTTTGAGGTTTCCCTGTAGATTTTAGAATAAACATTTCCAGTGAAACGATTTTTTTTTTCAATTTAGTATGCAAGATGAGACAATAATCAATATAAAAGAACCAGTCAAGCTAATGAAATCTAAAGACGAAGGAAATACTGCTTGTTAACAACCACTTTTTGAAGCAACCCTGTATATTTTAGAGTAAACATTTCCAAAGATACGATTTTTATTGCAGTGATCTTTTACATATGAAGGGGAAACGATAAGTATAACCCTCCAATTTTTTTTAAATGGAGATATAATCTTGTCAGTATATCGTTCCAAAGGTCTCATTTTCAAATTTGAACCAAAAATTAACAGAAAAAAATATAAAACCTTCTGATTTTATAAATCACAACAATATGCTTAAAATTTATAGGTTTAGGTTTTTATAATAAGAAAATAAAGAAATAGCTAATTAAAAAGACGATCATCACTATGGTGAATGAATTCACCCAATTCGAACTCACTCGATTTTTTAAAGAGATACGTCAACAATATTATGTCTTTTATCAAAGCAGACAAAAAATCATGAAAATTCTATTATTTATACCTGTATTGTTGCATCGGGAATTTTTTCTTTACGATATTTAGTTCCATACCAGGGTTCTTTTTCATCCAAATCTTTTTCAAACTTCTTAGCTATAACTGATATCCTAAAATAAAAAAAATCACTTTTTCATTCGTTCAAAATTTGAAAACCACTACAAAAAGTAATGAATTAAATTTGTTTACCACAACCAATGTAACATTTAGAAAACAGTTATTATCCTGAGATGAGTTTTATTATTAAAACTTACCTAACTTTCTCCGGAACGAAATTTTTCCATGTATCTTCCACTAGATCCGGACGCCATTCGTTCAACATGTAATTTGCATATAAAACATCTTCCATTGGATATTCCTAATAATAATTGATACATTAAATACCATATAAAGAAAAACTCAATAATAACGAACCTGTAAACTATGTACTAAAGAAGAAATATAACCTCTAGGTGATTCTTTATCTTTAAATCTGAATATCATCTGAGCTATGTCTCGATTTTCATCTTGCACCCATTTTTGTGGACCTTCTCTTTTCAACATATTCAAATACTGAAAGTTTTCCAAAATTATCAACAGTTTAGTTACACGAAAAAAATTCTACGAACCTGGAAAACTAATTCAACAATCTCATCGACATGATTAATACCTTCTTCAGTTAAATCCACTGCCACCGCGAAGAATCCTATACCTCGTGGAGCAGGTTTGTTTCCTGCTACTAAACTGTTGGACCATCCACGAGCTTTTAGTACCGATAAAATACTTCCCGGACCTTCGTGTCCCATTAAATGACTTATATAATGACTAGGCTAAAAGATAAATACATCTTTCATTGTAAAATTTGAATTTATTTCCATAAAAATATAATTTGCTTTAAAATTTCATGTTCTCATTTACAACCCCCCAAAGAATCAAACGGCTTATTGTTGAAAAAAGAAAAGCAATAACGAAGTGGCACAGGAGCCAAAAATTCATACAACCAACTTAGCAACACCCTTTAATGAAAACTGAAACAAATGCATGATAACAATTTTTTGTAGATCAATAAAATCAAATTGGAAAAAAGTAATGCCTATCTCTCCACTTTGCAATGCTACACCAAATCCAACAACTTAAGGAAGGAGCAAAGAAGAAAAAGTAGAACTGTTTTCAGGACACCTATCAGAAGTTTTCACCCTTCTTAATTATATTACAGATCAGATTATCCAAAACTAACCAAATAGAAATAAAGATACATACACAATAAATATAAAGTTGACAAGTCCAAAGGAAATGAAAGTAACAATATGCTCTCCTGAAGAACAAGAATTCTCTAAGCATTGACATGATAACACCAAAAATGGGATAGTGATGCTAACCTATATATTTAAAGAGATTTTAAGACTGAAGTACTAACCAAAAATAATAAAAAAAACTCAAAGAAGACTTATTGCAAAACTTTTTATATAATAAAAGTAGCCTTAGAAGAAGAAAAGTGTTGCTTGCTATTTAAAATCAAACGGACTCTTCAAATTTTCCTTTTCAACTTACTAAAATCATATTTATAAGACAGAATCTTTAGATCAAAAATAAAAGACAAAATGTCACAATTTAAACCCATTAAATAATGTACATAATATTCACGCAGATCTTCCAGTCTGTAATTACACCATAACAGAGCGACACTAACAACTAGATGCCAAACATTCGAGAGAACACATTAAGAAGAAACGCAAACAAATAGACCTTGAAATCAAATGCAGCCACTATACAAATCTAAGATTCTGCGTGCAATTGTCGATGTTCCCGGGTATGTTTTAAACTAGACGATACACGGAGACCTTCTAATTGCAACAGTACAAGAAACTATACAATAAAGAACCCAAATGAAATACTAAATGCTGGAATTACAAGTTAATCCAATACTCCAGCCTTTGATGCAAGGAAGAGATGACCAAAAACTAAAAAAATACTGGCCATTTCATCAGGAGATATGCGAGGTTTTTTTTTTCAATGTAGCCCCTAAGTTAACAAAATAATCTATAGAATTGTAAATTCAGACTGTTATTAGATCCAGATGCAGAAGAATCCGCTACACACCTAAATAAAAATTTGTTGGGCATCCTTGGGTATTCCAATGAGCAAAATCTAAAGCTGAATGCAAATAAGAATCAAGTTTTACTGTTTTGTTCTCAGACATGTAGAGAAAATTTGCAACAAAATTTAAAATTGTAGTTGGGCAGCGAGACGTTGGTATTCAAACAATTTGCTAAAAACTTACAATTAATTTTAGATGTAGACTTGAGGTTTAAAAACATTTAAAGATACTTTTGCAGTAAAGTTATGCTAAGATGAAACTCTTGTATATAACCTAGTTAATTTCAAGATGGGAAAAAGCTTTGTGAATTTCAAATACTATTTTTACCTATTGTAATGTTTACTATTTGTGTCTTGACAGGGCATAGAAAAATTATGTGCTATATGCACATATTTATTTCCAAATTAAGAAATTATGATATTTCGGTCCAAATTAAGGAATTAAATTGGTTAAAAATGTCGAATGTTGTGAAACTTCATTTTATGTGCCTTATTAAGGAAGTTTTAATACATTCGACACCCGTTTATTTGAGGGAAAAACTTGTTTTGAGACTGTACCATGTTCTTTTGCATTGTTGAACAGTAAGAAGTGGAAGAATAACATATAAGTCGAATAACTTCTATTGCATGATGTGTGTACATTGTATATTTTGTAAATTGTATTTTGCACACATAGCAGACCAATAAAGACGATTTATTTTCATTATTAAATAAACACTATGTATAAGAAAAATTTACAGCTACATTGATATATATTATCCATTTCTTCAATAGGTAAATATCTTGAATATAAAACTCCTTTTAACTTCAGAATTATCGATAAATTCCATATTGAGTTTCATCATGTTGAGAGATATTTTTAGGTTATGTTTATAATTATTTCTTCTCGATTTTTAAAATGTACTGGTCTTTATACTTACGATTCAACAATTAGTAATTAAACAATTTTAAATTTATGTAGCTACTGTTTTTTTATGTTTATTTTTTGCTAATTTACAATACATTATTAAAATGAATTGTAATTAGCAATAAACAAAAATTGATAAGAAACTTTAACTACAAAACTTTCAACTGTTTAATCACAAGAGAAAAAGACCAGTACGTTATAAAAATAAAGAAGAATTAATAATAAACATAACCTATAACCAAAAAATATATCCTGTTTTCATGTAGTAAGTTTTCTAGATAAAAAAATGGAATTTAGAGATAATTACGAACATAAAGTGAAAGGAGTATTATATTTTTCAAGAAATTTACCTACTGAAGAAGCGGGTAATCTATATCAACACTATACAAAAGGTTGTAAATGTTTAAGTGACTGCCTATACGAAACTTGCCAATGTTTAATGGAAAGTGGAACTGCTTACGAATATACAAACAAACTCGACTTTGAACAATACAAACTGAAATATAATAATTTAGAATTACCAAGTTTCGAGTGTAATACAAACTGTCTTTGTAAGCACACAATTTGTGGAAACAAGTTAGTGCAATTAGGACCGCGACAAAATTTAGAAGTCAAATTATGCCCAAATCTGAATAAAGGGTATGGGTTATATACGTCAAAATTGATATATACCGGTAATTTTATTTGTGAATATGCTGGAGAAGTTCTAACGGACACGGAAGCTAAAAGTAGATACAAAACTTACACTAAAAATAACCAACCAAACTACATATTCTGTTTGAAAGAAAGATTCGGCGATAAATTATTGAAGACGTTCATAGATCCGACAACTTATGGTAATATCGGAAGATACATAAACCACAGTTGTAACCCAAACTGTAATTTGATAATTATTAGAGAAAATAGCACCATACCAATTGTAGCGATATTCTCAGCGCGAAATATAGAACCCAACGAAGAAATTACATTCAATTATGGAGAAGAAACAAATTCTGAAAGTAATGAACCAATTCCAAGGAAACCGTGTTATTGTGATGAAATTAATTGTAAGAAATATCTTCCATATGAACCAGATTTACAAAAAAATTAATGTACACATGTAAATTGTGTATTACTTACCGATGATTTATAATGTTCAGTAAAATCTTCAGTGGGAAAGATGATATTCAAATTTCGAACGTCTTTTACTGGTGAAACGTATACTATAGTTTGGAATTGGTCATCAGTGAAAGGATGAGTTTTCCATTCTGGAGATTTTACGTTGTGATTACTTACGCCAGAAAATAGTTCTACTACCATCTCTTCCAATTCATCTAAACTTTCTGTATATAAAATATAAACAAATCACTAAATATACAGATTATCAGTTATAGTCACAAATACACTATCTAGGTCTTAGAGATGGACAAAACTAGTGTCCTATGGAAGGCTTGAAGAACTGGACAGTGCAAATGTGATTTTTCAGAATTTAAGTAATTTGCTCAAACAGACCAAATATGGAATTCCATAGTGAGCAATTGTTAGTAATTTCAACTTCAAATACTGATCACGATTTTTTTTATTGAAAAACTCAGAATTCTCAACAATAACACTTGAATTTTTTTTATAATTATAATAATAAAGTTACTATTCATTAATTTTTAATTTCCATAACCATTAGTGCTATTCTTACCGAACACACTGTATATTACCATATGACTATGCCATCTGGCCCTTCGAGCCAGATATGCAGGCTCGAAGGAACAGAAAGTGTAAATATTATATATATAAAAACGTTGATGTAGTGGTAGTAGATTGTGTATATAGTAAATATAATACCAATTATCAAATTAATCCTACAACATTTATAATTGTTTTTCACTCTCCTTTGTTTTACATTAGATTTGTTGTCAACTAAGGGGTATATTTTGTGATTTCTTCTGAGTAATAATTTAATATGAATTTGAGAAAGAATTTTTAGAACCATTTATATTGATTACAGTGTTTACTACTGCTATTAGAGCACAATTACACTGATCTAGAGCCTCACATGGATCACTGTTTCATATATTGCTCGAAAGACTAAACCGTGTAATTGTAAGTGTTGATTTAGTGGTACTAAACAGGACGTTCAATATAATGAACTACCATTTATGTCAATACAAAAAATTATGCACATTTTAAGTAAGATTTAGTCGAATAACCAAGAACGACTGATTATAAACTAGTTACAAAGGTTAACTAGTTGTTATAATTGTCCCTTAAGGCAGATATGCACCTGCAGGGATGGCTCATAGAATTTTCAACAGGTATTGCTTTTATCCCGTCAATTAGAATCTTTTGATTATCCTCCTGGATTTTAAACTGAAGTTCCGTCAATTTCAGGTCTCAGAACAGAATTTTGAGTCATTGGTAATCATCTTAACAAAATTAACATTTTTCAATTACTCTATTGTGAGGCTTTCAGCACCATTTTGGCATTAATTTGATATATCATCATTGTTATTATTAAATAGAAGTTTGATCATACAAGAACTCCTATAGACTCAACTTTTTGGTGAGTTTTGAGGGTTTCATGTTCTTAAAAGTTTTATTGTCCCTCCAAAAATGATTTGTGCCAAAAAAAAATATGATAAGTAATTTTTTTCTACTTCATTAATGATGCTGTCAAAAATAATGTATTAGCTGTACATAGTTGGAACTCGGAATAAGGAAATGGAAGGAATAAATCAACTAATAGACACATTCAGATCACACGCAGTCTAATTACCTCAAAGAAAAAGATCTAAGAATAAAAAAAAGTTTGAGTAATTGCTTACCTTTGCCTAATACAGCTAAACTCATGATATTTGATGAATACCACTTTTCATGAAACTCTAGCAACTTCTCTCTTACATCAATGTTGTTTTCTTTTGGTATTCTCAATAAAGTATCTTTATTACCTGCAGAGAAAATTATTCTTCTTGAATGTAACGACTAAATTTACATTGGAATTACACACCACCAGCAAAAATAACTCAACTTTTAATTAAAGAACATTTACCAGCTTAATTTTGTTATCTTTCAAATTTCTATTTGAAATATTGTTATTTTTTTATTGATAAAGAAGTATATTCTGGAAAACATTCAAATTGGTTGAAATCTAAGAACAGGTATGTAGTATGCGACCTACAGCCCCATAACTTTGAAAATGAACCCTATCTTTCACCAAAATCAAATTGTACCCCCTATCACATTGATCGGACAAAAGTTGTTACAATTGCAAATAGTCGATTTTTAAAGCATTGAGTAGATTCAAAGAGATGGGCAGTTATCAAAGACAAGACATAACCCTGAATGTCTAATTAATACAAATTATTTCTGGCTTCTAACACTAAGTCAAGAAATATTTTTCTTTTTACCAAAATTTGATGTTATCAACAAATAATAAACATATGATCGGGAAACTACTTTGATAGTTCAATACTGGAAGCTTATGAAATAGAAGAGGAAGATCTTTGGCAATGACAGTCATCCCACTTTCTGAACTTTCTAAAAGGAGAGGGATTAATAGATCAGCTGGGGCAAGAAATGGGGGATATAATAGATTTTTTGCGTCATGGTGTATATACACAGACATACATACATCTACCTAAACTATTCTAATCACTTGAAATAGGAGATGTTGTTGTGTCCCCTAATTTGCGAAAGAAAAATTGACCACTTCAATAGACTCTAGAATTTGCCAATTGAAGTCAAATATCCAATCCAATTTAAAAATATGCCAACTAAAGTAAAAAAAGAAACAATTTTTGTGAAATTTCATTATTTTTCAAACTTATAACTTTAAAATTATGTGTTAATTCTGTCAGGTAGTGTAGATAGAAAAATTCTGCAAAAATAATTTAACTCTAAATAAAACTAACTAGAAAACCAACAATTTGTTAATTATTTTCATACACGTTTTGAAATGACCTAGCTACACATCATGTTCTCCAATTATAGTTTGCTAGCCTAGTATACTAGTCAGACCTCTATTTATAGGGTTCATGTCAGCATGGCGACATAGCGACAATTGTCGCCAAATCATCAAGAAATGTCGCCAAAATCATACACATCGACGACAAATTTGTCGCCCAAAATATTTTTAAAAAAACCTATCTTTTATATTTACTGTGCTGTTTTTGCATAAAAGAATTTATATATGCCGTAAAAATATGTATAAAAGTGTGTGTAGCATGCATATGTTAATTTTTTTACTTTTGTCTACCACATTATATTTTTGGACCACTAAATCATAACTTAGGTGGTCCACTAAATTTTCATTGCTGGTGTGAACCCTATCTATTTATCAGATAATTACAAATATTCCATGAAAATTATTTCTACAGTAACTTTCCAAGGAATTTTGCAAAAATACATTTTCAAAAAACAACAGAAATATTCAAATCTGTAGGGGCAAAAACAGCACAGTAAATATAAAACATAGGTTTTTTAAAAATATTTTAGGCGACAAATTTGTCGTCGATGTGTATGATTTTGGCGACATTTCTTGATGATTTGGCGACAATTGTCGCTATGTCGCCATGCTGGGGTGAACCCTACAAATCTGTAAAACATACAACGAAAAAATGATTACTAACCTGTTCCGAACGTATTGAAGGGATGATCAGGGTTGGCCAAATGCTTATTCAACTGATCCAATCTCCAGAGATCATTGGGAATATTTTTCTCATGCTCAGAATTCACAGCATTTATCTCTCTTTCAGTGGCACTTTCCGTGAAAAGTGGAGCAATAAAAAATTGGGAAAATCTAAAGGATTTAAAAATATAAGACGTTTTAAGAATATTAAATTTTGAAGACTTTACCTGTCTAGAGCTTGAGATAGTTTATCTGGAATTACATCAAAATAATAAAGAGTATGATCTAGATACGTCGCAGCATTTGAGCTTCCTCCATGTTCACTTAAAAATTTACTATAATCGTTTTCATTTGGATATTTTTTAGTACCTAGAAACAACATGTGTTCACAAAAATGAGCTAAACCATATACCTCTTTTGGATCACTTAGAAAACCTACAAAAAAATTATAATTATAGAAATTACAACACAATTGATTCTTATTAATAATATATTGGCCAGAAACGTGCGTACCCACATTAACGTCCATGGCAGCAGATGACTTGTCAGTTTTTGGATCGCTAACAAGAAGTATTTTCATGTGATTGGAAAGCTCCAATCCTCGATAAAGCCTTTGGTCTTCATCTGATTTTGTGATGTTGTCATAACGTTTCAAAACAAGCGGAGATTTATTCATTTTAAGCTTTGTTTCTTTAAGAAGCTCTGCTGTACTGGAAAGAAAAAATTAAAATATTAAATACTATCAGTAGAATAATCTCAAGTTTATATATATGTACCTATATAAAAATACTGTCGGCTTAAATTTTTTACTACTAAACTTTTTCACGAATAGAATTGTTTGTCTTATACAATACATTCGTAATTATCTACTTTAGTTATTTAATATCAATAACAAAAAAATATTACTTTGCTCTTGATGTAGATTAAATAACGTCATATATAAATGTCAATAATTGAAGTTATTGTATACACATTTTCTTGCGAACCAACTCGTTACAGACTGAGATTTTCATATATCGATGACGTCACGTAATCGATGGTTAATTGAATGCTAAGCTTGTAAATAAGATCAAATTATCAAAATTATTTTGGAAACATTAAAAGCAGCTAAGACGATATATAAAAGTGCGTAGTAGTAGTATAGTTTCCATCTTAGGTCCTTATAGATGTTTTGTCATTTTTTCGGCTAAAGTAGCAGTTCATGAACTATATGAACTATCTTGATAGATGATGTCGAAAAATCTTCTAAGACGTTTTAGTAATAATTAATCTCTAATAGTCTTACAAAGTGATATAAGCAAATTATTCTCAACCAGTTAAATAGGATTACATTTATAGTGTTAAATTAGGTATTTCAATGTCCACAAACAGCAAAATAAATAAGTCGCTGCAATAAAAACATAATTATTACAAACTGGTTTTAAACACAATGAAACATATTTTTATTAATAATTAATCAGTGATGTCAGATTGGTTATATAAGTATTGTCTAATTGTTCATAAGCATATAGTTATTTAATATCATTATAATATTATAAAACATTTAATTGTATTGAAATGGAATAATAAAACGATTTTCATTACTTTATATTTTAATCATTTTATAAATTCATGGATTTCTTTCGTTATTGACTTTTTTAATATACTTTTACGCCTTGCACCAAAAACTACCAACATCATAGAAACGTTGTATCTGGCAACAACATCAATAAAAAATATGTAATTTACGTACAAGGGTCGTCTGAAAAGTTTCCAACTTAACAGAAAGTCTTTTTAAGTCCATACTCTTTTTTGCAGCAATGCTTTAGGCTTTTTTTGGGATTAGGAAACAGGAAAAGTCGTTTGGAGTCAGATATGGTGGATACGGTCAGTTTTTAACCAATTCGGAGAACAATTCGTGAATTTTGGTGTTGGCAATAAGCATTGTCCTGATGGAAACGCTCTTTCTACGCCGATAGCGTTTTCTATCTGATCTTTGTACAAGAGTGCGCTTTCAAAACAACCCGTTGAGTGTGAAAACAATATTTTAATACAAAGTTCATACAAGATTTGCTATGATATACCTTACATTCTACGCAAGAGCGTTCAAAAACGCACTACGGGAACGACCGAGAGTGCATTCCATATTCTCTTCTTCTGATCGGGTAAACTATTATCAAGTATTACAGAGTATTTCTTCTGAGAGAAAAGTATCCAACTATATACGATAAATTGTAGCTGGAATGAAGTATGCCAAGTTAACAAATTTAATATCATTATTGACTGAAACAGTTCACAATTCTTTAATAAGCCCTAGTGCTATAAAACTGGGAATAATAAGGACTAAAATCCAACAATTACATTCCCAAACCACACAGAAACTTACGGCAAAAACATTTGCTTACCCCATAGTGGCCATTCTTAAATGGGCTCAGCTGATTTTGACAATTTTATAGCCGCAGCATTCAAAGTCAACATAGCTATGATGATAGCAAACCTCCGAAATGGTGATAGTATATGAAGAAGAAGATTCTTTAGGTAAAGGTTAGCTACTGTTTTATTAGTTTAATATTACAAAGAAAATAATTCTAATATCAATATAACATAAGCGTTTACAATTAACCCGTACCCTGTTGGAGTACTTAGCTTCATAGATTATGCGTGTACTTTAACTTAAGCGCATGCCAATTAGCCAACGTTATTTGTCAATAGGAATGTTTTAGCGTTGCTAAGTTAACTTATTTATTCAGTAATGGTTATATCGTCTGCTTGGAGGTAAAAGTAAGTAAGTGCAATTTTTTCCAAATTCGAGAAAAAGTCATTGTGTGTTGATGTAATAATTTCTCATAAGTATGAAAAGTCACTAAGTGAATATAACTGCTATAAGTGCAAATCAGAGAATGAGAAAATTCACTATTTAACTATTTGAGAAATTTCGTAAAAGTTAAAGTTCATCATAGTTTTACCATTCATGGTTTCTGTAGGTTAGGGCACTTGGTGAATTTCCCCCTAGCGGTTTTCTTTGGAACTACATATCTCTCTTTATCCAATTCAACCTGTTAACTACAAGTAAGTTATGGGTTATGCCAATAAAAACATTGTTGTGTTTGTGTTCGTTAAAAGTGCACTGTAATCACTTAAAAATGCTCAGTCGCGGTAAAAAGCTAGTTGCTTTGTGCAAGTCTAATGAAATTAATAATAAGGAAAAGGAATCATTAGATGAGAATGGAAACAACAATAGAAACCAGGAGTTTATGATTGAAAACGCTGCAATCACGGTAAGCTTTTTCTCTACATGTGCATTACTTATTATTCTTTAAATTAATAAAGTGATTTATATTATTAAAACAATAATTGTTATTTTTTAAATTTAGGAAAACATTGCCCTTAATGCATGTACCTTCTCCTTCAAATTCAACTCTTGATGTTTATTCAGATGAGATTACCGATTGAGAAAATAATGAAGTATGTTTTTCTTTTATAAAGTATCCGTTATGATTTGTTTCACAAACAATAGTAACTAATTGTTTTTATATGACTTATAGGAAACGACAACTCCAACATTAGAAAGCAGTAGCCAAAAGAAAAAAAGAAGCCTCCACCCAACATAACCCAGCCTATTGAAATAGATTATGTCAAAGAACACAAATTCTTTTTCTACTGTGGAATCTCACTACACCAGAAAAAATAGCGAGAAAAACTATTTATCTCAGTATAGAAAAATCTTTTGTACAAAATTTAATTATTCCTTTTTTGTGCCCAAAAAAGATCAATGCATGTTATGCAGCAAATACAATCTTGCTAAAAAAGAAAACCGTTTAGGTGAAGATCTGGAGGAATCCTACAATGTTCATATAAAAAGAAAAACAGTTTGCCAAGAATCCGAAAGTAAGGACAAAGAGCGTGCAGAATTTGATAGCAACTTTTAAACCTTTATATTTGATCTGCAAAAAGTAATGCAGCTCCCAACATCTGCTGTTTCCCAATTTTATTATAGCCAAAAAATTTCGGTGTATAACTTGACTTTCTTTGAAAGCAAAAATAAAGAAGGAAGTTGTTTCTTTTGGAATGAAATAAATGGGAAAAGAGACTCTAATGAAATTGATATAATGTTATTATTATGAAATTTATATCCATGCTACCCCCTGGGATAAAGAAGCCATTTAGAGGTAATTGAACATAAATTTTTGGAATCCGGTCATTCTTACATGGAATGTGATTCCATGCATTCCACGATAGAAAGGAAAATGAAAAATCAAGAGATATTTGTGATGAATGATTATAAATGAATATTTGAAGGAGCCAAAACAGGAAAAAATACGACACCCTACCAAAGCTTTGAGCTGAAGTATACAGATTTTTTAGATTTAGGAAACCTCAGTTCTAAGATCATAAAAAATAAAAAAACTGATATAGAAGGAAACAAGATTAATTGGTTAAAAATCAAATGTTTCAAATTTTTGAAAACAGAACCAAACAAAATATTTTATAAGTACAGTCACAAAGACGACTACGTTAGATATTAATAGCTCATCAAATCGTGGAAGACCACGAAGCAATGACAACTGTTTCCCAGCTCTCGTCCCTGCCTATAGTGTCCAATTAAAGTTAAATAAAGCAAAGAAAAAAGACTTGATCCAACTTTGTGACAGAGGAAGTCCAGCTGTGATATAGAAATATATCGTCTCTAAAAACTTATGATGAAAGAGCTCCAGAGCCTTGTATAGATGATATAAGAGATGAAGAATGGACTTTCGAGTAATTTTGACCTTAAAAAATGTGTATAAGATTTTTGCGTGTATTATACTGTATGATATTATATTTGTTTAGTGTTTTTCTCTGATTACAAAATATTTGTGAAACATTTCTCTGTAAATAAAAAGATTATAAAAAAATTATATTTTATTTCACTAACACCAACTAACATACTTGAAATATTGTTGGGATGTAAAACTCATTAAGTGCGAAAATTAAATTTTAATCCACTATGAGTCAAGTGTTAATTTAAAAAAAGGTAAGATAATTTAAAATTAGTTTAAAAAAAAAAAGGAATTGAGAGGAAATTTTGAATGATTTATCATTTTCCTATTTTTAATGAGCGTATCCCCGTTTTTTAGCTCTCCTGAAAAATTTTGATTTTCTTACTTAATGAGTTTTACCTTCAAGCAGACAATATATCAGTTTTTTCATTATTTTGCTACATAATAAATGTCGAAGATATATAATGTGTAAAGTAAGGCATTTTTTTGTATAAGGTTATCTATTGCGGTTAATATATGTCACAAAACATACATATCCTTTGTACATAAAGATATCTATGACGGTTAATGCATATCCTCTATACATAAAAGTTATCTATGGGGTTGTGAACATCTCAACAAGCTTGTTTAAAATATTAATGATTAATTTTTATTAAATGAGTTGTATGAATTATCAACTTCTTTTAATTTATCTTTATTAACCCACTTTTGGGACTAACTTTAATAATATGAAATTCAAGAACTTGTATACCTATGTAGGTTAAGACAATATATGTACCGAAAACATGAAATTTGTTTTTGCGACAAAATATACCGATATTATGCAGATTCGAACAATTTATCACCTTGTATGAAAAAAAACGGTACCTATCTACTTCCACTAACCGACTTTTTTAAATAACAAACTGTCCTAAATAGCTTCACATTGTTAAATCGGTCTTATGTTAATTAACACACGCCTATTTTTTTTTAATTAACTTTCATTGTCATTATAAAAGTTTAATTAACAGAACCGTACTAGGGAGAAATTTATTGTGGAATATAGCTTATATATTTTGAGATATGTTTTAAGACATTTGTATATAAATATTTATAATATTAACCTTTACTTATTTATAAATAATAAAATTAGGCTTTTGTTAATGTACTGGGTGTCCCAATCATGGTTCCCGGTCTTATATCTAACACGGTTTATAGTACAATAGCAAAAAAAAAATTATATCGTCGATGTGTCCAAAGGTTTTTCAGAAGTGAATAGTAAAAAAATTTATAACAACTTATAAATATAATAACAAAATGTTTCATTGAAGTTGATTTAAAAATGTTATGGTATGATAAGTACGGATCATCAAATTATTTATGGTTTTATTCAAATATAACGATGTATATTACAATATTACACCATTTTGTATCGTTTTAACATAAACAAGCATGACGCTACTATTTTTTTTAATTTTAATTTTAACTTCCTTAAAATGTTTTATTTATTCTTTGTAAAACGTGCGTATATTGTTAATGAGACGTTAATGTTTTATATATTTTTTTTCGCGTAATTTATGTTTTAATATTACGAAAAAATTATAATAATAAATTTTTCTTTGAATATTTATCGTATTTTTTGTTATAAAATGTGCTTCTAATAACATCGGAATTTAAAAATACTCTGTATTAGATTTCTTAGCAATAACTATAATAATGAAAAAAGATAGTTATATACTCAAAAACTTTTTTATTTACGATGTACCTGGACAGCCGTCGACCATATTACAGCTTCTAGCCATTACATACTTTTAAATACGCCTTCTAATGGCGAATCTGAAATTCTGAAAATAATTTCCATGTGTTTTTCGGGGCCACTTTTGTCAACTTTTTTTCCCTGAAGCAGTAATATAATTCGTTCCTGAGATATTGGACATTCTTAGTTGTCCACCCGGTGTATAGGGTTTTTAGAAAGCATTGTTCCGTGATTAAGATCAACTACCAGCTGATTGCTGCTCCTAACTCGAAAGAGGACTTTTTATAAGTTTCCGAAAGTGGCTACTAAAATGTTTATAGTGGAAATTTTAAATATAAATCTTGACCTACAATAAAATTTTATTATTATTTAGTAGTATCGGGCTTTAATTTACGATTTCATCCACAACTATCACATATTCTATGGTTAACGAAAAGAATAATGACAGCTTGTACTGTTGTCAATTGAATAATATTGACAATTCGTTGGAGTCATATTATTCTAATCATCAACAACTTTTGGCAAGAAAATCTTTCGGATCACACCGATCATTATGAAATTCGGCATGGAAGTTATAAATACCTCGAAGTTATATGGATCATTTCGAGTAAAGTGACTTGAAATATCCGCCACATTTTCGTGGTGGACCATCAAATATTTTGTTTCATTTGTGTATAGTCACGATACACATACACGGTATGCCTTTGCATAGGCATGCGCGATCTCTCTCGCACAAAGTGACGTCACGTTGGAATCAAAATGTGAAGTATAATGTATGCTAAATACCCGTTATTAAGTTTTATTTTGAGTCAAAAAGTAATATTTGATACAAAGAAATGTCTATATATGTATTATTTTTATGGTTATTTAATTTACCAGTTGAATTTCGCGTTCTCAAGGTCACTTGCGGTTTACAAGGTATATAATTTCTTTCCTGTTTCGTGAAAAAAGAGCCTATTCAAAATATGATTACCAAAATTATGAAATTATTCAATTAAACAATATTGTTTCTGATATATTATGTGTATATTTCATTTATTTATTTGAGCTAATTATATATATATATATAAAGGTAAATAAACAAAGTTTTAGGCACTTTGCATTATACAGAACTACCCTCTTCGAAATGAATGGAGCCAACACGCGCTAAACTAAACAACACATAAATAGGGGTACGTGCTATATATTTTCAACCAGACTGAAACCGTTTTTTTTTATAATTCTACAAGTGAATCAACGATAACATAATGTAAGTATAACGATTGGAAAAAAATAAAAATTCTGCTTGTTACTTTGTGATTCACGACATTTATTAACCATATTTTGAATAATTTTATTCTTTAGATCACAGGATCCTGTCTACTGCTTCGCTAAGTCTTTTGCATGTAGCGATGGAATTATGATGTATAATAGAAAGTACAACATTTTCAAAGAAAATAATAATAGTTAGGTCAACTCTATAATAGCCGCTAAACACAAAAAAAGATCACAAACACACAAAAACCCAGGAAATACGTACAACTCCAACCTAATGTTAATGGCCAAGAAAACATTCTGATTCCAGCATGACGTCATGCGCCAGACGTGTCAAATTTGAGCCGACAATTCAGCTAGAGTTGCCAACTATACTGTTTTAAATAGAATTATACTGTTTTTCATTAAATTATACTTTTTACTGTTGAATAAAAATAAAGTATACCAAAACTGCTTGCACATTATTATGTGTTAACTTAGACGGTCACACAAATGTGTTTTTACACACACTGTTCAGTGCAGCGCAGCCACAAATTCTTAACGAATCTGTCAATGTCAAATATTCAAGACTGTCACTCACTGACAGATATGCGAATGTATGAGTTCTCAGATAATAACCTTTTTTCGTGTCATTGAAGTTTTAGGTCAAATTTGATCATTATGAGAAAATTTTAGATAATATAAATTTCTATAGACTCCTTATTGCTATTTATAATTTATATTCAGAATAAACAAATTTCAAAGTAATTTACGAAAAAAATATTGAAAGACAAAAATTTTCTTGAAATAAGTACTGGCCAAAAGTGGAGCAATATATTAGAAACATTTCAAAACATAACTAAAATAATAAAAAACGAGCACCTCATTTATTTTAATGTGATGAGGCGTATGAAGTTTTTGAAAGATTGTAAATTAGTGAGTTGTTCGAGAAGCTCTATAAAATATGTATTTAAAACAATAAATAAAATAGTGTTCATTTTTCTAAAATACTATTTAATTGAATATACTTTACTTCTTGCAAAAATAGTTGTTTTATATATATTCGGTCAACATAATTAAAATTTTCTCCAACTTTCACGTCTTAGACTTTTTTGTGTTTTTTTTTTTTTGATAGAAAGTCAGTTCAAAATAACAGGAAAAATTTTACGTTTTGACCTATTTCGAGCTTTATCAAAATATGTCATATTTGTACAAATTACCTACTAATTTTCAATTTGATAATTAATTAAAAACACTGATAAATGTTGTTATGGGCTTTTATTGTTCTGTTAGACGAATCAATTTCTCAACTTTAATAACAAGTAGAAATTATATTAGTTTTCTTTCACAATCACGTGTATATAATGTTAAAACACCCGGGGCTTATTTTATAATTATATCGGTGTTGAAATATCCATTCCATAATCACAAGCTTTGTAGAGGAAATTTATACCTAATTGGAACGCACAATTTGAACATGAACATAAACTAAGATAAAATTGAATTCTGCATGGATTTTCGTGAATTTTGATTGCGTTTAAGAAAACTAATTGCACTCTTACTGCAACGCTAATTTCGTAATTATAAAAAGCGACCAAATAGTTTCCAGGCCGACAAATTGTTTATGCAATTTTTGCAATGATCTCCAATAATTCTAAATAATTACTAAAAATTTAATATCCTAGTTCATTATTGACAATTTCATTGACTTGCGTTGTACATAATAATGTAGTAAATATAACCTAAAAGAAACTTACACTAATGCTAATGTGGCGCCACGTAGTATGAGGTTTGTTCTTGGTAGCTGCACTAGCAGAACTAGTTCAGGAAGTGTACACTAAATCTTTCTTTGTAACAGAACCAGCGCTAGTGTTGCTGCTCTTAGTAGCAATGCAAGAGAACTAATTCACCCAGTTCACTGTGCTGCTTGCTCTGAGTCTAGAGTCAGTTCAGCCAGTGCAGTGCAAGATAGTGTTATCTGGAAACAGTGGCACTACATCTTCGTTATCGGACGAATGTAAAATATCAAAAAAAAAAATAACCTCGAATACAACAATCAACAAATGCTCCATTGCTCTCAGCACCATATGGTTCTTTCTATCCGATCGAACTAATTCTATACACTCATAAACTGGCCTGCACTGGTCCAGTTCAGTACAGTTCCAGTGCAGCTACCAAGAACAAACCTATGGCATCCTTATCACTTTTGTTCTGTATCCTATTTGTCCAAATAACGGTGAACATATATATTAAGTTACAAATTTTAGTAGGGGCTGCTTGTAGTTTTAGAAATTGTGAAAAATCTTTCCAATAACTGAATAATTTTCAAATAATCTATTAGTTAGTACATTTTCATTAATCATTCGAATAATAAACAACACAGTTAACGAGAATGTTTATTCACGTATCTAGTTGTCAGTAGTCAGAATAAAAAAAAATAATTGCTTTCAAAAAAAAATATGTTTATATATCAAATATTAATGAGACAATTAATCATTTGGGCGATTCTTTTTATTAACAGTTAATTTTAAAATGGATATCTATACCATCGACATCGTTATAAAGAAAATCGATAAAAAATTAACAAGCAAATAAAAAAAAAGTCAAAAGATGATTGTAACGGTACCTGAATACAGATAAGGCGAGGATTTACGAGCTGTTTTAGTCGTCAATTTTCGGTGGGATAATGACCAAGCAGGAATAATACATAAATTTAGATATTTTGTAATGATATCATGAGAATGAAAATTATTGCTATCCAAAAGGCGAGCCTGCCTTTTATAAATTGATTTTAGCATACAATTAAAAGATATATAGTTAATTAATGTTGAGTGGTAAATAAATTGGAAACTTTTTTAAAAATATCTCAAAACGAATGATTCTTGAGGTATTAGTAATGAATACAGAAAATTTTTTTCCCGATCGTTTGCATTTTGGAGTTCTCAAAATTATTTCAATTTTTCATGGTCATAAATCCTTCAAAAATGGTTACTTTTCGTGCCTATTTAACAAAGTGAGGTGAATTTTGATATGGTTGATTAAATTTCGTGTAGTCAATATTTGAGGAGTAATTGGCAACATGATAATTACGTCGTGAAGTTGGTTACGAATGCAAAGTGACAGTTCTGTGTAGCCGGCATTAGATCATAACAAAAATAGAGAAGATGAACTTAGCCAAAACATAGTGCAGTTTGATTTTAATAAAATGAAAACAAACGAATCATACGGTGCATTCAAATGCTTTCAAACTGTTTAATGTTTGATATTCAGTTATCTATTAGATCATTTCCAAAACTGATCTACACCTAGTTTGTATACAGATCGCGGTTCTATTATAAAAAAAAATTTTGCAACTAATTTACTTCCACATGAATCTGGAAATAGGTCGAGTTGTGCACTTATTATTTCTACGGAGTTAGCAAAGATTCATTCTATTGAGATATTGTTATTAGTATCAATAATATACATTATGCTGAGAGTTTGTGAAATAAACTGAGGACACAACTTGATAAACAGCAATTTTATTTCAATCATGGGATTTCTTAGGTTATAAAACGACTTGAAAAAAAATTAAATACACTAGATAGATAGTAACATTTATATGATCATGAAGGTTCGTAGAAAAAATTAAGTACACAACTTGATAGATGTAACTTTCTTACATTAATGAGAGATCGTAGACAAAATCGAATACATAACTCGATAAATAGTAACTTTCTCATAATTATGAGGGTTCGTAGAAAAAACTAAGTACACAACTCGATGGACAGTATTTTTCTTATATTAATAGGGATTAAAGGACAGAACTTATATTCATTATGGTTGTAGAAAAAATTGAGAACACAATTCGAAAAACAATAAATGTCTTATAATCATAAAGATTCATTAAATATTGAGTTCATAACTCGATAGATATTAACTCTTTTACATTAATGAGAGATCGTAGGGAAAATTGAGTACACAACTCGAACGATCCTCTTACAAACACGAGGGTTGTAGAAAAGATTGAGGAAAAAACTCAAAAGACAGTAGCTTTTTTATAATTATGAGGGTTCGTAGAAAAAACTGAGTACACAACTTGATATAGTAATTTTGAAAAATCGTAGAAAAAATTGGGCACACATCTGAATAGACCGTAACTCTCTTATATTCATAATGGTTGTAGAAAAAATTTTGATTCACACCTCGAAAGACAACAAATTTCATATAACCATAAAAATTCATAAAATATTGAGTTCATAACTACATAGATAGTAACTCTATTACATTAATGAAAGATCGTAGAAAAAGTTGAGTACACAACTCGATGAACACTAACTTTCTCATATTCATGACGGTTCATCGATAAACTTAAGTAGTAGATAACTCAATAAACAGTAACTTTATTATAATCAAGAATATTCGTAGAAAAAGGATAGAAGACAACTCGATAAACAATAAATTTCTTACATTCTCGTGTTTGTATATGTAGAAAAGGGATAAGAAGAAAGTTTTCATAGGATTATTGTTACGAGCAATCATGCGTGAAATTAGAAATACCCTGTATAATAAGAAATCATTTTTTGTATATTCATATCTAAAAACAAGGAATTGATTCTAATAATTTTTGTTATAAAAATATAGGTTTTAAATAAAAATTAACATTTGGTGATTCAAGTAAACAATCAAAATATTAATTGTACTTGTGTATCAAAATTTTCATACAAATATTCACTATACTAAGTATGATTCCACATGTATACAATTTGTATAAAAAATTGTGTATACTTACTAATTATTTGCGGCATATCTTGTTGATATATCACCTGTCAATAATCTGTAAAAATTCACGAAAATAAAAACAAACGCACTTCGAAAAAAAAAACAAATATACTTACAAGACGATAAAAAAAGAAATTTTGCTGTTAACTAAACGAACTGTTCGCGCCATATTAACTGAATATTTTTTGTTACAAAAAGATGTACCGGATGACCGCTTCCAAGTGAGTTCTTATACCTATCGAAAATGTTTGACCTCTTCTGGTAGTACTAGGCAAATTTTGTATCTGATATAGATGCATCATACGTTGCAAATCTAGAATTTGGAGAGGAGAAAGCTATAAGACAGGAAACTGACATTATAATGTTAACAAGTCCGCCGACACATGAGTTTATCAACAATTTTTAACGGCTTGGGCGTTAAAAAATAACTAAATGTATATTACGGATAGTCACTCACGGGTACCGTAATTTTTTAAGAAAACGATTTGAATATCGTATTGTGCTGTGGTACGACCGAATAAATTAGTATATCAAATAGGTGTTACCCAGATACCAATACTCGTCTTGTCCTAAACCGTACTGACTGGTATCTCTGTTGCATTTTTATTGCTTATAAACTCGGCATTGAATCGTTAGATTATTTTTAATTTGTAATAATTAATGATGGTTATAATTATTTTGATAATATATGATAAAAATAAAAAAATGCCGCCCGAGCAGGGACTTGAACCCTGGACCCTTGGATTAAAAGTCCAATGCTCTACCGACTGAGCTACCCGGGCTTATAATTAATAGTTTCGAAATTAGATATCTGTGCAAGTTAACTGGAAGATTTAGAATAAAATTTGAAATTTTTTTTAAATATAAAATCAACATTTTTAGATACACTAACTGGAAATAATATAATTTTTGTTTATATAATTATATTTTTATAAAATTACAAATAGAAATTTATATTTTTTAAAACGGGTGCTAGATCCAGAAAAAATTTTACTAATAAAAATTGTAGATGTTTTGATATAAATTCAGACAGACAGTGACTGTACAAAATGGTCGATTGAGCGTAATTTGAATACATTTATTATGACCTTATTGTTTCTATTCAATACCTGACATTTATTTTAATACAATATAATAGCTCGTTGGGATTAGTATAAAAATTAAATTCTTTTAACGTACGATGATATATTTTTTGTTTTCATAAACAAAATTTTTCATTATATTTTAAGAATCTAAGAAAAAATTGAAGGTCCCACCGAGATTTGAACTCGGATCGCTGGATTCAGAGTCCAGAATGCTAACCATTACACCATAGGACCTTGACACCCTTTCCAGAGAATAACAAGAATATAAGTCGATAAGAGCATATTTAATAAAAAGTATATATTCTATAAATTTTATTTATAATTTATATACAAGTGTGTTCAACATAATAATTAATTCAATTCCTCTATAAATAAATAGAAATTAATTCATATATTTTAAAGAAACAATAAACACTGTCAAAAACTGACTTTTCGTATACTGCGCACACCGATCCAGATTTTCATTATAATTTTCTCAAATTAGGTTATGTTTATCTAAATTAGACATTGTATATCGCCCAAAGAGTTGATCTTTCAAAATTCTCTAATTACTTATTGTAGTATTGTCCGATAAATCGGAAATATGGATAAAAATTGTTATTCATATCCCAGAAGCTTTTAAAACGACATTCCACGAGTTAACTAAATTAGGAAATACCAAACATCGACATGCCAAAATTCTTTACTGACACTACAGTTTTCAATTACACCTGGGACCAAGTTGCACAAGGATTTTGGAAAAGATATCCAAATCCAAACAGGTATAAAATCTAATTTATATCATTTCATGCATAATTACGAAAATTTCATCACAAAGAAAGGTGTTTACTTAAAAGTATTAGTCATTGATATCACAATAATCTTCGTAGTAAACATGTTTTATCTGAAGATACAGTAGAAAGAGAAGTACGTTCTGGGAAATTATTTTCCAAACGATTGTTAACTAAAACTAATAGCATTCCAAAATGGGCTGAAAGATTCATCAGTGCAAAATCCGTAAATATTGTAGAAGAAAGTATCGTAGATCCAGAAAATAAAGTTCTTACGACATACACAAGGAATTTGGGATATGTGAAAGTAATGGTAAGTACATATTATAATATTTTTTCCACTTTTATCCCAAATTTAGTTATTGAAATACTTTATAATGTGAAAAAAGTCACGCAGTGTATATTTTGGTTTTATTTAGTAAATGAAATCTTTAGCATTTTATTTTTACAACAACCTTGATGTTCATCAAGTTGGTGATGCAATGAAACACAAAAAAGTATATAGTGCAGGTACTGATCTGATTAATTCTATTAACAATAAATAAAAACGAAGCTTTTCTGGCATTGAACTATACCTAATTTTTTTTATCAAAGAAATATGCAAAGTATTACTATAAAACATAATTACCGAGATCAGGTCGCTAGTATTTTTTATTTAGATGATACTAATTAAATTTTTGTAATTATTTGGTTCATTAAGCTCTTTGGTTTGGTTTTATTGTGATGACATAGTTGCAAAATTACGAAATTGTGTAAAGAATTTTCTTTGAAGTATAGGAATTGAGTATCTGGTTTATCCTTTCACAAATTATTACTTTTGTTACCACAATTGAGTAATATTTAATTTATTTTGGTAAACAGTTTAGAATTATCGGACTGTGCAGTAGAATTTCTTGTTTAATCATCAAAATAGAATAAATCTCATATGATTTGGCATGATTGAGAAAGGTACAATTGAACTACTGTGGAAATAACTGCAATCAAGATAAATATATTGAATTAGAGGTTATATAATATTGTATAGTATTAGAGTTGTTTTTTACAACAGCTGGACATTCAGTTCCAGAGAACTATTCTATTAATCTTGGAATCAAGAAGGTTACATATTTGCTTTGACAAGGTCCTTGTTCCAAATATGGTGAAACTTTCTAGATCTGTGGATTAATCTGACACACAGTATCTGTACTTTTTATTTACTTTCAGACCCAATCCAATAAGGTATATAAGGAAATCATTGAGTAGATATAGTTTGTCATTACATGGTTTCAAAGGAAATTTTTGGTTTGAGTTATGGAAAGGCACCACTCAGTTGTTCTGTTTCTTCAGATCTGCACTTTTCAGTTACTGTTGAACATTTAATTAGGTATTTCCTGAAAGGAAACCATTGAGAAGATGTATTTTGTTGTTGTTTGACACCAAAGTTTCAAAGAAACATTTTGGCTTGACCTAGCATGGGAAGGTACCACTCTTCTATTCTCCTTTTTATCCCAAAACTTATAAAAGCATATTAATACACCATTGGTGCAATAAAACACTCTTCTGGTAATTGTAATTGCCTTGTTGATTCCTATATAATCAGGAACTCATATTAAAGAGTCTCTGATATTTTTGCCTATTTCATAAGTTTTTTCGAAGCTATTTATATGAAACTAGCAGTGGGTGTTAAAAATGGTAGTACTTGGATTATTATATAGGGATTAAACGAATGTTCAAAACGGTAAAGGTAGAACAAAACATCATGCTAAGGAACAGTTTAATACAAAAAATTTTCTATTGAAAACATGAAATATCACATAAAATAAAGATTCTCCATAAGAAGCAATGTGATACATCTATATTACAAATATTGGGATATTTGAACCAGTTGTAGATTTAGTATTCTTTCAAATCAAATATGATCGAATTTTTTGAAAATTCAATATTATAAATTTATTATTGTATTATTTACGTTATCAAAAAATGAAGCAGAATAATAAACAAAACAATGTAAAATTCATCAAATTTAATATTAAAAATACTGAAATGTATAAATTCTATTAATTTATTGCTTTGTAACCTAAAAGGTCACATTTTGGGCTCCGACTAAGCTCATCATGTTAATGTGTGTAGTCGGGGTTCGTTGCAATATTTTGATGTGTTTAAGGGGTATACAAATTTTGTATGCTTTCAATTTCCCAATGGGGCGCCACTCAATTTTTTTTTACCTAAATTGAGAAAGGTATAGAAATAGGTTGAGGTATCTCTAGGGATAAAGCTACTTGTTGAAAATAAAATACAATGATTTATATTTGAAATTCGAAATTATATAAAAAAAACAGGTTAAAAAAATTACCCGCAAAACTCATGAGTTTTTGGTTTACAGAAAATAATGAAGTAAATTTTACAACAAAAAACTAATGTGAGTGGATCTGGCCTTTAGCAATACCTGAGGCTCCCTACTTGTCAGGAGAATACAAATAGGACCAGCGGTTAGGAATTAAAGAAGTTCATTCCATTAATTGTCCTGGACTAGGTAGATCCACGAGTCAAAGTTTCACGTTAAATCCAAATTAAGGTCGTCTAAGTTTTAAACCCCAATAAAGGTCCTATATCCAAAACTAGATCCCTACCTTTTTAACGAAGGAAACTTTTATCTACTTCTTAACAATTTAACATCCCAGAATTTTTGAAATCGGCGGAAGGCTCCTTTAGGCCGGCTAAATCACACTTTTCAAAAATCTCTTGAGAAATTGATCTTAACGCTACCACGGTCGCTGACCTTCCAATCGTCAAATTTTCAGTCAGAAATATCACGACTTCCGCAAATATAGAATTTGGAGCCAAATTTAAAAATTTATAATCAAATCCCTAATGAAAAATTCTACATTGGTTTACAGTCAAAAGGAAAATATGAATGACGACAATCTAGCCAGGTGCAACAATACCTGAATTTCAAAAACACCAGGTAACAAATCACTCCTCAAAACAACCTTTCAACGGACTGAACAACCAAACATTAATATCCTCAAAATTTACAAAATACTGCACGAATAGCTTAATTTGTGAATAGTTAACTAGATGTTGCTCGAACCTTCTAAGGGGAAGCAACTTTGCTCTTACAAGCATCATAATTCTGCAACCAGTTATACCACATCTGTTAAATTTCGAATAATGCTTGCGTCCTGTAGGCCAAGACTTAATCTCAAAAGAAAATAAACCAAACAATCAATTTGTTTATATAAAAATTTGCTCGAGTCTTTTCTTTAGGTTTTTTTTAGATATTTAGGCAGTTGATGATGATTTGACCCCTTACATAGATATTTCTTCAATTCTTTTATATTCTCTTTATATCTTTTGTGGTTTCAGACGAGGGTTCCTTTTCCCTTTGTATCCATTCCTTCCACTGTCTTTTGCCACCTCAATTTCTCTGAAGTTATCTCCTTTTTATAACCTTATAGGGTGTATCAATTTTATTAATTTATTTAATGATTAAAAAGTTCTTGTTTTTTTCTCTGTTTTCGAAGCTATTCATTTTTTTACAGAGATCCGAACGTTCATTTTGAATTTTATTCCTAAAATTCACTAAATCACTTCAAAAATTTCACAAATATTTGTATATATAGGTCCCGTAATTCATAGTAACTAGATCAGAACTGCTCCTTTTCAAGTCATAATCCAAGCCACGTTCTTGGGGCCCCAAAGCAATTTGTCACTTGTAAGAACTCGCTAAGTTATTGTGAGACATTTTATTTGCATATTTTTATATACAGTATCCTTGAAAATATTTGCATAAACTTGTTAGGTCTTTACGAGTTATAAATTTTTTTAATATTCCGATAAAAAATCTCACAAGAAGTGATAACTGACATATGTCAATGTCAAGGACAGAGTTAGGCCCGGTTCACATCATTCCAGTCCAGTATAGGAATAGATTAACATTCGGGAGACCACATGGCAGGAGAGACCGACGCCGCACGCAAGCGCCGGCGCCATTAATTTCTTGAAATAGAGAGAGAATAGAAAACGACACAGAGCTCTTTCTCTTACACATGGACGTTATAGCTGGTGTCCAGCCTTTCCTATACGGGGACTTTAGAATGCAATTACAGATTTTACCTGGTAACACCAGAATGGCCCCTGCATAATAGTACAAACTTAAAACGAGTTATTAATTAATTTTGAAAATAATTAACAATTTCTTTTTTTTATTAAATATTTATTTAATTTGAATTATTGTATAAATTTTTATTGTTCATTTTTTTGTCTCATTCATTATTCAATAACGATGGGTATGAAACATATTATTTCCAACACCTTTTTTTGTGATTAAAATTATATTAAGTAACACGCGATTAAAAATAATGCACATTAGTTACGTAACGCAAATGTTTATTCCATAAATGTACCTAATAATTCTTAGAAATAATATTTTTTAAAACTATTAAATTATACACTATTTACGTAATAATGTGCGAGTAATCTATCAACTAGTTGTAAGTTCACTATTTATCGACAATGTAATGGTTGCCTTTAATTTTTTCTATTATTTTTTCCTATAAAAATTTCAATAACTTTCTTTTAACTATTTCGAAATTGGCAGTAAAGTAAAATATCAATGCCGATTAGCCGATAGACTTTTCAATTCCTAGGCATTGAAGTTACTTGTTGAATTAACCATCGGACGCGCTGACAGTCAGTCACGAAGAATCGATTCTTCGGACCAAATATATCGATATATTGTACTGAATCGATATTGTACCCTTGAAAATCGACATTCCATTTTTTATGTTTTGGTGAAAACCATAAAATTATTTACAATGAGCTCAATGTACTTGACGGTAGACTTGACAGACTGTTGTTTTGAAAAAACTTAGATATTAAGCATTGGCTACTATAAGCTATATTATCTTTTTTCTTAACGTTTTATTGTAACAAATACATTAAAAAATGATTGTCTACTTCTATATTTGATCTGATACTTTTATATGGTAATAAAAATAATTGTCTTAATTCCCTGAACTATAAAATTCCTGATTTTTCTGATAAGAGATCCCAGAAATTGTTTATTATGGTTTTTTTCTTGTTTTCCATGAAATGGATTTATATTTACATTGTAAATAAACATTGATTTTTTAGAAATCGATCTTTTAGCCTCAGATTGTTTATGAATCGATTCATCAGGTCATGGTTAGAATCGATTTAAAAATCGATCTGTTTTGGAAAGAATCGCCATCCCTAGTTATATTACGAATTCATGTGTGGAAGGTGTTTACATTCAAAATCTACAGCGTCTATAAGTTTGCATTTGCTTCCCACTTTGCAACTTTTCACATACATAATAACATAACCTCCAAACCCATTCTGTCGCCTCAATTCCAAACATTTCCGCAAGTATTTTTGAATCTGGACGATTTCGAAAATAATATAATATGTAACACGACACTTAAGTCTCTTTTTGACACTCGTAAGGTTTTTTAATCTCCAGCTTCGTGACAAAAAGTATGACGCTAATACATTGATACATAAATAACTATTAAGGCACCAGATACAAATTACGAAGATAACTAAACTTTTTTTATATATATTCATACAACAATACTAATGACAAAAAAGTCATATTGAAAATAATTTTGTTAACAACGTCTATCCCAAAGATATGGAGGGGAGAATAAGCGTCAACATGCGCGAACATATTAATGTCGTAACCTGCCATTTTGATCTTAGCTTCGGCGGCAAATTTAAAAATACGGTAATCAGTAGGTTTAAGACTTTACTCTTGAACTTGCATAAAAATTGTGCGAAAAAATGGAAAATGACATATGTGACACCTATAAACTAAAACTACATAATCTGAGACCAAAATGTCGAAAAGACGAGCACGTTGCTCCAGGAAATAATCTTCAAAGCCGAATCTATCGGATCAAGTGTAACAACAAACAGATCAACGTTGACAGTTCATACATACCTTTTCAACCAAAAATTATAAACATTGAATATTGGTATTATTTATTTTAGCACTACTTTATGAGAACAACAACAAAATACCAACACTTAACAATGCTTTAACTCACGCAAAGATCAAAATGGAGGCCTCTAGGCGTCCTTCAAAATTTGGATTCGCACTCGTTTAAGCTTATTCTCCTCTCCATATTTTTACTCAATCCTCCAAAAGTTATTATGAACGTAATAAGAACAAATTTTAACTATAATATGAAAATTTTATGTATTGAAAAAATTATTTTAGAAATATTATTCGACTCATCTAAAGATTATGATAAATCATATATAAATCTCCACCCCAGTGTAGATACTTATCAATTAAGGAATCATTTTAATAGAAATATTAGGGTTGCTACTTAAGTTTTGAGATATGGCAACATTGATATGAATATGTCAAATTTGACATTGTAATTGTAAAGTTTGACATATGTATTGGTGAATGTACCCAGAACTTGTTATCATACGAGTGCTATTTGAGTTGTTTATAGATAAGTATTTATCTTGGTCGAAAAATTGAATCGCGAACATCTTAGTTTGATGATTTTGTGGATTGAACCAACAACAAATTGTCGATCAACTTGCTTCAACATCTCGAGCCACGGGATGAATTTTGTGAAGGTCGTCCAAAATCGGCTGTTGCGCCAGAATACATCGATGCTGTGCGTAAACTGATATTGAAAGATCGTCATGTGACATACCGTGAAATTGAGGCATACCTGGGCATTAGTTTCAATTATATATATTCGACTGAATGTCTCTTTCAAGACGAGCCAAATCCAACAAAAGTTGTTCGCGCACGAAGCACTTCGAAGCAAATGATCTCCTGTTTTTTCGGAATAACTAGACATGTCATAACCGTTTCATTGGAGCAACGTAGAACGGTCAATTCTGCATGGTACACCAGCATTTATTTGCTAGTAATCAGGAAAACCAATAGCAGAAGACGAATCATTTTCCATCATGACAATGCGAGCTCTCACACATCAGTACAAATTAAAACGTTTTTGCACAATCAATACATCGATTTGATGGGTCATCCGCCGTACTGTCCTTCGCAGCCAATGATTTTTTCTTATTCCCGAAGATTAAAAACAAATTACGAGGTTAACGATTTTCTACACTTGAAGAAGCGGTTGATGCGGTCAAATCACATGTTTTGGAGGCACCTCAATGGGAAAAATGCTTCGACAATTGGCTCGAACTCGAATGGAAAAGTGCATTGAACTTATTTGGAAGTATTTTGCAAAACAATAAAGCCACATCCAATTATGAATCTTTATTTTTCTCAAAACTTAAGTAGCAACCCTTTTATCTCGAAAACTAAGCGATATATCGAAAAATTTCATTCTCCATTTTCGACTTATTTTGGATCGATTTACAAAATGACACTTGCTTCATAAAAAAGCGAATGGTACTTCAATTTAATTTTTCTTTAAGAGTGTTACGGAAAAAGTGATATATAAGGAGAGCGAAGATCATCCGGATAAGACCGTGGCTTTGAGGTACGCTTGGATTGATTCTCAAGTGAGAGGTTTCAGCAAAGCTATTTGTGCATTTGGATACGAACGTTTCAAGAAAAATTGTCACAAAATGGTAAGTAGTATGTACGACGATTTTCTAAAGTGTCTTGTGTACTAAATTTTTTGGCACAGGTTGGCGGATTCAATTACGTATTGGCAAATTTATACCCGCAACAAAATGCCATAGCTTCGAGTTACTCGACGGCTAAAGCGACGGCGAAACTGAAAAGTGCCGCCAAAAATGCGTCGGAATTGGCAAAAGCAAAAGCCGCCCCAATTTACGCTACTCTCCATCAATAGAAGTAAATAAATCTAATGTATTGGTGTATAAAATTGTTTTTTTTTATTACAAACCGTTGAAACAATTAATTTATGTTATTGTTACGATAAACATTTATACTTTCATTTATAAGAATAGATTAAATGGACAATTAACTTGGATTCCAGTAGTTTCGGCATTTTTTAAAGGTGTTTGTATATTTTTACATAGATAAACCTCGTAGAAGTTATAATTTAGAAGTTATTATGCCACTTTTGTATTTATTAAAGGAATTAATGAATTATTTTTAATCTTTTTCATAAAATTTTCCAGTAAAATCAACTTTCTATAGACCAGCGATGAAGCTTTAAAAAATAAATAAATAATAGATGAACCAAAAAATTGAAAAAGGAAAAATAGATCTACAACTTTCGTATTCATACTTTTTTAACATAACCTCAAAACTCATGTGAAAAATGGAAATAATCTCGATTTACACAAAAACCTAAAAGTCCTATGGAAAAAGATACCTGACAAAGTTGTAGGGAACTTTTGTATTCACACTTTTTCCTCAAAATTTATGTGAAATATTGTGGACAGTTATTTTTTAAATGTATTACACTCATAAACAAAATCACTTTTTGTCCTTACTGTTCTTTAGAAGCTTTTGACTTTCAAATAACAAAAAAATTTCATGATTTTACATTTTTTTCTAATCTTGAAAAATTTTTTAATCGACAGTTTTCTGTTTAAAACACTAAAATTCCATCTTAATCAACAAATAAAATACGAATAATAGTTTGTAGTTATATTTAGTTAAATAAACAATAAATTTATGTTTTTTTTTATTTTACGTTTACCCGGATTTTGTGGAAAGCAGTACAGGCGACCCCCCTAATATTATAAATGTGTTCCCAACTTTCCGGTTGTACATTGCACGAAGAATCTACAGCTTTTACCCACAAATCAACCTAAAACACAAATAGTATTTACAACTTGTCGCTTAGAGACGACTATTTTGGATTTGAAATTTAATTTCCACGACCGTTGATGGTATTCATTACAGTACCTGATCCTTCCTGATTAATAACCGACTCGAAGGACCAGGAAGTATAATTGTGTTTTGAAAATGTGTAAAATAACGTTTTCGAGTTGATAAGATAACTAGCTTGAAGAACCAAACATTTCAATTTGTCTTGTAAAATGTCAAAATTTAAGAAAATAAAACATTTCCTTCGAGTTTATCTCATTTATAACTGGCTCGAAGGACCAGATAGGGTAATTGTATTATAAAGTGTGAAAATTTATGAAAAGAAAACATTTCCCTCTAGGCTAACTTTTTAAATAACCGATTCGAAGAACCAGACAGTAAATTGTAAGTAAGTAGTAAGAAAATTTGAGAAAAGAAAACATTTCCTTCGAGTTTACCTGGTTAATAACCGGCTCGAAGCACCAGGTTGTATAATTGTGTTGTAAACTGTGAAAATTTGAAAAAATTAAAACATTATCGTCAAGTTTATCTCGAAGAACCAGATAGGGTAGTTGTTCTGTAAAGTGTGAAAATTTGGGAAAAGAAAACATTTTCTTCTAGACTAGCTGTTTAAATAACTGGCTGGAAAGACCAGGCAATAAATTGGGTTGTACACGTGATACATTTTAAGAAAAGACAACATTTTCTTTGAGTTTATCTGGATAATAACCAGCTCGAAGGACCAAACAGTGAAATTGTGTAGAAAAATGTAAAAAAGCGAGAGAAGAAAACATTTCCTTCTACGCTAGCTGGTTAAATAACCGGCTTGAAGGACCATATACTGATTGTCTCATAAAATGTTTAAATTTGAGGGAAAAACATTTTTAATGAACATTTCCTTTTAGTCTACCTGTTTAATAAGCGATTTGAAGGATCAGATAGCTCAATTGTGTTGCAAAGTATGAAAACTGAAGGAAATAAAACATTTTCTTCGAGTCTACCTGGATAATAACCGGCTCGAAGGACCATACAGCTTAATTGTGTAGTGAAAAGAGAAAAAAAAACATTTTCAATAAGTGTTGCCAAAGTTTAATTGTAATTATACAAAAAAGAAGCAATTAGTCAAAATCACTAATATATTTTGTGAAATTGAGTAAAATAGGATTTTTATGGAATAAAATCATAGACAAGTGCGCGAAATAACGATTGATTGGTCAAAGGCAGTTTAAAAAGTGATATTTTAATTGATTTTAAAATTTACAAACGACCATGACACTTGAATTTTATTTAAATAAATAAAAGTATATAAGTGTATAATTAGATTAAAATTTTAAAAATCATATACAAATTTGGACTTTTATTCAATACCACTATACTGATATTTATAGTTCTTGTCCTTCGAGCCTGATATGAAGGCTCGAAGGACCAGAAAGTGTAACTGTAAGTATAAATTATTTAATTGAAAAGTCTTACTACTACCACGATGATGGCTTGCCTATTTCAGATAGATATAAAAAGTACTTACGCAGTTTTTTTCATTTGTTGGTACATCGACCTGCCAAAGAGTCCAAGTAAAATGATACGGAACCGGATCTTTTCCGGCATCGGTTATTTTGGCGGGCATCCAAGTTTTTCCTCTGTTTATGCTAACTTCCACTCTCGCAATTTTGTTACCGCCTCCTGAGAATGCGAAACCTACCACGAAAAAACGAATCGACATAGTGACTCAAATAATTTCATTGTTTTCGTACAAAGAGCTAAATATTGGATGCGTACCAACTAGATAAAAGATTCGAGGTTTGAAAAACATTTGAAATAACCTCGGGAAAATCATTATACTATTAGTATACAATTGCACAATCTGGTCCTTCGAGCCAGGTATTAACCAGAAACGCCCAAAGGACCAGACTTTTAGTGTTGATGTGATTGTAGTATAAATATTAACAAACAGACTCAAAAAAGAAGACATACAAGGTCTCAATGTAGGTAGGAGGAAGTGGGAAAAAGATTTTTTCAACTATGTGTAATTTGATGCGATAAAGTGAACGCAAGAATCACTACATTTTGTCCGCTTGGAGCTTTTTAAAATTTATGAAATTTCCAACAAAAGTTGTTCAGGATGCTCAGAAATTGTCATTAAATAAGGTGATTTGAAAAATTGTGTAACTCCCTCTTTTCACCGCCCACAGATACCATGCTAAAAATAAGGGGGAAATTATATTTTTAACGCCACATTTGCGTTTGTAGAAACTTGAGAAACTTAAGTTTGTGATTATCTGTAAAGTGTGAAAATTTTTGAAAAATAATTTTAAATGTAAATTTCGTTCTAATCCCTCTTGTTCACAACCGGCTCGAAGGACCAAACAGTTAAATTGTATGGTAAATTCATGAAAATAAAATAGTTTATTCCAGCCTACCTCGCTAATAACCAGCTCCAAGGACCAGATAGTATTACTGTGTAGGGAAAAATTAAAAAAGAAACGACCTTTCCTATAAAAATTTAGCTTCTAGTCTGTCCTTTGTTAATAACCGGTTCGAAGGACCAAACAGTGTAATTGTATTGTAAAGTATGTAAATTTGTGAAAAGAAAACCTTTGCTTCGAGCCTAGCTGATCATTAACCGGCTCGAAGGACTAGATAGTGTCTTCTAGTTGAGAAAATGTAAAAAAAAAACGTTTTCAATAAAATTTTTTTCTAGTCTCCATTACTGATAACCGGGACGAAGGACCAAACATTTCATTGTGTAGTAAAGTTTGTGAATTTGTAAAAAGAAAACATTTTCGAGCTTAACTCGTTAATAACCGGCTCCAATGATCAGATAGTGTCACTGTTTAGGGAAGAATTGAAAAAAAAACGTTTCCAATAAAAATTTCCCTTCTAGACCCCTTTGTTAACCGGCTCGAAGGACCAAACAGTGTAATTGTGTTGTCAAGTATGTAAATTTGTGAAAAGAAAACCTTTGCTTCGAGCCTAGCTGGTCATTAACCGGCTCGAAGGACCAGATAGTATATTTTAGTTGAGAAAATGTAAAAAAAAAACGTTTTCAATAAAATTTTTTTCAAGTCTCCATTACTGATAACCGGAACGAAGGACCAAACATTTTCATTGTGTAGTAAAGTTTGTGAATTTGTAAAAAGAAAACATTTTCGAGCATACTTCGTTAATAACTGGCTCCAATGATCAGATACTGTCACTGTTTAAAGAAGAATTAAAAAAAAAAACGTTTCCAATAAAAATTTCCCTTCTAGACCCCTTTGTTAACCGGCTCGAAGGACCAAACAGTGTAATTGTGTTGTAAAGTGTGTAAATTTGTGAAAAGAAAACCTTTGCTTCGAGCCTAGCTGATCATTAACCGGCTCGAAGGACCAAATAGTGTCTTTCAGTTGAGAAAATGTAAAAAAACGTTTTCAATAAAATTTTTTTCTAGTCTTCATTATTTATAATCGTCTCGAAGAACCAAACAGTTTGTGTTGTAAAATGTGTAAATTTGTGAGAAGAAAACATTTTCGAGCAAACCTGATTAATAATCAGCTCGAAGGACCAAATAATTTAATGGTGTGGTAAAGTGTAAATTTGTGGAAAAATGTATTTTCTTCAAACCTACCTGTGGTAATTGTCAGTATCATGATCGTTTATGCAGATGTAATTTTGTTTTTCTGACACATTTTCTATAAATGATAAAACTGAATATCGTTTGTTGATAAAAGGGTGTAAACATAAATCTCCCCTATTTTTACATATAATCCAATGGGGTTACTATTAAAACACACAATGTTATATACAGCTTAATTCGGATAAAAATTTTAGCAGATTTATTGGGATGAAAATTTTCAAACTTTCAAAAAATTGTAAAAGTAAAAACTACACCCCTTCATTCAAGGCAATTTGAATTACGAGGGAGGCAAATTCGGATGTAACAAACGACTGAAAATATTTCAACTCAAATGTACACAAATAAAGGAAAAATATAACCAGCTATAGAACTTCCTTGAACAAATATGGAGGAAAAAAGTGGAGTGAATTTTATTGCAGAAAAACATAATAATTGTTTTAAAAAATTTAACACTTTCACCTACCTTCAAATTTTGAAAGCTTACACAGTTTATGGTGGCAGTAAAGTGTTAAATTAAATTGTCACATAACCAACATTATCATTGTATAGTATAGTACAGAAGAAAATATATAAAGAAATAAAGCAAGAATCTGAAAAAATCAACTTTGCATGGCTTTTCTTAAACGAAAATATGAAAAAATGAGAAACTTACCTTTCACTGTAATCTTTCCATCGGTTGGCGATACAGTTTCTCCATGAGCAGGCGAAAATATAGCAGATATTACAGGTAATTCTTGTACGGGTGATAAAGAGGTGTAATCGACATTTTCGAGTGTAACGTACGGACCAAAATATATATAAAGTTTTTTATGCCAATGCGCCTGACATTCTTCTTTTCTAACTTCGATTTTTTCTTAAAACAATAATATATACTCCATATAACTAATCACCAACGTTTTCTTAGTGGGATTGTGGCAAAATTGAACACCAAAATGTACTAATTTTAATATATTTCCAAGTTTTCGAGTACTTATGTATTCATCGTCTGTGAATTAATTAGTTAAGAATTGTGGCATTTAAAATGTCGTTGTTTCTTTCGAAAAATATTCAATTCATCGATTTCAAAAATCAATATTCAAGCGTCAAGCTTGATAGGAATATCAGGGTTATTAATTATGGTTGTTATAGAAATGATTAATTTTCATTTGTTAAATTATGAATGACATTAAATTTTATAGGTTATGTCGTTATGAGTAAAGCTGAATTTCATAGGTTGGGTAAGGTTAGTTGGTTGTTAATGGCGTTGAATTTTTATAGAATTTGTTTTTTCAAAATATAAAAGATATGCATAAATAACACTGAGGTTTTTTAAATCGGTTTTCTTATTAATGCATTGATCAATTTGGGCAATATATGCTATTTCTAAAAATAGACGTTTTTTGTAGTTTTTCTAAATTGTCAAAACTTCAGCAGATTCATAATATTATGTCCTTCATGAAAGACTTGTGTAGCTAATGAAAACCTATCAAGATATAATTTGCTATCGCTTTTGTGAGAGGTTATCCGATCGATGAGTGACCCCCATTGGCAGTGCCGGATTAAGCTAGGGGCTTGGGGGGGCTACAGACCCAGGTCCAAGAGGACCCCATCATTTGGAAATCATTCTGTATTTTTTGATGTGTTGATACCACAAATCTAACGATATTATTTTGTGAATTTTTCCGGGTTTTCGAATTCCTTAAGGAGCCCCCGTCATTATTTTAGCCCCGGGCCTTATAAATCTTAATCCGGCCCTGCCCATTGGCCAATGTACTTCTTGTCACAATTTAATATATAATATGAAATTTGTTGTTTAAATTATGACAAGAAGTACATTGGTTAGTCGAAGAGGTCACTCATCGATCGGAAAACCTCTCACCAAAGCGATAGCAAATTATATCTTGATAGATGCTCATTAACAGCACATGTCTTTCATGAAGGACATAATATTATAAAACTGCCAAAGTTTTGACAACTGAGAAAAACTACAAAACACGTCTATTGTTAGAAACAACATATATTGCCCAAAATGATCAATGTATTAATAAGAAAAGTGATTAAAATAACTTTAGTTTAATCTATGCGTATCTTGTAGATTCGGAGAAAACAAATTCTATAAGAGAAATTCAACGCCATCGTCAACCAAATAACCTTAACTAACTGATTTCTATAACAACCATATTCAATAACTTTGATATTTCTATGAAGCGTTAATTTGAATATTGCTTTTTGTAAATCGACGAATTTAATGTTTTTTCAAAGAAATAACGACATTTAAAACGTCGCAATTCTTAACTAATTAATGTATAGTTTTATTCATATTTTTTATATTGTACTTGACTATAATTTCAGTCTCAGACGATGAATACGGAAATATATTAGAATTAATACACTTTAGTGTTTAATTTTGCCACAATCCCACTACGAAACACTCATAATCTAGACGACAAAGATTTCGTTCGAATTCACAATTAAAATATATTAGGAGCCATACCTATTTGTTTTACCGATTTTGCACCTATCACTCCAGGTACTATGACCCTCAATGGAAACCCGTGATCAGGATGAAGTTTTTTTCCGTTCATCTCCCAAGCTAACATCACGTTATTTTTAGGATTTAACACTCTGTGTATTGGAAGACCTGTTATGTACGGACCTCCAACTGACATGCCACTAGTAAACTATTGAAAAAAAAGTAGCATTGGGATTTTTTTACGAAAATATTGTACCTGTAAATGTTCTAATCCTTCCATACTTTCGTCATAGCCGGCTGCTTTTAAAACGTCAATGAGCAGTACTCCGGTCCAAGTTGCGTTGCCTACACCATTAATTTCCCATTTTACACCTTGCGTGTCCTTTTTCAACTAAAACATACCCAAAAAATATCGTCGCAAAACTATTACACTGAAAAAGTAATCCACATTTCTCGCAGTCATAATCTTGGAATAATTGGAATCTTGCTTAGTATCACTACCAGAATTTTTGAATAAACGCGCGAAAAGTTTAGGCATTGACCAACTTCGGTTTTTAATGTACATATGAGCGAGAATGATGTACTAGTGCCTGTTGCGCAATGCTTCATTTTTTGTTTTTTAGCAATTCAGGGATGAGTGCCTCTTCGAGACTCAAATATATATATGATGTTCTGCTTTCCGAAAATGCCTAGAAGGAGTGGCATACCTGCTGTCAATGCGGAAGGAAACCTCATTTTGAGACATCGATGCAATATAGCTGAAGAACTGGACATCAGCGTAGGTAGGAGGAAATAATTCAGGAACAGCTCGGTTACGGCAAAATTTCAGACAGATAAGTGCCATGAATTCTGAAGTTTGTGCAGAAATTTACATGCTGGGTAGTTTGCACGCGTCTTCTAAAGAAGAAGGATAAAATTTGTTGCACTAGACGTAACTTGGATCCACCACCATATATCGAACCGCGTCTATGGAGTGGAGGAGGAAAGTCGAAGGCTCGCCATTTAAAGCGAAGGTTACACCGTCAGAGAGGACCGTGTTTGGGACATGAGAGGAGTAATTGCGATTGATCTCCTAATAAACTGTAAACACTAAAAAAACGGCAAAACTTGTTAACAGATCAAAACGACGCGATATTCCAATCCGTAGCTGCAAGCAAGATAACACCAGAACGCATACAGCTCCGGTTACGATGGAAACGCTGAACGACTTAAGTTGGGAGACACTCGAACACCAAAGAGGCACTTGGCAAGATGCGATTACAAAGCAATGCCAAGGTAGAATCCCCCTTGTGTGACAAACTGACAGATTTTTACGAAACGTGCATCCGAAAACTTCTAGAATGGTGGCAAAAGTGTGTAGAGAGAGACGAAGACTATTTAGAAAGACTAAAAAATTTCAGGTCTGTAACTTTATAATAAATTTTTTTACAGCAAAATTCCGGTTTATGTTTGAACCATTCTCGTGAAATTTTATCGTGATATTTAAAATGGATCAATCTAGAACACGTGACTGCGTCAAGTCGGCCATTTTTCCTGGGTGGCAAGCAAAAGATCTATTCTCTTGTGTTTTTAATAAAATAAAAGTTTTCGACTAAAAAATTAAGAAGTTTCAGTTCAAAAGCCTGACAAGTTTGAGAACTCATAAAAATTGGTCGAGTGAATTTGATAATTGGCAAGTTATATGACATTTCTAAATATATTTCCAATTATGGAAACATGAAAACGGTATTTGAATCTGTAATTTACATTTATATTTACTTATTTATCATTTTACCCTTTCAAAACTCTACCCAAGTATTTTTTCTGGCTTCGAATTCAAATGTTCTCCTCTGTTGGTAAAAATGGCAAGTAATTGGATAAGCGATAAGCTATCTAGCTCAGCACGTGATGAACAATTAACCACACAACAATAATGAGCCATTTTTGAATAAATTTGCCTGAGATTAAGGATTTTGAAATAAAATAATCGACAATGTTTACAAATGCAAGTACTCGAATGATATTGTGTGCCACCCAGTAAAAATGGCTGAACTGTCAATGACGTCATTCTGAAATGGTCCGTGAACATAAAATTAAAAATCTAACCTCAACATTTGTGAATAAATATTTAAATTTAATTATCAATTGATATACCTATTTCAATAAATACTCACAAATTCGGTCATTTCTTGTCTTCTTAAGCCTCCGCATTGCAGGGAAAGCGTTCTAGTTATTCGCGGTAGTTTTTTCAAATCGTCTAAAGTAAATGTTTTCGAGCCTTTTCCTTCTACTTCTATTGTTAGTTTATAATCTTCTTCTTTTATATAAGGAACGGGTAAATGGTTTCGTACGTAAAATATTTCACTGGAAAAATAGCCGGTGAATAAAAAAATAGGATATAGAAATAAAAAAATGATTAAATGTTATATTATTTATAACAATAAGTCATTATTAGTGGCTAATCAAAAGTTACATCAATTTTAAAACAAACATGTATAGATTGTACAACATTAAACTTGATACACGTCATCAATGACGTATTAGTTTTTAAAATTGGTATTTATATTTCCTTTCCTTTAATTTGAACTTGAATTATCACTAAAAATTTTCTTTCAGTAACGAATAATCACAATAATACTGAGTTTTACGTAAAATTCTCTAAATTTCATTCACTTTATTATGACCTCCAAATAATATCATGTATAATACATTATTGGATAGATAGATTAGAGAGACAAGGTGCACTAAAAATCGCCAGCTCCTACCGAACTGCCTCTGCACAGGCTGTCCTAGTGGTGACGGATATAATCCTCGTGGACCTCCTGGCTATCGAGCGTAAGAGAATATACAGAAGCAGCTCAGATATAACACGACAGGATGCGGCTATTGAACGCACGAATGATATAGAAGAAAAATCAGGTGAATGGAAGCGGCTGTGGACTGTGAACCGAAAAGAAGTGCGGAGATGTGAACTTCCACATTATCCAGCTTCTGACGGGACAAGGCTACTGCCGACGGTATCTCCACAAAATGGAGAAAATACAAACACTTGAGTGTACGTATTGTGAATACGACTCAGGTGATGCCGAACACACATTCTTCGCGTGTAACCACTAGAGGGGTTTGAAATGTGGAGTAGAAAAGAATATCGGCAACATAAATCCTGATAATATCGTCGAGGTGGTGCTACACAAGGTAGAATGGTGGCATCTGGTTGTACCTACACAGAAATAATTCCGTAGGCGGCTGCCTAGTATGAAGAAACATTCACGGACAGATCCCCCAACGAAAAATAAAAACTTAATAGTTCACGGTTGGACGGAGATTACAGAAGATGGTGGTTTAGTGAATAGGCTACGGGAGTCCCACATATCCAAAGTGAATAATTTCGTCATATTCAGGCCTTAAATGTGTACATGTTCATACATGTATACATACAATTTGTATAATGTTAAAACTCAATATAACCTCATTATTTTACATTTTCCCTGATCTCTGTACAACTTTTAAAGTCTGGCAACATGTTTAACCTCATATTCGGTCTATGACGTGTATTAATTCTTATAGAGTAAGACCTATAAGTGATGTTTCAATAAGAGTGCTCAAAACATGTGGTATTTCATTGATACAGCATCTAATTTCGACTTTCAATGCTTCGATGGATGCAGACTATTGGCATAAACCTGTGATATTTCATACGGATCAACCTAGAACACGTGACTTCGTTAAGTCGGCTATTTTTGTTTTGTGGCAAACAAAACAATTCTCCGTTTGTTGACATGCGTATTTTGTGTTTTAATTGTGCCTTTTGTGTTTTTCGCATTGTTATTTGTCATTATTTCGATAAAATGAATCGAAATGAATATTATCTGACCTTAAACGGTGACTTTATATAACCCTAAAGGCGTTAAATCCCAAGAGTGTGGAGGTCAATTCCGGTTATCAAACCAGGATCAAACTCGTGCAAGATCGCCAATGTTTTACGGAAGGTATGACATGCTGAAGAAAACCGGTCCAGTTATTCCTCCAGACCATAATGCACATCATACATATTAAATTATTATCAACGCTGAAAATTATTCAGCAGGTACCTCTAGGACCCAATTGAAGAATTCTTTTCGCTGTTAATGGTCTACTGCAAATCTCTAGTCATAATTCGGTGTGCCTGTTGAAATGTCCAATTCTTGTGCCTGATGTCGAATTGGCGTCTTTCTGTTACACTCCCGCGAACTACCGTGATGTTTTGTTCTGAACCACCTCTACGAGTCCGTATCGAGTGTTTCACAACAATAACTGAAACCAGTACTGTGGAATTTTTTGATGATTCCTTCTTCCAAATGTCAACTTCCGATCTGTCACGTCATAATCATATGACATTATGACTGTCAAACATGACGCGCAATCAAATCTTACTCTCTTATTGAAACACCCTTATATATAGACATTGTTAAAACTAATTGACGTTAAATTTTAGCTTAAAACAGTATTGAGGTAGTTAAAAATGTAGTACTTGGGGGTATAGTAGTTTTCCGCTAAAAGGGCTGCTTTCACTCCTCCATTAAAAGGTCGTTCGGAGATAGGTATCAACCTCGGATCCCTCTGCGGTTCGTGTTCGAAAACGCTGCCAGGACCGTCGGCAGCAAAACAAACATTCTTTGGTACTACCGATGACGGTTTCAAATTGCCTTAAAATGGTCAATGTAAATGATAAAAATGTAATCACAGATTTTAGGCAATCGCATAATACTTCAAATGTCAAATAGAATGCCATAAATTACCTATTCGGTACTTTTCTAATACACTAAAGACACTATCGACTTGATGTTGGGTGTATACAGCCCAATATGGTTCCAGTGCTCCCCCAGCCGCCATCATAAGAGTGTCCTCACCGCCGGGATGGTGCTTAACATAATCTGTGACATCGTAAACACCTTGTTTGTACGACACCCAAATTCTTGTTTCTCTAGAAATATTGTGGAGGTAGAAGAAAAACAAAGATAATTTGTAAAAAGTTTCATAAAAACGTTTTTTTCTCTTCTTATTTCAACATAACTACCGAAATAGTTTATCTATGATCATTTTAACGCGAAATATTGAAAGAAGAAGAAAAGAAATAAAAAGTTCAAGTTCGAGGTTGAAAATATCTAATTAAAATAATAGAATAAATGCTCGTGTGACCTGAAAGTTAAAATTTGGAATGTGTTTCATAAAACAAAAGCTTTTACTATCGATCAATTATTTTTCTCATTTTTGAACAATTAGCTTACTTTGTTTTATGTTGAGCTAGTTGATCCTTTGTGTAGTCAGGTAAACCATTTTTATATACTCCCACGGCAATATTGTCTAAAATAAATGTAATCCTAATAAAAAAATATATCAACTTTAAAATAAAGAAATAATATTGGAAATTTTCTTGGATTAAATGATTTTATACATATATTATAGTTTTGTAGCCTACAAGTCAATGCTTATATAAATGGTACAAGTTAATTATTTTTTGATATCTATTTTTCAAGAGATTTAATGTTACTAAGAGAAAAAATAATATTTAAATTGAGTTATTAACAATTTCACTGAAATTTTCAAGATTATAATATAATACAAAAAAAACTATTACTTCATTCTTCTTGGTGGTATTGCTTTCGTGTGTGTGTGTGTGTGTGTGTGCGTATCAAAATTTATTAAATTCGTGAAAAAAGGTACACTACCACTCAAAAATTTTTGCTTATCCCATAATCCATTCATTAAATCTCAAAATAATACACTTAAACAAATTTCTTTTTCATATTGTCAAACTAAGATCGGAACGATGTCTTACAAATAAAAAATGATAGTGTCCTTTATTTGTTTACTTTATACAAGCGCATGTTTGTATCTTGTCAGTGAGTGTAACAAGCTAAAACTTGAAAAGAATTGGTTGATTAGTTTATCATTCTTCAACTGTAAACCATTTCTTCGATGTTTATGATTGTAGTTTAATCCCAGTTAGCTCTATAATTTGCGAGAACTTTCTGTGGCTTATACTTTTCAAACCAAGATATCTTTTTATAAAGATCGTCTATGAATTGTTTTCGTTCTCGTAAATTTAGACTCACGGCATCAGAAATAGCAGCTCAGATCAATGACTCTAGGGATCTGCCTTTGAGTACGTCTACAGTGGAAAAGACATTGAGAGAAGCTGACGTTTTTGGAAGGGTGACAGTAAAAAAACTTTTTTGAGACTTCAAAATAAAATTTAGAGGCTAAAGAACATAAAAATTGGACGCATAAAGAGTGGAAAAGAGTGATGAGTCAAAGTTTGACGTTTTTGTAATGTGTAATCCCTGCTGTAAAATAAGGCGGACACTCGATGATGGTTTGGGAATGTTATGGAAGATGGGTGACTGGAGACCTGGTAATAATTTATCTTTCAGCATGACAATGATCCCAAGCATTCCTCGAAGCTATGCAAAGAGTATTTGAAAGAATTAGGAAGGAATAATGTTCTGGAAGTAATAGTTTGGCCGTCCCAGTCGTCCGACCTCAGTCTGATTGAATTGTTGTAGAACAAGTTGGATAGAGAAGTAGGAAAGTACTGTCCTACTTCCATTTCACATCTTTGGAATATCTTGAAAAATGAATGGAACCAAATAGACGACTATTATTTGTCGAAATTGTTACAATGAATTTCAAAATTGTGTACCAAAATAATAAAAGCAAAAGAGGGTTACATCTATGTATCAAAAAATATCTTACAGTTACAGACTGTAGCTTTATACTTCCTATTTTTATATCTATTTTATCTGTTATATATATTTTCTGTAAAATATAAATAACAAAATGAATTGGATTGTTGTTTATCACGGAAACTATAGGGTGAGCAAAAACTTTTGACCAGTATGTCATTTCTAATGCAATTCGCAAGACGAAATGCAAAGTGGCACGCACGTAAAATTGGCTCAATTTTCATGAACATTGCCAACGAATTTGCGAACAGTGCTTGCACATGCGCCTTTCCACCATTTTTAAAATTTTTGAGGTTAAGTTTAATTGGATCGACCTAGAGCGCATGTGTCGTGCACTGCACGAAATACATCTTGGAGCTTTGCAACCTCTATAGACCGTGTCAGTGCGATTATTAGCCTTGAATTGCATTATAAATGTAAACATTGTTTCTCGTATGTCAAGCGGTGTTTTCACAGAAATTTACCCTTAAAATTACTCACTTTTGTTAATTAGATAAGTGACAGATCCAACAAGGACTCCTCCTACAATGAGTTTCTTCAAGATCGAAGTCTGGTTTGATTTCGCTTTGTTAGAATAAAATTTTTTAAAATAACCGTTAGCAAAATCGTAGATGTTTGTATTCTCATAACTGGGTAATTTTTGTCCACACAATGAACTGAATTTGTTAGGATAATTATTCGCGCAAGAATTTTTATGGTTAATATTAAAGTAAGTAAAATTTTGAGTACAATTTGTACGTTTGCATACGCGAAATTGTGTTATGACCCTAAAATAAACAGTAATCCAAACTTGAACGTATTAAATGGAATAACTTACCTTCTAAAAGCAACCTTACAAAAATCCATTATTTAAAAAAAATATATGACGTTTTGAAAACGTCTCCCATATACATTTTAAACATTATGAAAACGGAAGTCTAGATTTTTAATTTAATTTTATAAGGACTCATTTTTAGAAGTATGTGCGATTAGAAAAAAATACCTAATGTTAAATAATGTATTAATAATTTCGAAATCATTTCTTGTGGACAAGGAACATAGAATAGTGTAAAAAACTAACTTAATATCATGAAAAAAACTCATAATTAGTAGTCAAATAATATATATTAAACAACCCCTACACTCCATATATTTATTAATTTCTTTCATAGTTTGCACATATAAAATTCTAAATTTTTGTATCCTCAACTAAAAACAGCTGATGCCAATTTACCATTTTGACACTGACTTTTTCGTATTGCGCATGAACACTTTTAATCCAAACAAAAATCGAGAACAAGTAGAATCGATTCGAAATCAATAAAGAACCGATTAAATTCGAACTGCGTCACGGAATTACTGTTACTAAAAATAAGACCTGTGAATAATAACTTTGAAATTGCGCATACAATTACTTCCTGATGTGATTCTGAATCAGAAATACGGACAAAGCTGTCAAATTTCGATAATATGTTTGATTTCACCAATCCACCATAAATCATTTCGAGTAACTGACTACGTTACGGTGCCGACAATATTTATTTTCTCTCTCGTTCGAGACACTTTATCTATACTGCGCGAGCTTGAGAATGCGCAAAAAAGAGCTGGAGCCTCGGAGGATAGAGAGATCGTTGCAATTCTGTCTTCCTTAGTCAGAATATATAGGGATCTAGCTAGCAGAGAGAGAAAGAACATCGGTATATCCATAGACAAAGTAAAATCAAACTGCGGTTTCAATCAAATTCATGTTCCAATATTAGAATGAAATATAAAAAAAGTTTTCCGTTTAATTTCTTGTATAGTACTCCTTCCACCGTTATATTTCCCTACTCTCTTAGCTCTTTCCACTAATCACCGCACAGTGAGGCTGTTTCTTTCTAAAATTGGTACAACTTTTCAACATAGAAGTTATACAATTTCAGCAGTTTTATTAATAACTTTGTCTATGGCTTTACCACTCTTTTTCTCTCTCTACTCTATTCTGATCGGATCGAAATGACGTCAAAGTTTCAAATGGTAGATATGGCAAAAGAGGAGAATAACAAGTTTTGACTTTATTGACGAGCAGAAGAAGATAGAGAGTGGTAAACCGATTATCTTTCTCTCTCATCCAATATTACAACTTCACTTATATGCCACTCTCTCTATGCATAATATTTTCTCTATGGATTAGAAACGTCGGTCACGTTGTCGTGGTTAACAAAGACTTTGTTTCAGTGGTATAAAGAGAATTGATTGTTCCGAGCACTTTTTTTATTGAAATGAATATCTTTGGTCAAATAAATAAACACTACTACTGAAAATACTTGCGACTTGATAGAGAATTTCTGAAAGAGGTTATTTGTATTTCACCGTAATCTAGAGATTTCAAGAATTCAAAGGTTCCAGAAAAAGATTTTAATATATAAATTGTAAGTCTAGCAACTGTATGTCATTCAACAACTTGATGGCATAGTGAATACATCTGGAGAGTGATAAGTGATTATAAAAGTCAACCAAATGGTATTTTTGAATAAATTAGATGTTAAATGTGTTCATATAAATAAGATCATTAAAATAGAATATTCTAATCCAATATTACAAGTAGACAGTTATGTTGATGTTAATAAGCATCATAAAATGCCAGGAGTGTCTCAATTTAATAAAAAAAAAACTCAAAAATATAAATATATTTATTTTCTTGATTTTTTATAGTTTGCTTGTTATATCACAATACGCACAAATATAATCACTCTCGTTTCAAACCGACTCTGATTCTGTGATAAGCATTACTCAAAACGCCTCTCAAGTTCCAAATATTCTCAACGCTCTCTGGTTGAGTGTTATATGAAGAGTCCACTGCTTTTGACCAAATCTCGACCTAAAAAAATATTTCTCAACATCAAAAATCTATAATATTTTGTAATATTGAGTCATTCGGATATACTAATACACTTACGCTTGTCGCATCATCGCTAACCGGAATATCAATCGACCACAATGTCCAAGCCCAATGTCTAGGTGGCGAAACTGTATCTTGATGATCAAAATTAGCCACGTGCCAAGTTTTACCCCCATCGACTGTAACGTCAACTCTAACAATTTTTTGACCACCTCCCGACCAAGCATATCCTACAATCAATGCATTATGTTTGTATATTTAAAAAAATATTATTATAATGGTAATATTTATTATAATTAGATTTGAAATTTCTAAATATATAAATGATATTGAAACTAATAAAAAGAGTGGGGTTAAGTGTGACAGTTATAAAAAATGAGGATAAGCAGTGACTGTTATTGAAAAAAATGAAGTTAACTAGTAACAGTTATCAAAAAAAGTTAAGTAGTGATAGTTAAAAAAATGAGGTCAAGTAGTGATAGTTATTCAAAAAATTGGAATAAGTATTGACAGTTATTTAAAAATATTAGGGTCAAATAGTGACAGTTATAATAAAATAGGTTCGGTAGTGAATTAAAATTGAAAATAATAAGTTAGATAAGAACATCTTTGATTTACATAACAAGGTAAAATTTTTTTCCGGGCCGAGGGCTAAGGAAGTTCAATTTTTAAAAATAATGAATAAATTTGTAAAAATTATATAATACAGCATATTAAAAATGTTGCTAAATAATGGAAATAATATAAAAAAATGGATTATGAAATGAGAAATTGAGAAAAAAACAGGAATAAGTTCAGCAAAATTTAGATAAATTTGTAAATGATTGGATTAGATTGAAAAATTGATAAAATGTCTATTGTTTGCAACAAAGAGCCCCACTTGACCTAAATCAGGAATAATTAAACAACAATTAATACTTTCTAGACCTTCGAGCCCGGACATAAAGGCTCGAAGGACCAGACAAAAATAAAAACCTCTTACATAAATTCCATTTTATCATCCAGAAGTAATTTGTTAATTTATCAAACTGCTCATGTAATTTTGTAAATACATATTTTAATACGAGGATATTGAGAAAATTCGTATAATTGTCAATGTTAAGAATTACAAAAATCATTTTCTGGTCTTTCGAGCCGGATATGAAGGCTCGAAGGACCAGATAAAAACCACACACTTTTCCATAAACTCCAGCTAAGCATCCAGAAGTGATTTGTTTGTTTTTGATGTTCATTGACACCATATGTTAAACTGCTTATTCATTTTTGTGAATACATATTTCAAAATCAAAAAATTTTGAAAATTTGTATGATTTTCAATGTTCAGCACTACAAAAATAAAATTTTCTGGTTCTCCGAGCCGGATAAGAAGGCTCGAAAGACCAGATGAAAGTTACAAAAGATTACATTAGTGGATGTGATATCCATATTTGAAAATGCCTATTTAAACGATTAAAATGTCATTTTAGTCAAGAAAAATTAATATTAGTTCCAATTTAAAAATAAACCTCAGCTTTTTGAAGCCTAGAACTTTTTTAAAAATTTCAAATAATAAAAACTCACCTTTAACATTTATTTTTCCATCTTTCACAACAACTTGACTACCCTGTGCAGGTTTACAGATTGCTGATATCACAGGCAATTCTTGAATAGCTGGAGATTTAGTGAAATCGACTGTATCCCAATCAACCGACGGAGAAAACCCTTTATAGTCGTTCTGCTGCCAATGAGAATCGCTCTCCTCTTCCGAAACAACTATTTTTCCTAAAATCAACATTAATTATTTAAAAAAAGAATGAAAATATGAGTCGATGATTTATTACCTAACCATTTCACATTTCTTGCTCCGACAACACCAGGAACTATGACTCTAATAGGAAATCCGTGATCTCTTGGTATTGGTACTCCATTCATTTCGTATGCCAATATAACGTCTCCTCTTTTATCCAACGCTTTCCATATGGGGATTGAGGCACCGTAATTTTTCGCCGTTACATCAGCATCTATGCCTTCAAACTGGAACAGTTAATTCGATGTAACAGTGAATTTTTAAGGGAAGATTGAAATATTTACTTGAATATGTTTGTACTTCTCTTCATCTTCATCAATACCTGCTTGTAATAAAATATCTCGTAATGGTACACCAGTCCAAGTTGCTGTACCAATAGCTGCTGCGCCCCAGTTTAAACCTCTGACAGGTTTATACTGAAATTTAAAATGGAATACAAGAGAAACTGTTTTGATAATTTGACTGGATAATTCTAATTTGAAATCTGAGGGTAAGAGATGAAAATACAATTTAAAGATATTTAAAAATATGATCTGTATCAACTCCCAATGTTAACGAAGGTATGTTTTGGTGGAATGAACTCGATTTATAATTATATCTTTGAAAAATTGTATGTTTTGGTGGAATAAGCTGGATTAAAAGATATTTCTTGGTGGAATGAACTCGTTTAATTGAAATCATTAAAATTTTGTTGTTTTTGGTGGAATGAACTGGATTAATATACATTAAGATCACGATATTCTTTATTGGATTGCACGTTATTAATAGATATACATAAAATTTCATTATGTTTTCATTCGAATCAACTGATCTAATGAATATAGATTTGAATTTACTACGTTTTGGAGTAATAAACCGAATTAATAAAAGTTGTACTTTCAAATAATAATGTATTTTGGTAAAATAGTTTCGATTAACGAATATACTTATAAATTGTGTTGTGTTTTGGTGGAATAAACTCGATTAATGCATATAAACACAAATCATGGTATATTTTGGTGGAATAAATGAGATTAATGAATATTCATTCAGATCATGCTACAATTTGGTGGAATAAACTGGGTAAATGAAAATAGATTTGAATTTTATTACGTTTTGGTAGAATAAATTGAATTAATAAAAGTTATACTTTTAAATCATAATGTAATTGGGTGGAATAGACTCGATTAACGAATATTCATACAAATTGTGCTGTGTTTTGGTGAAATAAACTCAATTAATGAATAGAAATCAGATATCGCTATGTTTTGGCGGAATAAACTAGGTTCATAACATTAAAATCTTTTTAGATTTTAGTGGAATGAACTCAATTAATATACATATAAATCATTATGCTCTGGTGGAATAAATTTCATTTTTTAAAATTATACTAATTGAAAAAAAAACCACACCAACCTTAACCATATCACTTCTCCTATTTCCAGCACACATTATAGTAACTGTTATCGTTCGTTTTGGCATTTTTTTAAGTTCATCTAACGTGAAAGTCATAGTTTCTTCTTTTCCTTCAATTTCTATTTCCAATTCGTACATATTTGGATCTATTTCAGGTACAGGTAAGTGATTTCTAACATAGAATAATTCACTAAAAAAAAATCAACACATGTATTTATCAAATCCAATAAAAATATTTGGGATGCGATAAAATAAGAGATGTTAAGTACTTTTAACGTGACCTATTTAAAATTATTACTCCATCACTTACTTTGGTGTAATGAAGTTCTGTATTAATACATCAGGTGGTAGTTCAGCATTGAAAGGTTTCGCACTAGCAGGTACTAGCGCAAAATGTCTCTTCGGTTCATTTGCATACGGATCGGACATGTCTGATGTTAAATGTTTTGTATCCCCCGCCCTTACATTACCTAAGTTTGTTTTTAAAATAACAGCAACCAAATATTATACGTAATATCAAAAATACTTTGAATTATACAAACTTACCTATTCGATATGATTCAAATATGGCGGATACTTCGGGCGTTTGATGAATTCCATACAACATCCAAAACGGTTCAACTGAACTACCAGCCGCCATTAAAATTTGTTCTCCGCCCGGGTGTCCAGGAACAAAATCCGTTATATCATAAACTCCTTCTTTAAAAATCACCCAAACTCCTTTTTCCCTGAAAAATATTTGAAATTAGTACCACAAGTAACTAGTAATCAGTTAAAATTTGTAGACTTTCATATACAAAATGATGTAATGGAAAATAAACAGTTGGGCATTTTACAAATTATCAATACAACCTCTACTATTCTTTTGATGCTCCCACATATACAGAAGTACTGGTAGAAGTGAAAAATTACTAAAAATTACTAAAAATACACAAAAATATAGCAGGAGTGAAATATAATGTGAAAAGTAAAATATAGAGACATAAGAACACATAAAGAGAATAATAAGTGATTATAAATTACGTTAATAGTCCAATAAGCCACCATTAAAGATGTAGTTACAAGATATAGTCCAATAAATAGCAATATAGAAATAGTGTAATTATACAGCAGGAGTGGAATAGAATGTGTTAAGTGAAATAAAAACCCAAAAAGAGAATAATGAGTGATTATAGACAACCAACAAAGTTGTAGTTCTAGGATTTTAGTTCAATAAATAGAGATATCATGTAGCAAGAGTGAATTTTATAGTAATAAAGCAAGTTTAATGGAGAATAAAAGATAGTAGGCCAACAATAAAGATATAGTCCAATATCCAATAAATAGCGATATATCAATAGAAATGGTCTAATTATATAGCAGAAGTGAAATATAGTAGAATAAAAACCTAAAAGGAGGATAATGAGCGGTAATAGACAACCAACAAAGTTGTAGTTTCAGGACTTAGTCCAATTAATAACGATATGGAGATCAATAAGACAATATAGGTATGAAAGAACTTGTAGCAGCTTTTGTTCCCAATACTTCTTTGAAGGTAGTATAATGGTTTGGTAGATGAACTTAGAAGGACTAATTGAACCATGAATCTTTTTTTAATTGGTAATTATAAAAAAATATGAAACAACAAATTTTTATTATTTTATTAAGAGTTGTACTTACAGTGAGTCATGAGATGATATTTCTTCCAAAGTATAGACTGGCAGTTTTGGGTCATAACTTCCAGGTTTTCCATCATACGGGTTTCTAAATTTATCTAACAAAAGTGTAATGTTTGTAAAATTTTGATAAAATGTCCAAAATTAACTATTAAAAATCCAATCATTTTTCAAAAATCTTAATCTACAATATTCTGCTTTTAATTTCTCATTTATCTATTTTTAGGACTAAATAATTGAAACTTTAAACTTCTGGCTTAAATATTCTCATCTTATTTATTTTTCTTGATTACTTATCCTATACATCATGATTATTTATTATTTAGAAAAAAGTTTAAGGTGTGAATATTACTTGTCATACTCTATAATAAAAGTAAAATCCATATTTTGATAGTATAAACTAGCTTATTATATGTAAATTCAAAACATGTTTTGGTGGAATGAACTGAATTATTAAAAATATATTCAGAAATCCCTTTTATTTTGGTGGAATAAACTCATTTAGAACGACTATATTATAAATAAAATCTATTATCTCACCTATTAAATAATATCCAAGGGAACCTCCTAGAATGGTAATAGTCCCGATTAACACATTCCTACTGTTTAAAAAGGGTTTACTCTCTTTTTCGTAATTTTGTTTGTTATGTGTAGCGAGTTCTGAAAAATTTGCTAAAGCTTGACAACTAGCTCTATGTACAATAAGTTTCCTACTTAATCTGCGCAACATATTTTCTTATTTACTATAATAAATGACGTAAACACATGCTTCGATATGATCTAACATACACGAAATAATTTAGTTTGCCGACTATATTAAATTAAATCAATTTAGATTTGGAAGGTAAATATTAAACCAAGGATCCATAACAAATTTCACTACTAGTAAAATTCTGATTACACAATATAAATATTACAAAAAAAAGTTATATATCAGATACTTAATATTGCATAGTTTATTTTAAAATATCAATCTTACTTTTATCAAATTTTATTTCATAAAAATTTTTGAAATATAAACAAGGATACCAGTTTATCAGCTGTTAGACATAGGTCAGCAGCACATATCAGGTTAAGGGCACAGAACGGAATAATATATAGTTCTATACTAAGTACACTGTTTGTTATCTTTATTTATGAATACACCAAATATTACATTCATCACTTACCATCGGTGTTTCTAATAATTAATTCTCATTTTGGTCTCTCTACAAAAAAACCTTTTTATCGAAAGTCTAATTGTAATTGTCGTTGTACTGGTAGTAAACAAAACTTTGTTCACGGGTCAAACTCAGAATCGATTCTGTATCAGTTGATAACTAATGTAGGATCCATTCAGGGTGTTGATTTACTGCGAACGATTAGTAACAGAAAAAAATGTTTAGCATATAGCTAATATTAAACATAGAGAGAGTGACAGGTAAGTGAAATTGTTCTTAAGAAAAGAGAAAAAGCATTGGTTTACCACTCAACTCGCAATTAAAATAAAATCTTGTTATTTGTTTGCACCTCACAAAACTTCGACGTCATGGCTATCCAATCAGAATACAGTAGAGAAAAATAGATATTGATATATCGATGTTCTTTCTCTCTCCATCAATGGTTCATAACTACCTGAACAAGCTTCCCTACACAGTTAGTTTTCTCTATTTTAAATTTCAATATTAATAATAAACAAATCTCTGTACACTGGTCAATTTCAGAATTAGTTGGTAACCAATTTAGGATCGCGAACAATGCGCATGCATGCATCTCTAACAAAAACCAGAGAACTGCTATATCTGATTCCTTATCAATAATAATTAACGAAATCGATGTAACCCACTTACACAGAGCTGTTACTAAAAATTTAGATCTGAGCTAATCGCGAACGACAATTTTGTAAATGCTCATTTGTTTGGTCCGCGAACAAAGCTAAAGTGTTCACTAACAGTTGTTGTCAAAATTTAGTTTATATAGTTCTATGGAAACAGTATTATGACATTGACAACTGTAAATGTAAAATATTATGTTATGAGAAAATATATGATTAATATATAAATAAATAAAAGCAATAATTCACTATTTTATTTATATTCTTTTTTCACAAATTTTTCTCTTCAGACCTTTAAATTATGTTTAATGGCAAATCAGCTGGAAATACTGATTTTCACCTGAGTAGCCTGTCAATTGTCCACGATGTCATTAATGTTTGATGTTTTTATATTTTTTCAATATATAGAAATGAAAAATAGGATTGAATTTCAATAAAAACTAATCGTTGTGTGATATTGAAAATGTCTTTTAACGGAGTAACTCAAGCAGTAAAAGAAGAGCCTCTAGAGGCAGAACTAAACCAACCCGAGTTGAGCAAAATTGAAATTAAAGAAGACATTGATTGCTTACCTGATAATCCAGATTTTATAGAATTAGGTAACGCTTCGGACGGATTTAACAATCAAGAATGGAAAGAAGGTCGTTTCGACGTTAGATCGAATCCAATTGAGTTAGATGGAGAAAGTAGTTGTGAAATGCCTCAAAATTTAGAATCAAGTCAATTGACACATTTCATGCTACACGATTCCGAAGATAGCACCCAAGATACAAACCAAACTTATTCAGATCAAGATTGGAGTGAACATAACAACGGAATATACAGTTGTAAAATTTGTAAAATACAATTTGTGGAAGAATTGTTTTTGGAACAGCATTTCAAATCTAGAAGATTGGGCGATAAAAGATACAAATGTTGCGGTTGTGATAAAATTTTCAGGTAAGATATCAATAAAATTAGATTTTTAGATCATTTTTATTACTGTTAATTATAGAGACAATACGCAATTAAATGTTCACTCAAGAAAACATACGGGAGAAAAACCTTACGCTTGTACAGTTTGCGGTAAAAAATTTTCCGTTAATGGAAACTTGAGTAAACATATGAGGATACATACGGGCGAAAGAAGGTTCGAATGCTTTACGTGCGAAAGAAAATTTACACAGTTCGCACATTTAGAGGATCATATTAAAACACACTCGGGTATATTATTGTTTAAACCTCAAGTTAAATTTGTTTATTTCTTGTTTGAATTTGTAGGGGAACGCCCGTACGTATGTGATTTCTGTAACAGTGCCTTCAAAACAAAGGCCAGACTGAGGAAACATAAAAAATCCCACGAAGATGAACGCATAACCAAACGATCTGTACCTTGTCCGATTTGTATGAAAGTGATGAAAAGTACAAAACAATTATTAACGCATATGGAAACTCACGACGAAGGAGATCATAATCCTTTTCCATGCGAAACTTGCGGGAAGACCTACAAGAATTTATTTTCTCTCAATATACACCAGAAAATTCACGGTAATGTCAGGGATTTTCAATGTACTCTTTGTGAAAAAGCCTTTACAAATGCCAGTCATTTAAGAAGACATTCAAATTCACATTCAGGTAAATTTTTTTGTAATTTTGATAGAATTCTCTTCTAGACGTTTCACAACTATACCTAGATGATTTTATTTATTATTTTGGTAAATGTTTGGAAGTTGGGTCATAAAAAATTAACATTTTCAGTTTTTCTTATTGTTTCAGATCATTCAAGATTAAAATAAGTTTGAAAATCAAAAATTCAACACTTTGATTAGTGGAGAATTCAAAAACTGTAATTTCTCCAGATTTGGTCCTTAAAATTGTTCTCAAAAATTGTTTTTTTTTTTATTAATATTGTATTTTATTCGAAAAGTACATACAGAAGCAAACAATTTGGAAAAACCTAAGCTAACTTTAATTTTGCCAAATTTAAAATATAAATTAAACATTAGTTGGAAAACTAAAATTTCATTACTATTTTGGCTGATGAAAAATATCTACAAATCGTAAATTCTCAGATTTTTCCCAAAAACTGTACTGTAGTATTCTTTTTATTTATAATATTTTCCTAAACAGTAGATTGAATTTATATACTAAATTATGCACTAACTTACAAACACAGATAATATATTAGAATTCACTGTTTACTTTTTACTATTCCCAGCCGTTTACTATGAAATTCAATTATTTATTGACTTTGGCTGCTTATTTATATCTAACGGTTTTCTAGCTAATTCAGGTTCTGGAATACCATAAACAAACAAAAAGGTCTTCTAAAAAATTATCTTTATTAAAACAGTCACATAATGTAAATAGCTTTACAATAGTTTTACAACCGGCGTATTCACCAAACTTTTGCAGGCGTATTCACCAAACTTTTGCATTGTTCAACATAAGGGAACAAGATCGGCTTCTCGATCCATGTCAGTGTATTAGTTTGTTACAGTATTAATTTTTTCCATTTTTAAAGAATGTCTTATTTTTTTCGGAAAGTACATATAAAAACAAATAATTAAAAAAAAATATCATAATTTAAATAATTTGTACAGATTTTCGAGAAGTTTGAATTTTTGTAATTAATTTCAATGAAATAATTGATAGAAAATAGAAAAACTAACTTTCAACAATTTCCTTCTCATTTGGTTCATTTTTTGAAGCATTTAAGATTAATACGAATCCAAAGTTGAAAAACCAAAATTTCAACATCTTTTTGGTGATTAAAAAAAAATAAAAAACCATATTAATTGTATTATTACTTTCATTAATAAGCAATACATTTTTATGCATAAATTGAATTATTGTTAAATTTATGTAACATTACGAAAGAACCATGAAAAAGGAATTTTATTTTTTTTTTTTTGACCAAAAAAAGTGTTGAAATTTGGATTTTCAAATTTAGTTCTCATTATTATTATAATTACACCAATAAAATATTCAAAACAGAAAAAAAGATTGGAAATATTAATTTTTATGACTAAATACCATTATTTTTGTTTCTCAGGAGTCCGTCCGTTTGTATGTAATATATGTCTGAGGGGTTTTCCTTCGGCGCAGAATTTGAAGAGGCACTTGTTGACACATACCGGGGAGAAACCATACACTTGCGAAGAGTGTAATAGAGGATTTTTGACATTGGAAAATCTCAATAGACATAAAAGGACACATACCGGGGAAAAACCATTCCCCTGTAGTATCTGTGGAAAATGTTTTGCTCACAGGTAAAAGTCATCAAACAATTTCTACTTGTTTGCTTACTTTCAATTCAATGAGTTTTTTTTTATTTTTGAAAAATTTTAATGGGCAGTTATCCTTAAAGTATGAAGACAAGTTTCATTAAGTTTTAGTATTTTTCAGAACTGATGTCATATGAAATAATGAAAATATAAGAATAATTGTTTCTGGATTATTTGTAACCTAAAAAAATTGAAATTTGAAAATGCTTTTTGCAATATTTTCTCTTGATAAAATGAAAATTGGTAATTTACACAAGAAAATATGGCAACGTTGTAAATAATTCTACCAATATCAAACGTGATAGTTTATTTTTTAGTAATCGAGGTAAAACAGGTTTGTACCATCAATTCTATGAAATACTGAAAAAATACGAGGTGGCCAAATTTATTTATATATCAGAGATTATTGGAAATATGAAGAATTAAAGATAAAACTGATTTTTGCAATATTTTCTCTTGATAATATTGCTAATTTACACAAGAAACCATGACAACGTTGTATATTATTAAATACCCAGTTCAATATTAAAATTGGATAATTTTTACTTGCAAAATATTAGCAATTTACATATAAACTTGACAACGTGGTAAATAATTCTACCGATAATTAACACCAAAGTTATTTTTTCATTTTCAATCAAATTATTTTAAACAAATTTACATAATGTTATTAAAAACATTTGGGATGTTGCCAATTTCAGTTATATTTCAGAGATTATTGGAAATAAATATTTCAAATGAAATATTATAAAGATAATAAACAAGATAGTTTTTTATAGGTTAAGAAAGTATTTAGAATGTGAGACAACCGCAATATATATTAGTGATAATTACGATATGATATAATTTTCTAAAAAAATTTGCTAAATTTAACATTAATTCTGATATTATTGGAAATTAGTATTTCAAACGAAATTTACTGAATGAAACTTGGCAGTATTGTAACTTTTTTTACTAAGTATCTAAAAGAAATGCTATGTTGCCAAACTCAGCTCTAGATCTAGAAATAAGACATCTATGATCTATTTTTCTCCTATTTATCAATTTTTAAGCAAAGATTCAAAATTCTTGTAAAATGTTCATTTTCATGATCATTTATACCGAAAAAAAAACAATTTTGGATGTTGTCAATTTTAAGTATTCGACATAGATCATTGGAAATTCATATTTCAGAGGAAATTCACTTCATGAAACTTGGCAATACTGTAACTTATATTACAACCAGTAAAAAAATGCTATGTTGCCAAAATTCAACTCTAAATATGGAAATAGTTATTTTAAATGAAATATTATTTGTCAAGCTTTTGTAATTTTAATTTTTAAGGTTAGAAAATATATTTTTCAAAAACATTTCCTTCCACTATAATAATCGATCTATTTTTCCACAGCACCACTGCCAAAGAACACATGAGGATACATTCAGGAGACAAACCTTTCGCGTGCACCTTCTGCGATAGGAAATTCGCTCTAAACAAAGCATTGTTCAAACACATCCGCCAAAGACATCCCGATTTTTTCGACGAATTCAAACGACAGAACGATGTACCACCCAACGTACGAAAAGCCAGAGAAAAACTAAAAAGAGAAACGATGTCTATAGAAGAAATCGACATAAAACAGAAGATAAACGCTAGCGTATCACAACAAACACCCCATGTTGCAGTCAAAATCAAAACCGAACCAGAAGATAGTGAAACAGTGAAACTGGAATCGTCCGGAGAGGACATTAGACCATTTATGGAAACTCTCAATTTAAAACCTATCAAAGTTAAGGACGAAATTGAAAATAATGTGATAGAAGGATGTGGTTCGATATTTATCAAACAGGAATATGACAGCTAACGTTAACTTTGTCTCTATTAGGTATGTTACATATTTTTTTTTCATTGTTTAACTGGGTATATAAATTATTGTTGATTGTTTACGGGTTATGTTATTTAACTTTTTTTAATTCTTTATTAATTTTTTTAAGAGATATACTGTGACGCTACAATTATATATAAGCTCCCCGAACCGAATTATGCTTAAAATTACACTTTCTGGTCCTTCCAGCCGGTTACAGAAGGCTTGAAGGACCAGAATGAGAAATATACGATTATTGTTATCATAATTGTTAATGTCACGGTAAATTAATTTCTGCTGTTTGTTATTGAATGTTTTCTAAAAAATATATATTTATTATAACGTTACCATAACCTCTTTTTACGAGAAATTGCTTATTGAAAACATTGGATATCGTCAAATGTGTTGATATAATAATAAATTGATTAACTGAATTTGTAACATTTATTTATAACCCCACCTTACTCTTTTCACTTCTTTCCAACTAAATATTCACCGGATTTATCTCCTTGTGTATTATGATCCCAAATTCTATTTTTAACATGGTTATATTAGCTTCACCTTTCTGTGGGTTCGTAATCTCCCTTGGACAAAGAACAAGCGGCTTAATTAATAAAAATTTCGTTCCTTAGTCGATTCAAACCGCCTCAATATTTAGAGAACCCCATCCTAATTTTCTATTTCCCATATAAATTACACGGCTAATTTTTATTTTTAGAATTTTAGGTATTTCAATGAATTATTGTGTAGTAAATTGAAATATATATTTTTGTAGGAAATTAAACGGCCTACAATAGAGCTTAAAAGTTATTTGCAGTTGAAGTTCAACCTAAAATAATATATTATGACTTTCACAATCTTTCAAAACATATTTTTTGTGATTTTTACTTCCCAAATTTATTGAGAAAATTTTTTGTTATTTAGCATAATTTGAATGGAAACGTTGAAAATCGATTTCAAATAACAAATTATTAGATAATAGACATACCAGCATCAAAAATCTTAACAGTACTTTCAACTACATAGAAATCAGTTTTCAATGCTTTCATTCAAATCGTACTATGTAAGTTTTTCTCAATAAATTTGGGAAGTAAAAAATGAGAAAAATCACGAAAAATATGTCGATGCTTTCTTTTTAAGACATTATTTTAGGTTGAACTTTAACTGCTAATAACTTTTAACGGAGTTAACTTAGCAAAAAATTTTTCACTCCTCTTTTGTAATTAATTCAATTTCCTATAAAAATATCTATTTCTTTATACTACACAATAATTCGTGGAAATACATTGATATTCCAAAAAAAAATCTTGTGTAACTTGAATGGGGAATCAAAAATCACGATGTGGTACCTCTAAATATTAATATTTAGAGCTCAAACTCTACCAAACCTTTTTTTCGTCATCTTTCGTAGTAGCTAAAAAAAGGTTTTTTGGCCCACCCTAGTGTATAAACAGCAAAGCCATTATATGAAGGTGGTATCAATTAAATAAATATAATTTAAAAAAAAAACGTGGTTTCATAGCATATCAAACTAAAAAGTTTAAAATAAGCCTACAACAATAATAAATGAAAAATATTATTATTATGAAAAAAGCGTGGGCGCTTTGTTCCATTTTTCTCGTACATTGGGCGCCTCACGCTTTTTTCACAGTACTAATAATTTTCATTCATTTTTGTTTTAATCTTATTTTATAAATTATTCCTAACTTTTAAGTTTGATATGTTTTAAAAGCGTGTTTTTTACTTTTTTTAACTATATTTATTATTGACCCACTAAGTATATATTGAAGAAGCAACAACTTACTGCCAAAAGTATTGGATTTTGCAATTCGAAGTATACTGAAAAAACAAGCCAATTAGAAAAATTAATACTTTCTTATTATATTGTAGTGTGTAGAAAAACTTTTTGGATGTGAAAGACCATTTAATCCAGCTACTGCTATTGATCTTTATAATTCGACATCGACAATGAGTTTTTCCATATATCAAACTTTTCTCAGTGTATTATTTTATTGTGCCATCTTCGCTTAAAAATTATTCATAGTAATGAGTTGCCACAACTGAAAGTTCTATAAATATGATCACTAATCCATATTATTAAGAAACAAATCACCAAATTTTATATAAAAACAAATTTTTTACACTAAATTATATTTTATATGATCTTCATACCGATGTTTTAAAGATCCGTTAAACGAAAACTAATTTTATAGGTTTGTTCCAACCTGATAATCTGTATATCTTTTATTTATGGTCTGGGCCGTTCTTTGAAGGGTCAGTGCAACCGTTTAAATGATATGTTCTGCGCAATCTCCGGCTATAAACGGTTCTTGTAACAGTTCTCGCTATAAAGTTCTTCCGTATAAAGGTATGTATGATATTAAGCAAATATCGAAAAGACAGTCCTGGAACACAAAACAGAATTTTTCGCACAACGATAACTGCCCTCTTGAAACACGTAATCTCTATTGCGCAGAATCGTCTTCGTACTAAGGACAGTTTTTGGATAGGTTGGAACAAACTTATAAATAAGATGAATATTAGATATCAAAACCGCTAATGAAAATCAAGAACTTTCCAATTAAATCAGTGAAGTTTATTAATGTGTAGACTAAAACATTAAGTAAAAAAGAAGAATTATCAGCTGTTTGAAAAAGTTGTCATACAGCTTGTTAGATACAAATTGGTTATAAATTTTATTTTCCTAATCCTATTGTGTATTTTGTATTGTTAAACATATTGAATAACATCTAATTTACTTCAGGGAAACTAGATACAATAGATAAATAATATGATTCAAACGATTTGATTCTTGTGAATATTTCAAGCACCAATTTTAAACTAAAGAAAACACAAAGAAGAGCGTTTATTTTATTTTTAAATGTCTAACAAAGATTCTCCATAAGGAATTGATAAAAGTGACAAATTTACCTTTTAAAAATTCGACTAAAACGCCAAAATGCCTTTTTTTGTAAATTTGCGAGACAATGGTTGATCTTACTTATATTAACAACCGCTGTGCTTATTTTTGTGAACGTTTTCCCTAGCTTATATACACGTAAGTTAATTTTTTTGAATGCAAAGTTTTTGTGAATAAGAACCAAATAAAACTAATATTTTAGAGATATCTAGATCCTAAAATAAGCATTATTTTTAGAAGTGAAATTTTTTTGTTTTTATTGCTTAATTATTAAAATTATTAGGTATTGTTTAATTGTAATTTATGGTTAATCTTATTTTCATATTTTTTGACATATTTTACTTTTAAGTAATCTCGATAGACTCCAAAAACATCTACTGGCTGCGTTTAATCTCATCTGTATTTCTTCTTCTATTTTATTATTGCTGTTCATAGTGAATTCTAGGTACTTATATTCTTCAGTAATTTTAAAGCTGTATCCCATAACGTCCAGCATTGAATGATTGGGCTTTGCAACTCTCCCCACTTTCATATACTCAGTCTTATTTACTTCCAATCCTACTTTTCGTGCTTCTTCTAAGAATACTTGTGCAATTATTTTCAGGTCATTCTTAGCTTAAATATTTATTTTCCCTTCTCTTAGCTTCAGTTGCTTTGAAACCTTTTTCTATAGCAGGGGGACCACCCATCTCCTTGTCTTACTCCTGTGGTGATATCGAAGGTATCTGTGTATTCTTTTTCTAGTCTGACTATTCCTTTTGAGCCTTCAACACACATTTTTACAAGCCTTATTATCTTTTCTGGTATGTTATTCTCTCTGAGAACAACCCATACTTTTGATCTTATTAGGCTATCATAAGCCTTCCTAAAGTCAATAAATAGTAAGTCTCTATCATATTCCCAGTATTTTGAAGCCAGCTCTTTCATAATAAATATTTGGCCAGTAGTTGATTTCCCATCCATAAATACTGCTTGGTACTCACTGATTATTTCATCTCAATATTTTCTTAATCCATTTAATATTTAGACAAAATTTTATAAGTACAGTTTTTTACATATTGCAAATAATTCAAAAAGAATAATTGAAGATTTAATTTCTTTCAAACAGTCCATTTTTGTGTACTTATACATATAATTTTCTATGAAATCTATTTTTTATGATGACCTACACGAAATACTTAAATTTTTATTTACACTAGCTATTAATATACTAATGCAAAATGCAAAACTTTCTCTGTTAGCTGATATTCTGTATTTCTTGTAGGTTGTTGAAAAAGTGTAGTGTACAACACAAGTATCATCTTGTCTTGCATATATTATTCCATATTTTATTTTAGCACAACGAAATGTTTCTATAAAAAAAGATAAACAACTAGTAGATACATTTAAGGATGCAAATATTAAGAGAACAACAAAAGACGATCCCTGTGAAACCATTCACATTGGAGTCGTCTGTTCGGGGTTCAATTCAAACCTAATGTTCCATACCTTACTTAAATCTATTTATTTTCATAGAGTCAATCCGCTACATTTCCATATTATTTCCAATAAAATTTCAGAAAAGATATTGAAAAAGCTGTTCGAAAGCTGGAATGTCGTACAAGGTAATCTGACTTATTAAATTTTGAAGTATTGCAAATAGTTGATTTTATGTTAATTATGTAGAGCTTCTGTTTACAATATTGTATTCCAATAAACTGTCTAAATTTTTTCAATATGGCGTCTGAGGGCAAACAGATTTATAAAATGCATTATGTTTTGTGGCTCTTGTTAATTTTTTTTATTTGATGGATTGATTTGTCTGCATAACTAAAACACTGTTAAAATAAGCTGGAAGTTGTATGAGATTTAATACTCTAGAATTTAGTTGAGTTGAGAAATGTGAGGAAATGGTAACTTTGCATTTGTATTTAAACATCAATCACATCCCGAAATTTTTCTGAATTAATATCATTCATTATACATCTTGGATAATTTTTTATACCTCTAAAAGCTTAATTAAATAAAAAATTTCATATAAGCCTAAAAAAATTGACAATCTTGGTATACACTTTAAAATAGTTTGCCCACAAACGCCATATTTTATCACGTGGTTTTGGGAACCGTTGATATGACGGCATTGCTCATTTTTAAATAAACATTATATACTATAATTGGCCGAAAAATGAGCAAACAACGGCTCAGAAAAATTGAACAAATCTGTTTGGATATTAAAGAGGCCATATCAATGTACCCCACTACAGCCATACAGGAGCTACCAAACCTGCCCCCTTCACCTTTTAGCGAAAGAACCGACGCCCACAGGCTGATTAAGAGAGAAAAATTAAAGTCAAGGAATCTGACAGGTGACCTAAGGACAACCCATTCGAAATGGTAATTAATGAGCACTAATTATGGGCTAATTAAAATCTTTTGCAAGCTTAATATGTGTCTCTCTGTTATATGGATATTTGGACCTTACATCATTAGTAAAAGCACTCACTATTTTCCAGGAAGAGTTGATATTCATGGAGACCTTACTGGAAAGCACATTTACATTCTCTCTGATAGCCAAGCGGCCTTGAAGGTCCTGAAGGCTATAGAGTACAAGTTCAAGCTAGTAATAAAGTCCTTAAGGACTAGCTAACAGTAAAAAAATAACCTTAATGTGGTTACCAGGCTATCAGAGTGTACCAGGCATTGATGTAGCAGACATCCAAGCTCAAAAAGGAGCTACTACTTTATATTTTGGATCAGAGCCCTGCTGTGGCCTCATAAGAGTTTACATCAACAATAAATTGAACACATTGCTGAAGGATCAGATGGAGTCTTGTTGAAGACAGACTCCAGGCTTAAGACGATCTAAAAGATTCATATTCCTTAGTCTTCAGCCAGGTCACCTTAAGATGGTAGGCATGGCAGAGCACGATAACTGCAGGTTCTTCCATAGAGATAGCAGAACAATTATGTTTTTCCCATTTGACAAAAGACTTTGGTATTTCGAAGGATTAGTACTAAAACCTTGTGAAATGGGACTAAAAACTTCAGAACAAAAGTCTTCTGTGGGAGGACAACAATAAGATGTAGTTATCTTTTTAGATATAGCTGCTGGAAAGTAAAAACTAATGAATAAAAAAATTATGCAGTGTTTTGGTTACTATCATTTCAAGCAATGATCAAATTTTTTTTCTTATTGTTTTACAATGTCGAAGTGTGTTAGAAAAATAACATTTCTGATATAGTATAATTTTTTTTTAAATAATATTTTAGTAAATACAACATTCTATGATCTGAATAATTACACACCAGAACTAAGATGGATTCCTAATACCCACTATTCAGGTATTCACGGTTTAATGAAATTAATGTTTCCGAAAATAATTCCTCTAGAAATAACCGACCGGATTTTGGTATTGGATACAGATATGACCGTAGTTGGTGACATATACGAACTTTGGGCAATGTTTAAAAAGTTCAATAAAAAACAGGTAATTACCTTAATCATTTATTTTATTTATATTTTTTTTTCAATAATTTATACTTAAATTTTTTTACAATAATAAAATGTGGGTGTACAGTCGATCAAATTGATCATTATCTTGACGTTACTAACAGTATCTGGCTGTTTATTGTATATTATGTCACTATGGAGGATTTTTATGTAAACTTTTCTATCATACCCCGTATTTTTTTATACAACATTTCTTAATTGTTTTAACGTCAAAATTACCCCTATATACAACCAATAAAACTATAAGAATTATTTGAATAAAATTAGCCAGAACATTATGGTTTTAGTTTGTTGTCGATAATACAAGGGGTGATCAAAATTTATTGTAAATGAATATTTAAGGTAGGCATGCTACTACACGGTATGTCTTGTACGCCTTTTTTACCGGATTTAGAATCAAATAACTCCTAAATCTTCCTGAAAATTGAAAAAGGTACTAAAAAGGGAATTTTTCAATACATTTTTTAACATTCTGAAATCTCCAATAGGGCAAAAATGATTCCAATCATAGGTCCGATGCCGGTATAAAGATGTAGTACTTTGAAGTTGATTCTAATTTCATTTTACCTTTAGTGGGATTGTAGTATCCAGTATGTCTCATACCTTCACGTGTTCAGACAAGTATGAACTCATTTCACTTGTCTATTACTATAACGGTTTTAGTGAGGTCAACATATCTTTGAAATGTCAAATCACCCCACAAAATATTAAATTTGTATATCACTGTGAGTATCAGATAAAAGTTTAAAGGGCTCAATGGAAATCCAGTAACTAACCTCGCCTTGAAGATACCTGAATTTTACTGGCTACGGCAACTTTAGGTGCCAAGAAATACCATCGGTTTCCCATAAACGCCTTTCTTTTCGGATTTAGAACCGAGTGACTTTTGGATCGTCCAGAAAATAGAAAAGGTACTGAAAGGGAAACGTTTTGATACAATTTTTGCACTGTATAATAGTGCAGTACGTTGAAGTTGATTTTAATTTCATATTGCGTTTAGTACCATTCATTTCGACTTGTCAGGTTGTTATTATAACGGCTTTAGTGAGATCAACATGTCTTTGAAATGTCACATTACCCCAAAAAATATTAAATTTATCTATGACTGTAAACTTGAGATAAAAAATTCAAAGGCCTTAAAGAGACTTGTCAATTGAAATCGAATATCAAGGTCTTGGTCATTTATTTTTTTCGATGATAAGGTCATAGTGAGATTCAAGAAGACACCTAAACTTTAAAACTGAGTACTAGAAGAAGTACAAACAAAAAGGCCTAAATATATAACCATATACATATTTCTTAGAAGTTTTAGAATAGAGACAGATAAATAGTTGTATACTGATGCTATTCCTCTCACTATTAGCAATTCGGACCCAATTTAACAAGCTCTCATACTTCGTTATTTCTATATTCAATATCAACTCAATGTTCTAGACAGAATATATTGATTCGGAACCATGTGCGCATAGAAAAATGTACACTTGTCACCAGTTTTTTTAAAATGTTATCGATTAAAGATCTAAAGATTAAAATTTAATATTGTTATGTTCATCTTGGTTATTTAAACAGTATTTGATCACAAAACTGTGTGTGAATTTATTCACACAATATTCCATCAAATTCTCTACTGACTCTGCTGCTAGACTTTATATATTAAAACCACCTTCTGGAACCTTCGAATTCTCTAGATTGTGGTAAATAAACAAAGATCAAAATAAGAACAAGACCCGCTCCACGGTCTATATGAGGTTGGTGACAATATTTTATCATTTTAGGCGATAGGAATGGTTGAAAATCAAAGCGATTACTACTTGGGGTTGAACGTTTGGCCAGCTATCGGTAGAGGGTATCATTAACCACCATTTCTATAATTATTTATTAAAAATATGAATTTTTAGTTACAATTCTGGTGTGATAATGTTCAATATCTACTTATTGAAAAAATTAAATTGGCCGAAATTGTGGTCGGATCTAGCGAAAAGGGACGCTCTTATATACGGTTCGACTCGTTTAGCGGATCAGGACATAATCAACGCAGTTGTCAAAGAACACCCCGAAATAGTATACGAAGTGCCTTGCGTGTGGAATACTCAATTGAGCGATAGAACTTTGAGCGAAAGTTGTTATAAGAATAACAAAGTGAAGGTACTTTCATTATTATTTATTATTTTTAATAATAATAAAACGTTAATATGTATTTTCAGATAGTTCACTGGAACTCCCCGAAGAAATATAACGTGGAAAATAAAGACGGGGAATATTTCAAGAGCGTGGCTATTGGATTTCAAGAACACAACGGGAATTTGTTGAGGAAGAAGTTGTATGGTTGCAATAACCAACCGGTTACGGTGGCACGGAATGATTCCGATGATGTGTGTTCGGAATTTCGTAATTTAGCTAAAATCCATTGGAGGACGCTACTTTTTATTAGGGAATATAAGCACGTTGTTATCGAAAATGATGTTACTTTCGTTGCCCAATTATCCTACGATAGATTACAGACGATTGAAGAATTGGTGAAAGCTTGGTCTGGTAAATATTTCCACAACAACATGATCTAAAAATGTTCTATCATATGAATTATAAAACTCCGGTTAGTCTGGTCCTGTATTGTGTTTATATTAGTTTCTATTGAAAGATATAAACAAAGAGCACGACCGCACTGGCTCGGACGCTTCGAACACAACATTCGTTTAGGAAATGAACTTTTTTTTGTATTCAGCAATATCTCAATTATCATGTAAACCAAAAATAATCTGTTAATTCGAGATTTTCAAATGTATGAACTAAATTTTCTTTTATATTCAAGAAACAGAAATTATTTTTTTCATCGATACAAGATATAAAAGTCCGGTTCTGCTCTTTACTTATATTTCTCGGAGAACCTATCAATGAAAGGATGTAAACAAAGAACAGGGCCGCACTGACTCACACACTCACACTAACCACACGTTTCGTACACAATATTCATTTATAAAATAAAATTATATATTTTTTTAAATTGCCAAAAGTTTTTGAATTATCAAGTATATTAACTGTCCCTAATTTTTCTTAATATTTTTTAGTATTTGAGAATTTATTAATTATTATTTAAACAAAAATCGATTTCTTCACCCAAATAAGTTTTAAAAGTTCAGTCCTGCGTTTTATTTATGTTGCCGGGGAAACCTATCAATGGAAATGCAAATAAAGAGCAGGACCCCACTCCGATACTTCGTATGACAATATTCATTTATGACAAAAAATTATATATTTTTCTACAATATTTAAGAGTTTTGAAATGTTTAAGTATATAAACCATTTTTTTTGTATTTTGCGTGCAAATTAAAAACTTACTTTTATTATTTAATTGTTATAATATTTATTCTTTTAATTAATCAATGACTGAAACATACATTTATTTATTAAAATTTTGTATAGGCAAATTTTCAGCACAATTTCGGTTTGTACTAAAATTTTATTTGACATATATAAATATTTTATTTAATACATGAACGTTGAAAATAATCTGCATTCACTTTTTGTTGTTAATTCTAAAATTTATTCATAATTTTAAACAGGAGAATCAATTTAGAAATTAAAATATCATCATAAACGTTATACGAGCCACTTCGAACCTGTTCTTTGTTTATATACCGAAATAACCCGTCAAATGTTAGTTCGGCGACATAAACAAAGAGCAGGATCGTACTGGCTTGCCCCACACGATACGTATATGGAAATTATGGAATAGAAATTAATACTTTCTATTTTCAATAGATTTTTAATTTTTATCTGCGTAAAATGATGCAAAACATTATCCTTTTTATTCAAAATCTTATTCAACTTATATAAATGAATTTATTACTTAACGTACGAATGTCATAGATAATTGCATGTACTTACACACTATTATCAATTTTAAAATTTATTATTTATATTTACTATTTTATGCAATCGAAGCAATTTACAATTTTAAATATCATAATAACCGTCATACGAGCCACTCTGGATCTGCTCTTTGTTTACATAGCTTGCCAGGCGGATTTTCAGCTCAATTAAGGTCTCTATCAAAATCTTATTTCACATATAATGATATATTATTTACATGAATATTGAAAATGAACTGTACGTCAATAAATTTTTGTTACCACTTATTCAAATTCATTTTATAAACAAAAAGCAAATAACAATTTCATTTTAGCGTGAAAGTCCGATCGAGCCGGTGCGGTCCTACACTTTGTTTACGTTACCGCTCGGTGTTGTAAACAAAGAGCAGGGTCAGATTGACTCTCATGATACGTATACTGGAATTATAGACAATTTATTGTTTTTTTATTATGAAGTGATTTTTCATTTTTATCTTCTCTAGGACCGATAAGTTTAACTTTATACGTATCCGATCCCGAATTAATGAAAAGCATAGAATTCATAACATCATCGGAAATTTTGAAAAACAGATGGGACGTTGCGTATCACGCAGTTTTTAAAGACGGAGTGAGTCAATTGTACCCGTATATTAAAAGCGATGTCATAATTATTTCATTTCAGGATTTTTATCCTATTAATATATTGAGAAATATCGGTTTGAAGAACGTACAAACACCATTCGTATTTTTGGCCGATATCGATTTCCTTCCATCGAAAGATTTATATGAATCATTAATAAAACACATTAAAATATTCGGATCTTTAAAAAAGAAGGTGAATATATACCATTTCGTTTCATGTATTCCAATTATTTTTTTTTAAATACAGGAGTAGACCAAAATGTTGTACTACTTTTAGTCCATTATTTGTTTTTACACAGATATCTTGTAGTTTAGATTTTTTTATATGTTTTAGGCACTAATAGTACCAGCATTCGAAATACAAAAATACGTCAACCAAATACCGAGCGATAAAAATCAACTGTTGGTTGGTCTGAAGGAAAAATCAATTATACCTTTTTTGACGAATATTTGGACTCCAGGTCATACTCCTACAATGTATAATATTTGGAAAAATAGTAGCAAACCTTATAATGTAAGCAATAACCTCAATTTTCCATAAAATTACTAAAATTTTACCAGATCCATCCACAATTTATTTAGATTATTTTTACCACTAGCTCAAACTGAAGATTGGGGGGGGGGGGGGTTCTCTAACTTTATAAAATGTTCATTGACAGGTGACAGGTAGTCTGATATGACAAATGACCCAAAGAGTTCTCTAAAATCCCAAGAAACTACTAAAATTCTATTTGGAATCATCTACATTTCTTCTTACTTGGCTAACTGTCAATAGCTGCTCAAAATGAAGATTAGGGGGCTTACTATTTTTATAGGACGTTCAAGAATGGTTTCAAAGTAGTTATCTCTGACAAATGGCATATTCAATTCGAGGTATATATCTCGGGTTCCTAAAAACTACCACAACTCTATTAGAACCACTCAAATCTATTCTTATTTAGTTCAATGTCGGCAGTTGCTCAAGTAGAAGATTGGGGGGCTCCCTATCTTTAGAGGACGTTCATTGACAGGTGACAGGTAGGCTAAAATTCGTTGTCTAAAATCCCAAGAAGCTTCCAAAATTCTATCTAGAATTATCTACAACTCTTCTTATTTGGGTTACTGTAACTAGTTGCTCAAACTGAAGATTGGGGAGCTTATTATGTTTATAGGGAGTTCAAGGATGACTTCAAAGTATTTTTGGAACCGTTAGGGATATACATACTGTTACACTATCACTACATCAACACTCAAAATTACACAATCTAATCGCCGTTTCGATAACCAAATTATCGTCAGTAGATAAGCAAAGTGGTTATGAGTGGGGTGTCCGCCATCTTGTATATCAACGACATCGGAAGTGATTTGTTGTTTATGATTGTATCTGTGTGCTGTGATGTCTCATCTTTCATGTGTCATCTGTCTTTTCCGACATTTGTCGTGTATGCTGTGTTGTCTATGATCCTTCATATCCGTTATTTTGAATGTTATTTGTCCTATGAGGTCTATGATCATGTCCGTTATCCATCATATATGATGTGATTTCTGTAAACCACACATCATGTTTCATCTGTTGTTTCCGCCATCTGTCAACTGTCGCATGATCGCATCTGTCTAGTGTGCTGTCCTTCCTGTCATATGTCAAATGTGTGTCTGTTAATTGTCCTGTGATGTCAGAGAAAGGTAAGGAAGGAAAATTATCTCTGAAGATGATAACTTGGTTTACGAAACGAGTTATTTGTAATGTGTTTAGTATGAATAACGGAAAATAAATTTTTTTGTAAGGTAAAATGGGAAGTCGATTACGAACCTTACATAGTAGTTAGAAGCGATGTGGTGGAATACGACGAGAAGTTTATAGGCTTTGGTTGGAACAAAGTTTCGCATATAATGGAATTAGAAGCACAAAATTATGCGTTTGTTGTATTACCAGATGTATTTATTATCCATAAACCTCATACTCCTAGTTACGATTTAGGAAGATTTAGAACGTCTTCGGTATACAGGCTGTAAGTAAAATAAATGTTTTCTCAACAGTAAACTGTAAATATTTGAGATTAGATTTCGACAGTCGTGGCACTTGAATGGTTCCCAATTAATAAATTCCTATTTAATATCACAATTTTTAGAGAAAATGGTGTAAAATCAAAATTTATATGTTTATAATTCAAGTTTATTAAACTAGATATCATCTATGTCGAATTTGTATCAAGGAATCACCATTAATTTTCTCCAGAAAATTTTTATGAGTGAAGTTATAATTTGCCTGTAGAAATTTTGGGCGTTGATGTAATTGTAGTAAATGATGTGAACTACATAAAAACTAGTCTTATTTGGGTTTCTGTTACTAGTTGCTCAAGTAGAAGATTAGAGGTTCCTCTATTTTTTAAGCATCAGGTAGCCTAATACGACAGTAACCTCCAAGCTATATGTAGTTTTCCACAGAACTACTATAATTTTATCAAATCCAATCGCAACCATCCTGCCATTGTTTTCTTTAGGTTTAAATTAGAACACCCAGTATATATTATTGTGTTACTAAAATAATCATGAAGTATGTTAATAATAAATCTAAATCTTGGTAATATTCATACTACCATTATATCAATACGAAACTACTGTCTGGTTCTTTCCGGACATAACCCGGCTCGAAGGACCAGATAATGTTATTTTATGATGTTATAATGGTAGTAAACACTATGTTTGATTTAGTTCTTGTTGGACTCTTGCCACTATGTCAATAATATACATACAACCAGTGATATCATCGAAATCAAAAAATAGAAATGATTATGTAAAAACAATGTCTTGCTACGTCGGAAACATTTCAGATCAACTCGCTCCTTCGAGCTGATCTGATTTATATCTGGCTCAAAGGACCAGAAAAAGTAATTTGAGATTGTGTAATTGTAGTAAACATTGTTTTTGATCTATTGCTTCATGAATTCTTGTCTTCAGGTCAATAATGAGCCTTATTTACATGAAACCAGATATATAATTGAAAACTTATGTAGAATATAGATATGATTATAGAAAAAGAATGTCTTGTTTCTTTCACAGGCTGCAAACTTTTCAAACAAATCTCGTATCTGTTCAACGTTAGTACTATAAGGGAAATATTTTCGTTACCAATATGATACAATATTTTTTTCTTATTTTAGGTGTCTTCGACTTTTGAAAGAAGAGTTTATACAAAGGTTAAACAAAGAATATAATAGAAATTTTCCATATATCAACACTTCCGCTATCCTTCCGGAAATTAGAAGAAGGAAGAGACATAGCATGTCATTAGATATCCCTTCGACTACTATAGAAACCAACACCGATTATCCAAACACGACAGAATAATCAATTTCATGAATATTTTTTACATCTCAAGCATAAAAAGCACTTGTTGTTTTTGAGTAAAATAATATTTTTTAATCGGTAATGCAATAGGGTTGGAAACAGCTTGAAATACAAAAAGATTCTAACCTATAATAGAAGGTTTGTTGAAACCTTGAATCATCAAAGATATATTGCCAAATAATTATGATATACCATTATTTTACATATATATACAAAGATATTATACCAGTAGCTTCGGGTTTGTGATAATCAATAATTTATTAAATTTTATTTTTATGGGGTAGTTTAGACGTTTTATATATTTTTCGATACATTAATATCAAAAAATAAACGTATATAATCAGAGGGTTTTATAATAATAAAAATTTATAAGTGTTATGAACAATATTTTCTTTATTACCATACTAAAAATCTTCAAAAACTCACTATATACAAAATTTTATCATTCTATAGGGACATAACATATAAAGTCTCGTATTTTAGTATAAATAACCGATTAGAATTATAATCCAGGCGATTTAGAACAAACCGTATTGCTTATATGGAACAGATGAGACTTTCTATTAAGGTAGCAAAAAAATAAGTGAAAAGTCGTGTGTTTTTAAAAAAATCTATTGATACCGAATTAATTCAAGTTAAAAAGCATCCAAAAAACATTGTTCTTATAAAAATATAATGATATTCATTTCAGTAGATGCATTCTTGTTTCTGGAGGACAGCAACTGAGAGGAAGACCGTGCCTTCGCTGGTTGGACGACATTGAGGCGGACCTGATCCAGCTAGAAGTTCGACGTTAGAGGCACCATGCTCCAGAATAAAAATGATGAGGTCGATTGTTGAGAAGGCCCTTGTTCTCAAAGAACTCAGTTAAAGAAGAAGATGCATTCTTGAAAGTTATTTTTATTACAAAAGTATCTTCCAAGTGTTTGTTTCCTAATGTATTCTCCTTTAGTTCATTAGGAGTATATTTACCCACAATAGACACATTAACAAGTCAAGGATTGATTCCATAGCGGGAAAAATTTGTAGAGATTAATGCTTTGTTGCTCCAAAGTGTTTAAATAAGGTTTCATCAATTAGTTCATATTATTTTCTAGTAGCGCCTCGTTAACAGCTACCTCCTTTCAAATTCATAAAATTTTTAACTCTGTAAATTCTGTAGGAAACTACACGAAATGATGTTTTTTTGTTTACCTTGCCTGGACTATTATTTATATAGAACAAAAAAGGAATTATACTAATAACGATCGGTTTTCCTGGAGTATTATATAAAAAAAATGACTCTTGTTGATCTCATTTCGCATCAAACTGTTTCTTGGTCGATCAAAGGGGTTTTTGGGGGTTTTTGATCGTTCCAATATCTATGTAAACATGAAGTTTAACCGTCCCATAGCAAACTACACAGAATGATGATTTTTTGTTTACCTTGCCTGATCTCTTATTTATATGGAACAAAAATGGAATTATTCTGATGAAAAAACCGATAACAGAGTACAGGGTGCCCTACAAGTCCATTTTAATCGAAAAAAAAAAAAAAATTAAAATAAAACTATGTACAGTATTATTTTTTTATTGTGTGGAATTTACAGAAAAGGAGAATTATTTTTTCAAAATCACATAATTGAAATGTCTTAATTTTGTTCTTGTTTTGACATGTCTATTATTTTTTTACCGTCCATCATTTGACTGCGGATGTCTCCTATTCGAGATATCACTTTGTTCGGGAAAATTTGAAGGACATAGCGGTGTTAGAGCGTTATACTATTCTGTTGAGACCAGGACAGGTTGTTGAAGCTTGTTAAATTCTGCAACTATGGTGTAAGAAAGTCCTCGATCATTCCATATACCGTTCCGAACTAACAGTAACCATGCGATTATGCATAAGCGCCAAAACTGTGACTTTAGAGCTATGTAAGGGCTTTTTAAGTTTGCATTGGTGGTTTTCGCTATTCCAGTAGCCACAATTTTGCTTGTTGATGTGGGAGTGAGCCTCATCAGAGAACAACACGTTGTTCAACGAAGTATAGCGGTTCATATTACGTCTGGCTGATTATTTATTGTTTATCCTACCTGGATTATTATTTAAATAGAAAAAAAATAAAATTATTTTGATAATTCTATACTGAAATTCCGCTCCAACTATTTATCAGAAAAAAACCTCTTAAATGATTAGGTCTACGATAAATGAATTTAATATATAACTTGAATGATCGAATATTTACATTAATTCGAACTACTGAATAGCAAAACTGCTGAAGAAATTAATAATTTCAAAATACACTCAAAACTGAATACCTTATCTTTAAATATGATTTCTATATCTCAATCAGCAGCACCAAGGCGATCTACAACGTCTTCCTAAACGCAGAAAAGATGCCGGTTGTGTTAAAAAACCAAGAGGGTACCAGAAGACAACGTCAACTCAGCTGGAGAAGAAAAACCTGTATCAATGCGATCCTACACCAAGGATTGATGTTGAAGTGATGTTAGTGATGAAAACGAAAGGACGATTGTGAGGAACCATCAGAAGACGATACAAGCAGAAATTGCATAGAAAGTGAGAGTTATCAACTATAAACCACTTACATCAAAATCTCTTTATAATTTCAGTCTCTGAATTTAAAGAGGTAATGTCATATTCCCAATGAAATTTAGGTTGACAAGATGTATCTATACAATTATGATGAAAAAAGTAGAGATAAATTGAATTTTATGATATTTGATACAAAAAAATTCAAAAATATAAATTTTTCTTGATCTGCCAATGTCAATTTGAAAAAAGTATGGGTACCAAAGTGATTCTTGTATGGTAGTAGACAAAAATATTAAATTATCTTGTTGATACCACTTATATATTATAGTTAGTAATATTTATTCTACATATTAGTGTATAACATACGAGGCGTGTTCAGAAAATAACGAATTTTTTTCAATTTTACAGCTCCAGAGAGTCTGTTTGTTATTTTTTTTATTATGTTTGTGAAAGTGCTCCTGAAATATATTCGTTAATCTCCTCAATTTTTGAAATTAATAAAATAATTTCTATTGAAAGTTTATGTAAAAAAAAAAATTTAACAAAATTGGAGTCCGTAATGAGTGAAATGGGGATTTGATAGTGGTATTAGGGTTTCTAAACGTGTTATTCGACTTATTTCACTGACTCTTAATAATATTCATGCTTAACATACTGTTTACTACCATTATATCAGAACAGAATCATACTTTCTGGTCCTTCGAGTCATGTAGATGTATATTCGGCTCAATGGAGCAGATAATGAAATTTTGAGCGTTTATGTAATGGTAGTAAACGGTATAGTGCTTCATGAATTCTTAACAGGAGTCAATTAACGATGCTACGATAAAACAAATGCTCACTCTGGCTATTTAGTGAATTTATTGTCAAACTATCCTGTAACGTTATACTCATTATGATATTAGATTTATTTCTAGTAGTATTTTTGATATTTATACTGAACACACTGTTGAATATCATTGCGCCAACAGTAATTACTTTTTCTGGTCCTTGTGACTTTTATCTATTTGCAAAAATATAAAATCCCTTAAAGAATTATCGTTTTACAAGTATGGATGATATAAAAAAATTATTCATTGAAAGAGATTGAGGTTATCTTAAATGAAGAGGTTTAGAAAAAGCGCAACTGGAGGTATATAAATTAGAGTCACCGATTACCTGAATATTTTTTCAAAACTTTTTCGTTTTTTCTCAACAAGCTTCGTATACTTTGTTTTTAAAAGATATTATCGATTTATTCGAGTTGGAAAATATAATCTTTTTTTATTAATTAGATGAATTTTTCTATCAAATCCTATTTTTGCTTTATATCATGTGAATTTTGTAGGTTAATTGCTGTAGTCACCACTGAAACTTGAAAAAAAATGACTTGCCTATAACCCAATAGAAATTCTATTCTATATGGATCGAAAAATTTCATTTTTATATTGTTTTCCAACAACCGCACATTTTGATGATATTCAAAAATTTCTCAAATATATTCCTTTTTTCTTTTATTTTTTTGTGTCCAAGACATTTTTGAAAGTCTCGAGATATTAAAATGAGCCACGAGTTTTTGAACGTTCTATCTCGTCCCAATTAATAAAACAAGACACGAGATGAGCTCGAGATTAAAACGCTTCGTTTTTCGGATTGACCGATATGTAAAACGAGTTATTGAACATTCTAGCTCGTCCCTAATGAATAAAAGAGACTACGAGACGAGTTCGAGATTAAAACGCTTTGTTTTTTTATTTATCGAGATGAAAAACTAGTTTTTGAACGTCGTATTTCGTCTAGAGTCAAAAAACAGTCCACGAGACGAGCTCGTGGTTGCAACGTCTCGTTTTTGTGATTTATAGAGATGCAAAAAAGTTTTTGAACGACCTATCTCGTCTCGAATTAATAAAAGAGGCCATGACACTAGCTCGAGATCAAAACATCTCCTTTTTTTATATTTATACATATGTAAAACGAGTTGTTGAACGTCTTATCTCGTCTCCATTCAACAAAACAGGCCACAAAACGAGTTCGAGATTACAAAGTCTCGTTTTTTGTATTTATAGATATGTAGTTTAAACTCTATCTCGTCTTAAGTCCAAAAACAGACCACGGTATGAGCTTAAAACGAGATGAATAAGAGTTTTTGAACGTCAATTAATAAGATAGGCCACGGGACGAGCTCGAGATTAAAACGCTACGTTTTTCTGATGTAACAAGATGTAAAACGAGTTTTAAAACGTCCTATTATATTCCGAATGAATAAAACGGATTACAAGACGAGTTCGAGATTAAAAAATCTCGTTTTTCAGTTTTATCGAGATTTAAAACGAGTTTTTAAACTTCTATATCGTTTCGAGGCAACCAAACAGTCCACGAGACGAGCTCGAGATTAGAACGTCTCGTTTTTCTGATTGATTGATATGTAAAACGAGTTTTTGAACGTCCTATCTCGTCTCGAGTCAACAAATCAGATCACGAGACAAGATCGAGATTAGAACGTCTCGTTTTTCTGATTTATGGACATCTAAACTGAATTTTTGGACGCCCTATCTCGTCGCAAGTCAACCAAATAGACCACGAAATGAGGTCCAGATTAAAATGTCTCTTTTTTTCTAATTTATCGGGATTTAACGCAGGTAGAGAAAATTCCAAAAGTTTAAAAATTATTATTGTCATTAGTGCCAAATATTGAATTTAACTGATGGTTTGATAGGTAAAAATCGAATCAATACATTGTGTTCCTGGCGATTCTAACAAAGAGAATGTTAAGAATTTATTAAATTATTGTATTATCATCGGCATTTGGCAAATTTCGAATTTATCTGATAATTTAAACTATGTAAAATCTAAGAATTCCGTTATAGGCTATCCTGGTGACCTTGATTAGGATAATCGTACGAATTCACGAAATATAAAACGTTTAAAATTGAAACAACTCAACGTTACCATAATATATAATAATAATTTTTTTTTATTTGTAATCTTACACTAATTTTATCGTACAAATAAATTCATTTGAAGCGATTATTTTTCGCTGTGTAGACACTAAAAAGTCGATGTAGTTAGTACACAGTAGCTATCTGAAAATTATCACCGATGGATATTCTAAAGATACTGAGGTCAATTTTGTTCGTTATAGAGAACAACAAGTCAATTAAATCATTTATTAGATTTATGTATCGAGCTAAGAATCAATCTGTGCCACTAACGTGTGTTTGTGTATGCGTGTATGTAACAACACGATGTTAAGAATTAATAAAGTTTGTGGCATTGTTCGAAGTCAAACGAAAACAGGAAATTTGAAAAAACAATATTTTAGCAATAAAGTTGATTTACCTAAGCAAGCAGACGTTGTTGTTGTAGGTAAGTGACTATATTTTTTATATATATAAAATAAATTTGGTATTTTACTAAATTTTTATAAAATTATATTGATAAATTTTTGTTAGTATCTTTAAGGTCATTCACGTTATCAAAATCGTTTCTATTTAAACCACTAAAAGACTATTAGAAACTTGATTCATTTTTAATCACAGATATAAAGAAAACCAAAAAAACGAGGAAACAGCTAAATTTCTTATAATTTTTTTTACCAATATTTTTAAGAGTAATATCAATACGACAATTATACCTTTTTTAAAGATACAATTACGTAGATGCAATTAATATAAACAATTGTATCCATTTTTTACTTGCTTTCTATAAAAAATTAAAGTCCATTCATACATATACCCAGAAAAGTTTTGTTCAATAAAACATTTTATAGTTTGAAATAGATTTGATCTCTCTGAGTTCTCCCATAGTTCTAGAGATACTCTAAATCAAAGATTCCATTTTTGAGGTTAGAAACTGTTATAAAATGTTGTTGTATAACAAAGTAACTCACCATTTTGATTGGAAGAATTTTATTCCATATAAAGTCCCACGAGATTACAAATAAAAATTTTCAAATTCCTTCTGTTAGAGAACAATAAGTGGACTAGAAATTTATTTCCAATTATATCCACTTTTTCCTAGGTTTCTATAAGAAATTATAGTCCATTCATACATATACACAATAAGTTTTGTTGTTCGATAGGAAAAACATTATTTCATAGTTTTTAATAGATGTTATCATAAAGATAATCTTCCTGAGCTTCCATGAACTTGTTTTACTGATATCCTAATATAAAGATTCCATTTTTGATTGAAAAAAACTTCGTTCTATATAAAGTCTCACGAGATTTTAGATAAAACTTTATAATCTACTGATAGAGAACCACAGAAAATAAGATTCAAAGACTGGTATCACCTCAACGTTCGATGGAATGTTTTATTAACTATTTTTTAACGAGGTTTAACACCCAAAAAGATGAATATAGAAATATGCCTTAATTATTTTACCAGTATGGAGGTTAACCATGTTAAGTAATTAAAAACCATGAGTCGTGTCGGTGTGAGTGTGAGTAACAAAAAATTATTAGGGAATATTCACAAGTACCGCTCGAAAATTCTTTTATATCACAAAATGTGTATATCTTCTAACACCTTTCTCAGCCTGTACTTCATAAACTTAAGTTACCAAAATTAGATTCATGTACCTTCATTCATGTTTTCGAGACAACCTGTATATTTAATTCTGATATTTTGAAACATACATTTCGTAAATATTTATATAAAAAATAATTTAACGATATCAAGAAATTATTTGTGATATGAATTGACGCAATTAGGATAGGAGTTTTCATAAACTAATTTAATCTTTGTCAATAAAATTATTAAAAAAATATGAAGAAATGGTTTTTAAACAATGTGTTATTATCCACATTTATAATCTGAATGCGCATGCACCGACTAGTATGTTTATTTTCAAACAGCTGATGTTTACAGTGCGCCATATTGTTTTAAAAACATAAACATAGAATTATTAGGTTAACGACCTTGAACGTTAATCTCAATAGGAAATGTAGATATCACCCATTAAATCTGACTCTGGTGGATCTTTTTACAAATTGAACAGGCTTACATAAAATTATTGGGTCAACGACTTTCAACGTTACTCTCTATAGTTGATGTACCGTATCCCCCATATCCTGCCTTATCGGGGGGATATTGGTTTAACGAACTTTAACGTTATTCTCAATAGGGAATGTACCCCCTATTAATCCTGCCTCTGGGATATCTTTTTGAAGATGAAACAGGCTAATTATTAAGGGATATATTTCTGAGTATATAAGAAATAAATACTTTCTCTTTTATCTCTTCGTTTTTAAGTCATTATTTTTCTATATAATGCGATCTTGCCACTTACACAATTACCCTAATTTTGTAAGTTTTCTTTTCACTATTGACGTAAAAACAATTTTCCATTATATTCATTATAATTTGTCAATATTTTATTAAAAATTTTCCTAGGTGGGGGAGTTATAGGTTGCAGCGCATTATACCATTTAACAAAACGCGGTGTAAACGCGATTTTATTAGAAAAACATAAAATAACATCTGGAACAACATGGCACAGTGGAGCTTTGGTATGGAGCTTAAGAGCCACGGATGTAGACGATATAATGTTAAAAAAGACAAGAGATCTTTTAGCGAGTTTAGAAGAAGAAACTGGAATTAATCCCGGATGGATTCAAAATGGCGGAATATTTATTGCGAGAACAGCGGTAAAGATATATTTTTTGAAATTCTAATGAAAAAAAAAAAGGTTAATTAAATCTAAAATCAAGCGTTGTTTCTTTCGTACAAAAATTATTTGTCTCCATATTTATCAACCGATATGTGTAATTTCCAACTGGAATGTAAAATTTTAGGAAAGATTAGAAGAATACAAAAGATTGCACACACTCGGACATTTGCTAAATTTGGAAAGTCACATAATTTCTCCTACAGAAGCCCAAAAATTATCACCCATCTTAGAACCGAAATCCTTTTACGGTGCCCTTTGGTCTCCGAATGACGGTTATTGCGATCCTTCAATGTACTGCTCTGCTTTGTTGAAAGGAGCTAAAAATAGAGGTGGAAAGGTATTCGAAGATACTCCAGTTACAAAAATTCTAACCGTTCCAACGCCAAATAATGAAAAGAAAATCGTCGGGATTGAAACGCCCGCTGGTACAATCAAAACGAACGTTATAGTCAACGCTGCTGGTGTATGGTCGCGAAAACTCACCCAAATGGTAGGACTTGATATACCTCTAACCCCAATGAAGCACGCTTTTGTAGTGACAGGATCTATACCCGAAGCTAAAGGTACTCCCAGTATTAGAGATCACGATGGGTGTCTTTATTTTAGACCACAAGGCGATTCCATTTTATTTGGAGGTTATGAACCAAATCCGGTTGTTCTTAAAGATGTAAGTAACAGATCTAAACATAATTTGTTTCTTCAACTTTCTACTTTTTATACGTTTGTCTTCATAAAACGTGTTGATTTTTGGTTCCAGTTACCAGAAGAGAAATTTCATCTCTACGAATTAGACATGGCCATTTTTGATCAACATTGGAAAAAAGCAGTTGAACTGTGTCCTTCTTTTGAAAAGGCTGGTATCAAATCTGATATTTGCGGACCAGAATCTTTTACACCTGATCATAAGCCAATAATGGGAGAGGATCCAAAATGTGTCGGTAGGTAGAAAATTATAAATACACGCCTAAAAATTATAACCTCAACGTATTGTTTGCATCCAAACCATAGAACTAAATAATAAAGTGATTATTGGATCCACAGAGTAAGTATGATATGGTGAGTTTGATGGTTTGGGAAAGTATTTGTAATTCAGTTCAAAATAGGAGGAAAATTATGTTATTATAGGACTGTTTCATGCGAATGCTTTCAATTCACTCGGAGTACAATTGAGTGGAGGTGCGGGCGAACAAATAGCCAGTTGGATAACTCTAGGAAGACCTGAATTACCTCTTTTTGCATACGATATAAGAAGATACACTCCAGTACAGAGACAAGATAGAGCTTGGGTTCTAGAACGATCCCACGAAGGTTATGCGAAAACTTACGGTATAATTTATCCGCACGATCAACCGCTCGCCGGTAGAAACCATAGAATCGATCAATTCCACGAGGTGAGATTATCCATTATTGCCGATTATTTTCCATAATTCAAATTGTATTTATTGCGTAGGCACTTGTAGCGAACGGAGCTGTTATGGAAGAAGCGTTAGGTTGGGAAAGACCCGCGTATTTTATTAAGGACCGTACCGCCCCCGTTAGATCTTACGATTGGTACGGATATTACGATCACGTCGATAACGAGGATAAACGATACGAAAACGAACTGGAAGGGGAACTAACTTTCGGCTTCCCGAAAAGCCACGATTTGGTAAAATCATAATAAAAAATGATTTTCATGTGGATATTATGGCATATTTTTCTTTAGGTGAGGGAAGAAGCGTTGGCGGCTAGAAATAACGTTGCGCTTTTCGATTTAACTTGTTATGCGAAAATGTATCTAGCAGGTCCGGATGCGGAAGAGGCCGCCGATTGGTTGTTTACCGCTAACGTCGATAGGAAACCGGGGAGCATCATCTACACGTGTTCTTTGAATTCCAGAGGTTACGTCGAAGCTGATGTCACCGTTATACCTTTGGAGGAAGGTGTAGGGACTTTAGTGGGTCCTGTGCTGAAGGTAAGTCATTAATGTCAAAACGATCTTTCTCGATTATTCAACGATTTTCCGATCTCTGATGTAGTGACATTGCGAAATTATCAGGATCTCCTCCAAAGTTCAAACTCTTTATTCGCACTAATAAATCGACTGCAGCGAGTTATTCAAATAATATAGCAAATCTGGAAGTCTTTAACGGAAAACTTTGATGGCATCTTCGTCATAGTTGCTTAGATATTCTCAATCGATTTAAATTTACGGCGTTTTTTATTTTGGTGCAAGTGTACATTGTTGTGATGTTAAAGTGTTTCAAGATATAAAACTTATGATTGGTTCAGATCGACGAACTTTATATTGACCACTCCGCACCTTCCTAATTATCATTTTTCCTTTATACTTGCTCGTGAGAACTTTGGTATTAACTCTTGCTGAAAAAACTATCTTCAATTATCTTTTAATAATAATTGAGAAGCGTAGAATCAATTTCTGTCTGTGCCGAAGCGATGCGAAAGTCCCAACTGATTGAAGTTAGTCTTTTCGTTGGAGAAAATAGGAGGAGTCCATGTAAATCTACGGTCTAAGGTTGGATTGAATTATTCATGCGATTATGGAGGGTGGATGTAAGGAGGAGTATCTCTTATGGAAGAAAAGATGAAAAAGTTTCCATCTGTCAACAGCAAATTATATTGTTCGAAGACTCACCAAAAGAGCACTAGTGTAGCAAGTGTAGATGATATAATTTTCGTTTTTAAAATCTTTCCACTTAGTACTACAGCGCCACCTTAATTTGCTCTCTTGCAACGGACACTTTTGGATACATTGAGATGGTTCTTCTTACCTGTACGCTCCATATTTACAATATAATGTTAATTGTACACTACACTACTCGCCTCGACGAAAACGAACACACTTGTGCAACTTCGCGAATAATTCAGCAAATAGCAAAATTTAGCAATAATACGTTTAAATTATTAAATGTTTTCATTGGTGGTCTTATTAATGATGAAATTTCTTCGCTGGTTTTAAGCTATAAGTTTCTTCTTATATATAAATTTTAGGGAAAAGGTTATTATATTGTAGCAGGCGCCAAGTCTGGTTATCAAACTAAATCGCACTTCAGGAAACAGCTTTATAAAAAAAATTTCAAGTCTTTGGTAACAGAAATGACAAATAGAATAGGAATACTTTCGATTCAAGGTCCAAAAAGGTGAGTAGTTATTTGAAGCAAATAGATTTAAAAAACTGTCGACGCTGCCATCTCTGCATAACGCATGTAATTATCTCAAATCAATTGATAAATGTTACAGCTTGTTGATCTCTACATTATGTAATGATGATTACTTTACATAATATCATTACTCGCAAAAATTATAATTTTGAAGTTTGTAATACACTTTTACTTCATATTTTCCCCGTTTTCCAAGGATCCTTTTAACCAGTCTTCAGGTTTTCTGAGACTATCAATAAACATGACGAAAGTTTTACATTGTTGCCACGTAGTAGTTTTTTTCCAGTTGACAATTTCAGGTACGTTTGGCTTTTGCGATGAACATAAATAAATCGCATGGCCAGTCATTGGAAGTTTGAGTTTGGAAACTTGGAGTTTCCCTGTTTTGCGAATGGACAATTATACGTCGCGTGTTCGCGCGTCGGAAAACCGTCAACTTTGTTTATTTACCAACTACAAAGCAAAACAAAAAATATTTTTTTTTAGAAAGCTTTAAATTGATTAACAGACTGTATTATAACTGTATGTGTCTGTCAATATCAAAATGAAATCTTATAAATAACCAGTATTTCAGGAAAATTCTGTTTTGTAAGTAATCAACATCATATGTAATACCGAGCAATTTTTTCATTTGTTTTAATAAAAAAGGACTCCTTTTGTTTGTTTTAAGTTTATTTCATACAAAAGTTTAGGTCCTTTATTTATCAATTGAGGCAGTACGATAGTTGATTATAAATGTAATAATGAAACACTACAGGGCTTCTCGGAAACTATGATCACGTTAATATGGACATGATGTTGTGTTGATTGAGGGTGAGGGATCATCAGCGGAAACTTAATCGAAATCACTCTCACATTTAATAACACTATCATATAAATTGATAACAATGTGACTGTCTATACATACATATATATGATGTTATGAGTTATAAGTTGAATGTTATAGATACAAGTTCTGTTATATTTCTAGAGGTATGTGTTTGTTGATCAACTCGAATTACACGTTTTTGATTTATCTCGACCTACAATTAACCTTACTGCCTTCTGGTTCAACTACCGTCACAATCTGAATGTTCGGAAAGTAATCAGGATCATGTTCACTGTTGTTTGGAAACTGATAGGAGTAATCATATGTTGGAATTCTTCGTACTTTATAGTCCGGGAAGCTAGGAAAACATTTTTCAACATAATGAATATTATGTCATTATCGTGAATTCTCTAATTTATTTCGATGGATTTCAACTGATAGGTGATCTATCTGACTCACAATCATAGATTCCGAAAACCCCTAGTATAACCTAAAAATTTAAATAAATGCAGGCTTTTAGGTCCTGCTTCAAACTCTATTTTTTATCTTGGAGAAAATCGATTCGTTTAATGAATATTGTGATTTTGCGAAAAAAAATTGTGAGGAATCAGACTCACATAACCTCTAAATATATGAAAAAAATGCGATAATCTAATTATGTTTTCATTTTCCTGAAAATAAGTAGAAAAAGGTCATTTTATCTCAAGGCTTTAACCCTTTTATATTTTGAAAAATATCGATTTGTTTAAGAAATTTTGTGTTCTTAAATTCTAAATTTTTATGGAGAATCAGAATTACGCGTATTATGGGCAAAATGAGCTCCCTATAGAAAAATGTGTGTAATAAAAGTTGTAGGGAATTAGAAAGACTACAATTCATATGTATAGTTTTTTCACATAACCTCAAAATATTCGAAAAAATGCTGATAATCTCATGTTTCCAATTTTTTTTCTACAAAAATCTTTACATTTTTTTCTTAATAAGTAGTTAAGTTTCATTTTGTCTCAGGGCTCTAACCCCTTTTTATTTTGGAAAATATTGATTCGCTCAAGAAATGTGATTTTTCGAAAAGAAAAGAAATTAAAAATTTGCGCCTATTACGGCTAAAATGAACTTCCTATAAAAAATTGTGTGTAATGACAGTTGTAGGGAATTGAAAATAGTACAATTAAGATGTATTATTTTTTTACATAACCTCAAAATATCTGAAAAAAATGCCGATAATCTAATTATTTTTTTAATTTTTTATTGTTTTGTTATATAACAATGCGTAGATTTTTCTAAAAATAGTAGTAGGAAAGTTCATTTTATCTCCAGGCTCTAGCTCCTTTTTATTTGGAAAAATATCGGTTCGTCTAAGGAATATTGAGATTTTTCAAAAAAAAGGTGATGAGGAATCGGAATAACAAATTTCATTAAAATTAGATTTCCTATGAAAACGTATGTAATCAAAGTTTTTGAAAAATTAAGAAATTGATAAATTACATCAAATTTTTCTCTACAAAACTTAAAAATGCAATAATCCAGTTTTTTATTTTTTTTTCCTTCTACAAAATGTTTGAATTTTGTAGAATTTTATGCTCTAAATCGAACCCTATTTTGAAAATTATTCTGATTTAAGACAATAAAAAAATGCGTATAACAAAAGTTATATGGAATAAAAAAGTTTACAATTTATATCAGTTTTTCCTAACATAACCTCAAAATTTTCAAGACCGGTTAAATTTTGAGAAATAATTATTTAATTTGGATAAATATTCAATAAAACTCCATTCACACTTTTGTCAATCTTACAATGTCAAACTCGAAAATTTATTAGTAAAAATATTATTGTACGTTAATTATATGAATCGTATCTTTTTAGTAATGAATTATTACAATCGATGACCGAATTTCCAATAACAAACGAACAATTACCACACGGTTTATCAAAACTTATAAAAATAAACGGACATACCTGTAGAGTACTTAGAATAAGTTATATAGGAGAATTAGGTTATGAAATCCACATTCCTCTCGCATCTTGTATACCCGTATATAATAAATTAATGGAAGCTGGTAGGGGATTTGATTTGAAACATGCCGGATTTAGAGCATTGGATTCTTTGAGCTGCGAAAAAGGTAACAATTATAACTGAATTGGACAAGAAAATATATCTAAAAAATATTTATCTTGTTTTAAGGTTATCATTTGCTCAATTACGATCTTAGAATAGACGATAATCCAATAGAAGCCGGTTTAGGAAGGTTTTGCAGAAAAGACGGTCAATATTTAGGAAAACAAGCAGTGGAGAAATTTAAACAACAGGGTGTTACAAAACGAAGGGTATTTTTCACTTTACAAGACCCAGTAGCTTTATACGGATACGAAACTATTTGGAGAGATGATGTAATTGTTGGAATATTGAGACGAGGCGATTACGGCTTCAGTTTAGATTCCAGTATAGGAATAGGGTGAGTTATCATATCTTATAAATCGTTGTATAATGTTTATACTTTGTAATTTCTACTGCATCCACACCCTAATCCTTCTACTACTTTCTTTTAGTTTTCTTTTCGTTATATGTTCTTCCTTATACATGTATTAATAATACAGAGCCTATTCAGAAAGTAGTAGGACTGGTATTTTTCTAAATGCGCACACGATTGTAAGAGAAAATCGGCAGTCAGCTCCCGACAGTTGATAAGAGCAGATCGCTTTTATTGTCGAAATGCCTTTTCATAAAAATGTGTTTATTGAAGCAGCGATATGCGATGAAGGTATTAAAATGGACAAAGAAACTCATGTCTTGATTGAGGTGTTCTAGAGTAATGCTGCCACAGCTAGATCCGCTGTTCCGATAAGGTAAATGAAGAGTGGAAGACGACGGTCGTTCTGGACGCACTTCGACTAGAAAGACCAACGAAAATGTGTCACTAGTAAAAAATATATTGAATAGTAAACGTATGAGGAGTATCAGAACGTTTCCTGTTAAATTGAACCTTCCTCGAATCAAAGTTTTGGAGATCGTGACTGAAAACTTGGACATGAAGAGTGTTGTCAGAGGAGCAGCAGGCCAACCGGAAAGCGATCTGCTAAGATCTTGGTCCTTCCAGATATTTTTTTATTCGCGAGAATAAAATTGATGCCCAAATGGAAGCATCGCGGTTCGGTAGAGGTGATTCAACAAGCCTTGACGCAGGAACTGATCAGCATTTCGGTCTAGGGGTTCCTGGAGGCGTACGAAAATTTAAAAACTCGTTGGCACCAGTCTGTAGATGCGAAAGGGTGTAATTTTGAAAAATTCTAATATTATTTTTATGATTAAATAATTTTTTTGTAAATGAGTATTACTACTTTCGGAACAGACCCTACAAACTGGAAGAATATTCGTAATTATTATGTGAAGACAACTAAATTTAATATTATCGTTTTTTGGCTCTATAAAATCGAAAAATCATTTGATTTCAACGATCCTATTTGAAACTTTTCGTTCTTACGGTGGATTTACGAAAAAAAAATACGGAAATCTAAATTACGACATGTGGCTATTAAGTAACCAGATTAGCGAAAAATTACGCATGCGTTAAAGATTAACGACTGTCAGCTGTTTAGCCTGAAGCCTACTCTTTAGAATTGGATGTCCATCCTGCCTGTAGACAAATCAGTGTAGCCGTTGTTTCTACAGGGATTGTTTTTTGTTTTGCCGTGAAAATGGAACAACAGATTGTTGTGAAATTTCACATGAAACTTGAAAAAATTGCAAATGAAACTTATAATTTATCGAAACAAGTGTATGTTAATGAATGTTTGTGGTGCTCACGTGTTTTCGAGTGGTTCAAGCATTTTCAAGATGGTCGAGAAGATATTGAAGATGATTCACATTCGGGTGGAAATGTGGAAAAAGATGTCGATCTAAACTTCGACTAAGTATTCGTCCAATTGCTGAATAAAAATTGGTATTGTTTTTTGACTCAATGATTTGGTCTTCTACTGTCATCACTGTCTGTTTTTTCGTAGCATTTTATAAGAGTTGTTTCAAAATTAGGATCGACAAAATCTACTTGTTTCGATGAACCGTCCATATTTCTTAATGTTTACCACGTACAAGGAAGTTATTGAAACTACCACTGCAATCAATCTGCTACAACTCTTAACGTCAATATGACAATCACGCTATAAATGCGCTTATGGATCCTGCTCAGACAGGTAGAGGTTTAGGTAGAAGGCTAGCTTTATCTATGGTCCTAAAGTAACCAATAAAAAGCAACTATTCAAATCTCCTAATCTGCCAGACATCACCGGGCCAGTTAAAGATTAATGTTTGCCAACATTTTGTATACTATAACGTGTTTCGGTGATTATAGTGTTAAACCTTGTTTTTTATTTTCAATTTTATTATAGTTTAAATTCATAACCGCTTGAAAATATGAAGTTTACGTGAATATACAAGAATTTTGTTGTAGATACGTTCAGCACCCCAATGGAAAAGTAATAGATGATGAATATCTCAAAAGTGGTACATATCAAATTGAGGTTAGGAACAAAAAGTATCCCGCCACGTTATTTTTGAAAAGTCCTTTCGATCCTCAAAATTTAAGGGTGAAAGGACAATACGAACATCAGTTTGAGGAACAAACGCATTTCGAAGACTGATTTTTTCAGTTAGGTTTAATATTGTTAGTCATTGTTCAATTTTTATGTTAAGTAAATGTTTCTCTATCGTTATGGCGTTATAATTTCGAAGTATCCTTTCCCTGGGTCAGTAAGTTGAAAGAGATATTGCAAAAAAGATAAAAAAAGTCTCTAATATTCTTCTTAGTAAAAATTTTAGTATCAATTTAATACTAAATTAAACTATAAAAATAATTTCCATGTTGGAAATTGATCAAAAAGCCCGAACAATTTTATAGTTCTTTCAATTTGGAAGCGTCCGTATTAATAAAGGCATAGAAATACAATGAAAAAGAAGAGGAAACAGAAGAAGAACCATTATCTATCTACCCGCAGATTTATCAATTTATAAATATATTCGTCTATCGATCTACCAAATTTATCTATTCATTTATCAATCTACTTAATCGATCTTTCAATGTAACGATTTCCCAATCTATCTATTTATCAGATCCATTGAACTATCGATCAGTTTGTCAATGTCTCAATCGATTAATTAGTCTATAGATATGCAGATTTTTGTATTTATCTATTCTATAATTAATCGATATTTCGATGTATGGATGTCTCATTATATTAATCAATCAATACAATATTAATCGATTAATTATTCGATATATCAAATTATCAACAAATAGATCTATTCATTAATCTATATATCAATGATAAAGATCCGTTGATTTAACGATTCATCAATTCATTGATCTGTCGATTCGCTCATAAATGCATCAATTAATCTATCTGTTTATTGATATATCGATTCTTGTATCTATTTATTTATTAATTAATCGATATATTGGTCTATGGACATATAGATCTATCTAAAGAAAAAGAAATCCTGTCTCCGTAACATAAGATAATGGACAAATCGTTTTAACAAATCCATTGATCTATAGATCAGTTACTTCAATGCTTCAATCGATTTATCAATTTATTGAAATATCGATCAATTATTACATCAATCGATAAGCAGATTCTTCTATTTTTAGATGTATTAAACGATCATTTCATCGATATATCAAATTATCGATATATGTAACAATTCATCGATTTTTTAATTTATTGATATTCAATCATTTGATCTACCATCTACCATCCATCCATGAATCTTTCGAATTACTAATCTATCGATTTATATATCAGTTCATCAATGCATCAATAGATTTATCAGTTTATGGATTCTTCTATTTATCGATATACCAATCGATTGATCTATCATATTATCTATGAATCGATTTATTAATATATCAATATTTAATAAACAAAATATTCTTAATGTTTTTGTTTAATTGGCTTAACTTAACTCCTATCATCTCTGAGACTGAACTTTCCCATGAAGTTCGATTAATACTCATTTTGGTAAATTCATTCGATTAGACGTTCGATGGTTTTTAAAAAATTGAATGTATTCACCATAAAATATTTTGTCTATAATGATAGTACCGATATTGTTTACTAATTATTGACTCCCATTTTGTGTACTTATAAATTTCAATGATTTTCGTGATAACGACCACTGTCAGAATGAAAGGTCGAATTATTTTTGGTGACATCAGGTAAAATTTCGGCGTTTCTGATTCTAAACGAGAACGATTGTTGACGAAACTTATACAATAATTTTAAGCATGTTAACGATGATATCTATCAAATAATTGTGACATTTTTGTCATCATTACCATCTGTGTCCATCGCTTTGAATTTGTCTGATAACGTTATTAAATTTTGGTTTCCTCCCAAACGGACATTGAAAAAAGTTACTATTTAACATGGATGACAACAATTGGAATATAACTAGATGCACAGCAAGTGTAAGTTGGATTCTTATTGAATGAATATTTATTATTTATTAGATACTAAAGAGGGGATTTATGTGCGAAAAATTTTGAGGAACTATGCGCATAAATATGCACTCAAAAATAACGAGATATACTTAAAATAAAGAAGAAAATGCACATTTTGTATATTTTTTATTAAAAAAAAATACAATTTATTTACATTTAGTCAGAAAGCTACAGATACCTACAAATGAGGAATTTGTAGATTATTTTAATATAACTCAAACAATCAACTTATATTATAATTTAAGACAAGGAGTTTTTTCCGGAAATTTTGCCTTTTACGAGGGTTACCTCAACCACTTCTTCAGGTGTAGTAAAACATTGACCTCGTAATTTATTTTTGATCTGCGGGAATAATGAGAAATCATTGAGTGCCAAACGGCAGATGATCCATCAATTCGATATTTTGACTGCCCGAATAAGTTTTTGTTAGAACTGATGCGGAGAGCTCGCATTATCGTGGTGAAGAATGTTTCGTCTTTTGCGATTGGTTTCCCTGAAAAGCTTTTGTTGGATTTGGCTCGTTTCAAAAGACCTTTACAGACGATTGTTGTTTAGTTTCGGCTTCATATTCATAAATTCATGATTCGTAGCTTGTAAAGATTTTCGAAGCTCAGCTATTGAATTTGTATCAATCGACACTAGTTTTTTTTGAGCGATTGTCAAATTATGTAGTATCCAACGCGAATGAATCTTTTTTATAGCCAAATGTATGCTACATGACGATTTTGCAATATCCCCTCAGAATATCAATTTACGCATAGCACATATGCTTTCTGGTACAGCAGCCGATTTTGGATGACCTCCGCGAAATTAATCCTGTAGCTAAGTAGTTGAAGCGATTTGATTGGCAACTTGCTGTTAGTTTACTCCTTGTTATAGCACTAGTATGACAATATATTCTGAATAAGTTCACCATTAAAACTGTCAAACTTTATAATGGCATTTTCAGATTTAATATATTCACATCGGTGTTGCCATATCTCAGAACTCTCGTATCTGACAATATATTTTTATAATTTGAAAAGCTCTTTTCAACAATTACCGTGGTAATTGGAGCATACTGAAATTGACTCAAATTTGAAAATTCTATATCTACATCAATTTCAATGTTTCCATTCGTAATTTTTCTAGTTGGTTTTGAAGCCGCTGTTTTTAGTCGAATTTTTCAAGGATGACTAGGAGAAAAATGGGGGGCACATCATTTTTCCCATGTTTTGAGACCTCCTGAACACGATTATGATGGTTTTTCGAATGTCTGTAGTTTATATATATATATATATATATATATATATATATATATATATATATATATATGTATCTGTTTAAGCTACAATTCTTATTTTCGTCTCTCGAGCAATTGCTATGGGTCCGATTTGGTTCAAAATTAGCATACATGCCTTTTTTGGCGGCGGATTGATGTTATTAGAGTTTGGTTGAAAACAAATGAATATTTCGAGAGGTCGCAGTGCAAAAAAATGGTTTTTGACCTTTGCTCATCTCTGCAGGTCAAACGAAAAGCAACTGAAAAATGAAATTTCACATGTAGGTTCAATTAGTTGCGAGATGATTTCCTGTCTAAGGTCGAAACTTTCCATCTCCACCCCTCTCCATATTATGGTCATTTTTGTTATATTTTCTTATTTTTTGGCCAGAAAAAGTTTAACTAGAGGGTGCGAACTTCGGGGTGATGTTGAAGAATTGTCTTTCTCAAGTTCAAAGTTTTCTTCTTCAGTTCTTCTAGCACAAAACGCCCGAAACCATTTTGATCGTTGTAATTGTTGAACTGGACCGCCTCTTATTTAATGAATAATACGAGTATGATCGTTGATAGGGTGATTTTTTTTACTTCCCATTTTCGAAATTTCTTGACATTATGACAATTTTTTCTTTGTTGTCAATTGGAATTGAACAAGAGGGTTCGAGACCACCGGGTCTATTGAAATTATGAATTTTCATTCGAGAGAGAGAGTTAACTTGTGAAATGAAAAGTTATTGAGGAATAGCAAATTTTCCATATAAAGAAATAAGATTGAGAATTGATATAATTTCCAAGAAATTCATTTTATTGAAAGATTTGTTTGTGTATTAGTTAAATTCTTCATTCGACGAAAAATTCGAATTTCCCGATGGAGCTCTGCTCCTCACGGCTTTTTTATTATTTCTAAAACGGTTGAATATTTTTTATTTATTGAATTACAATTTTAACGGATTCTGTAGAAGATATTTCTTATTTTTCTAAATTGTTTACAGATTTATTACAAAACTGTAATGGATTTTTGATAAAGGACAGTTGATCAATATTTTGTGCTTTTGCAATTGCAATATTGTCTTCAGCATTAAACTCTAAAATAGTTTCCCGTAAAGGATTTTTGACAAATACTTTGTTAACACTATTAATTAATACATTTAGCGGTAACCATGTAAAATTGTTTTATTACTTTTGTTTTTCAAATTATATTTCAGTTTCAATTTGAAATTAATTATTTTATAGAATATTTTTTGTATATATGTATAGAGAGTGAAAAGAAGCGATTCCTCTAGAAATACATCGGTTCGGACTCGACATCCCAGATTAAATTCTTTAAATATGACTAGAAGTCCAACATACATCGACGAAGTTACTTTAAATGCGATGATAACTACGGGAATGATGGAGGCACTAGGACCATTACATTTCACACAGGTTAGTTCTGATTATCTATTTCACACTATAATATTTTTTGAATAATATAGACAATAAAGTAGGCAAAAGGGTCGGGTCGGTTATTGAGACTTTTTCATTTATGTGCAGCCAAAATTAAGGAGGAATTTAGTTAATTATTTTATTTGATGTTAATATTTCAATTTTCCAGTTTAGAGTTCCAAATAGACAGCTAGTGAGTGAAACCAATTCAGCAGACGCGATTGAAGTGGATTATAGAGTAGGATGGATGCCAAAGAATATGAAGTTGTCGAGTGATAAGAAAGAGGTAACACTTTACTGGTATTGATCCTTTTGATACGCCCTTGATTCTTGATATAACGGATCAAGTAATTAGACGCAATATCTCAAGCGAGCTTCAAATTAGTTTAGTAAATACTCTAGATCTGACACTAGCGCTTTACGCTGGTTTCCAGAACTTAAACAAATTATATATAGGGAGTTTATTTAATAATCATGCGAAAAGAAAGTCTTAATATTCGAATTATTCTATGATTTGAACACAACTTTCAGTAAGCTCTTGATAAGAACATTTTTGGGGCTCAGATACATTTGCAGCATCTTCTTTGGATTCAAGTTTTTTCCCTCGAAATATGTAATTGATAAAGGAGAAGTCCCCTGAAGATCCGGCGGACATTTTCGGCTTTTTCATTACTATTGTAGATATCAGGCTTTTGAGCGACTTTTTCAAATTTAATTGTTCTAAAACTAATATACACAACAAATATTATTAAAAGCATATAAACTATTGTTTTTGTAACGATAGAGTTGTCAACGGTAGCAGTCTCTAAATTTGGCTGGTTTTTTAATTATTCTAATTTTAATTGTCGAATAAATGTTTATCGTTTCTTCACCCTTAATTCTGAACTAACTAATAAGTATTTGTTACATTGTTTACTGTTGGTAACACTATGGAAGATGCCTATATAGCAATCGTCCATGTATTGAATAAGGAAATAAATAAGCGAAAAAACGTTGTTCTATTGACGGTTTCCTATTATTTGTGTTTATGACAACGATCTGTGCGTAATTATATTTGCACGTGTTTTGTTAAGATTAATGTTGAAGTTGTCGCGAGTTGGAGAAACTGGTGTTGGTTTGAAAATTATATTTTGTAATGAAAATAATGGATAGGAAAGGAAAAAGAAAACGGCTAAAAAATTTAAAATGATCAAGTTTATGACGAAAGGAATATAAGCTTGTTCTGAAATTTTCTGTATTTCAATCAATTCTTCATCAAACAAATCTTCTAAATCTTGAAATGCATCCATATTATATATTTAATTATTTGTATGATGAATACTTCTAAAAATGAACTATTCAAATTTAGGTATAATAAACAAACAAACCAATTTTTGATGTATATTAAAGGTTAAGTTTCTACTAAACTCTTTAATTGACACTTGTGACTGCCTAATAACTTATTTGACAAATAACTCGATTTACTCGGAGGTTTACTTTATTAGAAGGTGAAGACACCGAATTTTTGATTATTCGGTAAATAATAGTTAGTTAGGGAATTTATTAGGAAGTGAAGAAACCCGGCCTGATTGTGTTAAGTTCGTCCAAATCCAAAGGAGGTAACTGATATTGAAGTCTTAAACCCTGTTCAGATTGGTTGATATTAACTACTATTTTAGGCAATAGAGTCGGATAACTTCCCATTTCTATCGTTTTTTTATTGATTTTCTGTATTTTATCTGTGTTAATTGTTTAATGTTGGTGTATTAACTAAATGCGTGCCGATTAATTTGATAACTTCTTCTTGGTTGGTTTTCTTTCAAAATGGGTATTGGAGAATACGTAGCAGGCACATGTAATATGTGTGTGATTTTGTCGTTTAAAATAAAGATACTTTAATGAGGTTTTCAGAAATAGGTATCGAATTTAAATTTAATTTGACAGGATTTTGATTTTCTTCAAGGTTTTCGTATAATATTTCTAGGAGTCTAAAATAAATCTTTCGCTTTTATTATACTTGAGTGCATGATACCCGCTCTTGCACAAGAAATGGAATTTTCTACATCTTGTAATATCGAATTACATTAAATATGGAATTAAAATTACGTACATATTCAGTACTTGATTAAGAACGTCTTTCATGAAAATATTATTATTATTATTATTATTATACTGATTTCGAATAAATGAACTTATGATATAAATTTTGTTTTCCAACAGTTTTGCATTTTTGTTTATTTGTCGAATAGTTGAATTAAAATCGTCAATTAAAAATATAGCTACAGTATTTTGTGTTTTGATCGTTTGTGATAAGGAATTTCGATTTTGTTGAAGTTCTTTAATAAGTCTCTCGTAACGTTCGCATTCATTAGTATCTAAATTTCCGATAATTGCTTTAAAAATTGAACCAAGCCCATTTACTAATCCACTTTTTGTTCTCAGATGATGAGGTAATAACTCAATTTAATTTCTATACGATAAATATAATATAAAATTAACTGTATTTAAATTATTCGGGAGTTCTTCTATTTTTATTTTATTACTTTTAATTAAATCGATTGTTTTTAGAGTTGTATACTTTGAATTTTGAAATTCGATGTTCAAAGATCGTAATAGTACAAAATCGAATGATAATATTGAATTAGTTTTTCGCTGCCGAGTTTAACTGGTAGAATGCCGGGGTTATTTGAAGATTCCGTAGTTTCTTAAAATCCGAGAATTCCCGGTAATAAAATGAATAGTGCTACTTTAATCATGCCTCCAGTACTACAATGAACAGCTAATCCTCGTAGAAACTAGGTGGTGTGGGTCCTAATTCTCGGATTTAGATTAACTAGAACGGTCTTCAATAGACTGTTGAAAGATTCCACAAAATCTTAAATTTTTACTGTACACAGGCCGATTTTTTATAACTAACGAGATTCGATTGTCTCGGTAAATCGTTAAAACGAATATCGGACGTTCAGTATACACGACTCGAACAATCCTACTGACTGCGCCAAGTATGTAATTGATAAAGGAGTCAAATGTTTGTTCGGTACAACAGCGTTACGGTTATAGCTTAGACTGACTTTTGCAAAAGAAAAATTGTCTTTTATATTATATTAATTTAATGACGTAAGCAAGATATTTACAACGGCATCATATTTTCTTATGTAGTTGTAAAGCACCTCGATTTTGTAAGTCTGGGAGAGAGCACTGTTTCGTAAAGAAATTTATGAATTATCGTTGATCTAATTAGGATAATCAGATATTTTGATCGAATTTTTGTATTGTCGTCGGTCTTTAAGAAATATACAATAGTTAATTTGCAGAATTAATTTTAATAACAGTTTTAATATCTGAAACAGTTTTTGAACTTGTGTTTGTTTGATAATTAATCAATATATGAATACATAATTTTTCGACGTTTGTCGACAAATGAAGTTTTCTAATTGAGCAACCAAGCGAACCATCTGATGCCCGTTTAAAAATGGTCGCCGTGGGATAAACAAATGCTTTTGTGAAGTTATTTGTTGCTACTTAAAGTGCGAAATTTTTTCCTGGAAGCGAGAATTAGCTGTTTTTTTTTCGACTATGAAGTACTCACTCATCTTTTATAAACTTTAAAAAAAACTAAGTTGTCCTATATTAATTGTTAACTTCATTTGTAGTAATCTTTACTATGATACTTTATCTTAATATTTTATGTCATTGTCGGGTATATATTTTGTGTCAGTTTTTAGTTTATTAAAGCCTTCATTCCCGAGGTTGTTTATTACAATAAGAGGTCTGGTTATTAAATAACGAGACTGGTTACGAAAAAGGGTTTTATTATAAAAATTATTCTACATTCGAATGCCCCCGTTCAATATACTCCCCTCCCCTCGGCACATACCTTTCCATACGTTTTTTTCATTGATCGAAGCAATGCTGGAAGTCTTCTTTGGTGATGGCCTTTAGGAGCTCTGCCGTTTTTTGCTTTACCACTTCCATCAATTCAAATCCAGTCCCTTTCAAAGCAGATTTTTTTCTAACCTTTCTAACCTTTCAAGGAAATCTGAACAGATCCGTTGACGCTTGAGCTTTTGGTCAGGAGTCTGATTTTTTGGACCAACTTTGCACAGACTTTTGTCATGTGTATTTCCTCGTGTAAAATTTTTCTAACCGTTTCTTTATCGGCGTTTACAACCTCTAAATACCATCAAACAAAACAGTTCTCACTACCGATAAAAAATCAAGAAAAGTTAACACGGGTACCTACATACGAGAAACTAGATTGTTTACCCCACGGCCGTTATTTTGACTTAGATTAGATATTTTCATAGATTGCCTAATGGCATGAACGACAAAATTGTTCCCAAATACGACCAATGACATTAAATTTTTCGAAATTAAAGGTTTCATTTGACAGCTGGACGTCAATCAAATATAGATTATCAAATTAAACGTGTTGTTCATTGAATCTTTCAGATAAACGAAGAAGGAACTAAATTTAAATGTATTGATAAAGATCTACTGGCTGAATTTTTACGCGACGAACAACCCCCGAAAAAAGATCCGAGATTTTTGTTACCGAAATTAATAATGGCCGAAGGGGAATCACCTAAAGATAAAAATATCGCCGATCAAAGACAAGAAACGATCATGCAATGGTAAGCGACTTTGTTCTTCTTCTTTAAAAACGAAAAATTCAAATTACCGATGATTTTAAGGTTCGATCGGACCGTGGAGAGCGAATTGAAACGACGAAAAGATATATCGTCAAACGAAAATATACCGTCAGGTTTGACGGATACGATTATGCCGGCTAAGGAATTAAATTTTCAAAAATCGGTTGTGGAAAAAATGGCGGAAGCGTCTGCTAGTCGTATAGAAACGATATCGCAGATGTCGATGATACCGGATACGGAATTGCAAGACGTTGTCGATAAATATGCTAAAGCGGAGGCTATGTGTACATTTGCAGGAGCCGTAAAGGCAGCCGAAGCGGCTGCAGAGGGTAATTTATCTTAATATTATAAAAAAATCTTACCCAAAATAGTACACATCGTTAGGATTCTTGATTTATTCAAAGAAAATAGAGTTTTCACAATCAATTACTACAGATATATTAAAGAAATTGAGTTTGAAGACTTCATACAATTATTAGTGATAGGGAGTTTTATACATTATTAAATAGATAATTTAATTGGAATTCATAAAGAATTGATTATGGATAGTGAAATTATAAATTTTAATTATGGGGGGGAATTGAAATGATCAGAAATCTAAAAGCAAGTAGGTACATAATGAAAATTTATAATTTATTGAGATTAGTTTTACTAAAGATAATAATTAAACTAAAGGCAGAAAATCGATAAAAAAATAAAAGGAATTGAATTGATATTTGTAAGTTAATTAATTATAGTTATTTCATATATAAGGAATTATTTATTAAAAATGATATATTCTAAAAGGATTGCATATGTACAAATCATAATTTTTTGTATCATAGAATAATGTTATTAATTATAAATTAATATAAAACTTAGTGGAAGATTGATTTTTTTTAAACAAATATATGAAACTGTTGCCAAAATGACCCATAATAGTGAAAATTCATAAACTATTAATGAAATAAAAGTTTATTTAAAAACATAAATATAAGAACTGACAAGTGTTTGAAAAGTGAAGGACATTGTGAGGATAGAAGAGCAGCAAAAGTCTAGTCAGTCATATTATATGGTTGCTAAGGAAAAAAAAAAAAAAAGAAGGGGATATATTGAAAAAAGAGTATCAGCAGAAAAGAGAATGGGGAGTGCAAAGTTATAAGAAATAGAAGTTAAATTTGAATCAAAATACAAAATAATTGCGAATTATTAAAGATGAATGGAAGATAAATATCTGGACTGAAGAAAATCCAATGAGTTGAAGATTTGTTACTAATCCAATGAGTTGAAGATTTGTTACTGACAATTCACAGAAGTAAATGCAAGTTTTAGATCTGATATTGCAAGATATTATCATCTCAGGTCAGTTCCTTCACGTATTATTGGCCAATAATAATAATAATAGTAACAATATAAAATAATTTAAAAAAAAAGGAATATTACCTATACTTCTGTTGACAATGAATAAAATTCCTTATTTGTGAGGTTAAGATTCCTTTTCCGTAGAAATAATATGAATTGTGTAGTATAATTAAATTTTGTTCAATGTGTCATATGTAATCCTTCCACAGAAATAGAACTTCTTGATTATATCATATAAAATTGACATAATTTTTTAGTATTTTCCTTATATTGTACATCTAAATAATAGAATATTCATCTGAGTCGATTTATAACAGAGAACTGTGTAGAATTATCAAATTAGAGGACCGGCTAACTTCAGGTTATACTCATAGGCGTACTCAACTACATTTTATTAAACTTTATTTGAATTAAAAATAATACAATTAACTTTTAACATAAAACTTTTATTGATTTGTTAAAAGGAAAAACATCCATAAGTTATTTATATATGCCAGAACTCAAAGAGAGAATGAGTTTCATGCCCGGCAAATAACGTGCTAGCAACAACAATAGAAAAATAAATACAATAATAGAGGTAGAAATAAATAATTACAATATATATATATATATATATATATATATATATATATATATATTGTTATGGTATGATAGTTTTTTAATTTGGGCGCCACTAACAATTATTTGAATTTCTTTATTCTATTATGTTATTATTTTTTTTATTCTCAGGGTATTATATTGTGAGGTCAAATTAAAAAATTTTATTGCGATAAATTGTTATGGTTATAAGGTCAGATGATAATAGTTTTAAGACCGGGTCTGTTCTTTATAATGAATAAAATATTCAAAATATACAATTTCTTAACTAGCTATTACAATTATTTTATTTTACAAACATTCATTCATTCATTCATACTCGTAATTACATTCATAAAACTAAATTATATGGAAATGTGAACTCAAATATTATATACTAAAAGAAATACTTAAACTTAATAGAAACAGTACCTTAAGTGTTTGTTATGTTGTATATTTTTTTTTTAAATTGGAAATTGTTACGGCCTTGCAGAATAAACGGATACTCCGCTGTAGTTCCACTCCTGTTCTTTTCCTTTTCACAACTTTTTTATCTTGGAAATTGTCCCTTTGTGAGTATTCTCACTTATTTCACTTTATTTAATTGTTTTCACTTATTTCTTATTACTACACTTATACAATTGTTAATTATAAATCCTTTGAATATTTTATGCCTTTTTTATCAAGATTTTAATTTTTTAAATTTCAATTAAAATTATTTTACTCTATTTCTTTCTTCCCAAAAATTTTTCTCCTTCCCCCTTATTGATTCTCTTCTTCCTTCTTTTTTTTATTCATTTTTTTTTATTTAACCAATGATATTTATTTTAAAAGTTAGTTACTAAATTGTCATTTCTAAATTTTTAAATTATTGTGACTTTATTCAAATAATATTATTCTATAATTTCTTTGTTGTATTTATTTCATTCCTATGTTATTAATTTTATCATTGCAGTTGTCAAAATTTTTATATTTTATCATTTATAACCTTAAAATTTATGTTGGTATGTCACACAAATTTTTGAAGTTGGTGCTCCTGTTTTTATCTGTCAATTTATGGATTAAATTCTTTGATTATACAGGATTTGTCAAAATTAAATAATAATTTAGAATATAGTGTTGGCCAAAACTTAATATAAAGAATGTTATTTATTTTATTGTGATAAACTGCTCTAAGTAACCGAATAACAGAACTGAACTTATTGCTTTATTTATATCTTATTATTATTTAATAATTTATTTTGGATACATTTATACCATAACAATATATATATATATATATATATATATATATATATATATATATATATATATACAGGGTGTCCCGCATATAAACCCACGGTGCAGAGGCGTAAAAAGGAGCTCAAAATATGATGATTGGGAGTAATTTACCTCTAAATCTGTATCCCTGAGATGTTGTGGGGCCTCAAAGTAGGACCCTAAATTGCGAAAATAAATTGATATCTTCCCACTTTTTAAATCAAAAATACCATATTTGGGTAGGATACACTGTAGAGTGTTAAGGGCATTAAATAATGGCAAGTAGAATGCGATTAAACTATTCTAAGGATTAATTAGGGATGAAAGATTAAATCAATTTATTTTCAAAATTTTGAGCCTTACTTTGAGACTCTCAAGTCGTTAGGAATGCTACTTGGTATAAAGGTAAAGTGTCGATTGTCGTATAGAACACTCTTTTTTAAGCAAAAAATGCAGTAACGCGAAATTCGCTTTTGGTAACAGTAATTTTGAGATTAGGAAAAAATCACAAGGAACCTTTTTTGTAAGAAATTCTTTGAACAACATTTTTGATTTCTTTACTTTTTTCGAAATTCGGCATAGATTCCGAGTTATTTTCAAAATTCTAAATTTTGAAAATTTTAACAAAAATATATCGCTTAAAGGCCAAAATTTTGATGTATAACTTTTACTGTATCGATAAAGCACCATCAGAACTACCTAAATGCAAAAAATCAGCGAAATAACTAATTTTTGTTGGTTTTGGTTCTAATTGGGTTGTACTCACTGGACAAATAACAATCATGGACACCAAATCACAATTCAATGCACCGTAATGTATAAAATCCATTGTTATGATATCTGTTACGTATTTATCTCAAATTTCTTGTAAAATTATTTTTAAACTGCTGATTAATATAATATTATCAAATAATTTAAAAATCATACTTATTTAATTAAAATCAACGATATTAATTGTAAAAAAAATCAACAGAAAGACTCCAGATTTGCTAAATTCTATTATTGTTGCATTCATTGGTTCATTTCTAATTTCTCGTAATTAACGAACAATTTGTTTTCAAGCCGCTCCCCCCGAACTTGCCGAAGAAGCAGCATTGGCCAGTGCTAGAATATATCAAAGTGAAATGAATGGAAATGAGATTAGTGAGCAAATCCAAGGTATTAGACCGATGCAAGTGATCGGGTATATCGGTGTAACCAAACCGAAATATCCAGTTAGGCCCGAAAAAAAATAACACTCATCGTATTCTCTATAGTTTTTTTTTCTAAATATTACAATAAATATTTATTAATTTGGTTTTTTCTTTTTAAAAAGTCAATTGCAAGTGGATAAGTTTATTTTAACGAGCTGGTTTGTTAATAACAATAGGCAACACTGAAATTTACTCGAGCCAAATCTGTTGTGCATTTTATCGGTAGCGCATCAAAAGGTAACATCAGCTCTTATCATCCATCTCTAAAATCGTTTCAATATTATTTCTTCACCAAATTGTCACTTTTCCGTTGAATTCTGTAAGTAGTTCAGAGTTATTATCAATTACACCCCCCCACATCAAAATCTATGATCAAATTAAAATAGATCTTCTTCAAGCAGCTTTTGACGCTAATTTCAAAAATTCACTTTTTTCTGCCACGTCTGGTTAGCTCGCAAATCTTTTAGCCCCAAGTACATTTTTTCCATGACATCGCTATAATCCTGATCTAATGAAATATTTTCTAATCACTTACGAAAACGTCTTAGTGGAAACTTCTTATTGATTCCTCTCAAAGAAATTTAAAAAGAGTTCTTCTACGTAATGGCAATAAATACGCCTCCATTCCAGTTGTCCATTACTTTTACTTGGAGGAAATATATGAAAATGTAGGAACCATATTGGGCAACATCAAATATGGGGAGTACCAAATAGCTTCTGTGTGGCGATTTCAAAATGCTGGTAGGTCAACAACTGGGTTATTCGAAAATGCATTGTTTCTTATGTGAATTGGACAGTAGAGCTCGTGACAAACACCGGAAACAAAAATTGTGTACTTGCATGAACCTTTGATTTTGCTACCACCGCTGCACATAAAGCTCGGATTGATGAAGGAACTTGTGATCGCGTTATCAAAAGAAGGCGACTGCTTAAAAAAAATTGAAATTTTCCCCACATAACCTCAAAAAAAATCAAGACCGGAATTTTCGTGGGTCCAAAATTTCGAATTTTGATGGAAGACGCAAATTATGAAAAAAGTATGAATCAGAAAGAAAAAATAGCTTGGGTGAGAGCTTTTAAAAAAAGTTGTCCGTGGTTCTCCGGGTAATACAGATAATACAGATCCTGAGTACAAAAACTTAGGAGGAACAATGTTACGCCATCATAAAAATCTCGGATGCAATATGAGCGTGAAAGTGCTCTTCCTACACTCACACCATGACTATTTTTCTGACAATGTAAGACATAAAAGAAAAGAAAAAACCGTGCATAGATAGGTGGAATAAAAATATGATGGCTGACTTAGTTGGAATTTCTGGAACCGTTGGTCATATTCATACTGAACACACCGTCTGTCGCGCGTTTTGATAACCAAGTTTTCGTCTTCAGAGACTGAAGGTAAACAGTTCACCCGAAACATCGTCAGACAGTGTAATTGCGAATGTTGGTGTAGCGGTAGTGTAAGCAGTATGTTCAGTATGATGGTTGCCTACTCCTGGAATTTCAAGAGATATTGCCGAGACATCCAAGAGATGTGCGGGTAATCCAATTTTCCAAAGCTAAAATAAACTGCCTTAACTTTACTATTTTATCTAGCGAAGACGCTAGACCTAGCAGATAATGCGGTGTGCAGGTTTTGTTGCACAGAGGACGAAACCTCTATCCACATTCTATCGAAGTGTGAAACACTAAGGAACCCCAGAGCACTACACCTGGGTGCGTATAAAATAGAAGACGAAGATCTCTGGCATTCAAAGTCTACCTACATTTTAGGGGATTGATGGGTCAGCTGTAAATCTTGGATTCTCCAGTTTCGCAGCAAGAAAGGGGGACACAACGGATACATAGGGTTTAAATCGCCAAAATTTGAAAAAAATTAGGATTTTTTTGTGGTTTTTTCGATTTTTGATATTAGGTTATGTGCTCGAGGTCGCAAACGGTTGTCCCAAGTTTTAAGTGAAATTTCACTACAATCTGTTGCTATATTTTTACGGTAAAACAAAAAAAAACAAATCATATACAAACGAAGGCCACGGCTAGACTACATCGCAATCGAAAGAGTAGTCTTTAGGCTAAACAATTGACAGTGGTTAACCTTTGACGCATGCGTATTTTTTAATAGCCACACCTCGTGAATGAATTTTCCAGTGAAATTTCGAGGTTTCGAACCTTGGACATCTATCAAAATACCAGTAAAGAATGTGGACTAGTGGAAGTGCAAACTTTTTTGACTGTACAACATATTTGCTTTGTTTTCAGTTGTGCTATCAATTTCTTCTGTATAATATAATGATAATTTTTGAGAACGCAAGTTACTTTTATGTTTTCTCCATTTTACCCGAGGGTGCCTATTAGTTAATGATAGTTTATAGGTTTTATGAATGAAAACAAAGCAAATCATGTGTGATTTTATTCAAATTGAATCTAATTTCTGTTTGAATATGCATTGGAGTGTTACGAACACGCTCACGAAATGAGTCTTTAGACCGGCCCTATCCATCTACAAAGGAATTTTCAAATTCTGCGAATTCGCACGGCATCTTTAACATTTTTTATAAATGGTGGAAGCGCCTTTGATGTGTCCTTTTAGAACTTTTTATTATAGCGTACGTGTTATTTACAGTATTTCTTCTAAATAATTTATAGGAAAGTCTATTTATTTATTTCTTTTGTTTCTTTGGGTTCTAGATCTTTGTAGAATTCTATTTATGGTATATAAATAAGTTTATGTAGCGCAGTAAGCTTCAGTTTTAAATAAATAGTCGTAGTGAAAAGAACTAATTAGTGAAATTAAGCGCAGAAATTGTTTAAGTGAATTATTATAAGTTAAGTGTGTTGTATAGTATGTAAATAAATTGAGAACGTAAGAGATAGTGTTTATTAATTCACCCTACGAAAAGGAGGAGTGTAAATAATTACGAAAAACGTTACAGGAGTATTGAGAGGTGCAAATAGGAAATTTAACATATTTTTCTGCTAAAACTATGCGTTCTCCAAGAGCACGGTATTATCTTCGAATTTTTGAGGGGTGCAAATTATTTCATAGTCTTTTTCTGGAAGTACAAATAAAAAAGAAGCTAACCATGTGTGATTTGTTTTATATCTACCAATATTTTGTCAAGGTCTTTTCAATGTAACTGAAAACTTTATACGTCAAAAAATCACTTTTTATTACGTAATATTATACAGTATCATATTTTATTATAAGTAGTTTTGATTATATCGGCTAATTTTTCACCAATCATGTAGCAAACGCCATTAATATGACTAGAAGTGGAGAGAGGAATAACACTTGCATCGGCCACTCTCAATTTTTTTATCCCGTAGACTTTTAACTCGTTGTCAACCACATCGCCTTGTTTCGGATTCGGTCCCATTTTGCAAGTACCAACCGGGTGATTGTTGTGTGAAACTAAATATCTACTAGCACATTTCCAGTACTCTCTGCTCATGAATATCCATTTGTTGCACTGTTTAAGCGGTTTAAGCTCTAATTTCGCATTAATACGCTTAAACGGCTCTTGTCTAGTCAAATTTAATGCTAATTCGATACCGAGGTAAACGCTTTCTAGATCGTATCCTTCGGGATCCGATAAAATATTCGGATCTATAATAGGGTATTCTAAAGGATCGGAACTTTTTAATCGAATCGTACCTAAGGATTTAGTACGTAAAGGAGTTACGTGCATGACAAAAGAATTCGAGCCGTCAATTCCTTTAGTAACATATTTTATATCTTCTTTCATTCTAACGAAAGTATCCATGGCTTCTATTGTTATATTCGTGTCTGATATACTTATTTCTATATCAGGATAATTTTCAGTCGGTTCTAAGTGTGTTTGGTAATATCCGACAGCTTGTGACGAAAGGGCTTCCGCTAAATAATCGGTACCTTTATATAAATAGTTTACAACGGCTTCTTTTAAATTTGAAACTGGCTCTGTATAATTGGTGGAGAAAGTTAAACCATACACTTGAAGGTGGTCAGAGAAAGAGTTTCCTACTGCTAGATCCTGTACCAATGGAATATCTGTAAAAAAGTGAGACTAAATATGGTTAGGTTAGTACACTAAATATGGTACTTGCATGGTTTGAGAGAAAAATAGCTTTGGATAGTTTATATACAACTATTATTATAATTTGTTTTTTAATTCTTTGATCAATATTTATAGAGAAAAAATACTTGAAAATTCAAAAATTATATAGGTAGTTTAAACATTTCAGTAAAACCGCCATATTGCGCGACGTCATAGGTATAAAATAAACACTGAACATATAAGAGTTATTATTCAACTTTGATTAATCTGAAAAATGGTATATAAGTCGTGTTTTGTGCCAGGATGTAAAAACACCACAACTAAAACACCTGATGAAGTTTTTTTTATGATGCCAGAAATTCAAATATGCTACAACAAAAATGGTTTGAAAGTGATATGCGAGATGTAATTATTTTCAAACTTAACTTTTTCAATATTTCACAGTAATTAATTTTATTTTTTAACGTGACTATGTAATAATGTAAGAATTTAACCTATAAAAATTTATTTACTTTAGTATTATATAGAGAAAAATATTTTATTTATACATAACTAATAAATAAAAACTGTTTTATAACAGGACACACTACGTTGCCGGCAACGATAAATTCGTGATCATCAAGCAGACAACTGATCAATGTTTTCATTAACTTATGACGTCAAAGCTCAAAACTAATAAGAATCGTTTTCTTTTGTAGTTAAAAATTTTGAAAATTTTGCGATTTTCAAATATTTGGATATTATTTTCTCAATTAAATATTTCACGTTTTGACATTGTTTCATATCAAGAACTCATAAAATGAACAAAAAATAAATACTTTTTAAAAAGGCAAGTTAATAAATTGAACAGGTCAACATGAATTTCGACTTTTATGTATGTATGTAGATGTAGATATTAGATTGTCATGTACACTGCGACCCATTGTGTCCACCTTGCTTTCGGCGATATTGGGGAACCCAGTGTTTATAGCTAATCTGTTAACCCCACTCCTTATAGAAAGTCCAAAATGTGGGATGGCTGTAGGTGCCACAGATCTTCGTCTTCTAATTCATACGCAAATGCATGGTGTGTTGCCCAGACTTCCAGCGTGTTTAGTTCTAGAAACGTACATTTCTACTTTAGTTTTGTCTGCTGCTTCAGATTCGTCCGTATACCGTATACACTATTACAATTTCTTTCATATTTATCAGAGCTTTGTCTCACTGAAGTCAAAATGTATTCCCCACAATATTTTTGTAGTATCGGCCCTGATAATAGCGTTCGAAGTCCATCATGTGTTGTGTTGCTCTGAATACGTCCCTATGCTGTTTCGAAATTATATCTGAAAATTCCAGCTTCAACTTTGCTCCTGAGAACTTCGGAAAGTTTTTCAAAAATATCTTTCATCTAGCTTTTTCACGAATTGTTTCATAAGATCTAAATTGATGTGTGTAAAGGCAGCATTAATACATTTTCAGGTTCAGCAATAGATTTGCATTTCACGTATTGTTTCCCAATACAAAATTCAGCCACACTGAGAATCCTCAAGATCTCCAACTTTTGGTGGAACTTTTACACTTCCATATGTTTCTTCCAGATGTACAGAATAAACAAGTAAAAGAGATGGAAATTTATTTGTTTTGCTTTCAAGCTTTTCGTGGAGCAGTCAATAAATAAACGTCACTTTTTGGGAATACAGGGCATCCTAATTGCTTCAAACAAACCTCTTATGTCGTTACAAAGTTCATCTTCTTTGATAAATAACGTAGAAAACGTTTCACGTTGACTTCGTCGGTCTGTTATTTTGGCATCAATGAGCAAATTCCAATACTTCAAACGGAAACCCAAAAGCTCTGCCTTACTCTTAGTCAAATTCAAATCTTTGATTAAGTCATTGAAAATGAGTTTTTCGTGGTTACTGTACAGTACAAATTCTTCTTCCTTGATGTTTTTACTTGAACTCTGAGATAGCTTGATGAGACAATTTTTTGGAGGGTTTAGGTACTGAAAGTTGTGGACCAAGATCAGGATAATCGATGGGTTTTACATTTTTGCTTTTACACCTTTCACATTCCCGTACAGTTCTTGGAGGTACTTGACCCATGTTTCCTTATGTAGGAGCTCATTGACTTCTTTTGTTTGATCCTTTGTCATTCGCCATATCTATTTCTGGAGGCCATTGGGCTGAAGAAAAAGGTGGGGAGACAATCTTGAAGCAGGATGGAAGACAGGGATGTCGAAGATAAAACAGGCGACTACGCCTAATACCCGGAAGAAAAAGACCTTTGAACATAGTATTCAAAATAAGCTGCGTAATCTTTACAAAGATGTTCACACAAATTTAAATGAAATTTTATATCTCTTTACGGAGATAGCCCACGCTTGAAAACACCCACAGCAACGAAAGAAGAAGATAGTCTGTGTCACTCTTCTTTTGCAGATAAAAATGAACTGCTTCCAAGTTTAGCCATGATTTTTTATGTAAAAAGCAACCACAAGAGGGTAAACCCTATTACACTAGACTATTTCCAGCAGCTTGTAGATATTGATCTTGAATTTCTGTAGTTTAACAGCCTTGTTTATGAAAACAAAAGGCTTGCACTTCTCCAAAGGAAGGAGATCCGATAAATTTACGTTCTGAGCGTCTGCAGTCTGTAATCATGATGCGATACAATATTCATTAGAGTGATTTCTCTTATTCTCATCGAGATAGTAAAATTGAGTCTACTGAAAAGTTTAACAGCCTTGTTTATGAAAAAAAGTTTGCACTTCTCCAAAGGAAAGCGTTCCGAAAAATTAAAGAAAATCGCAAAACGTTTTTCCATATTGTGTTGTCACTCAATAGCAAGATTGTAAGAGTTACATTTTTTGTTATTTGGCAACAATATGAACGAAATACATAATAAATCAAAATGGGTACTTACTATGTTCTTGTAAATGCTTCTTGGGTCCGATTCCGGATAACATAAGCAATTGTGGGCTATTGATAGTACCTCCACAAACTATAACTTCTTTTCTCGCTATAGCTTCATACAAAATTCCTTTATTTAAAAATAGGACTCCTTTAGCTTCTCTATCTCTGATTAAAATTCTAGTTACCAAGCTATTGGTCAAAACTTTCAAGTTACGTCTATACATTACGGGCCTTAGAAAAGCAGTACCACTATCCTGTCTCCTACCGCGTTTAGTATTTATTTGAAAAGCCATTACACCTGTTTGATTTTTTCCATTCACATCTCTTATTGGATATCCCATCGCCTCGCTTGCTTCTAAAAATATCTACAAAAAACAAAAAATCTATAAAAAAATTCAAAAAGAAGATCCTAGACTAGTCAACACATAAAAGAGCATCCTGTAGATTGGAAACTTCCTGGAGTTCAACCCATACCAAAAAACGAAAAATACGGCTCCCAACATCTAACGTCCGATCGCTTCCAGCCGTTGCCAAGATCCTGGGGAAAGTTATTAACCAGCAAATCTTAAGTCTGTTAACATCATTAGCGACTATCAATACGGCTTTCGTAGACATAGATCAATCAGGGATATCCTGGCCTACATCGTCAACATATCAAAAGCTTCCGACAGGGTTTGGCAATGCCAACCTTCTAAATAAATGAGGACCGTACCGCTTGTCATTCTCACTTATCGACTGGCTTAGTAGCTTTCCCAAAGACCTATCTATCTAGGTCATTTCCATGGTCACATCTCAGAAAGGTTTAAGGTCAACGCTGGTATTGATGTATCTTTACACAAACTTTCTTTCTTCTGTACTTGTCAGGTCAAATTAGCTAAAGTAGCTTCACTGAAATTTGAAATCCTCTTTAAGATCAAAAAGCAACAGCTTCTAATTCCTCTATAAGGCCCAGTTTTGTCCATAATTTGAATCTAGCTCGCACATTTTGAGCTGTCCAACAAAACGGACCAGGGAACAGTTATAGAGGACCACTTGGATTAGAGCTTTTCTTACCGGAAAAGGTAAGAAATGTTCAACTCGAGGCAGCGGAAATACACATATTTTACGACGACAAGGTTGTACAGCTAACCAGTAACGAAAAGATAAGAACTGTAGGAATCTCCTGAAGAGCTGGGGAGGAAGAATACAGCGCGCGAAGAAAGTCTGAAATGCAATGAAAACCTGTCGGACTTTTTCTGATGGTAGTTGCTTAACGGAACGAGCTTTCGCTTGAGCGTGTGTGTTTATAAATAAAAATATCAAGAAATTGAATATTTATTTAAAACGTAGAAATACTTTCCACAACTGGATAACAATGAGAAATTATTTCCTACCTGAGAATGTCTAGTTCTAGGCATAGGCTGTTCCACGTTCAAAACACCCCTATAACCGTGGTATTCTTCTTCAACTGGAGCTGTTGGATCTGTAGGGTTGAAGTTTTCCGATTTCAAAAAGTAAGGAAGAACGTCTTTATAACACCAATTTTTGTTACCTAACGCACACCACTTATCGAAATCGTGTCTGTTACCTTTTGTATAAATTAAGGCGTTTATTAAAGACGTCCCTCCAACTCCTTTACCTCTAATATGGGGGCAACGAGATTCTTTAAAACCTACAAAAATTTATTTAGTTTAAAGATTGCTGCAATGCATTGTTTTTACATTATTTTCTTCACTTTGTTTCATTATTTGTTTGATTGAGAGTGAATCCGGAATATCGCGTCACAATTTTGATTTGAATCACCTCAAATTCTGTTCAAACTTACTTTTAGGTGGATCCCACAAATATATGGAGTGAGTCATATTTTCGTGGACCATTGTGGGTCAAAGAGAAAGAAAATCTAGACTAGTTAAGCATAATTAGAAACTTTTCTGTTAAATATAAAAAATGTTAGCAGATAAAGTTATCTTTATTCTAATCTATGTTATGCTCAGATGCATCAGTAGTAACTTCGCCTAAAAGTTACGAGGGTTGTACCAAAAGTAAGGATCCCAATGAACAACAGCCTCGAGGAAACGCGATAAGGTAAATTGATCAACGTTGCTGAGCGCTGTGGTTCCCCCACTCTCGAGTCCGCCCGTCTGCAATTCGGTCGCTGCTCAGTGTTCACTCTCGTCAAGTGGGAGGTTCGTGCAGTATTACGGTTTCTCCACACAAGAAAGGTACTACTCGTGGAGATTCATCGGCAATTGACTGAGTTTTATGGTGAGTAAAAGATGTAGTGGTTTTGCTAAGGATCGTAGAAAGTTCACGATTGAGAACGGAGTGAAGGTCCGCCGGTTTTTGATGTCCAGAAGCTGCTCAAAGATAGAAGGGTGAATGTCTGTAAATTTGTTGAACGTATTACTAAAGCTTCCCATGGGCTAGACTAACAGAGGCAGCAAGTAACAACGCCTTAACTTCACTCGGAAGTTTTTCAAGAGGGTACAAACGAGGAAAATATATATTCCACTCCCGAAACAAAACAACAATCTCGTAAATGGGGTCCATTTGGTTCACCGTCACCAAAGAATTTCAAATGATCCTATTCAGTAGGAAAGATTATGGCGATTGTCTTTGAGATCAGACGTAGGTACTTCTCATCTATTTCACGCAACGTGAGACAACAATAAACTCAGATAGATAATATAAAAGATTGACTAGCCTCCATTGAGCAATCCAGAATCGCCAGAGAGCACGACTGACGGAGAAGGAAATACTTTTTCACGACAACGCTCGATCCCACTTCCTAGGTGAATTGTTATGCCCCAATCCCCGTACAGCTCGGTTTTGCTTCCAATAATTATCACCTCTTATCCAAGCTAAAAGAATATTTGGCGTGAGACTTCTTCGGCCTAGGAATATAAAAGTTGCAAAAAAATGGACACCTTATTTTCGCACCAAGCATGCTGATGCCCAATGTCGGTAGACCGGCGTGGAGTAAGAGGTGGTTGCTGATGAGCATAGTACAATCGATACTTTCGTATGGCAAAGATGTGTGGGTAGAAGTAAGAATTGCACAGGAGAAAAGGACTCGCATGATAGAAGAATGGCGAAATTCGTCGTCTATTATCTCCTAAGCTACGTCTAATCGCTCTACAATATAAGTCACTCTTTACAATTGTGGGATTTAACCGTAGTGAAATTCCTTACTTTTGTCGTCGGAATGGGTATTTTGAGCGCTTATTTAAAACTATTCTTTGTATATCAGCTAGACAATCGCAACTATTCCTTGAATTTGCCGACTTTCTAATTATGTTTTGAACAGTAATTCAGTTACTACTATGACTAGAATCATTCTATTTAATAACAATAAAATATACATACAATAATTTAATATATTCAACTGACGCATTGGAAGAAAAGAATATAAAAAAACATTTCTATATGTTATTTCATACCTAAGCAACTGTTTTTTTGCGGAATGCTGTAATAGCCCCAATTATATTCACTATTAATCGTAGCTTTATAAGCCATAGCGGTAATTTCAGTAACATTATTTCCAAATTCACCAGCCTCGAGTGCCAAAACCTTCCAATCCAATATTTCTGATAATCGGCTGGCTACAACCGATCCGGTTGATCCAGATCCAACAACTATGAAATCGAATACGCCATAAACTGTAATAATAAATTTATTATAAAGAATGGAGATAAACTAATTCGGTGACCGATATTTTGCAGAAATAGAACTGATTTTATAAATTTTATGCCCTGTTAGAAGTTTTACAATAATTTTCGTTTTACGTATCAAATCGAATGTTGTAATATAAGCTATTTCACTTATATATAAAGGGGCGAATACCAATTTAATCGGTCATATGAAAGGCAACATTATTTATTTTTATTAATTTGTAACATCAGTTGAAATTCTTCTAAATTACCATTTATAGACGCGTCACTGATAAGTCTCAAATTGAGTGTTGTACAATTTCTGACTAAAGAAGGACTAACGCCAAACCAAAACAAAAACAGAATGGAGGCTGTTTACTGTTGACTTGTGTCCTCCATCGATTGAAAATTGGTCTAAGTTGTTTGGCTGGGGATGAGAATTATTAGAAGGGAGGTCTTGACGGTGACTAACATTAAATTGGTGGAAGAGATTGTTATAAGTAAAAGACGGCTAAAGGCGCGGCAAAATCAGTCGATGTGTGGAGGATAAAGTTCCAGTCCAAATTACTTCTTTTTCCAAGGCTTTTGTACACGAATGTGGCTTTATGGAGATTCAATACCCACTATATAGCACGGATGTGACCTCGTTCGACTATTATTTGCTTGCAAAGCTGAAGACCGAATTAGAGATTTCACATGTATGAGAGTAAACAGCGAACATTATGACTGCATCATATTTTTTTGATTTCACAGAAGCTTTAGTGAGGTGTTTCGTAAAGTGGGTAGAACTACATTCACGTTTTCAAAAAACTTCTCTTTAAAAATAAATTGGAAGGACATAACTTACTCTCATACTTATCTTTACGATGATTATTATGATTAAATTTATGAGTTTTCTCGTACTGCAGCAATAAGAAGGTAATCTGGCTTTCAATTAAGTTTTATAAGAAAATGAATAATTGTACCGAAATAATAGGTATTTGTAGGCCAAGGACTGAAAGTGTTACATTGTTGGACTAGTCTGAAAATTGCGAGACGAGTCCAACAAAGTAGTATTTCAGCCGCGTCGTATACAACATTTTTTAAACGAAACATAAGAATGTAACAATAATTCTATTATATTTTCTCTGGTTAAAATTTTTGATTTTTTTGCAGTGTACCCTTTGCTTTGTTTCTTCAGGAAATTGTTTTATTGCGAGAGTACTTTTAATCATCGAGAATGTAGACCATAAAGTAGAACTTTTCCAGATTTTAGATTTTTTTGAAAAATTAGCGAGCATTACGTTTTCCTTTGGGTTTTTAGCCTTTTTCTGATGACACCACTTCATAAAGAGCTCGTACTATTTTTCGTACCTTGCACGAGATTTATCCGGGAACGAATTAAGAACCGCCGCATTGCTTTCTTCGGTGAGATCAGGTGGCATGTATTCGAGTAACTCTTCATCGCTGATGTTTTTCATCATCATTCATTTTATTTATTAATTTAGACAAAACTTCGGATAGAACAAATAATTTCAGAAAATTAAAAATTTAAGGTTATGCAAAATCATCGAAATGAAACTGTCAACATTGAATTGGCTAGAGTCACATATAAGGAAGTTGAAGTTGTCTACTCCAGTGCGTCACGAAAGAGTTTTGCAGAACGGAACTGTCACTTTCAGTACATGGAACACTCAAAACGCAACTTTCAGTATGTAAATGAATACAGAACGAACAATTTTCAAATGGCGTCGTCTAAAAATATAAATCATTTTAAAGTTTAATAAACTTTCATTCTATAAAAATAGTTTTCTTTCATAGTATTTAGACATTTGATTAATCAGATAATGATTTCTCCTATTTTAAACTCAAACTTTCTTTACTTTTCGTCAACAATTTTCTGGTAAACAATTTTTTATTATCATGGAAATATTTGCCAATCTCTGTTACAAATATTTGTCGAGAAATTTTCATTTTCCTATCTTTATAAAATTTGAAAAGGATTATGAACGTTGTAATATCTTCCTTATTTTATTCTTCTGTAAATTAACTTTAATTTTAAGTTAATCTTATCTTTTTTCAAATTAACTTATTGTTAGACATAAATATTATTACTTTATTTGTATATAATATATCATTTGTTATTAAACATATTTATTTACGAGATGCCCCGTATTAACTTCAATATGTTGGAATTTCTGGAACCGTTGGCGATATTCATACTGAATACTGCACCAACACTCACCATTACACTGTCTGACGCTCGTTTTGATAACCAAGTTATTGTCTTCAGAGCCTGAAGGTGATCAGTTTACCCTCAGTCTCTGAAGATGGTAAGTTGGTTATCGAAACGCGCGTCAGACAATGTAATTGTGAGTGTTGGTGTAACAATGTATTCAGTATTTCAATATGTTGTAAATAAAAATGATCATACCTTTTGGTGGTCCAGATTTAAGAGCTTCGTAATTTCGCGAACTATCCAGATGTTCATATTTTCTTGAAGTTTCTAATGTTTCTGTTATCAATTTTACATAATCTTGAACAATGTCTTCGTCATATAACCCAAACGTGCTTGTAAATAAAAGTAAGGATAGTACAACAACTTGTAGCATCTTATTGTTATTGAAAGTAAAACATTAGCTGCTGCTCAAATACTTAATGCAATACAGTGAAAATTACTAATACATATTTAAACAATGAACGATAAAACATTTTTTAAAACATTAAATTTTAATAAATTTTGATAACGAAAACAATACCAAGCGGTTCTCGAAATTGTAAATCTATGTCTATTATTTTATATTCATTAATTGGAATTATGAAAGGTTCAGGAGTTAACTTTGAAATATTAATGGAAGTTTCTGTTCTGAGAAATGGTAAATTTTCTTTTAGAATCACGTTTCATGATCTGACAAATTTCTATCCCATCAAAAAGAATTTGAGTCATATAAATAAAAAGTCTAAAGCATATAGACCTAGCTGGTAAGGATCAATTTGTATTATCTACTACTTTATAGAAATTGTTTAACGATATTTACAATACAGGCGACCGTCAATACAGTATTTTTGAAAGAATAAATGGATGTATTTTCCAAAATTTTATTGTTATAATCTTATTGTGTATTAAAAGGCATAGAAGAACCGTGAGTGTAATTAATTTTTAACGTTTAAAACTGACACCGGTCAGATGGCATCTTCAACTGTACGATGTCGTTCTCCGAGCACTTTACTTTTCAGGAATCCCCACAAGAAAAAATCACATGGTTTGAGGACGGGTGAACGGGGAAGCCAATGAGTCGCTCCGTTTCAGGTTTCATATAGGTAGACTCGACAAAATCTTATTAACAATATTGACAATAAGATTTGATCATTCTCTGCATGTTGACGAAGTTAGAAATGAAGAATGACCTTAACATTTCCGAATAACGCTCTACGTCTACGGTAACGGACTGCCCTCTTTCAGTTTCTAAAAAAAAATGGGCCTAAGAGGGTTACATTTTGAGATATGACTGATTGGTCAAATTTGACACTGCCATCATTAAGTTTGACATTTTTAATGGTCAACGTACTTAGAACCTGTTGTCATACGAGTGCTAATTGAGTTGTTTACAGATACTTGAAACATTAATCTTGGTCAAAAAATGGAGTCAAATCGCGGACGGTTTCGTTCGTTTCAACTTTTGGTGATGAAGCACTATCTAACTACCTTATTTTGCTTTGTTCGTATTCAATCGTGGTCGCATTTCGCTACATGATGAATTTCGTGAAGATCGTCCAAAATCGATTATTGTGCCATAAAACATCGATGCTGTGCGTAAACTGATATTGCAAGATCGACATATCAGAACGTGAGGTTGAGGCATACTTGGGCATTAGTTCCACTCGCATATATTTAAAGTTGTATTGAACATTTGGAAAAAAGAAAGATTTGTTCGCGTTGGATACTGGATAATTTGACAATCGCTCTAAAAGGCTTCGATTGGAGCAACGAAATGCTGAAAAAATTGAATCGCGGTGCTTCAAAAGACGTCTAGGAGATCTTAAACAGGCGACGTCATGGATATGTAAATATTAACCCAAAAGTAAACAACAATCGACGATGAAGCATTTCGGAATAACTGGACATATCGCCACCGTTTTATTAGAGCACTGATTCGTAGCCTGGGGGTAATTACTCCCGCGGTGGTTAAACTTGTATTTCGGAGGGGTAACAATGAGACGTTTGTTGTCTCGAACGCCGAATTTTAAAATGACAATTCTGAGCGCCGACTAGAGCACAAAATGTACCTACGCGCTATTAGTGAAGTGATTTGTTTCGTTGTTTTGTGCACGGAAGCAACTTAAAAAAATTATAATTTATTTTTTTGCCTAGTATTTCTTAGTTATTGAAATAATTTTATTGTTAGGAATTCGGAAAATACAACCTTGAGTATGTTATGTTATGATAGGAACGTAGGTATTTATAACATGTTTTACAAGTAATACATTTCATTGGTAAATGAAATACCTGCAAAATAGTAAATAAGTGTTCTTTTACTGATATTGATCAGTTACTTATTATTTATTTCAAATATATATATATATATATATATATATATAAAAAATATATTTAAACATTAAAATGAGACCATCGATGCTGACACTATTTTTATTTGCGTGTCTTGATTTTGGGGCGGATGTAATTTGGGCGCTAAAGGATTAATGTACTTTTTACAACATGTAAACTAGGCACCAAGACCGAAGGGTCATTTTAATCCTGTGTATTTTGGGCGCTAACCGACTGAAGTACATGATTTATGAAATACAGTTATTTATTAATCACCGACATTTATAATAAGATATACTTTTGTATTTTTAGATTTTCCTATAAGAGAAATGACCTATTATCACTTAAGGTCTGAAAAAATTTACCGTTAGAGGGGGCTACTTTGCACTTTTTTTAAATGAAAAATCTGCCCTTAATAAAGTTTCCTCACAACATTTTTGTAACACTCTACAGAATAAAGTAAATTTTATATTTCTTTATATTTTTATTTAGTACTTAAGTACATATTAGATATAAAATAAGAGATTCACATAACCTAACCTAACCTAACCTACTTAAAAATCTATCAACTTTCCCTCTTTTGGGTTATTTTATGACTCGTCCTACCTGCACTTCTTAGCGCCGAAAATACATGTCGGATTATCTACCCTTCTTGGTCAGACAGGTAAGGAAGGATGGTTAGCGCCCAAATTACACCCGCCGTTGATTTTGTCATAACGTTTTACAGGTTCAACATCTGGAAAAAGGTTATTTTAAAGAAGAATTTCTACAATGGGGATTTACTAAGCTAGTTGACAGAAATTTAGAAAAGCCCTCAATGTAGTAAAACTCTTTCTATAGAGAGCATGAAACCAAGCAAATTAAAAGAACATTTTGAAAACGTAGAAAGATTTCATTAATTTTTTATTAAACGTAAAGAGCGTGCTTTGATGTCTTCGCGGATGGATTATTCGGAAAACGTACAAAAGGCCAAGCTTCGTATAAAATTTCTTATCGCATTACTGTGAACAAAAACTATTATACCAAAGGAGAGAGGATCTCCTTAAGCCTTGCTTATGTGATGCAGTATACCTTGAAATTGGCGAGCAACATATGGCCAAGATAAAGCAGATCTCACTCTCCAATACTGACATTTTAGTATTCCAGTAATGACATTTTAGAAACTGTAATTTCTGATATTAGAGAAAGTCCTATGTTTGTGCTGAAATTAGACGAGTCGACTGATGTAGCTTCATGCTCGCGATTCTACATAAAAGACGATAATAAGACGATAATGTAAAAGAGGAATACTTGTTCTGTAAGTTATTGATATCTACTCGCGGCGAAGATGTCTTATTAACGTTGAAACATTTTATTGAACAAAACGGAAGTTAGTTGTTATCTGCATAGACGGTTCCATGATGGTTATTCGTTCGGGATTCCAATAAATGGTAAAACAAGCTGCTCCTCAAGTTTTGTCACATCATTCCTGATAAATCGCTACGTTTTAGCTGTCAACACGCTTCCTACTAATTTATTAAACACGTTAAATAATATTGTAAAATTTCAAATGATATTCGTGAGGGTGCTACCAATTCTAGGTTGTTCAAAATGTTATGCGATGAAGTTAGCGCTAAATTTAACTCTATCTGGTATCGTATAGAGGTCAAGAGGAACAGTGTTAAACAGAGCTTTTGAGCTTCGCGAGGAAATAAGATTATTTTTGGAAAATCAAAGATAAAAAAAAAGCTGAGCTTTACTTAAAAATTAAAGATAAATATTTTGTTACAGGAATTATGACCAATATTTTCATATTATAAAACAAAGTAGCAAGTTTTATTCGCAAATTGGAACTGTCCAAACGTAGCGTTTAGTTTGTCGATATGACCAAGTTTTCACAAGTTTGTGAGCAGCTGAAAAACGATGAAGCTGACAAGATTACAAGCTTCCGTGGTACAGCATTTGTCGTCAGTAATAAGTTCACTGGAATAATATTTCCTTGACATGGATAACCGTCAGTCCAACTCTTGGGTATTGAGACTATTTTTGACTGATGATAATATTTTTGAGGATAAAGATGTGTCAGCTGAAGTAGAATTTCTTAGACTACGTGAGGATTGCAAAAGTATGATCTATGTACATTTTGGTAAAAAGCAGGTACTAAATATCCTATCATAGCAGACAGAGCTTTAAAAATGTTGGTAACAGTTTGCTACTACTTACAGGTGTGAGATGTTTTTTCAACTTTGGTAACACTGAAAACGAATGCCAGAAATTAATGTAGAGCACGATTTGAGATGCGTTTTAAGTGAGACAAAACTTAACATTACCAAACTTGTAAATGCCAAGCAGTTCCAAACTAAAATTTATTTCATGTTTTCAAAGTTTATAGATTAACTAGCTTAAACCTAGCTAAACTGTAATTTAGAGTAAAAATGTCAAAATTTTTAATGTGCAATTATTTTTATGTTTAATAAAGACTACCTACATATGTGTATATTGTTTGATTTCAACGTTGTGAGGACGGATAAAATCAGTAACCCTAGTTAGGTCATACAGGTAAGGGGCCTAAGAAGGTTAAGACCCACAGCATTAGAGCAACGTACAAAGGTCAATTCTGAAGGGTGCACCAGTATTTGTTTGCCATCAGTTGAAACAAAAACTTTTTTGAACAGTCAAAATATCGAATTGATGTAGAGTGCTTGTTTTATTCTAATGAAGAATATTATGAAAAAATAATTCCCGACAAGGATATAGTTCACTAAACTGTTACGTTGGCTTAGTAGAAAGGTTGTTGATGAAGTTAATGAGGATCTTGATCACTCCAGTACTTGAAGTTTGTCTTCAAAATGTAAAAAGTTATGACCAAGATCCTAATTTTTATCAACCATGTCTAAAAATCGTTTTAGTACAATGCCTGAGCCACTTGAATTTTGTTAAGGGTGATGGCGAAGAACCTTCAGACAAACCTGTGGGAAATTCCAAGATCGGCACTCTTACGCTTTCAACATTCTCGGGAGTTTGAAGGGATCTTTTGTTTGTCCGTTATTTCCTTGATATTTTCAAAATTTGTGGGTTTAAAATCAGTTTATAAATCCAACAATACATTAAAACAATTGTTAAGTAATCCCAAAGACATAAAACACCAGATTTGTGGCGGAAAGTATATTGGGCAAACTAAGAGATTCGTTAATGTCCAGCTTAAAGAGCACATAGGTCATTTAAAATATAGACACATCGAATAATCGAGTATTGACGAACACGCTGCTAGTCGTACCGATATAATAAATATAAATAATGTAAAATTGTCAAAAAATGCATTCGGATTACTCAATGTAAGAACAGTTTAAATAGGAACAAAATTCCTTACAACCCACTCTATAGTTTCTCAGTTTTGAGAGACGTTTTGGTGTAGTGGAAGTGTAAACACAGTGTTCATATAACCGCAAATTTTATATGGAAGGATATTAAAAAAAACTTTTGTATACTTGAATTCTGTTTTGTTCTTATTCCTCTACATTTTTTACTATACCTCTCATTGCCTTCTTGTTATTATCTCCTCTATACATTTATTTTTCAGCCTGCTTCTTCTTTTGCTGGTTATCTCGTCCCGTTTCTTGGCAATTCTGTTTCCATTTATTCTGTACACTTTCCCCATCTTTGGCCTCTGACTACTTTAGTGCTCGTTCTATATTTATTTTAACTCGGCGTTTGTTATAACTCATCCTGTTTGTTTAAATATACTCTTAATTGCACAAAAGTAGTGGAATGATCAATATATAAATAATTTGTAATATACTTTAAATTTTATCTAAATTAGTCTCATATAATGTAAATAGAACAGTTGGGTGTAAAAATTCACTTTTAAATGAAAATAGTTTGCGTTCGGCATTTTTATGAATAAATAAAAACATTACCATATAATTAATATGGAAATCTTCCGATTATATATTTTGCAAATATACACTTCAATATTGAAATAAATGAATATTAATCTACATCATTATATCAATTTAATTGACAAAGTAGAGCCACGCTTCTTTTTATCCAATGAGTAGCAGGTAAATCAGTATCCAATAACACCGGAAGTACGTAATTTGTCGAATGTCCTGTTGTCGATAATGTTCCTTTCCTTTCAGAAGTTTTATAAACTGGGGACACGTATCTGACACCTGAAAATAGCAAAGTTTTATCAAGATTATAGACTATTTTTATGAATCAAAGAGTAATAAAATGATGAAGCATTGGTAATCCATAGGCGAATCTCTTCTTTTAGTAGATAGGTAAAATATTTTTTCAAGTTATGCGATTATTTTAGTATGAAATAACATTTCTATATTTTTATTAAAAATATTCTTATCTAATTAACATGATTATAACTTTCAAACAGATGGAGGTAAAAAGTGCAATTTTTTCTAAAAGGTATGTTCAAAACATTATGTCTTACTGCTTATGTAGTTATTAAGGATTTTTAAACAACCTTATAATCATAAAGAAAAATTTTAACATGAAAACTCACCAATATAAGTAGAGCTACTTCTCACAAATCCAAATCAGAATTAGAATTAGAAGTAGAGGTGTTATTCTTTAATGCAGCACCGATTTTTTTCGTCAAAAAACCGCATTTTTCAATAGTTTTTTTACGTATAACTCTGTAGTGATGCATTTTATCGAAAAAAGTGTATTGAACAGAAATGAAGCTTAAAAAAAACAAAGAAATTAAGGTTAAGATCTTAATGTTCTACCTAAAGTAAGTTATAGATACTTGAATAGCTTTTATTTTACGTATTTCAGCATTTAACCTCAAATATCGGGAAAAGGGTACATCTGAAAGTTTGGCCGATTAGAAATGCATAATTTTGAATAAAACCAGCATTAAATAATACTTTTTGATTTTACAAAAATTTTTTTCTCCATAACTATAAGAGATACAAAAACAAATGAACAGTCAAATTAAAGTTTTTTTTATGACTATTATTTTGCTTTTTCTATTTTTTTTGTAGCATAAAAATTGACGGAGTTATAACCAAATTAATCTGTCACTATAGTGCGAGGATTGCTTATCCATAGCCCTTTGAACCTTTATGAATAAAATGTGGAAGGTATCAAGCCCTTCTAACATACATAGGCTTGTAGCCGTGAAAATTAACTTTAAAATTATTTTTATAGGATGCGTTAGCTTCAAAATTAATGGAGTTACATAAAAAATAAGAATTTGAAATTTTTTTGTGAGTTATAGGATATGAAAAAGTTTCAAATTTTGACGCACGGATTTTTTCTGTTGATGCTAAGTTGCCTGTAGGTATTTTTTATGAAAGGGATGGTTCTTAAGGGTTGACAGGGTATAGAAAATTAAAAATTACTTCAAGTATAGACAAGAAACTTTAATACCAAAAAGAATGCGAAATCTAAATTCAGTCATTAGATTTATTTCATTTTCTGCAAAGGGGTAGGTTTTAAGGGTTGATCAATCAAAATTAATAACCAAATAAATTTTATTAAAATGCTATGAATTTTTCACAGTAAAAATGAAATTGCAATGTTTTAAATCGTTAAAAGATTTTTTCCTATATTATTTTCAACAGAAGTGTAATTTTTAAAGATTTCTTCTAGAAAAAAGGTAGGAAGAACTATAATATTGGTATTTTTCGATAAGAGGTGGTTTTCACCCCTTAAAAACAATTTGCACACCTTGCAATCATGCAGATCTTGATATGGAGGGTAAGATGAGCTTAATTCTGAATAAATTTTCAGGAAAATCGGAGCTGCATTAAAGAATTCGGAGGTTTTTCACATTTCTACATTTTTTCACGGATTTTTAACCAGACAACAATAATATTTAAAAAACATTCTACAAAAAATGCGAGTAACTGAATGTAATCATTACTCTTTACTAGACGGCGTACACTCATGAGAGTGGCCACCATGTTTAACGAAGACTCGACTAATTAGCATTTGTTCTTTTCATAATAACGCTTATTAAATCGTGTTTTATATTCGCAAATTCCTAATAAAAAACTTTTCAAGGGCTCAATAGTAGTTTTAACTAAAAAAATATAAGAAAATAATTTATTTTAGGTCGTAATTTGAGTTAAACATAGCGGCCAATCGGATGTGAACACACTGTCGCTTTCAAACCACTGTATCAGTACCGAATATCAACTGTTCGCTACGGCCCTATTCAGATGAACTGATATTTAGAATGAGCGGCTCCAAAAATCATTTCAAAAGAATTATTTTCTCTTGAAACTTGTCCCTTCATCTGTGCCTATACTATTCTGTAGATAATCAGCATCCATGTCCTTATGGTAGTCAGTGGGACTAGGATATTAATAACCATTTGAATTGCCGATTTGTAGGATGATCAGTCTGCGCCCTTTTCTGTTGGTGAGATCAAATCAGTAGATCATCATCTTGCCAAAATTTATTTGGTGTATGTTCCTCGTTGATACATGTTTCTTTGGTTACCCATTGTTTTATAGGCTTTGGTAATTCCTCATTCACACCACAATATTGTTTGTTTCTGTTGAAATAGACGATCGGAAATACTTTTTCTAGCAACATCCTATTTCATTTAAAAGTTTCTATAATGTGTTCAGCTCGAGGTAATCCCTATCATATCGAGCAGTGGCAGAAATTTTTTTCTAAAGAAGAAAATTTCGAACCTTTAATGGCAAATAGGTACCTATTTATTTAAAAAAATCATGATACGGCTTAGTAATCTTAGAAAGACCAATAAAAAACCATTTTACAAATTTAATGTTATAAAAATTTTAATAAATATTTAGATTATTCTGTAATAATATTTAAATGGTCATAGTAAGTTTTGGATTATAAATTAGGTTTTATTACTCTCTAATAAATGTATATAGACTATAGTTTAAATACATTGATCTTTAGTAACCACAAACATTTTACCATGATCAAAGTCGTAGAGTAGTACCTAGTTTAACCCTAGAGCCTCAACGTAAGTTTGTCCTGATTTTTTAAAATACGATTGCGCGCATTAAAACTACAAGGCTGTATGTCCATGTAGCTTTAGTATTTGTTAACATAGTTCTATAATTGACAAGATCTCGTGCTAAATTGGTTTTCTCTTGTTTCCTTTGTAACCTCAATATCCCACAGAGGCGGGCGACATCAAATCTTCACTATTAAAGTGATTAAACCAACGCTCGTTAACTGTAAAATCCCCGTATTCGAAAGATTGTATAGGAGCTATATGTAAGAGAGTTCTGAGTTCTTTTCTATTCTCTCATTTCAAGATATTAATGGAGGCCACGGTTGTGCGCAGCTTCAGTCTCTCCTGTCATTTGATAATGTGGCGAATGTAAACAAAACAGACCAGACTTGAATTTGCTTGCGTTGTATTTCGAAGTATTTCACGTTTGTTAAATGTAAAAGTGATTTAAAAAATGCCCTTATACAGCTATCCCGGCTGCAAAAATAATACCAATCATGGAAAAACATGATATAAGGCATACTGAAATATTCCCTTTTTGTAATTCCATTATTTATGTTTATAAATGCTATTTTCTTTAAAGAACTATAATTTGAATATATGTTCCAACATATAAGTCCCGATAATCAACAGCTTTGTTCGATAATTTGAACAGATCACTGTTTCCCTCGCTTCTTTTATTTCTTATTTCCAGGCCAACCAATCGCGTGAGTGACCGCTCCTGTCCAGACTTTCCATTAGAGGAACTTTAGTTAACTGTGTCTTCCTCTTCAATGTTATATACCTACAACATATTTAGCTGCATCCTCAACTTTCATCAGTTTTCAGTTAACTTTATTTCGATTCAATGGTAGGATATGGTATTAAAGTTAATTATTCAATTCGTTTAATAATAGCATTTTTTAACGCATCTCCATATTTTTCGTCTTAAACATTCAAACATATTCAAAAATATTATTTGACAGTAAAGAGAAAGGGTTTATAGCCCTCCTGGCTCAGGCCTGCAGCCGTAGCCGACTCCAGGCCCAAAAGCCCACCTACCTTTCGGCATAAGGCCATTTCCACCTAGTATCTGTAGAAACACCTGACAATGGAAGTCATCCCAGCAATTGCACTCTAAAAACCAACAGGAAAAGAAAGATCTGTTTTCTCCCATGAAATAGTTATTTTCCTAACGAACGACGCAGAGCGGAGTTCGGGCGAGCGGTCAAGTGCGGGAAAGACACTTATTTGTTCTACGACCGTTTATACAAAAAAAGTATACCAACCCATTCTTCAAAAATTAGTGCGGGAAAGTGACACTTTCAAAACTAAAATGCGTGGAAAGTGGGTTAAAACGCACGGTCGTAGAAAAAAAATATTTTAGTCTTCTTATTTTGTTTATTTTTTTGGTATGTGGTTGTTGGTGTGTTTTGTTGATTTTATTGTAGTGTAGTATGGTGTGGTGATGTAAAAGTGTGTTACTGTCTAACGCGAGCAGCCATTTAGTCATGCTCATGTCAGTTATGTCGCTATTTATTGGTGGATATGTCATATTCGTCAAAACCTTTCTGTCAGTAGGTGTCTAGCGGTTTGTCTGTTATATATTGTACAGTGCTTAATAATTAAATGATTTTGATCTTCAGTCTGTGTGTTTGTGCTTATTTGCTTGTTCCGGCAAATTTCATGCCTGTGTGGGTACGGTTTGTTCTGCTTACGTCAATTGTGATTGTCTCAATATTCTTTTAAATTTTTATTTTGAGTTTATGTATGCTAGTGCAGTTCAACAGCTGTTGGGTTATCGCCACGAAGTCAAAGTTAAAGCGTTGTCAGTTATAATTTCGGCTGCTGTCATTAGTGCAAATGCTTCGAGTTTGTTTATGACAAGTGTGGTGTTTGTTTTATATTTGTATGTCTCTTTTTCTCCAGTTTTGTCCATGTATATGCCAATTGTTTTGTCATTGTCTTTGTCGCTTTCGTCTGTATGACTGGATTATTGTTATTGTCTGTTTGCATTATAGTTCTGTGGATTGGATGAAGTAAGTCAGTCGATTGATTTGTTCTCATTATAAGTTTTATATGTCGTCCAAGCGTCAACCTATAGCGATGTAACTCCCGCTAGTACATGGAGCGCAGATGTTGGTGCGATCTTATACGCATAGGTTATAGCTAACAAAAATGGTCTTTCCGTGGCGGCTAACTCTTTCATAATAATAACATGCTACGATAGATTGCGGTCAATACTGTTTATAGTCCTTAAAGGAAGAAAAAATACACTTTGATAAAACAATATTTACCTGGCGAATACGATTCAGTGAGTATCGGTATTATCCAAATAATGGGCATGATGTCGAACAATACTTTCGGATATAATTCGGCTAATTTACCATTTTGTTTGTCCCATCTAGCTCCATCGGTGAATAAACCGTAAATATAAGCGCCGTCGTTCGGTGGGATTTTAGACGAATCGATTTTTAATATGTTGAAATCAAACGTCAATTTATCAATGGCGATGGTATATTTTCTGGCATAATTTTGTTTAACTCCAGTTAGGAAAGCTTGAGTGAAGAAAAATCCTGAGACCCAGTAACATGGAGGTTTACCTAAAATTAATCGAGTAAATAATTTCTAAATCAACGCTCGTTTTAATAACTAAATTATCATCTTCAGGTAAGCCTTCTCGTTGAAATGGAATTGATTCTATTTTTATTAATCAATAAATCATTGCAAAGAGGATGAAATACATGGCAATTGGAAATAATTAGGATGTATATTTTTTATAAAATCAAGAGAAAATCCATAAGGTCAAAAAAGGTTCCTAGATTTTTATATCTACCGATACTAATGGTGAAAGTATGAAAGTTAGAACTAAACGACAGAGATATCAAAGTAACACAAAAGAATAACAGGATGGAATCTAAATAATATCACGAAACAAGCATTAAAGGCAACTGAAGACGCGTTAAGCAGAAGAGAAATCTAGATTGGAAAAAGCTTAATGGGATTGGAGAAGAAGACGACATCACTATTTTTATGTATTTATTCAACAAGATCTAAATTTCAGAGGTATTTGAAACACTATCACTTCTTATCAATACTGTAGAACCTCTCTAATCCGTCATCTGCGAGGCTAGGAGCGTAGTCGGAATCCGAACAGGACATTTTTATTTACATATATATTACATATTTAGATTCTATTAGAAATATTTTATATTTTGCTCTATGTACTGAAGGGTAATATCAAACGCGTTATTGGCCTCAGTGTGTGAAATCCGGGTAGGAGGTTCATCACTATCGCCATTCGAATCCTCGTTCACAGGTTCTTCACCATTATTTTCCAAAACAACAGTAATAATCTGGTCGTCATTGAGCTCTTCACTAGTTCTACAGTCTTTATCACATTGGGCAATCCACTCTTCAACTTTACTGAAAGGGTTGTATGCTTTGAAGGTCTAATGATTTCTTGTGTGTCGTTGTTTCGCCCATCTACTTTCAGTCACATCTTACGGCTAAAGCATTCGCCAAGATTTTCATCTTTGATGTTAAAGGATTTCATTGATTCAAATATGTTGAACTGATGTACTTTCCGCGATATCGCCGCTTTAACCATTTTATAACTCCTCTATCCATTGGTTGGTTAAGTGATGTGACATTTGGTGGTAAGAAGATAGCTTTTATGTCCCCTTTCACTAATTTATCTTCAGATGGATGTGATGGTACGTTATCTATCAGTAATACAGTACGAATAGGGAGATTTTTTGGAATCAAATCCTTTTCAACAGATATAACGAACTCGTCGATGAACCAAGATTTGAAAAGATTGGAATCTATCCAATGCCGTAAGATTCTTACATGTATCAATAACAAACAGGGGAAACTTATGTGTTTTATCAGCGTTGCTGCAATTGGCAATGGTTAGTCTATCTTTTATAAGTTTGGTTTCTGCCACGGCATCATTTGATGAAGCGAGTTTTTTGTTTGTAAGCATTTTATAGTTTAGGGCTCTCTCGACAATTTCCTGAAACGCCTTAGCATCAGCGGATAATTTTTCTCCAGAAATTGAAGCAAAGTGGATGCCGTGACGGGTTTCCAGCGATCAATCTGGCAGCGAACCCACTAACAGTTTCTAGATTTTTGTACAAAGCTATTACCTTGTCTTTTATTATGGGGTCAGATATCTGTGTTCTTTCTTGGTTAAATCACATGCACAATGCATTGTCAAGCAGTTTTACGGTTTTTAAGAGCGTTTTCATCATCTATTGTCCTTGTAAATGATTCTATGTCTTTTCGATTTCTTCTCCAATCTTTTATCATCGTAACGCGTATATTGAGATCCTTGACAATTTATTGGAGTGATTTGTCTTTATCCAGTCTTTGTAGCACTGCTAATATAATGAAAGAGTAACGGGTTTACGTTTCATACCTGACACAACTGTAAACTGTACACACAATATAAAACAATTACTGTAAATGTATTATTAAATTATTCATATCGATAAAACTATGGTCGGATCAATCGGAGTGGCAGACCAGACGAAGGAGCTCCAGCATATTTAATTCTCGTAAATATTACTTTTTAATAATTTACCTGATATAAACCATTGTTGCAAGAAATCTATTCTAGCGATAAAATCAGCCACATAATTAGGGAGATTCTTCAAACTTGGATAAGAAACTCCCGCCCATTTACCTGGAATTCTAGCCAATAATAATGAAGACGCGAACGCTTCAGTTTCTGGGGACATCGCTACAAGCCCTAAAAAAATTGAACAACAAGCGTGACGAGGTGGCCTTGTTTTTATGAAATAGGTGATACTCATTTACACAAGGCGGAACGTGGTGCTCAGCTAATGAAAGCACTAATTATTGATTGAAGTGGATTGATGGATTAAATTTCTTTGCACACGCTTCACCCCCCCCCCCCAATACAGTATACAGAGGTCAGCATAAGTCAGGAAACGTTTTTGAAAAATTGGCATAAGCTCTAGCAACGCTTCAAACAGTCGTTTTTGTGTAATGATAACACGTGCTCGTCGAGTAGACGCGTTTACAGATTGAATAACCCGTACAAGTTCACTCATAAAGAAAGATTTTTTTGTTATGTCGTATCTGCGTATAAACACGGATTACTTAACTATGTTTACCGAATTTAAACAAAAATTTCCGAACTCGTTCTACAGTGTGGAAGACGTACCAGAAATTCTTATCAGAAAACGGGCTTTGTCGCCGAAGCGCCGCGTCCTGGATGACAGGTATCAGCAACAACTAACGAAAATATGGAAACAGTTGCGCCGAGCCGCCGAACCAACGCATGCACTATCGAGCTTACCGTCCGCATCTCCTACACGATCTTCACAAGGATGATTTCGATTGCAGATTGGAATTTTGCGAGTCAAATACACTTAGGAGGCTTAGCATTTCATTATGTCATCGGATGAAGCAACCCTTCAAACTAAACGGTAGGGTCAATCGGTATAAATGCATCTACTGGAACGATCAGAATTCTCACGTCTTCATTGAAGAAGAATTAAACCTGCCTGGGATGTGTGTGGGCAGGTGTCAATGCGGGAGGTCTCGTGGGTCCATACGTTTTTAAGGAACACGTGACGCGTCAAATTAACTTGGAAATGCTCGAAGATATACGTGGACAAATGGACAACGATCCAACACTCACGAACATTCGTCTTTTGATGCGGGTTGGAGCTGCACTACGCGTTACGCTTTAATGTTCATTTTGAAGAATGGATAGGCAGATGAGGACTCGTTGAGTGACCTGCACGGTCAGGTGACCTAAGACCCTGCGATTTCTTCCTGTGGGTCCTTAGCACCCTTCCCAACCGAAGAAGAATTTGAAACTCTTCGCGGACAGTTTGACATGCTTCACCTTTGAGAAACGTTGCCGTAAATGAATGGGCAATTATTTGAACACCCTTTTTCAAATCCCTTCTGTAATTTCTTTCAATAAAAACATTTTGAACGAGCATTTCTGTTCCATCTCTCTCCAAATTTGTTGCCTGACTTATGCCGATCTCTAAAGCAAATCTAATTAAAAATTGTTATAGAATTCTAAATTGTTATCAAAAAATCGTATGTTTGAATTGTTCAACAATTTTTGGTACGTCCTATAAGGCTGCAAATAATTTTAGATGGTAGCTGAATTAAAGTTCGTCCTCACCGTTTGCCTTCTAGAGATCGTACAAAAAATTGTACTTTGATAATTTCATACCATACCTTGTATCGCTTTTTGCATTGTTATCAATGTAGCCACAATAACCTTTAGCAACTTATTGAAACGTTCCATTTCTTGTACGAGTACAGTGTTCATGGATTCCGAATAATCCACAGGATATTTCACATTAGCGAGTTCTATATCAAATAGTTTCGGTAATTTCCCTAGAATATCTGAACATAACGACATTATATGTTTATCCGTTTCACCGGCGCCTCCAGCCGAAACGTCCCCGTAAGCTTTCAACACCGAATTAAGAAGCAAATTGGAATTTTGAAGGTCTCTGGTAATACCCGCGTTGGTATGTAAACCGAACACTTCGGGCGGGTGCATCACGGGTAGAGAATTGATGTGATGAATGTAAGCTTGGTAATCGTTCTTTTCCGGTAACCCATAACAACTACCCGCGTCGCTGAATGAGTAATTTTTCTCGGATACCACTTTAGGATTGAGATAATCTCTCAGTATCGTAACAATCAACCTCCTATCCCAATCGTCGGTTACTCTTCCTCCGTAGTTACATTCCCCTATCAAATATGATAAAGCTTCGTAAGGATCGTCGCTTTCGTTTATGAACATCTGTAATTGTTGAACCGATATGTCGAAATCGGAATCGTTGAAACCTTAAAAAAAAAAGAAAACTTTGAGTAAATAATAGATAGATATATATATATATATATATATATATATATATATATAGAGTTTAAATAAACTCCATAATAAAAATTGTACAATGTGAAAGATGAACATCAAGCGGAAAATATTCTAGAAGACAACACGTATACTGCGGGAGAAGGAATCATCTAAAGGATCAAAGCTAAAAAAGATCTTATCTTAGACCTAGAACTGAGAATAACTCATCACATTAACTAACTAGTGGACAAAAACGATATGTGAAACTCCAAGTTATAACTGAAGACTAAGCTCCACTTCATCACTTCATCATAGTACACGCATCTTAAGCGTTTCAAGATCTATTACCAAAAGTAATCGTAAGAAGCTTCAAGTCCACTACAACTTCTGCCTGTGAATATCAATGAAAGCTTTTAGGTAGTTCAGCACCCAGCAGATCTACCGAGAGTTGTATAATGCCGGTCATCAAATAGCGAAAATTTTATCACACATATTCTCACCTTGTAAAATCATAATTGGCTTACAAACGTATGTGAGGAACCCATTAAAAATTTTACAGAGAATTTGTTACTTCCAAGTTTTATTTGTAAATTAAAAACTAAGTAAAAGTTATACAGTACTTGTTGATAAAAGTTACTCGTAGAGCTAAAAAATCTTTGGCAGAAACAATTGTTAAGATCATTGTTTGATTTTTTCTTGTTTTTGTTGCCATATTTAACTATTTTTACGTGAATTATGACATTTCAGTTCCTCGACGAAGGAGGATTTTCTAGGTGATATTAATTCTTGTATGTCTTTTGGTTAGGACTAAATTAATTCAATTTGATTTAAAACACAGTAGTTCGGAGGTAATGTTAAAACAATGTGACCAATGTTCTTTGGCAATTATTTTTGTTTCTAAAACAGTTGTTCCTTTGTATATTCGAAATATAAATCTTGTTCAAGTAGAAATTCCTATATATCTGCTTTGGAAAAATATTTAATTGGATTTTAAAATTTGTCTTGAATAATACGAGGTGTTGTCCAACACAATTACACTGTTTGCATGTAGTGCTGTTTTTCTTTGAACCAAGATTCGGAAAGGGTGCCTTCAATATCTGATAATCTGTTTAACCTCTACTTTGAGGCAATATTCGAGGCCCTCGTGAATACAGCTGCAGGCATAAAGATTAATGGAAACATTATAAACAATCTTCGTTACGCAGATGATACCATCGTAGTGGCCAGTAGCCTACCAGAACTTCAATTTCTTATGGACTTTATTGCAGAATATATTGAGCAATTCGGTCTTTATATGAATACGTCCAAGACCAAACTATTAGTATTCTCAATAATATAAAGAAACCACCACCACCCTAAGACTCCATGGAGAGATCAAGTGTCACCTCTAAGATACCTGGGCATGCTCGTCAACCAGCAATACGACCCAAAACTCGAGATCAAATCAAGAATTGAGCAAGCGCGGAAAACTCTGAACAACTTGAAGACACTTCTGGCAAATAATAGCAACCTCAGTCTGGAACTCTGGACCAGAATGCTTCGCTGTTACATATTTCCTGTTCTTCTGTACGGATGCGAAAGTTGGACCATGGATGCGGCCTACAGGCGAATGCTGCGGATATCTTTGACGGAACATAAGACAAACATAGAGGTCCTACAATAAATGTGTAAACATAAAGAACTTCTGACGACAATTAAGGATGGTAAGTTGCAGTACCTAAGACATATAATAAGAGGCGGGCGATATGAGATTCTCCGCTTGATGATAGAAGGAAAGATCGTAGACAAAATTCATGGCTGAAAAACGCGCAAATGGCTCGGACAGACGTCTACAGAAATTTTTAGAGCTGCGGTTCCTCATGCGACAATGCCTGCTCCCTACCGCATAATATGCATATGCGTTTACATCTGGAAAGGGGTGCTTTCATTTTACATTTCCAATTACTATTTATCGTGGCGGTCAAACCATGCTTCATCGAAATTATAAATTAGTTTTCCTTCATCACGGATTTTTATTATATATTCGGTTTTCAACTTTATTAAACGACTACTTTCCATTACTGTTTTTATTTACTGTTTTAAATGTAAAATTATTTTTCAAAATATTTCAAGTGTTCGTACTACTGAACATACTTCAAGGATGTGTTTCCTTTTCAGTTCTTCAAGAATAAATCGAAGATTTGGCATTTTGTTTGACGCTATAGATTATTTCGCATATTGGAGTTAACCTATCAGGTTTGTGTGTTTTTAAAAAAATTCCTGAAACATTCCTTTTTGTGCAAATCGACTTGTTGATACTTTATTGTTTACAAAACATTTATTTAAGAATAATTTGAACTTTCATACACGGCATACTTGCACAGCTCACAACTAACTATGACTGAACCGGAAACCCTACTAAAAGTACCTACCTGATGATTATATAAAAAGTATTATAAATACGTTCAGTATTTTCTCAGAATTATTCCATTCAATAACCAGTTTGCTTTAGAACTTTGCTTTAGATTAATTTTTTGTGTAGTTTTGTTGTTTATCTATACTTTCAAATGATTAACTGATTCCGAAAATTATATATTGTAATGCGGAACTGCAGAAGTTGTTCATAGTGGGGCGTCTCTTATCTCTTTTTGTAAAGATTAGATTATCGCTATTTGATGACGGACATTATACCAAAAAAGTAAACAAGAATATTGCCAGAAAAAAAGTCCGACATTTGAGGTTATGTTCTAATATCAGGTGTAGGAGCTGACGAACTAAATCAAAGAAGACTACATCAGGTATTTATTACTGAAAAGACATCTGAACCTCGATAAGCAGTGAAGATTAAAATAAAAAATTGAGTCAATAAAGAAGAAGAATCAACTAGTAAGTTATAACTCATTTGTTAAATAAGCGCCCTTGTTGCAAACTTCTGCCTGAGTTATGACCTACACTACCTTTGTTTAATAATATTCTATTTTCATACTATTTAATTTGGGAATGATGAAATATAAATTGTGTTATGACTAACCATTCGCGTAAATCTTATCCAAAATTCAATATATATACAAGAAAGTGGTATTTTACCATAAGCAATGTTCCAACCCAACGGTCCAAAAGTTCGTCTTTCTTGTATACAAGCATGAAAAAAGGCTAAGCCGTATAATAATCTAATGAACATTTCGTCATGATCCACACAACCTTTGAAAAATTCTGGATTTTTAACGGGATCGCTGATATAGGATTTGAGTAGATTATTCTGTAGACCAGTAGGAGGTTCGTTGGTCATTTTAACTCCTTTTTGTAAAAGCGTAACGGGAAATTTATTAGATGGGTAACTGGTTAACCATAATCTAAACTCTGGATGTGTATCGAAATCTAAATCGTCGAAAATTTTTTCCAAAGTAGGCATCCACGACGTCGCCAAATGGCAATTTTGAAGACAAACCCAGGTACCAATTTCCACGCCTTCTTGTATCATCGCTTGAGCAACTGGTCCTTGACCTAAAAACATTCTTATTTTAACTGATATCCTTCATATCTTTTGAAACGAATTCTATATAATACTTCTGACAGTGACTTTGACTTTAGAGGAAGCTTACAGTTTAATAATACTTATTCTAATAATAATATTTTATATATCTTATATCAAAACCAGTAATTCCTAAACCCTCCGGAATCTTCAACCAACATAATATGAAGATTATAAGCAGTTTCCAATCAATTCTATTTTTAGTGAAATCTAGGATAAAAAACCAACTAATTAATTATCGAGCATTGTTTATGAAATTCCTTGTTTATATTATGACCAAAAATACATTGGTTAATCTAAAAGAATTACCACTCACAAAAGTGGAAACATATTATATCCTGAGAGATGTTCAATTGCCGCACACGTTTTTTATTAATTTTATTCTATGCATTATAAATCTAGCAAAGTATCGACAACAGAAAATAACTATAAAAAACGCCTAAAATGATCACTGTATTATTAGAAAAAACTTATTCAAATAACTTTAGTGTGGCCTATGCATATTGCAAATTCTATAAAAATTCAACGACATTGGTAGCGACATATAACCTAAGCTAACCTAACCTTCAATCGGACAGATTTCAATTTCGAAAAATGAGAAAATATCAACAAAATTCAACAAACAAACAAATTATTTATGTCTGCTGTCATTAAGAAGGTTGTTTTTTGAAGGATAAGTTTCTAATATTTTATAGAAAAGTTATAAAATCACAATTCTGGATTAATTAATGAAAGTCCATTTCCATATCTCAATATTTCTTTCAGTCCCAGTCTGGACCCCCTTTTTTGCACCAGCTTTCATTTCTTCCACAAAATTCTAAGGAGTAGGCAGATTAATGCCTTGAAACCAACAAAAAAGAGGTGATTCTTTGCGTTTGATTGTGATAGGAACCACGAAAGCGGATCACTGCACCACCCTCTGACCACAGCTATGAGTCACCTTGTTAATAAGTCGTTGCCCACAATTTTTAAATAGTTTTTATGAAAAATTTCAATAATAATGAAAGTATCGAATATCCCACTCAAAACTCACCCCAAAAGTTAGGTCTTACTATGTACCTATGTTTCGAATTTCCATGTTCATCTTCAGCTCAATTGTTTTGAAGACGAACTAGTATTAGTAAGATTGATGATGAATGTGTTAATCGAAACGTCAACTGAATATTTGGATGATATAATAACAAATTTAACTGACAATGAATGGATATCAATTTGTTTTTTCCTTTCTATACAACCTGTACAATATTTCAAGCATTAATTATTCTAAAAATCAGTTAAAATGGAATGAGAGTTCACAATTATTTAAGCTCACTCACCTTGTCCAAGCGATATTGATTTAAATTTATCGGCCATTTTTTTATCTCCAGCAAACTTAACCAAAGCACTCATCGGATCAACTCCAGGAGATAATATGAATATCAAAGGACATAGATTGTAGGAATCTCCGTACGAGACGGATATATTGAAAGGCGGCGGTTTGATAAATCTATCGTCCATTTCGTTTTTAACAAAATTCGTAATGGAATTGATCAAACGATCGGCCCGAAGTATTCTAATCACTATCAATCTTCTGAAACTAGTTAATCTTTCTTCCCAATCGTGCGGTACGTTGAAATTATCGGTGAAGTTGTCGTAGATTTCTTTCCATATCGATTGATAATCGACAATCGATTTAGAAAACCTGAAACAATTTGCTCCTTTATACATTGCATCGTATTTTATGCTAAACCTCTATAAACATCACAAAAACGACTGACGTAGTTTTCTTCTTCCACATTTACGAAACTTACGGCAACCTTGTCTTCATCACCCTGCACTTCTTGTTTCTACGTTTCCAAAAACTCAATTTTTACAATCAATTATGATGAAATTAAGAAAAAAATTATTAATACACTATTTTTTTTGTTCAATATTCTACCAAATCATCATCATCATCATCATCATCATCATCATCATTATCATCATCATCATATGCAGCCACTTTCAACCTAAATAAAGTGCAACCTCATCGTAAATCTCTTCTTGATGTCTGCCCATATGTTGCGTTGCTTAGAAATTTGATACCTTACTGCTTCTTCTCTGACATCATAATCGCATTTTACATTTGAGTACTATTGTACTAAACGTTTGATCCACATATTGTCGGTCCCTTCCGTTTGATGGCCTATCCATTCCATCTATTTGATACTGTGTATGATATCTGTTATCCGGGTCATTGCATTGGTTTAATCCACTCGCTTCTATCTTTGTTATGAATAGAGTTGCCTAAGAAACTATAGAATTGAAACTGAAGATGTCAGCACTTATATAATACAATTTCAACTATTTTGGATACTTAGTTTCTGTTTGACAATCATATGAGTGAGTCGGTGTAAAGATTTTAATGAAAATTGGGAAATTTTAGCATCAAGCTGTCATTTAACCATTGTTTTTGAAATGTGATACGTCTATTTAAACTGATTATGAATAATGTGTATGGACACCATCATTTACGACCACAATATTTCACAAAGATTGTTCAGGGGGCCAAAAACTGCTACAACCAGTGATATCATCGAAAAAGTTCATCGAATGGTACCGAGTGTATAATACTGAGAGGCAAGCGTTTTCTATTCCCCGAACATCGTTCTCGCGCCCTCTTTCTTTTTTGTATGACATTTCAATTCTCTCTACTTTCAGATAATCTCTTCGTCATGATCTCCTTTGTCCTTCCGCAGTTTTAAACAGTCTTTGTTCCGTAGTACATACATGTCCCGACTGCAGTCCCTCCAATTCCTTCTACATATGTTCTGAAGCATCCATGCGCTGTTGGTACCTGGTTTGAACAACAGTTTGTCTTTCTATGCTGGCAGTCATACCACTCACCCACGTTTTGTAAGAAGCTCCTAGTGCATGCAGCGACTTATCCCATATCGTCTACCACTTAATAGTAATGTCGGCTCTCAGTAGATTATTATACCCTATTCAATATTCTCTTACTTGTTCCTGGTCCATGTGTTTTGGGTTTAATTTCTAAGGCTCCATTTTATATGTGACATGAAACTCTTTGTTAATCCATATTCCAAGGTACTACTTTCTCTGTGGTAACCAGGATTCCGTCCACATTGAATTCAATATCGTTCCTTACCACTTAGGATGATAGCTTCCAGTTTCAGTTTGTTTTTTTCAACTACACACTCCTGTAAAGCCTTATTGGTATTCCCGACCAATGTTTTCGTTTCCTTTAGACACCAGTATTCAGGCATAACCAAGTGCAGATTCAGGACTAATTTTTGGAAGAGGAACTTTTAGATATTCAAGTAACTGTCAATTTGACTCAGTTTGACTTATTTTGAAATTAGAAAGATAAATTACCATATAAATTTGATATATGCAGGCTATAACAGAAGGAGAATATTATACCAACAACTTCTTAAAGGTCACGTACTCTGTTTCTAAGGTTCCTATACTATTTCTGCAGAAGAACCTCAGTATTTAAAGAGCTAATATTTACGCTGTAGATCAGAGATTTGATAAAGTAAAACGTATTTAACTAATTAATTCGAAATTACCAATATTTATTGCTGGTAACAGAGCACTTGGGAATTTGGGGAAGGAACGTTTCGACAATTCCTCTCTCGTGGATTGGCGTTTAGGCATAATCAATTAAAGTACTTCATCATATGGCATATTCCGTAAATTTGGTCTTAAAACTGGACCTGTGTCTATATGTCTCTTTCTAAAACAGTTTTCCACAATCTTCATCAAGTGTATCACCATAACTACTTTCGAGTCCTTTTCATATATCCAATTCACCGCAACAATCGTGCATAACATCTTTTTAAATTCGAATTGTGTGTCTGAAAGAATATGGTTGTTCTCTTTTTTGGTTTCATCATATGCACATATAATTCATGTAATGAATGAAACAAACCGTTCTGTCCTTTCTTCATGCCCTCTTGGGGTCACTAGCCAGATATCACAGCTTTCTTCTTCGGACAGAGATGCATTCTATCGAAGCTCGATATAACCAAGTTATCGTCTTCAGAGACTAAATGTAAAGGCTTATCTTTATTCTCTGAAGACGGTTTAATAGTTAGTTTTAAAATTTCATCCAATTGAATCTTTCTGGTAATCTATGAAAGGAGTGAACCAGTCTTAGTTATCAATTTTATTTTCATTTTATTTAGATTCATCTTCAGATCTACTTCATTGCAAACTATGTTAATCTCGTTGATCTGCTTTTATAATTAACGGAACCTATCAAATACCCTTTACTTTATATACTAACCCTTTAAATGAGGGAATGTTTTCCACTTTACAAATTTCCTTCCAGGATTTGTCTGGCAACCAAGATGAACAGGGATTTTTCTTGTCACTTTCACCACCGACCCCACCTGAAAACGATCATATTTTATTTTCGAGTGACATTAATTGAGTTACATATTCGGGGTGGTGAATGCGCTTGGATTTATTTATTTCATTAATTATATGATGTTCAAACCCTTTTTTAGGGGATATAAATGGTATAGTCTCGATAGTGCAGTCTCGTACAATTACATACATACAACTATTTTTGAAACTTTCTATAAAAATACACTTGAAACCAAGACTATCAGGAAAAAAATAATATATAGGATGATTCATGAAAAATTAGCAAGGGAAAAACCCATTGCAATGGCTATGATGTTAAGGGTCTTCTTACTTTTGGAGAGAATCAGAGGTTGGTGTGAAAGTATTAAAATAGAGAGAAAAATAAAGATATTCTTCAATTTTGGAAAGAAAAGGATGGCCATTCGGATTATCTAGGTAACCGCTTACATTTTAGTACGGTCAATTATAGGGAAAATATATCTTTGACCAGTAACTTATTTATCATTGGCATATTTAAATATTCCAAATTTTCGATGTAAAGTACCTTATTAAAATTTCAGGGTTTTGCATTTATAATGAGCATTTATTACTCTACGCTTTTTGCAAATAGAATATAACCAATTCTGTAGGAGTTGATAAATTACGGTCCTGGATATTCAATATCAGCTCTTTATAAATATAAATTTGCAAAATTTGACCTATTTTTGAAACTTATTTTCTATAAAAACAGACTTGAAACCAAGACTCTCAGGAACAAAATAAATTATGGGTTGATTCATGAAAAATAAGTAATGAAAAGTGAGCAAGGATTTTATTAACCAATTCTGTAGGAGTTGATACATTACGGTCCTGGATGTTTAATATCATTCGTGTTCATATGACAAGTTAAAAATCATACTATTGGATAGAGCATTTTCAGGATAATATTTACGTTACTTTTTTTCATTTTTTTTCAAATTGTTTTTTCACGTAAAATATTGTTCTGACTAGTGTGACATGATTTCTTTTCCTTAATAGCGCTTTTCCATCTTTGAAATGGCCTAATGGAACCTCTTCCCGTGGTCATCGCTCATATTGGGAGAAAAAAAATTCAGTTTAAGAAATGAATCTTGAGTAACTTGTTGCAACCCAACATTAACTTCTTTATTTATTATTCTTATCGTTATCTAGAACTTCTCCATCACCAAGCCTCCATCTTGTGAATAGTTTGACGTCATTTCGTCACGACTTCGGAAATTACTTATTTTAGTTCAAAAATACTACAAATTAACAATATCCTGAGAGCCCTGACTATTTTGATAAATTCAAGTCGTTTATTTCTTGCTACTGGTTCATTTCATTATTAAATTCAGTTATTCGTAGCGGAATTATTTCAAGACCCATGAAACAAGCTCTGGAATGTATAAAATAGAAATTTCATTTTCGCGACGATCTTATAATCTTTATGTTTACAGCCTAACTTATCTTTTCAAACGTCTAATCCAGGGATGAGGAAACTACAGTCCGCGGGCCGTCTCCGGCCCGCAAAGCGTTGAAATCCGGCCCGCAACCATCAAACAAAAATCAAGTACAGCTTTCTTATTATCAGAAAATGTAATGGCAGTGCACGTCGCACATAAAACATGTGCGAGCGCGGACGGGGATATGAGCGAAAACCGAAAACCGAAAACCAAAAATGAAGCTCGAGTAGGTGCGTCTGTCGTCGAACGCACTACCCATTTGAAACAACTATTTCTGAACACCAGCAAATTGGAATTTTATAAGTCCTTATCTAGGACACAATACCCAAATATAGTTGCCCACGCCCAGAAAATAATGGCTATGTTTGGTACAAGCTGTTTGTGCGAATAAACGTTTTCAATAATGAAACTAAGAAAAAAATGTTTTCGTAATAGGCTTTCGGATGACCTCATTTTTTCATTGTTAACAATTCAGCATCACAATGGAGCCGGCTTATCATGAAGTCATGCAGAAACAAAAACAGTTCCACATGTCACATGTTCCCACAAAGACCAAAGCCACAATTAGTATTTCAGAAAAATTAAAGTAATACTTTTATTTTAGTAAATAATGTAATGCTACAACTTGGCCCACTATATATTTCGTTAACAAAAATTGGCACGCGAGGGAAAAAGTTTCCCCATCTCTGGTCTAATCAGTGCTTGAATTGCAATCGTTTTACTTAGTGCCGGGATTTGATTAAACATTCAGTCAATCTTGGAGAGAAGGAAAAATTAAAGACGTCGTTTTTTTACAATCGGCGACATTCTAAATGAGAAGAGTTTTGTGAAAAAGGGACTGCAACGAAAGGATGAATTAAAATTTTTTAGAATCTCTGTTGATTTGTTTTGTATTCTCAAAATTGCAAATCATCTAATTTGTCAAGAATCAAACTTGTTTTGCGTTAAATTCGTGATAAATGGATATGCAAAAAAATTTAGAGCTTGTATGGAAAGATGGATTCAAGTTCTACTTACTCTCTATTTCAAAATCTACTCTGTCGGCGAGAATCAACAAGAACTAACCAGTGAGCTGAGTATGAGTCTGACTGATGTTTCCAGAGTTTACCGTCGTTACCAAGAGATTGGTAACTTACATTGAAGACGCGGTTTCGGAAGAAAAAGGTGCACATCTGAGTGAGATGAGCGATTTATTGTCAGCACATCGCTGAGAAATCAATTCGGGCCCTAACTGGAATTGAAGCTAAACAAGAACTTAGAGAAACCCGAGGAATGACTGTTAACAGTCAGAAGAAAATTTAAGGCAAGTACCTTGAGCCAAGAAGGCCAGCTACTGACACCAAATTAACCCGAGCAGCCCAGCCCATCTACGATTTGCCAGAGAACACATTAATTGGACTGACGAACAATGGGACGCCGTTCTCTTCTCAGACCAAATCAGAGTGTGCCTGCATAAACGATTGTACAGAAAAACTGAAGAAAGATTCGCGCAGGGATTTTCATAGAAAACGTGTCATTTGGAGACTGTTTCTAGATGATTTAGGTAGACTTTTCACTGTAAGCAAAAACCTAGTTGGAATGGCAACACTATATATATGTAAAATTATTCTATCTGTTAAATGACATTAGAAACATGGTGGAAATTAATAATATAATGATGGTGCGGAATTAATGACTCCTCCGGCGTTGCCAAATTTCACCAGTGTAAGAGCGTTCTGCTGATTTTCAGTAATTTTATGGATGTTTTTATTATTTCCATTCGTTCTATGAATAAATTAGAGTATACATTTTGTACTACACAATTTTAGAAATATTAATCGAATCTATGGGAAAAATGTACCACGAATATTGATACCCATCATTTTTACATATAAAGGACGTTACAGTTCTTTATATTACTCAAATTAAGAAAAATGATTGAGCTAGGAGCTGTCAACAAAACGCCAGATTTTTTATTTCTTTTGATCTTATTATCTAGTTCCACATCCAATTCTATACATATTTTTATACGTGACAACGAATTTCATAGAATCATTACGTCCGCCTAGTTGATTTTAAAAAAATGATCAATTCGTTTTCAGAAAAACGGTTCATTTCCCAGTTTTATTTTCAAAAGACAAAGACTGTCGGAAAAGTGATGACCGATTTTTGGGATAGCTATGAGATTGTCTTCAGTAACTACCTTCAAAAATGTGAAACAATAAAATTAGTGCAGTATTCATCATTGCTTGTAAGGTAAGGGGATGAAATAGGACGAAGCAAACAAATTCGAGGAAAAAGGAAGTGCTTCTCCATCAGGATAACAGCAGATCCGTTCCACGGCAACTATTTCTTGCTTCCTAAGTCTAAGTTTTACTTGCAGAAGAGAGACTTTTATCAGACGAGGTCGTGCATAGGCTTAAGAGGTGATTAAGGGTGATAAAAATTAGATTAATTACGGAAAAAATGTCTTCTTATTTATCTACATTCTTCTTAATACCATCTGAAGCATGTACATGTACTTGATTAATAGAAAAAGCTTGAGTCAAAACCGAAACAAAATGCACCGATCGTATCAGAATACTCAGTGGATCCTAGTTTCCAATCGCCTCACTCTGTATATGATAAAATTTAATTATAATAATAGAAAATTATATAATGACCATTCAACTACGACAATTAACAAAAGTTTATGGTAATTACAACACGAGCCGCTAGTAAACTCATTCTAATAGCCTTTAAATTCTTTCTGTATACATCATTTATTTAACTGATAACAAAATTCACTCAATATGAAAACCTTTGAATAAATGTAACAAAATAGGATGCCAAAAATGTGGATAACCATAAGAAGATTTGTATAGAGTAAATAATGTCGGTTCACATTTTTTTTTACTAAAGAACTGTACAAAAAGAAAGCCTTAATTTTCGAAATATAGCCAATCGTTTTATATGGTTTTAACCCAATGTTCAGCAAGCTCTTACTCAAACCATTCATTGCATTTTCAACAGTACTTTTGGGTAAAAATTTTTCCTACGCAAGAATTTCGCCATGGATCTAAATAAATAGTAATCTGATGGTGCAAAGTCCGCATTAAATGCTGGATATGGTAGGAGTTCAATATCACAAAGTTTATCAATCTTATTTCGCGTAACTTTCGCAATATATAGTTTAGTATTGTCTTATATAATAAATAGAGTGCGTTCGCAAAAATCTTCATGCACGCGTCAGTAACAATGCTTCTGCTCCGATCCATTTCATTATAGTAGAGCTGGAACGACCATTCAGTCCAAGTTATTTCGAAAAAAGTCTCGAATTGAGATTTAGACAGATAGATTTAGACCAAATCAAAATGGAGGCTGTTTATGATGACTTGTGTTCATCATTACTAAGTTGGAATTTCTGGAAACGTTGGCGATATTCACTGCTTACATTCAGTCTCTGAAGACGATAATTTGGTTATCGAAACGCGCTTCAGACAGCGTAATCGGGAGTGGTGTTGTAAACAGTGTGTGTTCATCATATCTAACAATTAAAAATTGGTCGACGAAATTGTTCTAAGTGCCTAAAAACAGTAACAGATCCTTGTAACAAGTGTTACAAGGATCAAGTTTTGACATGGGGATTAAGAAAATGTAATCCACTCAATTGTATCGAGTGATGAATCTATGTTCTTTCTTTTACTATAATCGACATCTAAAAGAGATTCTATGGAAAGGAGAGACCGTGCTAAAAAAGCAAATGTCACGAAAAGCACTAAATAAGTGATTGTACTCTTCATAAAATTAGTTTAGTTTAAATTGAAGCGTAGGAATTTTCGCAATTTACATATCAGAGTCTCTTGAATTCTCAACAATCACCATGTCATTGGGAATTTATCTTAGTGGAAAATAGATCAAAAATTAAGCGAGCGAATCAAGTGTGGAATTTAGAATTGTAGACTTGGAACTGTGACCCGCATATTTAGATATATATTAAAAATTTGACGGCATATTTTATTGAAAAAATTTAAGCTCACAAATAAAGAAGAAAATGAGATAACTATTGTGAAAGGTAACAAAGTAGTAGGAACACTATCAAAAATATTGTGGGCAGCGAACCTGTCATGAGCAGTCAAACTCACAGCATATGAAACAATTGTAAGACCAACAGTTCAAGTAAAAAGCAAGCAAAAGAGGATGAACCCTATTACACACGAGAAGTTCGAGTGATGCCAGCCGTATGAAGATGCCTGTATGTTGTAGCGTTCGAGAAAGATGTGCCTTGCTAGCTAATTGTACTTTTCCAAAGAAAGGAGAACCAAACTCGATATTAACGATCCACATATGCCTCTTCAAACGGGTCTTGTAATTACTGCTCTAGGTGGGTTAATTTTGGACAGCTCGAACGAGCACTCATTCGCCGTTGTAGTAACGGTAAAACAGTCAGATCAGTGACCTTTCTTCTATGCTCTAAGCTGTCCAAATTTCTGGTCAACTCTGGTTCGCCTTTAGGAAAAATCCTCAAGAAAATATATGACTATGTGAAAATGACAGAATATATCTTGGGAAGACGTATAACACAGAGAACTAATATACAAGATATACAAGAAACCGAAGATAACATAAATAGTTAAAATACAAAGAGTAAGATGACTATGACATATTAGCAAATTGTCACAGAAGAGAATTGTGAGAATAGTGCTAGAGGAAGGAGAAACTGGAAAAAGGTATTACAAGAAGTAGAGCGATCAGGTAGGAAAGATTGATTCGAAATAAGTAGCAAATGACTAAATAAATTAGAGAAGAATAGTTAAGAAGGTTCAAACCAAGGGTTTAGATCTTTTAGAGCTGACAGGTATCAAATTTGTTCGAACAACAAAAGCAGTAAAGCAGTGATGTGTACTGAGCCCATTATTATTTATCATGGTGTTAAACGAAAAGAACAAAAGACAAAGTCGGAAACTAGAATATGAAAGATATTAAAATTTCGTAGATGCAAATGACATAGTGAAGACATAGAAGAAATAGAGAAAAACTTAAACTCAAACTTAAATATAATTGTAGTTCATAGATTATGAATATAAAAAGATTAACATGTTGATAATAAACTTGAAGGAGAAGACACACAAGATAAAACTAGACAATTCAAATATAGAGGAGGTCAAAAGTTCTAAATAACTTGACATGACAGTCTTTCACAAAATCGAAGACTAAAATAAGAGTTAAAAGAACTAATGGAGTAGTTGGGAGATTATTCAACGCAATTAAAACACAATTTTTAGCCAACAAGAGATCGATAAAGCAAATAAAAACAAAAAGATATCTATATTGACATTTGGATCAGAAACATGGATAATTGCACAATAACACAATAGCAAACGAGTAGAATGTATAGTACACAAATGAGATTTCTGATAAAAACAAAACAAGGAATAGAGTTGAAATTGAAATCAATTCAAAACAAAATATAAGAAGGACAATTAAGATGATTTGGCAATGAGAGGATAATGAGAGAAAAACGATTATTACGGAAGATGTAGAAGGCACGAACAAACATAAGGAAAACTGAGGAATAGTAGGATAAAAGAAAAAAAGTTAGCCTAAGAAATACGAGAAATAAGTAGGAAATAAAGAGTGGAATAGGAAACCCGCGTAATGGATCAATTCCAACAAGATTTATACTTAAAAATGTGAAAATGTATCAGGATTAAAATATGAATTACCTGTTAAAACAAATAAAAATTCTTTCTCGTCCAGCCGGCCCTGGGCTATCATGATCTTTGAACACAAGAGGAACGAAAACAGCAATTTGTCTTTTTCAAAAAGCGATCTAGTTATATTACTGTACAAATCGAAAGTAAACGCGTTGATAAGACACTGACATCTCTTTTCGATTATTTTAAACTTCTCGGCTCTCTGAATAGATCCGATATAGAGATTTATAAACCAATCTAATGAATATTGATACATCGGATCAACGTTAGCTAAATCGGATATGCAATAATAAAGCACAGCGGAATGCTCGGAAACGATTTTGTATTTATCCCTAAATTCTTCTATCGATTTCTCGATTATAATCGATCTTTCTTGCTTCTCCATTATCTCGGTCGACAATATTTTCGATTCGTCTAATATTTGTATCGCTTTTTCGTCTTCCAAAATATCTCCTTTCGTTTCTGATAACGTTTTTAATATATTATCTTCCGTTTCTTTTAGGGCCCTTTTATTATCGGCTTTTTGTACTGTCAATTCTTCTTTTAGTTGCTGCAAGTCCGGTTTTTCAACTGCAACGACTATACCTAAATTTAAGAAATTATTTTCACTTTTATAATTTGTTCTTGGGATATAACAACTTTTTTTGAAATTCTGTAAAAAGATTGCCATATGAAATAGGCGACTACATCTACAACTTTCACTTCGAAACGATAAAATGTAGCTTAAAATACAGAGATCTGTAAATATCGCATCGAAACAGTGTTGCCAAGTGTACTGTTTTTCTACTAGATTGATTATATATTCAGTTATTGAGTTTGGAAAACAATATAATTTTCAATGTAATCTCCTTTTAGCTCCAGCGATTTCAATAAGTTCGATACCCTTTTCATAATAAGAATCGTCAAGCTCCTCAAAATAGCCATTAACTGCCTATATCACCTCATCATTGTCGGAAACTAAACCATTTTTTCGGGCTTGTAAACAAAAAATAATCGTAGGGGGCTAAATTTGGCGATTCGTTAATTTTGACCATTGCAATAATTTAGTATATGTGAGCTGGTGTATTGTCTTGATAAATCAACACTTTCTTCTTAGCCAAATGCGGCAATTTTGCTTGATTTTTGCGCTCAAACGTTGCAATAAGTTCGCATAATACGAGTACTCGCCATTGATAGTTATTCCTTTTTCAGGATATTCAATGAAAATTATCCCACGCGCATCCTAAAAAACTGACGCCACAACATTGCATTTTACATTGCTTGCAGATGGAACGGTATTTGTCTTCCTTGGAGCCGGTTCTCAATTTTCATGTCTTTTGTTTTTATTGTTCTTTTGTTTCGAGTTTGAAGTGATCACGTTTCATCCACGGTCAAGCAGCGGCGCAAAAAAATCGGCATTATTTCTGTCAAACATTACCAAACACTCGATGGAACACACTCTTCACGACGCTGTTTTTCTTCCATTTTGTGAGCAAACATGGCATCCATATTGTGCACAGCTTTCTAGCTCGCGCATCATCAGTCGACGATCATTCAGCTCCGCTTTGTGGATTTTCTTGCTGAAGTCATCACCTTATTTGGTCGACCTCTGCGATGCTGGTTACATAACGATAACCAATTTTTTCCATATTTACAAATCCCTTGAAAACGTTCACTATTGATGTCTGCCAAAAAAAAACTAAACAACGTGGCGTCTTCAAACTTGGAACATACGCTGTATAGATTGTGTACAGACCAGGTAGTTCTAGGACATAGAGAGTACACACCATCAATACCCTCTATAATCCACATACGATGCAAAAGGCGTTAAATTCTCCATGTCCAGTGAAGAATTATTTAAGAGAAGTAATCTGTAAATTCCTATCACGTATGTAACTAATGAACGCATTGATTCTTTTTCACTCGTATCACAACGTTTCTACCAGTTTATTTGGCGTTCATGTTTCCGAAAAATCGTTAGTAGACCTTCACTAGCTTAAAGAGCGTTCCGAATACTCCATATTTCTAAACCTTTCTAATTGGGATCGTTCCTGAAATAAACTCGGATACCAGAAAGTAGGCAAACATCATTTTATAAATCACCCCTCTCAAGCAATTACTTTCGTAGGTAGGAAGTAGTGAAATGGTAAAAAAAAGGAATAGGTATTACCGTATACTTTGAAATTGAAGAGCAATTTTTGTCGGTTCTTATTTATTGTGAGCATTTAAAGATATTAGGAAAATGCGTGAAGTATTATCTACGTCAATATAGGTGAAGTCTAAAATTCTTAGGCTCCCCAATGTTTGATATTACTCGAGATAATTGTGCCACTGTCTTCAATGCCTTTTGGTCAGTTTCGAGTCTATGATCTCACTGAGAGGTTTTAACGACCCTCAGTTTTTACATGTACCACTAGATATTCCAAGGACCGCTTCTGTGCTGTAATAACAAAGAGCTCGGTCTTCGTTTTTGTTAATTTCATACAATGTTCTTCCAGACACGCATTAATTTTAGTTATTCCTCGCTAATCGTTGTGCATCACTATAGCTCCACGCTACAATGTTGCTACATCATTAGCAAAATCTCATAGCAGTACCTTTTTTGGTTTTTATAGCTGTGATCCGAAAATTCTTCCACTAATCTCTAGTATATTAGAAAACCTAACCTGAGTGAAAACCTTGTTGGTTATCAGATAAGTCACCAACGTCGGTTTCTGATCCAGTACATTCGGTAACAAAATCTGTACGATAAAGGCGTGCAGGGCAGACCCCCTTGCTATTGTCTAACAATTTTTGGAAAAGCCTGATGGTAATGCAGGCGTTGTAATTTAAGGTGTAGCTCGTAGCTCTCGAAATTTTTTCGTAAGGATTTTATGAACGTAGAAAGTTATACTTTGAATGACTTGCCAGAGATCAGTTGTGTGGGCTGAAAGTCCGGGAAACAAGGTTCGAATTTTTCTTCAACTGTCCCAGTTTCATGGGGGCCACCGATACATTTTGGGCTGATTATACGATAACCGTTTACAGATCTTATACTTCTTATACTGTCTTCCCTTCGCGTTTCTTTTCTACTTTTTACTCGTTTTTCTTCTGCTAATACATTACTGGCAAATGTTTTTTGTATTTCTTAGTTATATTTCGTATTAGATTTGGACGTTCTCTTTTCCTTATGTATCTCATTCTTTTCACGTGTCCTCATTTAATTTACTTTTTTTGTTATTGTTTCTGAACCAATTTCATTCCTTATTTCTTGATTATCTATTTTTCATTTTTTGTTATGTCTTAAAGTTCATTTCAATTGCTTGTATTTTAATTATTTGTCTGTTTTTCCATAAGTTGACTTTCGTATGGGATCGTATCATATTTTAGCCTGTGAGAATATTTCAAACAATCATTTCAGCTCTTTACCGAAATAAAATGACATGACTTGGCGTGATCCGAGCTCCTGGTGTACACTGTTAAACAAAGAGGTAACGTCACAAGCTGAAAACATAACATCTGCAAGCGATTAGCTTGCAGATGTTAATGCGTTAATAATTCGGAAAATCTAGTAGAAACTATTTTCCATTGAAGAAAAACTTTTTTTGTAATAAGTCATTATACATATTGAAATGAACAAAATATTTTATCCCTAAATTTAATATTGTATACGAGGGAGATAGAAAACATAAATACCTAACAGCTGATCTTGTAGTCCTTCCAAAGTGAGAGCGAAATTTATAATGGTAACCTTATTAAATACTTCCGGTAAATAATGGGGATTTCTTAATTTCGACGTTAAATATAATTTAAAATTAGTATTATATTCGACGACATTTTCACCTAGAGCTATAACCAGCATACCGGCTTGTTTGAAAGTTTGTTTGTATAGTACTGGGTCTAAAGGTGCTTCTAGAGTTTCTTCGACATTTTCGATTAAAACGGGATAACCGTTTTGGATGCAAGTTTCGACGCGTTTCATATAATCCGGAAAAGAAAATTTCACTACCAACAGATTGTTTCGTTTCTCCATTTTCTTGATCCAATTCGCGGCTTGAACTTGGGGATCGATGAATAGCGACCATCTTCTTGAATTATCCATTATGATACCTTCAATAATCACATAAACAAGGTGATTAATTAAATAGGGTACTAGAAATTATAAGTGATACTTGTAGAGAATTTATCATAAAGGTGGCCGAGATATTCATTATTTTGTATCATTATTTTGGAATTACCCTTAACTTTTGGAATTACCCTTAATTTCAAAAGTGGAAGTGGTTGCCACCCCTTCTCGGTGGTGTAATTTTTTTTCCAAATTTTGAGAAGAAAATTTTTCAAAATACCCAATACTTTTCAAGTTATAGGCAATTGAAAACTCGGTATTTTTTCACGTTTTCATCGGTTTTTTGCAAATATATCCAAAAATATGCATTTTAACAAAAATTTCATGATAAAAAAATTGTAGCAGGTAAAAATCTAAGCAAATTGGTTTGTTATAAATTGTTCTAAGTGCAATATTAAGCGAGATATTAAAGATCAAAGCCATTTTTTTATTTTGTCTGACATTTAATCTATGTATTCAATGCCATCCAGTGGCGAGCAGATACATTTTATGCATTCTAATGAAATAAGGGTTTTGTAGTGCTTGAAATACGCTTTAAAATGAGTAAAGTAAAAAAGTCTTTTGCACGTAAAATGCATGAGCTGTAATGTAAATAAGAGGAACATCTCATGGTTTTTACTTTTAAATCAATGGGTTTCCATTGATGCCATTTCCACCAAAATTAAAATTAATCGTATTCCATCTAGAATTAACTTTAATATAAAGAGTTTGATCATTTATAGCAGGTGGCTGCTTTAGGACACATATTTTTTTTAAATCACGATTTTAAGAAAAAATTTTCGAATTTTAAAAAAAAAACCACCTTCTTTTCATAATATCTCAAAAATGATGAAAGATTCGTATAAAAGTATAATGATTGAAGTAGTTATGGTCCAAAAACTAATTTACTACGCAGTAAACTGAAAATTTCGGAGTGTGAATATTGTGACAGCGACTCCGACGTTGAGTCATGAAGGATGATGTTTTTTTATTAATTGAATGAAAATGATGACTAAGGGGTTTTTTATTATTTTTTATGCATTGTGATGCTCTTAATGCAGGGTTTTTTATAATGATTTACTAATTCTATCTAGTACAGTTTTAGACAACTTGTAAGTTTATAATTTATTCAATAAATGGTGATTTCTTACTACTGAATTACTTTTAAAGGTGTAATCATATATATTTACTGTTTTAATTTAGAGGTAGTTTGAAGGGTTCAAAAGCTTGAGAATATGATAATGATTTTCGAGAATATGGAATAACTTTTAAATCCTTTTCATTTCAACGAAAGAAATTTTTTAAACAATTTTTTATCAAGAGTTTGTTTTTAAGGATCGAAAGGATGTTAAAAATCAAGATAGAGAATATAAAATATTATTTAGTCTATACTTAAATCTTTTTATGTCATCCCAAAGTAATTTTTTGTGATTTTTTCAATTTAGGGGTTGTTTGAAAGGAGTTGAGATAATTGTGTTAGAAAACACTTTACAATTTCACTCCTTAATATTAAACACGTTTTCTAGCTATAAAATGGATCAATATCAATTTTTCCATTAAGGGGCTGTTTACACCCTTTAAAAATAATAGTCGGAGCTCAGATCATTTGCCCTTTTGAAATTAAGGGTAAGATGAGCCTAATTCCAAAATTTCATGCAAATCGCTTCACAGTAAAAAAATTCGGAGGTAAGACCCTATTTTTCGCTTCAATATATATAATATAAGAATTCAATAACGGCAAGTATACTAAAAATATCATTATCGATATTTTATGTTGATGCGAAACACCCTCCATTCATCGTTTATAGAACAAAAAATGTTTTTCTCAACGACATCTAATTCGACCAAATCCTCCCCAATTATTTTGATTTTATTGACATTTCTTCTCCACTGCAGTAAGATTCGTATGTAAATCATTCTTCAATTCCAATTATAACAAGATTTGATTTTATTTCTTAGTGTACGTTATTTAAATTATGTTTATTTGCCATTTTTTTTTTCGTTAATCCTTTATACCAAGATCAGAGTGAGCATTATTAGTCTGGATGGCTCCTAGGTATCATACATGACATGAATTACGTCAACCTCTACCAACCCTTACGGACTCATTCAAAGGATAATTTGACTTCCATACTATGGCTTAGAGTCTAAGGTTTCCTCAATTCAGCGGCGCGACATCGCCCCAAGTAAAAGAACAGTGTGATGTCCATTTGATGAAAATCGTTAAGTGCGATTCCGGTGCCAAAAGCGTCATCGAAGAAGGTATGGGGCGATAGTGATTAGTGATAAGTGCTAGGCCAGGGGCCTGGCCTGAGAATGTGAAGTTGTTTTTATGTAAAAAGCAAGCACAAGAGCTTAAGCCCTATCACACCCGAGTAGTTCGAGTAGTGTCTGCCGTATGGAGATGCCTGTGGATATGGATCTTGAACTTCTATATGTTGTATGATTCAGGAAAGACGTGCGTTAGTAGCTTATTCTACGGGCTGGTACTACTCTAAAGAAAGCAATCCCGATAAATTTACGTTCTGCAGGTGAGCTTGGTGTTCATGAACCACGTCTAGCTGACAAGTAGGTCTTGAGTTGAGTCAAGCTCCTCTGATGTTGAACTTGTGACGTCAATTTAGTCAAGTCTGGTTTATAATTAGTCGTTTCAAGTCGAACACAAACATCTGAATTCTCAATACTTGACCTGCTCCTGTTTTTACTTGAAATAATTTTTTTTAATGATGAAAACCTCGTAGGAAGTGCTACCCAACATGTTGATATCATGAGAAAATGATTATCTTCTGTAATTTCCAAATTGTTTCGCAATTTCTTGAATTTATCCGTCCGTAGTGCTGAACTTTTAAAATCAATCATTTCTAAACTAAAATTGAAAAAACTGCAAATTTATAATATTTTCTCCTATTTCATCGGGCTTTATTATGAATGTAAACATTTCTCCATGTTTCTTAAGACTTTGAAACCGACTTTCATATTCACTATTAATGACCGAAATCCAACTTTCGAATATTTAGATTCCGTTTATCGATATTTTCTTTTTTAAGTTCCCTTTTTAACAAGGTAAAGAAATGAAATTGTTTAGTTTTTATGTCAGTTTCAAATAATATCAATTTTGAAATAGAACTCTTCCATTCCTCATATATTTCGAAAATTGTGTGATTATTTCCTTGGAGTCGTTGAAATCATTATAATGGTTCGTTATGTATGTGAAGAAGAAGTCTTAAAAACCATTGTTCATCATTGATTTCGAGATCATTTTCACCGATTTCGTGATGAAATATTTGTATATCATCAAAACACTCTACAAATCTATTAAGAACTTTACCCCGACTAAAAGTGAACGTCCAAGTTCATTTTTCATTAGTTTTACAAATCCAACAGTTTTTCCTTTCATACTTGGAGCACCGTCACCTAACTAAACAATTTACTTTCTTAATCCAGTACTTGTCCATTTTTTCTCTTATGCTTGACGAAAAGTATCTATGCCTTTGGTGGTGTCATTCAATAAAGCAAGAACGCATAGTTGTTCATTGACATTCGAGCTATTTATTGATACAAAACTAATAATAATTATTGCAAGCCTACCAATACTATTTATGTCGGTACTTCTGTCGACTGCAATGCTAATTATGTCACAAGATAACAAATCATTTTTGACCTGTTCATCAATATTCCTGGCCATATCTTCAACGCGACGCTGCAATGTTCTAGCTGACAATGGCATTTCTTCGATTATCTCAATTATTTGTTTTTTATTTGCGAAGTCGTTTAATAAGTGTTCGGAACAATTTATGAATGCGTTTTTCGAGAACTCGCCGTCTGTACATGGTTTTCTGTTGGTACTAATGCTAAGAGCTGCAACTAAGATATTGCTCCAGAAAAGGTAACAGCAAACCCTCAACCAGACCTCAAATGACAATTTCGTTTCCTCAGTTACAGTAGTACACTGGAGCAGTTACTTCCAAGAAGTGTGGATGTACGCTTTGTATGACAGATACACTGATGAGGGTCGCATATGTGGCCGCGGACATATAGTGCATATGAATGAGTCCAAAGTGGGAATGAGGAAGTACAATATAGGAAAGATACAAGAAGGCAATTGAAATCTCGGTATGGTTAACACATTATAGACTGGACAATATCCCGGGGACAAACTATGTGCACAGACTATTAATCTCAACACCCTCAGCACAGGTCGGCTTGTGAGCCCTTAGACAGGTTCTCAAACTCGAGCCATTGAAGGGAGCTGGAAGCACTTGAAACATGAGCTGATTGATAAAATCTGCACACAGGCCTTACATAAATGCGTGTATCTCCGGCATCGAAACGTGAGACAATGAGGAGTCGACCCTTTTGTCCAGATATGGCGGACAGTGTATCCGACTGTGAACAATGTGTAAATGTATTGTAGTGCATTGACTGTGAAAGGACACGAGATAATTACTGCAATAGATATAATCAAGTTCAGGTTAGGTTAGATTAGCATGTTGTTCCGTACCGTTTTCAGTTGAAAATGTATCACGAGGAAGTCCATTTATATTCCAATGTTGTATCGTAACGTCCGATCCTAAAACTGAAGTCATTTCGAAAATTTGCATGGTCGGTATGTTCAAATTTTTGATCTGACGATGCCAATCTTGTACCAAACGAACTCTGAATGCGTTATTGAACGGTGATAAATACGATATTATACCACAAGACATTAATATATCGCCTGCTAAACCGTCGAACTGTAATTGGAGAGCTTCAGCTGCCGCAGTCCATCGGGTTTTTTCACCACCAAGGCCACCTATAAGAAAAAAAATCCTCAGGCGCACATTTAGTAGTCACTTCCATCGCGTAGTCACTTCCATCGCATATTCACTCTTAAAACTAAAAATTAATTTGTCGTTACTTCTTTTTTTTTTAAATAATACTGGTATGATTATTTGTTTTGCTTTTTACAATGTGTTGAAAGTGAAGTTAAAGGAAACATTTGTAAAATGAGCTTTTGCTACCAATAAAACACACAATGGGGAATAATAAATAATAAATTTAGAGTGATTATGCGAAGTAAGTGACTACTGTGCCATAATGATTAACGAAATGTAACGTATTTTGACGAAAAAAAATTTCTTATTCGTAAAATTAGACGATTTGCATTACCAATAAGCTTTTTAGCTCGTATCAATTTATTATTGCACAGATCGACTTCATCTTGTAATTCTTGTTGCTTTTTTTGAGCTACCTCCAATTTTTCCCTTAAAACAGCCAATTGTTCTTCTAGTTTTTCAACTTGTGCACGTTTCTCTATCAGCATCGTCATCATCATGCTAAATTCTTCCTCTGCGGCTTTTAATTTTGCCTTCTTGGGTGCCACTACCTGAAAATAATCATTTAATCGATAAACAAAATAATTCGCGGCTCTTTCTGTTCATGATAATCTGAAAAAGTAATTAATTAATCCACGAGAAAGCTCTTAAAGCTATCAAAGTTTCTAAAGAATTGTTACTTTATATTATAAAACGAGATCCTTCGCCGCGTTTTCCTTCTGTTCAAAATAATTCGAGAAATGATTGAACGAATTTCAAAAGGGCTTTTATCAATAGTTAGTTCTTATTATATATTATAAAAAAAGATTTCCACCATGTTTATCTTCTGTTCGCAATAATTTAATTAAATAATGTACTGATTTCAAAGTAGTTTTCATCAATAGATAAAGTAATCGACGAGAAAGCTTTTGGTAAATAATTTCTTAAAGTTTCAAAAGAATTATTACTATCTATATTATAAAATAAGATAGTCTTTTCGTGATAATGTCAAAAACTAATGAACTCCAGTTTATTAGGACACAATGTTCGACAAAATTAATCACAAGTACACTTGTCTATACCAATAGACCTTTTCTATAATTTAATATTTATATACGAAAATTTGCGAACGTTTTTTTGTGTTCACTTTATTGTGGAATGTAAGTAATTTTAACCTCCATTTTGAAGCACACAGTTTTAAAAAATAGATTTTGATGAGGCCCTCTTTGTTTAAAAAATGAATCTTCAGAACCATACAGAAAATATCAATTTGTAAAAATTGTACGTACCTTGTACACTTTATCATACATATCCATAGCTATGATCCATTTGCACAGACCCTCTGCTGCACTGGAAGCTTTAGCGACAATATTGGGTTTAAAATCTTTATGGGGAATGAACTCTTTACGTATTTTCGCCATAGCGTCAGGTTTTATGTTATCTTTATCGAAATCTTTTAGTGATTGCAAGAAATTCATGTCACCTAAAAGTCTAACAACAAAAAAATTACTATACACACTATTTTTTGTCACTACATAAGACATAAAATCATATTAACAGGTCCTTCGAGTCAGATATCGAACAGGAAGGCTCGAAAGACCAGAAAGTGCGATTAATGAAGTGTATATCACTAGTTCCAGAACTTGTAACTAAACAAAAATATGTAAATAATTAAGACGTTTTTTGTTTCTCATACCTTTTGCTTGGTCCCCAAAAGTCTAATACCATTCTACCAGTACCAGGTTCCGGTACTCTATCCGGTTTAATCCCTTTGATAATACAAACAGCCGCCATAACTAATTTAATCACTTCAGGTGGATTCTTCATAGACTTCACCAACACTATATCCGATGGTTTCAAAGTATCCAAAGCGCCAATAGCCTAAAAACAGAAGATTGAAATACAATCGACAATTCTAAATCTTTTAACGCGGTAATAAAAGGAATAAAATATTCGAAACCTCTTCTAAAACTGGCATAGCTTCCGCCAAATCCGCTTCGCATTCCAGTTTCAAAGCTTGAGCTTGTGCAGCTTGTTTATTGGCAACTTTTTCGTCTTGTTTCACTACAGCCGAAGCTTGTTCGACAGTGATACTTTCTTGCTCGATTTTTTGCAGCATATCAGCCGCTTGTTTACTCATAATTTCCAATTGAGGTTGCAAAGCGGCCAAAGATTTCTGCATCTCACCTGAAAGGAATTATTACAAAAATTGATATAAATAACAATTGAAGTTAGCAACTCGTTTATAGAGGCTCCCCAGGTTATCTACTTAATGGCTTATAGCCAGTACATTGACCTCATCTATTATTGTTGCTATGAGCTGAGTTCATTTAAAAAGGTTGTTCAAATTATGGTTCCTGCAATATGGAGAAGTCTGCGGATATTGATCTTGATTTTCTGGAGGTTGTAGTACTCTGGAAAGACAAGCTTGATGGCTGATTCCACAGGCTTGTACTTCTCCAAAAGAAGGTGTCCCGATAAACTGACGTTCTGCGAATTCAGAGTTCATGAGCTACGTTTGCCTGTTGAGTAGATCTTGTAAATACTACTCTAGGTGGAATTATGTCTATGCTCTAAGTTGCTTAAGTTTGTGGTCAACTCTGTGTCACCTACAAGTCGAATTGTTCTTTTTTCTATAGAGCCGAGGAACCTACCTATACTAACTGACGCATGGTACAATTTTTCTAATCCACCCAAGTATCTTTTCTTAGCTTTCATAATCTCATCTTGTTTTCTATTGGTTAAATCGGTAAATGATTTGATTAACTCCAAATATGATGCTGAAGTGATATACGTGCGTCTGCTAACAGCTTCGTAAAATTCCATTGACGCCTTTCTGGCTTCCACGTGGAAATATTTACACGCAATCACGCTAGTTCCTTTGATCTCATCTAAAAATAGAATTATCTTCTTATAAATGGAATAATTAAGATTATTGTAAAAAAGCATATCAAGGGATGTAGTTATGAATCCAAACCTGATAAATTTATATCTTCCATCCAAGTATGAGCAACCTCTTCCAAAGCTTGTTCTGGCCAATCTTCGAACCAATCTATAGTACAACAATTTATTAAAGCGGGAAATAATCTCAGTCTGTTTCTAAAGGCCGATCCTACTGGACTGAAACATAAAATGATGTGCAGTTTTTCTTTGCAACGTTTCGTGAAAAAGAAGAACACTTCCAATGGACTGACTTCGAGATTCCTGTTCCCTCCTATAATAGAAAATGAATACAATAATATCTGGACGGAGATTAATTTTGCTACTTCGTTGAACTATGTACATAATTGAAATAAGAATAACTTAAAACAATACTTTAGTTGTACAGCAAGAGCTAAAATTTTAAAAGAGTTAATTTAATTTTCTTGTTCGACAATCCCCAAGATTTCTTCATCATCTTTGCTTTTCTCCCGACTATATACCAATGACAATTAGTCTGCTTCAAAATTATCTATTCGAAATTATTTCTAATACTAGGAATATCGGTTCAAAATGTCTGGGCAATCCTTTTGCACTACTATGGGTCGCAACTCTCGGTGCATGAAGGCTCACAAAGCTGTAATAATCGGCTGGTGCTCTAGGTTTAGGCTTCCTCGCTACTTAGCTGCACTATTTCCGCCGCTCACTTTGAGTAGTTAGTTTTACCTATGAAGTATTTTTTAGCTACAGCCAAGCCTTTTCGTTTTTTTTTCTTTCCTATATTCTTTAAACTCCTTTACTTAGTAATGATCAGCAGTTGAGTAGCTCTAGGGTTATGATCGTTGTCTCGTCTTGTCAAGATCAATATGAAGCTTCTCCTAGCTCTTGTTGCTGAGCCCGAACATCGAGAATATAGTGAAGGAATATTCGATCTCCACAAGTTTATTAATGTATTTATTAATGTAATCTAAAAGAACAAATCTAACCTTTCTGGTAAAATAAAAACAAAATAGTACCTTGCGCAGCTAACCGTACCATATCCAAAATTTCTTGTTTTTCATCGATTTGGTACATATTGGGAACTTCACCTGAGTTTAGCAAACAATCTACGTCTTGTAGAAAAAATTCTTCTTTTATTTGTCCTTCGCCTATTAAAAATATGAAATCCTTTCCTTTACCACCCGATTCTTTGAGAACTTTTTTAATATCATCCCGCCAATCGCTGATGGAATAATTGTTGGTAATTTCTGCTTGATGAACGCCGTAACCGTATAATTCTCCTGCGAGTCGGGTTAAGGACTGTCTTCCCGAACCGCTTATACCAACCTACGAAAAAAGTATTTTGAAAATAGTGCTTTTTAAGCTGTATTATCTATTTACTAATAAAGCGCTACCGCATCTCATGGATAGAACCCTGCCGATTTTGGACAGATGCTCTAACGCGTAATCGAATAGTACGATATCCATTTTGGTTTTATGCGTGGCGTTAAATTCGTACAAAGCGTTCACCGATAGTTCTCTCAGCGCCTCGATGTTCAAAATCTCTTCATATCGTTTATCTTCATCGGAATCTTGGTCGAAAAACGTACCGAAAATTAATTTCTTCAAACCATCTCTGGTAACCACACCTGGAATTCATTCGGTCACAAATTTATAGAAAAAAAAAACTGTTAAAGTCAAACAAACCTTCTTCGTTTTTCAAATTTTCGAAAAGCATATCGAAGTGTTCTCTAAAGGAATCTTTAGCAGATTGTCTCACTTTTTCATATACCCATATTCTATCTTTGTCTTCAATTAATCGATCATAGAATATTCTCAGTATTTCGTGTACCCAAATTTTCGCGAATATTTTTTTATCATCGGCAGATTCTTTTTTGAGCATCGCACAACCTTGAACACAACAAATATTGTATAAATTGAAAGTTCTGGAACACTCCAAATGCTTGAACTAGTGTGATAAGTTTTTAAACATGGAACAACATAATCCGGAAAATAATAATTCGTTTCCTTCTCGACCCTTTTACTTTTTTCATCCCCCTTACTACAACAAGTAGCAGACAAACGTATTGGTGATAGAATGATAGACGATCTTCCTGTTACCTTCACAGGCTCTTCAAGGTACTTGTCCAGCGTTTGTTTTTCTAGTGCACTATTGCACCAGCACACCTCCATCCGATGGTGCTTTCCCTACAACTTCTTGTGTTGTCATAGAATGTACAGTAGAAATGAAAACCTTTATTCAATTCTATATTTTTCAGTTCTTTAGGAACTTCTCTTCTTGTTACTCTCAATGTTTCATAAACATCTGTTTGTTTAAATAAAAATAGATCTACCGGTTGAGTCAGACAGTACATTTTCTTTAAAAGAGGGCCATTACAACTTGGGACGAAACTGGAAGTTGCTGCAATTCCCGATCAACCAAAGTATTCTCGCTTGTATAAATTTTGATGCTCCAAATATATCCACTTTTGAATCCGCAGAGCAAGTAGGTTTTGATCTCAAATCTGGCTCTCTTGGGAAGTATGTGATCCAAACCAAAGAGCAAAGGAATCTCATCCATCGTTACTTTTGCTCTAGTGTACATAGATTTTGAAACTTCATAACCAAATCCTCACAGATCGGCCAAATTTGATTTAGCTTTGGACCAGGATGAGTATCTGTACCAAATTCTTCGCTATTCGAAAAGGGGAGAAACTGTTTTAGAACTTTATATCTTTTACCCGTCATACATTGGAAAAAATTGATGTTGAAATCGAATTTTTTATTCTGGCGTTTTGCATAAACTTTGTAAATTGTAAAAAACTGCCTTATTTCGTTTGAACTTGTATCTGGTTTCCCTCAAATATTTCGATACATGTATCTGTTCATATTTGTAACTAAATTATTTATTAGCGCGTCGTTAAAAATTTTAATGAAAATGGTGACGGAGCAGAATTTACACGACACAAAGTTCTCACTTTGATGATCTGCTAGAAGCCTGTCTGAAAAGCTTTCAGTGCTTGAATGACTTCTACTGTTTTGTAGAGCGTTTTCGAAATCACATTTGTCATCGCTTTCAAAGACATCCATCCTGATAACACCAGAGATGAGACAATACCAATACTATGTCTGCATATAACGAGAAGATATGCATTTTGCTTATTGCAGTTTATAATTGGAACAGTTATGGTTCGAATATATGCGCGAACAGATCTCCCACTCCACTAAAACGTGGATAAACGCTTTGCTCGAGAATATTCGAGCTACAAAAAATCATTACCATTTAATTTCAATTGCTGGAGAGACAGTTTCGACTCAAAAAGCTAACCGATTATATCTAAACTGCTACTGGAAGAGCTTCAGTAAGAGTCACGAAACTGCCATTGAGGAAGCTGAGCTTTCACGTCTCAGTCGTGGTCGTGTTGATGCATTTAGCAAACCTAGCAGGGAAACGATTTGGAAAATTATCCCCATATGAAGTAATTTGCCAAGGTGACATCCTATACCCTCAGCCCTTACCGTAACCTACTTTTTACACGCATCTGTTTACGTTTTGCGTACTGCTTAGCAACTGTTCCTTGCTTGGAAGTTATTAGGTAGTACCACTTGAATCGGTATCGTTTCGTTTTCCGGGTTGGTTCATTTGTATTGCTGTGTTTTAAGTTTTAGTTTTCTTTTGAGTTTTCAATAAAGAAATCAAGGATAGCACGTAGAATCTGTTCTACTAGCTCAGCGTTCTCGTCATTACCAAATCGACCCCTAGAGTATTTTCATCTTTCTTCTTGACTGACGTCGCCCGGAGCACAAAGAACATACCATGACAACAAATCGTCATTAGAGGTAACCCTATACATGAAACTTTGCAGTCAAATTAGCTCATAGTTGAATTAGTGGGTGATTAAAAGCGTTGAGCACTTAAGCCTTCTGATAGGTCATGGCCCCATTTAAAACTACCAAATGCCGATGTTGAAAAAGCTAATCAGGAACTATTATTTATTTATAATAGAATGAAAATCATACCTTGAATGAGCCTTGAAAAATCTCGTAGGTTAAAAATGTAATGACTTTTCGAAGGTGTCGGTCGAAGGTTCTCCTGCGCTGCCGTGAACATATCCAAACTAGCGTTCACTACTTGATTTACGACGTTAATAATTTCAGAAGGAAATCCGTTATTTTTCCAACCCAATAACAATACGTTACTATATATCTTAGCCATGCTTTCACGACTGAATTCGTTTATGGAGAAAATACTGAAATGTCTTAAGAATCTCGGGTAAATATCTTGTCGGCTACCTCCTACTAAACCCATCGCACCCAAAAACATCAAGTCGTGCAAATAGAGAGGTTCCGTAGTTTTTAAATCATACCTGAGAAGAATTTATACGAATTAAATCGGTTGAAATGGTGTAATTAATTGCTATATTTCTTTTGATATCAAAAGTAAATTGAAACTTTTAATGATCCCTGTTTAGTTTGATTGTCTTTTTTCCCAAATATTTTTAGGATCTTACCTATTTGATTTCTTTTAATCTGAGATTAGGTAATGATTGGGGACTAATTTGTCATAGGGTATAGTCAGTTATTTTGGATCATTTTTAAAAAAATGCGTTATAAAAATGCTTATTTGAAAATAGCACAGACAACAACTGTCTTCTTCTTCTTTTTCATCGTACGTTAGAACTTAGTCCTGTGTTTGCATCAATGGTTGCCTAGCTGTAGCTGGTATGATGAAGACCACAAAGGATTCTTCCTCCGGATTGCTTTCCAATTGCAGTCTGCCAAGTGCCTCTTCCAATAGACCAAATAAATAATACTCACATGGGGACAAATCGGGACTATTAGGAATGTGTTCCAGTATTTCGAAACCCAATTCGTTCAAGGTTCGCATCGTAAGCCGAGCTGTATCCGGTCTGGTGTTGTCTAACAGCAATATCGCACTACGGATTGAAATATTTCGTCTGTAGACAGATTTCAACGTGTTTTTAAGAGGTTACAATCATACTGCGCATTTACAGTTCGTTGTTCAGTGAGAAAATCGATCGCAGTTACTCCTCTAATGTCCCAAAATACGGTCTCGTCTGTGGTATATATTCAGTGCAATAAATTTTATCCTTCCTCTTCCTACCGCTGCCAGCGTGTGAATTTGTGCTCAAAATTCAGAATTCTTGGCACTAATCTGGCAAAAATTTTGCGGTAACCAAGCCATTCATGAATTATTTGTTCAATACTACCTACGCTGATGCCCATTTCTTCAGCGATATCGCGTACAGTACTGCAGACTAACTTTTTCTACTGAGCTATTTTGGGGCTATTTTGGAGCTATTTTGCCACTACTTCTCGACCTTTTTGGAAAGCTGAATACCATTCACCAAATAATGATGCGGTGCACAACAGACACTGGTACATCCTTCTCCCTCATAGCTATATATACATTAAAAAAGGAAGATACGCGGTCCCGGCTATTTCCTATACTTCGTAACAGACCAGTCTAGTATTCAGTGATGCCACTTTTAGTGCAATAAATTTTTGGCGCATTTACTCAAGAACTCCGATTTATATTTCAACCACAATTTCAGAAAGGTCATTGCACGACTATTCACTTAGGAACGCGGAGCACGACCTTTACCTGCCTACTCCACGTTCAGAATTATTAAGGGGCTCAATATTTTACAATGGAAAAAATGCACAATCACTAGCCAATTGAAATTTGAGGGCATATTTACTGGAAAGTGCCTTTTATTCTATTAACGACTTCTATTCCAATAATAATATTTAATTCCGGGAATGCTGCATGATTGTTAAATTTTTGCTATGGACTTATATTGTATTTGCTTACTCATTGTGGTTTTCTTCCGTATATTGATATTTTATTTTACTTTTATCTTTATTTAGTTATTTTCATGTTTGTTTTTCAGTTTTTACAAGGTTTTGTCTACAAATTGTAACAATTTTTTGACAATAAAGCATTTCTCTCTCCCTCTCTCTCTCTCTCTCTCGAATGCAAAAACGGCCTCCTATGTCGAAGAAAAAACCACTATTTCTCAAGATAATACATCAATTCACAAGTCGAAGACAACGATACTTAAATTGAACGAATTTCACTTCGAATCGCTTCCTCATCCACCGTATAGTCCAGATCTGGCCCTCAGTGATGACTAGCTATTCGCTGATCGCAAAAAAGTGCTCGCTGGTAAGAAATTTAGCTCAATGAAGAAGCAATTGCTGAAATTATTTTGTTCAACATCCTGCATCCTACAAAATAGCAGACTTTTAAACCATGAAAATATTTTTTTACTTTCTTAACTCTCTCTCCAGTCTTTTTACGAATAATAACCTTCCAGAATGGCATTGGTGTGAGCAATGAATTTAAAAAATTTACAAAGAAATAATTCATTGGTGTCATCCTTATTTAACACATTTCGACAGACACTTTTCATAAACACAGTTTGTTCTCCTTCTCTCTATCCTCCACAGCTTCCGTAACCGTCTAGAGTTAACCAGAGATTCTAATGTCCCCCAGTGAATGACAGATATAAAACCAGACTCATGCATACCAATCATTGAAAAATAAATAACAATTTGGCGATTTCTCGCGTCGAAATCAATACTTCCGATTATTGCGCTTTAACTTCTCATTTAAACCAAATAGTATATTACCTAACACTATTGGTATTGTATTAAAATCCGTGAAAAGTCTGTTTGTTTGTGTCAACATTGGTCAAATGTCATCACATAGTATATTAAAAAGGATTTCAATTAATGTGGCTCATCACTTGACATAAATAAAAATTATTTTAATCAATTATACATTACATTGATCTGCTTACCAGTTTTTATGATCAAAATATTGTCTTAATAGCTCCAAGGGGGGCTGCGCACCATAACCCTCTTTCGCGGGCATATTAACATCGTCTATAAAAAGTATGGTAGTTTTCCCTTTGGGCGGTCCGTAATGACCGCGTTTTCTTTTATTCAATTTAGATATAACCAATTCTTGAGTTTGATTACATGTTATTTGAACAGTAAATGTTATAAAGGCCGGTTCATATTTTTCTTTGTTCAATCTATTCAATAATACGTCAGTTATGTAGAACGACTTCCCGGTTCCCGTCGGTCCTATTAAAAGGCAAGGTTTCCCGTATCTTATGTGCATGTCAACCAATAACATGTATCTTGAAATAATAATGAAATTTAGAGTCGTTATTATACAGAGTGTCCAGTGAATAAGTATGATATACCAACACGGGCGTACATGTAAAGCAACGGAACGAAAAATTACCTTTACCACTCGTATTTATTTAAAAGGAAACGATTTTGTGGATATGAGTGCATAGGATGTGCGTCAAAATGTTAAATCGTCGATCTTCAACCAATAAAAATGATGATTTGTAAGGTTAAACACAATATGTAGTTGAAAGCTTTTAGTATAGTGGCGTAGCCAAAGCGTCTGTGTGTAGAATGGACTATTATATTTTGTGATAATCTGTCTTGATTTTAGACCTTTTTCTTTGAAAATCAGAAGGCTTAAATCGATTTTCATAGAAAAAAGCCCTAAAATCAAGACAAATTATCACGAAAAACACATAAAAGTTGTAGATTACGATATTCTGTTCACTTCTATTGTGATTGTTGGTGAAAATGAATTCTTTTAAACCAAAGGAAAACAAAAAATTACAAAAACTAGTAATGAAAGTGTACACGCAAACCCAAAAAGTCGTTTAAGATATTAGGGGGATCTGAAGCGTTTTTGCGCATGTCGATATATCATTGTCATTTGTCACCTATATAATTGGAAGTTACATCAAAAACATTTTATGTTTAATGTGATTTTTCTGTAATTTAGTGTGACATTACCAGCCAAATAACAGAAGAACATGTTTATCGTAAAGACGTTTCTTTAATTTTATTTGCAATCATTTTCATTATTTTCAACCTTGCTGGACCATACTGGTACCATACAGAACCCATTTTTGATCGCTTGATCACTGGAGACGAAAAATGGGCAGTGGTTCTGTTCTAAAGTATCACGAACCCGAGTTTACAGCCCAAAAAGGATTTTTTGTGCGTTTAGTGATCTCCGGGGTGTTGAACGAAATCGAGAAGATATATGCTTCTTCCTTTAACAAACGAAAGAGATCTTCATAATCTCGTCTCCATCCTATTAACTGTTCTTCATATCAACTATAAATTCTTCACGAGTTTGGAGTTGATCCCAAAACCCCGTCAACAGAAAATTAAGTGATAAAAAGTTTTATAATTTCCTATTGTGCGAACCGATCCCCACCAATTCATAGTTTTCTCGCTTGTTTTTTCCGTTGATATCATTAACAAATATCAATTTACTACTCTCAGCCACTTCTTGTTTCCCACATCGGACTAACGTTTTCATTATATTATCCCTGTTCATTTTTTCAGCATATCATAGTTCGTACGTTGTCTGTATTAATCAATTTTTATTTTCATTTTTTCTCTATCTTTGTCATCCGTACATACAAAACCGGGATCAGAGCAGCAAGATCGACTTGGGAACTGACGATAATAAACTAACGTAGAAGAACCATTTTAGAGAGGTCAATATATGGCCGGAAAAGGAGAAGAAGAATAAAATAACGATAGTCGAAAGAGATCTAGAACAATTTAATATCACCAACTGAAAAACTCCAACCAGTAATAGAAAGACGTGAAGTTTTCCCAATGCTTCCCAGTTTCTTTAACAAAAACATAATCAACATCTCCGAGATATTACATATAAGTTGTGGTACTTATTTGAGAGACATTCTGTGTATGACTTATCTTTAAGTAAATTAATTAAAAGTTACGAACCTGGCCGTATCAACGGTAGGTATAAGTGCTTGCATGATATTTTTACATTCATCGACTCTTTCGGTTTTCACGACCGCCGGCCAAAATTTCCAATTTCCTTTCATTTTGTAACTGTAGCTGTAATCGAAAATTATACCTTCAGCGGGAATGGATACCTCAAGTTTTTCCAAGCAGGCGGGATATGGCCATTTTTCATTTTCACCTCTCCACAATTCCCTATAAAACTCGTCGAACTTATCCCTTGAATCTTGATCGAGAATTGAAGCTACACCCCAAACACCTGAGAAAATAGTATATTGTACAACAAGTCAGAAAAATATCTTCGAAACGCAGCAGTTGATAGAGAAACGTAATGAACTTTCAAAGCATTATTGTGTTCAAGTTCTTGTGGCGCTGGAAATTTAATCTTGTCTACTACATTTGATATTTTTTATATTATTAACACTAGAGTCCCAAGCCCAAAATCTTACAAAACATGGATGTGAACACAATGGAGAAGATTTTTGCTGGAATTGCTCCAGAATATCATTGCAACTGATAATCCATTGCTTTCACCGGATTTAAGGCTGTGCAATAGTTTATAAAATTGGTCTACGAGGGTTATTTTTTCAACCTCAATAGGCAGTAAAGAAAAAATATGGACCTTGACGATTAAGGCATTTGTCATATCTGTGAACAAACTTTGCAAAAGCGACTTCATAAAATGTAACCGCCATTGATTGGAAGCAGATTGTGACGATTTCTAACAAGACAGTTTGAAAGCGCCGCCCGTGAAGCCACCGCTTAAATTCAGGAAAAAGATGAAAATCACTCCGCTGCTACTATTCTAAGCTGTGACTTTTTGTTAGTTATATTAACGTGGGTATAGATCGATCAGCATAGCTTTGCCTCTGAGAATTGGATGCAAGAATTCCTACTCTCAGGGTAATTATTAGAAATATCATTGGCGATATGGACTATCAGCGTTGCAAAGAGTCTTTGAGAAAAAATATTCATAAACTTGGATTTTGATGGAGGAAGGTGAAAACGAACAGAAAAATATTAATAGAATTCTTAAAAAAATGCGGACCTACAGAGAAGAGGGTCGACCTATTATTTAAATGGATGAAACTTATATTCATGCTACACACACGCCCCAAAAAGGCTGGAGTGATAATACCGAGGATGATCTAAAAAAACCTGTTAGTAAAGGACAACGTTTAATCATAATACATGCAGGTGGAGAAAATGGATTTGTGCCTATGCTTATATAAGATGGAAATCGAATTGCAATATAGGTGATTATCATAGTGACAAGAATTTTAATATTTATAAAAAATGGGTGTCAGAACAGTTGATTCCGAATTTGCCGCCAAATAGCGTTCTGGTTATCGATAATGCACCTTATCATAATAAACAAATCAACAAAATGCCAACGACATTGACCAAAAAAGCCGAGATGCAATCATGGTTATCAGAGAGAAATATTACTAACTCTCTCTGTTTATCGTTTGCGCATCTCAGAGGCAAAACTATGTTGGTCGATCTGTACTGTTATCGTGTTACATATTTTTATATTTATGTCTTCGCCTATTTCTAAAAGAACTTTGAGAACCATATTTATAAGCAGGATTTTATCTCAACACAATCACGAGACACCTCATGGGTTGTCTCCATAGTAAAATTCCTAAGAATGGAACCAGCATGACGCATATGTCTTCAGCTCTTCGTCAAGACGCTCAACGGATTAGAGGAATTTCTTGAGTGCAGTAAGCATTCCACGCTACTACCACGAAGGGAGGCATGTGCGGCAGGCATATGGTTAATACTATAACGTTTTTCGTATTATTTATTTACGCTCTTCCTATTCGTGGGGTAAATAAATAAACACTGTCTCTTACGTTCTTAATTTATTTACACACTATACACTATTTATAATAATGCACTTATAAACTTCACTTAAATAATTTCTGCGCTTACTTTTCTAATTCGTTCTATTCACTACGACTATTTATTTAAAACTAACTGCGCTACATTATGTACTTCTATCCCAGAAGAATTTTCTAGATTTAGAACAAAAAGAAACAAAACAAATAAATAAATAGACCTTCCGGATAATTATTTAAAAGAAATACTGTAAATGCACCGCCTGCTATAATAAGAAGTTCTATAAGCAAACGTCAAAGGTGCGTCTGCCATATATAAAGAATAGATAAAAGGCGCTGCGCGAATTCGTCGAATTTTAAATTCCTTTATCGCTGGCCTGAGGACCCATTTCGAGAACTTGTTCATAACGGTATGTTTGTTAGAAAAACATCAGGATATTTACTTTCTTAAGAGTAAAATAGCTTTTGTTATGATTTGTTATCGATTCAAATTTTCACTTTTCAAAGTCGAGCCTTTCTTTGTTAAATTCATTTGTGAAAAATTAAGTATTTCGAAATCTTTAAAATCCAATTTCCTCTACATTAGAGGATATTTTAAGTAGAAAATACTTTGTCTTTAGATAAATCGAGAAATATTTGAATTATTTTAATTTATTTACCAGATTGAATCAATGCAACTTGAGTCCATATATCCAAATATTTAACTTGATCTTCCCGTTTGGGATTTTCAGTAACGGCGTCGTCCATATGCATTTGAAATATATTTATCATATTTAGAACCAAACTGATCTCTCCAGGATTACAAAATTGTATACAATTTTTTCTTATAAACATCAACGACGGCGGTATGATCCAATATAGCATGTCGTGAATGAAATCTTTTTTCTCGGGGCCACACCATATCGGATTACAAGTTGGTAACCACGATTCGACGAAAGGTTCCCAACCTAGAGTTACCGGTTCCATATAGATCATACCGCAACGAGAAACCTGTAAATTGATAGGTTAATACAACCTCATATAATTTGATGTCTTTGAGGTTCCAGAGCGCGTTGATTACGCGTGCAGACAACTGTTGCAGCTATCATTAGTAAACAGAAAGTCGTGGAGAAAAAATCAAAGCAGAATATCGTGGAAAAGTTAATGATGAACGTGACGAACCGTTGCAGGAGACGCTTGTTCCAGATCCATGACCTCAAATATAAGAGACATCGAACTTGTCATCGACATAACTTCCCCTGACATCAAACATAGTTTTCTATTGTCATCTAAAACACTATTCATATTTTCAATCCAAACGGCGTCTACGGGTCCATCGAATATCATCCATTTTCTATGTGGACTGGGATTTGTGCAAAAATTTCTAAATCCTGTGGCTATAACGCCATCGAACCACTCGTAGGATATCGGGTCGAATTGACCGTACAATTGTCCCATTGTAATGGCTTTTGGATTCATGGTAAGCATTTCCACTTTCTCTTCGGGAAGACCTAGAATTTACAATAAAAAAAAGAGTACAAGTGTCATACCAAATGTGAGGATAGAAAATAGAAAGTTATTTATACGTCGTTGAGAAGCTTACATTGTTGTCTATTTTTTAACATAATATCAGTTTATTTCTTGAGAGGCATTTGAAGACAGTACTCCAGCTTTTGTATTCCTAAATCTAAGAAGTCTCCCTTCAATCCGTTGAGGAAACGCGTGATCTCTGCTGGAACTTTATCGTCGCTCTTGGAAAGTTTCTTGGGAAACAGGTGATATCTCTGGGGACTAAGTCCAAGCTGTAGAGGGGGTGCTGCATAACATTCTACTCAAATTAATTCGAAAGTTTCTGTGTTTGACAAGCGACATAGGGTCGGACGATGTCGGGAAAAAGTACTTTTACCAACATCAAACGTCCTCTGCTGCAATTCTGGACCGTTCGCCAGAGTTTGTCTTATTGTCTTCCTACGTTGTATGGAATCGAAGAGAAATACCTCCTTCCGATACCAAAACACAGTTGCCATAAATACCCACCCACATCTAATGTGTCAATAGAGTCCGATAACTTCTTCTTGTTGCCTACCCCACATATTATTGAAGAAAATTGCAAGCACAGTCAAGGCAATGTTGCCTGTGTCCGTCATCCAAAGAACCGAACGAACATTCACCTTGCCATAACTTATCGCCTCTGTTCTTTCAATGATTATGCTATAGAAATATTAAGGTAAACGTTCAACAAGTTCACGGACAGGAATTGAGGAGTTCATTATTAATCTTCTAGGCAACTGCATCCGAAATCGCCAATCTTCTACTGCGTTCTTCATCGCATGACTGTCAGCCACAGCCTTGCATCAAATGCGAATATGCTGAATAGACTTGCACTCTTCGTCATAAGCATCAGTCAGTTATTGATTACGAGCAGTAACTTCCTTGCTTGGAAAAACCAGGTATGTGCACTTGGCGATAGCCTACCTTCCTAACAAAGTAAAACATGATTTAACTGAGAAAATATTTCTCTTCCCAAAAACAAATATGTCTATGCCATTTACAGGTTAGCAATCTAGTGAAATTGTTTTCTCCGATCACCAACAAACTACAATAAAGCAATAACCGGATTTTCCTCATATAGTTGAACAAATAATCAACAGTCTATGGTCTATGGATAACGTTTTTAATTTTCATTACGAAAGCTGTTGCTTTAAAACCACGATGACGATCAACCGCCTTTACTGCCAGTATGAAGATGAATTACTCATTCCTCTCTTGAGGAAGCAGCATTAAGATATTGCGCAATACACAATTGAGAACCTCGTTAATGGCAGGTACCCCCCAATAGGATTCCTTCGTTTTCGCTATTTGTGAAAATTCCTCTGTTATTACAAATCGTACAAAGATTATCGATAGTGAAAACTCTAACAGTTCGCACTTGAAAGAATAGAGACGTATTTCGGTAACCGGTTTCGATGTTTTTGCATCTCATCAGAGCGAGTATTGCTTGGTACCATCTTCACGTCCTATTACGAAATATTAGGTCTGGTGAATCAAGCTTAGTTGTCTATAATATGAAAAAAAATTCGATAAAAAATAGACATTATGTTCTTTGAAGGAGATGTTATTCAATATTCGTCGCGGTATTAGCCAGAAAAGTATTTGATTCCTCTTCCGATTTTTGTTCCAGAATAAAACTAAAAAACTTACCTTGTTTGTTCATTAGCGTAAGGGTATCTGCCAAAACCCTCAACGTCGAAGTTTTACCAGCTAATGGGTAACCGACGATCATGAACCCCCATCGAACTATCATCATTTCGTAAGTTTGAATCACTTTGGTTATGACACAATCTTTCGGTATTAATTTCCGTTTTTCGCAACATATTTTCATGCATTCCACTAATTTAGTATAATCGGCTTCCGGTAAAACGACTCCGGGAAACAAATCACTTATAATACCGTCGAATAAAGGTAAATCTTGATTCAAAAATTTTGGTAAATTTACATCTAAAATGGCGCGTAACAGCAATATGTCTTCTTCTAAATCGGGAAATTTTCTTTTGTTATTACCCGCTGCAGAAAGTACCGACTTCACAGCTCTCATTCCTAGAAAACAAGAAAAAATTGAAACTAAACTCCTGGACCAGAGTAGTATAGAGCTCTAGCAAAATTCTAGAAAACGATTTGAGAGCTCCTGCACCGCGGCATTGGTGGAGGTCACTCTGGGCTAGTTTTTTGAACTTACTTTGGGAGGATTCCGTGTTCAACGAGCATAGAGCCCCCCTTTACGTTTAGAAAACGTGAAAAGTTTTGAAAGTCCGTAAGCATAGAACAAAATTAACATTGTTTGGGTCAAAAATATGGATAATAAAATAGCAATCGTGTGTGTACAATAACAAGGTTTTAATATTCCAAATATAAAATTGAAAAAAGAAAATTACACTCAGTCACAACACTACAAGACGAGCATCAAGGATTCAGATCAGGAAGATCCAGGCTAGATGGAATATTTATCCTACGACAACTGGCTGAAAGGTCCATAGAATATGAGAAACCAGACTTTTCATGATTCATTGACCTCACAAAAGCATTTGGTCGTATTAAACTCGCATTAATGGTAAAGAAACGAAATCATTATCAGTCAACAGCGCTATTAGACAAAAATATTCGCTTAGTCACATGTTAATCAATATGATAATAAATAAAATCCAAGTATCTAGGAATTGACATTACCAGTTAGAGAGGCGTTGAAAACGTTAGAAGTCAAGTATCCAGAGCAAATAAGGTCGGGGGATGTATTCAGAATGTCGTAAGGCTAGAAATATCCAAAACGAAACAATTCTTGGAAACGAGAGGAATGAAAATTCTCAGGAGAATCTCGGAAAGAACCCTATGAACCGAGAAAGAGCTGAAAACGTCAGACGATCATTTGATTACATCATATAAGTCTAATGACAAACGAAAGACTTGTAAAAAGGGATAATTCTCCAATTGGAACACGTAGTAGAGGTCCACCACTTAAGAGATGAAAATCTAGAGCTAGGTGGAGGAAAGATATCGAAGAAGGAACAGGCGATACCATGGAATGAAGTGGTAGAAAATTCCAGTCAGTTGACGGGGGCACGGATGGTGTGAGGGTGTTTGAGGTGCGCGTAATTTTAATAAACCTAAATATTTGAAAAATTAAACATGAAATGGAAATAAATCATGTCAAAATGATCAATCTCATCAATTAATCTATAGGACTATAAACTAGGAGAATTCACGTACCCATGCCTGAAACCTTCAAATAACCAAATTTGCTGTTTTCACTTTTTCATCGGGACAACTCTCCTTCTCACACTTTGAAATAGACATGGCTAAAATTGCACTTAGAATTAGTTGAACATCCACCGGAATCACCAGATCTGATACCCAGTGAGTTTTTCCTATTTTCTTATATTAAAGTCTCACTTGCAGGAGATATATTATCAAAAGACGAGGACGTTATCACATACGTTAATCCCTTTTTTGACTAAGTAAACAGTAAGAGCATCGCTACACTAAATGTATAGACTCTGTTACATAGAAAAATAAACACGAAATAAATGTCTTGTTTCTTTGTTAGATCGGTCAATTTTGGCCATACGGTGTGTGTTTAAACCATGAGAATATACTATTAAAATAATAATTAAGGGTAAAATAAAACGATGTCTCTATTATTTATCGTTAGAATACTTACCGTAATCGTAATGATTTTGAGACGACAATTGTTCCGAACATAACCTATATACAGTAACGATTTTCACAGACAAATTCCTCGCGTCTACAAATCCATACGAATATAAAGAAATTTCTCCAATCATCGCGTAATCTGGTACCATCATGGCTACAGTTCGAAACAACACCTTAAAATTATGGAAATATCAAAACATTTTTATCACAAATAAAAATATGGCGGTTTATAAACCTTCCAATATTATTATTCTACATAATGCGTTTATAAAATCCCTCTCGAATCTTTGTGACCAATAATTTAAAATAGAACCCTATAGATACATATTTCTGCCACCTCTTTTTGGTGCTGGATTCCTTGGACAACTCGGAAAGCTATATGCGCACCAACTTCTCGACCTCATCGTCGGTGTTGAATTTTTGACCTCCGAAGGTTTCTTTCAGTGATCCAAAAATGTGGTAATCGCAGGGTGATTAATCCAGACTGTAGAAGGTATGTGCTAGTATCTCCTACCTCAGGTCTAATATTGTATCGAACGTGTGACTTATGGTATGAGGTAGCGCAGAATACAGTACACATAATCTAACCCGCGGACCTGGTTATTTTCGCTTCTCCCTTCTTCCTCTTTAGAGGACACCTTTCTTTCGGGAGTGTGATAGTGCATTCATATTGAAAATTTACGCTGCTTCAGCAAATGACTACAAACTACTAGCCGCATGCATATTTGCTCCATGTTTGGGACCCCATCGCGTCGTTACTTTGCTAAATTGAAGGTTTTCGTGGATGATATACTCTTCATTACCAAGACTAAATCCAAGCTCAAACCAAGTTTTTCGAACAATCCTTCCTACGGTCCTTCAAAATGAGTTGTTTCACGCGGCGATTGTTGTCTGGTGTGATGCTTGTTCGCGGTTGAGACCATGCGGCTCTTCTCGATGGTTTTTTAGCCTTGGCACCAAAATATTAATGACAATACGTTGAGCAAGGTGATCGGCACTTGACGTTCACTCATGGTCGTAGCACACGACGAAAACTATACCATACGGTTAGTAAGTGATCCAGCTAATACAACCGCTTTCGAATATTCCGGTTTTGATACAAAAATGTAGGTCATTCAATTGGCAGGTAGTCATTACTTTTTGCGTTTTGAATTATCACAAGGAGCTCAAGAGATTAAAAAAGTGGTTATATATGGTGCCATTGAAGATACGTTGCAGGTGATCTGCTTATTTTCCAACCTGCTGCATAGGCGATCAAAGTTTGTTGAGGGTATTTGATATGTCCTTGATTGTTTGAATATGATTTGCTTCCATTTCAGTTCTTAGCATGTCGTTGTCTAATTTTGTCATCGATCAAGAATCAGAAGGATCAAAATTAGTTAATCTGAATTAGAAGAATCATCTTAGGCATTCACAAACGTCTAATGCACTTAGATAAACATATTCGATTTCAAACAGTTGGGACTATAAAGCTAGAATATCCAAAAATTGGAAAATTGGCAGTTTACGTACACGAAAAGTAAGAGGATACAGTTAATTCAGTTGAAACCTTTGAATAGACATTACTTGAACATGTCTAATGGACCAACCAAAATGGTATTTTGAGCTATCAAACATTTTTGTAGAACACTAAATGATCCCACGAACTATAAGATTAGTTAAAACTTGCCCTTACTAGGTGTTTGCTTCAAAAGGCAACTAAGGAGTTTTGAATGGAGTCAAACTTTGAAAAATCTCAAAAGTAGCTGTAAAAAAGCAATTGAGCAGATGACAGAAGCGACTACTCAAACCATAATGGTGCATTGAGTCCTCAAGCAATATTGTAGGTAACTGAATGAACCCGCAAAGCAATAATTGGAATTGAAACAAATGAAAGAGCATTTAAAAGGTAAGGAAGCGACTGGTGAACTGGTGAAAAAGTCATAATAATTTTAATACATCTTTGACACCACTTTGAAGTACAAAATAAGCTGACAATGACAATCAAATATCGACATATCAATATATCACCAATTTTTATGTTAAATCGAACAAGAAATGTCGAATCAATAGGTTGATTTACAGTTAATAAAAATTTTATTGGAAAAATCAAACAAACAAAACAAGTAGGTTGAATAAAGTGTGGTAAAAACATTCGATACCTTCAAATTATCCGGTAGCTCTGTTCTGCCTGCATAACCAGGATTCATAGTTATACAAACGTAACAAGTTGGATTTAATTTTATTTCCGTTCCCTCGAAATTGAATTTAGCTGCGTGTGCTCTAACAGCGGTTATTATTAATAATATCTGTTGAGCTACCACGGATAATACTTCGATGTCTATTCTGTTGAATTCGTCGAAGCAAACCCACGCGCCGCAAGAAGCAAGACCTAAAATTGAATTAAATGAACACAGTTTAAAGATCTTCTATCATTAAAATTTATGCACGTGCTTATTGAATCTCATTAGTGTCCGTTTTTATAAGCCTCGATTTAAACATGTCGTAACTTGTTAAGACTAGTCTCTAATGCTATGAAAAGTATAACTGCTTCACTCTCTTCCAATCTATTTGTCTATTGACAACGCAGTACGCGTCGTTCCTTCTTAAGACATAATTGAAAACAAAAGTTAAAGCAACCGAAGCAGCAGGGAAGATTTTGGTTTAATCATTTTAGTAGTGGAGAATTGACATCGTCCGCCTGTGTGGTATATTAAAGTTACAAGGAAAATACTAGGAAATCAATCTAGTACCAGCACTCGCCGATTATCGGATTCCTTTGGACCCTTTAGAGATACCATAATCGCCATTCAAAATGATTGGGTAGCATCTATAAAAGTTGTCGATAATACCACATGAAACTTCGTTACTTGTGATGAAAAATAGATAAAGTTGATAGTTATAGTTCGGCAATCGTAAGTTGATAGTAGACCTTCTGTAACGAACTGCTCTCACATCGATACAAATACCTAATTTAATGTTACCGTTTCTAATTGTTAACCTTTCTTACTATCTATCTGCGCTCCATGGATTTCTGCAGGCAGTACCAATCGACATTGATGTATGGGTTACATACTAAGTAAGAAACAATAACAGATATGTGTAACTAGAAATAAAGACATACTCACGAAAAAACAGACCAACAAAAAACCAACTGATCACGCGAAAATCTGGACACAGGCCGTGAATTTGACGGGCGCCTGCTACCGTTAATAATAATGGATAAGAAGTACACATCACTGGTAAAGAGCCGTGGAGTGGAGATTCTATGCCCGCTATACCAAATAATACAGCCACCTGGTGTACAGACAGCTCCAGGATGAACGACTTGGCCGGAGCAAGCTTCTGCGAAGGACTCCACCAGATAAACGAATTTTTCTCGCTTGGGAAACATGCTACCATGTTTCAAGCTGTGCTAGAATATCTGCACAAGATCTAGTGAGTGAGTTCACAAGATCCAGCTCGATTAGGCGCGGAGTCACTTGGATAACAAGAATAAAGACAAAGCGGACTCGTTCGCCAGATTGGGATCGGCAAATCTACAAATGGACCCAGAACCCACTCTTGGTGTGACCAAAAGTGTTGCTATCGACGGTCTGCTTGCAAGACAGGCTCTGCAGATATGGATAGAGACATCTAGTATGAGATAAGCTAAGGCACACATAGAGGGACTGCTCTACTTAAATAGACGTGACTTTCTACTGGTTAATTGACACGGTTAACTAAGAAGCCATCTCTACACTATGGACATCATGAGTGACTGGCAGTGCCGTTGGTTCTCACGAAAAGAAAACATAGAATTTTTACTTATAATCAACTAAAATAGCTATAAAGAAGTTAAAAAAAAAGTAGTCCCAAAAATATTGAAAGTAGTGTTAAGAAAGTCTGCTAATAGTTGGTCTATATAGTAAAAATTTTAATACAAACTACAAATTAAGGAAGACAACAGATTTTCTATGGCTATATAAGTTTTTATAGAAACATAAAAGAAAACCATCAAAACTCTAACGAAAAGAAAACATAGACTTTTCTTAAACTGCCAAAAATGTTAGAAGTAGTTTTAAGAATGTCTGCTTACTCCCAGGTTAACTTTTAGAGTTACTCACCTTTGTTTAATAATAATAAAGAATTATTTCAACAACCCAAAATAAACTCAAAAATCGTTAATTACGATATTATGAGCATTAAGTGACAGCAGCAAAGACTAAGTACAAGATGAAGGTGACGCGGGATTTAATAGTTTTACTCATCAATCATTTTCGTACGCTGTCAGTCTTGATTTAAAATAGGGCGTTTCTTTCTCTTTAGAATGGTATTCATAAGTCATTCGAGGCCAAAAATGTAGCAGGTTTACACTCCAAATCGACGATGTATTAAATATTTATCGGTAGCTTAAGTTGTAATTATGCTTCTGGACACTTAACTCCGAGTAGTTATTGCTTTACCTTTAAAAAATTTCCCCATAGCTTTGTAATCTAGTCCATCGGAACAATTGAACACCACACATTGCACTGCCAGAGCTTTAGCCAAATCTTTTGTAGTTTCCGTTTTACCAGTACCAGCTGGTCCTTCCGGGGCTCCATTTAAATGCAAGTGGTAAGCTCCAATAAGAGTTCTATAACACCTATCCGTTAACGGAGTGATTACCAATCGATCCGAATTACCTGAAATAAAAAATTTAAATAAATTCTATCTGAAATAAAAAGAAAACAATGCCCGTCGACTTATCTCGGCGTCTCCTTTCTGTAATGATTTTCGCTTCTCTCTGGTTAAATTGATGATATTTAGAAAAGGACAATGAGTGTGATTGCTTTGTTAGCTCTACAAAGTTTCACTTCAATAAAAACTTACCTAAATATTCGTAAGCGTATTTGACGGTGGCGTTGATGAGTCGTACCAACGCTTCATCGTCTTCCAAATAATATCGCATCTGAGATAACCATTTAAATTCTCTATCGTTGGTAACTCTTTCTTTGAACAGAGAATCAACAACGTCCTTAGCGTGGACGTCTATTACTATCAACGCTTTTATAGTTATCCTCGATAGATTAGTTAATGAAGGATCTCTGATCAGATTAACAATGTCTTGGAGTTGTTCTTTGAGTTCTTCTACAAGAAAATATCGATTTATATCTTCCCACGTGAATATCGATCTTTAATTTTCAAGTATTAATCAATAACGTTTATACAGAAAGTGAATTATAATTTCTCGAGGGTAAATCAAATACAGAGTGTTTAAAAATAGGTGACCTCGTCTATAGAATAGATAGAAAAGTGAAAAATGTTTTTACACTTGCCTCTATTGGAAGAAACTTACCAAATTACCAAGTGGTAATACATTTAAAGCCATTGAACGATGTTGACAAGGAATTGGGTATGTAAGACCAAAAAAAAAATAAGTTATGGTAGGCCAAGATCAACAAGAACCATTAATAAACAAAATATTCTTTCCAAATTCAGTTGATTGCGATACTGCTGCGATGAGAATCTACAAAACGGTATAAACCGTGAAGGCTTACGCTGGACGATTTTTCATGATTTGGGAAGAAGTCTCACTCAATATCAATGTGTAGAATAGCCTCATGCAATTGGTAATAAAGGAACATGAGAGAAGACTGTTTACAATGTACGTCAGTGATAGATGTCGACAAGATTGGCAAAAATCGGTTGTCATTCCGAGAGACATCGATACTGTGCGCTACATGATTGAAGAAAATGAAGAAAATTGGTATGTGACAGGTAACAGATAGATAGATTGCATGAACATTTAGATGCGATATATTCCAGATGTATTCTGCATAATTTGACGTCAACAACTGAATATTTGAAGGAGGAACATCTCGTATTAATGCCGGATTCCCGTATTTATCGCCTGACTTTTTCTTGTTCCCCATTGTCAGACAAAAGATGCATGAACAGCGTTTTTCGTCACCTCAAGACTTTCAGAGCGATATTAGCTTTAGAGTGGAAAAAATGTTTCCAGAATTGTACGTTTCTGCTTTTCTTTTCGTGAAAGACGCCCGATTCAAAGCAACTACCCAAGAACGATTGTGTAGTGCGACGAATTTAAACAAGGCTGTCAGGAAATCAAGAATTACTATAATTTTTTGGAAATAGAGATGAGCCACAATCATTGAATGTGACGAATTTTATGCTCCTTTAGCTCTGATAAAGTCAATGTCATAAACCAAATTCTAGAGGATAATTATAGTCAACACTACATTAACCTCTATACCTTTCGAAGCTGAATCCATCTGCAAAAGTTTGGGCACTAGTAATAAATAAAATAGCAGCCATTAACAACGACAGAGTAGATTCCCCTACTTCAAGATCCACCCTCATAGCAACTTTTGCTGATGATACTGCTGTGCTATAATCTCGCACTGATTCACCAACATCCCACAAGATTAACAATAGTTATAGAGGTCTAGCCTGGAGAAAACATATAATTACAAAACTAGGAATGAAACTCGTCGAATGTAATGGCTTAATGGCCGAAAATAAAAATAGTTTATTGACAACAAAATTGTGCCATATAGAGGATTGCTACTTAAGTTTTGAGATCAAATTAAAACAAATATTTATAGTTGGATATGGCATAATTGCTTTCCAAAATATTCCCCATTAAGATTAATACACTCCTGAATGCATATGAGCATTTTTTCCACTCCGATTGAGGTTCAACCGCTTCTTCAGATGTCAAGAAAACGTTGACCTGGTCATTTATTTTTGATCTACAGAAATAAAAAGAAAAGGATTGTACGGCGGATGATCCATTAATTCGATTTTTTTATTGTTCCCAAACGTTTTTGTTTGATGTGTGAAAACTCTTATAGTCGTGGTGGGTGCGATTAGCTTCACTGAATACTTCTGGCGAACATCTACTGGTTTACCATTCAGAATTGACCGTTTTACGTTGATCTAATGGAAGAAACAGGCGACTATTCCGTTCAAAACAACTTTTGTTGAAATTGGCTACAATACTCAAGATTAAACTGTCTGACGCGCGTTTCGATAACCAAGTTATCGTCTTCAGAGACTGAAGGTGATCTAAAATCTAATGACTTGACTTACTTGTTTTATACTAAATGTTCATACCAATAAACCTTCTCCGGCGAAAATTAATCTCCTAACCTAACATCCTTGACAAAATCTTCACATTCATTCATTGACTACTAAACTATAAAGTGGGCTGTAAGAAGCTGGCCCTTTGACCCTATTTAAGCTACTCTTACATCTAGCGATTTCAATGCTTTCAAATGCATCCAACAGTTATGTTCTATCGTAAGGATAAAATACCAAATTTGGAAAAGATTGGTATATATGAAATTGACTGTGGTGATTGTGACGGAAAGTATATTGGGCAGACTAAGACATTCGTTTTTGTCTGGTTTAAAGAGCACATAACTCAAGTAAAATATGGAGCAACCCGAAAATCATGTATTGCCTATCACTCTCCAGTCTCAATCATGAGGGACTATATACTCTATAGTAGTTAGTAATCAAGGAATGAATGTGAAGATTTTAGTTTACCTTCAGTCTCTGAAGATGATAATTTGTGTTGGTGTAGTGGTGGTGTAAACAGTGTATTCAGTATGACATAGCCAACGGTACAAGAAATTCCCATTCCCATACAAAACCCTCTAGAATAAGACTCAGATTAAAATTCACCACAACTCATCCATCCATTCACATCAAACGTTTATTCCTTATTAGACAAATTGCAGAGTCTTAGATTTTTACGATCAGACGACGAATATGCGATTGCCCGCCTGGATATCACGAAATTACTATTGTTTCTCTGTCTTGTCAATCTTGATATACTTTAGGCAAACCAGCAAGTGTTAATCCCTTAACGATTAAAATCCAGTTAAACATACAAGTGTAATGTTTGAACGTGGTAAAAGAATTTTGATTTAATGATTCAAAAGTATACATCCAACTTACCTAAAAATGTTTTAACATTCATATCTTCTTCTCTATTTAACGCCAAATGTACCTTATGTGTCCAATGCATTTGAGACACACATAATACCACTTGCCCTGGCCATTTTTGTACCCATTGGGTTCTCGCTAACACGAAATAGTTTTTGAAACTTCTCAGAATTTGATCTCTCATCGATATAATCATCTGTTCTTCTACTAGAACCAACCATTTTTCAACACTACCTCCAGCGTCTTTAGTATTAACGATACTTTTAAAATTGACTTTCTCTTCTTCTTGACTGTACATCGCCAAAATTTCCAAGTTTTCGTTAAACTGTAATCTATTGATGGCTTCGAAACATTTCTTTAGATGCGGTTGAACTCTAAGAGGATCTTTAGTTTCGGAAAGTATTTCCAACATCTCGTCGTTAGATAAGAAAAAGAATCTTGGGAAAAACAATCTTTTTCTCTCGAGATAATTAGTGACACCGTCGTTGATTTTGTCGAGGAGTTCGATGCAGTGTTGCATTGTTTCTAATACTCCAGGAGCTCCAGCTGTTTCATAAACTCTCGGATCTCTGGTCACCACATCCATATATCTTTTATAAGTATCGTTTACCTGGAAATTGAGCAAAAAATTACTCTGCTCGACAGTGGTTTTGTTCACAATTCCTATTATGGTAGCAATTGTCTAAAATTTACTCTCGTTTGTTTAATATCAAGTTTGTTTTGAAAAATTGAGGAACCACGAATAAAATAGAAACTTTTTTTATGTTTTACGCGGCTTCTTCTGTATGCATCGTCTTTGGTGCTTATTCGCTTTGTTTAAACTTAGCAAACCCCTTCTCAATGGTGCATTTTCCTAGCGCAACATGCATCTCTATCAAATGACACCAACTCAAGAGCTCATGAACGATGATTTCGATAAGAGAACGTATTTTTATGAATAAATGATTCGATTAAATAATGTTTTATTTTGTGATTAGAGTACATTTACACTTCACGGTCTTGTTGATTGTCAAAAATTCCGCTTTTGTCTAATGATAATCGTCACTGGATGAAAGAACATACGGCTATATTTGAAAGGCCCCAATTTCATTGATGGCAACTGAAATGGAGATAAATACTTAGAACTGCTTCAAATGTCGTGCCAACTTATATCCTGATCCAGCAAACCTGCGAATACAATATGGTTCGAGCAAGATGAAACACCGCTTCATTACTAAATCAACGTCCGGCAGTATCTTAACGAAATTCCTCTAAATCGGTGGTTAGAGACACCCGGATAAATAGAAAAGCCACACGATCTTCTAATCTGACGCCATCAGACTTTTTTTGTAGGGATTTGCCAAAAATATTAAAAGCTCTGGTTAGATCATTCACGTCTGAGATTAGAATTTTTACATCCTCATTAATGTTTTTTTTACATTATTAAGAAATAATTTGGGAAATAAAATACTTTTCTTTTTTTTAGGTCAATTTTTGTATCAAACCTGAAAACACTTAATATTTCCGAAACAGTTGCAGAAAGGTATAGAACATTGAGCATTAATTCTATTTAGAATTTTCAGAGAACTCAAAATAATACATTTGAAACTGTTTAAGTATTTTTCTCAACACTCTCTCATTGTTTATTAACGAATTTATTCTATTTGACTATTTCACAACGTATAAGTGGGTTGCTACTTAAGTTTTGAGATAGAAAAATAAAAAAAATATATTCATTATTGGATATGTCTTTATATTTTTCAAAATATTTTCCATTAAGATCAATTCCCATACTTTTGTATACGTTCGAACCAATTGTCAAAGCATTTTTTCCATTCCCATTGAGGTACCTCCACATGTGATTTGAATGCGGGAATAATAAGAAAAATAAGAAATCATTGGGTGCCAATCAAGGCAGGCGGATGATCCATCAATTCGATGTTTTGACTGTTCAAAAACGTTATTGTTTGAACTAATGTGTGTGAACTCACATTGTCGTGGTTTTTCGCAATTGATTTTCCTGGTGCTGGAATTGACTGTTCTACGTTGCTCTCAAGGAACGGTGAAGACATGTCGAGACAGCCAATTTTGGATGACCATCACAAAATTCATCCAGCTGCAAAGTCCAAGCACGATTGAATCCGTAAAACCAGGCTCAAGATGGTGCTTAGTCACATCGAAGTCGAAGCGAGTCATAAAAAATAATCGATTTAATTCAATTTTTTGACCAAAGGGTATGTTTCAAGTATCTGTAAACAACTCAAATAGCACTCGTATGACTACACGTTCTGTGTACGTCACGTACATCAGTGTTGCCATATCTCGAAGCTGAAGTAGCAGCCCTCGTATTAGAATTAATATTTAGTAAATGACAACATATCAAGATTTACTTGTAACTACTTAAATATTTTCAAAAAATAAGATCTCAGCTGATCTGCAGTATGAGGGGTCTGAGAGTGGAGATCACGTAATGTTCATAAGCACGCAAAACGTGCGCAGATACCTAATCATGACTGATTAAATAAATGTTATAATATCAAGATCCTAATTGTTCAAAATATGAATTCTTAAAGATAAGAGCACTTTTAATAGTTTCATGAAAGGTGAAAACTAACCTCTTTAAATAAATTTCCTTCTTCCGGCATTTGCGCCACAATATCCTTCGAAGAAAAAATGGGTAACAAATAAAGCCATTGACTTTGCACTTTTCCCCATACATCTAAAGTACTATTAATTCTAACAAGTCGATCGTAAAAAGTTCGAACTTCAGTTTCGTATGGCTTGACGAAAATCGATCCACGCATAGTTAAAGCTTTCAATATGTGATCGTCCAAAATAATTTGGATATCATCCAAAGCCGTCAATATATTTATGTTAGTTTCTTTGAATTGTCCTATTTTAAATAAGATTTCTTGCCATTCGGCTTGTATCTTTTGAAGGTTTCTATATAGTTCACGTTCTTTCGTTGCTCCCGAACTGATTACATCGTATTTATCAAGATCCCCTTCCAAACCTACCATGAAAATTTATTAGCGAAAGTATAATGATATTTATAATCTGTCTAAAGTCAATTTGAATCGATATATTTTTAATAACGTGAATATTAGTATACCAAATATAATGAAGACACATGGAATGTACGAGAAAATATGTATTCGAGTGGTTTAACCGTTTGAAATGACCCACGGCCATCTACAAAGAGGAAATCAGACATGATTGAGCTAGATGGCAACTGACTCTTCGATTAATGACGAAAGAATTGAAAATTAGCGAGGACACGGTTTGCAAAATCGTGCATGAATATTTAGTTAAAAGAAAGATCTGTTCCTATAATAAATGGAAGCCGCTGAATATTTCTTTACCATCATAGAGTATAACACATGATGATACCTATGATGAAATGGTCTATCAGGAATTCGTTCCTGTGGGTCCAGCCGTAAACGTCACTCACAGTTTTAAAATGGCTGCTTCGACTACAGTTTATTAGAACTGGGTAATGGGTCCAGTTGCACAATAACACGCCTGTTTACTTTGCAACCAACATACGCCAATTCCTAGCTCAGCTTGACGTAAATTTTTTTTATGTTAAAAACAAACCGTATGGAGATGTCTGTGGATATTGATATTGAGCTTCTGTAGGTTGTCGTGTTCGGGAAAGACTTGCCTTGGTAGTTTGCAGGTCAGCGACGTTTAATCTATGCTCTAAGCTGTCCAAGTTTCTGATCAGCTCTGGGCCTATAAATCGGATTGCTTTCTTCTGTATGGAGTCCAACATCCTTAGGTTAAGCTTGGGAGCCGAGTTCCGAATGTGCGAGCAATACTACAAAGACGGACCGATATGAGCCTTGTAGAAGCTGTTGCGGAGTATATAACTCTTTGGTCGCAAAAAGGGCTTCAAGATTTTGTGAAGCTGCCTTGACTAATTCGGCCACGAGCCATACCAAGACATATTGCTTTCGATCTCAACATCCAACGCGTGAATTTGTGATGATGGTGATATTTTATATCCATACAAAACCAAAGCCTTCTGACTAAAAACAGCAGTTTGGGTCTTTGCTGCATTAAATTTAATGATATTGCTTCCACGTCACTCTACAATATTTTCAAGATCGGTATTGATGGTTGAGATCTGTTGCCGTCTACAGATTTGGGTGTTAGCCTAGTTTATTGTGGCGGTTGATTTGAACGACGTCTTCAGGGTGCTATCGTTGCAAAAACTATAGATTAAGTTTAGTTTTGTCGATTAAATCGTTAATGTGAAGGAGAAAAAAAGTAGTACACCCCTGACCTGGTTCCTGTGCACTTCTTTATGTTTCCCCTCATGTAGGAGGTCCTAAGAGGGACACGTTTTGCGAACGTATTGAACCTCCAAATACATTTGATATCCTTTCTGCGATCGATTCCGAAAAAGGCATTTTCTGACAATTTTCAGAAGCATATTGTCAAAAGTGTTTTATGTACAATGATCAATAAAGGTAATTCAATTGTATCTTTTGTTCTATTTCATTCATCTAGCTTTACAGACAGACCTCATAATCGACTTCATTATCAACAATATTTTACCAGTAAGCAAAAAGGAATAAAATATCTCGGGATGGCATGTTGGACATTTTTTTCCTACTAAGAAAATGTTGTAGCGATTGTTGTAGACGCTCAGAAGTACTTTAGTAATTGACAATCTCGCATAAACCAGGCTTTATATAAAATAATTAAGATATATTAGTAGTCGGAAAGTAATGTTGTGTCTGCGCACGTCAATATTAGATTGTAACTTGCCATTGTGTACTTCTAAATAGTGTTAAAAACATTACTTTCCGGTTCCCATTTGTATATAACAAGCTTACCCATCTGAGTCAATTTGAATAAGGTAGTACCGGCGTTAGGGGTGAGATCGAAACCAGCCAAAGCAGACATTTCCTTCCAATGCCTTTTCATTAAAGCGTCATTACACATGATCCGCATCATCGTCATCGCCGGTCTAAAATCTTTGATAGCTTGTATCGCTTGCGCGGTTAATCTCAACGGAGAAGGCCACGCGTTCGTATCGGGATCATCGACTGAACCGAAAAACCGCAATTCATCGTCATTCGAGGAAATCCTAAAATACTTATCTATAGTAACAGTATACTTTTTTTAACCAATTGCTTTTAATATTTTTATTACACAGTTTATTCACGTTTGAAATCAGTCAATAGTCACTATGAACTAAATCCGTAAAGAGGGTGGATGTGGAAACAATCCTAGTTGTGCATAGTATAATTAAAAACTCTATGGGCTGACAAACCTTCATCTGACATCAACTGTTTGACGATTTCGTAAATTTACTCACGTCTATAAGGTTTCAAAAGATTTAATTCCTTGCTAGACTTGCTTTTGTGACCAAAATGTGATTGGATTCGCCAGATCGAGATAAGAAAAACCACCAATAGGTTCAGAATCCATTTTTATTTCATCTTTCGATAGTAAAACAATCTCACACCTAGCGTAAGGCAAGCTAAGTCATACTGTCTTACCAATTAAATTAACCACTTGAATGGAGGCCAAATTCGACTAGTGGCTAACCTTGCAACCGAATCTAAGAGGCCTTTTTAAGTTGGACGATCTGTTAGAAGAAAAAACAGAAGACCATGTCGTCAATGAGTGTCCAGTACTCACAGCGAGCTTCAAACTTATGAACAGAACTTACAGTTTATCCAAGGTTCAAGGCAAGGTGTCTTCAAGGGAAACCTCGGTGGTTTTAATCGCCCGCTAACCTAACTTTTGACAATAATTTACTATAAAATCAGTAATTCAATACAGTACTCTGCGCTCGTTATTTTAAAACATTGTTGTAATATTTAATTCCAATGTGATTACCTCTCATTTTCTACAATTTTATTAATGAACTTCTTCTAAATATAAATGGTTTTTCAATATACCCAAACTTGTAATTGTATTCACTCTGTTGTCACATCAATAAATTCGAAACTTACCTACATTTCAATCTATACGCTTTCTGTATTTTTAATAACTCTTTCATGTAATCTTCTATAACATTTTCGGTGACCGAGAAATCTAAAAATTCAAAAGGACCATATAAACAGACATCTATGTGCCGTTGTATATCCATGCACATCTTTATCAAATGAAAAAAAGGATATACGAATTTTTCAACATCTTCTATTTGCTTAAACGGCGCCACATTGAATCCAAGCACTCGTTGCTCTTTGTTTATCCATATAATCTTCGAACGAAGCTCTTTGATCTTAACCAAATGACATTTGATTTTGAATACATAATCTCTGCATCTAAAAATATTGATATTTTGATATTTTCCAAGTAGCGAAATCTATTGGAAAGAACTATACGATTGAATCTACTTCTGTTTGAATGGTTTGAAAATATCATCACACAGAGGCGTACTCTTATACGTTTTCTCAATACTTCAGAGCTTCCAAGCAATTCATATTCATCGTAGAATCAATGTTTTCGCAATTGCTATCCGAGTTTCAACTTCCTCGTCGCAATCTCATTTTTCATTTAACATAAATCCAAGGTATTTAAATTTATTGACTCTATGTTATTTTCATTGGAGTAAGGTATAAAATACTGGATACTCTATTTTTGAAAAATTATTACCTACTCATGCTTTATATCAATACAAAATTTACAAGTCTGGTATATGCCAAGTTTTGTATTGTAAATGTATGAAGAATCAGGTATCAAAGACTAGATACCTCTCGATGAGCTCAAATTTCTAACGAAAATTTCTAAATTAATAATAAGAAAAAACCTGTCCTTATAGAAATTCTTATATCGAATGTTTCAGAAGCTAATTCTTCTTTTTTATCATTGATGGCAAGCTCTTACCTATTATAATCATCCATATCATCCAAAATTTTTAACAAAGGCAGTAATATGATAGTCTCGGCGTTGACATAAGCAATTGTTTTCTGTAATCGTTCTTCGGCTTCGAATTTTAACTGTTCATACATAAATGAATATTGTTCGAGGATCGTTTCAATATTTTGAAGCCATAGGACCGTTGTAGTATTTAAATCCATATGGTCTTTATTAATAGTTCCAAATTCCATCAGCTGTGTCAGATCGTACAGCATTTTCTGTATTCTCTCTCTTAATTCCAGCAATAATTCGGTTTTCACCCAAACCATATATTGTCCTGGAATGGTTAAATATATAACTTACAAATAATCAAAGAATTAGTTCAAATATTTAAAACATTGATTTTTTTAAAACAGAAATATTAATACCATTTGATTAAGAATACAAGAAAAAATTCAAGTGACAAATTAAAGTAACAAAATCAATTTGGAAAGCAATTTTGAAAATATCAAATTTTCGTTTTTTTGCTGTTATAACAATTTAATCATCCCACATTTATGTTCGAAAGCACGTAACTTGAAAAAAATTAGTTTTAGACGGAAATTTCATCACCAATCACCTACGAAGAAAAGAATATTTCTTTTTGCAAAATTTCCATCTCCAAAGGTTTTATTAGTCCATGAGGTATGTTTTTGAAAAGCAGCAGGTGGTTTTGTTCACTTTTCTAGTGTTAACTCTTTTGAAACACATGTCTGATTGATAGATAGATTACCAAGACGAATATAAAGAAAAACTCATCAATTAAGAAGTTCTAAGCTAGAAGGTCAAACAATAAAAATGAATATAATGCAAACAACAATGAAGAACAATTTAATCTCCAAAGATTACCAAGACAAATATAAAGAGAAGCTCATCAATTAAGAAGAAGAAGAACTAACTATATCCAAAGACTTCTGCTCATTTCATGAAAGCGTTATTTTTCGAATAATATTATGAGACCAATTTTTTATTTACTTTTTGATTTATTATTCGTTTATGATTTGTTCGATAATAAATTGAAATCTGGCAGAAAAATTGCCTTCATCAACGCCACTACTTTTCTTCGAGGATGCGTGTACCTAGAAAACCTCAAGGAGAAGTCCGATCAGTGCTCGACGGGCATGCTTCTCATGTAAATTCAGTCGAAATGTTGTAGTTTGCAAAATCTAATTGCATCATCATATTATGCTTACCAGCTGTATCACATATCTTATTCAGCCTTTAAACAGAAGCTTTTTTTATACCGTTGAAAACGTGTCGATTATGGCTTAGAAATAATGTTGGACACCGTAGTACCAGATACCAATTTTGTGAGATGCGTGAGTGTAAGCTGAGGAAAGACAACTACTTTATAAAATTGATGAAAAAACCTCTCCGGCAATAAACATACCAAATAATAACGCGCAACCATCAGCGCTTAAAATCATTAATAACAAAATATTGTCAATCTGTTCCAAAAAAAATATGCTGCTAGAAAACGAGCTAAACAAGTAGCGACTATTTTAACTTTTTGGAGTTTACTCCTTAAGAATCGATTTGCATATATAAGGGGCCCGGTATGAGAAAAATGTGAGGAGTAAAATCTATCGATGAATGACCTCGTTACGTTTTTGGTGCGCACCCTATGATGCGCAACTTTCTAATTTGTCAGTGTCGACATACTTATATTGCTGTTTTTATTATAAATATCAATAATTAATATTGTTATTGTAAAGGTTTAATTTTTATCATTGTGTTCCGCTAAAGTGAACTGAAAATATTTTCAAATAACTATGGCAGAAAGAGGTGTAGATGATATTGCCGGAACATCTAACAAACACGTGGTTGCAAGGTACGTTATAATTCATGTATTATATGTATGAGCATGTGCAATTTGTATTTATTAAATATTTTAATAATTATCGATGTACTTCATATAAATATATATTTGAAAACAACACATAAAATTAGATAATCAACCCAATATGAATTATCGAGATTATTGACTATTGTAAAAAGTTTAATGTAAAATATTTCGTCGATTAGTTATAATAAATGTATGTGAAATGAATAAATTGAATAAATATATATTTATATATGTATATTATATTCATTAATTAACAAATTTACCCTTTTATACATTATCAATCTTTTTTAAGTTAAATAAACTCTTTTTTCGTCTGGTTAGACTATCGAACTTAAGGAGTAAACTCCAGTCGTGCGTCGGAGCTGACACACACAAATTTTCCAGAGTATCTGGAAAATCGCAAAGAAAAGGAGAGAAAGGCCCGATATAAATAAAAAAAACTTCAAAGAAAAATAAAAAGATTTTAAGATAATAAAGAGAAGAAAAACGCAATTTTCAAACAGCTAAGATGAAAAGGTAATTTTATTGAAAGAGAAACTGAGGATTCTGATGAAAGTTTGTACGTCGGGTGTGTGAAGACTATATACAGACTAAAAGGAAGATAAAATGGATTAAATAAATATACTTCAACATGTTGTTACACGAAGACCGTACATTTTAGAGCGACTTCTGTCAAAAGTGTGGAAAACTTGACAATAAAAGCAAAAAAACACTTAAGCATTGAGTATACCTAATTAATTTCACAATGGCCATCACCTTGCCACTAATTTTCAACTTGTTCCTTTTTAAAATTTATCCCTTGTTTTTCATTAAAATTGACCAAATTATGACATACTACAAGGGTGGCTCAAATATAAACTGAAATTTTGCAAAATAAATTTAAATTATCAAGTTACAGAACTGAAATTTTTGACATTTTTTCTAAATAGTTTCCCTAACACTCCGCCAACTGTCGCTGGTGATGATCATCAGCATCGGAAGCTTTCGGATGCCTTTTTCGTAAAAATCACACGACATGTCATGTAACCATTCGCACACGAAGAAATCTCTCTCTTTCAATGGACTAAATAAATAATAGTCGCATGGCTACAAATCGAAACTGTTAGGAGGGTTTTTCCAGTGTTTCCCAACCCAATTCGTTCGTTTCCATCGCAAACCGAGCTGTGCGTGGTTTGACGTTGTCTTGCAGCAATATCACACTATCGATTGGAATATGTCGTTTTGCTATGTAGACAGTTTTATCAGGATTTTACAATAATAGTGCACGTTCACAATTCGTCTCAAGTACCAAAATACGATACAGAACACCTTCCTCGCTGATAGTGTAACCTTCGCTTTAAATGGTGCGCCTTCGTCTGTCTTCCTCCACCCCAGAGTCGCGCGTTAACTCTCCGGAATATAGTAGTGTACCCAAGTCTCGTCTATTGTGAATATTCTGCAGGAGACGCGTGAAAACCAGCGTGTGAATTTCTGCTCAGAATTCAGAAGTCATCTGGCTAAAATTGTGCCATATCGCGTACAGTACCGCCTCGGTCTTCCAAATTGAGTTTTTCTACAGTGCTGGCGTTCTCATCGGTCACACTCCTCAAATATTCCTGACCTGCGAGCATTTCATTCTTAGGTACTACCCAGTAACACTGGTTATTTCAATACTGATATCTCCCATTCCAAGCCGTCCAAATGACCTTCAAGCCCGCCAAGTGATTAGTACTATCGAATCAAACATCTCCGCTGCCAAAGAAACTCTTCTCATACCCTGGCTCCTCGCATTAAAACTCAAAGGGAAACTCCCCTATATGCCATTTTAGCTGCTAGCAACAGCACAAGGAGACCTCTCTGAGATATACCTCAACTTCTTAGACAATTCTCCCATAACCATTAGATAGAACCCTACTCTCACAGTTCTTCAATCGTCGGTGCTTCAGATTTTCTGTAATCTGGTGAACCTCAGCTGTATCCGCCCACATCCTAACCACTAATTTTCTCAAACAACCTTTTTTAGACTGGAGCTTACTTTTCTTCTTCTTCAAACCCCGTCTAGTCAGTCTGAAGCAAACCTATCACCACAACCCCCGCTCTGCAGAGAAGCAATTCTATCAGGGCCAATTCCAATGAACCTTCCTCTCCATAAAAAATTTCCTCCTCCCACCTAAAATATACCCAACGAATCTCTCTTTTTTTTACTCTATATACATACCTTGAGCAATGAGTTCTTCGCTGTTATGTAATTTGCGTAACGCATCTTGTCTGATATTTTCGAAAGCCAGACAAATATTTTCGTTTTCATTTATATGTATCTCGCATATTTTATTAAAAATATCTTCGATGATAATCGATAATGATTCTTTCATAGATGCCACGTATTCCGATAATACCAATTGACCTATACCGAAATATTCACTCCCCAACATCGAACTAGCCTTGGATATATAATTTCTGAAATGGCGTATCTGCAAACATCCGGTTTCGAAAACTTTCTCATTTTCTTCTTCCATATTAAAATCCAAAAACATTTCCTTAAAATCTTCGACTATATTACGAAGATATTCGTCTATAGGTATAAACATAGCAATTATATTATCCCCCAACTGATTTAAAGATTCTTCGTAAAATTCGTCGGTAATATTCAAATGTGTCAATTTATCCGGATAATTTTTTATTTTCAGTACCTCAAGAACGGGAAAATTGGTACCCAAATCGACTAATTTCGAAATAAAAAGACTATATAGTAAAATGATGTCCTGTTGATTGGGATGCATGTACAAATTTTTGCTATATTTCAAAGATAACTGTAGATACGGTATCAAATTTTCGTCTTTAGTTACTTCTATGATATGTTTTATTGTATTTTGGATAAGTAAACTCATATAAACCGAAACGAGTCCTGTACAAACTTTAAGAAGATGTTTGTAATTATCTTGATCCAATTTACTATTATCCGATTCGACTATTTGACAAACTTTATCGTAAAATTTTAATAAAAGGTTCTCAGAATCTCCAACTAAATGATTAAATATATCGTCCAGCTCTTCTAAAGTATGCGGTTTCACCCTAAAATTACCGAGATTGAACAATATTTCAGGTAGATTTGAACAGACGATGAAAATCTTTTTCACTAGCGGATGTTGTAGCAAGTATTTTGTTCGAAATTGTTTTCTCGTCCAAAGGTAAATCGAATAATTTGGTGTTTTTCCAAGATATTTGTAAGGTTCTAGAACAATTCTTTTTATATCAGGATCGATCGGCTTCGATTTCAAGTTCACCTGAAAATTAACAATTACTACGATACGGATATTAACCATACATCACATTAAATCAATCGATTCGTACGTGCCTAGACAAGCGAATGAGATAGAAGGTATTTTATACAAGACTCTACATCGAAGTGTTCTGCATCCTTCAAGGTACTTAAACCTTTTAGCGAAATGCTTTGCTGTTTCCATGGCTTGCTCGCAGAATCTGCAGTTGCCGTCCTCTACCATGCCCATCGGCTTAAGGTGGTATGTAACGGTGCAGTAACCTATCAGAAGACCGGCCACTAGTTTCATGTCGTTTCTGGTCATCTTGAAAAGCTCTTCAAACTTCTCAGCTGATATGAGTATAAGTCTTCTGGATTATCTTAGTGTTTCTCCATTAAGACTTCATCTGATTCTTTAGCCATTCCTTCAGTTTGTTATTGACGTGGCATCTCGTGAGACCACAGTAGCTTTCATATCAATAGCTTTCAGGACTTTCATGATTCATGAACTTGATTATCTGGAAGAATGTATAATTATGCGCGTGCTAGAGACGTTTCTATCTAAACACTCCTGAGCACATGATGTTCCTAGAGGTACGGACAGCTTGCATTTTGGTCTAGAAATTCCCAGTCCAGCTTCGAACTGTCTGTGTACCAGAAAGATACATTTCAAGGTTTCGGAAGATTTTTGTTAACCCATGATTGGAGGTTGTTAATTACCACTTCGTTATACATTTGGTCCATTGGTTTATCACGGCATTCTAGCTTTATTAGTTCTAGAATCCTTAAACGACTATCAGATTTTCTAGCTTCAGTTTTACAGTCTGGATTAGCCTCTGGGCGTCGCTAAATGCCTCTTTCTTCACTATGGGGCAGGTTCATTAGCGCTATAGTAGGGCAGGTTGCGATTACCCCTTCAATACCTAGACAGCTTAGCCTTTGAATCTTGTTTTTCTCTGAACTGCTCTTTGTGCAGTTTTTGACCACCAAACGAGCGCTACCGTATGGGATCGTGGGTTTGATGACTATCTAGTATATTCAGAATACCATTTTAGGCTCCCCATGTCTTGCCACCAAGCTTGTGACAAATCCATATAGCCGCGGGTACTTTTGCAATAACCTACTCGACGTGCTTGTTCTAAGTAAGTGTTTAATCCAGGATGACTCCTTGATAGTATTTTGCTTAATTTGAAATCATTAATACAGTTCCACAATGGATAGCTGTGCTTATATTCGTCTTCCTTCTCCTTGTAAATGGTACCAGTGATATTTTACTGGATTTGATCGAGAGTTGTTCTTAATCACTCCAGTTTTAGATTGTGTTGAGGACCGTTTGCATCAAGGCACAGATTATACCTTTATGCTTGCCCTAGACCGTAGCGCCATCTCTTTGTTGGGAACAATCGAATATTCTATGCGCTTCGAGTCTCGACTAGAATCTTCTTTATCGATATAAAAGGTGTGCGTCGACACGACGTTGGTCAGTTGAGTCGAGTGATCGGAGAAAGATTTTATTTGTACTACTTCAGTGATATTATGGATTTGTTTTCGCCTGCGATATCCATAATTTTGTTATTGTAATTTGATACTGAATGCAGAGTATTTCGACACTATAGTGCGAAACGAATCCAGATATGCATTGTTCCAAGCAATCCTACAAGTCAAAAGATTTGGAAACTAATAAGGAAACGAACGTTCAGGATTAAGAAATCTGTCGCTTCTGACAGAATAAAGATTGCCTTGATGATCGCCAATATTCATCACGAGTGGGCACCACAAGGAAAAGGAGATAAAGAGGAATTGCTACAAAAAAGAGAGTTCTCTACTAAAAAGCACGTAGTAATCTATTTTCCAGATTTACTTACACCAGCCAAATGAGTAATTCTTATGAAGTCTTCTTTTGCTTCTTCCATTATTTTCGGTATAACCCATGGGAATTTTTTTTCCAGACCTCTAGCGGCAACTTTATTTGTGATACAACGCCCTTGAAATATGGACATAGGAGTAGAAGGGCACAATTCCGCCTTGGCTCTAATTTTTTTATGGGAATCGTCCATTCGGGGAACTTGAGGGTATAATGGCGTAAGACGATGTTTGAACTCTTTCATTTTCTCCTCTTTCACAAACTCTGCCTGAAAATAAAATTACAATATACAATATCAGATATGGATGAAAGAGAGGCTTTGTTTTAGTTAAATTGGGATATATTTGGTGTAACATGACCCTGATATAGGAGTGTTTCCCTATGCACGGCTTGAGTTGGGATGTTTCCCGCCATGAAAGATGAAGTTTCAATTTGATCCTCACGCCAGATGCAAATTACGCTTTATAATTCCTTGGGTTCAAAAAAGTTCCCAACTGTGTGAGGTTTATGGGAAAAAGTGTGTGAGTACAGCATGTGCGCAAATGGAAGACAGACATACAGTCAACCAGTGATTGTAAAAGTCGAAGACCGCCTAAAAGCATGCCAAGGTTTGTGTAAGCTGGGTGTCGAAAATGCTGACGAAGACAACACGAATTTCTTCATGCCTACGAAGCCGATGGCGAGAAATTTCTGGTTACTGTTGTTACTGGGGACAAGACCTGGGTCCACTAACTGCTAACGGAATCAAAAAAGCAATCCAAGCTAGCCGAAGTAGAAGAAGTAAATTCTATCTGCCGGCAAAGTAATACCAAGTGTCTTTTGTGACAAGAAAGGATTGTTGTTGTGCAAATTCCTGTCTACGGGCACAACAATTAATACGGATCGCAACTTAAGACGCTGAAGAACCTTCGGCGCGCGATTCAAAATAAGAGTAGAGGCAGGCTCACAATTGGAGAGCGTATCTATCAGGACAAACGAAAACAAATACTTGGGGGAGACGCAAATCAACCGTTGAAGAACTGAAAGAAGAGGTTTTCCGCTATCTGCGTGACGTTGCCGTAGACTTAGGCATAAATGTTATTGGTTGAAAATAAAGGCAATTTTAATTTTTCAAAATATATATTATTCAATGCCAGTAATAATGTTTTTCATTGTGAAAATTCTTATTTTACGGACCTCATAGTTTAATTTTAATTTTGGAGGGAAAACTCCATTAGCTTTCTTTCTATAACTAACACACTTATATCATTGTTGAGCAGAAATTATGCGTCCAACTCCTTTAGTTAGCGTCCTACTTTAATTTAAAAAAAAATTGAGTGAAAAATATAATGATTTTCAAAATTTTACATATCTAGACTTATGATAACAAAATAATTTATGTTTTACTTGAAATTGAAGCAGCTTTTCCCTCTTTTTCTTATTAATTTTGAACTTATTCATAAGTTCTTCTGAAAGTTGTGTGGCAATTAGTTCTTCTAAAATTTGCGGTTGACGTAAGTCTTTTTCTGTGAAATTGCATGGTTTTTTCCTACGATTCGTATTTTTGTCCGTATTACTCGTTTTCTTTCTAAACATTATAATATATTAATAATAAATTATGTGAAAATTATTAATTATTGACATTAAAATAACTTCACTGTCAATTAACTGTCAATCAGAGGTAAAATAATCAAAAAAAAAAGAAATCTACTATTATAGAACGTTGCAGACAATTTTTTATTCGATTCTATGTTTCAAATTACAAAATTCTTTAACCAATCGATTAGTGTCGACAAAATATTCATGCAAAAAACAAAACATTATTGCAGTGTAGTACCAGGGAGAGAGAAGAGCTGCCGGATTGAGTTGGCCAAACAAATGCAGTCAATGCAGAACGCTCTTTAGAATTCAGACAAGCGCTGTATTGAGTAATCTAATGAATTATCAAAAACAGCTTATGCCCATTTAAAAATGACCACCGTGGGGTAAATAAATGCTTTTTCCGTAAGTTTCCAAAGACCCTGCCACAAGGCATGGGACGGTCTGCTTTCTACAATTCCACACAATCCAATTTTCTGCTGTCACAAATTACAACAAGAGTGTGGCCATCATATGAAAGCTTCCATCTTTCAAATATTGCCAAAAACAACGATCATACTAAATCCAATTAATATTTCTTTAATCTTTTGAATTGGTATATTGCTCGGGTTTAATTTTTTTGGTTCGTTACTAATGTTTCACAATTTCTTAACTTAAGAACCTACTCAGTTGGTAACCATATTCATGTTAATTTTTAATTTAGTTAAGTTGGCAGGCGATAAGCATTTTTTGATATGTACACGCGACAGCGAAAAAGCGAAATGGCGACAGGCAAACGTACTCCAATTTGTAATCTCAAGAGCTGTTAAGTATTGAGCAACAATCCAACGAATTTACATTGTTTATTTTTATATTGCTTGCTTACATTTCACTATAAAGTGGAGTAATTTCGTGTAATTTGTGACGTTAGAAGACAGTCTTACAGATTTGGTTAAGTAGACCTTACTACCTTACTATGCTTCGTGGAAGAGTCCTTACTACGTTTCTGTATGGTTTGTAATGTTACTTGTTGGATTTTAGATCTTATGAATAATAAGATCCCAGGTTTATTGCAAAAGGACTTCTTAAGAGTTGCTACTTGAGGAAGTGTAAAATTTCCTCTCGGAAACATGGCTCTGTTAGGTTTTTTGTTTTCGACTATACAGTGTAGATAAGCGGCAAAAATAATCTGAAAAGCAAGTATATTGGAAAATTGTGAGAAATGAATAATATTCTGACTAAAGCTTTTTTCATCTAAGGAAAATATCGACATTATATGAAATTACTGTGTTCCTGTTGAACTAAAACCACCTTCCCCACGTTCGGTGTCAGTTAATTCCTCTAACTCGAGGTAGAAGATCCTCTCACAAATCAACTGAGCAATACTATCGCCACTTTTAACTCCGAACTCTTTATCTGAATGATTAAATAAAACATCTTTCAAAACACCCCGGTAATCTTCATCTATAACTCCACCCCCACATATATGAAGTTCTTAACAGCTAACCCCGATCTCGGGGTGATTTTTCCACTACAACCTTTAGATAATTCGATTTTTAACCCAGTGTCTACTAAGGCTTTACCCCTGGCAGGTACAACGACGTCGTACGCACTTTTTAGATCATACCCAGCGGCTTTTATAGGCCCTTTAATTGGTGGATAAGCTTCCTCAACTACTTTAGTGTATTTTAAAGAAATTTTATTACCGATTGATTTTTGATGTTATGTTTTGATTATTCTAAAACTACCTCACTACTCAAAAGGACGCTAAGAGCTCTTGTAGACGTCCGTCTTTTTCACCGGAGAACGGACCGTCAATAAACGGCTATACTTGTATACATATATTTTTTTACCGGATGGATGTTACCTGGGACTGCCGTTTTACATGCGCTAGTTAATGGTTTTGAACTGGTAGTCAGACATTACGCACGTGTGAAATTAATAATAAAAAAACTCGTATTGGCCTACTATTTGTACAAGAAGAAACAAATAGAAATAGAAAAACGTAAAAGATCATTGCGGGTGCATCCTATATTATTGGAAAGGGAAGAATATGGTGCAATTCATACACTTTTCAGGCACTTGGAAGAAGATGAAACTGAATTTTAAAATTACTTTCTGATAAAGGAAGAAACCTTTCAACTTTTATTAACAGTAATATATAATAAAATAACACAAAACAGGCAATATATTCGGCAGCGTCAACACGCACCTATACAATGTAGTGGATGACCGCACTTTCTTACGCTATGTCCACGGGTGCTGTGGTGCGATAAAACGCGATTTTAAACATAGGTGACAAATTATAGCACGTCGGATTAGTCCAACAAAGATGGCTACGACAACGCGTTCGATATTATTTATAGAAAACAGTTTATTGAAACTGAGATTATTACGGAAGCTGAAAAAAAGGCGTGAAAATAGAAAGACTACTCATACAATCTATAGAAATAGGGTAGTTTACAGTGAATTTGACCATCTAAATCGTGAGTTACGAGTAGATGAAAGTGCTTTTCGCCAGTACATCAGAATAGCAATAAAAACATTTGATTATATTATTGAAAAAATACGCAGTGTCTGTTATCATTGCACAACGAATTTTCAAAGACCGATTTCTATCGAAGAAAGGCATTTGTTAATCTTAAGGTAAGTAATGTACAGTAGGATATTTATTTTTTAGTGTTTTTATTATAATTTACCGATTAACAGCTTCATTTAACCAAAGAGGGTACATATTCTGAAAATGAGTTGCCAAATAGGTTGAGTCTGCAGATGACGGAGGTGAAGAAACATTCGAATAGGTCGACGAGGCCACTGATGATACAGCAGTTGAGTAGTGATGACGAAAATGAATATTTTCGGAGTGAGAACTGGTAGACGCAGGTTTGTTTCTTACACGTAGTTGCTGCAGCGGATCCATTTTTTGGAAATATGGCAGGAGGGACCTCAGGAATAAAGAATTCTCGTCTTCCGATGTTTCAAGTAGAGCAAGTTTTTTTGCCTCTATATTTAATAATTGTTGTTCTACATCTTCTTTCTTTTCACGTGGTACCTGTACTCTGGAATGGTGTGTTTTTTTATTTAGATACAAGCTGTCTTTGATTTTCATTTACTCGTAAACCACCACTGTTCGCATTGACTTGTGAAATACCATCCTTAGCACCTACTTGTGGAACATTGGCCGTTGAGTTCTCTTGTGTAACATCAGCAGTGACAATTCCTTCTGAAACTTCGACAATTTCACTCGCTTTTGAATCATCGGCAGTAACACCCACATGAAAAATCCAAATTAGTAAAATTTACGTCTGAAGACTGTTCACCTTCAATGTCCCCAGTTTCAAGCAAAGAGTTCTGCGATTCTTGTGAGGCTTTAATATGAAACAGATTTCCTTCCGTACTTCTCGGAGCTACTAAACCCTTCAAGAACTGTAGACTGGCAAAATACTGCCATTTTCCTGTATAATATCCAGCTTCATCTGAGGGGTCGCTTGAACGAGGTTCACGAACTTTTTTTAATTCTTTCGCGAATTGATCTCGTAAATTGCGCCATTTTCTTTTTACTTCGTCTTCTGAAAGAGAAATCTTGTATAAATAATTATGCTATGTTTTGTTTCAGGTACCTATCTACTGGACTCGCTATTAGGCAAATTGCCTTTACATTTCGCATATCAAAGTCATCAGTTGCGTTTGCAAGTTTGCAAGGCTCTTTGGGACGCACTTCAGAGAATACATATGCCTGTGCCTACCGTTAGAGATTTTGAAAATGTTGCAGCACAGTATTTCAAAAAGTGGAACTTTCCAAATTGTTTAGGCAGTATCGAAGAAAAGCACATAAGAGTTAAATGTCCAAAATCGGGCAGCATGTTTTATAATTACAAGAATTTTTTTCTATAGTACTAATGGCAGTTGTGAATGCAAATTATCGTTTTTTTATGATTGATGTGGGTGCCTATGGAAAAGATAGCGATGCCGGAGTATTTTCAAATTCACCGATTTATCAAAACATCGAAAACGGCATTTTACCTTTACCAAAAAGTCAAAAGTTACCCAACTCTGAGCAGGTTAGTCCTTTTGTATTCATAGGAGATGAAGCGTTCCCACTAAGAACCTATCTATTAAGATCATTTCCTAGAAGGCGACTACAAAATAATGAACCTGCGTCTTATTACAATTACCGTTTATCACGTGCCAGAATGACTGTGGAATGCACTTTTGGCATATGTTCTGCTAAATTTAGAATTTTATTAAAATCTATAGAGACCAAGGTAGAAAATGCGGTTCATATTTCAAAAGCAATTTGAATTTTGCACAATATTTAATAGACATGGAGAAAGACTCGATTTTGAACAACTTGCAAGATTATAAGGGCGCCAACCTTAGTAATAATATTAATAATTCTTTACGCATTTCTAGAGCCAACAACCGTCCATCGAGAGAAGCCGAAAAGTTGAGAGATACCTTCTGCAAATACTTTTCGTTAAACAGAATTTAAATGTATGTGTAATATTTTCGCAATAAATTCAGTAAAAACATTATCGTTAAAAACATAGAAATGAATAGGGAACTAGATTTTTGTCCGTATCATTTAAAAAGGAAAGAAACAAGTTTCGAGCCACATTTGAAAAACATCAAGCAACCGATCCTTGTACCGTGGATTTTTTTATTCCACAAAATATTTCTCCTTTCTACTTCAGAAATCAGCGCTTCCATGGCGGACATCGGACGAGAGCTGCGGTGAAAATAAAACACGTTTTAAATTAAAACCAATGCGTGCGATATGTCGATCCATTCGCGGGCGAATTTGATGCACCACGTGTTTATGCTGGACCTGTTCATTTGATCCTCTTCGTTTTGTCGTAAACGTTCCTCGCAACGCACGCACCGCTCCGCCCGCACCGCAGCGATCGTGTTCACCTAGGACATAGCTTTACACCGGAACGGTGTCCGTCGCGCCGAGGGAAAGCGGTGGTGCATCCGGCGTATATTGTTCGCCGGATCGATGTTAGATGCACGTACACTTATCCCTTATAAATTATACACCACCGCGAATCCGGCAAAAAACACGGTCCGTTGTCCGGTGAAAAAAACTGTCGTCTATAAGCGCTCTAACAAATGGGAAAAAGGATCAACTCCACCTAAAACTTTAAATTTGTTCTTGTACCTTTCAGATGCCAATAGGTTATCGATTTATAACCTTAAAAAGTACTAATTCATTTTTAATAAACATTGACACAACAGTAGAAATTGATCTAGTAATTAAATTAGTAGTAATTGGTGTCAGCTTGACATTGTATTAAATAAATGTCAATAACTGAAGTTATTGACCCCACTGTCAATATTATATTATATACTTTTATATTATACTTTATAATGTATTTTGTCATAATATTTCCAATAAATAATTATTAAATAAGAATCTACATTTCGCAAGATATGTCAGTGGATAAAATTAGAAAAAAATCAAGAGATCAAGGTGTTAATGTTGTGACCGATTCTGATATGTCCCATAGTACAACAAAAGGTATGATCAAACGAAATATTAGTAGAATTCTTTCAACTGCCTAACCTGAACTTTAACGTCTATTAAGGGCACGTGTTAGGCACGTAAGGAATTATATATAGTTATAAAAATTAATGCATCTAAATGCTCTTGATTTTAGGTCTCTTCTGTTTTAAAATTAGTTTTTTTTTTCGATAATTTTTAAAATAAATATAAATTTTGACTTTTCGACTTTTTTTCAAATCTCTATCAAAATATGATATTGACACTGACAATTTGCTTATTTATATTGATTTATAGATCACCTTCATTATGAATTATCAAAATAAGGATAAAATCAACTTAGAACTTTGTTCTAATGAAAAAAAATTAATTTGTCCTTGCTATATATTTGAGATGTAGACTTAAAAAAAAGTCGAAAAGTCAAAATTTATCTTTCTTTTAAAAATTATCAAAAAAACTAATTTTAAAACAGAAGCGACCTAAAATCAAAAACATTTAGATGCATTAGTATATCAAAAAAGATATAATAAATTAAAGAAAGTTATAAAAATTTATTAGTCCCTAGTAAAAAGAAATTCAATTTTTTTAAAATCAATTCCAATACATGCATTCTTTTTTAGAATATAATAATAATAACAATAATACACTTGAAAAGAATTTCTGATACGCTGAAAGTGTTTTAAATGCTTGTAAAGTCCTGATCTCACACCTGTATATGAAAGTTAAGTTATCAGGAAAAAGTCGCTGAGTGTTAAGTCTGGAGAATATGCTATGGGTGGTGGCTGTCAGAAGGTGTATTATCCTGATTGTCAAGCACTTTCTTTTTCTTCGACTGCGGTCGTTTATTGCAATTTTTTTTTACTGTTATTCGACTAACTGCTTGAAGATAGTCAATAAGTACAACCCCATGACTTATTTGGAGCGGGTTCGCAATTTTGACTGATTTTTTCGTTTCAGGAATGCCTCAATAGTGCCTGGGAAATGTTCGTTTTTGTCCAAAGTGAGCGAAAGCGATATTGAAAGCGCGGATAGATTACGTGTACATAATTCTTTAGTCACAATATAGCAAATCATATGCCTTTATCCTCTTTTATCTTTCTAACATTATCTGACATTCGTCCAGTACCACTTGATGAACTTTCCCAATTATATCTCGGAACTTTCGTCGTCGGGCAAGCTGATACGGTAACGTTTGAATCAGCTGCCTAAAAGGGTCGAGTAGATTGAGCGAACCGGCAAAACCGGTCAGTTGCCAAATCGAGTGGTTTGGTTGAGAAGCGTTTTGCTTGGCCCAGTAGCTACCGTCTCCGCCACAATTTGCCTCAGCTAAATGTTTGTTTTCTGTTCAGTTCAGAGTTTAAATATTTGTCTTGTGGTTAATTATTTTGTTGGTTTTCAGTTTATTTACCTGGAAACTATAAATTAAGTGGACTGAAGAGGAAACGGTAAAATTTGTAGGTTTACACTTAGACGATGAATGTACAGAATATACAAATTCCATAATGTAAAAATAAATCATTTTCTCTTCCAAAACTTCATCTTTTTTTTCTAACATAACCTCGTAGGCCCTTTCAAAATACTTTCCAAATTGGGTTTTAATCTCATGGCGATCCATTATATAAACTCTCAACGTTAACAAAACAAAAGCTGCTTTATCCAAATTCGAAATTTGGGATGAATGTTCTTATAAACAAAATTCAGTTATAGCTTTCTTATATAAAAGTATTTGATCGACATTTTTTTCTAACCAATCGTCTCCTGACTTACTATCATTAAACCATGGTTTTATATGATTTTCTTGGATATGACCAACTACAATTTGTAATATTTCTTTTTGGGATAGATCATCTTTTGTACATAGATCATTTGTAAAACGCTTGCCCCTTATACTAAAATAAAACCACTCTAATGTCTACCGCTTACAAATAAATATAATATTTTATACCTAGATTCATCTTCTTTAATGAGTGGACAAGATATTGGTCGCGAAAAATCTTTGGATAAAGTTAAAAACGAGCTGAAAACAGTAATTGAGCTTATGGGACCCACTACACCACATTTAGAACATAGCAGTGCTGATGATGAATCGGCTTACACCAACGAAACTGGTGATCATAAAATAGATCATTCTAATAATGAGGTAAGTGGGAAAATAAATCTTTTCATATATTTTAACTATATAATATGACTGTCTCGACTGTAAAAACCATATATATGAGAATTTCATAAGTGCTCATGGGATGCAAGATATAGAAGATGAGGCAAGATCAAGACAAGAAACAAAGGGACGAATTTAGGAAGCAACGATCAGACCTATAATAATCTATACATCACAAACAAAAACAAAAACATCAAATACGAAACAGCTCTTGGAGACCACAGAGATGACGTATTAACGAATGAGTATCACAGCATAAAAAAACAATGGAACCAATATATAAGTAAAATATCAGCAAGGAGTGAATTGGAACATCAAGTAGAGGTCGACCTCAAAAAAGGTGAGACAATCTAGAGGCACGATGAGGAAAGATATCGAAGAAGTAACAGGCGTTAGACCTATTATAGAAGAAAAAAGAGTATTCTAATTAATAATCAGCTATTTTACTTAATTCAAAACTGAAATGTCGTTGAAATGACATAAAAAAACATTTTATATGTATTACTTCAGTTTTAATTTCATCTGTAAATTTAGGACTTTTAACGAAGGTTGCTACTTAAGTATTGATATAGATAAATAAAGACAAATATTTATAATTAGATATAGTATCCATTAAAATCAATACACCTCCGATTGAGGTACCTCCAAAACATGTGATTTGAATGGATCACCCGCTTCTTCAGGTATAGACCATTTTTAATCAAAGGGCATAAGAAGAAATCATTGGGTATCAAAAAAGGACTGTACGTCGGATGGAGAGGAGCTCAAGAACCATCGAAAAATTAAAAGTAAACTACTATTGGAAAACATGAAAAAAGAAATATTACTAAGTACATCAAAAAGTAAATATGCTAGACAAAAACCTTCTGTTCCTCTAATGTTAACTAAAACTGCATCAAACCCTTTTCAAATTATACACATCGACGTTTTTGTTTACGACGGAAAATCTTATCTAACTTCAATAGAAGCATTTACAAAATTCGCACATTCCTTCTAAAACAGCTGTTATTATAAGTAAAATATTTCACTTCGTTTGGAATTCCACAATTAATTGTTTTAGATAAAGGTACAGTATTCGATAACGAAACTATCAAAGGAGCATTTCACCACATCCTGTCATCATGAATCCAACTCTTTTGCATGCTTTTCAACCAATTGTCGAAGCATTTTTTCCATTCCGATTGAGCTACCTCCCTAATATGTGTTTGAACGCGTCAACCGCTTCTTAAGATATAGAAAAACGTTGACCTCGTAATTTATTTTTTATCTGCGGGTATAAGAGAAAATCATTAGGTGCCAAACAAGGACTATACGACGGATGATCTATCTATTCGATGTTTTGACTGTTCAAAAACGTTATTGTTTGAACTGATATGTGACAGCTCGCATTGTCGTGATGGAGATCGTCTTCTGCGATTGGTTTCCCTAATTTTGTCGAACACTTTTGGAAAATAAATGCCGATGTATCATTCTGTACCATTAAAAATTGACAATTGCTTGCATAGAACGGTGGCGACATGTCCAGTTATTCCGAAAAAACAGGGTACCATTTACTTCGAAAAGCTTCAAGAACAACTTTTGTTGGATTTTGCTCGTCTTTAAAGACCCATAGAGTCGATTGTTGTTTACTTTTGGATTCATATTTACAGATTCATTTTTCGTCGCCTGTTTACGATCTCGTAGACGTCTTCGTTGCTCCAATCGAAATAAGCGGTATCCAATTTAAACAAATATTTTTAACACTCAAATGTACATGTAATATTAAATGTATGCGAGTGAAGCTAATCCCCAAGTATACCTCGATATCACATTATGTCACATGACGATCCTTCAATATCAGTTTACGCACAGCATTGATGTTTTCTGGCACAACAGCCGATTTTAGACGACCTTCACAAAATTCATCCTATAACAAAGTGCAACCACGATTGAATTCTGTAAACCAGCGAAACACGGTCGCTAGAGATGGTTCTTCATCACGAAAAGTCAAAGCGAGTTGATTGGCTCACTAATGTTGGTTCAATCCACGTCGAAACTCATCGAACGAAATTGTTCGTGATTTGACTCCATTTTTTGACCAAGATGATTTTTCAAGTATCTGTAAACAACTTAAATAGCACTCGTATGGCAACAAGTTCTCGTATATTTCTGAATCGACCTACAAAAATCTTTTATTTCTATTACTTTAGTTTCGTGTATTAACTTAAAAATTTATAGTTTTTCTATGATCATAGACTTTAATTCAATTATTTATTAATAAATGTAAGGTTAAAAAAACAAAAACAAACCCGTCAATTCATCGTAGTATTATATGACATGATCCGATTATTTCTTTCGGTTTCGGAACATTCTATTCGTGATTGGCTTAACCCAATCCAATTTTTCGAAAACCCCTTACATAGAACTATAGATCAACCACCGCCATTAGACCATATATGTAATACTCCTATATGAACAGTTGGTATGGGAAAAAACGGGTGCCGACAATATTCATTTTCTCTCTCGTTCGAGACACTTTATATATACTGCGCATGTTTCATGCTCGCAAAATATGCACAGAACTAACTGAAGCGCTCGGAGGAGATATAGAACGATACACTATTTGGTTCATTTAGTCGTAACACCTTCTACTTATAGGAATTGTCCGTATAGAAGTATTACATATATGCTTTAGACAGCTAACTCGAGTTTCCGTTCCTGCGCCATCTCTGGATTCATTCGTTGTACTAAACGCACATGGCACCAACCGTTTCCTTTCTGCTTTTGGCGGCCTATTTCAAATTGATAACATTTTCGTCCAGTTATTTTTCTAAGCAAACCATTGAAGTTGTATCAACTAAAACGATGCAGAGCTATTATCTTTATAATATATAATATGTTTATTATATTATACAGACAATGAACGTTTCTTTGATTGAATCGAACTATATTGTTGCAAAAATTCAATGGAGAACGCGTCTCAAATGTTTCTTTCATTTTTAGGATAAAACCGTTACAGAAGATCAGCCATTGACAACCGATTGTGATCAATCTATATTAGCCACTGATAACTGTACAATGCAAGATACGGATATATCCATGGCTTTAGATCACTCGGTATTAATGGATAATATGCCTGTTAAATGTATTTGTCCACCGCCAGCTTTGCCAGCTGATATAGTTTATAATTCGGAATGTATGTGTCCTCAAATGGCTAACTATATCCATAGTTACAACGCGAAAAGTAGAGGTGAGATCTAAGAATGTAAAACTATTACTTAGTAATTAAAATTTATTGAAAATAATACCAAACATGAAGTTAAAAAGACCAAAACTAATGATTGATTTAAAAATTGTAAGTAAATGTCCTATAGAGTAGACTGATGTTGTTTACGTCTTGCTTGTGAGTTTTTTCTTTGGTTTGTATTGATTAAAATTCTTTTTGTTCTTCTGTTCACCATACGATTTTAATAAGAATATACTTTATCTAACTAATTTCTATTCTATGTGGCATGAAAAGTGAAAAGGTGAATGTGTGTTTTCTTAGTAAGTTTAAAGATGGAAAAGGGGAAATGGAAAATTTATACGATAGAACATCTAGACATTTAGTTGTGGAATGAATAGTTGTCTACCCAATATGTTGATTGATTTGATTAACACAGTAAATTATTACGTAGAGGCTGTTTAATCTCCATGAATGCTTATCTTCTTAACGGGTTGAGGTATCTTTGACTGAAAAAGTAAATCATGACGTAGAGGATCGATTAGTGTTACTAAGATGAGGTTTGACGATGGAATGGATGGCCGTCTACTTAAGAGGCTGAGGTATCTTTGACTGAACCAGTAAATTATGACGTAGAGAATCGATTAGTCACTAGGATTATTTTGGATGCTGAAATGGATAGATGTCTACTGAACGGGTGGAGGTATATTTGACTGATACAGTAAATCATAACGTAAAAGTTCGATTAGTGTCACTAAGATAAGGTTTGGCGGTGGAATAGATGGCTGTCTACCTAATAGGCTCGTTTTTCATAAAACCGGTCACTATTCTCAGAAGTTGTTTTTTTTTGTTCTTCTTCGTGTCAACGAAACTGATATGCAGACAAGTTTTAAAAGTTTCTACAATTCAATAAGTTTCCAATTGATTTTCGAAAATTGCCATTTGTAAAATTATAGAAGCTCCCATCTCTATATGTTTCAAAGTAGATGTATGTACATTTTTCTATAATATTGTACAATTGAATTAGAAGTTGATCGTTGATCACAAACCTCTAATTGAGAATCTTTCATTATATTTTTTGTTGGCAATTGTGGATTGTAATTATTAGCTGGATTATGGTCGTGTTAATATTTTCATTATTTTAAATTTACAGTGGAGAAAAAAAAATCAGACAAGGTTAATGTATTTAGCACTTTATTTAAACATTTTAAAGACAAAAAGAACAATTTAACTCGAAATAGAGGATATTATACAATCAATATACAACAATCACAAAAAAATTTTGCTCCAAAGGTGAGTCCTAACATTTTAATAATATATAAATACGATAGGTTACTAACAACACTATGGAGTGTAGAGAAGGAGTAACGTCTCTGGGTTAAAAAATGTGAGCTGATTTTTGATGAGTAAATAGGTGGCGCTGATTATAAAAGGTTTCAGATATAGTAAGTGTCTAACTTCAGATTTCAATCCCATAGTACAATCAGCGCCACGTATTATCCCTACAGAATTCAGACCATATTTTAAACGTACCGTCCATAAGAGACGTTACTCCTTCTCTACACTCCATAAACAACACACACTCATATGTATAATTAATGTTAATGTTAGCTGTTCTTCTTCTTTTCTGTGGTGATGAGCTGAATTGGTAAATTATCCACCCAGACAAGTTAAAATTCCTGTAATTTTATGTAACTGTCCAGAGTTGCGACTATTATAGCGTCTGACTCATAGCGATAACTCCTTCTAGCATATTTCTATGGTTCTATAGTTTTCTTTTTCGTTTTTGATAAGTGACAGCTTGTAACTTTGTTGAGAACCAACTTTGCAGAATGACCAGCTCCGTAATTGAAAAATTACTAAAAACTACACTATATTGTAGCGGATTATCTTTTATATCTACCTTCTCTTTCGTTGTCATCTTTTTATGCCTAGAATAAGTTGCAGCGTTGCCGAGTTCTATATTATAAATTATTATTAATGAAATGTTATATATTTTCATTCAATATTCAAACTAATTTATCATTTTAGCGATTAGTTTTCGATTTAGTTGATAATATAGCTAGCGACAACATTTACGAAAACGAGAATATTACATGTCCTGATACAACGAGCTGCTTTCAAATACATAATGAAGCCAAATATAGGAAACACGAAAAAGTAGCGACTCAGACAACGAAAAAAGATGGTATAACTAACGATCTCCTACCTGTAGATAGTTCTAATAATCCCTTGTTCACCAAAAAGAAGAAATTCAATCAAAAAACTACATATACCGATTTGAATGGTGCCACTCGTGTGGATGTTTATTATTTCGATCACGGCTGTGCTAGGTAAATCACATAATAACTAATGTAACCACATGGTGTCTTTTTTGGGTAAAACATACCTTTGATCCTGATGAAATTTCACTTAAGTGGAATGGGGAGGTGATTAACCAAATTTGGTTCAGCGGAAACGGCTGGAATCCAAAATATTCCTGGCTGCTAAAAACAGACTTTCTGGTATCCATCTTCTCACCCCGCATGTGGAATAGTTATCCTTTTACATTTATTAGGCGAAGCTTTCGTATAACATTTTTTTGAACTATCAACTCATCCTTTATTAGGTGTATTATGGGTGTCGTACAAAGTCTCATTTAGGTAGATTGTAGTGGAATAATTAATCTCACCATGAGTTTCCTGCAACAATATCCGTGAAAGTGACAATAATGTTATCACTTTTTAGTCTGCATACTACGTTTCATAAAGATTGCGGCGAATTAAGTCTTTTTGAAGAAATCAATGCACCATTTTGTTTTTTAGAAGCTATCGATTAAATCATAGTTTTCCAAACTTCCAGGGAAGTCTCTTTCAATGAAAATTATTTTTCGTAGCCTTGCTTTACTAAGTACACATTCATAAAAGACACTTTATAATACACACTGTTTCATGGTAGGAAATAAACTGACACAGACAAAGGCGCCTGGGCCATACATAATCTGATCTTTAAAAAACGTGTATAAGATCGTGGCAGGCGACGAATCACGAATCTAAGCATATGAACCCTAACTAAACAGATTCTTTCAAGACGAGCCAAATCTAACATTAATTTTGGCCGTTGTAATAACGAATGTGTGAGCTGGTGCATTGTCTTGATAAAAAACACTTCTTAGCCAAATGAGGCCGTTTTGGTTGATTTATTCGCTCAAACGTTGCAATAAGTTCGCATATTACTCGCCGTTGATAGTTTTTCCTTTTTCAAGATAATCAATGAAAATTATCCCACGCGCATGTCAAAATTTTCAATTATTATAAGATGTACAGCACTTACAGAATTGCCTATTATGTCTGGTAGCTCTTTCAGTTCAGTACCGCTCTGTACATTTTCTTCAACATTTCTGGAATCAACTTTTATAATGGTTGTGCTAAGGACTTTTAGTGGTATTTTTCAAGCAGCTACCGCCATCTCTAGGCCAGGGCAAGTACTTCGGGGAACATCCTCGTAACTTTAAACATAGAGATGGGTGCAAGAAAATATCCATTATCTAGTTGCTAAAAATCATCACGTGATTAATTAACTACCGCCATGTGACAACAAACTTTTTAAATATGGTGTCAGATTATAAAGCCCTCTGTTAATTAATTCCCCCTCTCTTTTAATGAGGTATTCGGTTCATAATGTTACTAGATTCTACCTACGTGTTATAAGCATGTCATATTACAGGGGGTGATTGATTATACTGGGTCTGAATTAATAGGTGATTACTAATATCAATTTTTATTTCAGTTATTTTCGTACAACCGATAGATCACCGGTAATAGCTACGGAAGACTTTGCGGAAAAAACCGAAGCTTACACGACCAAATTTTGGGCCGAAATATTCGGTAGCTTCAATATCGGTTGTTCTTTTTTGATATCGCTCATACTTCAATTCGTGAGATTTTTTTTATATAGCATCTTGAGACCTTTAACAGTCGGTCTTATACAGTTAATATCTGATTACTTTTTCAAACCTATCCTAACTACACTTTTCAACGCGGTCATTCAACCGGTGTTGATATTTTTTTATAACATTGTAACTTCTTTGAGGGATATTTGTGATCCCTTAGCAGAAGCGATCGGGTATTTTTTCAGAGAATTTGCGGTATTGATAAGAGCGTTTAGGATAATTGAAGTTAATTCTAACGGGGGCGAAACGATTTGTAATAGAAATATTAATAAAAAGAACAAATTCTTGAATAAGAATAAAACTGATAACGGTTTTCATGAAAATAAGGTTTGATTAGGGGTAATTCAAATAGATTTAGATATTCATGTTTGTTTTTCTCAACTATTGAAACTCGAATTCTATCAGTACTCTCTACTATCGGTAAAGAGTATAAAGACATATGAAAAAGAATAATAAACTATAACAAATTATTCCTTCAACAATATCTCACTGACTATTAAGTTTTCCTTTTCTATGTTTTTTCCATATTTCGTCTTTATATTTATTGATCTTGTCTTTATGCATCCAAACTATTTGTTATCTATTTTATTCTAGTTTTTTTTCTTTATTTACGAGGTCTGGCGATTAAATAACAAGACTGGTTACGAAAAAGGGTTTTATTATGAAAATTATTCTACATTCGAATGCTCCTCTTGAACATACTCCCCTCGCCACACACCTTTCCATACGTTTTTTCCATTGATCGAAGCAATGCTGGAAGTCTTCTTTGGTGAGGGCCTTTATGAACTCTGTCGTTTTTTACTATACCGCTTCTATCGACTCAAATCGGGTCCCTTTCAAAGCATATCTTTTTCTAACCTTTCAAGGAAATCTGAGCAGACCCGTTGACGAAAAAGCTTTTGGTGAGAAGTCAGATTTTTTGGCACCAACTTCGCATAGACTTTTGTCATGTGTAATTCCTCGTGTAAAATTTTTCTAGTCGTTTCTTTATCGGCGTTTACAGCCTCGGCAAACATCCGGATGCTCATTCGACGATCGACATGCACAATTTAGTTGATTTTTGTCACTATTTCCGCAGTTGAAACAGTCACAGAGCGACCTGGGCGCTGGTCATCTTCGGTACTCTCTCGGCCCTCACTAAAGAGCTTACAACACTTACAAACACGCGCACGAGATAGATCATTCTCCCTATAGGTCTCTTGCAACAATTTATAGCACTCAGTCGGAGTTTTTTTCAATTTAAAGAGAAATTTGAGATTGATTACCCCACTCGTCTAGGGCTCTGGGCGTAATTTAATAGCCAGATCTCGTCTTTTAATGTCATATTTGCTCCCAATATTTATTTCACTATCTTTATCTCTAACTGATCGTATCCGCTAGAATTAGAATTTTTATATATCGAGAGATTCTAAACAGTTCAGATAGAAAACAATACGATTGGTCTATTAAAAAAAACTCAATTCAAATAATAATTAATAATATTACATATATATATATATATATATATATATATATATATATATATATATATATATATATATATATATATATCAAAAATAAACTAATGCCGCTTATATACTTTTATAAAATGTATTTTTACAAATAAAAACAAATATAAACTATACTGTATATTTATTTATTTGGTGATTTTACGTTAAGAAAACGATTACGTTTCAAGATAAAATAATGCAGCGTTGTCATGTTTATATTTTTTCCTTCAATTAAATGTAAAAAGTTCTGTGCATGGCAACTATACGGCAATCCAGAACAATGACCTGAGTAACACTAATATTGCCGCTGGACGACAAAGTGTTTCAACACTATTGTGACCACTGGGTTTTGCTACTTGTTGCTAGTTGTAGTGTTTTTTTTTTTCATCATTTATTAAAGGTTTGATAGTAATCGTGAGCTTTAGCAATGTGCTAATAAATTTACACAATTTGGAGTTTCAGATCTTCTGGTAAAACATAAAGATATTCGTTTATAAAAAATAATAAAGAAAAGTGACTAAATATGGAATACCATTTTGTTTTTATATTATAGAAAAATTGTAAATCGCATTTTTTTATTCTTATTTTTTATCATTCACACAGTTGCACTTAGACTATCGACAGTCTTGTTTTACATATATTAATTTAACATATAAAATTTTCACAAAAACAAAATCAACATAAAGGTATAAATCGACCAGCATAGCTTTGCCTCTGAGAATTGGATGCGCAGTAGACTAGTCGGCGGATTGGTGCCAGAGCTCATTAATGTCGAGTATCTCGTGCAGTCAACATCGGTTAGTACAGTCAGTGCAGAAATTATTTAGTGAACTGTTGTGATAATTCTGTGTTCGTTACTTTGAAAATGCCTTTGAACAGTAAAATAAAAAACAAGGTTCTGAGTGGACAAAGCATAGAAATTGTCAACAATGTTTTAAGATTTATGCAGGCAGAAGTAACGGCAGATAGAATAAGGATTCCTCTTGCGAAGGTAAGAAGAAATGGTAGAAATAAGACAAAATGTACTAATAATTATTTTTTATCATCGAAGGTTCAAGAACGAGTAGCAGAGGCTACAGGGGTATGCGTAAGAACCGTATGGAAAATTAAATCGAAGATGAAAAAATAGAAGAGGGTGAACAGGAAACGTTTTCAACTCCAAATAAAAAGAGAGTGAAACATTCAAACCTCACAATGGATGATGCTGATTTGGCTATTTTACGTAGGTGCATAGTTAATTTCCATTTCCACAGAAAAAAGAATTATACATTAATGTTTAAACTTAAATTTCCAACGTAATCGCAGAAAAAAATATTTTTTTAATCTAAATAATGTTGAATATTTGAAAGCTATTTTTAACTCTAAACATATTTTCTTTATAACAATTTTCGATATTGTCAAAAAGAAAGGTAGTTTACTCCAGAGCAAAAATCACATTTTTTGACAAACCTCGTATACGACTGAAAAACTTCAACATCTGATGATTGAATTTTAGGTTTTGGACCATACAGAATATTTTTTCAAGAATAACTTTTTTTCATAAAACCACTAATAAAAAAAGGTTTCCATATGCCGCCAACTTACGTGGACACACTGTAGAACATTCAATCAGGTAGAAAGGATATCACTATGTGTTGTGACTATTAATCCATCTACAATAAATACTCTCTAGTGATTATCATATTATGCATAATTCCTTTACTTGCGAATGCATAAGGATGTTGCGATTCCTATAATCTACTGTTTTATCGTTATCGTCAACCGATACCAAATTTGTTTCGACGTTGATTCAGGTACTGCATTCAATCAATGGTTTTGACTAAAATTCTTCTCTCGATTGTACTTCACGACGAAAGGGCGAAGTCGGTCTTTGTCGCACACTAACCCTCTCTGTTTATCGTTTACGCATCTCAGAGAGATTTGTACCCAAATATAGACCACTAGAAAACTATAAATAATAAATCTTAACTTTTACAGTAATTCTGTTCAATTTTAAAAAGTTACTTGCACATATACAGGTATCGAACTCTGCACCTGCTCACTGTCTGTGTCAAAGTATACTTCTTCTTCATCATTTGAATCAATGAAACTATTATTAGATATACTTGGCTTTCTCTTTTAGCTGTTTTCCTTTAGTTTTTGTATCTTTGCGTTTCTTATTTTTTGCTTTTGATAACGTATTCCCTTTTTCATTCTCCTTTCTTTTAGTGTTAATGAGTTGATTTTCATATGTAGATGTTATTATTTCAACAGTAGTTGACTTTCTTCCTCTACTTGTTTTATCTGGCAGTGAGCTGATTTCATAGGAAAACACCAGATTTAGAGTACTGCGAGCAAGCCTAGGACTTAAGGTTCTGGATGAAATTCTGTGTCTTGTCTTGGTGTGAACGAAGTACGAAGACTAAATTGGACTGGACACATCATGAGAAGGAAACCTTCAAAAATGGCGAGGAGGATAACATAATGGATACCTCTATGACCAAGGGGCAGACAAAAGAATACCTGGAGAAACCAAATTGAAGAATACCAGAATCCTAGAAATAGTAGGGGAAAGCAAAATATAGAAAAAGGAAAGAATGGAAAAAGCTGATAAACGAAGCTGGGACCACACAAAAATTATAACAAAAGAACAAGGGGAGTAATCCACTCCAATAGAGATATGTAGGCGCCCCAAGAGCTAGCCATAATCCAAGAAATTAAACGCCATGATCATGATGATGATTAATATCGTTTTTCTTTTGGAAAAAAGTCGGTTTGAAATCAAACTGATATCGTAGACTACGAAAATTTTGACGAAATTTCGATCTAATGTTGCCTAATCTGTATACAAGGTGTTGAAAAGTTGCGATTCCTAGGAACAAAGTAGTTTAATAAAATTAGAACTAGCCAGAACTAATGACGACAAGAATACAAAACAAAGTATCGTCTACATTGCAAAAAAAGGATTTTAAAAACTGCTAAAGTGTCAGATTTAACAAAATCTATTGTTTAGTGCCGAATAATAGTTATTCAAACTCTGTTTCTATAGGAAATCCAAATATAATTAACTCTCTCGTTAAACCCTGTATACAGTTTCACTATAGAAAAGTAAAATCGTAATTTGCAAAAAAATTCCACTTCCAATCAAACAGACATCGTAGGTTACGAAAATTTTGACGAAATTACCATCTAATGTTGCCTAGTTTTCATATAGTGTTTAAAAGTTGATATTCCTATAAAAAATCTAATTACAACAAAAAAGATCTTAAAACTCCAAAAGTGTTAGTATTTACTGAAAAATATCGATATATCGATAAAGTTTCTTGTTTAGTGCATAAGAATATTTTTCCGAAGCCTGTTTCCATTGAAAATCCAAAATGTTCCAAAATAACTTTTCGTTACACCCTGTATACGGTTTCACTATAGAAAAGTAAAATCGTCATTTTTAGTCGGAGAATTTCGAAATAAAATCCATTTCCAACCAAATCGACATCGTAGACTACGAAAATTTTGACGAAATTTCGTTCCAATTTTACCTAATCTGTATATAGGGTATTCACATTTCTATAAGCAATCTTCAAATATAATAAAATTACATCTATTTCAGCGAGAATTTTATTGTACTAAATTTAGTTGATAATAAGACAGTAATATCAATTCGACAATGATATGTTCATATTAAATAATAGATTTTATCAATTTTATAATAAATATTTTATTTATTTGATGAAAAAAAACATATATATAAAACAAAATCAGTTTAATCATATCATTATGCCATATAAATGAAAGTATTTATATCATCATCATCCCTCTTCATATATTTATGTTCAATAAGCCATTCCAGCTGTTCTTTTATCATCTTTTTCGAAGGTAAAAACATATTTTTCAGAATATCCACTAGTTCAGCTTGTAAAGCGATATTCGATATTTTCTTTCTCATTTTTAATATCTTTATTATAGCTTCCTGCGTCCTAAGTATCCTCAATTGTACTATCGATTGGTTATCTTCCATTTGTGAACGTTCTGTACTCAACTGCAACCTACCTATCAAATTTACCTACAAAAAAAAATATTTACCATGAAAAATTGATAAAAGGAACAATATTCACCTTCCCCCTTTTTTGTGATTTTCCATTTTTTATCAAGGCGAAATCCTGATTGACCCAAAACACAGTATGTTCAGTAAAGTCTTTGGGAACACTGGCATTTGGATAAAATAATAATAACTGGCGTTTCAACTTTGGAAAAGCGACTAGAGACCATAGAGTCCTTCTCAATTCACCGTCCGGTAATTCTGTAGCTAATCTGAGATTCTCATAACTAATTTTATCATGAGGCCTTTGATTCCAAGCAAATAATACAGCCATTTGAAAAGTGGTAACGTCCAGATCGAATTTACCTCCGGCTGTCGAAAAAGTTATTGTTCCGTTACTCATATGATGATACCTTGAAAAAAAATTTTTTATATTGATTGCAATATACAAATAATTAAAAATATATATGTATAGTGTTAATTTTACTAAACACTGTATATAAGATATTAAAATTGCTACAAATCTCATGAAGAGGATCTAAAAATGCTTCAAAGTCATGAATGGGATAGAAAAATGCTCAAAGATCATGAAGAGATCTAAAAATGCTTCAAATTGTTGAAAAGGACCTAAAAATGCTTCAAACTCATAAAGATGATGAAGAATGAAGATGTTCAAAAATCATGAAAATAATGTAAAAATGCTTCAAACTTATTAATGGGATAGAAAGATGATTAAAAGTAGTGAAGAGAAAATAAAAATGCTTCAAAGCATTGAAGATTATTTACAAATGCTTCTCAATCATGAAGAGGATTTAAGAACGGTTCAAAGAAGTCATGAAAATCTAAAAATGTTTCAAACTATTGAAAAGAATCTAAAAATGTTTTAGGCTCATATAAATAATCAATTAATGTTCAGAAACTATAAAAATGATTGAGCGAACTACCATTCAAATTAAAAGTATTACCAAATAAATATTATATCATTATATATGATAAATATGTAACATACCATTGCAATTTCCTTCCTGAATGTTTCTTCTTATAAAATTCCTCGACTTCCGGTATATAGTCTTCCAATTCTACAGGTAAACTAACGGTAACTCTTTCGGAACCCCTTGCCCACGCACCGGCGTTCAAGATCTTTATATTTATGGCGTCGTGTCTGGCCGTCGACATTCTAAATTGTCCGTTAAGATCTTCGCTCACTTTAATATCTTGAAACATTCTCGCTAATTTGTTCACGTAATCGGCAGGCATACCAACTTCTCGGAGCCATTCGACCATATCTTCCTCCTTTTCGCTATCGGCGCTACAAAAATTCACTCTCTGTAATAAATATTAATACAAATTGCATAAAGACTTACCTAGCGTCTAGAATCAATCTTCTAGTTAAATGTGCCTTATGGTATCTCATAAAAACATCCTTATTCGATACATATTTCAATACTAAAAGGACGTCTTTCAATCTACTTTCGATTTCTTCGCTAGTCAGCCTTTTAGATAAAGGAGTTCTCCTTAATAACATATCGCAATAATTCGCTAGTAATTCTGGACATTTGCTTTCCGGAGCTACAGCTTTGGCTCCTACATTTCTACCAGTACTAAGTTCTAACCTAAAATATTTGATTAGGTAAAGAAAAAATTAAAATAAAAGTGGAGAAACAAATAAGATATCAAGAAGTTTCTTTAAAGAAATTTGAATCATAAAACGTTTTCTTTTGAGATTAAAAAACTTGGTTTAATAAACTCACTGGTCATAAAAATGACACTTTCTAGTCCTTCGAGGCTCAAAGACCAAATAGTGTTAGTATAGTATCAGGATTCAGTATGAATATCAACATATTCAGATATTGAAACATATTTTCAAGAAAAGATTTGTCTTCTTTCGAATCATCTAGTAACTCATTTCAGATGATAAAGAAAGCAAAAATGAAGAAATCCCCAATATCAAATCAAATATCTTTGGGATAACAGTATAAATAGAAAATTGACAGAAAAGGAATCATTTTCAAGTGAATTTCTTTTAAGATTGAAAGAACCTGGTTGATTAACCCACTGTTTATACCATCAAACTAAAAATTACACTTTTTGGTCCTTCAAGCCGGGTATAGAGTCAAAAAAGACTAGACAGTGTTGGTATAGCGGTATTAATAACAATGTTTCCAGAAATCGGTACATATCTTCAAGAAAAATATATTTATCTTCATCCAAATACACTGAAATTCACACAAAATCATCTAGTAACTTATTTCAGTTGATAAAGAAAGCAAAAACGAAGAAAACCTCAATAACAAATCAAATATCTCTGAAATAATAGTATACTTAAATAGAAAACTGACAATAAAGGAATCATTTTTAAGTGAATTTCTGTTAAGATTAAAAAAAACCTAGTTGAATAAACCCACTGTTTATACCACCAGAACTAAAAATTACACTTTTTGGTTCTTCAAGCCGGGTATAGAGTCAAAAAAGACCAGACAGTGTTGGTATAGCAGTACTAATAACAATGTTTCTAAAAATTGCAACATATCTTCAAGGAAAGTATATTTATCTTCTTCCAAATACAATGAAATTCACACAAGATCACCCAGTAACTTATTTCAGTTAATAAAAGAATGCAAAATCGAAGAAATTTCTAATATTATATCAAGTATCTTGGAAATAACAGCATAAATAAAATACTGACATGAAATAAATCATTTTTTACAAAAATTAGTGAGTTCTTCAAGAATTTGGAAAAATCTAGTTGAATAAATAGACTTTTTATAATACCAGCATTTGCAATTACACTTTCTGGTCATTCCAGCTGAAGATAGAGGCACCAAGGACCAAACAATGTAGATTTTATATGGTAACAAAACTTTAAATGTCTCTATAACATTAATTAAATATTTTACTCACCTAAAAACAGTGGTGTCATTTACTACAGCCTTGAAAGCCTTATCCCTGGCCGTTAAAAATCTCGGATCATCAGAAAATGCGTCGTGTACCAATTTACTAAACTTCCTAAAAAGTTCCAACAACCTTTCTACGTATTTTTCCGAATCTTGAGTGATAACATCTGCAGCTGCTACCATATCTGCAAGTCCTGCTTGTGTTATATGATTCTCTAATTCTCTTAACATGGGTTGTACTCCTTCTGGTACACGTTCTAATAACCTAAACATCAATTGTAATCTCTCAGTTTCACCGGCTTTTATTAGAGGTGCACATTCGGCTAATAACACTGGTAGTTCATTTCCCACTAACACTTTAACACAACACTGTATAACACCGTTGCTACCGGCTTCTAAATATCTTTGAGCTCTAGTTTCTTCCTCCCTCAATTTGGCATCTGAAATAAATACAAACAATCTTAATTTTTCTGGTGGTTTTTAGCTTTAAAGAAGTAACTACATCTACTAATAATTTATAGGATCTAGAATAGTCTTAGTCCCAAAATTCTACTCAATATGAAATTAAAATGTCATGCATTCAACCAAAATTGTTAAAAACAATATAGAATAATGAACAGGGTTATTCAAAAGAGGAGAATATTGGTAGAAAAGAATGAAACTGAAAAATAAATTCGGTTTTTGTCTATTCCATTCCATTTTTCCCCATTTTATCAGAAAATTTTTATTTCTATTAGCATTTTCCTCCTTAATACCGTTCTGTATTAATTTATACTCATTATACAGTTTTTTTTGTAATAAATCTTAGCTACTAGGGTAGTTTTAAATCTAATATAATTAGAAAACAAACAAAGCGAAGTAATTTCAACAGCCCGCTTATATTTCTTTGTATTCTAATTCTTTTAGGTTATTTCCTCGTCAGATATGCTCCTTTTTATCAATATATTGGTGCATTTCTTCTTTTTACAACTTTAAAATGAGCTATATAAAAAAAATCTTTTTTTGTAAAACTAAATTTTTGTTTATCCCATTTCATTTTTCTCTATTTTATCAAAGTACATTTCCTCCTTCTATAACCTTATAATGTTCTATATAAAAAAAATCAACTACACTTTTTGTAACAATAAATTTTCAGTTTATCCTTTTCAATTTTTCCATATTCTATCGAAAAATTTTCATTTCATTTAGGATTTTTCTTCCTGATGCCATTCTGTATCAATTTTGTGTCATTGTAGTGTTTTTTGTAATAAATCTTATCTGTTGTATTGAATGAAGTGGACTGTATAATTTTATTTTGTATTTAATTTTTCTATTTATTTTAAATGAAACAAAGTCCCATTTATTTTCTGGAAGCAAAGCTTCTTTTATTAGAACCAAAAACTTCGGTCTATATAATACACATACTCGTTCTTGTATCACTACATAAAAACGACAAGTAACAAAAAAAGAGAGACTGCCAGAGGCGTAGAGTAGAATGAATTTCTAAATAAAAATTAAACTAAAATTAAACAAAATCAAACATTATCTACAAGGGTTGTTTAAAAACTAATAGAATTAAAAACGAACAGATTGAAGTAATTTGAGCAGTCCCCGTATATATCAGTGTATTATTATTTTATTAGGTTACTTCCTCGTCAGATACGCCCTTTTTAATCAATATATTAGTACATTTTCTTCTTCTATAACTCTATAATGAACTATATAAAAATATTTTTGTAAAAATTCTTAAATTTTCTAATATTTTTATTAAAAACTAATAATTTGGTCATTTACTTTACCTGCATAACGCATATAAGCTTGTACTCCATTGCTACTAAGTTGTTCGGGAGCTTTAAGGCGATAAAATAGTTCTGTACTTTGAATATAGGCAGCCTCGAAGTTTTCCCTATATATTTGTAGTCGATCTTCAGGATTCGAACAAAGGTTTACATAAGATTCCCTAACACCTGAAATAAAATTATTATATGAACTATTAATCTGGAAAAAAGCTTTTGGGCTCATATACAGTGGTCCCAGAAGTTTCTGACGTAAGTTCAATACAATTTTTGTTAAAAAAATATCTTGATGCTCAAAATAACCATCAACTTCTTTATTGTTGGAAAATCTTTAACTACAAAGTTATTTTTGCAAGTTTTGGTACAGAAAATAATCTGGGAATAATCTATCAAATAGCATGTATGTCCACTTAGCCAACTGTGATCATTTTTGCTTGATATCTTCACTCAAACTATACATAATAGTTTCAGTTCATAACTTTTCCTTTTTCAAAATATTCATTGGAAATTTTTGCAAAAAAAGCTTTTTTGTCTCAAGTAATTCACCAATGTTTCCTCTACTGTTATGAAATGGTGCTTTGTTGCAATGAAACTTCACTACACACTTGAAACATCTTTACTATACTGTGTTCACTCTAAAGTGAGCAATTACGGTACCCAACTTGGATACAGCTTTCTCATAACCATATTTTCAGAAAATATATGGTGTACCACATTTTTAGAAATACCAGTTATGTCCATTAGCTTACAAATGTTCATTTAGTAATAATTCAGGACTGCTTTATGAATTTTTCACACCATTTCTTGAGAAACTTAGCCAATATTCCTTTGTTGTAAACGAGGAGAAAACTCATCCAGTTAATCTTTTATAGTGAACAGACTGAGACCAATTAAAAGTGTTGTATCAAATGGCATTTACTAATTCACTTCATTCTCAAAAATTCACTGAAAACGTTCATTATTGATGGTTACCCAGCAAATATTGGGTATTATTCAAAGAACTACCTCTAGGTCTAATCTGGTACTTGTGGAACCACCCAAATAAGTGAAACCTCTGAAGAAGCCTGAAGAAATACGAATTGAATCATTTAGAATGTACAATTTGCTTAGATAAATTTAGCAATAAAAAGCGAACTATAGTTATAAGTTAACAGAAAAATGATAATTGTGAGACATCTGAACATTGAATTCTGGAAGTTTAGTTGATATTTGATGACAGTTTACATGTTAAACTTGATCTTTACATTACCGGAGGTTTCTTTTCAAGTATATACAAGGAAATGATACAAAAAAGATTTAAGAAATAAAATTTTGAAGAAATGATACAATTTTGTAGACAGTTTTGATTTTAGGTCTCCTTCAATTAAAACTTTGCTTAAAAGCAGACAATTTATCAACAAAACCATGTAAAAATGGTCTAAGAAATAAAAAATCAAAGAAGCGATAAATTTTGTTGATAATTTTGATTTTAGGTCTCCTTTAAATGAAATTTTGTTTAGAAACAGACAATTTATCAACAAAACTGTATAAAAAGGTCTAAGAAGTGAGAAATTGAAGAAATTATAGAATTTGTTGATAGCCTTGATTTAAGGTCTCTTTTAATTTAAACTTTGTTATAAAACAGATAATTTATTAACAAAACTTATACTAGCATTGGCACTCGGAAATGTGTTTTCTATTTGATTTAACCCCCTGGCAAGACAGATAAAATAAAAACACAACTATACATTTTTCTTTTGGCTGAAAAAGTTAAATAGAGAAGTATCATGTTCAAAACAGGGAATTTAATAAATAAAATTATCAATTTACCTATAACTAATTGCGAATCAAAAGCCTCTCCATTTCTTTCGGCATGCACCAATTTCATAGCACTATCTTGTAACTTATACTTAATATCACTAAATATACTTTCATTCCATGAATCCAACATTAATTTTCTCACTATACTCTCTTCGCCAGGATTCTTTTTGCCACTATTATTTTGTACACTAGAATTAACAGATGCTGGTTTGCCCTATAAAAAAACATTGTTCCCTTCATAACACAAATCATCAGTAACATACAAATCACTTTTAAAACTGTTCAAATCCAACTTTTCATGAAATAGGTGTTCAGTAAATTTTTCGTAAAAAATACCTTCAAATAGTTAATACATTAAACTGTAAACAGGAACAAAGAAAATATTGTTTTAGTTTTATCAAAATGTCATACAGTAATTTAATTTTCACCTGCAAACTGGTTTCAAGCTGTCTAAAAGGCGTAGGCAAATAGTTACACTGAGTGAAAAATTTCCTCCATTCTGCTATATAAGCTTTTAACAGAGCCTCTTCTTGTCTATGAGCCAATACCCTGGATTGGGCTTGTTTTATGAACTGTACAATATCATCTTGTAACTGATCTCTAAGCTTTGCGGGGCCCTTTTCATCCCACAGACATACTAAGTGAACATCATAGAAAAGTTCTTGCCATTCTGAAGGAGAAACTGGTTTTTGTTTAAGAAGTTTTAAGACGATTGGTCCCATATGAGGCCATTTGTCTTCGAATTTTAACTGTCCTTTTTCCTAATTAAATAGAGTAGTGATAATAACAAGAATATTAGAATAAATAGACTTACCTTCAACATTTTAGGTTAGAACTTAAAAAAATAATCGAAATCAAACCCAAGAGTTTGTTATTTAAAATGAATCAAATCATTTTTGAAGAGGTAAAGGTTTTTTATTTGCTTTACTTGAAAATTTTACACAGCTTTCAATGGGGATCTTGTTGTAACGACCTTTGAGAATACTTGGAACTTCGAATTCATACTTTTTGCATCCTTTTTCACGTAAACTTTGGTTCTATTTTATTTAGGAGTGTGTGACAAAGATCATAAGAAATGTGATGTAGAAGGAATGAAAGAAAAATGATTCCGTAATTTGTAATTTACCCTAGTTTAGAGCGGGAAATTTGAAATATCAATAAAAAAATATTCTAGAAATTACTTTTACTTGTTAAATTTACTTTGATAAATTAATTCTACAATGAAATTGATATACAAAATTAGAAAAAACAACTGATCTTCAAAATTCATTCAGTTCATATGAAAAGACATTTTGTAAGCTACACTGAATGGACACATATTTTTTAACTCTATAAATTAATAACATATTTCCAACTTAAATATGATTTATAAATTTTATTGTGAAAATATATTGCTTTGAATAAATCATGTGGAAAATTGGAAATTGAATACACCCAGCGTATTAATCCACAGATCATCTATAATTAAATGACTCAAGACAATGTTTTAACAAAATGAGCGCCATCTAGTGATGTTACTATAGCATCCATATCAGTCACATAATTGAGACAATTTTAAATATTATGAATGGTGAGAAATAAATCATATACAATATCGTCTTCTAAGCCTTCCAAGTTTTTGAAGGGAATTCAATGCGTACATTACCAAGCAAATGAAAAAATATCTTTATTGTCCATAGAATTATAGAAATACACAAATAAGATTTTAACATATATAAACAAGTATATATATATATATATATATATATATATATATATATATATATATACGGACCAAAAGCAGAATTAGTAAGGCATTAACAGTACAAAATGATTTATTTTTGCATCAGTTTTACCAATTTGTTTTCTATTTATAATAGTAGAGCCACCTAGGGCTCTCTAAACTGAAAATAAAAAATTAACTTGAATCAACTGCGTGAATCATCTGTATAAAGGGTAGTTTGTGGACGCAAACGATTCCCTAACATAATTGACACTTGACGTGACAGTGACGTCTTAGGCCATACACTGGTGGTCGATTGAATATATTTTTTAGCAAATTTATAAATAATTCTTCGAAAATGGCTTCTCATAAGATTTCTATGGCTGTAAGTCACAATTTGTTTTTTAAATACAACTACGTTATTTATGTAATTACTCGATTACTATTGATTTTTTATTACATAACTCTCATGGAGGTTATAAATTTTTGAATGGTCACAAATATTGATAATTATTAACTAAGTGTCGGATTGAAAGTTATATGCGTTTTTTGAAATATCTATAATATTTCTCTTACGTTAGGTTCGCACCTTCAGTACAAGTACATCTACTAATCAGTTAGTTAAGGCCCCGTTGCAAATTTTCGGCATTGAAGGTCGTTATGCAACGGCACTTTATTCAGCAGCTAGCAAACAGAAAACATTAGAAGGTGTCGAAAAAGATCTTTTAAAACTTCAAGATGCTTTAAAAAAAGATGTAAAACTACGTGGATTTGTTGAAAATCCAACAATTAAACGAGGCGTTAAAGTCGAAGCTCTCAAATCCGTAGCTCAAAAGATGTCTCTTAAACCAGAATCGGCCAATCTATTATCGTTGCTGGCTGAAAATGGTCGCTTAAAAAAGCTTGAAACAGTTATAAACGCATTTACACAAATTATGGCTGCACATAGAGGAGAGGTGAGTCTGTTTTTAAATTTTGGTATTAATGTTAATAATGGTGTGTATTTTCGAGGTTTCTTGTGAGGTAGTCACTGCTAGAGACTTGGACGCTGACCAAAAGCAAAAATTACTTGGAGTTTTGAAATCATTTGTTAAATCTAATCAAACTATTCAATTGTCCACCAAAGTTGATCCTTCAATTATCGGTGGAATGATTGTAAGCATCGGCGATAAATACGTAGACATGTCTGTCGCTAGCAAAATCAAGAAATATACAGAACTTATTAGCGCCACTGTCTAATTATATTAAAGTTTCTTTTATTGAATATAGTTATTGAAATAGTACGAAATTCTATTATTTTCACCTTTTTATTTTGAAAAATTTACACTTAAACATTATACAATAAGTAGTTGTTTATTATTTCAGATTATTTTTGTAACAAAACACTCAACTAACCAAGAAAATTAAAAATATATTCACCAACCAACCTTATGGTGTCGATTTTTTGAAATGTAACTGACTGATTGCTGATAATTGTGATTTTTTACAAAATACGTGGCAACAATGCCCTGGTATCAAGTTGTTAAAGAGGAATCGATAGTTTACAAAAATCGATATTTTCTGATAAAGTGTGTTTCCTGCAATATTGGGAAGTGAAAATAACATATATTTGATAGTTGTATTAATTAAATTTGTTATAATTGCCATTAGTAAAACTTAAAATACACTGACTCCTCTGCGACATTCAAAAATTTTGCAGTTCGATATTTTGAATTTAGGCCCAATTTATAGATGGCGCTTTCACTGACAAACTATTGTTTAAACGTTACCGGCGGTCTGGTAGTAGTTTAAACTTCAGTTTAACCTGAAATGGAGGATCCGAACCCTGTTTACATTTTTACAGCACAACACGAGATGAACTCGATGATAAGGATGCAGAAATGATCAACACTGTTGACGCTTCGTGAAAACAAAAGTTATTCGTCCTAGAGCAAATATTTAACTGGTCCCACTTATTTTATAAATTTGTTGTGCTTCTATCGAAAACATTTCTTTGTATTTTTTCACAAAGTTAACCAAAAGTACTACTATATTGACAGATAAAATGTAAATTGTTCTTTGTTCGTTTTTGCTCATAAAACTTTCTCAAACTGTCCATATAGAAGTATTACATATATGGACTACAATCGTTGTAGTCGCGGCTCGAACGTCACTAATGACGTCATGACGACTCTTGTCACGAGGTGGGTCGAAAAGAGCGATGAAAGAATTAGCGGAATTTTTAAAGCTTGCGCTACGCAGATTGCAACCATGAGAATCTATCTTATTACTTTATGCAGTATGGGATATTATAAGTACTTTTGAAGCATTCTTGTGACGCTGCAGAAGATATTTTGATTTTACTTTAATGTAAATCAGTTGAGCACTCCACTAAAAAATTCAATAATTTACAAATTATAACATAGCTTTTTGAAGCTTTCGCTTTATTTTTTCTGTTTTGCCATTCTTTAATATTTATTTCAACGCTCAAAATCCTTCGTAATCCATTCCACACGCTCTATAATTAGTGGAACGGCAAGCATATGGAGTTAAAAAATTTGAGCTTATTTTTGATGGGTAAATAGGTGGCGCTGATTATAGAGGGTATTCGCTTGAATTTTACGCGCTGATTGGAAAATAACTGTATAGTGATGCTTTAAATAATGCACCGTGATAATGAAATTAGTAGTATTAAAATAATGAAACGATTAACAAAACAGAATCTCGTCAAATTAACTTTATTATTTGGCTTAGATAATACATATATTCTAATATGAAAAAAAAGTAGAATCATGTAACAATAATGAGATAGTATAAAAAAAACATTTTGGTTGATTAAAATAAAATATTGAATTTTATCCGTAACTAATATAATAATTATAGCGATATAATTAGATCAATAAAAATAATAGAATAATAAAAAAAATATTTCGGTTCATAAAAATAAAATATTGAACTTCATTAGCAACTAATATAATAGTTATAAAAATATCAATAAGAATAATAAAATAATTGAAAATAAAACATTTTGGTTCATAGAAATAAAATATTGAACTCTATCCGCAACAAATATAATAATTATAGTTTTGTTAAAATATCATTGGTAATTAGCTTATGCAAGCAGGTACAGAAATATATCAAGTTCTTAATAAAAAATAAAAATCTAATAAGATATTAAGGATTGCACAGCTTTTCACATGAATTTAATCAAACGTCAGTCACAACTTTGATAATTTCTTATACAGTAAGTGTTTAACTTCAGATCTCAATCCCATAGTACAATCAGCGCCACGTATTATCCCTACAGAATTCAGACCATATTTTAAACGTACCGTCCATAAGAGATGTTCCTCCTTCTCTACACTCCATAGGCAAGCATCATGGTCAGGAGTGCTTAGTGGGATGTACACTAGGAGGACTGGTTTGAATTTAAGTTGGTAATCCTATAGATTCCTGATTGGTCAAATCGCAGCTGGTTTTACACAGTACTTTAGACATATATTATGAATGACAATTATATAAATTGTAAACAAATAGTTTGATGTTATTGTTTCTTCCGTTCTCATTATTATTTTATTAAAATATAAACTATTCTTGTCAGGAATAATTACAAAATGGACTCGGATAATACTTCAAGTACGAACAGACATCATTCGCCCTTCTCCCCAAAAAAGATAATTGTAGTTCTTTCACACATTCGCTCTTATACCGTGTGTCTGTTAAGTTAATTAGTATTTAGTTTGTGGTTCATTATTTCCAGTCTGTAGGATTGTAGTCATATATGTAATGCTTCTATATGGACAGTTTCTACAAGTGGAAGTTGTTCCCACTAAGGAAGACAGAATGGCAACGATTTCTCTATCCTCCGAGGTTCCAGGTCGGTTCTACGCATTCTCAAGCATGCGCAGTATAGATAAAGTGTCTCGAACGAGAGATAAAATAAATATTGTCCGCACCGTAACATAGGGGCGTTTTTTCAAATACCAACTGTCCATATTGGAGTACTACGTATGATTGTAGTAATATAACTAGTACTTTGTCATCGTTTCCAATCTAGTAACTTTTTTAGTAATTTTTATAAATTGATCTTTAGTTTGGAAAACCTCATTTTGTCAGTGCTATTTCTAAAATAGGCCGGGAGCAAAATAAAAACAAAGAATAAGTATTTATTTAAAAAAAAAATATATACTTATTTCTATACACTTTAATTAATAAACAACATAAAAAATTGAGGTAACAATTTTTTGAAAATCAGTCTATTTTACTTTCTTCGCGTTTTTTCTTAAAACGGAAATTCTTTCCAACAATGGAGGATGGGAATGATGCCAAGCTGAATACAAATTATCATTAATTGGAAAACCCAAATTATCTTTGTTCAATTGTAATAACGCCCTTTCGAGAGGTTCGGCTTTTTTTAATTGCACAGCAAAATCGTCGGCTTGGAATTCAAATCTTCTAGATAAACACGTCATTAAAAAGTTTAACACCGTATTATAAGGCATCATAACGTACTGTAAAACAACAAACAGCCCAACTAAAACTGGTTGTACATTAAAGAATCCTAAAGCCCCATACAGAGGTTTGTACTTAAATATAATGGAAAAACCTAAGAACAATAAAAATAAATTAACTTGCATCAATATTAGATTCTTTATAATGTGATTATGAAACCAGTGGCCTAATTCGTGGGATAAAACAGCAAGGATTTCATCATTTTTACATCCGGTACCGTCATCTTTAGCTAACAGAGTATCGAATAAAACAATTCTTTTAGATTTGAATAAACCGTAAAAGTAAGCGTTACTATGGGAAGACCTTTTTGAACCTTCAACCACATATAATTGTGTCAAAGGAAACTTTAATTGAGACGCCAAGTTTTCTATCTCCGTTCGAAGTTCTCCTTCAGGTAAAGGTGTGTATTTATCAAAAAGAGGAGCAATTACTGACGGATATATTGTAAGAAGAACCATTGATAAAATGCACACAACTACCCACAACCAAATAAAGAAATACGGACCACCACTTTTAATTATTACTATAATGACAGAAGAAAGTAATAATGTGATAATTTGATTAACCATAAAAGCTTTAATTTTATCCCATACAAAAAACCCAGCTGTTTGTTTGTTGAACCCATATTTTTCTTCTAAAACAAATGTATGGTATATTGTTAATGGTAAATCTATAAATGTTGATATGAGTGACACTATAAACAGCCATATGCAACTAGTGGAAACTTCTCCTTTCACAGGATTAATATCATGTGAAAAATCCCAAAAATACGCCAGAGCACCATAATATATAATTAGAGTGGTGAGAATTATGCCGTGCGTATCTTTTACAAATCCAAATTTGAGTTTAGCTAATGAATATTGTCTAGCTTTCTCAAATTCATTTTTGCTCATAACTGTTTTAATTTCGTCGGGAACTTCAGTAGCGCATTGTGCTTTTTTGAACTACAAACATTATAAGAGTTAATGATTTATCACAAATTAAAATATTTTAAATTTACCTGCCGAATTGAAAGGTATGTTTCCCATAGAAATTCTATCCAAAGAAGTATTATAATAAAATCGCGTACATGAGTTGCATCAAATATACCAACTACCGAATTTTCATCCATTTTTATAATTCGGCTAATTTTAATTTTACTCAAAATGACCACCCGTGTTTCATAAACTATACTCAACCCCAATGAGGGCTGTCAATTAATGACAAGTGACAGAACAGTTTACGCTTAAGGTATGGTCTTATATCGAGGGACAAATTAGATCATGTGACATTTTGCCACAATTTGTAGCATCAGCGACATGTATTAGTGCGACATATTGTGAAGGTTGTTGAGCCAGAAGGTTGTTAAAAAATATTAAGTAATCGATTAACAGACGCGTACAATTAGAGTTGTCGAAGGTCAGTACTCAAATTAGATACTAGTCATTGTTATTAAATGTGTAAGTTAAAAATAAACCAGTGGTTTTGAAGATACGATTTTATTAAGTTCTCACGAATTGGAGATCCCTCACCTTCAATCATTATAATATGTCAGCGACAAATAGTAGTACCTTAAAAAAATGGTATCCGAAACTCCCTAAATGGATACCAATACCTATTCCTAATAAATTAAATGGAAATTCTCTATATACGGAAGTTAAATAATTGACCTGCAATAATCCGCTAAGATATATTAAGCCTCAGCAAAACAAACCTCAACATTTCTATCTAAAATAATTGCGACAAATGCTAGGCCGGATTCGATCTACTTCATGCCCTCAACTGCAAAAAGGCGGACCTGTTAAGAGAAGACATTAAGGCAAGACAAGACAGCCGTGTTGGGCAAAGCAGCTTGTTCATGACGCTGGCGCAATTGAACCGGCATTGATCGCTGTCATACAGCTGTCTGCAACCTTTCCCAGGACTGGCTTCGTACAGCTCAGGCCGCTGCAAATAAGGGGCATGTCAAGTACTACCGAACAGCAGAGGATCTTCATACCGAAGTTAGTGCATTTTCTAAGAGAATGGTTGCTTCGAATTCGAGAGCCCGGAGAAGGATACGAGTACTTGGGCTAGATGATGGGGCTGTGCTTCCATGGCTAAATGCTTAAGCTCCTATCCACTTCTACATATATTTTTCCCCTCCCAAATCATTGATTTTTCAAATAAATGTGTTGAATAAATCTTGATAGTTAACTAGTTAGTTTTATAATCTTCATACAGAACATTTAGGGTGTTTTCTGTGGTCTTCCCACCATAAAATATTTTAAGTCTATGATTATCACAAATGTCAAGACGTCAATCTAACTACATTTTGTAGATGCATTTTTTTAAGGTTATGTTATTTCTTACTTTGTAAGACTGTTTACATTTTTATTATGAAATTGTTTACTCTTGTATTTAGTGTTAAAATCAATTGAAATAGCTGCAGAAATGACAGACAGTCTGAAAAGTTGTGAGCCATCAAAATGGCTTCGTCCATCGGATGTAATGAAATTACATAAATTAAAACAAAGAAAGAAGGCCTTACAAGCCAGGATAAAAGGTAATACTCAAGATTGTTCATCAGCTAATTCTAATCAATCAAACTCGTTCGAAAATGTTTTTTCGGCAAAAAAACGTACTAATCCTTTTCTAAAATCAAGCGACTCAAAAAAGTTTAAAAACGGCCAGAATATATCTTTGGAAGAATCAACAGATCAGACTTTATTTAAATTATTGAATCCAAAAGCTGCAGATTCATCCAGTAATACTTTCACATCCTTTAGTAATTTATTGAATAAATTGGATTCTAATAGCAAAGAAGAACCTGTTGAAATTGTTAAAGCTCAAGGAGAAAGTTGGTTACCTATTGATTGGTCTTTAAAAGATAAAGTTAGATTAATATCAACAAAACCGTTTTCTTGGAGTCAAAAATTGAAAGTTAGTGAAGAGGCTAGTGGTATTACAGCTTTTACTAGGTTAGTAATTTTAGCTTTTTTTTTTCAAAAATTGATAGATAATTTTCATTTTTAGATGTTTAGATAATGATACTGATAATAATTTAGATTCATCCCCAAATGCAAAATTCCATCAATGTTGTTTGTATTGGATGCAACCAAACTTACCATGGTTGACATTGTTCCCCAGAACCTCCAGTAAAATTCAGAATAGTTGCCCCTTAAATGCATCTATAAAAGAAAGTCTACAACAAGCATGGCGTGATAGTTTAAGATCCCTATTTCAATTAATAAGAACAAGACAGTGTCCTTATTTCTATGTATGTGCAAATACGTTTACAGTGCTTTTTAGGGCAGCAGGTATAAGCGGATTTACAGGTAATTTTAACCTTTAAATAATATAAAGTATATAAATATTTCTTTTAATATTAAATGCAGTACAAGTTTTATTATATATTAATATTTTGGTTGTTCTAATTGAGGATCTCTTTCATTCATGAGTTGACATGTCCTCAATCATCTAACTGCTTTCAAAATGTAGTAAGAATGATTAAATGAAAGTATACTTGCTCTATTATGCTCTATATTTTAAATTTACATACAGTGAAATATTTCGTAAGTCTTTTTGAAGTATTCTGTAAATCTTCATACAAAGTGCATTTTCTTGTACTATAGAAGAGACATTTGAGCTCCTTTTCTGGCAAAGGACTTTATTCTTGCATAGGTTATAGACTTTCCTACAGCATTTCCAGATCAGTTTTGAATTTATGACATGGGAGCTCAGTCAAAATGAATCTCTATGGCTCATGTTTAATAGTTTCCTTCCAACTTCATTTAAAGAAATTTTTTGTGTCTCAATCTGAAAGGCACTTCAGAAAATCCAACCACAACTATTGTTGTGTACCATTTGATGCTATTAAACCCGAGGCTATACTGCAGGAAGGTAGGTAGGATGGTGGATGGTAGACCTGCCTGCTGACCTTCCAGCTATTTATAAATGTAAATGACAGAACGACGATAGTCACAGTCACTACCAAACAACCCCCCTGAAACCATCCTAGCCAAACACCTGTTGTCTATCCACCCATATCAGTTGTGTTTTAAATGCCATTATGGTACCCTAGTCAAAAGGGAGGAAATCTTAATTACTTCAGTTTTTGTAAGAAGAGCTATTTGAGCAGATCCATTAAGGATGTATACTCTCACACCCTGTTGCTGCCTCAAATTGTAAAGATGCACCCACGATTTTTTTTACACTATTTGTCCCCATAATTGTCCAAAGATGAACATCCACCCTGCACCATCCAACCTCTATCTAATATCCTGCAGTGTTACATTACCTTAAGTCTCGGTGGTATATTCTGTATCTTTCTTTCCACTTTGCATTGTGGTAAAAACCTTGTCAAAGCTTATATTCTTTATTTTAACATCATTGAGAAAGATCACATAAAGTGTTCCATAATTTTCCTCTTAATGAGCTTATGAAGTGACTCATCCACTACCATATTCTGAATAATGGGAGATATTATTCCCTTCTGAGGAATTTCGTGAGTAGTTTTAACTGAATTCTCGTCATCAATAGTTCATACATCCATTTTATGATGATTTCTGAGTACATAATCTCCTGATTATGTAGTTTTATATTACTTTTTCTGTGGTTTTAAGTAGGAATGCAATTTAATATGTAGGTATCAAGGATTTTTCTTACCTATTTGGGGTTATTTTATCCATTCTTCACCTCTTGGTTACATGACCTGGTGCTAAGCTGCTTTTGGTGATCTTATCTTATACCCTCTAACTAATGTGTACAAAGGTGAAAGGTGTTTATTGCTATTTACCTGTGCAATTTCTCTAGCAATATCCCAGTCCTTGCAAGAATTCTTGGTGCTATTGCATTACTAGCAATGAGTGCAATACCTGAGAAGTGTGAGAAGAAATATTGTTTTGTCCCTCAGTATGTAAAACCGTCTTATTGTGATGTTATATATTTAAAGTGTTTATAGCTGCTCTGCACTTATATCTAAAAAGATATTTTGTAAATGACTCTTCATTTGATTGTTTTGTCTCCAAAATTTCTAAAATATTAGTATTACTTCTTGAAGGTACCTAAGCCTTCTGCTGAAATGAGTTGTGGGGTTTATATAACTCATTGTTTTGACTGTGTAGGTTCCTAGACCTATTAAATATTGATTTATTACACTTAAATATATCTTTTTTTTTTTCATTTTTTTTATTATATTATATTTTAGATGTTCATGTACTTGTTACCCCTACAACCAGAGGCTTAAGACACCTGATTAAACAAGAAGAAATCGAATATTCAATGCCTCTTAAGAACAGGTCCTCTGATCAAGGATATGAGACGTGGGATTCTGTAACTAGCGAACAAAGTGAGGAAATTGGGGAACAAATCGAAGATAAAGATGATTCCGATGAGAATTGGATGAAGAGTATGGGAATTGATGATAGGGATATTAAACAAATTAACTACAGCCAGGTATGGAGTGAATACATAATATTATAATACTAGTTTAATCACATAGTCTAGAAAATTAGGATTATACATGGAATTTTTGCTCATTTTTTTATTTCAACGATAATTTTATTTATTCAAAATGTTTATCGTTACTCAAAGTTGCTTTTTCATCTGACTTTTATTTTAGGTTTGGGGCTTCAAACTGTGTTTGTTATAGCACTAAATTTTTCCTACTTTTATTTTTGTTGCAATTTTTTTTAATTTTTCTTCATTTTAGTGTGTGCGTTTTGAACTATTTCAGTTTATATTTCATTTAAACCTTCAGTCCAGCTCTAAATTTTCTTTAATTTTAGTTTTTTTTTGCAATTTTTTCTATTTTCTTTATTGTTTTTTATGTATGTTGAACTATTTCAGTGTATATTTCATTTAAGTCTTCAATTCTGCTCTAAATTTCCATTAATTTTAATTTTTTTGTAATTTTTTTATTGTGTGGGTGTCTTTTGAACTATTTCAGTCTGTACTTCAATTAAGTCTTCAATGCAAATTTTTTTTGTATTTTTCACAAATTCATCTGTTTTTATTTATCATACTGGATCTTATTTAATCTTGGTTTACATTTCATTCTAGTTTTCTTCATAATTATTTCACAATTTTCAAAAAAATCCGGTAATTGTATATTAATTTTGACTCACCTTGTATTTTATTTGACGATTATTACAAAAATAATTAAATTTTGACAATAATTGAAAAATATCATTAAACTTGTACACCTTTTCAATTATACAGAGAGTTGAATTAGTTTCCTCAATAATCACTAATTTTTCTTCAATACCCTGTATAATATTTTACAATTTTATATTGTATTAGACAAGTGAAGGGAGTGTTAAATTTGAAATAAAATACAGGTAAGATTCCAAAAAACTTGAAAAGTGCAGTTTTTCTACTATACGAGGTGTGTTGAAAAAATACCTGAATAAATTTTTATAGCAGCCCTTTTCCAACTATGTAGTATGTCTCATAGTATAGCAACGAAACAAGTGCGAAAGTACCAACGAAGCTCAGGAGATATTAAAAACTATCTAAGATGATTAAAGTAAAACAGATTAAATTGCGAAAAAAGTGGAATTGTTCATTCTAACAAATGATTAACTATTCAAGACTTTAGTAGAGCACTTAAAATCATCTAAGTATTCGGGGAAAGTATTTTAACACATGATTCGAAATTAAGATCAAATTTGATATATTACTTTTGATCAATGAACCAAAAGAACATGATACTTTCATTTTCTTGAAATTAAAAGATTGTCTTTATGAAGATCTGGATTTAATTGCCAAAATTGTTACTGGATACTGTTCCCATCCATTCATCAAATATAGCACCTTGTAGCTTCAAGCTATTCCTTTATCGACACCAATTTTGGCTATGACAATGAAAGTCATTTGGGTTTAAAGTTGGGATTATAATTTTTTAGAAAAATAGTTGACTCTACTTTTTGATCAAACCTCTTATTCACATATACATTTTTTTGTCTGCTATAATAATAAAAATGCTGTTTATTTACTACTTTTTAGGAAAGGATGATTCACAAGGCGGAATGTGAAATTGACAACAGTGAACAAAGTCTGGTTATGATAGAAGGTGGAGAAGTTCATGGTTTCTACAATTTTCTACTTAATTGTAAAAGTGCTACTGCTCTTACAGGATCTCTAGCAGGGATACCACCGACGCTTTTAGCTCCCGTAGCTTTTCACGGAGCTACCATAAATTCGTTAAAAGTTAGGGAAAGCAAAGTGTATACGGACGACACAAATTTTTATTCTTTAGAACTTTCCGGACCAATTCTACCTAGTATGCCACATAATTTATTCTGCCTCACTACTCCGGATTGTAGTTTAACTGCTACTTTTAATAATTTACGGACAACTGAATGTTTTAGTAAAGTGAAAAATACTGAACGACGATCTGTTATAGAAAATACTGGAAGTGTAGTGTTTGGAAAAGAAAATTTATCAGATTGTGGTTTATTACCAAAAGTGTTGAAACATTTTTGTGCTGCTAACAGTGACTATGTGACTAACGTAGAGTGTTTAAAGTATACCAGTGAAAATAAAACTTTTACTTGGACTTGAATTGCAAAGCTGGCACTAAGCAAATAAGGCATATTTTGGAATTAAAAAAAGAAGTGCAAAGATATCGCAATAATTTTATTTTTACATGAAAGCCTGTACCTTAATCTACTTTTCTACATATTTTCCGTGAATATTGAGGCACTTGTCATAACGTGGCACCAGTTTTTGAATACCCTCCTCATAAAATTCTGCCGCCTGACTTGTTAACCACTGTATCACAACTGTTTTGACTTCGTTATCGTCTTGAAGATGCTGACCGCCCAGGTGTTCAAGGTCTTCAAGTGCAGGAACAAATGGTAATCGCTGGGCGCCAGATCGGGGCTGTAGGGAGGATGATCTAGAGTTTCCCATTGAAAAAATTTGATGAGATGTTTGGTCCGATTAGCCACATGTGGACGGGTATCGTCATGCAGCAAAACGATACCCTTACTCAACTTGCCACGTCTTTTGTTCTAGATTGTACGACGCAGATTGTTCAATGTCTCACAATAAAACGCTGCATTGATTGTCTCATTATGAGGCCGAAACTCCACTAGCAATACTCCTTTTCTGTCCCAAAAAACTGTGCACATGATTTTCCGGCCAGAAATTATTTGCTTAAACTTCACTTTTTTGGGTGATGATGAATGTTGCCATTCCATGGATTGTTGTTTCGATTCTGGTGTGACGTAGGCCACCCATGTTTTGTCACCAGTAACAATTTGGTCTAAAAAATATTCACCTTCATTGTGGTACCGCTCAAGGAAAGTCAATGCACTGCCTAAACGTTGGGTTTTGTGCAAATCCATCAACATTTTTGGAACCCAACATGAACACAATTTCCGGTATTTCTAGTTCTCGGTTACAATGCGATACAAAACACTATGAGAATATTGAGGAAAGTAGTCGCACAATGATGAAATTGTAAAGCGTCTGTTTTCTCTCACCTTTTCGTCCACTTTCTGCACCAAATCTTCATTAACGACCGAAGGACGCCCACTCCGTTCTTCATCATTCACATTTGTGCGGCCATCTTTAAATGCTCTTACCCATTTCCTCACCATTCCATCACTGTTTTGTTCGTAAACTTCACAGATCTCATGATAAATATAGATCGGTTTTACGCCTTTAGCACTAAGAAATCGTATAACAGCCCATACTTCACAATCGGTGGGACTCACGATTGTCGGAGACATCTTAAACACTCAGTAAACAATGTACACAATGAAGAATCAGACTGTAATGGCGTCAGTGCGTAGACAAGAGATGTAGGTAATCAGCGCGCATGTGCGGAACGCCGACCTTGGTGTTGAGGCGGTGGAATCGCAAAACGGTACTTACTTAAAAAATATGCCTCGTAATTTGTGAAAATCCTCTACTACATGAATTATGAAAGAAATGATTAAAAAATATTGTATGGTTATACACAGACAAACTTTATTATTAAAACAAAATTTATAGGAACTGGAAAAAAATTAATCCCGTATTATGAATTTGTATGCATTTACAGTTAAAACTAGTTCAATATAGTTTTGGCTAAGGAAAACAAGTTTTCACAAACTCTTTTTGTTAAAACTAGCACCCTCGGCGTTAAACTAGTTCATTTACAGTTTTCATTAGAAAATGCTATAAATTTCTAGTTAAAATTGTTTTTTTCTCGTACTTAAAACTGATTTTCACTAGGGAATTCCACTAATAGGAAACTTTTATGGCATTTTGATTTGTATTGAATTTTATTTTTTTTGCATAAACAGCAGTTAGAAGCACAAGATTTTTTGCAGGAGCAACTTTCAAAACTTTTCCTTGAGCCAGTGGGACTAAGTTGTATCTGGGACTCCATCAAATTGTAGAAATACCTCAGTAACGTTAGTAACATAATAATACCATACATTTTCTTCACTTTCTATAAGTTATTTATCACAAAATTGACATTTTGGTTGATTTTCTATCCATACGGAGTTCTATGGTAGATCTCAATGTCTGTTAGAACCTTGCCTCGTTTCATTTGGAAGAAATGGTATTGTTGGATTCATCGGAACAGGATTTCTATGGATAGTGAAACTAATTACCTACCAATGTTGTTTTCTTAAACGTTTTTTTTTTTTTAAATAAATTTGCTTTATCATTGTAACATAAGAAAACTATACATTTTCTTCACTTTCAAGATTGATATTTTTGTTGGTTTTTCATCCAATTTTCACAAATTCTTGGTAGATCTCGATGTTTGATAAAAACTTTTCTCATTTTATTTGGGAGGGATGTTATTTCCTGGATACAGTGAAGCAGAATTTCCATGGTTAGTTTTCCATCTTCACTATGATTTACAGGGAATCCTTTTTTTCATACATTTGCTGATTTTTTAAATGGTTTTCTTGAAATAAATTTCTTTTATCCTTGTAACATAAGGAAACTATAAATTTTCTTTACAATATTGACATTTTTTGTTGGTTTATCATCCAATCATCCTCAATTTTCAGGAAATTGATATATCGTAGGAACTTGCATTAATTTAAGATGGCGCTCCAGTCAATATGAAATTGCATCTTCACTCTTTAATATTATACTGATGATCAAACTAGAATTTTCACGGCTACATTTTTGAAGAAAAAAATCTATTTTTCAATATATTTGTAATTTTTGAACTATGAAATATAATTAAGTTGGCATTTTAAGAAACATAAAACTAAAAGGTTTCATTCATCAACCCCATATAATTGTGTTACTGTTAATGAGTGAAGAAGAGGTCATCTCTTTTCGAAGTGAAATATTAACACTACACTACCCCAACATTCACAATTATACTGCCTGACGCCTATTTCGATAACAGAGTTATCATCTTCAGGGATTGGAAGTAAACAAAAATCTATTGACTGGCAACATTTTGAGCTGAGGGCTTCCTACTGGCGCTCAAATTCGAATACTTTAAGGAACTGACAATGTAATTGACTAATTTCATTTTTTGTTTGTTATATTTAACATTATGTTTAGTTTGGAGGATCAAGAATTTGGTTTTTGAAAATTGAAAAAATTTATGCAGTAACCTCAATATTTTTACTTATTTAGATGACTTAGTATTCGAGTTTTTTAATAAAAGGTGAGGTAAAGAAAATTGAATACAATAATACTTAGACAACACGTTTTTAATCTAAAATTATTAACAAATTACTTTTTGGTCAATACAAAAATTCGATTTTTTATTTCTTTAATTACTATGTAGTTTTATGTGTGGTTTTTAAAAATTTAATATAATCCTCGAAAGCTACTACTTTTCTTTCTTCCAATTCTAGTTTCTTCTTCAAAAGTGTCATACGTTCTTCGTGCCTTTTCTGTTTTTCGCTTTTACAAGAAAAACATCTTTTCCTTTTCACTTGAAAATTCGATATATCAAATGTGTTATCTTGCTTTAACTGTTTAATTTCTGTCGGTTTAGTAATTATCTTATCATTTTTTATTGGGGTGTATATTGGCTCAAATAGATTCTTATATTGGGGATCATTAGCAATTATATCATTAATTTCATTATAAAATTCGAATTTCCCTTGAGCTCTGTCTGATGTTTTGTATGTACGGTAAGTTCTCAAAAGATTACGCCATTTTATTTCACATTTCACTGGTAACTTATCTATCCCGATTTTTGATAACTCTTTAGATATCAGCTTCCATCGATCCTTTTTCATTTTGAAATGCTTAAATTTGTCTTTGTGTAGAGAAAAAATGTTAATTAAGGCGAGAGTTTCGTTTTGGCTCCAAGTCGTCGCAGGTTCTTGGGAGTTATCGGCATGATTAATAGTTTGTTCCTCTTCATCTTCCAAGTTATCTGAAAATTGAAAAATTACCTTAAAATAAAATATACGTTATTTCGGGTAATAGTACTCTATGCTTTATGGAAAAATTGCTTTATTAAACCAACTTAATGTAGATGTAGATAGATATTGGGGTGTCATACACACTGTGACTAAAAGGATCTATTGTGTCTCCCTTTCTCGCTACCATACTGAGGAACAATATTGCACCCACAATCGAATTTAGAACCAACTGACAGAGAATGTGGATAGAGGTTTCATCTTCTGTGCAACAAAATCTGCTCGCCACATTATCTACTAAGTCCATCGTCTTCAGGTGTCCATTGAGGCGACAGTGTTCCAATACGACTCCTGTTAATATTCGTAGATTGTTCTTCCTTAGGTTGATACTTTCAGCAGATCTTCTTTGGTTATATTTTACCTGAAGAGTCTTTGTCTGTCTTAGCCGCTGTAGATTTTGCTCCTATCCACATTATTTTCCAATGATTTTTCTATTGTTCTGTAGCTGATACCACAGAAGGGTTCAGGTCTCATGAAGGGCTTGTCTGCCCCTGCTTTGGCCAGCTTATCATCTATTTTATTTCCCTTTACTCCGATGTGACCCGGAATTCATTGTAGGATAACTTTATTTTACATGCATAGCTTATTTAATTTTTCTAAGCAATCCCAAATGAGTTTGGATTTTATGATATTGGAACTTGAAGTCTAATAGCTGCTTGGCTTTCGGACTTTCGGATTGAACTGAACACAATTTTTGATTGCATAAATTTCTGTTTAAAAAATGCTTGGTTTGTTAGCTAGACTTTCAGAGTGTTCGGAGTCCGTATACTTCCATTCCAGTTCTATCTGCTGCTTTAGATCCGTCCATTTACCATTTAATAGAATTTCTGTTCATAAATCAACTTTATAGTTAAATATGTACTTAAGGGGTTAGCACAACTATCAACTGCACAAAAATGGCAGCATGTATTTAATAAAAGTGATGATAAATAATAAATGGTCAGACGAAAGAAACAAAGCATCTTTGAATTTATTATTCATTTTCTTTTACTAAAATATAGACTATAAGGATGCTGTTGGATTGTTCAGTGATACTTATTTAATACTAACTGCAAAAAGTGACAAAAAATGTTTTTAACACGTTGACTGCCAAGGAAATTTCCACAATTTCATTTGATCTTATTAAGTCATGAAAAATACCAATTTAAATATAAAGTTATCACCGAAAGGTACAGAATATGAAAGTTTTAAGAAAAGTTTAATTTTTTTATTGAATTAAATAAAAATCTCTTTGGTAGGGTAATTTATTTATATAATAAGTTATTCAATACATGGCAGTCAACGTGTTATCCCTAGAATACTATCTTACATAAAAATTACATATTTGTTCAAAAATTCTTCTGTAGCAACCACACCCATTCATATTCTCAATCTAATCGCTAACAGTGCTCTCCTCGCAATTTATATTCTGCATAGATTAGTACAATATTAGATTATTTTTAATCACGAAAATGAGTAGAAAAGGACTAACACATGCCCAACTTAAAGAACCCTTGTAGGAAAACGGTGATAGTGAAGTGAAAAATAATATTGAGATCAACGAAAAGTTTTCGATGTTTGATACTTCCTATTGTGGAAATATTTACAGAGCAGCCATGAGTAAATCGAGTGTTTGTCTAAGGTTTGATGTAAAAGAAACTGGCTGAAAGAGGGGAATGTTACTGTGTTTGCTTCCATACCTGAAGTTTGGGGAGGATTTATTGAAGTTTGTGGGACAAAATATAAGTCCAGTATATATGTCACAATTGACGAGAACTTAGGATTTTGAGGCCACTGTCAGTTCCGGGTGTACATTCTAAATAAGCCAGCAATGTACGAACTGAAATTGTTTTTTTTTTATGTGACGTTTCTACATAGTATCTTATTAATGCCAGTTCATATGTTGGCAAATTTACTGAGACTAATAAGCTTACTTTAACGAATTACTTTGTTGAGCTTTTGACTGTTCCAATTTATGGTACAAACCAAAATATAACAATAGACAATTGGTTTACTAATGTACATTTAGCTGACAAACTGATTTCCAGGTTTTTTACTTTCAATTATTGGAACAATTCGGAAGAATAAGCCCCTCGTTACACCAGCAGTATAGAAAATGATAATAACCGTCAAATAGGAACATCACAGGAACAACACGACACACATGAGCTCACAGACATGTCCTACTGTAGTTCAGACATTTTGCTGTGTCACACGTGTGGGTGACTAGCAAGTCTTCTTAATTTTTTTTATGAAAAAATGGCAGAAAAAAATTTAATAGAGGCGGTAAGGGAACATGGAGAGTAATGATTTGAAAAAAAAAACATTGGGAAAGAAATGTGAAGTAAAGGAAACTCAAAAATAACAAAACATTATGAAAGGTTCTAGAAAATACTGTCATAAATATCCTACTGTTAAGAAAAGAATGACAACAACATACTGTTTAAAATACCCAAAATCAATATGTGGCAAACACTGTGTTAAAATATGTTAAATTTTTTTGTTTCCTTTTTAATAAAAACTATGATAGCTTTGATTATAACTGCATTTTCATTTTAGATGTTCATCATAAAAATATTGTTCATACATAATATAAACATTGCTTATTTTATTTGATACTACACACATTATTTCGTACCTTTAACAACCAACAAACTTTAAATGCATAAAAAAGGGTAACCCTAGAAATAGCGTTTATAAAACTAAATTTTCATCAGTAGGAATTAAATTACTTCAAAATTCATAGGTAAAAAATCTTTTGCGTTTGTTTTTTTATAGTTCAATAAAACTATCGTATTTTAAATTTAGTGCTATTGTAATTTTATAATTTATTTGTTTTGATTAATAAAAAATTGGTTTATACAAGAAATAAAACCTACCTTCTGAATGAAGTATTTCTAAATTTCCAGGAACGAAAACACTATAATGGCGTTTCTGTACGGGATCAAAAACTTCAACTGATTTTAATTCCATCTGATCTTGATCATTCTCCATATTCTTTTCATTTCTTTTGGAAGGTAATGAAAATATTGGTTTACTTTCAGTTGATTCTGATTAATGTGAATCGTTTTATCTATAGATTGATAGCCGAAAAATCTCTGACGAACTGAAAATAGAAAATTAATATGTTTATTGGTTGATTCAGACAAAGATGAAGCTTTATCAGTAATGACAGTTTGGTTGGTATTACTGATAAAAGGGCTGCCTCTTGCGACGTTATTTGGAACGTTTCAAGTGACGCAAAACAAACTAACCTTAAAGAAAAACTGTAGTATTAATTGTTTATTTTTGGAAATATCGGTGGAAAATATTTAGATACTGTTGTTTAGTGTATTCCGAAAAGTCTAGTTTTAATTTTCATGTTATTCTTATTTTGTATCTTGATCAATAATACAACAAAGTAAGTATTAAATTAACTATTCTTTCGTCAATTTTCATTTTTTTTTCCTTAGTCTTTATTTATTAATAACATTGCTAATAAATTTCATTCTATTGACTTCTTCGGTAAATTATGAACCTATATATTTTTAAAACTATACTTTTGTTTTATATGCCTTTCGTGCTCCTCATTATTATTTTACTTCTCTAACTTCGTACTGCTTAGAACCTTTTATATGATTTGACACTGCCAATTTGCATAATTATATTAATTAATAGATTATTTACAACATGAATATCAAAAATGATAAAAAAGACGTAAACATTGTGAGTAAAATTTGTAATTCTATTTTATAAATTTTAATGCTGCTACGAATAATTTAATTAATGGCAGCTACATATTTCTGATATGTCATAACTAAGGAAAAATTATTTTTTACGGTTAAAATAGATTTTTATTTTGATATTCATATTTGGTAAAGATCAAAATGCCAATTTTTAACCTGTTTTTGAAACTAATATTATATGAAGAGACATAAATTAAAACTATTTATTAAAAAAAATTATTTTCTTTATTGGTATCCTCAAATATTTTGTTATATAACGCATGGCTGTGAAAGTTAGCATTCTATGTTGATTTGACAAAACATGTGAACGAACTGAATTTGAGATTGCAAGGAGAAAACTAGCATCTTCCTGATTTATGCACTAATATCAAATCATTCCGGAAGAAATTGATACTGTTTCAATCACAACTACAAAGTAAATGTTTTTCACATTTTGAAACATGTGAAATATTCAGCCACACCACTGAGACTGAGTTTCCTATCGATTTTGCAATCGAAACTCTGAGTGCTTCAAAAATAAATTTTGATACTCGTTTCTCGGACTTTGATGCCATTGCGAATCAAATTAAGATTTTTCAGAACCCTTTTGATACTGACATTGAAACCCTAGCTCCGGAACTTCAAATGGAAATGATTGATCTACAGTGCAGTGATATGATTAAGAACAAATATCAAAACTCATCTTTGTTGGAATTTTATAAGAATCTTCCACTGACACAATTTGATAATTTGCATAAATTTGCTCGTGGGCTGTTTTCTGTTTTTGGTACTACTTATTTGTGTGAGAAGAACTTCTTCAAAATGAAGTACACAAAAAATGTTTACAGATCTAAATTAACTGATGAGCATCTTAAATCTCTTTTAATAATTGGTACAAGTAAAATTAGTCCACAACTACAAACATTACATTTTCTGCATATTATACATGTCTTTACTCATTACAATTCTGTGTTTCTTCACCCAACTTATCACAAAAACAATAAGAATAAGCCTACAACAATGTTATGAGTAGTTAGCCCATGACCATATCAATGTAGATGTCATATTAATAATTGGAATACTTCAGTAAACTAAATTTAATTTGCTATAAAAAATATGTTCTCTAAAAGGAGTTTTCAAGTATGCTAGTTCACGGCGGGCCGGATGTGGCCCTCGGACTGTAGTTTGGAGACCCCTGGTTTAATGTAATGTTTTCATTATATGTCCCAAGTATACAGATGAAGGTTGACGCATTGCTACTTATAACCAAGGTATGGTGGAAGACCAGGAAACATTTTTATGAAGGTATTGAAATTCATTACATGGGAAGGTACTGGCTATGAGAGTATAAAAATCAGGGATGCTGGTCCTTCCTACTGAAGTACAACTCATCAAAACTTTCCAGTTTAAGAATGAAAAAGAACTGTATCATGAAGTCAAGTAAAAAAGATATACTAAGGAAACCAATACATTACCCAAACTTTCAAAAGTAATACCATAAATGATATACAAGTTGTTTAATAACTGTCATATTGTTGCTAGGTTTCTGTCTAAGTATCCTACAGAAAAAATACCTGCTATCAAAGCACTGAGCTCCCATCAAAAACTTCTCAATTATATAGAAGTGGGAGAAAATTAAGAGGCCAGAAAAGGAGTCCAGATGCCTTTTACTGACCTAGAAACTGTGGGGTAAGAAGATAAGAGTTTGAGAAGAATAAAAGCATTCTGGAATTTCTTCCTTGGTTGTATTACTCCAGAAGGCCCCTAGGAATTTCATTACCGCTAGATACAAATATATTTGGATATCAGTAAAACCAAGCTGCACCTACAAACTAACTTCCTTACATTACTCTTACAGGAATAACTCAAGTAACTGTTGAATGTAGAATACGAGGATGAAACTATAGTTTTATAAATTTTAAATACCTTGTCAAGGGATGTTGACGTTGAGTTTAAATTAGATGTAGGTAATACATTCTAAAAAAATCTCAAGAAAGACGAAGACGAACAGTGAGCTATGGAGGTGAACCTATGGATTCTTAACAAATCAGAGGAAGAGAAGTGGGAAAGGAAAATACTCAGGACGATACTGGGAGGTAAAAAGGTGGGAAAATTGTGACTCCGAAGAAAAAAAAACGAACTTTGGAGAAGCAGAACTAAGAAAAATAATAAGATTCAAAAGAATAGAGTGGGTAGATCGTATACAGAGAATGCCATTTTTTAGAACAATAAAAAAAATGATGGACATAGAATAACAAGGAACAAGAAAAAAGGACGACCAAGGAAAAGATGGTATTTAGAGGTGATAGAAGACCTAAGAGAGAAAAGAGAGAGGCGAATTCAGGAATCGAAAATGAAAGCCAAGAAGAAGAAGAAATGAAAGAGTGGAAGGGAATCACTTGCAAGCTATGAGCCTAAAAAGACAGTATGTAGCATCTTTATGTATATAAGTTAAGTGTAGCAATATTAAGTAGTATGGATTTAGTAGAGGAAACATGTACTCAAGCGGTAAAAGCATCAAGGGTCATTAGATATTTAAAAGAAACAATATAACAAGTACACAAAGCAAAATGAGAATTGACAAAACATGTGTTAAGACCTATTCTCGCATATCTAACAGATACAAAACTCGAATCAGCAATAACAACAAAAAAGAATAATAAGGAGGACTGAAATAGAAATGCCAAAAATAATGAGGGGGGTAAGCCTCAGATATTAGAGAAAAACTAGGTTTTCATGATGTCTTTAGATGGGTTAAAGAATGTAATTGAGGTAGAAGAGATCATATCGAAAGAATAGAAGGACAAAAAACCAAACATATAAAGACCAATAAAAATATGGTATGAGAGATGAAGCTTATTGTCTAAAGAAGAGCTTAGAAGAAGGCTAAATATTTGGAATTAAAGAGGACAAGGTCCTATGAAAAGAAAAAAAGATGTTTAGGACAGATACAAGCAATCACAAACACTGCGGTTTACTAGAACATTGGAATTAGGTGAGATCTAATAGATGACTATAATAAAACTTAAAATTCCATTAATAGAATTCTATTTTTTTAATATTTAATTCTAATTTGTTTTTTACTGCAGTTTTAATTAATTTTTGGTTATTCAATCCATGTCAGTTCAGTGTATTATTAACTATGTTGGAATTCTGGAACTGTTGGTGATGTTTATATTGAATTTACTGTTTATAACCACTGCATCAATATTTAATATTACACTATATGGTCTTTAGAGCCAGATATGAATATTTGGAATACTCGAAGAAACAGAAAAATCATCTGCGAGGCCGGCTCTAGCCATTGCTGGTCCTATATATATATATATCCCCTTTTATAGCGTTATACGCCTTTGGGTTCCTAATCTCCAGGCCTGTCTATCTTGCCAGTCGTCGACTGCTAGGTTCCTTTCGGACATTGCTCTAGTGATTCCTTGTAGCCATGTTCTAGGTGGTCTTCCCCTCTTTCTTTTTTCTGTGGGGGTCCATTCTAATATTATTCTTGGTAGTCGTTCTCTTCCCATTCTCTTAACGTGTCCGTACCAAATCAACTGTTTCTTTTCTATATCTTCTACTAAAGTTCTTTCTACTTTCAATTGTCTTCTTATTTCCTCGTTTCTTATATGTTCCGTTCTAGATATTCTTGCTGCTCTCCTCCAGAAATCCATTTCCACTGCATTTAAGTTATTTTTTTGCTTTTCTGTAAGTTGCCAAACCTCGGAGCTATATGTAATTATTGGTTGTAAAATGGCGTTGTATATTCTCTTTTTTGTTTCTGGTCTAATATTCTTTTGCCACAGCACTGAGTTCAGGGCTCTTATTACTTTTCTTCCTTTGGTTATTCTGTCCCTAATTGTTTCCTCGTTTCGTCCTGTTGTTGTTAGTTTTACACCTAGGTATATGCATTCCTTACAGTTTTTAATTATTTTTCCCTCTAGATCTAAATTCCCAGGTGAATCTTCTGATCCTATACATATGTATTGTGTCTTCTCCGTGCTAACCTGTAGACCCCATTTTTGGTATTCTTCTATAAGTTTTCTAGACATGTACTCCAGATCTTCTTTTTCCTGTGCTACCACTACCTGGTCATCGGCATAGTGCAGTGTATACAAGGTGCTCTCCCCAATAGTTAGTCCCATTCCTTTACATTTTTTTTTCCAAACTCTTAGGGCTTCATCTATGTATATGTTGAACAGAGTTGGGGATAAACAACACCCTTGTCGCAAGCCTTTGGTTGTTTTGAAGCCGTCTGTCACCTTGTTACCTATTTTTATTTTTGCTGTTGTGTCTCTGTATAGTTCTTTTATAGCCTTTATTAGAGTGGTATTTATGCTCGTTCTTTCCAGAACCTCCCATAATTTTGAGACAGGTACTGTGTCATACGCTTTCTTCAAGTCTACCAATAGTAGGTGCACTTCTTGTGATCTTACGGTTCTCTTTTCGATTATTTGTGATAGACAGAAAATACTATCTATCGTCGATCGACCTGCTCTGAAGCCGTTTTGTTCCTCGGATTCGTATGGGTGATATTCTTCACAAATGATCTCCTTTATTATTTTTCCGTATAACCTACTGAGCGTACTAGTCACTGTAATGCCCCTATAATTATTGCAGTCTTCCTTATTTCCTTTCTTGTATATGGACGTGATCCATCCTTCTTTCCACGTTTGCGGTATTGGTTCTCCATTTAGATGTCTATTGATAATTTCTGTTAGGATATTAAACAGCCTATTTGATCCTGCTTTTATTAATTCTGCAGGTATTCCCTCTGGACCAGGAGCGCGCCCATTTTTAAGTAGTGTTATAGCTTTCTTTGTTTTTTCTACGTTGATTTTTATTGGTTCACCTGTAATCCGTATGTCTTCAGCCGGCATGTTACTATATTCAGATCTCTGTTCTCTGAGTAATGAGCGGTAATAGTCTTGCCATTTATTTGGTGATATGGTGCCTATTGGGATATTTTCTTTTCTGCCAGATCTAACATTATCTATAAATCTCCACGATTCCCTGGATTGGCGTCCTCCTAAATAGGTATCCAATTCCTTGCATTTATTTTCCCAGCTGAGGTTTTTGGCCTCTGTCGCAGCGGTTTTAAATTTTGATACAGCTTCACTATATTGTTCCTTATGTTCTGCTTTTTTAGTGCTTAGCCAGGTATGATACAATCGTTGTTTTTGTTCTTTTAAATTTTGCAGTTGTTCAGTCCACCAATAATTTCGTGTTCTCTTTTTCATTTCTTTATATCCTAAGGCTTCTTTGGCTGCTTTGTGTATGCTGTCAATTACTACTTTGGTAAGATTGTTGGTTCTTGTTCGTACTCCTGTGGGAGGTTTTGGTCCAGTCTTTGTTGGTATAATAATTTTGTGCTCTCGTTCATAAGGCTTTCTATATTATAGTTTGGTATATCTATATCTGTTAAATCTTTACTGTTTTGCAGTTGATTCTTTTGTTTGTTGTCTTTGATTATTGGCATTATTAACTTAGCTTTTATCAGATGATGGTCACTTCCACATTCTGCGGATCGATATACTCTGACATTGTGCACTTTTATCTTCGTTTTTTGTTTCATTATAAGATAGTCGATTATTGATCTTAGATTTCTAGTTATTTGCGTCCATGTATATGTGTGTATTTCCTTATGTTTAAAATACCCATTCATTATTCTTAGTAAGTTATGTTGACAGACATCTATCAACCTGGAGCCATTATCATTCCTGGTATTTTCACCGTAGGGCCCTATTATCTCATGCTTCGTTTCTTTGCCAGTTCTAGCATTTAGGTCTCCCAGTATTATGATTTCTCGATCGTTACCTGTCTGAGATATTAGCTCATTTAGCGTTTCATAATATTTTTCTTTTTCATCTACCCGTGCGTCTTCATTAGGTCCATAAGTAGCAATTATTGTTATTTTGCAGCCTTTTAAATTGACATTAACTTTTATTGTTCTATCGCTTATTGCTTCCCAGCTGGAGACGTTCTTCTTATACTTCTCATGTATAAGGAGCGATATACCCCTTTTTGCATGTTCTTCTTTGTTAACGCCGCTGTATATGTGGATATATTCCCCGAGTGTTTGTGTACCTTGTCCTTTTTTCTTTGTTTCAGAGAGAGCAATAAAGTCCAGTTTATGTTTTTTAATTTCTTGTAAAATGTCATCTACCTTCGTTCTAATTCCCTGTATATTCCATGTTCCACAAATCATAGTCCGTTTTCGTTGCCATTGTCGTTTTCCATTTTGATCATCCATATTCCGAGGCCTAGTTTTCGGATTTTTAGCCAAAAGAAGTTTTTTCCAAGTGATAGGGGGCTGGCCTATCGACTTGACCCTCCTCCTTTACCCGGGCTTGGGACCGGCAGTTGTGTCCAGCGGGCTACTCAATCCACCACACCGAAACACACCAGGCGGAGTTGCCATTGCTGGTCCTACCCTACCGAATTCACATATCACCCGCCTGTAATGTTGGGCCATATCCATAACCATAACGAAATTAAACAGCGATTGAAGTTCACCATTTCTCTATTGTCTTAATAGTTTGGAATTACCTTTTACAATGAATGATGACACATAATAATGGTTCATAATTACGATATACACGACGGGATTATTGAAACAATTTCAACTACTTATTTTATTATTGAATAAATAGTTTATTTCAAAGTAGTTTTGATGTTTTAATATATCGAATAAGGTTAACCATCATTGGTTAGCCCGAAGAGACATTACAGTAGGTTTCTTGTTAAACGGTTTTTCTTTGGGAATTGGTGTTAAATGAAACACATGTAATGTAATAAACATTTTCTTATTCAAACCTATATTCTTACATAATATACATAGTACAAAAAAACTAAATCGGCCTCTTGAACGGGCAATTAAAGGAAACATATTTATTACTGTACAAAAATTTATACTACTGTACATTACTGCGAAAGCAAATAAATAGTGTGTCCTCCAAATAATATACAATATATATATGGGGTGAGCATTTAATATACAAAAAGAAAAAAACCAACCAGTAGTTTTTTACAACAAAGGCAGGATAATGTAGTGCAATTTAAAGATAAACACTCGGTTTCTTAATATAGTTTCAACCATAATTATAAGAAATTTTGACAATTTTTCTTTTCTTAAGGAAATAGTATCCGAAACGTGAGCTAAACGATGGAATTGATAATTACACTAATCGTTGTAAAGAAAAACACAAATCGAGATCATTTTCAACTCGCGACGCCCCCTCGTAACCCGCCGAGTCACATTATAAACCCCCTAAATTTCGATTGCACCGCCACTGACTCGCGATTAATTCCTAAAGTAATGAATTGGCACTTCGAAATAGCACTTGTATAAATCTAACACTCTTCTATTTAATAAAGTTTTTACCCACTTTGAATACTGAATAACAGACTGCTAAAAATATTCTTTTTTGACAGGCACAGTATACAATCAGTTGAAAAATAGCCATTGGTACTTTTTTTTTTTAATTTTAAACATTGATTTACAAAAGGCTTTGTGCAGCAACCGCAGAAATATCCGATATTAATCGAGTAAAATATTTATACCGATCTGCAAAGTGAAAATATATCATTAAACTTTTATATTCATTTATTTAATTTTTCTTCTAAAAAAATCATATGAACCTAAAAATGTGTTAAAGAAAGCAATTAAGTTGCAAAAAACAGGAAATAAAGTATTAATGACATTAATGGGTTCGTAAAAGGGTGAAGATTGATGAAAGGGAAAATATTCTATTGTTGAAATGTGAATATGAAAAGTATTTCTAAATCCATACAACAGATTTCAGGTGATTTATGAAATTATGATGGTTTTTTTCTATAACAAAATTTTTTCAGCATTGCCTTTTCAGAAATACCACCCCTATAAAGTGGTGAGTTAATTTGAGTTGAATAATTGTTTTGTATTCAATTCAATTAATTTTTAGATGAAAATAACTAAAAAAAAATTACATTTAAGTCGACGGAAAATCATTCAAATAGTGAAAATTAAATTTTAAATTAGAATAATTGAAGAAGAAAAAACTGAGGTTACGTTACTGCGTATCTTGTTTAGGTTTGTTAGGACGTATATGCTGCATAGATAAAGCTATTCGTGGAGATAATGATGCAGTATTAGATTTATTGATATGGAGAAAGCTTTTTACAAAGACAGGGTAAATTTTGACTGAAAGCTGTGAAACACGGAGTTCCACTAATATAATGTTTCTTGCTCTCACAAACCAACTATATGTTGTGATCAGTAACCACCCCTTTTTATGCCGGTTTACAGTAGTGTTAATATTGATCGTTATAAAAGGTTATCTATCTGACCCACCACTGCGAGTTAGCCTTCAAACGTCAACCTATACACCTCTCCGTTAAAAACAAAGAAGATTTCTGCCTCACGACAAGAGATAAAGCTGCTCAAGCGGTCACCCTATTGCGACAAGGTCAGTGTCAACAATAAGAAGTGCGGTTAAAATGACTCAGTCTGCTGTTTCCAGAGTTTACCGTCGTTATCAAGAGAATGGTAACTTTCATCGAAGACGCGGTTCGGGAAAAAAGATACAGGTGCACATCCGAGAGGGATATCAGCACATCGTTGAGAAATCGGGCACACTGGTGTTCAAGTTCAATAAGTGATCAGAGAAACGCGAAACGTGGTTGTAAGTGGCTGGATAATCATAATAATACTTAATAGACTAACCTCGAGCTCCTTGAGCTACTGGCCCCAAATTAACCTCAGCCCGTCTATGTTAATTTGACTGAGGAACACTGGGGCTTCGTTCTCTTCTCAGACGAAAGCAGAGTGTGCCTGCATAGTAGTGATAGAAAAGGACGAGTGTACAGAAGACTTGGAGAAATATTCTTCGCACGTAGTGGCATAAAAAACGTGCGGTGGAAAGGGGGGGATTAACGGCAAACCTACACATAGAAGAAATTTTAGGGGATCACGTCGTTCCCTACGCCAGTTTCATCAAGGAAACTTCATCCTAATGCAGGACAATGTCCGTCTACATTCTGGAGGTTCCGTACAGTAGTACACACAGGGATGTAATTGAGCGAAAAGTTCGAGCTAGAAATCCTGTACCAACCTCAAAAATATTCATATTGACTTAAACTGGTATTTCCTTTTTTTCATTATTTAAGATTTCTTTTTGTTCAATATTTTTTTACCAAAAAAAAAAACTTATTATCATGGACCACCCATTATACAGCTTGGAGATGCTAAAATCAGAAAAAGAATGGAACCCTGCTTCCCTTGGTACGAAATGCGATAAATTTTAAATAAGAATAATTAAATAAAATTTTGAAACTGAAGGATGTAGGAAAAAATTGTTTTTGTGGTATTATTTATCTAATCACTACAGATAATTGTTAATTATTTTTATATATTCATATCAAAATTCCAAAACATTTCAAAAAACGATTAATTTCAAATACTACGCGGATATTTCTGCGTATTGCTTAGACAAATTTATATGAGGGGCGCCGATAAAGTGGCGCGCGTACATTGAACAATGAAACAAAAACGAATTTTTAAATAGAATAGAGTACAGGTCAGGGCTTACCTGTTGGCCTATAGTTTCTACAAACAGGAAGGTAAACCGTGCATATATTCAGCATTTAAAAATCATTCGAATAAAAATAATAAACTTAAATAACAGGCACGTTTTGTACAAATATGTACATTGAGAAGAAACAACAAGAAAAGAAAAACACTTGTAAATATATTTATATAGTCTTCGGGAATGTAGATATATAAGAGGACGTGTTGCGGTGACCTCTCATATCCCACCCCTTTAGAGTCAATATCACACATTTATAAAAATCCAGCGGATAATTCGTTTTATTCGGCGGAATGCTTCGGGTTAGTCCGTGAAAATTATAATTTCCACAGTCCTACATTCAACATTAAATGTACCGAAATTTTGGTCTATCATAGAAAATAATCAAAACAGAAACTGGAATCTATGAATAGGAAAAAGAACACGCGACTATTATCACAATAAAATTCAGGTTGCCTCGTTAGAGTCCGATTTCGCCGAATTTTCGGCGTCGTTTGACGTACTACCATTACTCCTCTCACTGCTCGACGAGTCTTTTTCACTTTTTACATTCAGGTGATTGTTTATTATTGCACTTAATGTTGATAGCGAGTCTTTGACGGCGTGATAAATTATGTTTTTGATCTGGAGTTTATCTTCGTGGTTCGAATGAGTATCTGACAAATCGCGGAATTCTTGAGTCAAATGGAAACAGTGGGAAACGTTTTCGGGCGAGACGAAATCTTCCGCCACCTGGAATACAAATAAAAGAAATATTACTACATAAAAAAACCATTGAAAGATTTTCCACCAATGGATAGTTTTGTGTAAATTCATTTACATCACCACAAAGAGTTTTTTTCGTTTTATTTCAAATATAAAATCCTCTTCACTTTTTCCCTTACAACAAATAAAGTTTGCTATATTTCATACGAGGTAATAAAAAAGTTAAGTCAATTGTCTCGAGTAAATTGAAACTATTTAATGCCGTGTATAATTGAAAATATTTACATCAGCTATGTTCTATTGTTGCCACAACTTTTGAATAATTTTAGAAATTTGTAAAGTATTCCTTAAATCTAATACAGAGTCGAAACGTGAACACAATTTTTTCTCTCAGTATTTTCATACATCACCCTGTATTTTTTCCAAATCCTCTGCACTTTTGCCTCACAATAATTAATTGGTTTAAATATGACAATGTTCGAAAATGGAGAGGGAGTGCTTTGGATTTCCGTGACTCCCATAGAGCACGCTCGAGATGATCTACAAAGTGCCTGGAATTCCCACCAACCACCTCCACGTCCCAGAACTTTTCTTCTAGACCTTGGAGACAAACCTATTGAGGTTACTTCAACGACAGTAATTTATATCAGAAGGAAGCATGCTCATTACCTAGTTTAAATTTTATTAAAAGTAACTGATACATAACCTAACCTAATTGTTTAGAACTGTGAACAGTACTGTACAAAAATCTTTATTCGTGATAAACTCAAAACCTATCAAACAGATTTTCCTGTAGTTTTCACTATTAGACAAAGTAATTCAAAAGAAAAATTTTTATACATGTCAAGGTTGTCTCAAGTTGGTTTAAATATGAACCAGACCCCCCTATTGATAAAACCACCTTATTGATAATATTTGATGTCAGAAGATAATGCCACCTCAAATTATTTAGAATTTTGAACAGTATTGTACAAATGGGCATTTACTTGTGATAAGCTCAAAAGTTGTCAAACTGAGTTCAAAGCAGTTTTCAATAATGGACAAAGTAACTCATGAGGAAAATTTTGGTTGAAAAATGATAATTGCTAGAAGTGTCTGCCAAAAATCAACCCAAGTGGAAACATTCGAAAACGCTATCACCTCCACGGACGCTCCCAAAACTTTCGACCACCTCCAAGGGCACTTGCAGAATGCACAACACCAGAGTGATTCAAAAGGAAAATTTTTTAGGCAACATGCAAGGTTTTGTATGAATTAATTCAAGTGTCAAAAAAAGTCAAAAGTCAAGCAATCGGTAATGTTGCAAAGAAATATAAAAACAATAATCTACACTAAGACATCCATAGGTATAGAATGCTCTACTACCATTTAAAATATGAAAAAAAAAATAATCATACCTTGATACAATTGTGCAAATTTCTAACTTGATGCGGAGCACCTGCAGGAATGAAAACTGCATCTCCTTTACATTGAACTATCGCGTACCCTTCCACACCATACTCCTTGTACAATCTCTCCCTCAGTGGTCCGTCCAAATAACAACTTTGATCGTGAATGGGATCATTATGAGGTTCTAACCTTCCGCCTTTTTCGACGACCACTTTATTCAGCAGATCTCTTATTTTATCGGCGTCTCGGGCGTTGTAGATATGCCACAAAGCACCCGGAAGTTCTCCTTTATCTCTGACGCGTCTACGGGTGAGTATATCGCAACCCGCCTCGTCGATGGCGCGGAAAGCTTCTTTAATATGTTCGTCGGTATCGGCATCTTTTGGTATTCCGACATACACCATCACGTTAACGGCATCAGATATATCGAGATGGAGATTCGTGGTGCCTTTGTTCGGATGAAGCGCCGAACCGTAAGCGTTGTACATTTTTGGACCCAAATCGGGACGTACGAAACATTCCGGTAACCTAAAAATAAAATAAAATATATATGATACTGTCCAAAATCTAAAAATTAAATAAACTAACCTGCCGGCGAGATTCAGTCTTCCACCCCGATGAGTATACTCCGATAGAGGTAGAACTTTCATCAAATCTGTATACCTTGAAGGTAACATCTCAGCAAAATCTTCCCCTGGCGGCCAGTCTTTCAACTTGAGCAACATCGGTTGACCTCTGTCGTCCTTTAATCGTTTACTGAAGTGATCAAATCCTTCCCAAAATTTACGCATTGGTTGATTAGGTACTACTTTGCCTGTCATACAATTGACTAGATCATTTTTATCGTCTCCAAAATCTCGAGCGAACGCTTCGGGGTTCCACAAATCGGAATTGAAGTTGCGGGTTACGTCGGATACTATCACCGGTTGACCGCGTTTCCATTGGTCCTGCAACAAAAAAAATTGATGTTCAGATTTGGTTCTTTCGTTATTAATACGATATTGGTCTAATTACAAAACTTTCTGTTGACTTCAGATGCTCCATATAAGAACAGGTTCAGTACAGTTTTCAGCTAAAACCATAAGTGATTTATATTTGAATTTTAGATACCCACTGGGGATAGAGGTATCAGCAAGGGCTTTCTTAATCTATACAAAACTCCTATGTTTCGGTTGAATCGACGCCAAATGAAACTTAAAACCCAACGCATGTGAAATTCTTGAAATAAGAACAAATGCTGCCTATTTGGCAGCTCAAAGTGACTTTTATTGAAGGTTAAGGAGAATAGAAGTAGTTAGGGGAGTTCTTGGTCAATACATTCCCAGTTTTGAACCAAACGCATGCGACATGGATACAATAAGAGAACAAATGCTGCAGGTTTTTTAGCTTAAATCTATTTCAACTGACCTTTAATTCAACCCTGGTAAAGACATGGGATAGTGAGGGCAATCTAAGTCATTACAAAACTTCTTTGTTTCAGTTAAATCGGCATTGAATGAAACTTTGAAACCAACGAATGCGATCGGCATTGAATGAAACTTTGAAACCAACGAATGCGATATGCTTAAAATAAGAATAAATGCTACACATTTTGTAGCTCAAATTTTGTGTGACTTTTATTCAACTTTGAGAGAGACAGAGGTCAGTGAGGGCACTCTTAGTCCATACAAAGCTTTCATGTCTCTGTTAAATCGACATCAAGTGAAACTTAAAACCCAAAGTACACGACAAGATTGAAATAAAAACCCACGCTTCACCTTTTGTAGCTCAAATTTCTCAATGGTGATATATTTAAATTAATGTCTAGGTAGCCAGGTGTTTAATATAATGGACCTAGTTAACAGGTGTTAAAATTTTTAATTCGTTCATAGGGTAATATTGTGTCAGCTCTTATTTATTTTAACAAAAGAATTGTTGTCTCTACCAATTAATAACTGGGACGACGAGAAGGTGAAAATAACAACATATATTTTTTGAAAAATTCGCCACAATCTTTGCTTTTATAGGTTATGGTCGTTCTCGCATAAGATTTTTTTTAAAACGATGCATATTTTTAACTATATCATAGAGAAATTAACAATTTTGCTAAAAATAACCGCTGGGTAGAAACTGTTTCCATGGCGAATACAAAATAATCATATAATGAGTAATGCTGCAGAACTATTAAACAAAAACGTGGAAAATTCAAGGAATTATGAGTCCGACTCAATTAGGATGAAAAAAATAGTACAAAATATGTTTTTTGTTCAACTAACCTGGAAAATTTTGTAATTTTCTTTACACATAGGATCACTCAACCTCAGTAACTTTCCATCGCACAACCAACTATGCGGCGTATTAGGATACAACATTTTACTCTCTGTCAACGTCATTATCCTTATAGGTAATTGTACTCGTCCTTTTCCTTGCCAGTTGTACCGCCTAATAAAATGTTTCAACTCGTGTTTTGGTTCCGTTGGGGTTTCAATAGTCTTCTGCGGTACGCTGTCCTCTATAACGCTAGAAATGACGTCGTCGAGATCGGCGGGTTTGGTTGGAGGAGAAATTTTCTTCTTCGATTCGTTTTTGTTGATCGGAGAAGCGGCTCTGGAACCGTTTGGTTTGTGAGAGGGTCGTATGAGTAGTTCGCGTAAAGTCGAGAAGTTCCCTTCGTCTTCACTACTGCTGCCTTCCTTTTTAACCTCACGATCTAGACCGGAATCTATATAGAAAAAAATTAGAAACAATTTGAATATATACAAACTCATACAACTCACCATCTTCATCTTTAAATTCCTTTTTAACTCCGTTAACTTTGTCTCCCAATATTGATCTGACGATATCCCTGACTTGCTGATTGCTGTTTTTGTTGGTGACAGATTCTTTGGCTGCTGGGCAGGCACAAAATTGTTCGATGCTCCATAATTCCCTCATTTCGTGTACCATCTTTCCTAATTTGTTAAGAGAATCTCCTGCTATTATCTGTGTCAACATTAATTTTTCTTGTTCGTGAACTTGACGATTTGTACACAGGAGCCAAGAATATTCATCACGATCTTTGTTGGCTTCGCTCCATACTTTAACGGTGCCTCTTTTTCGACTCTATAAATAACAAAAAGACACATTATTATCAACAATAATTTCGATATATGGAAAGATTCTAAAGAACTATTGTGAAAGAAGAAGGGAAGATAAGAGTATTAATAATAAATAGGGAGAACAGCTTGTGTTACACACTAAAAAAGATCATATTGGGACATAGATACATGGACGAGGAAGTCAGCAATACAATAATGATATGCACATGTTGGACATTAAGACAGAAGAATGAAGCTAAGATGAACACTATTGAGATGAAACATCAAACAAACATATCAGGGAAAAAAATGGGACAAGTGCATAAAAGAAATAAAACCAAAGAAATTAGTAAGTCAAAAAAATTAAGTCTTTCTTGTGGTCTCGATTCTGATGTGAAAGAAAACAATTTAAATAATTGATATGAAAAAAATATCAGATTCAGTTCACATTTTCTGCTTTATTCACCACTTTCCAGAACCTAAAGGGTGTCCCATATTAATATTGAACTTTGTATTGACCTACCACAGAATGGAAAGATAAAACCAAAAAGTAATATTAAGGAAAAAAGGAATAGATCGAGAAGTCAGTAGTTAGGGACAAGGAATAAGACAGCAGTAGTAAAAAGAGAAGTAGAAGAGGAAGGTTAGGTTGGGTTAACAGGGTGATCTCCACTTTTCAGCCGAGATCCACTCGGAGGCCTTAGGCTAATTGTGATGCCCTTGCTGACTTTTCAGTCAGCAGTAGAAGAGGAATAAGAATCCTTATTTGGCACCTGAAAACATAGAAGAAGAATAGGAGAAATTTAAAGAGACTTGGTCATTGGTACACTTGTTCGATTGAACAATTAGTAACTATCACTAATCTACTAATTGTAGAGATGAGTAGATTTGAGGCATTCTAAAACTTTCTCAATCCTTGTTAAGCAGTTGATGTTAAACTTTATATTAAATTGTTGGTATGTCAGAATATTGGTTACTCGACGGTTGTAATAGCAAAAATGGCGACTTAGAGAAGACTCAGATAACCACGTGTATGTTTGGTGTTGCTAACTAGCTTGCTCCCCAGTTAGCTCAGAGATTAAGATTATTTGCAAGCTGGACTATGATTTCTTTGGTATGGTGATCTGCAGTGCCAATAGCAGCTATGTGACATGGAAGCCTGATGAGAGAACACGTTTTGGACTGTTAGATGACCAATGAATCGAAGAAATAGCATCAGTATATACAGCAATGCGGAATATGTTGTAAATTTCATTAGTATGAACATGTACGAGCTCATTTTATCAACATCAGTGTCAGTTTTAGAGGCAAAGTATAGAAAATTAAAACAAAACAATTGAGATTATCGAATAACGAAGCATGAAAGGTGTCAATATTTAGTGCGGGTGGTTCCCAAAGAGGAAAAGAGGTTAGGGTTCAAGTTGGTAGACTAGTGTTGTAATATCCAGGATAATTAACACTTTTCTGAGTTACATTATATATACTCAAACATGAATTGTTATTTTTGTAGAATTTCCAGAAATGCTTTGAGTGAGGTATCAATTAAAGCATGTTGAGTTGGGGTTACATGGGAGGGGGGACATAATTGACCACATTATTGAAAAATCTCGTCAACAGCAGATTGAATATATTTTATGGGAACAGTTGTTGCAAAGCCAATGCTAATACTGACCTATGAATGAGAACAGGATAGTGTACCTTTAGAGGAAACATAAAAGTTACCATTAAAATTGTATCGGTTGAGTTTATGTAATATTGCACCTTCAATATCGACAATAGTTGCAGAAGGTCCTGATTATTGATTTATTGTGGGATGATAAAATACAGAAGGATCATAGAAAAAGGTAAACTAGGGAGATTGTGGAATTCAAACTTACCTTATAACAATCTATACAAATGACAAAACCGCATTTGCCGCATGCCCAATGGAAATTGAACAACGTTGTTTCACATACATCACACATTTCACGAACACCCTGTACCACACGTTTCCACGCAACTGTTTTATCTAAAAAATGAAAAAAATAAAACTGTAAATCATGCAGGTCAATCAAAAGTGGGCAATGTCAGTTATTTCAAGCTACAGTCGCGAGAATATTCTTTTATTTGGATATATTAGACGCACCTTGTATAAATTTTATTTCATATCAGCGACTACGGCTCAAAATACCTAATTGATGATTCGCAATTGGAAGTAAGTAAAAACGGCGCCTGGTTGTACGCGTTTAATTTCACTAGTTTCTAAACGTGAAGTATTCAGACTGCTCAGAGGAGATCCAATAAGATCAAAACCAGTCAGCCGATTGCAATTGCGAGCTATTAGAAATATCAATACCATACGTTTTTTAGTTTCCTATGTAAGCATAAATACAAAAGTTGCTGTATGTTGTTTTGGTGGCTAGGCAACTTTACAAAGTAACATATAAAAATTATTAGTTGGAATAGCTGAATCACTAATGTAGAATTCAACTTACCTTCAGATAAATGTTCGGAGTAAGCTTCTTTTTCTTGTACCAATAAATCACAAAAATGATCACCGACTTGTTTCAATAAAAATCTAGAGGTTTCTAAATCGAGATCGGATGGTGGGTTATCAGAATTTGGAAGCCACAACCTCAAATCTTCCTAAAATTAAAAAATAACATCTTTAGTAAAATTATTTGTACCAGTTTGAATGGGTAGAATGGGTTATATTATAATCAGTTAGTAGTTTACATCAAGGAACTTCAAGAGTAGCAAATACTAAATAGCATCATGTTACATTTATATTAGATTTATACTAAGATGTGGAAGAATGTTTAAATGACTTGGCGCCATTGGTGTCAAAATTTGTTATTGCCCTCGTAGAAAATGAGTCGAAATATAAATCATTTCCTATCAATGTAAAAATGCAAGAAAATATCAAGCCTTACGTTCCTCCCTTAATTGGAACATTTCTGAAATACAAAAATTTTTCTAGTTTAACTCTATTCAGGATAAAAAAGTGTTTATTTTTTTTATACACACTCTGTCATACCTTTCCATCTTTAGTCATCAATGTCCTTCTGTTTTTATATATTTCAACTAGAATTTGTGACTGCTTTGTTACTGTGGTTCCTTCTAAACAAAATGATACATGAGAGAAAAATATCGAAGAGGATGATAGACGAAACAGTACACAAGATGGTCGAAATATCTGATAAATGACCCACGTGGTGTTATCATCAGATGCAAGCATAAAACATATTATACTCAAGATGGCCGGTGACACACATTATATATGCCGATGGTGACATTTGACAAAATGGCGGACACCGCTGATGACCGTTGACGTTCAAAGTGGTGGATACCATTGACGACAGTTGACTTTCAAGATGATTGAAACTGCTGGTGACAATTGACGTTAAGGTTGGTGTATACTGTTGGCGACCGTTGACTTCCATGATGACGGATACTGCTAGTGACAAATGACGATCAAGATAGGAAATATCAGCGGTGACAGGTGATATCAAAGACGACTGGTACCGCTGGTGAAAATTGACTTTTCAAATAGCGGATACCTCTGGTGACAAATACGTTTAAAATAGCGGGTACCATTAGTGACAGTTGACGTTCAAGATGGCGGATACCGCTGGTGAAATTTGACTTTTCAGATAGCAGTGACGAAAGACGTTCAAGATGGCGGGATCCACTGGTGACAATTGAAGTTAAAAATGGCAGATAACACTAACGACCTTTAAGACAACAGATACCACTAGTGACATGACTTAAAAAGTTACTTTCGTTTCAGAATATATTTTGCTTATCTGTGGTTAAATTCTTACCTCCATTGCGTCCTTATGAGGATCCGAAAATCCGGCGATAGCGAGTTGTCCACTTTTGGTGTATCTCAATCTTCTGAAAGCGTAAAACCTACAAAATATGTTTGGCATGTTTTTGGATCGCTGATTCGGCGTCCATCTACATTCCCTGCACTTTGCCAATTTGGGTGCCACCTCGAAACAAGGTCCGTCTTGCAAGAAGCTCTCTCCGGTTTTCTTCAATTGCCCCACCGGTGGTTTGCGAAAGGGGTCACGCGGGGGCGGTACGTCGTCGTCTTTACTTTTTTTCGGTCGTGGCTCCTCGCCTTTGTCGTTTTTTGACCCCTTCGGTTTTCTACCGCGTTTTCGTTGTTCTTTGCCTCCCAAGTTTCCTGATTTTTTGCTGGGCGCTGATCCGCTCGCTCCTGAGTCGCTGTCCTTGTCGCTGCCGCTTTCTTTTTCGCTGTCGCTTCCGCTTTCGCTGGCCGCCGTCGGCGTTACTTGGGGTCCGCTTTTCCTCTTCTTGTCGTCGACGGCTTTCTTCGTTGCGGACCCCCCGCCTTTTTTTCGCTTCACTTTAGGTGGTTTTCTTTTTGGCGGCGATTTTCTACCGCGCTCTTGATCGCTACTAGACGAATCGTCGTTTTTCGCATCACCGTTCACTGTCGCTTCTTTAGCAACCTTCCTATTTGCTGTTTTATTCGAAAAATGCTTCACTTTACTTATGCTGTTAACGGCCATTGAACCTATAGAATGTATAGAATTAACCGGATTCTCTTTTACGGGCGTAGGAGGAGGAGGACTCGTTGTCGTTTTGATATTTAATGGTAAAGTTACACAACTTCCCGATCCGATTACTCCCGTAGTATCTTCCGCGTCTTCACCGGTATGCCTTTGCAACCAGGCCTTTTTGAGATGTCTCACGGGATAACTACCACTAGAAGAACTCTTCGTAGGACCTGGACTGTTCGATTTTTCTGAATCTATCATGCTCGTATTCACTTTCACTGGCGTACCGGGTTGTTCGTCGGTAGGACCTGGCGTTACGCTAGTCGGAGGTGTAGGTGTCGATGCGGTACTAACAGGCGCTGGACTACTACTACTAGTCGGTACCGTCGGAGTAGCGGGTTTAGGACTTTGATCGCCGACCGAAACGGGACGCGGTGGTTCCACCGTTACCGCGGTAACACTAACGTCGGGCAAATTTTCGGGTAGTACCACTGATGACATGGTAGTAGTAGGCGGAGTCCTATATGCGGCGGTATTCACGACTGTTGTTATCGTCGTAGCGGCACTAGCTATCAAAGGGCTCGGTTCGCTCACCCTGGACAATTGCGGTGGAGTTGGGGAATTATTATAAATATTTAAAGTAGGAGGTGACGCGCTGGTACCGGGTTCTAGTTTCCGTTTTTTCACTTCTAGACAAACGGGATTTCCGGGATCTCCGCATACTGTTATCGGAGTACTCGATTTACGTTTTGGAGACACCTCTTGGTTATTGTCTACTTTATTCGAACTTATTCCCAAATCTAGGGGTTGGGTTTGAACCTGAAATTTAATAATAATTAGAAATAAATATAATTTTTGTTTAAATTGAATTTACCTGTGAACTGGAAATCATAATTGGGGCGTACGGTTGATGCGACCTCGTAATCTGTAGTGGAGCCGAAGTCGCTGTAGGTGGAGACGTTCCGGGTCCGACCAGTTTCACCGAGAGTCCGGCGGGTACGTAACCTGGTGTCGATCTATCGAAGCGATCCATAACGCCGGACGTGGTTATCGGTGTCCGACTATGAGCTGGCGGCGGACACGTCATAACTGCGGGAGTCGTTTGGTTATGGATGGGATGATATTGCGTCACTTGTTGGTACGGCGAAGATGAAACGGAAGAAGAAAGCGGCGGTTTTGCCGTTAGAGAAATAGGGGAGTTGTTTTCGTGAGAAGGGCGAGTAATTGGTACGACAGATGCACCACCGCCTATAGGAGGTTTACCAAATATCTGATGAGGCGCAGGACTACTGACTTTCGGTTTGGAATTGGTGACGGTCGTAGGTGCGGAAGTGAGCATAGTATAACCGGCTGTCGTGAAAGGGTAACTCACTTTTGCTGAAAAGAAATTGACATTGATAACTGTGTCTGACATTTGGTTAACTTTATATTATATATATATATATATATATATATATATATATATATATATATATATATATATGAGTTCCTGATTGTTGGAATTGTGGAACTGGAGTCCTGATTTGTTGGATATACTACAATGTATACTTCTTCCTTTATGAGAAATGTTCTGGACATTTTGATTAAACCAGATTCATGTTGCTTGACTCCTGTTTGTTATATTCCAGTTTCTGGGCTCCTGTTCGTTAAATTCCTGTTCACCGGATTTGTTGGATACCTTAGAATGTATACATTTTCTTTCGTCCTGCTTTATGGGGAATGTTTTGGACATTTTGATTGAACCAGATTCATGTTATTAGACTACTATTTGTCATACTCTAGTTTCTGGGCTCCTATTTGTTGGATTTCTGTTCACTGACTGGGTTGGGAGTTCCTGTTTGACTTGGGGTGTTTTGGGCATTTTAAGCTAGAAAATTTTGTAATATATTCAAGGATATATCTTACCTGAACTGTGGTAAAGCATAGCCTGGTTATCAGTTCGATATCTTATCTCCGGACTTTGATGGGGTTGACTATGAGGATGTTGTTGATGCGGACTTTGTCTTTGATGGTGCGGACTTGAAACGTGACCTGAAGATCTGTGATGACTGGTCGTTTTTCCCAAATTTTGCGCTTCCACATGATGGTGAGGACTAGGCGTGTGAGACAAGTGATGAGGCGATTGCGTCGGACTCCTATACTCGTATATACTTTTAGTTTGCCCGGTAGGACATTGATAATGTCCCAACATTTCGTTCCTCAATTTAGGACTGAGAGAATGGGCGACGGATACGCGAGGTTCCAAATGATGGGGAGTTTTCGCTTCATGTTTAACGATCACAGAGTTCTTCATTTCGCTAACCATGGCGGTACCGTCTCTATCTAATGGACCGGTTTTAGTCACTACCAAACCCGTAGATTGTTGTGATTTGTGCATTTCTGATTTTATCTTTGGTTCAAAGAAGGTGTTCGGAGAATGGAGACTTGGATGGTAACCGTACATGTTTAAATCCGTCTTAGGGATCGGTTGATGAACTGATATTGCGGGTACTTTTTCTACTGAAGGTTTTGATGGTATACCTCGATGAGCTGGTGGTGGGTATTCCACTTTGGGGGGTATGCTAGCTGTTCTTTGAACCTGTAATGAAAATACCATAATAATTTGTTGAAAAAATATATTTTAAGGTTTGTAACTTACAGTATTATAATATCGATGATCTCTGTTGTCTCTAATAGACGACATGTGCCTTTGCTGCTGTTCCCTGTGATGCATTTCCTCTACCACTCTTTTTCTATCGTCTTCAGAGAGACTAGATGTTCTTGCTTGGGTAGGTCTACCCGTTATAGGGTTCCACGGTTCCCTCTGTTGGAATTAATTTGTATTAAATACTAGTTTATTCTATATTTTTGTGTTATCACATTTTCTGAAATATCAGTTTGGTGTTTACATCAATGTACTTCAAGAGTAGCAAATACTAAATAACATCATTTATATCTATATTTATTTTTATCGAGGTAGACAAGACTTACTACTTACCTTTGGTTGAGCTGCTCTCAAAGATTTTTCAAAATGATTATGCAGCGCTTGTTCTTGTCTTTCCTTCTCTAACTCCTTCTCCCTTTCTTGCCTCTCCCTTTCCATCTTTTCCCTTTCTTGTTTATCTCTTTCTATTTTTTCTTTTTGCTTTTCCATTTCCTGGTTTTGCCTTTCTCTATACAACCTCTCTTGTCGATCCCTGTCCTGCAAGGCGAGAGCTCTTTCGGCTATTAATTCTTCCGGGGAGGCAACTTGGGCGGTTGCGTGACTGGTTTGTTGGGCGGCGGCTAATAAATGAGCTGGTACTCCGTAAGGAGCCGGGTGAGGTCTATTCTTCCACAACATATCAAATTGAGATGCGGAATGGTATAGGGTATGGGAGCCGGTTAAGTGGGGATGATGACTGGCGAGGGGTACATGTGGAGCCATTAACGAAGGCGGCGGGGGAGGTACAACGGAATAAGCGCCGAGAGCGGAGGCTGTTGAGTGTTGGGCCGCGGCTACTGAGGCTACAGACGACGAGGGGGGCGGCGGGCCGGCTGACGCGCTGGCTGGGGTATTAGAGTGTGACATTAGTAGCGTCTGGAATTGAATAAAATTTAATTAAACCATAATATCAATAATAATATAAATTGTTTGTATTACTATCAACCGACATCGTTCGAATTGACGTGGATTCAGGCCAATAAAATATAATATAAATTCACTGGCATTCGACCTAGTTTTGTCAGCCAATTTACGTGTACTGTCACTCAAATTATCTTTTATTCTATGGAGACGGTTTATAGCGCGCAATTAACGTTGTGAAATTGCGGATTAACGGAATTAAAAATTAGTAAACAAACCGAGTAAATTTGCATAGGTGTAGGTCACACTCTAAAATCTCGTCAAATTTAGACTGAGAAACATTTATTGAATTTATAAAGTACCGATAAAATAAATTAATAATGCGCCAAAACTATAATATATACTCGTATAAGAAACAATACAGAGTAGTGGAGAAGCTCAAAATATGACGATTGGAAGGAGTTAATCTCTATACCAACTTGCATCCTGACAAGTTCTAGGGCCTTGAAGTAGAGCACAAATATCGAAAAAAAAAATGTATGAAACAGTAAGGGCGTTAAGTAATAGTAGATAAGTAGAAGACGATCGAACTATTCTGGGGGTTAATTAGAGGTGACCTAACTATAAAATTTCACAAAAGTTTTTTTATATGTCAGTTGATTCAAAATTTATTTTGATACCATGGATAATTTAGTATAATAAAAATTAATAGTATTAAAACTAATAATACTGGCGCATACAGTGTCCCAAATGTGACATTTCTACTTAAGAGAGTTGCAAAGAAATTAATTTTTTTCGAAATTTTGGTCCCTACTTTGTACTTGGTGCAACTTGGTATAGAGATAAATTGAACCCAATCGTCGTATTTTGGGTTCCCTGTATATCTCTACTCTGTGTCGGTTCTTAAACGGACACCCTGTATATTTATATATAGAATAATCTGAAAATGTTAGATAAATAATATTTTGCAAACCAAAAAAAAAAAAAACAAATTGAAAATTAATTAGTAAACAAATTTTTGTAGCATATTTGAATAAAACGTTGTACTATGACCTCTAGGTTATTAGGGTGTTCTAAGAAACTCCTTATTGGTCTACAAGGCATGTCTTAAACATACTCAATAGGATCAAGATTTGTCTTCGTGATAGCTACTACTATTGATTTCAACATCTTCTAGGTAATTTTATGACTAGTTCTGTGTGTGGACGTGCATTGTCCGATAAAAGGGGCAGCTAGTTCCACTATATCAGTCTGCGCCTTTAGAGAAATTTCTCTTCAGACAATGAGTTTAATAATATTAGTTCAAAAGCAAATAGTCTGCAATAAATATTGAAATACGCAAAATAGTCTGCAAGGTTAAATGTAACAAAATAACATAAATAAACTATGACTTATCCAAATAAAGGAAAAATTTTATTACAGATTATGCACATAAGGAGAGAAAGGCTACAGAGATTCATTTTATAATAACATACAATTAGTTTTTCTACAGAAACTGAGCAAGAAGCTGATTCAAATGTTTAATAAAATATTTAAGACAACATAAATAAATAATATTGAAAGAAAAAGATCAGATTTAGATACAAACTCAAATCCGTATGCAGCACCAGATCACTACCATCAATACCGATATTGAAACATTCTGGAGTGGGTAACAAACAATCTAATTGAGTTTAATGCTGCAAAAACCCAGGCTGTTATTTCTTCAAAGAAGACTGGCACTGCAGCTTAGAATTAGGTTCTGTCTGGACATAAAATATCACCATAACCGCAAATTCGCTTGATGGGTGTTGAGGTTGGAAGCAATATGTCCTGACATAGTCACGTGGCCGATTTAGCTAAGGCAGTTTCACAAAAACTTGGAGCCTTCTTAAAGACCAATATACTCCTCCATTTTTCAAATATTGCCTGCAGATTTGGAGCTCAGCTCCCAGGCACACCCTGAAGACTCAATACACAGAGCAGTTTGACTTATAGGCGATCCAGAATTGACCAGAAACTTGGATAGCTTAGAGCATAGAAGAAAGGTCGCCGACCTGACTCAGTTTTACTGATACTACTACGGCAAATGCTCTTCCGAGCTGTCCAACATAATCCCGCCTAGGGCAGTATTTTCAAGACCTACTCGACAGACAGACGTGGCTAATGAACACTGAGTTCGCCTGCAGATGATCGGAACTTTAATTTATCAGGACTCCTTTCTTTAGAGAATTGCAAGCTACCAAGGCACGTCTTTTCCAATCACTATAACCTGCAGAAGTTCAATATTAATATCAATAGGCATCTCTACACTGCAGGCACCGCTCGATCTACTTGAATGTAAAAGGTTTTACATTCATGTACTTGCGTTTTACATAAAAAAAATGATAAATCGAAGATTTGAGACTTATTTATTGAAAACCAGTCTTTTGATATTGTGGCTACAACTTTAGATGTTAAAAATCTCTGGATCACTAATGATGCTGAAGTACATTTAAAATTATTATAGGGAGAAATGTAACATCATTTACTGTTGTTCTATTTGACATAACAGCAGTAATGATGCTGAATACACGATCACTACACCAACACCGACGCACGTTTCGATAGCCAAATTATCTTCTTCAGAGACTGAAGGTAAGCAGTGTATTCAGTATGAATATCGCCAACGGTTCCAGAAATTCCAACTTAGCAGTAATGATAATATGTGAACAAACAGACAACTTTAATGTTTTCTATTCCCATACAGATTTTTTTGTCCTTTTTGCACTTATTTTCTTGTGAAATTAATCACACAGGTACCTAAATTCAAACCAAAGAGTTTGTTCTTAATACTCGCTTTTAACAAAGGAGAAAGTATCCTCTGCTGCTTGAACAGTGGAATGAAATTATCTTGTGAATAATTAAAATTAACCAAATAATTAGTTCTCTTGATTTGTGAACATCAAATTGTTCTTTCAATCAAATGTGAAGATAAACTAAATTAATCGTCAGGCTTTAAGTAACCATGGAGATTAGACTCACTTCAAAAAGAATTATTGGTATAATTTTTGAACTTACAGGCTGGTGAAGGAATACCCTGGTGTGTACACGATTTAAACACGTTTTATTTTTGTTCTCCAAAGTTCAAACTTTTCTGCGCGGAAATTGGTATTATAATAATTATTTTCAATATATCAATCAATAAGTCGTTTGACTGAAACACAAATGGCGCTGCCATTGTCAAATCCATATGACTTTTGAAAAACTATATACTTATAAATAGTAACAATAACAATTAGTATTATATATAAGTACCAATTGTTATTGGTTTGATGAATTTAAACGTGGTCGTACAGACACTGATGATGATGAACGTTCTAATCGTCAATTGAAATTGCGTGAGGTAGCTGAGGCTATAAAGATATCAGAGGGCATTGTGTTTACAATTATGCATGAACATTTGACGATGAGAAAGCTTTTTTAGCGTGATAAATCAGATTCTTCGCGTCGATATGCGACAATGGATGAAACTTGGATCCATCACATTACTCAAGAATCAAAACAATCATCATCTGAGTGGACTGGAACCACGTCCGAATCGTCCAAAGGCACAACAGTCAGCTGGGAAGGTTACGGCTTCAGTATTTTGGGATGCGCATGAAATATTGTTCATCGACTATCTCCAAAAGGAAAAGACAATCAATAGCGAATACTACATAGAGTTGTTGGATCGTTTCAATGCAAATATCAATGAAAAACGGGCTCATATATAAAAAAATCACTGTTTCACCAAGACAATGCACCAAGTCGATCTCAATGATGGTTATATTGAACGAATACAATCGAATTGTTCCCTCATTCACCGTATAGTCCAGACATGGAGCACAGAGACTACTGGCGCTGATCTCAAAAAAATACTCGTTGATAAAAAATTCAGCTCAAATGAAGAAGCAATTGCTGAAATTGAAGCCTATTTTGATGCAAAAGACAAATCCTTCTACAAGCACGGCATCGAAAAGTAAGAGAATCGATTTTTTGCAAAAAAATGAGTTTTTCTTAGTTAGTAACACGACTTATTGTTTTAAAGTGGAGTTTAAATACGAAAATGCCTAAAAGAACTGTAAAAACGTGGGGGTTTATGTTACATTAACAAACCACATATACAACAATTTTTGTTTCTGATCTCATAGTTTTGGTACTGATTTTACATTGTTCTGATACCTTCGGGAAACTATTTAACCTGCTCGTCATTGACAACTCCCAAATTCTCAGGAAAAAATGATAAATGGATAAGGAGAAAAAGATTTTTAATGATATTCGGTATCCAAGAGATTTATAGGAATATAAAATTTCATTAACTGGCTGTTCGTAGTTTGCACCCATATTGTTGCACAAAAACAACCTCAGAGTTCCAAGCTCTATGTTTTCGTTTAGTAAGTTGGGTTAGTCACATAATTTGGAAAAAACTTGCGTTAGGTATTGAAATCCTTCATCTTCTTGATGCATAACCTTCACAAAGTTTCTTATTAGCTCAAGGTTAATGTGAAACGGAAGAAAATTGACATTGTTTCGGTCTTCAAGAGGTATATACTTAAAATTTTGAAATCTCGGGCTCGGACATATCTGAATTTCAATAGGGATCTCAAAATGTAGTCGAACAATCAAATGTAGCTCGTCTAGCTTGAACAAGGCGTTAAAGTGGGTTTGGTAAACTGTTCCTCGGAACTTCCTGATGAATCATTATTATCTCCATTATTTACCAAAAAAATATCTTGTCGATCCAAAGGCACGTACTGGTTTAAATTTGGATATTTTTGGAATAACCTCAAACTGTCACAAAAAAGTACTTCTTTCCACTGCAATCTATTGAACCAATGATACTTTACAGATGTTTGTCTATCCGATTACAACACCAAAACAAGAGAATAAATAACCCACTCTTTATAAAAAATTTCTGCTTAACAATATAAATTTTGTAATGATTTGTATGATTTTTATGCAAAAATTGTCTAGGCTAAAGAATTGATTCGTGTTGAAAATATTTCAAAAATCCTACTAAATACAATTCGCACTATTCATAATAGATTATACAGATGATTAAAAAAAGTTTTTTATTACTAATATTGCTAGATTTCGACGAAACCAACACAATTATGCATTATTTTATTGAAATTCCATTTTTTCCAAATGAACATTATGGCTGAAACAAGCTCGTTGGGATGCCCCGGTGATTGGGGCAAAATGGAAGTTGACTCGCTCGTCATATTGGGATTGGCTAATCCATCAAAGGGACCAGAGCCCATCAAAAGACATAATGACCTTTGATAATGTCGACTATGGCGATGTGCTTAACGGTCTTTGGATGCCTACTATCCTACTATGAATTATTATAAATATTCAACAATTGTTTTCCTTATCTGTCTATTAATTTATATCAGTTGCTGCTTCCAGTTGTTTACATGAAACTTACATATATAAAAAATATTGACAAGCAATTTTATCTGAATATCCGGTATGGTTAATCACAAATTATTCATCAATGATTTATGATTATGACTCTTTATGATTTTTAGAAAAGATAACATCAAAATTAATCTATCAAACGTACCGGGTTCATTAATATAATATTGAAGATATAGAAACCCAGGTATGGAAGTTTTTATAACTGCCTGTGGGAAGCATGTTTTACAGATTAGGTTTGTTTATGTTGAGGTCTATTTGTGCCTATTGACGTGTTCCTTGATCTCCCATTGAAATGCTCCAAACACTGCTCAGAATTTCAATTCGTTGTTTCAGAGTCTCAGCTATCTGAATATGCTTCACTTTACAGTTATCCGAAATTCTTTTCTGGACTGAGCAAACCACTTCTCACAAGATTGATTTTCCTGGTTCAAAATTATATATTATATCTTAGCATACGAACTTTTTTATGTGAGGCAAATTTTGCCGAAGAGATCTGAATTCCAATAGGGACATCAAAATATTGAGTAGATTTTTTTGCGTCCACTTGAACCAAAGAAAAACTTTGTGAAAGCTATGTATAAAAAAGTTGGGCACAGAATTCCCTCCATACCTATTTATTCGTTTTTCCCGAGAAATTGGGAAAAGTCAGAGAAGAGCAATGAAGGAGATTCCAACAAGATACCAGAATAGAAATTCGGTACCATAGGCAATGGGATCTAGTCATGATGGGTAGTTACTGCAAATTTTTATAGAGGGAAATAAACTGGTCGATCTTATTAAGCAAATTACCTGATGCTGAACGCTGTGTATGTGCCGAACATGCGGCTCTTCGAGCAACAGGTTAGGGTCTCTCCAGACCCTCACCGGCTCGATGCTCACTTCTTGGTGTCTCGGCTGTACTGTTGACGCAGACGAAGAGGCGGGGATATATAGAAGAGATCTGTAGGTAAAGAAAAATATAAAAGTAGGACAATTTCGTGGTGGGTCGATGTCATCCTATGACGCTCAACATCAGAGAGATTATAGGAGGATTTATAAGTGTAGTTCTTACCTGCTACCACCCGTAGAAGACGACGATGCAGAAGAGACGGCTGTTGAGACGTTGAGACCGCCTACACCGTTACAACTACTGCTTGAAGACGATGATGACGAACTCGAACTATTGGTTGGTTCGTCGGTGGAACTTAGAGCACTCGATCGCGATCCAGATCGCTCATCGCCACTGGTACTAACGCACGAACGCAAAGAACTCACGCCCGAATCGGAACGATCGTCAGGAAAGCGCAGTAACAAACCTGCCGATGATGATGCCGACGATGCATCCATAATGCCTCCAATGACGCCGCCGACGAGATCCATTCTGGTGACGACGTACGAAGGTGAGGACGACACCAAAGACACGTCATCGTCACCTGCAACAAAATAAGGAAACGTTTGAATTTAATAATCTTAAAAGTTGTATTAACAATAAAATATAAAATTTTTGACGTAAATCTTGTTACAATAAGTCATTAAGACTGATAAATAACAAACACTAGTTTACAGTTTATCTGTTGCCGAAGCAACAACTATGTGGATATAAACGACAAATAAAAATTAACGCTCTTCTCTGAAGTGTAGACTTTGGAACATGACATATCAGAGACCAATAGTAGACATCATTTTCGTATCCCAGAAACCCTGGTAGCATTCTTCTATGACGCGTCTTGATGCATACGCTCTCCCGGCTCTTCGCTCATATCTACTAGATTTTTCGGGAACCTATCGAGGCGACTATGGAGAAAGTAGACTTTTATGCACAAATTGCACCCAAATTTTTATAATATCTTTCTCTTTGGAAAAGAAAAACAACTAAAACATTCTAAAGCTGATTTAGAAAGATTTGAATCGTTCACAAGATCATTTAAATTATTTTGGGAAAAGTATTTTGACTCACTTGACCAGTGGTTCCGAATTTGGTCCGTGTGAATCCCAATTGGTCCACAGAAGTTTCGACATCGTTTAGATCTTCATATTTTTTTAGGAGATTTGAGATTATATCAGTAGGGGATCTACTGAAAGTAGTGAAGGGAAGTTTGGGAACTTTTGTTGGACGATTACCAAGAATATATTGAATGGAACGGTTGTGTTACAGTTGAATGAAAACAATTGTGAAGTTAGATAATATTGTTGTGTAAAACTTGATTTGCTTATTTTTTTTTTCAATAAATTTCCAATACTTCATTGATACACCTCGTATAATAAGCTTTTTTAAGGTTTTCAACGTTTCTGTATGATCCAAAACAAGATTATAATTGCGATTTCAATTTAAAACAAACTTTAATGTATATTAAACCGTAATACAAAATTATAACCTTGAAATGACCTTGCTGTTCGATTGTTATATTGCAGTATTTATTTTTTCACATCACTAAGTACAGCTTGCAACAAAATGTAACTAGATGTTGAATTTAATAAAAAAACATTTTCAATTACCTTCATTTAACCTTGTAGATGTTGTGTTTACTTTGCTTTTAATTTGTTAAGTACCTAACATCAGTCACGTTTTATTAACGTAAATTGAAAAAAAAAGTGATTGGTAACTTTAAAATGACCTTGCACACTTTTGCTGCTCAACATTAGTTGAGATAATAAATAAGAGAACTGACCTTTTTATTGTATCTATCATTGAACTCAACCAAAATCTCATAATGGGAAGATAAATTTATAAAAAAAAAAAATGGTCAAATATAGAATAAAGCTAAAAAGTAGTTTTTAGTTGTGATTATCTACTGAGTGAACCAAAAAATGTTATTACGTGGAAAAATAGTAAAGGAACCTCAAATCTACTGATGGAAAAAAAAAGTTGATAAGAACAAAAATAAAGCAGCTATGGCAAAATGTTTTTCACAATTTAAGAAAGTGCCGTTATTATATATATAAAATTCTATAAGCCCCAAAAGTGGTCAATTTATGGCTCTTTATTGGGAGGGCATTGTGCAATGTTATATTTAAATACCTGGCATTATCCTTATAGTTTAAAGAGAAATTTAAATTTTATAAAACTTCTTCTTCTTAAGTTAGGACTTAGTGTTTGCATCAATGGTTGCTTAGCTGCAGCTAGGCTGATGAAGACCAACTTTCATACCATCTTGTAGCTGGTCGTCCTGGTGGTCGGGATGTATTCGGTTTTTCTTCCTTTGCAATATTTGCCAACTTGTCATTCTGTCCACGTGGTCTCTACATTCCCTTCGCCGATTTCTCGCCCATCTCACTACATCCTGGATGTCAATACTGGTTCCACACAGGTTTTGTATATTCTGACTTTGCTCCTGGTAATCATATATTAATGACGCCTTTGTTGTTTGAGCTTTCATCTCATTCTTTAGATTTCTATTACTTGTTATGTTCGCTCCTAGATTTTGAATGCGGGTTTATATCTTCTCGGCTCTCTGAATACTGTAAAAGATTTGTTTTTCTTCAGATATATTTGCTTGTTAAGAGCTTTAGCGATTTGTTCAAACCTATACAGTAGCATTTGCAAATTATCTTCGTTTTCTTATCTGAAACCGGCCGTCACAGGCTGTCTTATTGAAAACTTATTTGATTTTAATACGGGGTATATTTGATTTAAATTGTTGGATTTGAAATTTCAATATGACGTTGAATTTTAATCTTATATCTCCAGTTTCCAGCGGTTACATTTTTAACTTCCGTCTTCATCAACTCATTCACTATTCACATTATTTAGTTTGAGGTAGATGTATCAAGTCGGTATTACACGATGCGCCCAATGCTTTCAACGTTGATTGATGGTATGATGGGATGCATCATGTGGTCGTAGTGCGCATAGCATTTGACGAATGTTTTGTTTCCGACGTGGAAAATCAGTTATTTGACCCGGGTCAAAGGAGTACCGAACATTGGAACGAAGTTGGAACCAACACTTGTACGACCACACACACTTCTTGTCCTCTTGCGTGTGAATGTTTTGTGTGATAAACCAAAGTTGCCAGAATCATTTGTTTATTTATCTGCTGTATGCTATTCATCACTTTTTGCCACGTTTTCATTTCTTTAGTTTCCAGCCATTGTCCAATGATCAGCTGTACGTTGGAAAGTGAATGTTGGCGCAAACATTGAAAAATTATAACTTGCCTGTTATCTATTCTTTTGAATACAAATTCCAGTACGCCAAAAAGTGGAACAATCTTCGTGAAAGCGACAATAACATTAGCCCTTTTTATTCTGAAAGAAATCAATGCACTTTGCAATGCAATTATCACAATTTTCCACACTGTACATTCAGGGAAGCTCGTTAAATCTGAAATCTCTTTAAATGACAATTATTTTTGGAGGCCTCCCTCTACTAACTCAAAGAAAATACTTTTAACACTATATTTGCCTCAACAAGCACTGTTGCGCTGTTTCGTAGGCACTATCGAATTTTATATTACACACTATTTCAAGGGTCGAAATGAACTAACACAAACAAAGGCGTTGGGGCCATACATAATTCGACCCTATTAGGGTATTAATTGGAGTCACTTGAACACTTTTATACTCGAACTTTTGAAATATTTCCAACCCAAATATAGTTTTAATAACAGATTATATAGGCATATATAAGTATTCACAAAAATTTTTATTTTTCTTAGTCATAGTCATTCATAATCCATTGTAGTCAAGTAAACACTTGTTTATGACGTTAAAATAAGTGTAAATACCTCTACTTTTCAATGAAAATTCAATGAAATTAATGCCGACGATCCTTTGATTAGCATTAATCAATACAGTGTACAAAAGAATGCATTTTATCAATGTGCTACAGTAAATGACCGTCCCGGACGTTCGTATGGCCACTTTTAAAAGCAAAGAATAAATTACAAATCATCTACGTGACTTCTTGCATTAATATGTAGTCGTTATATGCATATGATAAATCATTTGGCTATACACATATGCCAGGCTAAATAAACACTCAAATATGCAATTATTCTACCTTTAAGACTATTTAATAACATGTAAAGTTACTCAATACATTTAAAGCCTCAATTTACTACGTTCTAACTATGAATGTGTATAACCAAAGATCATTTCAAGATAGTACAGAGAAGTAACAGAATCGTGAGAAGAAGAAAGCGGACATACGCTGTAGGCGACTACGAAGCTCTCGTACTACACACTCCGCCATTGTTGACATGTAGGCGTCAGTCGGCGTTGTGCTACAGCCACGTAAACATGTCCACCGTTATTGATGCTCCCGCCAAGTGTGAATTGCGAAGTGTGATTCGTTTTCTACAGGCTGAAGGCGATAGTGCTGCAGAAATCTATCGGAGAATGAGTCCTGTGTATAGGGAAAGCTTCATGAGTGATGGTGTTGTGCGTGAATGGTGTCGAAAGTTTAAAGATGGCCGTAATGATGTGCATGATGAAGGGGACCACGGACGCAAATCTGTCGTTTCCGATGACCTGGTACAACGAGTTGACAGAATGGTTACAGAAAGCCGCAGATTCACCAATACTGCTTTGTCAACGGAATGTCCATTCAAGGTCTGTTTTGTACTCTACTTGAATTCATTGGCTGCAACTTTTTTTTTTGAGAATTTGCCTGTTCTGCAAAATCAATAGATAATAAAGTAGAATGATTCCACTTGCGTGGCCTCGATAGGGCCAGAATAATTCGCATTATTCTGCCGAGAAAACTCGGAAAAAGTCATTTTTTTCATGTCGTCTTTTTGTGAAGCTTTTTTATTCTGCTTATTGTTTTCTCTGTCTGCTCGTATTCCTCTGCTACCTACTACTGTTACTCCCGTAGCATAAGCGACGTATCAGGTGTACCAAAACCGCGAAATTCTGTAGAAACATAACCCGTGTGATCCACATTCTTAGTAGTTCCATGACCAAACCTTTCTATATTATTTTTTTTTCTACCTCTTTCTTTATGATGTTGTGGTCGATTGGAAAAGGCGACGTCAATCAGGTAATTGCTTCTCCTCTTACCACGATATCATGGCGATTTGACCACCATCTTCGCTACAAGTCGTCCGTTATAATTGGGTCGTCATAGATGTTCGACGCCGGTTGCTGACTTCACACCTACTTTCACATTTTCGCTGCACCATATCTGCTTAATCTGAATTGCAAGATCTACGTATTTTGTACGTTTCTCCTGGTGTTTTTTGTGAACGTAGTGAGTTTATATCGACGAAAAGGACTGAATTGACTCTTTTAGCAACCACTATCCGGTCATTCGTCACCTGACTATCGATGATAATGCATCTATCGTAGTACTGTCTAATATTGTCACTAGTAATACGATTTATAAATATAGTAAATATTGGTGGCAGTGGCAGTAAGGGTAATTGAATTATGTGTTTTGTTTCCAAATAAAATTATTTACATAATAATTTTTAAAAATTATGTACGGTGGTCGGCATCTTAAAAACGGGCTCTGTTGCCGACGCGCCACATTTTGGACAATCGGTATCTGTAACAACCAACTAAAATATGGAAACAGTGGCGCTGGTGTGAGTTGAATAGCGCGGCTATCGGGAGAACTGCCTACCGTCCGCGCCTCCTCCACACACTTCACGAGGATGATTTCGATCGCAAATTGGAATTTTGCGAGTCAGGATGATCCGCAGTTCAAACATTCTATTTTGTAGTCGGATGATGCAACCTTCAAGCTGAACAGTATGGTCAATTCATTGAAGAAGAATTAAACACCTGGTATGTGTGGGTAGGTATCCATGTGGGAGGTGTGGTGAGTCCGTACTTTTTTTATGCTCACGTGATGGGTCAAAGTCATCTGGAAGTGCTCGTGGGCAAATGGACAACCTAACCAACACTCACGAACATTTATAATTTCATGTAGGATACTAGGCGATATGTGTTCGGGAGTACCTCAATTTTCATTTTGAATAATGGATAGTCAAACGAAGATTAGTTGAATGGTCATGTGACCTGTTACCCTGTGATTTCTTCCCGTGGTATCTTCTCAAAGATCGCGTTTCTGCAAGAGCATCTCGCACATTTCCGACCTCCGAACTGCAATTGAAAAATTTGAAATTTTCGCGGACAGCTTGACATGCTCCGCCTGGCCTACTTCTCCGTAAATGCATTGATCAAGATGGGCATTAATTTGAACACTTACAGTAATCTTTTTTCGAATCCCTTTTGTAATTTCTTTTTATAAATTCATTTTAACGCTGCATATTTTCTCTTAATGCAAATTTGTTCCCAGACTCATGCTTATCTCTGTATTAGTAATATTTTATTCTAAAGCGAACCGTTTGAGTACAGCAAATGTTAGTTCAAAGAAAATATGTTTAAAATGCAAACCCTACCAACAGTTGATGCGTTTTTGAAACATCCCATACATACAGATTGTATTAAATAATAAAATTGAATGACGATACGTTTCCATTGTTGAACTAATGATCTATTATTAGATCGGTGTGATTTCTAGTTATGATTAGTTACTTTCTAGATAAGAAGAGCAATAACCTTACGATGGTATGTTTCTTCAATTATAGTAACTTAATAATTTTCAATGAATTGAAGAATAGAAAGCGTGTATATAACGGTTTTTGCGGCGACCTAACAACCGCGACGACAAGGGAGTATTACTATCGGATCTGACCCTTCAGGAGAAAAGAAATAGTTGGGAAATCTCCAACATTATTACTATGAGTTCTGTCGGAATGACAGGGAGTTTAGCATAAAACCTAAATTCTAATGCAAAAGTTTGTACGTCTATTTCAAATATTATTATAGAATAGTCAAAATATTTCCTAGAATTATCATCAATGCGGCGTGGAGATTCTACTACTTCTATTCACTTTCTCCCAAAGTGACTATGGAACTCCTTAGCACTACATACATACATCCATCTATGGTTAATGGATGAGGTTTCCGCATTAGCGGGCTTTTGTGGAAGCACGTTCCTCGATATCAAATATTGACGAAAATACAAGGGTGGGGTGAAAAAAATAGAGTAGAAAAAGGATAGTTACCTCGTATAGAGCAATCCCCTTGCTCCACTGTCTGATTTGTCGTTAAACTAGTCCTGGTTTGAGCCACTATCACACAATCCTCTTCACTTTCGGTTAAATCACCATTCACCACTTTCTTCGCTGCAGGCATAGATTCACACTGCACATCGTCACTAAGCGCACTCACACTCACTAACTCGACACTAGCGACACTGCTACTTCCATTGCTAACGTCACCGTCTACCGGACTGAGATCCGGTGATTCGGGCGGTTGTTGTACCGATTTATCTACGGGACTTAATTTCGGCGATTCTTCTTCTGCAATTACTTGTTGGAGTTTCAGCCGACAGAGTGAGGAAAGTGTGGAATTCGCTTGTAGACAATTTTCAACTCTAACTTCGATTTCTCGAAGTTTTGAGTTATTGGTTTCTTCGAGAACTTTCTTTTTATTTGTGGTACGGTTTGCGGGATAACGTCTACGGGTTTGTTTGTTTTCTAAATCTTCTTTTGTATTGTGATTGCGAGATTTCGATTTGTTTTCGCTGGTTTTGCTTCTACGAGTTTTCACAGATGGACCTGAAACAAATATACAATATTAGAAATCAATTCCAATCATATAAGATGAAAAATTACTCTATTCGTTCTTGACAATTTGAGAATAGTTGGAGCAGAACATTTTGTATTCATATATTGTCAAATTAACTACAGGGAATAATTATCATTATTATCAACTTAGACCATGCTGTAAAAGCACCAAATTGCTACAATTTTTTAAGACTGCGAGGCCTTCCTTTTCATTGAGTTCAAGGAATCAAACATAACCGTGAACGTAGCATATTACTCTCATTTACTAAAGCAGTTGCGTCAAAAAATTATCGAAAAGGCGCGGCAAAATCAGCCGAGGTGTGTGCTTGATTCATGACAACGTTCCAACCCACTTTCGCTTTCCTCTAAACGAATGTGACTTCATAGAGATTAAATACCCACCATATAGCACTGATCTAGCCATGTCCGATTATTTTTTCCTCGTAATACTAAAGGCCTAGTTAAGGGGTAAAATATTTAACAGCGAAGATGAAATTAAACAGGCGAACATTTGGACTTTGAAGATACGTCATATTTTTAAAGTGGCATAGCAGCTTTAGTCAGACGTTCTGAAAAAAATGTGGAAATAGAATACATATAAGCATATTGAAGACTAAATCGTAATACTATGAGTCTCGAAAGAAGAAAGAAAAGAAACAAACATTTCAATTGATCCTCGTATATCAATATTGTGGGTATTGCGAAATTTTGACTAGCGATATGTTGTTCTAGTTTTCTTCTAATTACAAGTAAAAGCTATCAAAAATCGTAATTAATTACCTCACTGAACTAATAAAAGAATCATTTGTTGATTGTAGAAAGTGAGTTTCTTTAGTTTCAAGCTTTCGCTAATTATTTTTTTTCTAGTTTATCGTGAAACTTGCATCATTTATATATGAAATATTTATATGAAGTATATGTAAGAAGTTGACAAAAGGGTTTCGTCAAACTGCACTCGTAATTTATTGCTTTCTTTTATAGTATATTTTTATTTACAGAATAATCTAAATATTTTCGATAATTTTCATAAATATACCTGAGGCAACACAAGTTTTCGGGCTTTTTTTATTGGTCTTTTATAACCATAAACTGTACAGAACAATAGAAAAAGGTTTGGAGTGGTCGAAAGTCCTGTGTATTAAAGATTATATAAGATTTATAAAGTGCCAACTTGCCAATAAAAGTTGAAAATTTTATTATATTTTATTTAAATATGCTTTTAGATTTTCCCTTATAACAGGGAGCTTCAAGTTGTATATTCTTAACAGTTCAGAATTGGTTAAATTTAAATAATATTAATTTCCATTCCAATTATGTGATTAAAGAGCTGAATCCTTTGTGTTTCTTTAATAGAAATAAAGTCCAAAAATCTGATTGAGATAAAATTGTAGAAAATGATGTTGAACAGTTGTTTTTGGAGGCTGTGAATAATGCGAAGCCTGAAAACTCATACAGTTAGAGAAGAAAAAATGTGGTAATTGGACGATATTACTGATGAAATGATCCAGCCATTCATGAGAATATTGGTTGCATCTTTTGATTCCGATTTGGATTTGTAAGAAGTAGATCAGCTTCAAGATCAAGGTATAAATCCCTGAATGCGTGCATCGAACGCACGGTGGTTCGAGCGCACAGATTATATAGGAGGGTACATCGAGCGCACATTTGGAGGTATAAAGACTGTATCTTCAATCTCTGTATTTAGCTTGAAATGTTTATTGCCCCAAGCAAAAGAAAATTATAAAAGAGTCAACAACAGACTAACAAAGAGTTAACTTTCTCATCAATGCGATTAGTCATAGTCTCCCAACCTAACCTAACCATTCTTAAATTGAAAGGGTTCTTTGTGGAAAATTCAAAATAGACAATTTTCTAATTATTTCGAACCTAATACCAAAAATGCACTCATTCTTAGAAAAAATAATTTTTTCTCTCAATATTTGTAAATTATATATAATATATAACCAGTATATGTGCTTTATTTTTCTGCGGTTTCCCTGCACCCTGGTGAGCCGGTTCTCCAGCCAAATGGCCCTGAAAAATAAGAAAAAGAATCCAAATAGGACCGTTTTTGCTTACAAGCTTCACTTTCGTTTTCTTTTGCCCAAAATCTCCCCTTAGAAATAGTTAGGCAAACGCAACCAAACGAATCCACCACAACACCAGCCCTGTAGAGGAGCTATTCCTATATCTGTTCCTACTCAAACAAACCATCTTCCTTACAAAAATCCTCCTTATCCTACCAAACTTTAACCAACGAATATATATCTCTCTCTTATGTGGTTTATATTTTGTGAAAAAACATTTTTCCACTCTTTCTAGAAGTTATAAGCAGGTTAATCAAGTTTACACCCGATATGTTCATTATATTTATATAAATGTTATTCAATACGAAAATACGCAAGGTATAATTTGAAAAAATAGTTTAAGTGTCTTGTAAAAGAAGTGATACGCCTATGGATTACGAATGCTTCATCATTTCATTACCCTCTCATTCACAAAAATGGATAATTAATAGAAAATCCTAAAAGTTGATTACACTTTTCATTGAGCTGAACTAATATAAATTATTTCTGAAACCCTGGAGTAGTTGCGCCTTGTTTTTTGCCAGGTATGGGTCATATTGAACCGTATTTTTGAGTAAACTTGAGCAAAAATCAATTGCAAAGTGTATTGATGAATCAAAAAACATATTGCTATAATATAAGTTGGAATTTCTGGAACCGTTGGCGATATTTATACCAAATACACTATTTCCACCACCACTACACCAACACTCACAATTACACTGTCGGACGCGCGTTTCACATCCAAGTTATCGTCCTCAGAGACGGAAGGTTAACTGTTCACCCTAGTGTTGATGTGGTGGTGATGTAAACAGTGTATTCAATACAATTGAATCAGAAAAACAAACATTGACCACCATAAAAAACAGTTTTCCTAATTAGATTCATCTGCATCTGACTTTTCACTACAGTTTTTCATAAAATACAAGTGTGATTCAAACAAAGACATTTATAACATTTTTTATAGTATGCCTTAGTTTTGTTATATGAACCAATACATTCTTGATATAGCCTCCATTTTCCAGGTCCATGGTCGACGCTTTCTTACTTCACGTGTAAAAATTTTTAATGTTGCTAACTGCTGTAGAAATTCTCGTCTTTCCAAATCTATGTTCCCATTATTTGCACTGCTTTCCTATCTGCCTCGTCAACTCCAGATTTGGTTGCATTGCGAAAAGTTACGATAGAAGGTTTGGCTTTCTATTTTGTGGTTGAATATACTTCGTCATCATGGTGCATACTGCACTAGAGCGGCTCCGCTTTAGAAAGCCCATGGGCAAGGTCCAATTTTGGCACATTCCCTCCAATATATCGGCCGGTATTTCAGGAATAAATGCCTTTCAGTGCGTAAATCGTTGTTGGTTTATACCTGTAGACATTATCCTTAATATGGCCCCACAAGAAATAGTCCAAAGGCGTTAAATCACACGATCTAGGCGGCCAATTGACGGAAACTGCCCATAAGTTGGAAGAAGTGTGCGATGCACTCTCATAACCGAGCATGAATTTTGATAGTAAAATTCAATAATTTGCAATCGTTGTTCACGCGTGATCTATCAAAAACAGTGTTGCCAAGAAGATCCCAGCAAAAAAATCACTCGTTAGAAACAAAATATCCACTAGCTCGCAGCTGGTAAACCAGTTATCAGTCTAATATTTCTTCCCGTTCCAGAAATAAGTGGAATCATTTGTAGAACAATACTTCTTGCGTAATTACTTATGGTAGGGTCTCTTGGGTTATTGTCCAAAGTAAACTCCCAAATTTAATGTATCAAACATTCTGGCGTTCACTAGACCTTATATATTGCTCAAAATTACACCGATCTCTGAACGCCTCAAGTTTTTAATCTACTGTAGCAATCGCTGCTAGTTAGTAAAATTTTTTGCGTTCTGAGCTGTTGAACGTCTTCCCAAAGACCCAGACGACGTGCATACTCTTTATCGTAAGAATTATCCATTTCTAAAATACAAGAATAAAAAAATCAAGTGTTTTACTTCAAGATAATTCTGAGAGTGATAGAAAAGAAATACCAAATAAAAAATTTTTTAGCACCATTTGTCGAATATGAAATTAGACTGGCTACAGGCATAGGGTATCCGCATCAAGTTAGAAAGGTATAGGGAAAGGGTACGCTCCACGACGAAGCGACATCTAGACTACAGTACAAACTAAACGGTCTGGGTCAAATAGATTCGGCGCGACTACTCCAGAGTAAAAAACATTCGTTCTAAACTGAGTATTTTTCTAATAAACTGATATAAAGATTGGATTACACCTCGTATAAAAATTTTACACAGCCCGCGAAATTACATCCGGTAAAATTTTTCTCGCCGCTAGTTACTGATCGATTAACATTAGCTAAGCAAAAAATTAATCATAAGCTTACGCAGCATTTAGTCTCCCTTTACGTTCGACCCGAGTATAACAAAATGCCCAATAAGCATTTTTAGAAATCCCTGCGATGCCGAGATGTCGTTGATACCGACGAATCGCTGATGAAATGAACGCGTTGCAAAATTCCAGTAGGAGGCCAAACTAAGTTGGTCGTGTCCGTAGTATCAGCATGAATTTTTTAGCCTGTCAGCGAGATCGAATTTAGGAACGAGCTTGCGTCTGAATAGCTCATTTTCGTATTGGAAAATTAATTTGATGCTCGATTTTAGCTTAGGTAGGTACATTTTAAAAAAAATCTGACACTTTTATACTATATATTATCACACAATGAACAAACGAAAGATACCAGGGTTGATCATGTAAAATAAAATTAAAAGCACTCACAAGAAAATAACATTAATAAATATTTTTATTAAAATATGATGAATGCATTGAAAGAAACTCCAAGCTACGATTTCTTCTTCAAGGAGCAGTTGGACATTAATGTTGGTGAGGGGGGGGCAACGGACGCTTTCCTCCTCTCGCACGCCTCATGGGCATCAGGAGGACAGCCAGTGCAAAAGACGACTCACTTTTATGGGCTTAAAGCAAGGCGAAAGCGATCGTGTCGAGGAATGGCCGTGTGTCAAGCGAGACACTTCGCAGAAGAACAGCTGCTGGATTTCATCGACGCGGTGACTGGGGCATGCGGTGTCTATCCGGCAGCGGAACCAATCCACTACAGTGTATTGTATACTACCTTCTGGATCGGTCTCTCAAGTAAAACGCTGTCGCTCTCATCGATAACACTCGTGCTGGGGTTTTCTAATTGTGGCACGTTTGCCACTACTTCTCGGACTTTTTGAAAGCCGAACCCTATTCGTACCCTCAAGTCTTGGAGAGGCACTCATCACCAAATTTATTCCAAAATTGCGTTTATATTTCAACAATTCCCTTAGATTTCGAATATTAAGACTTCCTTTTTTGTATGATTATGTATTTTATAAATGAAATTTATTCCTTTGATTGTTATTTAAGGAAACGATACTACTTTCCTGTTCCCATTTTTAAAATTTCTATCAAACTAAGACAATACAGCGTCTAGTATCAAAAATCTATTCTTAGAGAAAGTAGCAGTAACGTTGAATTCCCAATAGTCCTTCTATTAGAACTTATCATTCGAAGAAGAAAAATAAAACACGAAGAACCGGTTTTGTCACTTGGTTTCAAAATCGTTTGCTTCCATTTCCTTTCTTTTTACGTCTGTAGTTGTAACTCTTGTCGACGTTTGTTCTTTGTTTTAATGTTTTTATTGGCATTCCTCTGGGGTTGTTTATGATCTGGCACGTTGCCGGAAAGTCGCGTTAAGAATTTTCAAACAACTGTTTGCGATGTGACGAGACTTTCTAAATTTGGATTATGTTAATCTAATACCATATCCGTTTTTCGAAGTATTAATGTGATTATATAATAAGAACGTTGATTAATTCATAATGTATGCAAGAAAATACTTCCTATTTCGTAGTTTCATATTTATCTTCCAGTTTACTTTGAAGCCTTACGTATATAAAGCGTTCAGTTTGTTATGCGTGAAATTTTGTTTAAAAACTGCTTCAATAATCGTGAAAATGCGTGAAAAACAAGATTCGATTTCAGATAAAACTTTGAAAATCCTTTGCAACTTGTAACTGGAATATGGATAATTGGTAAAAATATACAAACAAGACGTGGCAACATGGTTTTTGTTATACCGATCTTTAGCAGTATTATTTTAGTTATTAATAAGAGATTGATTAAATTCTTTTAAATCAATGATTGAAAATACAGTTCTCTATCAACATCATTTCCATAACAGTGGACACTGGTGATAAAGCACTCAAGCAGTCATCTTATTGAGACAAGGCCAGAGTCAACGAGAAGTTGCCAGTGCGCTAAACATGAGTCAATCTGCTGTTTTCAGAGTTTGCCAAGAGAGAGGTAACTCTAATAGAGGACGCAGTTCCAGAAGAAAAAGGTGCACATCCGAGAGATATAACAGATTCATCGCTAAGAGATCGGGCCCTCACTGGTGTCCAACAAGAGCTCAGAGAAACAAGATAAGTGGGTATGAGTAGCTGAACAGTCAGAACAAGATTTAAGGCAGCTAACCAAAAAGTCAAACACCTGACCCCAAATTAACCTATCTGCGAATTACCAGAGAACGCGTTAATTGGACTGACGAAAAATGAGGGTTCGTTCTCTTTTCAGACGAAAGCAGAGTGTGCCTGAATGGTAGCGATAGAAGAGGACGAGTTTAAAGAAATATTGGAAAAAGATTCGCGCAGTGTTCCACAAAAGATTACGTGGATTTTGGAGGAGGTTACTGGATGGTTTGGGCGAGTATTTCAAAGGAAGCGAAAACCGAGTTGGTATTTATTGGAACTGGCGGTGGAGCTGGGGGATAAACGAAAAATCGATACATAGAAGAAATTTTAGGGGATCACATCGCTGCTTACGCCAGTTTCGAAAACTTTATCCTAATGTAGAACAATAGCCGTCCAAATCACGGTTGCAAGGATTTCCCGGGACAATCCCAATTTCCATTCGCTTGTCCCCGGTTCCGCCTTGTCTGTCCCTGGGACACCATTGAACCGAATTGCTGCTTTGCTCATAAATCGAATGGCTTTTGCTGATCGGGAGGATTTTCAGTTTCCATTTTGTTGTTTATTCTTTACTCATTTGAACATTGTTCAATGTAGCAAATAAATTTCTTCGGCACCTTCCATTCAACAAGAGTCAAGTTCAAGCTAGCATGTACTAGGAAAATTGTTGCTGATCGAAAGGATCCACCGATTTTTATTTCCTATATTGTTGCTCACTTTCAGGCTCATTTCAACATTGTTCAATGTAGCAACTAAATCTTCTATCCATTTTCTGTGTGAATAATCGAATTCAAGCTAGCATGTCTCAAGAAAATTTCTGCTGGTATAAAAAATTCCTCCGGTCTTTTTTTTCTAATTTACGCTAGTACTTACTTGCAGCAACAAATTCTGATTTACTAGTTGACTCGATATTCATTGATTTATCGAAATTTTATGCTAGCTTTATATGAATTTAGCAGTACTTGCGATTTTTCGCGAACGGCTTAAGCAAAGCAACAAAATAAATAGCCAAACTTTCCGAATTTAGAGAAAAGTTGCACTGATTTTTTGTCTGATTTTAAACAAGATAAGGCCTTGATAAATGATAAATTAAGAAAATACTGAGCTTTATCAAATTTTTTTCCGTTGTTAATTCCTTGTGTTTATAAAATCGTTTTGTTATGTTTGTCATTATCGTACTTTCTAACATACCATTCGAAAATAAAATTTATACTTGTACAGGGTGCGGCAGCATAACTTCCTTTTTTCAAAAGTTAATAAAACTTATTGTATGAATCAGAAAATTTTTATTCGTTTTTTATAATACAGGCACATACATAAAGTTTTGTTTTACTGAGTTTTGAAGATCAAATCAGTTAGGTGACGTCCCCCATTCTCCATACACTGAGTAAACCGATTTCTGGCGTTTGTCATGACTCTTGCCAGCATAGCAGGCGTTATGTTGGCAATTTCTTCCTGGATGTTCGTCTTCAAATCTTGTAGGGTCCTTGGACGGTTCACATACACACGGGATTTCAAAAAACCCCATAGGAAATAATCACAAGGGGTCAAATCGGGAGAGCGGGCTGGCCACTCCAAATCGCCCCTAATTGAGATAAGGCGCTCTGGGAAGTGTTCCCTCAAAACAGCCATCGATGTTCTTGAAGTGTGTGCCGTTGCTCCGTCTTGTTGGAACCAAGTGTCCCCTAAGTCCAACTCATCTAGCCGTGGGAAGTCACGTTCAGAAAGTTCCTGCACAATTGCCATCTTGTATGGATGAAAATGAAGATCATCATGAAGTATTCTCCTCACAGAACGATCGGAAAGTCCAAGGGCAGACGCATGTTTGCGCGCAGAACGCCGTGGTGATCGCAACACTGAAGTTCTAACTAACTCAATGTTCTCCGGTGATCTAATGGGCCGAGGGACTCCAGTTCTTCGTCTTGTCACACTTGCAGTTTGTCTGAACGTAGTGACCCACGTAACAATTGATTTCCGGTCCGGGACAGGGGCCAAGGGGGCTAAATTAAAGCGATTCCGAAAGGCGCGCTGGGTTGCGATCACAGAACATCCGCTCGAAAAGTAAACCTCAACGGCAAACGCAAGCTCCTCACTGTTCCAACGCATGATGGCGACTGAACTGTGCCGGGACAAAACTTTATAGTCCCCCCTCTCGAACGAGACCACTAGCACTCCGTTACGACATCTACCGACTAAATGGCGAACTTTTTAAAAAAGGAAGTTATGCTGCCGCACCCTGTATTATCTTTACCCTTCTTTATTGTTTAAGATTTCTTTTCGTTTGATATTTTTTCTTTGCCAAAAAAAAAACAACTCAATATCAAAATAGACCACTTATTATAAAGATAAAGGCTAAAGGCTTCGAGATGTTAAAATCAGATTTTTTGCTATGGACTTTTGACCGCGAGCGTGCGACTTGTGTCACTGTTGTAAACAAAAAAAGAATGATTACAAGAAAGTGAAGCAATTGTATTTTTCGGTAGATTAATTATTATTAATTAATTCCAAACCATAAAATCATGTTTTGAATTGAACTGTAACAAGGTAATTTATTGAAATTTCATTGTTTTATTTTTTATTCCGCAGTTCATTCAGTACTTGACCTTATATCCACGTAAAAAATATATATGAAACTATACCTATAATATATTTAACGGAACGGGTAGGCGGGCCGCTAAACCACGGCAAAAACACGTTTTCATTGTAAGGCTTTGGCCTACGTGGAGAATTTCAAACAATCGTGCACGATGGCGGTAGGAGAGGAGAGAACGGGGAGCAAGGTAATAGCGAGAGTGCAACGAGGTGATGTTAATAATAAAGCGAATTATTCAACTGTAATGAGTCATCAAATTTAAATTGCAAATCGACCGCCATTTTGAATAGTAAAGCATAATGAAATTTTGCACGAGCGTAAATATATATGTACATAATTTGCGAATGTGTTTAAATGATATCGAAATTAGGTTTATATAAACCGTATTAGAAAGCGAGATGAAAAAATTTTATATTTTGTCTTAATTTGATATTTATACCACTCTTCAACTGTCATTTTGTCTCATTATTTCTGGTTATATATCTCTAGTTTTTGTTTATTTTAACTCTATATGGGTCCCAGTTTCCCTATACGTTTAAATCTTATTATTTTCCCAGTGTAGCTTCTCTAAATTACATAAATAATTTTATTAAAAGTCATATATTTTTTTTTAAATTTATCCTAGTCCTACCATATGTATAAGGGTTGACTTAAAAGTTTCTGAACTCAATCTGAGGATCATTTACAACCGTAACAATCGGAAACTTTTCAAACAAACCTTGTAGATTTACAAAAAATTATTTAGATTGATCAATAATAAAAAAAAACAGGAGAAAAAACATCGATTCTAATAAAATTAAAAGACAAATAAAATTTCATACCTGAGTGATAATTCAACAAAGCCTTAAAGATAGCCATAATGTTTTTATAAGCTACAAGCTCAGATAAATAAATAAAAATTTCAGGTTTTATTTTCAAAAAGAGCTCAAAAAATGTTCGTGAACGAACAAACGGAGCTTTAAACCACCATATCTTGCTTAATTTTTACATTAGAAAACAGATAAAACGCTAAAATTTTTAGAAAAGAAAAATCTTCAATGTTTTCAGAATTTTCATCATTAATACCTAGTTAATTCTGAAGAAAAGTCGATTTCTCGCTAAATTATGAAAATTATTTTCTCTCTTCAAGCTGGATATTTTCCAAAATTAACTGTTCTAACACCAAGAACGTCACAACACAAATAAAGTGACTTGTAAAGTTGTAGCTTTTTTTTTTCAAATGGGGTGGAAGAGAATGTAGGATTTTCACTACTCGCTTAGTTTAGATGCTAGGAAATTTTGTGAAAAATTAAAATAGTGGATTTTTAAAAGAATTTAAAAAAGCTTTCTTCAGTTTTCTCCGAGAAATTCATTAATTTTTGGTTAATGTAAGTAGAAACTTTTTTGGCGTTTGAATGTACCAATCAACCTTCAGTAATAATTCGGTTTATATTGGGTTTGCATATATCATTCACAATGTTTATTGTTTTTTATATATAATTTACCTACTGGTTTTCCGATTTACTTCTGTTATTAGCGAAAAACCGACTGAAAACATGTTTTTTTTACATGAAAATAACTCTGGAATAAACAGAAAAGTATTGACTTTGAAAAATAAAAGTTGCTTGCCACCCGAGAAGTGGTGGCGTCCATCCCCAGATAAAAAGCAATCTTAGCAAAAGGTATACTTTTTGGGATAAATATACGGGAAATTAGTAATTGACTAGACTACATAAATCAATGTATGAAATATTTTTAAATTAAAATCTCGACATATATGAGACACCAGTTCACTATTCAATAATTATATAATTAATAAGACCCTACCTGTATATTCAATAATTTCCAATCTTTTTTAATCGAACCACATTCACTAAATCGAATCAAAAAATTCCGAACGAGACACTCGCACACAAAAAAAACCAAGAGTCCACTTTCGACTTCCGAATGAGACACCCTCTCGTTAAACCAAACAAAACCAGACTGGAAACGGAAAGAAATAAAGAAGACGAATAACCTACCGAAGAAATACTAAACGAACAAAAACCGTTGAACCTGATACTCGGTTTATAACGAAGCGGTGTTGTCAAATCGAAATAGAATATTTGCAACAAAATTAATATACATACATAATCATATATTTCGGATGTCAGTTTCTATTTATAATTGATCATAAATGTGAATATTTCATAAATGGAAACTGTATATCAGATGGATACCATATCTCCCGTTAATACAAGGTGGGTGTGAAAAGCGTGTATTTTTATGTACTAAACCCAAACGGTCATTTTAAACATTATTATAGAATAGACCAGTGTAAAAGCCTTTAAAAATGATATAAAGTGAAAAAAAATTATAGGATGAAACACATTGGAAAAAGAGAAGAATATAATAAAAATGAAAGAAAAAATAATTTACGAGCGATCTGAGATCGGGAAATGGAAAGGGGTGATTTTTTTAAGGTAAATTACAAGTCCTATGGAAAATAGTTAAATTGCAAAGTTGTAGGTAATAAAAAGTTCTACAACTTTTGTTATCACATTTTTTTAACATAGCCTCAAAATTTAATTAACCAAGTTTTTAGTTTTTATTTTTTTTTCTGTAAACTTACTTTTTTATGCCTCAAATATACAGTGATTTGATAATATTTCATTTTTCACCTTATTTTGAATTTAAATCGAAGAAGCACCCTAATTTTTAATTGAAAATTCTCCCGTAAAAATATCAGCTTTTTTTAAAGAGTACGTTAGTTTTTTGTTCATTCAAATATCTTCTTTCTGATGGTGTAGAAAAATATTAGTATGGTAAGTTTTCTCCAAAAAGGCAAAAAAAAATCGAAAAAAAAAAACTCAAGCATTTGTCACGACGTTACACGACAAACGTGAGATTCCGTGTCACATTGATAAACATAATTAAGAGTGTAAAGTTTTAGACATGATTAAAAAATTTTTCGATTTCTTCGTTTTTTTTGCCTTTATGAGAAACCATAATATTTTTTACACCATCCAAAAGTAGAGATTACAACGAACAAAATATTCACCGACTTTTCCGAAAGTCCTGATATTTTGACAGGAGAATTTTCGTTTGAAAATTAGGGTGCTTCTTCGATTTTAATTCAAAATAAGGTGGAAAAATAAATATTTCAAATCAAACAAATTACAGTATATTTAGGACATAAAAGTAGTAAGTTTGCACCAAATTTCGTTAAAAAAGTTTTTTATAAAAGATAAAAATAAAAAACTAAAATTTTTCACATAATTTTGAGGTTATGTGAAGAAAGTGTAAATACAAAAGTTGTACAATTTTATATTACCTAGTACTTGGTCTTTTATAACCATAAGCTGTACAGAATAAATCAAAGGTTTGGAGTGGGCAAAAGCCTTGTGTACCGTGTACCTATTTGCTAATAGAAGTTAGTAATTTTGTTTTAACTTTTGTTTTATTATCAAGGAATGATATCTTAAGTAAAATGCTTCAAAATCCTAATTTGAATATCGCGGATTGAATTCAAGGCTTAGATAATCTTAAAAAATATTTGGAATTCCAAAGATCTTACGATAATTTTAAAATATGTGACAAACCATTAACAACACTTGCTAGAGATTTAGGTACAGATTCTGATTTTCCCATTTCAAAGCTTGTGAAAAAAATCACAAGGCATTAGCGAACCATTTTTAACTTCCTTAGAGACTGTTTTCTAAATTCTAATTCGAAAACGCGCCATTTCCTTGTTGAATGGAAGTTTTTCCTTATTATCCTCATTATCTAACATTTTGCTTCTTCATTTTTATTTATACGAGGATGGTCGCGGAAGTACCTGGCCTGACCTAGAGATGACGGTTTGTTTCAAGTTTGGAGATGCCACGTTGTTTAGTATTTGTTTGGCAGCCATAAATAATAGTGTACGTTTTCAATGCAAAGACCAGCATCGCAGTGGTCGACCAAATGAGGTGACGACTCCAGAAATGTTGAAGAATTTAAAGAAGTGCGGTAAATCGCATATTAACTGAAAACTTGACTTGAGAAAGCTGGGTGCAAGTTGCCCACAATCGAACAATAACAGCTTCGAGAAGATGTTTCCATGGAGTGTTTGACAATGTTTCACATAACTAAACAAATAGACACACTACATACCAAACAAAAGATCAAAACAATAGACTGAAAAGGGAAAACCGGCTCCAAACAAGGCAAAGATCGTTCCATCTACCAGCAAGGTTTTTTGTAAGGCGCGTGAAATAATTTTCATTGATTATCTTGAAAGAGGAAAAACTATCAACGGCGAATATTATGCGAACTTATTGAAACGTTTAAAAGCAGAAATCAAGCAAAAATGGCCGCATTTGGCTAAGAAGAAAGTGTTGTTTCATCAAGACAATGTACCAGCTCACACATACGTTATTGCAATAACCAAAATTAATTAATTAAAGTATGAATTGCTTCCTCATGCACCCTATTCGCCAGATTAAGCCCCCTCGGATTATTTTGTGTTTCCAAGCTTGAAAAAATTTCTCGGTGGTGAAAAGTTTTCCAATATTGAAGAGATGATATCGACAGTTAATAGCTATTTTGAACAGCTTGAACTGGGAAAAGTGTATGGAGCTACAAGGAGATTAGGTTAAATTTGTGTTTTTTTTTGTTGTGCCAGGTACTTCTGGGATCATCTTCGTAATTTACAAAAAATTAAACTTTTTGTCTGTTACCGCGAATTTTGTGGTTGATAATGTTCATTTATGAATTGGAATTTTCTAAACAGCTTGAGTTACTTTTATTTTCATTATTTAAGCGTACATACGAGACTAGTCTATTAAGTAAGATTCTTAACGCATTTGCTCTTTGAAAAAACTGGCCCTTAAGAGAAAATATGGAGCCCGGAAAGTAAAATATAGTCCAGGAGGAACAGATTTTGTTACATTTTCTAAAAATTTCCTTAGTTCTTCAATGAAAAGATCTAAGCCGGTATTTTGATGGTCCACAAATCAGAAAACTTACGAAAGATACTCAATTTAGAAATTCTATAATTGAGTTAAAACTAAAAGTCTCTGTCTTTCGCTTATAAAGGTATCTTCCCCTTCAATTTCACATAATTTCCTTCTGGCACAGCTGCTTCAAACTCTTTTTCTTTTTCATTATTGTCTCAACAATATTCGAATTTCATATTTATCGCACTCTACACTCGATGTTTAAATTAAGACGTGAAAATTTTCACACATGAAAATTGACAATACTTATGAGACACCCTCTATACAGTTCATAATAAAAATACACTCTGTGTATGTCGAGAAATTCTTAATTGTATTAAATTTTATGGGGGCATTCAAATTGACTCTATTCTTAAAATCAAATATGGAAAACATAAATATTTTACTAATAAATTTACCATTGCAATCACTATTCTCCTAAATATATTCATATGGCAACAATGCATCACCTGTTAAAATTTTTCCATTTATGAGATGTTCAGAGGTTTCAAACTAACCCTGTGTAAATATATGGGGTAGTAAACATAGAATCATGATACGTATTAAAATTCTAGAGTAGCAAGAATGCTTACTAACTTCAATATGCTGAGAAGAATATAACGAGTTGTAGTGATGAAATTAAATATTAGAATTGGCAACATCGGTTAGTTCTCTATCAAAAACACAGACTCTCCTGTGATGTCAAATTCCCCGAAAAGATATATCTGCCCCGATGATGGTTGGTTCGTATATATGCATACATACCCCGGGGTCATGCTTTTCTAGCGGATGTAATTATGGTGAACAGGATTCGGGTCAATCCAGTAGAGAGAGCGGTTACACAGAACCGGACTAACACATTAATTTAATCAATAACAAAATACTCAATTTAACCAAAAATTTTTTTTCAAGGTATCAAAAAATTATTATTTAGTTTGTGCTGGTAATAAAATGTTAATGTTAATTGTTTATACCAGGGTTGTTTAAAAAGTATTCAGTCAAACAAAGAAATCAGACTTTTCATCCTATTACAGGTTGAAGTTGGAAATTTTTCAAACAAACCTCGTAATTTTTAGAATGTCACGAACTGTAAGACTGAATTATAGTCCGAGGTGTGGGAAGGAAATGCAAGTAAATTCAGAAAGTACTCGATGAGTTTACATACACACACACACACAAAACCAATGAAATTATTTCAAAAGTTTTACTTAAGAAAAGAATATTACAATCAAAATCTATTAAATATTCAAAAAACCCACTATATTTTAGACGCAAAAGAGGTTAGAAAATTAAACGATTTGACACAACTTTACAATACTGTAATTAGACGGTTTCATACATGAAAATCAACGTCCCAAGAGTACTCATTGGATAAGGAAATTTTTCGTATTTCGAGGTTATGTTTTGAATGTCACCTAGTATTCCAATCGTATAGATCATTCCAGAATGACGTTGACAGTTCGACCTTCTTAGCCGGGTAGCAAATAATCTTATTAGAAAACTTATATTTATAAACATTGGCGAGTTTTTCATTTTTAAATTCTTATTCTTAGACAAATTTATTCAATAATGTTTTTTTGTAAATTGTACATCGCGTGTTAAGGGAGATAGCTTATCATTTTTCCGATTTCCTGCCGTTTTGACCAACAGAAGACAGCATTTATATACATTATCAGAGGTTAGAAAATAATGCTTGTTTAAGAACTTTGAAACTGAGGTCTTTAAGTAGTGTAAGAAATTTTTTTGTTTTCGGGAAACCGTTTGTATTCAAATTGTAAATGTGTTTGTTTAAAAGGTTAGATTAACTATTTCGTTATTTTTTTTGTGCTCTCTGTTGTGTTTATTAATCTATGGGGAATGTTGTTCCTGTTTTGTAACTAAGTTAATTAGTCTTTCATAAAACTAAAAAACATCAGCAGCATAACCTAGAAACTTTTCTAAATTAGATTAAGCCCTCACAAGAATATTCAATGCAAATTGAAAATTCAGTACAACTTCGAGGTTATGTTGTCGGCATCACCCGGTATCCCTATTTCAGAACATAACCTCAAAAAGCAGTTGTAGTGCAAACAAACGTCAACGCTATTGATTATCCACCAATTTTGTTTACTTTCGAGAGGGGTTTTAAACATAAAGAGAGTGGCATATAAGTAAATTGTACTTTCGGACAAGAGAGAAAGAGCATCGGTTTACCAATCTATCTTCCTCTATGCGCCAATAAATTAAAAATTTGTTATTCTCCTATTTTGCCACTCTTCAACGTCATTTCGATTCAATCCAAATGGAGTAGACAGAAATAGAGAGAAATATACCAATGTTCTATGTCTCCCTACCAGACGTTCATGCTCACTTGAACAAGCTCCCATACCTCGTTGTCTCTATCTTTAATATTTTCTCTATGGTCTTAAGGCGTCTCTTTGTTTTCTACATTTATGAAGTTGTTTCAGGTTATATTAGGTTAATTGTTTTGTTGGTATTTATTGTATTTCTTATTATGTTCATTGATCTATTTAAAGAAAATATTATGTATATATTGTAGCTAAGTTAACTAATCAATAAGAACACTAGAATACTGAGAAATATCAAAAACATAACCTAGAAATATTTCAAAATTAATTGATTACTTTTGTTAGTTGGTCCTTATTTTGTGAGTAAAAATAATGGAATAAAAATATATTTAACGCTGTTGCCAAGTTTAACTAAATTTAGAAGATTGTGGGAAAATCGAAAAAATTGTAATATGTGAAAAAATGTATCGTAACGAAATGAAATAACTAATATAAACTAAAGTAACACAACTAACAACCTGTATAATAAATTGACATTCCTCAAGAACGAAATTTCACATTATCGAAAAGCTATATTTATTTCATAGTAACGAAAAATTTTTATACTGGTAATACTGCCCCTAGTCCGGGTCTGCTGACTCAGACGAGCTGGTGGGCATAAAACCGGTTTGAAAGCTATTATTCAATAAAGGGCCGGTCCTAAAATAAATCGTTCTTTTCTGTATACATGTATACACGTCCCTTTTGAATCTTATTTGCTTTCTCCGTCTGTCGCAGACGAACCCATTTCACAGAAATAGTCCGGGTAATAAAACTGAAACCGTTTACATTGAGTTTTATAAGATATTTCATAATAGCTATATAGTAGTGATGTAAAATACCGGGTATCTATTTTTTCGAGTAAATAACCAGAATATTCACTCAAAATGGGTATTTACAGTTTATGGTGAGGTTAATCTATTTATATATTAATATAGTACAGTCACCAATGGTATTACCCGCAATTTTTTCTGACAACATCGATTTGTACGAAAATTTGGAATTTTGAGCTTGTCTTAAACATTTCAAAAACTAAATAACGCTTGAATAAATGAAATTAATATTAATTAGTACATATTGGAAATTTGAAAGTTATAATAATTTCAAATGTAAAATAACTACATAAACATGTTTCGGTTGTTAAATTGTCTTGATTTTAAATCTTTTTTCAAAATATGACTTGAGGATTTGCATTATATAAATCAATAGATTACAAACGACCTATATATCAAATTCAAAATCTGTTATCATCATCGTCAATTAAATTATTCCCAGTTGCACTAGAATTTATAAAATAGAACTAGAAAAAAAATTATTTTTATCATTTACAACTTTCTTTTTGCTATGTATATGTACTATTTCTAAAAACTCTCATTATATTTGATTACGTTTAAAAATTTTTGTTTCTGCAGTTCTATTATTTTATGGTATTGATGACCTTTTAATCCATTTTCTAGATACTGAAATGTCTGCCCTATGTGAACGGCGACGCAATTATTAGCAGGTACACGATTTTATGTTTTGTTCCTTAATTGATTATTGCATCTGTTAATGCTGTTCTTGAATATATTATTTATCATTTTTTCGGGATAATTATTTTGTTTTGAATAGCATCTAAATTCAAGATCTAATAGTTGTATAGCTTTTTAACAACCAATGAAAAAATAGTGATACAGTTTTGTGAAAATATAATTTTAGAGCGAGATAGAGAGAATTGTTGCAAAAATATGTTAAAATTAGAGCAGTCTAAGCAATAAATAATTTATCTTACTTTTTATTTCATATTAAAAAAAATGTAGAAATGTAGAAAAAAATACAAATGTTTCTAATAAAAAAGATAAGTGTCTGTTTGTATTGTTTGCATTATTTATAGTTTTATTTGCATGTAATAAATCATTTTATTTAGAACTATTTGGGGGTTAAATGGAAAAAGTAATTCACACCTGTTGTTGGCCTGCTCTCTAGGAGGGTTGGTTAAATTATCAAAGAAAAATAAAAAATGGCACAATTGGGGACAGTCATAAACCTTATTATGTGTAATAAACTTGAGGTCTAACATCATTTTCAATGTCATGTACCCATACCAAGTTTAGGTTGATTTGGGTTGAAAAAAAAGGAAAATAAAAATATATATAACCATAAATCATCATGTCAAATGAATTTATAAATAGATTAATATTACGACAAGAAAATGAGTTTTAATTATTAATATTATTTTGTGATAAAAAATTAAATTTACAAAAAATTGAGTCATTAATGGTATCTCTAAAAACTTCATCAGACAAAGCTGATGCCCCCAAAATACCTAACCACAACTATCCACAAAAAACCGAATATTCAAAGCGGAATATCGTCTTTTAAAATCAAAGGAAAACTTTTGAAAGAACCTAAATAGAACCACCTCAATTATGATTAATATTTCATACATTTTGGATATTTGATTGGATGGCCTTGATATAGGATTTGTATCCTCTACATGGCTTGTGTAAGGATACTTTCTAGTGTACGTGTGCTGGCACGTGTATTATTGAATACAATTGAGAACAGTTAGTTATTGTGGAATATTTTCTATCTTGGCCGATGTCTCCGGGAAACTGTTGATCCAAAAACCTATTATTAACTCACTCAATCACTAAGAAAAGAGATATTACGACCATTTTTTTTAAACCGGCAGACGACAAAATACCACAGTTGAGCAAATTCATCGAATAAGCAAAATAATATCGCTATATTTTGAAAAATAGATATTATTATAGATATGTACGGAGTCATGTACTTTGAGCTAATGTAACTTCTCTATAATTATTTTCATATATTTCATTTTCCTCGTATAGGTAGGGTATAGAGACATTAGTTAATTCCTTAGGGTTGCTCATTTACATTTTATGATGTATTATATATCTTTAAATAAAGTAAATATATAAACTATCTTGAGAATAATTTCAAGCCTTTATTGGACAGTAATAGGGTATTTGACTAATTTCAAGTGATTTGAATAAAATATACATTTCAAATTTGATATGCTAAAATATTATATTTGTTTTTTTTTTATATTATTTTTACATTTAAAAGCAAGTTGGTAAATTTTTGGTTTAAGCTTCCCGCTAAAACGCTCTTACCAATACGACGTCAGTGAATAGTGAATTTGGTAATAATTAACGGCTTTGTTTAGCTTTGTAGCTGATTGGTATACCGTCTGTTTATGATCACATGACAAAATGTTCAAATTTAATGTATTTATTTTATTAAAATTATTGTTTTCAACAAAAGATTAATATATTTAAAATTTAATAAGAATTAAAATGAATTTATTTTTTACTAACGTCTAATTCCATATTCTATTAAAAAGAATAAGTTCCACCATTAATCTTATGTGTATTTTTTTAACTTTTTTCAACAACTCGTACCATATTGTTATCGAAACGAAAATGTAATTACGAACTTCCTCAATCTATAAACATTAACTTTTGGTGGAATGTTCAGTTGATTTTCCAAACGATAAATTATAATTTTATACACGGAAGCAAATGACCTCTAACAAATGGCGTATTTATTACGAAATCAGATTAAATAGAACTCGCGTTAAGTCAGTGCTATATTAATCAATTTTTACTCCACAGTTGCCTTAACCCCTCCAATTCTCGAAGTTCCACCAGATTGCATGCAAAACCGCTAGAGAATTCAACATTCCAACTTTACCGAATCGATATTTTCGTTTCAATTAATTCGTAAATACCACGAAAATTCTCTTTTTTTTATTATTTACAAACACGAACTTAATTCGTGCATACCATCATCAATTCTACAACCGCCATCTTGTTTTCTTTTAATTATAACAACGAGATTGCATGACGTTCCGCCGACATTCCATTGTTCGTAATCATTTCCCATCAGTGTTTATATTTATCATTTGATGGCGTTCTTAAATACTGGATGCTTCGTTATTCGCAATTAGATACGCCACGGCCTACAACTGGGATTTGGATAAAAGCGCGCGCACCGGAAATGAGAAACTTTTATCGTCAGACGTCGATGCGACGGCGTATACATTTTTTCAAGGACGACTCGGATGTAAAAAATGTTATTAAAGAGCACTTGTTTTCGATAACCAGGAACTCGTTTTATTTCTACATTAATAATTCATGTAAATATTTGAAATTGACTGTTTTCTCATCGATAATGTAACAAGAATATTTTTGAAGGATATTTTAATGTAGTATGTTTATTGCATCTCTGGTCGGTTGGGATATCATTTCTCATACCTCACATGGAACGTAGTGAAGTTGATAAATGGCAGATGATTAACAACGTACACTAACTGTTAACCTCTGTTAACTTTTTATATTAATCCACAACCGTAATTTTGTTTGAACGGAATAAATTTTTACGAATATTACAATATAAATAATTTTTTTTCTAATTTAATTTTAATTGCGATCCCATTAAAAATCTCTCAATTGTGAAAATTTGGCTGATGAAATTAAAGAGGTGATAATAGTGATAAAATAGTTCAATTCTTTAATAAAACGTTATTTCCACGATGATTTCGCAAACTTCTACTCGTTTATGTATTATCGAATGTTATTCTACGTTTCTTTTAACACTGTTTTATTTGTGTTTAACATTTTTATTAATAATGATAACGATATTTTTGATATTAACTATATTTAAAACTGTTTAAGTATTATAAATTTGACCACTGTATCTTTTCAAATGCTTACAAAGTCTATAAATACGCGGTACACATTATCTACTCTATAACAAGTTTGTGTATTATTAGTTTCCTACTTTTCTTTTGATATCGTTTTATCAGTGTGTAACATTATTATCAAAATTGTATTGATATTTTTAGTATGAAGTATATTATAACCTATTTTGCATATTTTGGCAACGTTTTATTGAATACCAGTGTGAAGCTTGTTTTTATTACTTGACCTTTTCATGTTTTTACATTTTTATTTGTTCAGTTTTATTAGATTTTAAAAACAAACTTGTTATTTAGTTTTTATATACATTAAATTTTTATTTGTTCATATTATTATTTAAATTTTTTATGTCTTTAATTAACTATAGGTACATTTAGTTTTATTTGTTTATTTAGTGAGTCTAGAAAATAATACACCTCTGTTTCAAGGACATAAAGGTATTTGGTACCTGTCCTTTTTTACCTGTACACCATCTGGTCCTTATAATAAATCTCAAACGTGTGCAGGTAATTTTTACTAACTCCCTCATTCAATCTAATATATATATATATATATATATATATATATATATATATATATAATTATATATTCAATTTTAATCAAGTTCAGAGGTGATGGCAAAATAAACTAAGTCTAACTACACCTATTAGAAATAAAAGAAAATGTTTCGAAAAATATTGAACAAATCTATCGTATCGTTAGATTTGCAACTAGCAATTCCACGATCCGTTCTCTTTCAAAACCGACGAAATATTTTCATGACTAAATCTTCAACCAAATGCACTGCAGAATTATTATTACATCGTCACGCAATACCTTTCAACCGAAAGAGGTCAGTGACTGCATACAATCGAGCTGGCGTTGTCTGCTCGGTGTCGCCCTCGAGTGGCGTTATCTGTAATTTCGATTCTAGGTGCTCCGCTTCACAGTTTAATTTCGACCGTCAGGCATGGTTGAACAAACAAACGACGCTTACACATTTATCCGATTTCCATTTTTTGATAATCTAATTACCATTATTGGTACAAAAGTTAGAAAGCAATTTTTTTTCAATTAATAATAAAGACCATTTATTATAAATAGATTATTAGAAACCTTTTTGCTAAATATATTATATATTTGATGGTGAATTCCTTACACAATAAAGGTTTTAGTATGTCTTTTGTCCTTTGTTACCAAAATATATATTTTAATACATACCTGAAAATTCGGAAGAAAAAAATGAAGAACCTCTCCATTGGGGGTGTATTCATTCTCTATGTCCCTTACAGTACCTGAATGAGTAGGTACAAACCCTATTTTGTGATATTTCATTTCTAACAAGAGTATTTGAAATATTTACATATATACCTATTACTGAAAACAGGTATATAATTAACTACTAATTTTTGTAAATTAATAATCATAGTGATATTTTTTTTTATATTTCAATATGGATACAATTTTAATTATATACTTTCTCTTTACTGAATATAATTCCGGAAATGTTCGCCATGTAAAAACTCCCTATAACGTAATTTAAAGAGTCCTCCATTATCCGATTCAATGAAAGGACGCGAAGACGATGCACAGAGAAAAACGAAATGGAAAACGAACAATGGATGCAGTCGAACCCCTTACACTCCACAAAGCAGTAATCTAATTTGACGTTAATAGCGTAATCCTCATGTAGCAAGATGAAACCCTGGCATATGGCAGTGAAATCAGAATTCAAACTGCACTTTCACAACATATAAAAATAATCCAACAGAAAAGGCACTAATAAAAAACACTATAATCTTCTTTTCAGGCTCGAACTACACTTACCAAAAAATAAAACACTTTTCCACTAATTTAAAACACAGCACAAAGTTTTGATGTAGCATTCTAATATATTAGAGTAACTGTCCTTGAAAAGAGTTAACTGTGTGGCGTCCATCCACTATAAACTCTCACAAAAGACTAAATTTGATCGGGGAAACAGCAACCGAACGATCCTCGACGATGAATTCCGAAGCTCGCGAACGAAATACGGTGGAAAGCGAGGAGCAACAAGTTGACTGATTATTTTTCATAGAGTGGATAGGTACGGTATATTTAACTTTAAATAATAATCTTGTTTTGTAGAAGAACGAGTTTCGATCCCGCTTTTTTGAGGAATTCTAAATTGATCGCAAAAAAACTGTTCACCGTTCTCAGCCGCGGTCGCCGAGAACGTGACTGGAACAAGATATATTACAAGATGGCGCGAGGAAGCAGACGGACATCTTTCGAAACTAATTAACTATTGTTCAGCGCGTTGTACGTTAATCACATTGATAACTTTTGAACAATAAAACACTTATTTTAACTAGCAATTAAAACGAGTTATCGACGTAAATCACTATTATGAACGAATCGTAAATTTCTATTCGACCTTGAAACATCCTAATGATCGAATGATTTTGTGCGGTTGTATCAAAAACGTTTATTGTTACATACATAATTCATTTCGATTGGCGATGATTCATTATTTTGTAATTAGTATAATTATGGATGATAATACTGTTACTATTCACGAAATATATTTTTAGTTTTATCTTAAATTTATATTCCAATGGAAATAAACGTCTAAATAACGAAAATTCTAAAAATATGCATAGTATTAACTACACCACACACTTTAAATTTACACACAATGGAATCAAACTTGGCCGACGTCCAATTGTTGGTGTCAAATGCTTAATTTTGTGGGTCATTCCATTCTATAAGTTTGCCAAATGCACTTTATTCAAAGAACATACTTGCGGTCGTTATTCTACACTGAGAAAAAACTACCTTTTCAAGTGCCTGAATACAAAAATCCTGTCTAAATATTTACCGCAAAGACCGTTTTGCTCTATTATATCTTATAGTGACTATCGAGTAGACTAAATAAGACTACAAACCTATTATGTAATTGAAGATAATACTGCACCTGTTTCTTGTAGCTATACAAAGTAAAAAAATATACCATTTTACTGTTATAATATTGCTTTATGGTGGAATAAATCGTGACTTCTAAACTACAGAGTTGCTACTTTTTTTGCGCCATATTTCTATAGTATCATTTATTGGGAAAGTTCACGTTTACAGGGGGGAGATGATAAGCAGCACGTGTTCGAATTCATTTTATCTCATAAGTTATGTTACGTTTGTCAAATGACATAAGACACAGGATATGTAATAAAAAACCAAATCCTGACGTGTCAAAAACAGTGTTGCCATTTCTTTAGAGTCATATTCTATCATTTCTAATTTCACTTATCAGGAAATATATATTTGACGTTTACGAGATAGAAGATATATAGTAAATGTTCGAATGTAATAACTGTCGGTCTGATTCACTTTTGTTACTAATCTAACGTCATTGTAATGTGCCCTGACGCCCAGCATCATCTGTTCTATGTCAGGTGTCATATGTTATGTGACAGTTGACACAAAATAAAGAACAAATAACATATGACGCGAAATACCAGATTTGATACAGAAAATGTGTTTCATGATACTAGTGACAGACGATATTGCTGGACAATGCACTTTTCAGATCAATCCAAGTTTATTGCAAACGTCATTAATGATCTTTTTCTGTCTCGCGACAGATGACACAGAACATGACGTTCTATACAGAAAATGTCATATTTAACGCAAACCAAGAGACAGAAGATATTACTTGGAATTACATTTTGTAGGTCAAGCCAGTCATTACAAACGTCATTTGTTATATTTCCTAATCTGTCCCGTGACAGTACATTTAATATGACTTGAAAAAACACTTTGTAAATTATTCCAAGTTATTACAAAACTCATGTATAATTTGTTCTATGTTCTATGCATCTGTTACCTGACAGTTGACACAGAACAAGTGACATACGATGCATAAACTGTTATATATGCATATGTGTAATACTCCTCATATCTGGAAAGTGTTCCGACTAAGTGAAACAAATAGTGTATCGTGTTCTCTCCTCTGAGCGCTTCAATTAATTATTATTTTCCCACTACTGATATTTTATAGAATTTTCAAGCACGCGCAGTATAGATAAAGTGTCTCCAACGAGAGAGAAAATGAATACTGTCGGCACCGTAACGTAGAGACATTTTTACCCATAAGAACTTTCCATATAGGAGTATTACATATATGGATATATGACACAGAACCAATTTCAGATGGTGTTTCTTGTAGTCGCACTTTTTCTATTAATCCAAGGTCATTGAAAACGTTATGTATGATTTGTTCTATATCATATGTCATTTATCACGTGACAAATGACACAGAACATATCACATACGATTCAGAAAATGCGATATGAAATTATATTAATTGAAATTGTACTTGGGTATTAATCCGAAGTGATTAAAAACGACATGTATGATCTCTTCTATGTCATTTATCATTTGTTATATGATAAATGACACAAAACATGTGACATACGATCCAGTCAATGTGAAATATGACCTAGAACAGACGATAGATGATATAGCTTCATAGTGGAAATAAAAATTGACATATAAATTGTGATATGCACCACAGAACATTTGGTACGTGACAGATGACACAAAATATGAAGAAAACAGATGACACAAACACACAAGTTGACACAAAACCCGTGAAAGACGTCACATGATGCGTGGTAAAAGAAAGATGGAACATAACACAATTAATTTTAAGAAGTACAATATACAAGATCAAACGTGGTTACGGCAACACTGCGTCACTTCTTTATTTCACTATCGTTTTTCATTCGTACTAAATTAAAGTTCTGACATAATGATAAGCCCTGTATAAAAATTTATTATGGAAGGCAACCGTTTTGTTGAATGAAATTTGAGAAATTCCATCGTTGTAAACAAAACAATTTTAATTTGTTTTTTCAGTGTAGCCTCCAGCTAGTATAAATACTCATTTAATTTTAGAAATGTCTCTACATTAAACTGACATATTTATTAAATTTTTGGCGAGGCTGATAAAGAGAAAACTCGTAGCGAAACAAAAGAAAAAAAATGTGTTATGTAATCTTCCGTTTTATTTTAGAAATGATTTAAGATATTTCTGAGAAATGAAAAGAAGTTGGCGGGGTGTGTCTTTAGCGAACTGATCTTCAAATTAAGTAATGGTTAAAATCCACTGAATTATATTTATAAATATATATTCTAATAATTTAATCGTATTGACGTTATTTGTGCTCGTATAAACTTTGCTATTTATATAGATTGCCTCAAAATTTATTTCCAGTTCTTTAGGTAGTTTCGATTCCAACAGAAATCGCTGATGACTACTGATTTCCAATCTTTTTGTTTCAGAGAAATAGCCAAGAAAATTGCTTTCCACTCATTTTTGGTTTCAAATTATGTAGGTATTGATTTCACTAAATATCATTCAAAATAATCCAAAATACTGCTTTCTACAAAGAGATAATCGTTTCACAATGGCCCAAAGTACTATTCTTCATTCATTTTTGGTCTACAAGTGGTGAAAAATACTAATTTCCAATTATTTTTCTTTTCAAAATTCATATAAATGCTCAAAAATACCGCTTTCTACTCATTATTAATTTTCAAATGGCCCAATATACCTTTTTGCACTTTTGGTCTCAAAATGTTCAAATAAACTTATTTTCAATTAATATTTATTTCAAAATTCATATAATTGCCTAATGATTTCTATTCAATTTTGATTTTAAAACATTCCAAAATATTGCTTTTCATTCATAGTTGTCAAAATGCCCAAAAATACAATTTTTCACTAATCTTTGATCTCAAATGACCTAAAATCCTGCTTTTCACTTGCCATAAATTTCAAAATGTCTTAAAGTACTAATTTTTTATTTTTAGTCTCGAAATACTAATTTCAAATTATGTTTTATTTCAAAATTCATATAAATATAATAAACTTCTCGATATATCCAGAAAAAATATTAAACTGGTTAGAATAGGATATTTTGACAAGTCACTGTTTCGTCAAATTCCACCTTGCAACGATTAACTTGCCCATTTCAACGAAAGGCTTAGGTACCTCGCCGCATTTTTGAGGTAGAACAAAATATCTTTTTAAGTATAGGTAATGGAAAGCGAAAATGAGTCTCCAAATAACCTACAGGTACACAGTACGGTGTCGGCGGTCGTACAGGAACAAAAACCTGCATAGGTCTGTTCCCACAGACGTTCTTACGCAAGTAGTCCTGTCCGGCAAACCGTAACGTGTAAGACAACCATAACGAACGTCAATTTACGAAACTATGTCAGAATTAGCGATCGATAAATTCATTGTGTCTAATCAAAAATGTATAAATTTTCAACGGAAGTTCATAAAAGTTGGTAAAATATAGAGATAACTCAATCTTATCATTAAGTAAATAAAATGAAGTGGTCGGGTTGAAAAAAAATTACGTATTCCTTATCATACTATATTTTACACTTAGACCTACTTCATTATTTTTATCGGACGAGATAACGCTAAATATTTGTTATTACTGTGTGAGTAATACGTACGATAAAAAAAATTAAACAAACAATTGGTCGTTAATCTTCATAAGGCAGTTACACAAATGTATCAATTTATACCATTATCTCCAATAGAAAGTTCAAGTGTTGTATTTATCCCTAAACTTTTCATTGAAATAACATATTTCTCGTAGAGGTTATCTAAAGGTCGAGTCGATATAATTGCATAAAATAGTCAAGGAGCTAGTTAAACACGAGACATTTCAAAAATGGATTTTTGCAGGAATTTTCTATTTTTTTGAGAGCAGGAGGAAACATTCGAGATCTTTGATGTTTCCAACCCTTGATTGAAAATTTTAAATTGATAATCTCCATGAGTATCTGAGATTTAACTATATTCGGCCCGTAATGAATTGAGAAAAATGTTAATAAACAGATAAGCAAAAAAATCAAAATGTAGAAGATTGCACTGGACACGATTTTTGTAATTGGGGTTATCAGAAGGACTTTTCGGAAACTATAACCCGAGTTCTGCGGGTTCTAGTCCAGAACATGATTCAAATCACGATTTCTGAACATCGTTCAACTTTTGGAGGAAATTTCAAATTTAAAACCGTAAATCTCAGTAACCAATCTATGACGCTGCTCATTTTAATAGTACATAGACTTTCCCGGGAATAAATAAATTTTAAAGTTCAAAAAACCATAGATAAATGAAACTGGTCTGCCAGGGTAGGAAGGTTCCTATCATATGACTACGAATTGATTAACTCAATCAACAATGAACTTGATCCGTGTTTCCGAACATTCAGATCATGATCGAATTAACCAGATCATAGTTTCAGAAAAGTCCTAAAGTAAGTGAAACTATTGTCTTTTAATGGAATATTTAGGGGATTCAGTGAAAATGTACATGATTCTTAAATTGGAACTACTGCTAGTACAAATGGATCTGGAGGTAGAATATTCATGGGAGATTTGGAGTTGTCAATGTAACAGTCTGAAATTCTTGGTTTCTTTCTGAGAGAATGGAACTCCGCCAAACCAAAAAAAAAAATTAGAACTTTTAGAAAAAGAAATACCACGTTTTCCACATTTCACAATAAGAAAAATTCGTTATTTACCCATGCTGATATTGATGGGTTAATGCGAGATCTCTGGCCTGTATGGGGGATAGGGCATAACAGACCACCCACATTTTTTCGAAAGCTCCTGTTTTATGAGCGATCTGGAGTCGAGTGTTGACGTGAGAAATCACTGCTCCCTTCGTCAGTCGTCTTCTACGGCGATTATGGATTGCTCGTTAGAGTTTGGTCAATATTTTAAAATATCTGTGAAGTTATTATCATCCCAGGCTGCATGAAATCGATGAAGAGTTCCGATTCCACAACACAGTTGACATAACCTTTCCCGCCGACTGCGTTTATTTGAAATTTTTTTGTTAACAGTGAACCCGAGTGACGCAACTGACGAGATTGTTGTTTTATTATATTGTAGAAGAAACTTGCTCTTTGTGTCAGTCGGTTAGAATCTGGGGAAACACAACGAGCACCCACTTTGCGATAAGCCAACGGTTATGTTGGCTTATTCTTTCAATTTTACAGAAATACGATCAATAACTTAACGGAGAGTGACCCTTCGATCTTTGAGCAACTCACAGTTGATATTATGGACAATCGCATCTGAAATCGGCGGTCTTCCACTTCGTTCTTAATGGTGAATATCCGTGCGACCAATAGTAAAAACCTTGCACAAACTACGAGCAGTAACTTTCTTAATGGAGAGTCCGGATAACTGCTTGAACCTTGCTCTTCGCAAGAGCGTCGACCAACATTTCAATTTTTGACGGCTGCCAAGCGAACACACAAAAATTGACGTTTCTGGCGTCTGCAGGCGAACTCAGTGTTCATGGGCCACGTCTGCCTATCGAGTAGGTCATGCAAATACTGGGTGGTATTATGTTCGGAAAAGCATCTGTCGAATTGCACTTTTTTGCATTGAGTCGAACATCCTCAAAGTATGTTTGGGAGCCGTGCTCCAAATGACCAAGCAATATTCCAAAGATGGACGAATCCGGGCCTTTAGAGGATTGGAGGCCGTTCGGAGTATATAGCTTTTCGGTCTTAGATAGGGCTCCAGGTTTTTGTGAAGCTGCCTTAGCTAATTCAGTCACGTGATGCTGGTGATATTTTATGTCCAGATAGGAACAAATCCTGAACTGCATCTTCTTTGCAAGAAGGGCAGGGTCTTTGCTGCATTAAACTCAATCAGATAGCTTCCACCTCATTCCAGAATGTTGTGTGATTTGTTGTTATTTTCACCTTGTAACAGCAAATATTTTTTTTCTATCAAAGTTATCGACCAAAAGTACATCTATATCCGATTCAATAGTCGACAGGCTCCCGGAGAGGTGGTAGTACAAAGATGTATGGAGAAACTTCAAAAGCTGACGATAAAAAACTATGACATTCTTTTAAAGGTCTTTTGAGCCCAAAATGTGACTTACTATTACTTGATGCCCTTAATAGTCTTTTGCAGTGTACCAAATTAGGTATTTTGAAATTTTTTCCGAAATTATTGGCCTTTGTTACCTGTATTGTGTATTTTTTTAATTCACTGGGAAATTGTGTTTGTCTACGTGTGTTAGCGTGCGTGTTCAAGAGAACTCTGCTTGATATTGAGATGTTACTATAATTTGAAAGAGTTTGCAGGGATGCAACTTGGTATAGAGATAAATTATTCTACGAATTATGAAATTGTACTTGTTTTAGCTTCCTGACTATGGTTAACAAAGTGATTATAAACTCTACACATGCAACATGGAATAATGTGTTGTTTTCAATAATATTTTCATTAGACACAATTAGGATGATATGTAATGACCTTTGGTTATCATAATGAGGTTGCCTGTTAGTAAAATTTCCGCAGTTACATACAAAGAACGTGGATTTATTTATGATATTTATATAAAACTATAATTATCAAATTGAGGTAATTAAAATCGTTTAAATAAGCGAAAAAGCAAATTTCATATACTTCTTGCATTCTGCTTTGTACAGGGATAATTGAGAATATAGAAACATCTAAAAGACAAAAAGAAAAATAATTTTTGGGGGATCAGTCTCATTACAGTTGTTAGGATGTCATCCCTAAGTATAGAATAATTCCCACCACAAATGATATACCAAGTTTTACAGATGCACTCACACTACCGGTCAAAAATTTTTGCTCACCCTATAGTATGCGTGATACAGAATAAATAAAAACAACACGATCGATCTCGATATTTATATTTCAAAGAACATTTATAGATAAAAAGATAGTAATGATAAAACCAGAATCTGCGATTATTACATATTTAAATTTTTGATTCATCGATGTAACCCTCTTTCCCTTTTACAATTTCGACAAATTATCGTCTTCTATTTGGTTACTTTCACCAGATCTCCAGTCGCCCTTCCTCCAAAAACATTCCCAAACCATTATAGAGCATAAACACCGAAGAAACAAGTCATAGTTAAAGAGTAATAGACAAATCAGACGTTTTTAACTTGTCGCATTCACCGAAGGAGAATATAAACATGCGCTTGTATAAATAAACACCGATTCTACCTTCGTTTGACAATATGAAAGAGGAATTTGTGTAGTGTCTTCAAATTTAAAGAATGGATATTGGGGTGAACAAAATAATTGAGCCTTAATCAGTGGTTAGACAAAGGACGAGTAGCAGAACCCGTCGCAAAGAGCTGCGGATTCCAGCGTCCATATAGTGGACAGCTGATGCGAATGTATGAGGTTTTATCGGAGAAATATCCATCTTTAGTTAACCTAAAGCAACAAGACAATGCTAAACCACATAGTTATGCAGAATATTATCGAAAAACTGGGAGGTATTGAACTCGTATTATATCCATCATTTAGTCCGGACCTTGCGCTGTCAGATTATTATTTATTGAGATCATTGGCGAAATTCTTGCTTGATGAACGTTGCGTTACAACCATAGAATACGATGGGCTGTATTTCGAATATTAAGACTTTCTCTTTGTATGTTTCTTCAATAAACAAAGTAAATATTGGAAACTGACATTATTCATGATACTTTCGTGTTTATCATATTAGGATCTAAGGAAAATTCAGGTCGGAAGTGATCAATAGTGAAAGATAGATAGTGATAGCAACTTTGGATTGAAATATTACTAGTAGAAATTATTTTACTAATCATTTTCGATTCATGCAAAATTGTAAACATATTCCCGTATTCGGAATGAATAAATAATGATATATTTATTTAATTCTATTAAAAAATGGTACTTTTCGGCTTCTTATTTTATTCTATAGTTAAAAATATCCATTATCTTAACCAAACTTTTTGTAACCGTTAATTTTTCCATTTCCTAAATACAGTTATCAGAGGAATAGCTATGACATTATCTTTAAACCTAATATAAATAGATTGGCAGGATATAGAACCAGAATTTATTTATTTATATCGTTCTTTTAATAAGAATGATAAAATTGTGTTTGAATTACAAGTATATAACTAGTTATACAATCATTACAGTATCTGCAAAATAGTAATAAAGCCTATTGCAAAACTTAGTTCGTCCATTTTAAATATTATTATTACAGAATAATCTAAGTATTTTTTAAAATTTTCAGTCGGCCTTTTAAAACCTTTTGGTTACGCGGAATAAAAGAAATAGGTTTGGACGGGCCAAAAGTCCTGTGTATTGAAGTATTGTATAGCCGTATCATAGAATTTTTACAATAAATACTCATTTGAGACGGAGTTAACTTGTTTTGATATACCCTAAGTATCTAACAGCGCGTCAAACGTTAGAAGAAATGACGGCTTGAAATCTTACGTTGAATAGTTTTTTATTATTTAAAAAAAGGCTTTATTCAGCAACAATGTTACTTTTAGTAACGAAGAACCATCAAAGAAGACTGTTTATAAATGTTTTGCAGAATTTCGTCATGGTTATGCATCCGTCAATGATGATTGTTCAGAAGGATGGCTCAAATCGATTAATTCCGACAAACATCGATTCTGAGCGTAATATGATTAAATAAGATGTCCAAGATAATTATGAATGCCATAATATACATGAGTAGAAAAAGAGACAGAGCCCGTATCAGATAGACTGATCAAGTTCACGAAGATGAAAATGAATGTGAGAGGATGGGGAAGGTCAAAGCTCACACCGAACTGTAGTGCCAATCGATATGGTAAGATGAGGTACTAGATCAAATCTATCAGAGGAAACCTGTGAACTGCGATTAGTTTTACAATAGTAAATGGTATTTGAAGAAGGGTAAACCATTTCCTTTTTTCTTTTAAATAATAATCTCATTTCGACATCAAGAAACGAGGCTGGACACTACTTTTAGCTATAATGACAGATTTAATTGCGTTCTCTTTGATGTTTATGAAGAAAATCATTTCACCTTATTTGGAATCGCGTTTTTATTACGATTATTTGCTGTGGTATTCCAAGTTTTTATGTTACACAGATGCAACAATTGATGAACATCAAATCGCGTATCATTTCCATTAAAATCAAAAAGATTGTTTAATGTCATTTGTACTGAATGGTTTAATGAACATACAGTTATGTCAATTTCATTTTTTGTTATTAGATTATTTGCGTTCACGTTCACGTGGGTGAATCACGTAGTGTGGTTCACGAGTTCTTGGCATTATAAAGTAAAAATCTTTATGTAGGCGTCAGTAAAAAGTTTGAACAAGTTTTTCACAAAAATTCAACTCGCTACTTCGATCCATTTTATTATACCATGGTTGCTACTTAAGTGTTGAGATATGGCAACACTGATGTCAAAATACATCAATGATGTGCATAAACTGATATTGCAACTTCGTCATGTGATATACAGTTATATTGAGGCATACTTGTGCATTAGTTCCACTCGCATACATTCAATATTACATGGAATTTTGGCTGTCAAAAAAATTTGTTCGCGTTGGATACTGTATAATTTGACAATCGCTCAAAAAAGCTCGTGTCGATTAGTGCGAAGAAATGCTGAAAAATTGAATAGCGGTTTTTCAAAAACCAGATCGTGACAAACTGAACAACAATCGACTGTATGTGTCTTCAATTCGAGCCAAATCAAACAAAAGTTATTCGCGCACGAAGCTCTTTGAAGCAAATGGTAATCTGTATTCGGAATAACTGGACACGTAGCCACCGTTTCATTAGAGCAACGTAGAACGGTGAATTCTGAATGGTACACCAGCATTTGTTTGCCAGAAGTGTTCGAAAAAATCAATCGCAGAAGACGAATCATTTCAGTTTAAACAAAAACGTTTTTTAACAGTCAAAACATCAACTCGCGAGGTCAACGTTTTTCTACACCTGAAGAATAGGTTGATGTGTTCAAATCCCATGTTTTAGACATGCTTCAACAATCTGAAATGTATTTTAAAAAACAATAAAGTCATATCCAATTATAAATATTTGTTTTTATTTGTCTATCTCAAAACTTAAAGAGCAAACCTCGTAGTAAAGCTCGACCGACCACTCAGTCAAGTTGTTTTGAAAAATGATATAATTCATTTGAATGTAGATGTCGCGGAATCAGAAATAGAACAGCGTAAGATCCAGTTAATAAGATGGATGTTTTATAGATATCAACAAATAATACGATGTGATCCGGTGTTTTGGTCTTTGGTGAAAAACCTTTAACTCTTCCTTCCACATTTAGGATGCTTTTTCTTGATGTCTTTCGCGAAGTTAAAAAAGAAAGTTACAATGTTGTGTGCAGCTACATATAACTTCACTTTTCATATTCAATTGGTACTGCGACGACCTTGGAGATGGAATCCTTAGGTTGGAATTTTGCAGATGGATTAATAATCATCAACCACCGCTGTAGAGGACGGTATTTACTCATAAAGCCCAATTTACAAGAGACGTGATAAATAATTCTCGCAATTCACATGTGTGAGCAGAAGAAAATCCAATGCTGTACGAGAATATAATTTTCAGTTAAGGTTTTTGATAATCCCAAGGACAGTCCATTTGCCGAATTTACTTGCCAACGCGAACGTTGTTATCCGAGGGATGTATTTTCAGAATGATGAAGTATGTCCACAATTTTTACTGGTATAGGGGCAACATAAAAGGTATGGCAACAGGTAAATATTTCAGATATTTCATGGTCTTCAAGATCCTCTGATTTCAATCCTGATGATTACCATATTTGGAGACGATTGAAGCAACTAGTTTACACAGACAATATTTACTTCAAATTACTTTCATTTTGTTGCAATTATTTTTTCAATTCTTGTTTATACTACATAATTTTAGTTATTGTTCCAAAATTGTTGCTGGTTATTGTTTTTAATTACTGTTTTTTGTTGTTTGGTGTTTGTCATTATTGTAATTCGATACTATTATAGTCAAAATACTCGAAACTTCATTACATTTTTTTAAATTAATACCTCATTATGTGATACGTCATTATGGTTGTTAAATGTCTGATAAAAGTTGATCGTTCACCAAATATTGAAAAAAATATCGTTTTCGTTAGTTATTCATGTAGTTTGAAAATCACTGCATTTAAAACAAATATTATGCAGACTGTAATATTCAAAACAAATCCCTTATATTGATTATTCCAAAGGCGGTCCTGGAATTTCTAAGTTTAGCAATACCATTCGAATAGTGTACTGCATCATGGGAAAATTAATAAATTAAATTAATAAAGAAGAACAGTTGACACATTTTAGTGGCCTCTCTAAGTAACTCTACACATGATAGACATATTTAAAGTTTCTCATGACTCATGTATACACAAATAGGATAAATAGAATAGTATATTAGAATACGGCTGTTAAATATATACATTAGGGAAATTCCACCTTAACGTAAAGAGTCGGTTGGTAGCACTGATCCATATTTGACAGTTGACTTGAATTATTTGAATTCAAAAGTTTGCTTAAGTCTTTCATTTTAAAGTTAGGTCTTTCAAAGAAATTTTTTCACTGTAGATTATTATATTTTGACTATATTTACTTTGTCTAAAAACTGATCATAATTCATTGTTATTAATATCTTAATATTGAAATAACCTTTTACTACCCTCACATATGTCAGCTGTCAAAATGAAACTGTTATTCAGGGGCACCAACCCACTACAGAAAATTAGCAAAAATCGTTTAAGTATGATAGCTATTCTTACACTTAACAACGTGTCAGAATAAATTTTGTTCTGATACTGAAACAGAGAAATGATTATTTCACACACTATTATCGTAATAAATTGAAAAAATGTTCGCTATTTTATATGGCAAAAAAGTTATCTCGAAAAAGATAAAAAAAAACAAAGTGGACAATTTCGACAAAAAAACATCACTAGTTGAGTATCAAACATAAATAGTAAATATTATCATATTCTCGAATATCTGTTTCATTTAACGTTCGCCATATGGCGGTGATTTTTCCGCCAAATCAGAAATAAAACGCCGCTACAGAAATAAAACAGATTAACCGACAGTTTGGAAATGTAATGAAAATTCGTTATTCGTATTTTATTTTTAGATAAAGCTATTTTCGAAACTTGGCTAATATCCCATACAGTTGTTAACTAATAATAAACAAGGAGTAGAATTAGTAAGGAAGCTTATTGCTGAAAATACTTGTTAATGAACAGAACGCGCAGGTTACAAAACGTAGGTAGGGTTGCTGTCTTTTTGAAAAAAAAAATACCCTTTGGTACCAGCAACCAAAATACATTATAGTTTGATAATACTAAAAAACACGCTCTTGTATGATTCATATATGTAAATATTCAATAAAATATAGTGATAGTTGTTTTGTTTGATTGTTCTAATTATCTTTAAATTATAATTTAATATTCAGGCAATACCAATACGGTAAGATGGACGATAGTGATTTTCGGTGGGTCCGTCTCTATGTAAGTAACTGACTTATAAATGCGTCACATGTTTCTATAGTCTATTTTCATAAATAACAAAGTACTAACGTATTAAAGCATTCGTAATTCATAGACGTATCATATCTTATATGTTAACAGTTAAATTATGTTTTTAAAATTTGTATACACATATATTTTCACCTAATTAACTTCTATTTAGCTGAAAATAAAAAAGTGCAATTTTTTCTATAATGTTTCAATTTTCACAAGGTATGTTGAGCAAATTGCGTCGTACTTATTATATAGCTTTAAGGGTTTAAGCTTTGACTTTTAAACAACGTTACGTATAAGTAGAGAAGAAATTCTGTCAGTATACAGGCCAAAGTTATCTGGAGATGCTCGAAGATTTAAGTGGGTAAATGGACAACGATCCAGCACTCGCGAACATCCGTCATTTCACACAGGATGGAGCTTCGCAGCACCACTCGTTATGTGTGCTGGAGTATCTTAAAGTTCGTTTTGGAGAATGGACAGGCAGATGAGGATTCGTCGAGTGGTATGCACAGTCATGTCACCTGTCACCTGTCACCTTGTGATTTCTTTCCGTGGTTTCTTTTCAAAGATCGCGTTTCTGCAAGAGGAACACGCACCCTTCCCGACTTCCAGACTGCAACTGAAGAAGAATTTGAAACTTTTTGCGGACAGCTTGACATACATGCTTTGCCAGACCTGCCTTTTCTTTGAAAAACGTTACCTTAAATGCATTTATCAAGATGGGCATTAATTTGAACACTTGCAGTAACCGAATTCTTTTTGTAATTTCTTTTAAAAAATTCATTTTGTCGCTGCATTTTTTTTCTTTTAATACTTGACTTTTGCCGACGTCTGTAGAGAGAAAGAAGTTACCTAAGGACTATAAAAGAAATGAGAAACTATAGATGTAATACACCAAATAAATTTTGGCAAGATGAAACTGTTACAAGTCGAAGACAGGTTTTTTTTAAATAATTCATCTACTGGTTCACATCCATTAACAGGAAACGGACACAGACTGATAATAGTACAGCATCGGTAGTTCAAACGGTTTTGTTAAAGGCGATTAATTGACTTTTTAATCTACTCGTTCCAATGACTACCATGAGGACATGGATGCTGATGTATTGAAAGAACTTTATAATAGTAATGAATAATGCAATATATGACTCAAGACATCTAGAAAGATCGCCAATATCTAAGTGGTTCCATACTGGTTCTGCGGGAAAAGAACTCTATTCTTTGGGTCCCCTTCATAAAAGAAATTTCAAAAAATTTTAAACTGATGAAATTGCAATTTTTTACCCTCAGCTGTTTGGAAGTTATAAGCCGGTTAATTAGGTGCAAACAAATGTTATTTCATACGAAAATACTAGTGGTAAAAAACGTTTTAACTATCTACTAAAACAAGTAATACGCCAATGGAGTACAAATAGACTATAAATGCAAAGAATCATTTACGAATCATTCCATGAGACGTAGCACATTCAGAATAATATTTACGTAACTTTTTCTCGGTTTTTTTCATTGTTTGATCAACACACGAAATGAGAGTTATCAACCTCTAAAAGATTGGTCCTCAAACTTTTTTGTTTCATAGACTATTTTCAAAATTTTGCTACATTACTACCAAATTTCCAAATCTCGAAAAAAAGTTAAGATTATGTCTATCTATGGAAACTTGCGTTGTGGCTGTTTCAACGACGAATTAACAGTTTTCAAAAAAAATATTAGAATTGATTGCTTGATAGGGTTAATTATTTGTTAATGAAATCATCTAAACAAATTTTCAACTGATTGTGCTGTGAGTGGATATCCAAAAGCAAAGTTGACCAATCGGAGAATGATTCCATCCAACTTTGCTTTTTTGAAATCCACAGTGACTCACAGCACCAATGAATTCTCTTTATTTAGAAAACTTCCCATTCGGAAGGGTAAAAATAAATTTAGCATATTTTCTTGTGACGTAGGTATTTATTATTTCCGTTTAATTTCCATTTTTTGTTTAAAATAAATTGTAGAATATCGATTTACTTTTCTTTATCCTTGATATTCGTAATTATATTGGTGAAAAATCGAACAAGTTCATGCTAAATCGCAAGCTCGTACTGCACAAGTCGTATTAATTTGCACTTCTGAACAAGCGTTGTGGACGAGATGGCGGCCAGCGCGATAACGGTAAGTCTCGACGCTTTGTACCGAATATGGAATATGCAAGTTTTTACAAGCAACAGTCGCTGAGTTTCTTAAAATATTATCTGCATATATTGATAGACATTTCATTTCTTCACTAGATATCGAAACGAAATAAATTTTCATGGACTCCCATTTTTTGTCCAACGTTTAGTCTCCCGTGGACGCCTGGAGGACCACCCGTACCACTTTGGAATCACGGTTCTAAAATGTTACTATTCTTTCGAATCTCCCTCGTAGATTGTTAATTGAAAATATTTTGATGTTCCAAATAAAAGTAACGGACTCGTAAAAACTTATAAATAATATAAATAAACTCCCGAACGGTTTCGATCATTTACAAAGTAATCAAAACAAATTTAAAAAGATAAATAGCGTCTTGTTTTAAAATATGCAATGACTTTGGCCGGTTTCCAAGTACTTTTTCAAAGGTAGATGTTTCAACGGATTTTTTTTTTTATTAAAAAGGCGTGCAGTAATTTATACATTTTTCGAGGAAATGGAACGTTAGAGCGAAAATAGAATGAAACGGTGCGTAGGTTGTTGCGTATATTAGAAACGCTATGTGGATATATATCTGTATTTTAAAATGTAAACAAAAATATTCATTATTTGATAAATTTAATTTAAAAATCCTGAATCATAACAAAAACACGAGACGAAATGTTAAGGACAAATCTAGTTAATTAAATAGAAATTTAATACATCTGAATGGAATGTGGTCGTACAATAAAAAGGACAATTTCCATTGACAGGGCCGGATTAAGCTAGGGGTTTGGGGGGGCTATAGCCCCGGATTCCAGGTCCAATAGGGCCCCATCATTTAGATCATTTTTGATGTGTTGATACTACAAATCTAACGTATTAATATTATTTTTTTAATTTTTCTGGGTTTCCGAATTCCTTAAGAGGGTCATTATTTTATCCTCGTGCCTTATAAATTTTAATCTGGCCCTGTCCATTGACTCAAAAATATTACAAAATCAATTTTTGTCTATTGCCACGAATTTTGTGGTTGTTAACGTTCACTTATGATTATAGGAATATAACCTTAATATTTTTTGAACAGCTCGAGTTGCTTTGTTTTTGATTATTATCATTTAAACGTAGTATAAATTAATCTATAATAGTCATAATTTACTGTGTTAAGATTAGTACCAGGATTGCTGAATACGGGATAATCTACTCCCCCTCCCGAAAACCATAGTTTTTATAAAATTGTCATCTAACGAAAATAAAACATTTCTCAATTTTTTTGGAAAATTGTTCATTTCTGAAAAGAAACATGCCCTCAAAGCTGGTCAGTTTCTAATAATTCTATCAACAACAGGTGCCAAACTTAACCACCTTGGAGTAACATGCCTAAGCAGATACTTATCGTCAATATATTCAATATATTCAAATAAGTCTTTCAAAGAATCTCGTCTAACAGCAGATGAAGAAAAATGTGAATACATTTTTAGGACTACTGCTTCAACATCGACTTCTAACGTGTCAATAACATGGTATAAAAAGTCTGCTTTTAACAAGTTTGGATTTTCATCTTTCAAGTGAATGCTGACCGGTTCTCACCCATGTTTGTATTTAAATATTATCAGCAGATAAAGCTGAAACTTGGCTAAACTTAGATTATGTTTTGTCAAGCCAGCCTTAACACAATTAACAATAGTACCAGAGGTTTCATGAGGTGCTTCTGTAAAGTCAAGTAGTTTGCTGCAAATACCCTTTTCTTTAGTGAATAAACTGTTGAAAAAACTGTCCCTAATATCATTAACTACAAGTTTTGTATACATTGAGCACAGTACATTTTTTTACAACAGATTCTTCTTTAGTTTTTCCACAGTGGCTACTTTTGAGTTATCATATAGTTTAAGTAAAAGCTTGTGATTACAATTCATTGAAATATAAGATAAATTATGTTTAACTATATGAAATAGAGGAGAGCTCTGCCAAAGACAGTCCGTCACTTTCAAGAGTAGTTTTAGCAAAAAATGTATTATTGTAGAACTGGAAGGAAAAGTAACTTTATTTCTCTCTAGTTTTCTACATTGGTAATGTTGAGTAACATTAGAACTGTCTCCATGAGCAATAGAAAAATTTTTATTGCAATATTTGCATGAGGTCATGAGTTTAAGTCATTCTTCTTTAATCCACTCCTCCTTGAATACCTACGACCTTTTCTTTGGCATATCTCACTCGGTTGGAGCTTAACTCGACTGCTGTAAACTGAACTGGATAACATGGCGTGATGTGGTGGTGGCGGCACCAATTTTAATGCTCTTTGTTGCGGGATAATACAATGTTTATATAACTTTTCATTTATGTTTTTTTCAATTTTGTCCTTCGTGAAAGTAAAATACGGAACGAACAGCATCCCGTTTTACTTTTGTTTCGGGACTAGAGACAAGTTAGAAAAACACGCGACTGTCCCTTGAAATCCGGGATGTCTGGCAACCCTGATTAGTGTATATCCAAACTTTTCGTCATGAGTAGTTCAAAGAGACGTTATTTGAACAATCCAGATCGTTTTTGTGGAGAGTGTTTAATCCATTATGTATCGGTGTCATATAAATAAAACAGCTAATTTAGATCTTTTTTTGAACAACTTAGGTTTTTATCGAAAGTATAATTATTTGAAATCTGCAAGTTACTGTGGGTTTCTGCTCATTGATGCATAAATAAAATGTTTTCAAAGAGAAATTCGTTTTCATATGTCATTATTTTTGGTACCGGTACTTAATGTGCTGAAGATTGTAGAAAATTTTTATTAGAGTTTATGAGAAATGCCTATTTTGAGTATTTTGGAATACACGATAAAAATGAGAAGTTTTGGGATCCCAATCGTGTTTGGAATATTTAAGATTATGGAAAATTGGTAAAAGAAGTACCTTCAAATTTGAAATACCGACTACTTGGCGAGAACCACGAAATCATCTCGAGGACTGTTATTTTTTTAGCTTGAAAGTAAACGGTTTAAACACTAAAAACCAAAATAATATTAAAATGCAGTATCTAAATACTATAGTCTATTTTTATGGATGAGAGTTCAGATTTTGTTTATGTACTTCGGATAGGAGAATACCTGTTTATAGACGCGATGGTAAAAGGTGTTTTCCTTGGACCATTATAACTTAAATAAATAAATAAATTTTGATGAAGGGTCTATTATTTTTGTAGGGCTCACACATAATTGGTGCTCATACATAGAGACGATCATTAACTGCTCATAGATACTGAATACACTGTTTATACTACCACTACACCAACACTCAGGATTAGATTGTCTGAATATCGCCAATGTTTCCAGAAATTCCAACTTAGTTGCTCATAAGTACATATATGACCCTTTTATAGGCAATTACCTTGTATTAATACACACCAGTACATATAAAAGGTAAATATTGTAGTTTTAGAGTGGCCTACACGAAGCCCGGATTTAACCCCTGTTGAGCATATATGGGACACCATTTACATAAAGGCTAGATTTACAGATTTGATACCAGCTAACCTGGAACCACTGCAAGTGGTGTTAATGAATGTTAGGGCAAATTTGGACCAAAATTGGTTGGAAGATTTGATCAGAAGTATTGGACGGAGTTGTCGAGGTATGATGAGTGCTCAAAGAGGTTATACACCAGTTACTAAATTAAATTTAATTGAACAAAGAACAAAGATGCATTATATTTGTATAGTGGCATAGAAGCTTTAGTCAGACGTTCTTAAAGCACGGTAGAATAAGAACCTTTTGAGTACCTTCCAAGTACTTGGAGGGTACTCAAAAATACATCCTTATCATTACAGACAATTCCAAGAGCTCTTACTCATAATTTCGAGTCTATCCCTGGTGCTTAATAACGATTATGTTCATAAACCGATAATATAACTGATTAATTTCAGTTTTAGTTTGTTATACTTTAACAATTTAGAGTCTTTACGTACTGAAAGCGAGGTTAACGGCTTTGCAAATTACCTAATTTATTGGCAACGAATGCTAGTAATATCAGATAATATGCAGGAAATGTATGTGTGATTATTTTTTTGTATATTTACACCGACTTCATGGTAAAAATGTATATAAATTATTTATGGGATGATATATTTTTTTATAATCTGTTTTATTACTATTTTGTGGTGTAAAAAAGTAACGAGAAAAAAATTAAGTTTAGTTACTTTTTAATTACAAAGAAAATAATTATTTTGGTAGTAAATACAATCATTGTAATGATTTAGAATAACTATAATTATTTATATGAATAAAAAAATAATATAAGTACAAAATAATTCTTTTAAAACTAAATAAATTCAATTTAGTAACATGTGTTGCCTTCTCGAGCTCTAATCAAATCACGGCATCGTCGTGGTAAACTTCTGATCAAATATAATTTTGGTCCAAATTTTCCCGCCCAGTGATTAACACCAATTGTAATTTTTAAGGTTAGCTGGTATCAAATCTGTAAATCTAACCCTTACGTAAATGGTGTCCCACATATACTCCATAGGGTTTAGTCCAGTTGCCTACTGGCCAGCCCAAAACTACAATTTTCACCTATTGAAGGTACTGGTTTGTTTTAATTCAAGATAATTGCCTGTAAAAGGGCCATATATGTACCTATGAACAATTAACGAACTATATAAGAGTATCAATTATGTGAGCCCTTAAAACATATTAATCCCCACAACATGATAGACCTCCTACAAAGTTATAATGTAAGAAAAGTCTCATCTCATCTATAAAAAAGTCTACAAAATCTAGACTCGTCCGTAAAAAATACCTTACCTCGATTTTGAACATTCCGGGTGTTCTCTGGTCAGTTGAGGGGCACTGTCAGCTGCTCTAGCTCTAATTCCTGCATTTCTTGAAACATTTCTCACGGTTTCTAAAGTTACTCTTACATTTCGAGCTTCAGATAACTCTTTATAAGGCTGTCTTGTAGTTACTTGCACTGCCCTCTGGTCTCTATCTCGCAACTACCCGGGACACAGTTGACCCATTCTTTTTCCAGTAACATACCCCTAACTGTGTCGGTCTTAAATGAGAACATTTATTTTAACAATTCGCTTTTTTGTCAAATTTAAATTTCTGTTCACACACTCTTCTATAGTTAAAATTATGTTTAAAATGTCCAATAAAACACAAATTGTCTACTATCAATATGTGCTGAACAAAAACTGATAAGAAACAAAATTAAATTGTTTTCCACTTTCACAAGTTTTCCGTTCTTGGGATGTCCGCTGAGTATATATGATACAACATCGGTGATAATAGTTCTACATGCGATACTCCCGTCTGCTGTTGTCCGATTTCTCGTTTGCACCTTCACCTGTAACTTCCTCTCCTTGAAATAGGTGATCAGGAGTTTGATATCGCATATCCTACCTCTTTTATTTTGTAAAACAAACTCTCGTGTAATACTCGCAGAATATTACTCATGTGAGTTCTTTCTGGTCGAATCCTTGAGTAGTATATTCTATCAGTTTCAAGATTTGCTCTTCGGCGGAATGGTTTCTCCTAAAGCCGGACTATTCTGCGTGTAGTATATTCAGAACTCTTGTTCGTTCGTTCAGAATCTTCAGCATCACTCTCCCTCTGCGATTTTACTTATGGCGGGTATCAAAATTATCGGTCTGTACTTAGTAGGATCGGGTTTTCTCATGATAATCCAACACAATCTCGATGAAGAGTGTTTCGGCCTTAACATGATTTTTTTTCGGCATGTTTTTCAGCCGTCAATTCCAGGAGCTCTTCTTGCTGATGCGAACCTAAGCGGTTGTAAGTATCACTGTTACTAATAGTTATATATAACATGACCTTTTATTTTTTGACTCAAAACGGGACGTTAGTTTATTTAGATTAATTAACAGGTAGTCAATGAAAAAAACACTTTTTTAAAGTTATTTATTCAGAAAACGTCAGTCAATTTAAATAAATAAAATATATATACCTACCCGAAACGTTTAGTTATATTTATATTTATAAAACAAATTTGCTTTAATATAGCTGGTGACGAGTAGTCAGTAAGTAAGAATAAAACTCTTGGCATGTTTTTTTATATTCACCTTAATTATCAACATCGTCTTTAGAACTGAAATTTGTAACTGGGTTTTCACAGACGGCCACAATTTGTTCGTCATAGAAAATACTCTTTCTACTGGAGCATTTGTAACAGGCAAACATAAAATATATTCAATTAAAATAAAAGTTTTCATGCTGAAGATTGTTGGAGTGAAAGTGTTTGAATACTTCTGCGATGTAATGTAGTTACCAATTAACGAATATTCGTCAACAACTTCTGCATCTTTATTACAGTCAATATACTACTTTTCAATTAATACATCCAGAGATTTTTGAACGTCTTCCCAAGCGAGGAACCTTTTTTAAATCTGCCCAATAAAATATTTCCATTTCTTTGATAAGAAAGCAAGTCCACTGCTCCAGATATTCACGGCTTGTTCCATAAAATTCCGTAGCCGCTCTTTTCATAAACTCTTCAGTCTATGTCAGTAATATTATCTTTCGATTTCACTATTAATTGACGGACCATAAATGGAAGAAACTGATTGGTCTGTTTCTGAATCAAATTGTCCAAAGTGACCAGACGTCCCGTTAGTTATATACACTTGAGCGACTTATAAACCCTTGAGCCAGAGACTTAATAATCTCTATACGTCTTCTTTTTTTTTCCTCTAGAATTCATTATGCCCTTCCGAGAGTCAGAGCCTCTTGATAGGTAAATAACAATTCGATGGTAACAGAGTTGGTTTTACCTTGGGTGCAAAAGGGTAGAAAACAGAAGCAGTGTCATAAACGACACTTTTTATGTTTCTCTCTCTTTATCTCTACTTTTTTCTGTTAACTTTCGAAATTATTTCATTTTCATTGGACAATCCAAATGCAGAAAGAAAATACATGCCATATTATGTATGAGTCGGCCTTGTATGATTAAATATATGCGTAGTAAAACATTCAACTGTTTACTTTTTTTTGTTTACTTCCTACTTTATTTATTTCGAAAAAAAAAACATCAAATGGTGAATCATTTCAAATGCCAATTACTGTGTCATTATTGTAATCACGTATTATTCATTTAAAAAAAATGTTTTAATTCCCTTGTTCCAATAAATCCCTTAAACTCGCAAGTCACGAAAACTGCATGATACGAATACACTCGACCAATTCCATTCTGTTTATCGTTTCTACGTGAACAATCATCAATATAAACATGGCGTAAAATTAGATTGCAAATGAGGTCAGCTGATGAACGGTAGCAGATATCTGGTAAATATAAAATTAATAGGAAGATAATTTTACGAGATCTCTCAAGGTGACCTTGGTTGTTACTAGAAGCGTTAAAAATGATAGGATAACGTGAAAAATTATCGTTTAAACATAATAGTTTTTATTAAATATAGTATGTAATGATAATATTATAATTCAAAGTAAAATTAATGACAATTTACAATTTATTACTTTTCATTACAATCGATAAATATATTATATAGACTCACGCTAGTGAATGACAAAACAAAAAATGTCGAAAATATCATTGTAAAACGCCCTACTACGAACTGAATAGTAGGTAAACAACTTGTTCAGGTCCGCGTTACAATATTTTCAGAATCAGTGAATCATTTAAAAGTGTAGATAAACAACATTACACAAAAAATTAAACCTTTGGAATTTCGAAATAAAATCGATTACTAAATCGAATAATTCGACAAACTTTTTCTATAATCATCAGTTAGGTACTTTTAGTAGGGTTGCGGTTCACAATCAGTAGTTAGTTGTGAGCTGTGCGATGTGCGGTGTATTGACGGTCTAATTATTCCGAACCAACCATCAACAAGTCGATACGCAGATTTGGTAAACGTCCTATTATAGCCTAGCATAAAGAAATGCCAAACAGTTGAAAAGAGTTGGAAACATCTATAAACATATGCTGAAAAAGTCGACACTCAACAAAATTGCAATTTACTCTAGTTTCTAAATTATAAATTAAACTTTGGAGCAAAAAAAATCGTGTTTGTTTTTAATTTTACTGAAATTATCTTCGCTTGTTATATTAAGTACAATTTTTAATTGCCCTTTTTGAATAGGCTGAAACGGCGTTTTTATAAACATAGTAGTGGGTAAATATAAAAATTCGACTAGCCGAAGAACTGACTTTATAAACCACTAATTACAAATCGATTTCACCCATTGCTTCCTTAATTTTTTTAATATAAAAACCAAATACAAAAGGGTAAACTCCATTACACTCGAGTAGTGCTTGCCGTGTGGAGATGCCTATGGATATTGATCTTGAACTTGTAGGTTGTAGTCTTCGAGAAAGACGTGCGTTGGTAGCTTATTCCACAGGCTTGCACTACTCCAAAAAAAGGAGTCCCCATAAATGGACGTTCTAGGCGTTTGCAGGTGAACTCTGTGTTCATAAGCCACGTCTGCCTGTCGAGTAGGTCTTGCAAATGTTGCTCCAGGTGGGATTATGTCAGCTCAGAAGACTATCGCCTATAAATCGATCTCCTCTCTTCTGAATTGAGTAGAGCATCCTTAGGGTAGGCTTGGGAGCCGAGCTCCAAATGTGCAAGCAATACTTTGCTGCATCAAACTCATTAAGATTGTTTCCCTTCACTCCAGAATACTGACAAGATCGATATTAATGATGGTGATTTGTTGCTGCCCGTGGATTTGGGTATTTGGGGCGGTTGATTTGAACGACGACTTCAGTGTGCTATCGTCGGCGAAGCTATAGATCGAGTTTGTAGTTTTGTCGAGTAGACCGTTGTACAGGAGAATGAGAGTAGGTGACAAGATGCACTTCTGGGAACACCAGCGTCGACCTTAAACCTTTCTGGGGTGTGCTATTTCAATTTATTTAGAAGGTTGACATGTCAAACCCAAAAGCCTTCGTTATATCCAGTACTACTGCTATGGATTCCCCAAACTGTTTTAAAAATTTTTGTTTCTATACCTTTCTGTATCTATTCCTTTGCAAGGAAGATATTTCTATTATTTCATACCAAAGAGTCTTCTTCTGTCCCCGTTCTCCCACTTATTTGATCCACGATTCTAGCATATTCTAAAATATATTTACTGGTTTTAGTTTTAAATTATTAGGTTATATATACAGTGACGATTGCTTTGAATTCCCCATATTTCTCTATAGCTTACCATAAGCTTGGAACATAGGCCAGGAGATTTCCGATTGATCTATGTTTACGAAAACCGTATTCATGGTCGCTGATGATGTTAGTAGACTCGAGGTATCTCAAAATTTGCTGGTTAACTATGACCTTGGCAATGGCTATGACTAACGCAATCGGACGGTAGTTATTGGAAACGGTCTTTTTCTTTTTTTGGTATGGTTTGAACTCGAGAAATTTTGCAATCTGCAGGGAAGAGGCCTTTTTTATATGATAGAGAAAAGAGTTTGCATAGCGGAATTGTTAGTTTAGCTATGCATTTCTTCAATAAGATTGGTGGTATTCCTTTGTGAAGTTTTGTCACATCTCGGTGTCTAAACTCTATTTCTGGCATCGATGAACCAACTCTAAGGAGACTCTCGGTGGTAGTTTGACCCTCGAATCAAAAGTTGACTTTGAAGCAAACGTGTGACACAGCGAGTCAGCCTTCTCCCATCAAAGGTGGAATTTTTGACTTATAAAAGCCTTTGCTGATAGCTTTTGATACAGATCCCAAAGGCATTGATCCATTTGAGTTAATAATCCTTCTTATTTCTTCCTTATTTATATATTTAAAAAAGAATTAATGAAAACTTAGTTAAAAATGATCATTAGTGTAATTTGAAGAATTCTACTTATTCTTAAGTAGTTTAAGTAATTTTAACTTCACTTAATCACAAAAGATTTCACACTTTTAATTAATTTTCTGATTTTTGTTTTGTTTTTCTATGTTTTTGTTGCGATTTCACCATTACTCGTTTTGGATTCTTTCACAAATAATTGATTCACTTTCATTAACACAATAAACAATAAAAATAAAATTTCTAATAACAAAATAAATTAGTTAAGTTCTTTCTATTGATGTCGCGCTTTTTTCTTTCTTGGTTATGTCTCTCTTCTTTTTTGAAATCAACAACTGTTTCGTAGTTCACCATAGAAAAATAAAAATCATAAAAGGGTAACAAATAGGTTCCATGAGCAAAACTACGTATAACGGTTTATAAAATTCAAACTTATTGAGACGGACTGAATTTATACACGAGTCATTAAATACTTTCTGGACGAAATTAATTCTGAGGAAATTAATAATAAATTTTTGGTGTGTGAAATTTTCGCCGATTAAGCCGATCATCGATAATTCTTCAAATTACAACATCAAATTTTGAACCGAACAAACTAACACACAGATTTAAGTTAACAATGAATTTAAAGCGTACGATGCTGTTTACAGCTTTTTTCGACGTTTTTTGGTCATTTAGAGCAAATGTTTTCTAATATACGGCACATTGTCTTTTACTGATAACATGATCTTATTGATAATATTTCGAAAATAGCTTTGAAATTTAATAATGTTCACCGTTCTAGGTACCTTGAAGAAAAATATTAAATTTTCTCAATTTTTGATTGTCGGATATAGTTGTAAATAATATTTAAATTTCTGTTCTTTAGTTGAATTTGAATTTTTATTACTGATTAAATAAATATATCATGCTGTAACCTGTACATAAATTACCTACAGTTTATTGATCCCGATGTCCCTACAGAGTAGAAAAAAAAAGGTATCTTCTTCAATTCTACCTTCGGTTCTATTCAGTTAAAACCAGTTCCCTTATATTTTTATGAACGACCTTGATAAAACTCCGAAAAATTCTTACCCATGCCAGTCAGACATTTATCTTTATCTTTTGTTTAATTTTCTGAACCCCATTCCAAGATTAGACATAAAAACATGATACAAAAAAGACCCCACCATTGCCCATCTGCTTATATTTTATGTTGCTGTCGTTTGATTCGAAATGTGGCAATTTGCTTCAACCAGTGGCGGAGACTACCATTATTTTTCTGTTTAGATATAAATAGTTGATTCTACAAAATTTTATTAATCACGAAACTAGTCTTTCTTCCTACTTATCTACTCTTCATTAGAAATAAGACATAATTAATAATAAAAGCAGTTGATTGGTTGGCCTACTAAGAACTGGATGCTTAAGAAACAAGATATCAAAGAGATTAAAAAGAAGAGGATTTAGAATAAAAAGAAGAATGGTGACAGAATGGAATAAGAAATTAAAAAATTATTAATTTGTTTGTTTTATTTTGAAATGTGTAGGAAAATATTACATTATGATTTCATTTTGACGTGAGTCTTGTCAATATTGTTGAATCGACAGTTTGTCCATTTTGTCGTGGTAATAGATTATGCAATAACGGAACATTGGAAAGCGATTAATCTACAAATATAAAACTTTTAAATTCACTGGAATTGCCTGGATAACCATCTCACAATTTGCAGGTAAAAGTAGGATCAAGTTGGAACAAAACTGGCTGCGAAAAAGGTGATGAATAAAGTCATAAAGGGAAAATACAAAGGAAACGATGTCAGATGATCCCGCTTATACCATTCGATTGTAAACGTTTACAATTTCCGGTACGTCTGGCTTTTGCGATGACCATAAATAAATCGCAAGGCCAGACATTGGCAGTTCGCGGAATCAACTGTTTTAATAAAAATTTCTTTTTGTTTGATTTTTTTTATTTATCGATTGAGGCAATACGAAGTCAGCTAGTGATATATTAATTGTTCATTATGATCTGCCACTGGTGATAGTTAATATTATCATGTAAGCTGGGAACAGGAAGGGTGTGTGTCTGTGTGTGTGTACTGAATACTGTGTGTACGATGTGTCGAGTGCACATGACACTGCACTAATAGTGAACACTGCAAAGTATTTTCGTTACATAGCAGCAGCTGGATCGTAAACCACCCACTGTCTACTTGTTCAGCTCGTTTATTATGGTTCGAGAAAATACCAAAAGTTCATAATATACAAAATAGGAATATTATGCAATAAAAGATTATTTTTTTATCATAAACAGTTATTTTCAGTGGGAGTAATAATAATTAAACGTTTCATAATGTGGGAGTTTTAATTTTCCTTTGTTGATTGAATTTTTTTGTACAAATAGGAATTTTTGTTGGAAATTATGAAAATCGTCGAATTGTTCTTTGATTTAACAACAATTAAATGTTCTACCATGTAATGGAATATTTATATACAGTGCAACTTTAATAGAATATTCCTTAATGTAACAACTATAACAAATTTTTCGTAATTCCATTGATTTGTCCGTACGCGTCAATGTTAAAAATACCTTTACTTTTTTTGCAAACAACGTCTTTTTTAAAATTTTTCCATTAACAAAAAAAAGTATAAATACCTCAAATCAACGAATTTTGATCGACCCAAAACTCGAATATAACGTTCCCACCAATGTATGACATTTAATCTATTTAATTTAATAATATGTGACTCATATGAGAGAAAATTAAACATCAAATTCGAGATTGCGGCAAGTACATTGATTATAATTTTAAAATTTAAAAAAAGTTGCAAGTTCAAAGACGAAGAGAAATGTGTGTTGAAGTGCCGAGATATAAAGGTTACAATCGGAGGCCCTATCCTTCACGAAAAGGCTCAGCAGTTTACAGTAGAACTGAGACATGCAAAGTTCCGTGCTAGCAGTGGCCTGAAATTCTAAAAAAACGGAACGAAAAAACGTGTGTAATGAGTATAAAGACAATCTAGCAGAGCTGACCGCAGTATACGGATCCCGAAGACGATTAAACTGAACTTCTATATGAATGTTTATCTAACAAATCCTCATAGCAAAGGCGATAAATGTAATGGTGACAAAATAGCACTGAAAAATATTTACGGGAACAAATTGAGCTGCAACCTACATAAATATTATATTACAGATGAAGAAAAAAACAAGAAAATTCTAAAGTTCATAGATAATTGAACTGCACACGGATAAATTCCCAACTTGAAGAATATAAAACTGAAGTACATGTCTCCAAATACCACTAATTACTGGACCAAGGTATCATTTAAAGCTTCAAAATGTATTAAAAGCCACGTGGATGTTCGGCAAAGCTTGAAATTTCAAACAACCAATGCAAAATCTTCAAGAAAAAATAGGTTTAATGAAACGTACGAAGATGAGGAAGACAATTCATAATACGGGTCAAAATGTTATACCATAATCGGCTTAGATTAGTAGATAAGGAACTTATCATTAAGAAGTGGACAGAGTTGTACTTGATATAACGAGCGAATATAATTTCAGTAAAATTGCTTCAAATTTTTATTCTTAATTTAAAAACTAAAAGTTCCATAGCACTTTTTGATGAAAGTTACTCATAGAGCTTTGCAATTTTGCAGTTTTGTAGACATTCTTGGACTACAAACTCGGTTAAAACATTTAAAATCACTTTTTGAGCATCTTATGATAGATGTTGCTATCTCTTTTCAACTGTTTGGCCTGCCTCTCTCTGCGCTAGACTCTAGTAGGACGTTTACCGATGTTGATGTTTTATTTTGAATCCACAGTTGTCACATATTTTATTGTTCATAAATATTTTATTTAAGAATAATTTGACTTTTAATCCACCACAAACTTGCACAACTCACAACTAACTACTGTGATACTTCGAATTATGTATATTACCCTATTTACTTTCATTATTTTTTCGGTATTATTTAGGAATTCCAAGGGATAAATTTTTTGTGTTATGCTGTTGTTTATCTATACGTCCAAACACAACACAGGAGGGAGAAAGGAGAGCAAAAAAAACGAAGAAATAGAGAAATAACTGGGGAAGGATAATATAGTGAGATACATAAAAGCACAAAAACTCAACTGGGTTGGGTATATAATGAAAAGAAAACCAACTGAAATGATCAAAAGAATAACGCAATGGAGAAATACTTGGAGAAACGAAATAGAGGAGGACATAAAAATGGAAAATAATAACAAAAGCAGCCAAGACAAACGATAAACTATAAAGAAAACAAAAATAGAAACCGAGGAGTAATCCACCTCAAAAAAGGATTTTAAAGCGATAGACATAATCCAAAGGATTGAAAGGCTTGATGATGATGATGATGATGATGATGATGAATAAGTTGATAATATTTTCGCTCTTTAATAACCGGCATTAAATAACTCGCAGAACTTGCTAGGTCCTAGCAAAGGGTTTAAGAAGAATCGCCCTTTCAAGAGATTTCACTTCGTGATTGTTGTGCGATTCCTTCAAATTAACATCAAATTACCTACATAATGTAAGTACTCACTAGATATGTAGTACCTACTGTTAAGGATTTAAATGCATTTAATTTTCATTAAGTGAAATATAATTATTGAAAAAAATTATTATTTCTATTTTTATGACTGACCAAAAAACCCTCAGAAGGTAAGAGCATTATACAAAATTATGAAATGTGTGCGCAGAAAGTCAACATCTGTCGTTCCAGAAAACAGTACACCGCCCCTTTATTCAATTTTGCTCGAGATTCTAAATTTTGGGAACCAATCACGCCGTTATTTTGGGATATTGAAGAAATATTCTTTTCGCTAATTATTTAGAATTGGGGCTCCAGGCAAAAATCGCTCCAAAAAATTTTTCACCACCTGGAAACTATTTCATTAGGTAGAATTAGATAATTAAAGGTGGGAGAGACATGTTTCATGGGGTTTAATCGAAGAAAACTCTGATAAGGAGGGGGGGGGGGGAAGACGAGTAAACGTTAACGTAAACACTCCTCCCCCTCGCCTCTTTTTGCTACCTTCTGAAATACATGATCAACGATTTTAAAGAAATTCATTGATTTATTACATGTAAGTTGTAGCATGTAATGTCTAAAATAATGAAAATAATATGTCTCCCCCACCTTTATCTAATTCTACCTAATGAAATAGTTTCCAGGCGGTGAAAAATATTTTGGAGCGATTTTTGCCTGGAGCCCCAATTCTGAATAATTACCTTCTTTTCAATCGATCATGTACAAGCTTTTGAATATTCCCTAGGTTTACAAAACAGCTTAGATTTCGGGAAAAAATCACATAGGTTCAAATCAAGTTGATATCACGAACATTTTTAGTACAAATATTTTGTATTTTTGTTAAAATTTAATGTTGTTTTTTCTTATTGTTAACGACTGTGTCTCATTCTTAATTTATGACACAAGGCTTATAAGGAATGCGATAAATATACTCAAACTAGTTGAGCATGAGAAAGAACGAAATAAAAAGTGAAAGAAATAAGTAAAATCTTGATTTTTACCAAAAAACTAAATGAATCATTTCTTATATTATACAAAGTTAAATTTTAACAAAAATCATCGACAACGTCAAGTTTCCACAGGGTGTATCATGTATACTGTAAATATTCATTACATGTAAAATTTTGTATAACTTATTTAGAAATAGAATGTGGTGTGTAAATTTTTTTGCAGGTTTTGATACCGTTACCATATCAATACAACGTTGTTTAAATATTCAAATAATATTCTCGGCATAATATTAACCTCAAATATTTGTTTAACTATATACACAAGAGCTGATATTCTTACTATCTTTTTCTGGGAATATTAATTTAAGAAATAATAATAAAACTCAGTGGCAGATGGTTCAACTCTGTCACGAGGTTATCTTTCGATTAAATTATACAATTAAAATGTTAATTTCATTATATATCTAACAAGTATGTAATTTCGATTGATAAATTTTAAACATATTTACTTATTAATTTATCCGTTTTATACCCCAACTGACAGTTTTTAATTATTTAGGTAATCGCTGGCAAAAAACAATAATAAAAATATTATTTCACGCCTGGTTTTGAAATGCTTTGTTATTTATGAAATCTGGTAAACTCAATATTTATTATTTATTAACTGGAATCTTGTCGGGGCACTATGGCCTCAATGGACTCCTGAAGACATTAAGTTCAGCAAAAAATGCAATGTGCAGAATCTACGAATCTCCAGCTAGTGTTTATTACAAATTTTGACCTTTTCTTTATAATTTTTTAGGTTAGATTTCCTTAATATATATAAACAGTAATTCCCTAACATATTTTCATCCAAAAATTTCTGATATCCTTCTTCAAAAATCTTGATGACATCGCTCCCCCGATCTTCAGACATACGCTAGGTTTAGCAATGAATGCAGAATCTATGAAACTCCTGCCGATAGCATATGAAACAGAAGACGAAGATATTTTGTGGCTTGAACCATTCCATAGATCAGTTGTAAACACTCAGGATCCCCAGTATCACAGTAAGAATGGGAGAACAATAGGTCCTTTGGATCGCGGAGTGCATGCTACTCTGATATTTTCTCTTCCTCCTCTTTCCATTATCCTTAGAAGGATGAAGTTACACCATTTATATTTGATTCAGCAGTCGTTTCCATGCTTGCTTATCCTGTGCAATCGTTTCGGCATGATGCAGTATCATATTTATTAAGGGTTTTGTTTAGTCTACCCATCAAGTTGGAGATCTGCCTCTCGGGCGTTTGTCTTCTACTTTCCCTTCTACGATTAATTCCCATATTTCATTTAACGTCGCTGATCTTGCCATAGTCAGACGACGGCGTATTTCGCTTTCGCATTTTCCAGTGTTGGTAATTGAAGAACCAAGATAGTTAAAATTGTTTACCACTTCGTAGCCTGCAATATCTGATGTTTGTGGAGAATTGTTGTCTTGTCTATCTACTATCATTTCGTTCTTATTTATTTATTTTAAAGCCATATTTTTTGCTGATAACAGACATTCTGGTCTTAATTTCTGTTATTACTGGTATGGTCAACGCTATGATCAGTGGATCAGTGTGTCGTCGGCGTAGCGCAGATGGTTGATCCTCTTTCCGCCAACTCATCTAGAATCTTTCTCATGACGTTAAATGAGGTAGGTGAAAGAATGCAGCCTTGTCTGGCTCCTGAGGCCGTTCTGCATATCCCCGAGTAAACACCGTCGACTCCGACATTGACTTTGTTTTTCTGATAGAGGTTACGCACTAGTTGAACCAGGTGTTTTGACATTCTCATTTCCTCCATTATGGTCCATAGATAGCACCAATTAACTTTATCAAACGATTTTTGATAATCTATAAAACAGAGATACAGTGGGAATTAAATTTTTTAAAACCAATTCAATAAGATGTCTGATATTTAATATTTGTTTCCTAGCTCCCTTTCCTGGCACAAAACCTGTTTGCTCCTGATATACTCATAGTGTTTGTTATAAATTTTGCCCTCTTTATAATTTTTTAGGTTAGATTTTCTCCATATAAATAAACAGTAATTCCCTAACATAGTTTCATCCAAAAACTCCCGATATCCTTCTTCAAAAATATTTAAATCTTGATGACAACGACAGATATACTTACTAAGTTGTCAGAGAAAAAAAATTGATGTGGAAGATTTTTCAGATGTAAAATTGACTTAGTAACTAGAAACGAAACATCAACTTTATAAACAATTTTTCAAACATTCCATACCACTCTCTTCGTAACACCAAAGTAACATCATTTTCATGATTACCAGGTTCTTTCCGTAACATTGGTAAACCAAATGGTATTCGTTATCTTCGGATGTCCATTTTAGTCAAACAATTCTGCTTTCACAAAACACATGCGGTATCTGCTTTTCATCTTGGTTCGGAATAGGAAATGAAAAGTTAAATTAATTAAATTTGAAACGATGTATTGGATTTCAAATAACAATTTACGAATATTAAAATTCAGTGACCATGAAGGGTAGTTCAAAAACATAATTTGGTTGGGGAAAAACGTGATGAAATATTTCTGCTATTAGATTTGGAAGTACTGTTGACATATTTTTTTCCGGGTGTATACAAAGGCGTTTCAAATATGATCGATACAAAATTTTAACCAGCTCTCCGGAAGCTTTTTGATGCCGGTAACAAAGAATTCTTTGAGCAACCTCGTTACGTCTGTGTTAACTTTTTGACCTTTGAGGGCTTCTTCCAGTGGTCCAAACATGTGGTAGTCGCGGAGTGATAAGTCGGGGGATATTCTAGTGTCTCCTATCCCAGTTCTAATATTGTTTCGAGCGATAAGTGGGTTCCACGTATGTTTCCAGAAGGTTAGAGTAGTATGAAGCAATTATGGAACGCTATGTGTGCAGGAAATCCAGGTACAGCACTCCCCGTCGGTGTCTCAGAATACAGTACACATAATATTACTCGCGGACCTGGTTGTTTTATTCGTCGTTATTTTGCTATATTGAAGGTGTTCATGGATGAAAGACTCTACCGATGTAGAGTTGAGCTGAACTTTTTCGAACGATCACCCTATGGTCCTCCATAATGAGCGGCAAATGTGGTCTGCACAGTTTCTCAGCCATATTTGAACGCTTTGGTTCATTTAAACAGCAGTCCTATAGAGGCACTTACTAGAGAATTGATTTCGTAAATGCCGAAGAATATCCGTTTTTTTAATGGCTTTCCACGCCAAAAATCAAATGACAATACGTTGCGTAACGGCGGTTGGCATTTGACGTTCACTCATGGTTATAGCAAGCATGTGAAACGTGTGATAATTATGCTACCCTATTAGTAACGGATCCAGCATAACACCGTACAGGCCCGACATCTACAGTGTTTGCCTCGATCATATTGAACAGCTTTCGTCAAAATTCGTAATCTGAAATTCAATCCAATACTTCTTCAAGACCTAATTTGACGTTATACACAGCGACGTAGCCAAATTTATTAAATAATCAAATACATATCAAGTTTTAGTGAAATAGAAAATGTAAAATGTGTACCTACTTAATCTTAACGTGACGACCGAAATCATGTTTCATCTTCTTCTTTACACTACTTGACCCTAATATTATTAGAGAATCACGTCGTCCGTGACTAATTTCAAAGGCCAGAGGTGAATAAAACAATAATTACGAACTGACATTAAAGTAGGTTATGGCTCATGGCTAATTGCGTCATAATCATCAATAAGTCAAACGGCGCAATGCAAATAATAACGATGGCCGTTCGCTGGCTTTATAACTTCCGGTTATCGATTTATATATACATAATAGTTTTCGTTAGTTTGTTGTATCATCATAAACAGGTGTTGCAAGATTTTATTTTAACATTATTTATCAAGATAAAAGCAAATAAAAAAATAACAAAATATTTCCAGATTAAATAAAACAAGGTAATATCGGCTTGAACGGAACAGAATTACTGGCATATGCAGACTATGTAGTAATCCCTTCGACATCGGATAATGAGCTTAAGGAAATTTGCAGAGCTATCATAGAAACGGCAGACAGTGAATCTATGAGTCGACGAAGATAAATCGGATTGAATAAAAAATAAATAGTTTAAAGCACATTTAAAGTTATCTATATCTAGGGGTAGTTATCAGGTGACGAGGAATGAAATCTAGATGTAAGGATGACGAAAATGAAATAAATATTCGGGAGTACTGAATGCAACAATAAGTTCCAATAGAATCTCCAGAAAGGCGAAGCAAAATCTGTACAAAACAATAATGAGCTACAGAAGCGAAACATTTTCAAAAAAGTATGGTCAAATTATGCCTCCAGCACAACATGCACACCAAACAGTGAGTCGTTGTGGTTGCATTTGCTTTTTGACAATATCATGAGGGTTCTCAGAATTCAGTGATTAATTGACATATCAAGGTGAAAATGTGCTTCGTCGTTAAGGATTATTTTGCTCGAACAATCAGCATCCATTTGTTGATGCTCACTAATTCTTTCAACAAACTCTTTTCGCTCTGCATGGTCATTAGGCTTCAGGCTGTGGTAATTGAATTTTGTAAGCATGGATCCGCAGATCTTTAGTAACTATACGCTGTTGAGAACTTCTTGAAGTTTACAATTCTTGTCCACGGCGCCGATTTGAGTTTCCTGGACTGTCACTGATTCGATATTATCATTTGAACGTCCGGATCCTGTTTCCCGGATTTTTTTATTAATCTCTTCATAGTTGACGAAGTTAAAACACTGTATTTTGTATGAAATTTTCGAACTGACCTAACCTAATCAAGTTGCCATTATTTTTGAAATATTGTTCAGTAATGAAGACACGTTGTTCTATCGTGTAACATTCCATGTTTACTAACCCTAATCTGTCATCTGTCAGTGATGAGTGTTTGTTTTTTAGGGTTATTTTATTGCATAAATGGCGGCAAATTTAAATCTTGCCTTAGTTTTGGGGCACTCTTTACAAAATAATTTCGATGTTTCACATGTGTCGTTCGTCCCGTAACGGCTCACAATTTTGTGCTTCATGTCTTCAACTGGAAATATAGGATACAGATGTTTTATAATAAATTTCCATTGACCTTAAATGTTTTGAAAAATAATGCATAATCTTTTCATCACAACAATCATTAATGTTTTTTCAAGTGTGACCCGTTTTTAAGGAGTGGCCGATTATGGTCGTCGATGACTTAATACTGTAACCGGATTTTTATAAGAATGATTATGCAAATGTCGCGTTTGTGTCAAGTTTTTACTGGGTGATACTTAACTATTGGAACGTAGCTTGAGGACATGTTATTTATACCATAATAATTTGTTTGCAGTCGTTTAAGTATATTTGAGGCGCTGTTATTAAATAGTAAATAGTAGTACATATGATGATAATGTTGCAAAGTGCATTGGATGATTAAAGTCCTGGTATAATGGATTGATATCTTTTGGTTATATCGTATGATCTTGTAGATCAAAAACTCAAGTTTTCTATTGGCCCAAATCATTTTCTAGAAATTTTACTCAAAGAGACTTCACAAACGTTGAACGTGTGAGGACTATTGTTGATCAGTAGGACTACATGTCAAACCGAACAAGACCTTTCTAATTACAACTTGAGTCCACCAAGCTAGACAGAGGAAAGCCATTGAATTGAACACAGAAGGGAAATATCTGGGATTGACTGTAGACATTAAACTTCTCTCGAATAAACACGCTTGTAGGCTATTCATCTTTGCTGCATCTATTGACCTCTGATATACCATAGTTCAGAATTTAGTTAATATAGAGTCGTTAAAGTATTTAGGATACTATATTATTTCAATTTTTAAATGTTGGAACTCGTCTTCTCCTAGTGAATAATAATATTTTTTATTATAAGTCGAAATAAAAAAATTTTGATACAAAATTAGGCGCCCCTCGAAATGTGCTGCCCTAGTCCGCAGTATACTCAGCCTCCTACTAAATCCACCATTGCATGAAAGTCCTGATGGCGTGCAGGGAAGAATTGGAGTTGTAACCCGAAGATCTTATTGAGTGCCAAGACAAGAAAATAGATTCTTTGAGATGGGCTGCCGGGAGACAAAGGGAGGCAGATTGCCCCGGACCTCAGTCTAAGAGGGGGTCACATGAGGCCTAATTTTTTTTATTTATACATTTTCTCATGCCAAATTGAGTTCCACATACTTTGTTAACAAGTACTATAAGAAATCATCAATTAAAACTAAAAACTTATTAAAAGTAAAAATTAATACCAAAATGTTTATAATTTATAAATTAAATTTATTTCGAACATAGCTGTGTAAGAAATGATGTGTGAAAGCTATGTAGATATGTATTTTTATTAAACATAGACTATATTTCATTTTTTTATCCCTGTAAGCCTATTAACCTATTCGTTTAGAGATGTTTCAGAAAAGCTCAGCTCATGTCATGAATTTATATTAAGTTTAAACGGAATTTGGAATAATAAGAAATTGGTCCAGTTAAAGAACAAGATTGCTTTTAATTCCCGCTTTTCTCCATTTTGTCATGGGAGGGACTCTGGGCCAAACTCTGCCCCTGGCACTAAAAGTCTCTCGGTGGTCCTGTCTTTAGATGGCAATGTACATGACACCCAAAATCACATCTTATATACATGCTTAAATGCCTACGAAAATAACGTCGTGGTTTTATAAACATAAAAACTTTGTATTACAAAATTTTTTCAAGCAAATCAAATATTTCTATAATATTGAGACACCCTTACGTACGAGAGAAAAATAAAACAGTTTAGTTGCAGCTTGCAAAGAACAGTGTGCAATCTATTGTGAGTTCTAGTGTGATTAAATTACCCTACATTTGTTTTCGCGATTAAATGGAAATGAAATAGATGATCAGCTTGCTAAGCTTCAAAGCACCTTTGGTATCCACAGAACAATAGAATAAGCATTGAAACAAAAGGTTGATAGGAGCAAAACCAATTATTGGGGCAACCTACAAGGGCTGAGACAGGCAAAGTTTCTCCTGGGAAACACTAGCAAGAGAAGATCAGCTGTGCAAATCACTATGGAAATCCAGAGCACTACACCTGGAGAGGATTAAATTGAAGACGGTTTCATCGTTTGGAAAAGTTTTTGGGAATAGACGAATAGTCAAAACGTTTTGTTACTTTGGTAGCAAACGTTTCTAACAACTCTCGTAAGTTCTTTGACGTAGAGGTTGATTATTTTGAACATAAATAAAATTATTTTATTACAACTACCTCTTTTTTTTCTTTGGATCCTAAAATACTTAACGTCACCTATCATTATTAATGTTTTGGTTTGTTATCTAAAATAAATAAATTTTTTATTATAACGATTATATTAATAACATTATAATGAAAATAATTTGTTTGTGATACTAGTAATACAGATAAATGTTAAATAAACATAGATATTTTAGTTTAAACTTTGTTTTGTATTTATCTAACCGAAATCTGATGTTTGTCGAGCATCCTTGGTAAATCATAAATTCGTGATAATGTTGTATCATATTACAAGGTTAAAACTTAAAAACAATTTCGGATTCGAATATATCGCACCTCCACTTACAATAGTGTAATAAGTCAAAAAATTAGAAAATCTCTTATTGTACTATTGGTATTAGAAAACTTATCTCAAATCCATTGCAGTAACTTTGTCAGTTTTTGAGTTATCATTCGAAAAGTGGAAAATAGAGTTAGAATTGATTTCAAACGCTTATCACCCGGTAGTTTGTTTTTTTTGAATTATGACACTATTTAAGCGGAGGAGGGATATATAGTTAGGGTTACCACCCGTACTCTATACGATAGAGCACGCGAAAATACTTTATTTGGCATCTATATAGAGAAATCACTTCATTAAACCAACTTTATAGTCAGATATGTTCATACTTGTCATACGTTTTTGCCCATCCCATAATCCATTCACTAAATTTCAAAATAATACACTTTAACAAATTTCTTCTTTATATTGTCGACCGAAGGTCTTACAAACCAAAAATAACAGGGTCTCAGTTTGATCTGTGAGACGCATGAACGTGTTGTGGTTTATACTTTTCGGACTTTCCGGGCCGGCCCGGAGATGGCGCGTGGGCCGTAGTTTTCCCATCCCTGGACTAAACCTTGTGAAACGAAAAATTCAGGGAATATGTTGAGCAATTCGATTATCGTATATTGAGTAAATTTCGTAAAAAATTGCTTTTCAATTTTATATTCTCAAATACGCCTTCTTGCAGTGGACCTAAACATTCTGAAAATAATTTCTACGTGTTTCTTCGAACTCCTTTTAGAATAATTTTTCCCCGAAGCTGTAGATTTTCTCTAAGGTCAAGTCTATGAAATGTATGTATATGTAATTAAAATCAAATGCGAGTCGATTTAACGATTAAAAAACATTAAGTGAATCATGGAAACCAACAACAACCAACACAAGATTATTATTAGAAAAACTGGCATATTAATGGGATCCTAACGATAGTCGTTTAATAATAATTCTTGTTAATTATTGGAAGAAATACTACGTAGTATTTAATCATAATTAGAAATATTTATTTTTTATAATCATATTAAAACTCAAGATATTATTTTGGTTTCTACTATTTCACAAAACATTCATTAGATTTAGCCAACGTTGAATTTTGATTTTAGAATTAAAAAATTTTCTCCTTTTGAGAAATTTCATAAAAACTTGTTACTTTCCATTTGCCGCTAACTTATTATATAACGATTTTTAAACTCTATACGGCGGTATTCAGTAGTTAACGAAAGTGAGTAGGTGAAAATAATGCTGTGACATGAAAAAATTTTCTCATACGACCCCTCGGTTCTGAGTTATAGGCATTTAAAATTGCGAAATTAGAACTTATATTTAAGTATGTTTTCTAAATGGTACATTCGAACATTATGAAGCCGGGAGTGGCTCATGACCAATGGTTAACAATCCATAACTTCTACAAGGACAACCTGTACAATCTGAAGATAAAATAAATGAATTTCTCAATCGACTTTTTAACAAAAAGATACTCTTTGTACAACTCGATAAAATTTATGTTTTAGGAGATATGTAGATTTTTAGATCATTGTACATGACAAGGAAACCGTTCGCGATAAAGAGACATTCTGCAGAAAATTATCATAAATTGTAATTCTTTATTGAAAATACTAATACTTTTTCGGTTATATCGAGTTCTGTTCCGCAAGAAGCAGCTGAATCCATATTCAAATTTTCTATTGTGAGTTGCTTTCAAGTACATCTATTAATAAAAGGCAAAATGTTGTTTTCGTTAAAACACAGGTTAACCCTTTATGGTTTATACTACCAACTTCATACCGTTTTTTTTTTAAATAAATTTGCTTTGCACTTCCGTCTATGGAGGATATTTCTTTGAAATGAAAAGCATTCCTAGATTCTGCCTTATAGCATCAGAATGGAAGTTAATTCTATCGATAATTTCGTTCTCTATGTTTACCGACGTTGCATATCTCCCAAAAAATGAATCCATTGTATTTAATTCAGGGTAAAGTGGTGGTCATGCAAATTAACGTCCGCGACCAATCCACCTCTAAGAGAAAATGTTATTTTTTATGCTTAATATTTAATCTCTTTCAAGTTTTTCCTTATGGCAATAATATGATCTTCCATAGTATGTAGTTCAAATGTTTATTTATTTATTCATTAGTTCTCCAAGAAATGTTTGATTATGTTTTAATACCTCCTGTAAGAATTTTCAATAAATAATTACAATTTATGATAATTTTCTTTAGAATATCTCTTTATGATGAACGGTTTTCTCAGCAAATACAACGATCTAAAAATCTACATATCTCCCAAACCATAAAGTACAGGTCAAATTGAAGTTTCGACCTAAATTGGATTTTATCAAAATAAATTGATATTAAATTTTACTTGCTTTTATTGTTTCGGTGAATAATTTTGGCATTCTTTATAACAATTGCGAGAAATAATCAAGTGGAAGAAGGACAGTGCTTTCTGACTTTCCTGTCCAATTTGTCCCACAGCAACTCAATTAGGTTAAGGTCCGACAGTGACGGCCAAATCATTATTTTCTGTACATTCTTCTTTCTCCATTCTTTTAAATAATCTTTGCATAGTTTCAAGGAATGCTTGGAATCGTTATCATAGTGGAAGATAAATTTTTTGTCGATCAGACGCTGACCAAAACGTACTACATTTATAATAGTCTTCTTTCTTTTAAATCCCTTCAATTTGTACCAGGTCTCTAGACGACCTTCCTCCAAAATATCCCCCAAATCCCTAACCTTTACATCCGGGATTACACATATCTAACATCCATTCTTCCTTTGACTTGTGCACATAAACATCAAACTTGTACTCATCAATCCATAAAAATATCTCCTATCCTTCATGCGTTTAATTTCTATGTTTTTTAGCCAGCTGCAATCTCTCAATTCTTTTTTGAAACGTTTTGAAAGAGTTTTCTGTACATCCAAAAGAGTGATCTTGTCTTAATCTCCATTTCACTGTAGAAGTACTCAAAGGCCGATCCGTAGATTCATTGATCTGAGCTGTTATCTCTGTGCCCGCGAGTTGTCAATTAGGTTCACCGATCAAAACAATACGTTTATCTTCAGCGATAGTGGTTCTTTGAGGCCGTATTGAACGTTTTCTATCGCACAAAACTTCCGGTGGATGCATAGTTTACAACGTATTCCACGATACGTCGAGGTATTTTTAATTAGGTGGCAATGGTACGGTTACTTTTGCCTAGACAATGAAGGCACGAGTTTCAACCGATGGTTCCTTGGTTTTACTCATTTTAAAACTTTCTGTCTGAATTTGCGAGAACGAAAACCATTCGTTCGAACTTCACAAAAAAATGTCTTCTTCCAAAAACTATAAATCGCAGGCTTGACGATATGAAAGAGAAAGAAATTTTGAAATTTAATGAAAGGATCATAGGGAGGAAAAAAACTTTTGACCGATAGTGTATAGATATGATACATTATTACATTATAATTCAATAATTTCATTGAAACTAACTAGCACTTTGTCTTTTGCCGCTGACCAATTACCGAATACTAATGGGAGATTTTTATGCTATTTGAAAATCTGATAACCTTACTAACATAAACAGTTTTTCTTCTAAATCTTCAATTTCATTTTACATTGTAAGTAAAAAAACAGCGAAAAATGTGCAATAAATTGTTTACTATATATGCTGACTGATATTCCAATTACTTTACTTGCTGTGTGGGCAATTGTAATATGATCCTACTTGAGACATAAACAACGTTACATTTTTAAGGTGAACGTTTTATTTTTCGTCCCTAACCTACGGTATGTTGCTACCAATACTCACGGAACACCCAAGACGGTAACCACATCAAATTACATTTTATCGACTTTGGTAAACAAAAGCCTTATTGCCACAGGTCGAAATACGATGCTTTTGAACAACGGCTTACTACTTAACACTGAAAAAGAAGCGAGTGAAGATCGACCACGGAAGAAGTGGAGGGAAAGAGATCGTAGAAGGAATAATTGATAAATCTATTACAGAAGTTCAAATAAGAAGAAAACTGTTAACTACTTAGAAATTATGGATTATAGCTATTAAAAATATGAATGTGTAATCTCAGATTGAGATAAACCCGTAGGAGGCAGTTACGAGGGAGGTTCAACATATTGTTTGGAATGGATGATGCTCGAAGTCGAAGGTATTTAAGCTATACAAACACCAACTTACTATGCCTGGTTGGCTCACTCAAAATTACCGAAAATTCCCGCTTTATTATAAAATTCCCATCGAATTTCTGGTTTATCCGAGCTCTGTGAAATTCCCGTCTTTTTCCAGTTTTCAATGCTCTTAGATATCCATTAGTGAAATCATCGCATTCGGCAGACAATACGAGTAGAAGTCTTTATCATCAGGAGTATCACTGCTAGTAAAGTTATAAGTTTTTTGCTTCAAAGAGATGGATTTTTACTTTTTTGTTTTAGTGTCTTCATCTTTGCTTTTATCAAAACATGTCTCGGTGATACTAACAGTTTCTTTATTTGTTTTCTGTAATTCGCTCGACTCCTTAGCTTGTTTCTTAATTTTTTTCTGTTTCTTGTTATTCTTGCCGTGGTTATTTCAGCGTTTGTTGTATCTACAGTAATTTTGACACTTCTGATTCTAATCAAGCAATTATTCATTCTGTCGTTGTTATATTATTTTTATTGTGAAAGTACGATGTTAATCAAATGATTACTAGTAATGAAAGGCATTATTGCCTGTTAATAAGAATAACAAAATGTATATTTGTCCAGCACAACATCTTACAAAGAACTGGTTTATTAAAGTACAAGTCGTGAGCATGAGTTCTTCTACACATATAATAGTTAGGGAGGCGAATAGGGGATTTTTCAGGAATACTAGAGCGTGGCACTTGAAGATATGAGAGATACCGTAGACCTAATAGATCAATTTTGGAAAGTATTAGCTCTATATTTAGTGACGCGCGCCTAGGATAGACGATCAGAGTGGTAAAAAAAAATCGATAGTCTGAAATACTCGAGCGCGTCAGATTAAGATATTGTGGGTTGATTTTAGTGTTTTAAGACAAAATTTAACTAATAACAAATAACGATAATTCCTTGACGCCGCCGAGTTACAGGGTCGCGAACTTGTAAAAAAAAACGTTAATCCGGCATTCTCGAGCACGATTTTTTTTATTTTGAAGAATATAATCTAAAACTTATTAAAAAAACAAAATCTGCCGGATTCCACATGACCGGTGGAGGAGCCATTTCGTCTTCCGAAAAACACGAAAAGCCGCGAACTATACATTTTACAAAAAAAAGTTTAAAAATGGCAATTTTATTTTACACAAAAAAGATCTCTTTACATTTTTGTCCAAAGTTAAAACTTTTGGACTTGAAGTATCATATGAAAACTCAAGCTCCCGGTTTTTTGAGTATATCTCGAAAACGGAGGGTGTTGAAAAAATTGATATGAAACAACGATGATTAAATTATGTAACTTTTATTATATCTCAATTTTTTCCGAAAATAATAAATTCGAGTTCACGTGGTTTATCGGGATTCAATTGTATGAAAACCTAATTATATCGCCGGATATTCTGGGCAACGAAAATGACACTGAGGACAGCAATGACGAGACGCTTGATTCAGGTGAATTTTTGTCGTCTTCTATAATATTCTCTCAACAAAGTTACAGTTACAGGCACTCAGCAAGAAGGAATTGTGGATGAGGAGCCACAATATGAAAGTTCCAATGAAGAAGATGAATTGTATTGAGCAAAAATGTAGAGGTCATACATAACAATAGAATAATAATACAATCATTTCATTTTTTATACATTAAAAAATACAATTTGTACTACATTTACGTTGGTTGTATATATCGCTTTATTGTTATTCTTAAATTCCCCGTTTTATCAGGAAGAAAGAAAGGTAAAAAAAGAAACAAAAAAACTTTTTTCGGTCAGATTTAGAGAACCCACCAACACTTTTGTCAGATTAAGAAAATATGCTTTCAGGATACCGAGATAAACCTCCCCTATGAAAATCTGACGCGCTCGAGTATTTCAAAAGAACTTTTTTTTAGTATTTTCAAATATTTGTCGTAAATTATCGTCACGCCGAAATCGTCAGTTTTTTTAAATGGAGCTTCCTTGGGGCCTACTTAACACCCCTTCCGAAAATCTGACGCGCTCGAGTAAATTTTTTTTGACTACTTTGTATGCCTACCCCCACCACGCAAACTTGAAGATTAGTATACCGTTGTTATCAGAGGCACTTGGGGCATAACGCGCTCGAGAATGCCGAAGTAACATTTTTGAAAAACCGTACACGCCATACCCACTACTAAAATGATTTTTACCATACGAGCTTTTCTTTTCGATATTACTTTATCTTTCGATTTTGATAGGTCTCAACGGCGCTCGAGAATGTCGCCATTTTGCGACCTCGACTCCCTAACTATGGGATAACTATGGGAGATCATGCGCTCCCCGTAGCAGTATATAGCAGTATAGCCATCCGTACCAATCTTGATAATATTGTTCATTCCTTTTTTTATATATTGATACTGGACCTCTATATGTTTAGAATTTTTTGTAAAATTACTATTTTTTTCGATATCCATTATACCAGAATCAGTTTTATTAATTTATCTAAACACAAGAAAAACAAGTTATTGATTCAGTACTGGATATAAATTGCAGCTCCAAATCTAGAAGGACACGCATCTTTGTGATCTCATAGTCTCGTGTTTAACAATAAACATTTCACCTAAATCGATGTGAAGCTAGAAAATGGTTCGAACCTTACAATTCATACTTTTCTACAGCTTTTACTAATAATATGACTGACTACCTCTAATTACTTTTTCTTCATTGTACTCTATATTGGTATTTCTATCCACTACCATTCTGACAAGTCCCAGCGGTATTATTATACATATGTGCTTTCATATAATGGATTCGAAAAGGATATCTTCCAATTGGATCCAAGATGCCCAGAACCGAGCAAAATGGTCTATAGGTCAAAAGAGAGTTATGTTCAGCGGTGGAGGAGACAGGCTGCTAAATGTTGATGAAATGCCAGCCATTTCAAACTTATTTAAAAAATAGGGGAATAGAGAAACGATGGAAAGGGTAGTTTTTCAACTGTGTTTTATTTTCTACTTTTGAGTTCAGTTTGCTATTTTGAACCCGTCTTTAATGTATAGATGTGTTGATGTTAGAGCATAGAGAGCGAAGATAGATGGGTAAAATACGTACTAAACGGTGAAAAAAAGGTGTGGGAAAGGGAGAGGAAGATTAAAGAAAGAATGGTTGGAAGAGGTCAGGAGAGACTTGGGAATATCGCGACTGAAGGACTGCAAAAATGAGGATCAGACAGGCCTGTAGAGCTGATATACATAAACCGATAACTGTTCAGAACATAAAATATGCAAAAATGATAAAAATTAGAGTAATTTCATGAATACATTCGGAATATACGTATTTTGAAATATAAAAATGTTCAAAAATACTCAGAGAATAAGCATTTTAAAATGCTTAAATACATTATCAACTATGAGAAAAATATCAAATAGAAACATTAAATGAAACTCCCATATTTCGACTTAAAACAGTGACATATTTCTATCGTGTTTTAGATTCTAGAATCTTCAATTTTAGAATTGAAACTTATTAATGAAACCCTTTGTAAAATGAAACAAATATTATACAAAAAAAATGTTTTTGGAATGTCAGCGGGGTCTTAGCCTTCCAACTCGAACAATTTCAAATTACAATAACAAATAAATGCAACGAAATGAATAATAGTCCAGTCAAATTGGCTCAAAAAATTAGCTCTTTAGAAGTCTACTATTGTTGGGTGTTGGGAAAATAGCTACAATCAACTCTGAAATTAACTAGCATTTGTCTTTTGCCACTAACTGTATCAAAGAAGTTGTAGATTTAAGAAACCTATAAAATTGGGGGAAACCCTTAAGTTTTGCCAATTATTTACGTCGAAATTGAACAAATATATATATATATATATATATATATATATATATATATATATATATATATCCAGGTTTTGAAATTTTTTGCGATTAAAATTTCGAATTAAATTGTCTATTATCCAATAATTTTATGTTGAAAGAATCACTCAAATTCATGGATTAGTTGCTGATAAAAAAAGCAAAACGTTACATACCGTACATTTTGAATTTTACTTAATTAATCATTATGTTTATCTACCCTTATGGGTGTAAGTTTTTTTTACGTGGAGTCCTTCCAAAAAAAATTAAAATTTCACCGGACTATAATTCTAAAAATGCTGTCGTAAAACATTTATCAATATTTTTTACACATGCCGGTTTATATTTAAACCAGTTTATCTTGCGTAAATATTTACAGTGATTCTCGTTAAAATTATTTGTCATAGAAGCAAATGCTTAAATCGTCTGTAATTGCACACCGCGCATATGTAAACCTTGTTAAATTATTTATCATCTACTGACAATTATATTACAACTAACAATCGAGAAATAGAGGTCAACGCAATGTCAATATATGAAAATATGCATTTAGAGCGAGAAAACATTCTAAAATATATCTATTCATTTTTAAATTCTATATTTGAAGCAAGACTACTGCATTTCTCGATAGTACAGGGTAAATACAAAAGCTCTATAGCTTAGAGAATCTTTTCTGGAGTCTTGACAATCAGAGGCCACAGGAGTGCTTGCCATTGTAACTCTCGATTTATCCAGTTGCTCGCTACGTCTACTGCAAAATAGACGTGATTCAAATGACTCTTATACCGGAAACGGATTTTTTTTCTTTTTCGGATGCCCTCTAAAATAATTTTTTTTTAGATTCACCCTATTTTTATCTTCACGTACTTTGACTCGCTCGCTCGAAAAAAAAACGAAACGGAGCGTCAGAGAGGCAAGATGAGTGCACCTCTTGAAGTTGCGGTCCCTCCTGGTGAATTTGGCGCACTCGCGTTCCTTCGTGGAAATTCTGGCACACTCTCGTACTCGTATTTCCTCGTAGGGTGTTCGGATTGGGCTTAGTCGGTTTCTCTAACGCGAGAAGTAGACGCAGAGGCTCAATTTTCCGTTGACTGCTGCATCGCTTGCGATTTTTTATCATGGTGGAATGGAATAACGATTTGTGCATCATCTTCTGGGAATGAAACCAATGACAAAGATAATAATAAAGTGAATGACCCGTGGGATTGGAGGTGATATAATTAGAAGACATTATAATTGATCAAAATAATAAAAATTTTAATTAATATACGAGGGTTGCTAATTAAGTTTTGAGATAGACTAATATAAACAAATATTTATAGTTTATAGTTTGAATTTTTATTATAAGGAATGTGGATACTATTTAATATTATATAAGTTTGATTTGAATTGAGGCAAAGCTAGTATGTGAATACGCCTATATTTGAACTGGGAGCAAACATGGTAACTCTAATGTGAGTACTCGAGCACATCGGACTGCACGGCAGGAACAAAAAATGCAGGACAACTCCTTTCGTAGCACCACAGCTTTGTGTTTCCCAAAAAGACTTCAAGACGTGGTCATAGAAAATTGAAAAACGAGGAGAAATCAGAAACATTGAGTAAGACCCCGAGTCTGGAACAATGACTGGTCATTAATGCTCTTTCATTAAGCCTAGATGTGCTAAGAAGTGAACTATCACCTAGATTCAAAGTTTTTGAGGCTCGTGGACATAAGCCGTATAGCCTTCAGACAAGTAGCTAGCTCACTTTGCAAATTCGTCGCTACCAGCCTAGTTTTGGATCGTTTTTTAGAGATAATAATGAGAATTTATTCATGGACTTCGAAAAGTATGAGAGAGATAACGTTGAGGGATAAATTGCAAGGAAAGGACCTCATTTTGAGAAAAATAAAAAGTTTTTCCATTAGAACAACGCATTTTTTACATTTCGGTGAACGCAAAGACTAAAATACATTAATGGCATATCGAATAGGTTTACCACCCATCTTATTTATACCAGATCTGTGGGCTAGCGACATTTTCATCAAACCATAGAGGAGCTCTTTGGAAAATATCAAAACATGAGATGTTTTACCTATTCAGACACACATGTTTTATCAACTACGAGAATGGTCCTATAAGTACCTGGCCTGACCTAGAGATGGCGGTAACTGCTTGAAAAATCTATGTTTGAAGACGCCACGTTGTGTTTGTATTTGTTTAGCACCCATTAATAGTGAACACGGAAAAATTGGTCATATTTTTTTTTGAAAGACTTCAACCCAACCAATTTAAAAGCTGAACTAGATTCTACTTTGAATTGAACTGCTCCTTCGTTATCAACAGTAAAATATTGGGTATCAGAGTTTAAACTTTGTCCATACGACCGCGATTACCAACATCGCACTGGTCCAAGAATTGAGGTGAAAACTCCAGAAATGTTAAAGAAAATCCACAAAGCGGTACTGGATGATCGTCGACTGAACGTGCTCGAGCTAACAGACATAGTAGTAGTGAGCAAGTTGAATGCCGCGTTTTCTCACAATGGAACAAAAACGGTGTCGTGAATACGTTTTCATCGAGTGTTTGACAATGTTTCACAAAAATAAATTTTTGTGCCGTTTCATGACCATGGATGAAACATGGGTACATCACTTCACGCCCGAAATTAATAAAATCAATCAAAATAATAGACTGAAGAAGGAGAACCTGTTCCAAAGAAGGCAAAAATCGTTACATCTGAAGGCAAGGTCATGACTTCGGGTTGTTTTTTGGGAAGCATGTGGGATTATTTCCATTTACTATCAACGGAGAGTATTATGCGAACTTATTGCAACGGTTGATCGAAAAAATCAAGCAAAAACGGCCGCATTTGGCTAAGAATGAAGTGATGTTTCATCAAGACAATACACCAGTTCACACACATATGTTAATTGAATTGAATTGCTACCTCATGTACCCTATTCGCCCCCTCAAATTATTTTCTGTTCCCTGACTTGAAAAAATGGCTCGTTGGTCAAAGATTTTCCAACAATGAATGTTGGCAGTTGATGGCTATTTTGAAGATCTTGAAGATTCTCATTATAAAAAGTGTATCGAACTTACTCGTATTGAGCATCGCTGGTAAAAGTATAGGGAGCTATAAGATATCGTTGAAAATTAAATATATTTTTTTCCAAAATTTTTGTGCTTACTTTGTTGAGCCACGTACTTCTGGGACCATCCTCGTATGTTGTTTTAACAATAAATTTTGTAGCTAATGTTATCAATAATTAAAGTGGTGATAGAGTCTAATTTTAAATATATTTCCCAATCCATGAATATTTTGGATTCCGGTCTGACTGTTATCTATTTATTTTACGATTACGAAAATTCTCAGTTGTGAAATAAATTTTTTATATTTGAAAATAAATTTATTCTATAAATAAAGCAAACAGTTCAATTTGATAATCCAATGATAATTGGTACATCACGTGTTGTATAAACTGCTAATAAATGATATGAAAAACAAACAAAAAATGTTATTTTCCTTTTATTAGAATATTCGAAAATATATTTTTTTTATTAGAAATCTTGTTAATGAGGTGTAAATTTTTAAAATTACTTTTCAATAAAAAATGTGACATATAGTGTGTTCGCGTCCAGTATATTGGGTGATTTGATGTTTTGAAAATTATTTTTTTCGAAATCAGTAGTAAACTGAAACATAAATGTTGATAGAAATCGGAAATCAAATCCCTTTGCATAAAAATTTTTAGAAAATAATTTAAAATAATATTCAGCTGTGTAACTAAACGCGGCACCCATAACTTATTCTAATCGCCTCAACTCCAAATATTTTCGAAAGTATTTTTGAATCTCGAATCTTTGAATTTAGAAAAAAATATAATATGCCTTGATACATGAATAACTATCTTTTACGGTCACGCTTAAAATGACTAATTACTGTAATGTTTTTCTTATTTATTTATACGATTTCTATTCGTGAGGTGAGTTAATAACTCTTAAGTTCTTAATTTATTTAAATACCTTACACTACACTTAACTAATTTATATAATTCACTTATTACTACCAATTAACTATATATATTCAAATTCTTCGATTACTTTATATTTCGGTCTGTTCGCTACGACTATTTATTATAAACTGAACTATACTGTGCTGGACAAATTCCTTATATATATATATATATATATATATATATATATATATATATCCCAAAAGAATTCTCAAGACTTCTAGAAAATAAATAAATAGACCTTCCTAGAAATTATTTAAAAGAAACAATGTAAATAAACCGCCTGCTATAATAAAAACAAACATTAAACGGATTCCGGGTATCTCCAACGTACATCAAAGGCGCTGAGTTTTAAAATTACACTACATATAGGCAAGACCGCGGAGACGCGTTCCTAACATTACTGAAGATCGTATTTTTCTCAAATACGCGTTCTTGTAGTGGATTCTTGTGGCCATTTTATAATTTTTTCCTGAAGCTGTAATATAATCCGTTCCTAAGATATTGCCGACGGCCGTTCTTAGTTGCCCACCCGATATGCTATAACACGTGTTCCTGCTGGATTTGTAAATGTAATTCGTCCTCTTCTTCTTTCTCTTTTCCTAAGTCCTTATTTCTTCTACTATTCAGCCTCTTGAGAAGTGGATGTCCAGCTTTCGTGCCATCTTCGTGCCATGTCAAATCTTTACTTGAGTATTGGCGAATCTTAGTGATTTTCAACTATTTCTTCCGTGTTGTCTCTAGAGTTATCATCTGGAATAAGTCTTTCTAAGGTTTTTGTCTCTGATTTAGTAACTATCAGTATTATCAGATTTACAACTTCTCCAAAATAAATTTTAGTGTTGTTTAAGCAGTTAACAGGATTATAACTTATTTAAAACACCTCCTACTATAGATTTTTTGCCACAAATTATCTAGCAGCGGATCCTGTTAACGTATTTCGGTATGCAATCCCAAATCCTCGTATTTGTCTTTTTAGTGATGCATGTGTTGCAAATTGCCTAGATCTAAGAACAAAAATTCTGATAATATTATGAATAGGAAAAACAACGACGATTTTATAATCTAAAATCGTATATCATCGTTAGAGTAATATGTTATTCATAGCTTTCGTTTCGCGGAATTCAAACGAGTTTATTATGTTATTTTCCTACGTCACCAACGAGTTAGGATATCGATCGGCTATGGTGTTACAACACAACAATGAATATATTAAGAGAAAAAAGTATATAAACATTGAATAAACAAGTTTATGATAATTTTACCGATTTAATTGATCATTTATAAACAGTGTAAAGGCGATGGTATTCATACAGAACCGGCTGTAACCATATTTGTGGGAGTAAAAAAAACGACATTATAATATGTGCGAGGGCACTATCATAGATAGTCCAGTCAAATTAACTTGAAAGAATTTGATTTTCGAAGAATGTTACATATTTTTTCTTATTCAGTTCCTCTACGAGGGTTACTACTAGTTTTGAGATAGACAAATGAAATCAAATATTTGAAATATTTTCTATTCAATCAATTCCCACACATTTGTATGCGTTTGAACCAATTGTCGAAGCATTTTTCCATTTCAATTAACGTACCTCCAAAACATGTGATCTGAACTCATCAACGGCTTCTTCAGGTGTAGAAAAACGTTGACCTTGCAATCGCAATTTATTTTTTATCTACTGAAATAAGAAGAAATCATCGGGTGCCAAACAAGAATTGTACGGCGGATGACCCATCCATTGGATGTTTTGACTGTTCAAAAACGTTTTAGTTTGAACTGATGTGTGACAGCTCGCATTGTGGTAGAGGAAAACGATTGATTTTCCTGGTGCTAGTGAATCATTCAGAATTGATTGTTCTATGTTGCTCTAGAGGAACGGTGGAAACGAAGAGAACGGTGCTCTAATCAGTAAAGGACGATTCACGTTAGTGACTATTACTTTTATTTTATAAATTGAATGTTTACCTTTTTTACACGATTCATTTTCTATCACTTACTTATTTGCAATCTCTTCTACCATAGGTGTAGAGGTGATATTCTATTTCATAAAATCTTTTCCTTCCTGTTTACCTCCCGTTCTCTTCTTTTTTCAAGTTTTTTTTTGCTATTTCTTTATTCCATTCTCTCTTATATTTTATGGCAATCGCTTATAGCGCTTGAATATCCTTTTTTGAGGTGGATTACACCTCGTTTTCCATTTTTGTTTTCTTTATCGTTTGTCTTGGCTGCTCTCCAGTTCTCTATATTAAGTGCTCTCACGTCCTCCTCTATTTCGTTTTTCGGCCTGCCTCTTCTCATTGGTCACAATGGGTTCCATTTCGTTATTATTTTGATTATTTTAATTAGTTTTCTTCACATTATATGTCCAGCCCAGTTGAGTCTTCGTGCTTTTATTATCTCACTATATCTTCCTTCACCAACTCTTTATCTATTTCTTAGTTTTTCTGCATTCCACTTTTTTGTACTTTTCTTTGTTTCATAATATCTGCTTAGATCTAGGTTTTTTATTTAGGCCAATTACTAGATAGTGGTCTGTATCTGCTTGTGCTCCTCTGTATGTTTTTGTGTCTGTTGTTTTCCTGCTATTTCCCTTTATGACTAGGATGTGATCTGTTTGTCTTTCGGTATTTCCTCCAGGATCGTTACTTTTTAATTTACTACCACACTTCGTGGGTAATTTTATTTCCACAGTTGTGCGTTTGCGTCTCCAAATAATATTATCTCGTCTCTCTTTGGTATTAACTTTCATTTTTATATTATTTAATAAAAAATTGAGTCGCTTTTTCCATAAAACTGTTATGACAATAAAGCTTATCTCTCTCTCTTCTTTTCTTTTGGTTTGTTTCGGTTTCCCATATCACTTCAACTGTACTGTCCTTCTTTATTATCATTATATGTCCAAATCATCTCAATTGTTTTTGTTCATTTTTTTGTACTGCACTCACTACGTTTAATTTCCGTCTAATTTTTTCGTTCCTTACTTTGTCTTGTCTATTCGCCCCCGCTTTTTCTCAGTATTTTTATTTCACATATTTTTTATCCAATTTGTTGGTTAGCACCCAGGATTCGCAACCATAGATCAGCATTGAATGTAGTACTGAGTCGCAGATTCTCGTTTTTGTACTTTTTGTATATATGTAGTCTGACTGACTGTTCTTGGTCCGCTGCTACGAGTATATGTCCCGCTGTTGGTAATTTTTCGAAGTGTTTCTTCCATCTGTTTAATATTTCGTTTTCTTCAGTTATAATTTTACCATTTGTAATTTTTAGGTTGCTTATTGGATTTTTCTTATCTTTTCTGATTGGTTTTAGTATATGATACAACATTTTTGGATTTTCATCTGCGTTTTTCTCCATCCTTTCTCCGAACTCCTCCCAAGACTTACCCTTAGCCTCTATTTACTGGGTTTTTCACTCTGTTTTATGTATCTTCATGTTTTTTATTATTGCTGAGATATCTCTTCCATAATCTTTTTTCTCTTTTATTTCCATTTTCATTTGTTCATTCCTCCAGTTGTTTTTGTACTTGTTCCACAGAGCCTACCTTTCTATCACTTAATTTTCAAAAAATTTTTGGTTCCCTACGATTCCACCGACAGAGAGAGGTTTTGGCTAAAGGCCACAAACGGTTCCAGTCTAGATCTGGTTGTAAGTGTTATAAATTTTATGCATTACTCTCATTACTCTATCATAACTCTATATATATATATATATATATATATATATATATATATATATATATATAAAACATGAATCTAAATCTAGACTGATCGATTGATCAGATTAATTTGTTCTTCATTAATAAGCGCCGTCTTTTCCTGCAGATCATTCTGATAAATAAAAAGACAGGTACCGCTTATGTCTGGCACCAGATGTTTTTTTATATATTTTCTCATTCTCTCCTTATGCTTCATAAATTGAATTGAAAGGAAAGACGTCTCTGAAGCTGAACGTGATAACGGTATACAACATACATTTCAGTCTCCAATAACACTAAATTTATGTAATCGTTAGATTCGCTTTTTATAACGATGAAAAAAAACGTTTATTACTAGTTAATATATTTGTCGTTTTTATTACTCTGTTGGCCCATAATTATCAGGTTTATAATATGGAAGAATTTTCACCTCATATTTGACTTATCCATGTCAGAAAGAAAACGAATAATTTCCTTCATACTTGTCCTAACTCTCATTATTTTCCAGGCATTCCGAAAGTATAAAAACTCATTAAACTTGCAAACAATTCGCTTTACCCTTACATTTGAAAGGGCGCTTCCCCTTCGTTGGTGTCCTCATATGAACATACATCCCCTTTAAGGAGCTTTGAACCTCCCTGTCCCATTTTCCTGCTCGTTTACAGAAAGTGATTCCCTATTTTCATATTGAATTTACGAGGAAAATAAATCTTTAAAAGGGATATTTAACAATCTGAATGATTAAATATAATAAATATGGTATAGAAGAAAAATAAAAAGTAAATTTCTTTAAAGTTTTTCGTTGTTTTCTTTATATTTTTTCTCATTACGTTTATATTTAATTTGAAAAAACATTTACAAGATTCGATTATAATATATATAAACATGTAATGGTACAGAAAAAATATTTATTATACAGAAATCTACAACTGTCAAATTCATTTTCAACATACATTTGGAGACACTTGTCCTAGCGTGACAAAGGATTAGTATGCCTTCTTCATAGAAGGTTGCCGCTTGTATATTCAACCATCATCGTTAAAGTGTTGATCACTAAAGAAGGATTTTAAGTGGAAGAAGAGACGAAAATCACTGGAATAAGTTTCGGGCTGTTCAAACACGTTGCAGCTAAATTTCTGTAGGAATTCGCAGTGTGAGCACGTTTTGAACGAAATCTTCGACGCTTGTTGTGTATTACACGGCGCAATTTCTTAATGGTCTCGCAGTAAATATGTGCATTGTTTGGTTTCATCAAAATGTCTTTTCTGTACCACTTGAATTTTGGAGGTGTCAATATTTGCTGTGGTTCAACTTTTGTTGGAGACGAAGGATGTCTCCGTTTCATTGAATGCCATTTAGTTTCTTGGGTATCGTAAGTTACCCAAATATGATCACTCGTGAATATCTCAGAGAGAAAATTATCACCATCTCTATTTTAAGGAGTAAAAAACTTAAATGCACTGCCCAACCGTTGTATTTTGTGTTTTTTCGGTACCCACCGCGGGTAGTTTTCGAAATTCCAGTTTCTCATTAACAATTTCATTAATTAGTGATCGTGAGATTTGAAAACTAATTGTAAACTTTCGGTTTTGCTTAAGCTTTTTTTCACTTGCGTGAACTAGTTCATTAGTAACCACCTTGTGGATATACCTCGTAAAATTCGCTATTATATATTTCTAAATCTGTAAGTGACAAACTCACATCCAAAAATTTTGATAATGGCAACTTCACGTTCTAATTTCGACAGTGGCATCTTCTCTTCTTCAGAGACGCGTCCCTGCTTTCGCGAGCCTTTTTTGTCTTCCAAGATCATATGGGGGAAACTATTGTCCCATTCCAAATCTCCTGTTCAAACCTAATAAATTCCCTCCATCACGAAGAGGTGGTGGGGCGAAGAGGAAGGACCTCAATACGGCGTAAATGGCAACCATTGCTTTTGGGATCCATGTGAAGACAAAGCTCAGAAGAATCCCTCAGTTGTGGAGAAAGCAGTTCATATAGGAATAGGACGCACCGAAAAAAAAACCCTGGTCCTCCAGCTTGGGACTTGAGGCATTGGTCCAATTACTCGATACCCGGAAAAACGTAATTTGTGAAACAGCCTGTCCAAAGCTCCAGAGCAAATACTCTTTTTCTAAATTCTAAAGTGGCATCCTGTTTTCATGTGACTTTTCCTTTCTTTCGACAGTGTTTTTATTTACATGATGTCAAACTATTTACATTGTTAAACAAGAGCGTAAACTCGTTAAAGTCGTATACGTATGAAGGTCACAATAATAATTTAAAATGTAGTAATATAAATACATTCGAATGCAAATTCGAAATGCAGAACGGGATTATGGATATGAGAATGTTTTCTTTTATGAGAATTCCAGACGTTTCGACCCAAACATATTGAGTTTAAAAATACTGAAATGGAATATGCAATAACGTGTAATATAAATACAACATAACCTGACTTTTTTGGTAAAATTTCACAACCGATTTATAGCGTACAGTGAGGGTGTGTCGAACAAGTTGATTTCAATAACGAACAGGGTCGTATACAAGATATATTGAAAGAAAATGTAAATAAATTCTGAGAATTTCATTTCGAAATAGCGCAATCTTTATGATCAGTGACAAGGAATGAGAATTTTATTGTATTCATGTTTTATATGCAGTTATAGTCAATTTCTATGTAGAGGGACTAATTTGCAAAATTTTCATAAATGTACATGAGGTGTAAAAATTTTCGGTCTATTATCGGTTTATTTCAACCTTAAGCTGCACAGAAGAATAGAAAAAGGTTTGCACAAGCCAAAAACCCGATGTATTAAAGATTACATATACTTAGCCTAAGATTTTTTTCGAAAAATGGGCACTAAACTCCAAAGTCCTCCCAAACCGCCAAAAATACCCTTGAAATGTCGAAGGTTACCATAAGACCAGGGCCTAAAGCCACTTTTTCTGAAACTTGGCACAATTATAATTTGCAGCAAGCAAAAAGTCTCAATGGAGATGAAACCCCAAAAGCCCCAACTCCGTCAAAACTATCCCTGAAATGTCCGAAGGTACCCTGGGAAGAAGGGTATTGGTTTTGGCGAATTGTGGAATAGTCCCGGCAATTTAAGGCAAGATTGAAGAGACCCGGTCACTTAAAAGAAGGTGTAGAGGTCTAGTCAATTAAGGCAAGACTAAATAGTCTCGGCCATTAAAACAAGGTTGAATATTGCCTGCCATTTAACGCAAAGTGTAAGTCCAGTCAATTGAGGCAAGATTAAACATTCCGGTCCATTTAAAGCAAGGCTAAACAACCCCGGCCACTTGTGGCAAGGTGTATAAGTCCAAGCAATTGTGGTACGATAAAATAGTCCCGGGCACTTAAGGAAAGGTTGAAGAGATCCTGCCACTTGAAACAAGGTGTAGAAGTCTAGTCAATTAAGACAAGACTAAACAGTCATTAAGGCAAATTTAGACAGTCTTGGTCACTTAAGGCAAGGTAAGCCTTTCTCAAGCATTTTTACGTTTTATACGTAATTAAGAAGAATTGAGAGTCAATCTTAATATGTTTTCATTATGCCCACATATAAAGCAGATATTAGGATGATGTTTGCCGAAGTATATTTAGACGAAATGCCAAAGTATCATCTTGAAAAGCTCTTATTTGATTCACTATGTTACTATTAACAGTATTCATTTCAAATAGGACGATTTCCCGTTTCTTAATATGGTACCATTGGACTTTTCAGAAGTAGTTTTTTGGGTTTGGTTGGCTTTTGAGGTTTCTTGACCATTTTAATCAGCTTGCTTTGAACTATCAATGAGCAAAATTTCAGAACAATTGGTCAAAACTAATTCCCTTCCACCCAGGGTACCATCGGACACTTCAGTGGTAGTGTTGACGGGGTAGGGGGTTTTGGGGTTAAGATCCCATGGAGACTTTTAATCAGGATTTAGCGGGTCCTTTTATCTGATTTTGAATAATTTGGTTCTGAGTGATGCTGCTGCTATATTTTCGTACATAATAGAGTCCACATTATCATAATCAAACGGTTGTAAATGGGTTGCGTCCCGCGGTCAAATTTTAATCCGGATTATTGTAAAGGTCGTATATGAATTGCGACCCGAAGACCTTCCAAGAAATGTGTACTTACATAACATAACTTAACCAAATCGAGTTAAAATTGAGAGTTAGGTGTAATTCTTAGTAATGTTCATTTAGTCTGTAGATAAGAAAATGTTCAATCCGGTTACAACTGGTATAGACCTTTTCAGATCCGGTTGACCGCGGGGCGCAAGTAGTGTGCAGCGAATCAAAGATAGCTATTATTCTGCCAGCCATCTTTACTTTCATAAAAAAAAAAGGTTTTAAGCAGGTAATAGCTCGGAAACGTCGAAACTGTCCTACCAACAGAAACCAAGAATAACTTTATCTGCTGAATTTCAAAGGGTCAAGTAATCCCCTAAATCATACCGAGAATAAGGTTAACCGGCACTTTAACAACGCTGAGCTTATTCTAGAACTGGCCCTTAACGATTAATTTTATCTAGAGAATTCCGATAACCTAATTCTAGTAGTAATATCTGAATTTTTAATCAAAATAATCTGCTAATATTTAGATAATTTTTTATTTGGTTGATAGGAAATGTTAGAAATTGGAGATTGTTAAATATTTTTTAATGCACTTTCACCTTGGATTTTATATCAACATGTTTATATACTAATTTAACTATTTTGAATTCTATCAATATCTATTTATAATTATAATATCATACGAGGTATGGCAATTAGACGAAATTATCAATAACAAACAGATGAATTAAGTTTCACACTGAATTTTATCAACGACGTTTAAACTCTCCTTGAAATCATTAACGTTGCTGTGTTAACTTCGAGGAAACACAACGAAATATTTTATTAAATGCAAATAATTGGACACATCATAAAAAAAATTTCTGTAAATAAACATTGCCATATAATAATTTTAGAAGCAAGAGGCATTCTCGAAGAAAAAAACATTTGTCTACTTGAAAACCTTTCTTAGGATCCCAACACAAATAAACCTAGGAATTTCTGAGTAGTGAGACAGATCGACAAGATGCAACAAAGTGCATTCGATTCGGGTAAGCCTCAGAAAACTTTGTGAACAAAGATTATACATAAGAACTGAAAATTGCCTTTGTGCAGGGTAAAAATACATATTGAATCTTTTACTACTAAGAGGTTTTCGAGGTCACTGAACACGAGTATCATAAGAGATTTACTAGGTACCTGATGCCCAGAGTGGCCGATATCTACGTCATTACCTAGAGCCGTAGAAATTCGTTATAAAATTGACGGAAAATATATATCCTGGTGGTATTCGAGATCGTTGAACACGAATATCACAACAGAAAAAGTCTACGGGATACCTGGTACGCGGGGTGGCTGGTTTATAGGTTATCTGACGATGACCTGCGAGGTACCGTTACGAATAATAAAGGTTTTCGAATAGATAAAAAAAATTCAAATAAATTTTCCCCATGCAAAACCAATTGGGGCCATAAATGTGGATGCAGGAAGTATGATTTACACTGCGGTGTCGCATATAAAAAATGTGCAAGCATTAATGTAGTGTTCTGATTTAGTTCGTGTTGTCTAAAGCATTATTTAGAAAGAAACAGTCGGTAGGTTAAAGGAAAAGTTTACGCACAAAAGAAAACGTAGACGATATGAAACAACAGAAAGAACAGTGGTAATATAAATGTAACAAACTAAAATAATGGTTTATCCATACAACAAGAGTACCGGTCAAATTTTTTTACCCACACTACAGTTTGCAATAGTTTCCTAATTGAGTTTTAGACATATCGATGCTTTTATTATTTAGGTGACATTCTCTGTTACGATTTTGACAAAAAATTGTCGTCTATTTGGTTCCATTCGTTGTACAGGATATTCAAAAGATGTGATTTGGGAGTAGGACTGCTTTCTGACTTCCCTGTTCATTTTATCCCGCAACAACTCAATCAGATTATAATCGGGTCACTGTGATGGCCTAATAATTACTTTTAAGTACATTCTTCATATCCAATTCCTTAAATATTCTTTGCACAGCTTTGATGCTTGGTATCGTTTTTATGGTGGAAGATAAATTTTTTGCCGATCAGCCGTTGGCCAGAACGTACTACATTTTCCTTTAATATTTTTTTAGCTTTCTCCTTTCAATTTTTACCAGTTTCCATTCGTCTTTCTTTCAAAACATCCGCAAACCTTCAATGAGCCTTCGCCTTGATTCGTTCTTCCTTTGACCAGCGCACTAACCCAAACACCTCTAGCTTTGATTAATCACTACATAAAATTATTTCTTACTCCTTATGCTTGCTTGTTCTTTAGCCCACTGCCACCCCTTAATTTTATTTTGACGTCTCAATTGAGGATTCTTTCCTGGCAGTGTTTCAAATAGGCCAGCTTCTCTCAACCTCCTTTTTACTGTAGAAGTACCCAAAGGATTCATGGATATGAACTGCTATCTCTGTGCCTGCGGTTCGAGACCGCCCTGACCGTTTACTATCGTGAAAGATCCTGGTGGATGGTTTGGTTACTTTTGCCTAGACTATGAAGACTTGCCGTCACTGCACAATGTTTTCTATTTGTAAAAAAATGGTACAAACCTCGTATTTTATGCCGGTAATAAATTATAGATAGTAATTTGGGGCAACATGTTATATGAATGCATAATACGAACTTAAATTGGACAACATGAAAAAAGATAGTCGAGTTAATTAAATGTTCATTATTTATTTTTTCTACTAGATAGAAGAGAAAGTTATTTTTAATAGTGACATGAAAACACGTTAGGTCAGACATTTTTTGCAAATGTTCACACACATGATTATTAAACAGAAAAAATATTGAAATCTTATAGAAATTTTCACTAGATTTTAGTACAACTTTTTCGACAATCCACCCTCGTATAAGTTAGTATAGACAGTACATTAAGTACATATAATTCTATTTTAATTTTTTTTTTCAGCTACCATTTCCTCGTTGAAATTCAATTCCAATCAGATCGAAGCCAAAAATGTGTGAATCGTTGCGTGCAGTAGGAAGTTTATACCTCGGAATCAGCTCATTTCTTATCAATGAGAGAATAACCCCCTCTTGATAATATGCAATATCAATATAAAACTCCACTTCCTCCATAGTCACCTAGACTGGTTTCCGGAATATTTAGGAGAATCTACGAGGTCTGGCTATTAAATAACAAGACTGCGCGTCTAGAGGGCGCCCTACAGGGGTGGGGTAAAAAACGAGTAGTGCTTTGGGTATCTAGATATCTTGTCTATACAACGTATCAATCTCAAATTTCTCGTTAAATTGAAAAAAAACTCTTACTAAGTGCTATAAATAGTTGCAAGAAGCCTAGGGGGACAATTCTCTATCTCGTACGCGTGTTTTTGAGTGAGGACCTAGAGAGAACCGAAGATGACCAGCGCCGAGGTCGCCCTGTGCGAAGTTGGTGCCAAAAAATCTGACTCCTGACCAAAAGCTCTTGCGTCAACGGATCTGGTCAGATTTCCTTGAAAGGTTAGAAAAAGATTTGTTTTGAATGGGACTCGATTTGGGTCGATGGAAGCGGTAAAGTAAAACCAAAGAAGACTTCCAGCATTGCTTCGATCAATGGAATAAACGTGATGAAAGGTGTGTTGCGAGGGGAGGGGAATATATTGAATATATATATATATATATATATATATATATATATATATATATATATATATATATATATATATATATATATATATATATATTGAAGGGAGTATTCGAATGTAGAATATTTTTTATAAAAAAATCCTTTTTCGTAACCAGTCTCGTTATTTAATAGCCAGACCTCGTATGCATCAGGACTTAAGCGTCTTGAATCAGCTGAAATTTTTTCAGCAACAGATGAACTGTAAACTATCATTGTTATCAGGATCGGGCGTAGCTACAATTTTTCATTTTTTTTCTCAACGTTCTTGAAAAACTTCAACCGTTAATTAAAAATGTTCTAAAGGTGAGCAATTATTAAAACTCTTTATAACTAGTTTCTAACCTTCCAGATGGTACTACATAAATCTATTATAAAGATCGCGGAGCTGGTTGATAAATTATTCCTTCTGTGTGCAACATTCTAACGTCTGTGAATATATCATGTTACGTTAAATACACAACCTCTTCGTCATGATGATTCCAGTCGGTGGTCGTTTATTTTTATCTTTTTGGAAACGAGCCAACATCAACTAAGATGCAAATTTACCCGTTCGTTTGTGACAATCTTTCCCTGTTGCTTAAAAATTTTATCAACGTCAAATGTGACCTCTAGAATATATTTTCATCTTTCTAATTTATCTGCAAATTCTAACAATGAAAATTCAAACAAAAAAATTTTCTATAAACAATAGCGAAATTACCAAGCAATACACCGATTTACGATAAATACGCAGGCTTTGTTCGTCGCCAAGTGAAACTTAAAGGGGAACTATCATTCGAGCACATTTGAGAATCGACTTCGATTCGATAGTATTAAACATCACATCCACACACGCACTTATACACAGAGATCCTATTGTCGCAGCTGTGTCACTCACCCGATCGATGTTGCCAAATCAAGTAAAAAAAAATAAGTCAAGTATTTTAATCAATTTTAATCATATTTCCTGTACAATATTTTTATTAATTGTATACTTATCTTCAATGCTCTGTTGTTCGTGATTAAATTCGCAATCTCGCTATATAATTTTAATTTGAGTTTGAGGCACTTGGATACTTTGTTACTAATTTGATTTAGCCACAATTATTAAAATTTTGAAAATACTTTTGAGGGTCGTCTGGAAAATTTTCGACTTCAACTTGAAGATTTCAGAACTTATTATTAAGGACGATTCGAAAAATTTTAGTCGAATATGACCATATCCAACCGCTGTAGAATTTTCTTTCGACATTCTTTTCAGTGGAACCACTAGTATAAAGAAAAAATACGGTATTTCGTCTAAATTTATATTGGGCTCAGCAGACAGCATCCAACTTCATAAACGTTTTTGACTCACATATCAAGTTTTCGGTCATGACTAACATTTAAAGTCTTGTATACAGTTTCACCAGGCACAGATTTAAATTCTAGTAGTTTGGCTTGCACACCAGATTTCTAATTAAAATAACTATCAACTATAAGAACAAGTTTATTCTCTTTTTCGTTGGAAACACCAGGACAACTCTGTATATCCGGGACTGTCCAGTTCAAAGCGGCACGTAGCAAGTCTCGTGAGCAAAAAAACGACTCTGACTGGTGACACGCCTGCAAGCGCAAGTCACTGGTAAAAAAATGAACACGAAATTGTATTTTTTTAGTACTATCTTAAAGCTATTATCATTAGCTTCGCAATGATATAATATACTTCAGTCCAATAGTATGTTATGATCGGTAACCACCCCTTCTATTTTTATTTACAATTTGGCTAATTAGGGCTAACTGACCCTTATAAAGGATTCACCACTATCAGTTAGTCATCAAACGTTAAAAACAAATAAGAATTCTACCTGGACACACACAAAATGGACACAATAGATGATAAAGCTGCTCAAGCGGTCACCCTAGAATCTGTGCGCTGAACATGAGTAATTCTGCTGTTTCCAGAGTTTACCGCCATTACCAAGAGACTGCTAATTTGCATAAAAGACCCGGTTTCGGAAGAAAAAAGTGGACATCCGAAAGAGATGACCGATTCATTGTCGGCACATCGCTGAGAAATCAGGCCCTCACTGATCTTTAAGTTCAAGTTCAACAAGAACTCAGAGAAACGCAAGTAGTAGCTGTGAGTGGGTCGACACTCATAAAAAGACTTGAGGCATCTAACCTTGAGTGAAAAAGGCCAGCTGGTACCCCAGCCCACCGAGTCGTCACGTTAGACTAGCGAACAATGAGGCTCCTTTATCTTTTTAGACGAAAGCAGAGTTGTAGCGATAAAAGAGAACGAATCTACAGAAGACCTGGAGAAATTTGTATCGCGCAATGCTGCGTATTATATTTTGGACAAGGTTTGGGCGGGCATTTCAATGGAAGCAAAAGCCGAGTTGGTTTTTAATGAAACTGGCGGTCGAGTGGAGAAATCAACGGCGAACCGATACATAGAAGAAATTTTAGGGAATCACGTCGTTTCCTTCATCCTAATACAGGACAATGCTCGTCCTCATACTGCAGATTCCGAACGGAAATATTTACAGGATGCCGAAATTGCCTATAGATTGGCCAACTTAAGAGAGAAGTTCGGGTTAGAAATCGTGCACCAGCCACGAAATTGGACCTTAAAATGGCGCTCATTGAAGAATAGGATAGCAGCGAGAAAAATCGATCAAAGAAACTTATTCGATCCACGATAAAAAGCGATTGGAAACTGTTATTAGGGTCAGGGGAAGGAACATCAAATATTGATAGGTTAATTTCCAATAAGTTATTATTTTTACGAATTTAAGCTTGTATTTTCTTTACTGTTAATTATAAGCCCGTTTCGTTTGATATTTAATTCAAAAAAGTAGCTCAATAACAATATAGGGCACTCATTATAGAGCTAAGATTAATGGAGTCGATTTTTTTGCTATCGAGTGTATTAAAATTTATTTCTTCAGTCATTTCACACGTTACATATACTTTTAGATATTGTATCAATATTTTCGTGCTTCTAAACAAAATAAATATGTGGCAACACAGCCTATACTATAAAGTAGGATAGGATAGGAGTTTTTCATGAGCCCTCTTATATTTAAAGATGGAAAGAATATAGGTAACATGTGTGAGTATAATAAATATACCTGCAGATTAAATCAAAAAAGTAAATAGGGGATCAGCATATGTGCATCTCATAAATAAATAATTCACTTGAATTCAACTTATTTAATCGACTAGTTAACCTACGCTAAAGAAAATAGGTGTGTAGATTATAATTACATAATACATTCACCTGAAAATGTTTAAGGTAATAGACAGCGTGCTCGGCAGAGATGTATGGAGACGCCTGGCATGAGACAAGCGAAGGCTCATATAGACAGACCCCGTTCGGCTCTCACCAAACAACTGCTCCAGCTAAATAGGCGTTAAATCAAACTACTGATCGGACTTCTAACAGGACACTGCCATTTAAGACGTCACCTTCACAACTAAGGCATCACGGATAATCCGCTGGTGTATGGAGGAGAACGAAACTGCAGACCACGTCATCTGTGAATGACCTGCACTCACACGGGCGCGTTTTAAACACCTGGACAAACCCCACAACCTGCAAAACGACATCAAAGGGTTCAAGCCAAACGCCTGATCGGTGTCTCAAAGGACATCGGACTTTGGTGACGGCAAGTGGGGCACGACGGGCCTATCTGAAGGAATATGTGCTCAACGGCTCCACGGCCGCCCACACATACATACTATGAACTATGAAGATAATAAGCAGTGAATTTTTTTGATAATAAAAACTGGTTAGTGTATTTTTTAGTTTTATTATAATGAAACTTTTATTATAACCTAATCCAGCTACAAAGAAACTGTGTTGTCTTATTAGCACTCGCAGGCAATTTCACGACATATTAGCATGTTGCTGAATATTCTTTTAATAGTAGTTGTTAGGTTGTGTATTCTTTCATTTTATTTTATAGCTATTATACTATATAACCGTATAGGTATACAAAAAACCTCTTGTTAAACTTCAAGGTGACTTTTTCATTGATATTTTCACCTCCATTTCATTTTACGAAACAAAACTATTTATTACTATGATTACATAACGAATGATAATGTCATTGAATGCAGTTAGTGTAGCGTTTAAAAATGATAATCAACTTTCTATTACCAATATAATAAAATACTGTTAGTGCGTCAGTACACTGTTGAAAATTGTTTGTGGTTTTTGGTTGTGTTCCGAAAAAGTGAACCCCAGTTTTGCATACTGAAACTCTGAACAATATGGCAAATAGCAACCGCAGCCTGGAACTCCGGACCAGAATGCTTCGCTGTTATATCTTTCCTGTTCTTCTGTACGGATGCGAAAGTTGAACCATGGATGCGGCCACAGATAAGAAAATTGATGCGTCCGAAATGTACGTTTACAGGCGAATGCTGCGGATATCTTGGACGGATCATAAGACAAACATGGAGGTCTTACAGCAAATGGGTAAACACAAAGAACTTCTAACGACAATCAAAGAGCGAAAGTTGCAGTAGACAAAATTCGTGGCTGAAAGACTTGCGCAGTTGGCACGGACAGACGTCTATAAAATATTCATTTTAGAGAAAAAAGTTTCAAACAAAGATAAAAGCTCATAAAAAGTTCAATAAAAAATTTTATAAATTTATTCTTTTGGCTGTTTTTTTCCAAATGAAATTATCAAGTTGAATGTAAGTTGATTTTTTTGCTGTTATGACTCTAAATATCCAAGAGGTAGATAATGAAGGCCAATTCTTTACTAAACCAAACTTAAAAATCCATTTTTCGCCAAATTTGATCTTTTAAATCAAATTTTCGACCAAATTTTACTGTGAAAATCCAATTCCCTACCAAAAAACTAATTTTTAATCAAATTTAATTTTATAAATCCCATTTTCAATCAATTTTTGTCCATAATGAGCCCAGTAAAGTCAACTTTAGTGTATTTTCATCAGAAAAATTCCAATTTCCACCAAATTGAATTGAAGACAAAACATTTTGACACAGTTTTTTTATGAAAAGGCGGTAAAAATCGTTCAAGGAACAATCTTCTTTAATAAAGAAAAAGCTTCAACGAAATCGAGGGGTTTATCTTTTCGAAACTTTATCCCTTTTCATATAAAGACGTCGGAATATTGTTCAAATATTTACAAGAAGGTAATGGAAATGGATCCTTTTTTTATACGAAAAGAGATTATGAGTATCGTTTTTGTCACAATTCCTCTATATAGGGAAGTTTGAACATTTAATTTGGTTTCAGTGGTTCGGTATATTTAAGTTGACTACTACTCAAATTTACTTAAGGTAATTGCAACAACTATTCGAATATTTTCATTTAATATAAATTCATATTTTGACCGTAGCTTTTAACAGTGTAGCCACATGGGAACGGCAACGGCGGCGTCTATTTGAAAGTTCCATAAACAGACAGAGGCACGCAGGCGATGCCCCGCTCGGTTCGCTCTTTATGTATGCATGCAGGCAGCTTGCGTGTTGGCGTTTTCATTGCTCTCCTCTCTTCTTACCCCCGCCCTCGAATACATCAATTATTATATCGGATGCATTTTGAATAGCTAACGGTATATAAGTGCCTCTCTCTTTTTTCCCTATCTCCTTCTAATAAGTCCCACAAACTTGCAGAGACGGCGTAAGGGATAAACCTTAAAATTAATATATGTTCAACAAGTATAGATGTCTAAATTTGACATCAAAACAAAATATAAAAAATATAGAAACATCAACATTAGCAGTAATGCGCAGAAGGTGCCAAAATACAACGTAGACATCGCACCAGAAGAAATCACATATACCACCAAGGCTTAATAGTAATTTTAGCTCGAGCACCGAATGAATACCTCGTGGAGAAAACCTGAAAACGATTCACGATCAGAGCCATCTTTATTCCCATCAGCAAATGTACCATGAGTTGAACCAGAAGAAGATACCAGATAACATGCAATACATCTTCACCAGAAAGCCATGGATTGGTGACAACGACGAAAGCGCTCAAGCAGAAGATATCAAAAGACAGCGTGGATAATGCGCCACAAAAGGTCTAATATCGGAGAGTTAATCTAGACCAAGGACGTGACTATCTAGTTGACAAACTCGCCAGAAAGGCGAGTGGATGATTGATATGATTCATCTGAAAAACTATGGAATCCAGGATAGATACCATGAATCAGAAGAAGATACAAAAAAGTTGCGCTACATCGGCAAAATAAGCTACAAAGAGTTGAGGATTTACTCCAACATCCTTATGAGAAATTGAAGAATTATACTAGTAAGGCAAAAACAGTTAGACCACTAGTAGTAGAAACACTCGGAAAAAATTTTATCGGGTTTGCTCGTCGATTTTGCATTGACAACTGAGTCGTTTCGCGAGCAGCCCTATTCTGCTCATAGCAATATTTCGAATCCTAGTTGCATTACGGCTATGTCGGAAAATATATTATCGTCTTGGTGTTGGAATTGTTATTGATGATATCGGCACAATGAGCTACTAGAAACTGGAAACAAACGCATCAAGTGGCCAACTTCTAAATGTCAAAATTTCAATCATTCTTAATTATAGATAACATTACGTTAAGCTGTCAATTGCTATCTCAATTTTCTGCCCCTGCACACTATCTCCTTGTGGGTTTTCCTTTATTTCGTGTTCCTGCCATCTTCATATCGCTTTGCGATTCTTGACTCTTCGACATTTTTTGTAGGTGACCTAATCAAACAAGTCTCCTGGATTTCATAATTTTGTTAATTTCTTGTTTATTACAGAGGTTCCTTATTTCCTGGTTTGTTCTTCTTTTCCATATGTCTTTCTCCTTTTTCCCTCTTCCATATAATTATCTAACTTGTTCTTCGTTTTATTCAGTATCCACGTTTCGCTTGCATAATGTACTGTCGGTCTGATAACTGATATAGATGTAGCTTGGTGTTTTAGGAAATGTTTGGAATCAGTATCTTGTTCATTGTCTTTGCCTGTTTGCTTCCTCGAGTTAACTTTGCTTCGATATTTCCTCCTTCATCTCCACTGTCCTTGATATGTGTTCCATGATTGATGTACCTGTTGACTTGCTCTAATTCAATTATCTTTTCATTTTCATAACTTCACGTTTACCCTTAGATTAGCTATTTCTGCCATTTCTATAAAAACATCATCTACATATGCTAGCAAATGTGTTTTTTGTTGATTTTAGTATTGTTTATTCCGCTTCTTCGTACTATCGATCCCAGTATTACGTTAAACAACGTAGTAGATAGAGGATATTCCTGTTTTAGTTCTATATTTGTGTTGAAGCTATCTGATGATTTCGTTTTGTTGTTGCGTTTTGATATACCACAATTAATGTCACCACGTCCTACGGTAACGATATAAAAAGTATCGTATTTCCTTCTCCTGGTTCTAAAGTACCTCCCCACCAATTTTCACCCAAATCGGTTCGGAAGATCTGCAAAATTGAAGGACTTTTATAACAACTTCCATTTCCAACCCCTAGTTAACTTCATCTAAGGTGAAAAATAACAAATTACTTTATTAGAAGCAGGTTTAGTTCTAAAAGGAACCCACTGTTCAAATTTTATTATTGTAGCTTCAATACTTTCGTCTATAGGATGATGAATCAATCGAAACACACTCTTTTATATTTTTAAATTCTTGCAAAAATTTCCATTTTAGAGTTAAAAGAAAAATACTTTGTGTATTCAAATTAGAAAGAACCATATTTTCCTACGGAAACAGCTGCTAAGAGATCGTAATACAGAAAAAAAGCGCGAAAGGTCACCCCCAGGCCCCAGTGGTATCGGCAGGTGATACATTCCGGTTCACAAAGGAAACGGGAGCGCCACGTACGAGCAGGTATAACTAAATATTCTGAGTGTCTATTTAGTATACAGGATGGGCTGTCGTTATAAATACCCATTGCATACATGCGATATTTAAAGATTTGAAATAAACAGTCTCCAAGCTCTGCATAGGAAAGAATTCCTATATCAGGGCCATCCTAAACAAATCCAATAATCCTCTTCCAATTATTGTACATTTTCTGCTTAAAAATATGAATTTAGATAGTGAAGATGAATTATTATTGAACTTGCCAGAAATTAGACAGGTTACGTATGTTATACTTTATCTAATTCAACTTGAAGGACCACAAAGAGGTCAGGTGGCAATCGATAAAAAAAAAGCTTCAATTTAATCCGTTTTTGGTAAAAACGTCTCTTGAATTACCTCCATTTTGTAATTGCGAGCAACTGAAGAAATCGAGATGACTAGTATTTGTGCCGAAAACAGAGCTATGGGAAAAAGAAAAAGAAAGGGAATAAGAAGAATAAGACATAAAATAAACAATATAAAAGTACACACGGAAGACATATCTGACATATGAAAGGAATTTGTTGAAGAAAAATTCAGCCACTGAGACAGAAACATGACAAGAGAAGAAGAATTAGAGGATGAAGGGGAATTATATGACGATAGAAAGACAAAACAGGAAATCACGCAAGAGTAAGTGGAAGAAGCGACAGGGAAAATAAAAATAGGAAGAAAAGTGTATGGATGTGACAACTTAGAAGCAGAAATTATAAAATATTTAGAACAAACAGGAAGGGGATGGATATTAAAGTTTTTAAATTTGGTATCGCACAAAAATAAAATAGAGAGAAACTGGAAAGAAAATAAATCATTAATACATGATAAGCAAGGAAATTTAAGAAGAAATGGAGGAGAAGCAAAGGGGGAAACAGACTATATAGATAGATAACATATACATATTAAGGAGCTTAATAGAAAGGGAAATAGAATAAGGAGAATGATTTATATTACATTCATCGATTTGAAATTTGTTTTCGACTCACTGATAGAAAAATGGTATGAGAAAAATAGGAATCCTTTAAAAAATAACAGAGATGACAAGAGGAATATATGAAAACGTAAGAGGGAAAGTACAATAGATGGAAGAAGATCGATTGAGCTTAGGATGGAGATGGGGATAAAACATGGAGTCTTAGTCTTCTTTTATTTATACTTGTCCTGGATAGGATGATAAAAAAATAGAAAAAAAAATTAAAAATGGGGGATAATAATTAGAGAAAACTAGAACTGGTAAGAAGAGACTGATTTGGTTATGTAGACGATATAGTAATAGTAGCAGATATATTTAAGGAAAAAATTTAAAAAAGAGAACACGTGGAAGATTTAATAAGGAAAGAACTTTAGAACACCTGGGACTCTTTTGCGCAGAAGACAGAAAATAGATATAGAGACAGCGTATAGAGTAAGAAAGCCCAATCAAATATACTACAGAGTAGAATAGCAACAGAGATAAAACCACTAAGAATAAACCGGGAAAACGTGGATGGATAAGATAAGAAATGAGGAAGAAAAACTCAATCAGGAACCAATAGGAATCAATTGATACCATTAGTAGAAGAAGTTGACATTTACATATACGAGAATAGAGACAAAGATAAGGAAGGAAATTTATGAAGAAATGAAGGAGAAGCAAAGTACATATAGCAAAAGGAAATAAACTATAGATAACGTATACATATTAAGGAGCTTAATAGATTGGGAAATAGATCAAAAGAAGAATTATAGATTACATTAATCGATTTGAAAGATTCATTCGACTCAATTGGAATCAAAATAGGTAAAAGCTGTTCGAACTGCTAAGGACACATAAAGAAAAAAACACCATAAAGCCTTATAATAAAAATGACATAAGCAAAAATTCGACGGCCGTTTCTTTTTCAACCTCCGATAGGATATAAATAAAAGACAAGTTCATATAAAACAATAATTCTATTACGAAAAGATTGGTACACTTTTCGACATAATCACCGAAGAAATTGAGACATATCTGTGGACAAGTTTTTCAATACCCTCTTGAATAGCGTACAAAACAGACGTTGAAACTTCTGGAAATTTCGTAGACAAAGCAGTAATGGTTTATCTGCGGTTTTCTTTCACCATTCTGTCAACTCATGAACCAGGTCATATGAAACCACAGATTTGCGTTCTTGGCCCCCTTCAACCAGCACATCAGTACGACACCATTAATACACAACACCATCACTCATGAAGTTTTCTCCATACACACGATTTATTCTTCCATTGATCTCTACAGCACTATGGCCTTCAATTATGGCGGATATGTTTACGTCGCTGTAGCACAACGCCGACTGACGCCTTACTGTGTAGTGCGAGAACTTCGTAGTTACCAACAGCGCATGTCCGCTTTCTTCTGGTTGCATAACGTCCGCACGGAGCGATCGGAGGTTGAAAAAAACGGCACTCGTATATAAGAGAAGAAGGGAAGGAAGACCCAGGAAATCTTAGCTACAATAAGTAGCAAAAGAAGGAGGTAGGAACGGAAACATAATACAGTAAATGAATGAAGTAGCAAATGACTGAAATATACATAATCATTTATGAAATAACATACTATTACTATTTGATAATATTGTATTCTTAAGAAGACAGTGGTTTCAACCATGTCATAAATATCGTTTTCTTTCAACTTTCACTTTACTATAAATTATAAAATCCGTACATCTGTGAATCATCTTTTCCTATCAGACGGAGAGAGTCAAGTGTTTTTGTACATACACCGGTTTACAGAAAGCGTCAGCGTCAAATCGTGTAGATCTCTACATAAATAAACCCATTTGATAAAATAATGAAAGAAACTTTTTGTACTTCTACACTTCGTGTTAATCTCTGCAGGTAGAAAAGTACATCAGTGTGGTGCGTGAAGTTATTTTTTTCTGTTTAGAAACGTCCCTTGCTTTACAATTATTAAATGTAATTATTATGTATATTATCATGATTCCCATACTTTTGATATTACAAGGTTTGCACTAAAAGTATAAAAGTAAACTTTATATTTCTGCAGTTGTCTTATTTACTAGATGCCTCACAGATACCCGATTATTACAGTCTTCTCACAGTTCCTATACTTGGATTTATATTCAAAAACACCACAAGATTTGGTATCTTGTAATTGGTCCTAGAAAACCTCTTATTATTGTAAAGCAACAGATATCGTCTTCAGAGACTGAAGATAAATCTAAAGTTGGTTATCGAAACGTGTTCTCTGACAGTGTGATTGTATTGATGTAGTTGTAGTGTAAACAGTGGGTGGTTCAAACAATTTTTTTTCATTTCTTACCGTCTCAAATATTTCTATTTTAAATAAAAAACATCCTCACCAAAGATGAGCCCTGTAGCTCAACTCTAAGGAGTCCCTATTTTTATTTTAGTTTCCAATTTGATTAAAATAAGAAAATTTTCTTTTGTACTAAAATTGAATTTACACATAGTTCATGCAATTGTCTACAAAACCCATTATATACTGTTAAAATTGAGTCTTCGAACTTATGAAACCAAAAATGGTTTTCAGTACGTAGTATAGATGGCAGCACAATTTTTAGTGTATATACTATATATTTAAGAAAAATATTAATTATTAATTAGATTTATTATCCAATGGCAACGGTTTTTTGGTACAAATCGGCTGTAACTAGTCTTCATTACGTAATGTAGAGTTCTTCATAAGTTCGCAGACTCAACTTTAAGAATATAAAATGGTTTTTTGTAGTGTATGTTTTGTGCAAATTCAATTTTAGTTAATCAAATGGTAAACTTTGTTTGAAGTCTCCTAGTGTGTACAGTATGAATTTCAACAATGGTTCCAAAAATTTCCACTTATTTGCAACGTACTCCTCAAGAGACACATATGAAACTGACGAAATCTGTCATAAAAATGCCATTTTCATTACACTATCAGTACTATTCATAACAGACATAAAAGAATCCTATTCAATTTCCTATAGAACCACATGGTGCCATATCTATATGATGTTTGTTGTTGGTAAATTACAACAGTACAGTGTTGTCAGATTCTCCGTTTTTCTTTTTAATAAATACAATGCACTTATCATATTGTTTAAATTCTTGTTGCATAAAATTAACTTCTACGAAATATATTTTATTAAATCTCAATATTACGATCCATAAAATAACGTTCCCAACGTATATTCACAATGAAAAAAAATTTCATTGGCATTGAAGAATATATGTCTGTAAAGCTTAGACTTTCCTCTCTATTTTTCGACATAATCGCATTTTTGCGTGCGATGTACCATCTTCTTTATGCTTGAGTCGTATAAGTTTTCCGCCGCGCCGCGCAGATAGCTTAAAACCTCTTCGCCGGTCCCTTCCAGCACATGGTAATCACAGGAGGCCAAGCGTGGCTTGTAAGAGGGTTGTGGGCTGGTATTCCATCCAAATCTACACGTCTTTGCATTCTCTGCACCAGTTGCGCACATGTTGAACACTCATACACTTTTTCCCTTGCACCTCACACGGTTGGAAATGAATGGAACGTTTTTTGCGCATAAAAAACGAATCACAGATCGTAATTCTCACCTGGCGTGAGGATCAAATGGAAGCCCAATCTTTCACGACTACCAAGACAAGAATGAACGTTGTGGACAGCTCGTCGGAGCGTGAACTGGAAGACAGCTACACGCTAGTCCCACCAAATCCCACTTAATACCAGTGTTCCTAGTGTCCGTAGCTTTTTGTGTGAAATTATTATTTTTTCCAATTCCGGTCCTTAAAAACCTATAAAACCAGCTTGACATTTTTGAAGAATTCTCAAGTCATTCATCACTATAGCTCGAGTATCTTAAACGAATACCGAATACTATTTTTAATTTTATTTTTAAAACGAAACAGGCGCTATTTATCGTACACTTCCATCTACCACCATCATTCGCTAAAGCGGTTTATAAATTACAACCATACGTGTAGGCTGTCGGCCGACACCGTACATACCATGATTCATCGACCGTCTCCCATAACCTCTAATCCTATTCATGTGGAGCCATGCCCCGTTCACCAACGCAAAATGGGTACAGCTTAGCGCTTTACACGATTCGAAATTGCGGCGATAAATCACGAAAGAATTGAATAAATGCTACGTATCGTTTATATCGGTTATACGGACGTCTTACAATGTTCGTTAAATGAACTACAAATCATCCTCTAATTATCCAATAAATGACACTATCCTCACCGGCGCCTCTAATCTCAATAACAGTTTGAGATTTAAACGTTTACGTTTCAATGAATACCAACATAATAAAAATTTTATGAAATATATTCCACAGAATAATTCAATTGTTGAATATGATACGCCAATTCGGTCTAAAAGTAAAACGTACACAAAAAATGGAAATAGCAGATCAGAACACAACGGCCTAGCAGCCGTAATGGATTCGCTTAAAATTCCGTGCACGAAACCGGCAGACAGAGAACGACATATGAGATGGTGGTAGGGGAGGTTTATGTTTATAGTTTAGGAAACTTTCGCGTGCAATTTGGTTCATAAAATAAAGTTAAAAACTGTCGTAATTTCAGCATAGCTACGAGACTTTAGTGATAATAACCTATCTAGACAAGTTTTTTCTCACCAGAAATACTTATGTATGTTATAAATTAGTCGAAAGTTTATGTATATGAAACCTTTAATTTAATATTCTTTTATTTTCAAGAAGAACCTGGAAGATCTCCTTATCATTGTGATCTGATCATTATCATGATCAATGAACAATTTTGTTCTATTCTAAATTACAAAAAGTGTCTGTAAACTGAGAGTTTTACTCAGTAGAAACTCTTTCAATTATTATACTTATTATTGTCTACACCAGGGAAGGGGAAACTACGGCCCGCGGGCCATCTCCGGCCCGCAAAGTGTTGAAATCTGTCCCGCGACCAGCAAACAAAAGTTAAGTACAATTTTCTTTTTATCAAAAATTACATTCTCGTGAATTGGCAGTAAAGGCAGTACACGTATAAGTCCTTATCTAGGACACAATACCCAAATATAGTTTACCACGCCCAAAAAATAATGGCTATGTTTGGTACAAGCTGTGCGAATAAATAAACAAATAAAAATTGTCTTCGTAATAGGCTTTCGGATGACCTCCTTTTTTCATTGTTAAAAATTACAGCATCACAAATTTTTCGGCTTATGATGAAGTCATGCAGAAACAAAAACAGTTCCACATGTCACATGTTCCCACAAAGACCAGACCCACAATTAGTATTTCAGAAAAATTATGGCAATATTTTTATTTTAGTAAATAATGTAATGCCTCAACTTGGCCCGCCATATATTTCGTTAGCAAAAATTGGCACGCGAAGAAAAAAGTTTCCCCATCCCTGGTCTACACTAACACTAATATTTGACACTTTGCTCTGCTTTTACACTAAGCACTTAGATAACTAATTCAAAAGGCTTCGTCATTTTCAGTTTTCTCTCTAGGTTCGTGTTGCCTCGATGTTCGCATTTTTAAAGAGTGACTCTACGAATTTAGTAGATACCTGCCTTACTGTGTCTATCTCCAGGACCCGATGAAGATCACTATTTCGCAAGTACTAATATACTTTATATTAAGTGGTTTTACCAACGTGGTATTAGTTTTTTGACATTTGTAGTCCTGAAATGTTCTTGGTTTTTGTGAAGAGGCTTGGTTGATCTTGTCAACCTACACCCTCGACAGGTAATGCAGCTACGTGAATTATTTCACAGAAAATCAGGAACCTCAGCTCTACATTGGTTTACCTCCAAGGCGGATATCTAACTTTCCTCGCCAGAATTTGACTTCACGTCAATAATAGACTCCAACAAACAGGAACAATGGTTGCAGAAGACATTAAACGGTAAAACTTATTACGACCTCAACAAGCCGCATGTTGACAAAGAAGCTGACATGTCTTACTAGCGGTACCGAAGGCTTCATGATGGCTATTCAGGATCAAGTTATTAACACTAATAACTACAAGAAAAATGTTACAAAGCATCCAAACACTCAGTCCGACAAATACAGTATAAAATCTGTTTGTACTGTGGTAACTAATACTGACTATCTGCATCGGCACAATTCAGTGTAGATACAAAATCTTCCACCAAAAACTAGCCAACAAGTTCGGTATTCCCAATACTTATACACCATATTACAGTTACCAGTCGAAGAGGGTATTCGAAAATGACAATTTTAGACTCTCCCAAGGTAGGTCCATCATCACCTGACATTGTGGTGGTTGATAAAAGAGTCGTTCCAGTTGTAATGTCAGCACAGCGTCGTGCCTAAGACCTTACTCAAAAGAAACTGTGATTACCAAAAACACCTTTGCCGACATCTAGATGATTATGATATCGATACTTGTTACACAGTTTATTATGTAAAATGAGCCTAATTCTTTCGGAACTTTGTATCCGGAGTATGTATATGTTACCAGCTTTATACAGAGTAATGCTTAAATATTTCGCATGATAATAATAATGGTTTCACACCTTTAGTGGAGCTGCGCCGCAAAAATTATCTCTATCGTGTTGGATTGGATCAGTCCTCATAATTCATCTCTACACCTTCTCATTCATTTCTCACCACAATTTCCTGAGTTTACCTGTCGATATCTAACACCTATTCCACCTCTTTCAATTATTTTGTCATAGACCTGCCATGTCTTTTTCTACCAACCAACCACTTAACTCGCTGAGCTCTGATTTTTTTTACATCTTCTCCGCTCAGTTCGTCAGTTATATCTCGGTTCGTTCTTATCCTAGATTCCCATTCACTATTTTTTACTGATCTACTGATTTTTTTCATAATTTTTCTGTTAGCCCTTTTTTTCATCATTACTTGTTAGTGTCCTCATCTCAGCAGAGTATATCATTACTGATCTAATCACAGTTTTTTTTGTGAGTAGTTTACTTCTCAATAATTTTCTGTTAGCAAGAAAGGCTCTATGTATATTAATTAATTTTCTCTCAATCTCAGTACTCCTGTCTCCTGTATAAAATAACGCTGAGATACTTAACCTTTTTTACATCCATAAATTCATACTCCTCACCTGGACATTATTATCTGTTCTAATTAGGGTTGCCAGGTCCCAAATTCTAATAGCCGGACAGACCAGCCAGTTTGGCTGGACATTCGGGTAGAAAGGTCGGACATCCTGCATTATTGAGGATTTTGTCTCAGTATTCATGCGGTGCGATAAAAAAATTGTATGTAAAATCAAGCTTTTTTTATTATTATCATAAATCTAAATTCTAGGCAAATAATGAATAAAATCGAATACCAAATCAGTCTTAAGTAGGTACTTTATTATTAATCATTCAAATAGTTATCAATCAAAATTAAATTCTAGATACTTGAGCATTTATCAACATATTTAAATTTTTCTTAAATACTGTTAGATTTCACTTATTTATTTGCACACTTTCTATTCGTAGGGTGAATAAATAGACACTGACTCTTACGTTCTCAATTTATTTAAATACTATACACTACGCTGAACTAATTTATATAATTCACTTATCACTATCAGTTGACTGATTTATTTAAATTCTTCGACTACTTTGTATTACAGGTTCACTATTTATTTCACTATTATTATAAACTAACTAAACTAGGCTACAGAAACTTAATATATATATATATATATATATATATATATATATATATATATATATATATATATATATATATTGTTATGGTATGTTAATGTGTAATGTTTATTTTTATAATTTTTTTTTTAATAAAATCAGATTTTAATTTGGGCGCCATTAATAATTATTTGAATTTCTTTATTCTATTATGTTATTATTATTTTTTTTATTCTCAGGGTATTATATTGTGAGGTCAAATTAAAAAATTTATTTTGGATATATTATATAATATATTTATACCATAACAATATATATATATATATATATAAATATATATATATATATATAAATAAACCTTCATAGAAACAATGTAACTAAACCGCTTGCTATGAAAACTGATATAAAAAAATGATCAAACGAATTCCGGTAATTTATAATACATCCAAGCAGGACCGTAACAATACTAATGAAAGGAACAAATATTTTTTCTAGCTGAATAAAATTAATCAAAACTTCTTTTCTTCAACTTAAAAAATATATAACTTACAAAACATATAACGGTTTTATCCGTATCTATTGCGTCTTCAAATAAAAATAAAAATAGTTTAGATATTTATAGAATACGAAATACTACAAATTTCTTCGAATAAAAATTTTTTAGAAGAGAAATGTAGGTTAGTTATTTTGGCATATTAAAAATCTACATCACTACTTTAACACGGAAGCGTACGTAACAAGGTACTAGAATTTATATTATATCATAAATAATATTTACAGAACACCTATTTGAATAAATATACACTTAATAACATTATTAGGTACTCTAATTAAAAAATAACTTGGTTCAAACCATTTTGGATTAACACAATTACGATAATTAAATATAATGAAAATATTATTTTTCCAGTAAATCAATCAATGGATTTAATTACCATTCGCTTTCTTTAAATTATGTTAAAATAGTGAAGGTCATTTAGAGGTTAATGTTTGATGTTATCGTCACTGTTAGAGTCCAAACAACATTTCATGCACTTCTTCTAACCTACAACAAAAGCGGCCAAATTCGACACACACACACACACACACACACGACATTATTACAGATAAGAGCGTTATTTGCATGCAAAGAACGTTTTTCTCTGTTACGCCATAACATAAAATGGAACCAGTGTTGCCGATTCACTTTAGCGGGTGACATTCGGAAAAATTATATTTTACATGTGTTTCAACATGGATAAAATGTAATAAATTATAGTTAAAAAACATGCTTTTAGTAAATATCATACTAAAAAGTAAAAAATAATTCTTGGCATAAGAATTTTACATCAGTGATATGTAGGACTTCTCTTTCCTTTATTTTCCATTTCTCCATTTACCTCACTCGCTCAAAATGGTGATATCGAAATCTAGGACTTGATGTAACTTGCTCGATTATCCATCCCTCAGTTAGACGGATTCGCGATTATCCGGACTATCAATTGCGACCAATTAAATAATTAAGTAATTAATGTTGAGCCAAGTTACAAAATATAAGATATCAAAGAATGGATCACTTGTGACAGTAATGATCAAGGCTTTCAGATTATGTCGCATGACGAAATCGGAAATCGTAGAAAAAATATTGCAGATAACTGAACAGCAGGAAATGCAAGCAGATGAAACAGAAGAAAATCTAGACGTGAAAAATGATGCAGGACCATCTCATGATGAAGAACTTTAGGCTCTGGAAACAGCTCTCAAATGGTTTTAAAAACAAATAGATAGTGATACTGTGAATTTACTACAGCTGAAAAGAATTCTTGAAATAGCAGAAATGAAGAAAAAAAGTAGCTTATGTCAAATGCCAATTACCAAATATTGTAAACCAAATTTAACCTTTTTTTTTTCACAAAACCCGCTTTTCTTCATGCATTCGATTATCCGAAAATTGTAATACTAACACTAATTTTTTCTTCGTTAATTTTATTCTTACGCAAACACTGAGAAACATTTTTAGGTCAATTCAAACATAAAAAGAGGGATCAAATTACAAAAATTCCAAAATATTCAAATTTTGGTGGAAATCTTACGGTTTTCTTAAAAAATAAAGATCGATCCCACATGTGTTAAGAAAAAGTAGAAATTTTATTTTTTAGAATTTTTATCTAAAACAGTAAGTTTTATCAGAAAAATACTTCAGAACAAAGATATACACCTTAAAATTTTTTATCTTTACAAAAATGGTGGGTATAATTTTCTCTTTGATATATCACGATTGTAAGAATCACATTCTACATAATAGTCCGGTCAAATTAGACCAAAAACTAAGAGTGAAGCTACATAAATTCCTATCAAGCTGAAAATCAGTAAAATTGTTTAAAATACAATTGAAAATGAAATTTGAATGTTTCCCATCATTTCCGTGTATGGAAAAAAATTTATTCAAGGCCAAAGGTCAAAAAAATGAGTTTTTCGAAATTTTGAGCAAAATGGTAAGTTTTATCATAAAAATACCTTAGCTGAAAATTGTAGATCTTAAAATTATCTACAAAAAACGTGTTAACACCTTTTTTCCTACGAGCCACCGTTTCTGAGATATAACGATTCAAACAGTTATAATGTTTCAGATTAACTGTCGTATTATAACTAAGTAAATTAGTAGTTACTTAGTTATACTAGTAACTAGTATAACTAAGATTATTAACATTAAATTTGGTTATTTATTTCTTTTGATATTTCAATCTGTTTCATACTCTTCATAGTCAACTTCAATGTCTTTTTCTCCTTCTTGCTGGATGTTAATGAATTGTTCAAATGAAAATTAATAGTTGTTTCTCCATCAAAATCACAGAATCTTCCACTGCTCGATTCAAAGGAACATTTGGGCCTTACCTATTTGTACACGCTGGAGAACACTGTAAGTCTACTTTTTTACAGCCGCATTTCGCACTACAATCTTAAACTATTTGCTGATAACATCTAGACTGACAAAATTTTATAGAAAAGAAAAAAGCTGACAGCAACCATCAACAAACCAGACAGGTTTGGACTTGTTCACGAGCCTATGACCGTACAGTACTAAAATCCCAGAACCCAATGCATTTATAAGCATTTTAATTATTTTAGTAATTATTAGAAATTATCTGGGACACTATACCCCTATACTATCGAGTGTTAATATGTACAAATATGTTGTTGGTTACATCTCGATTTTGTAAGTGTGAAACTGCGAGCTTACGTTGTTCGCCCATCTTTTTTACTATCATGCAAAGGATACAAACAGAAATTTATAAATCCTGCGGGATTTTATTACGATAATCAAATATTTTGACCGAATTATTCCATGGTAGTCAGTCTTTAACAAATGTTCAAAGTTCAAGTTAAATCTGATCGTTCAGAGTAGGACGAAATCGAGACCAAAAAGTCAGTTACAAACATACAGGTGAAATTAATAAAAGTGTGTAAAAAGGTGTCACATATCCTTGATCAACAAAATTTGTAATGATAAACCAGTTTTATTAGTACAAGTTACTTCGAAATGAACAATTATTTCAGTTCAACTCAACATCTGATAAACATACAACGAATTAACGCGGCTTCAAACTACTATTTTCCACTTCTTTTTTTATTCCGTTTCATGGACAACGTCGAGTCGTTTAGTAAATATACGATTTATAGAGGAAATTCCGAATGTATGAGAAGGCTCAAATAGACAGACATTATATATATATAAGCCAGATGTTTTAGTGAAGTGTTTTCGTTGAAACAATTTGCGTTAAGTGATTTGTTTGTCTGGTATTAAAACGATTTTTATCTATTCATTTTATTGATATTTAATTAGGTCTATAATTCAGATCATACCATACTACATTTAACATGACAGATATTTACCGATTGTTTATAAATAAACGTTATATTTTGGTTAGGTTTTATAGAGTGTACAGGTAAGAACGATCTGTGTATATGAAAAAGTGTCCAACGAAATATGTTTAAATTTTCAATAATAAACTATGTTAATAAATTTGTTAACTCGGTATACTTCAATTCATCTAAGATTGATACATTTATATCTCTACATCAGCGCCATTTTGGAAGGTTTTTGAACTGTTGTTTATCGTATACACCTGAACACTTTTTCTTACCTTTGTCTTTTACAAACTAATATACATTTATAGAGCTATCAACAGTTAAAAATGTCCTCCATTTTTTATTATTGCCTCATTCGTCGCGCTTGACAAATTACGAGTTTAAATCGTCATGGGTTTTTCATGTTATTATTTTATTTAATTTTTAATCTAATAGACGCAGAGCTAAATTTAGAATTTTTTTAAAACACGATCCGATCTTTTACAACTAATAAAAATTGCAATGCTTGAGGAAATAGAGGAAAACAGTAAAGACAGCAGAAAACTTTTCCATTACATCAGAGCACAAAATGCGTCCAGCAGGGCGTTAGCGAGAAATGAAAAGAAGGGATGGGAAAACCGACTTCAGAGAAATGAGCGAATAACATGAAACTAACCAAGAGGGAAATGAAATGATGAAGATGATAACCAAGAGGCACCATCAAATATCTTGGTTTAGTTGGCCGGCTAAGATAGAGGAAAGCACCAAAAATAAATGACATTACATATGATTTAATAAAGAACGGGGGAGAAAGTCTAATAATAGAAATATACGATATTTTCAAGGAAATATGGGAAAAGAACAATATTGGAATATGGGACTGATCATTCCAATCCTAAATAACGGAGACCTTAATCTGTGCGACAGTCCTATAACAATCCCAAACATATAAAATTCTGAGTACTCTCATAAGAGATAGAAGATAAACTCGGAGACTACCAGCAGGGTTTCAGAGCTGGCATAGTAAATAGATGCAGAGCAGCAGTAGAAAAGTAGAATGGATGTGCAAGTGAACTTTAAAAAGGCTTTTGCTGGTGTCAACAGGAAATTAATAGAGCGGGTGATGAGATAAAAAAGCTTATTAAATTGATAAATGAAACGATTAACAACCCAAGGTCAGCATTTTGACTCTAGGTGATTCCAGTACAAAGAGGTGTTAGGCAGGGGAACGCTCTCTCAACGACTCTGTTCAACATCGTAATAGACAGAGTAATAGAGGTGAGACTTTATCTCAAAACAGTAGGCAGATAGTAGGATATGTTGATGATTTGGCACTTATAGCAGCAAGATATAAGAAAAACTTAAGGTGTAGTTGATAGAAAAAGCCGGTGAAATGAATGCTCAAGAAACAAAGTACTTGTTGGTGACCAATAAAAGGATAAATAAAGAGATGGAGATCATTGTGAGAGGATATCTATTCCAAAAAGTGAAAGATTTCAAGTATTTGGGTTGGGTCACAATAAGCGATGCAAATAATAGAAGCATAAAAGCATAGAGCGGCAAATAGAACGTACTAGAGGTGTTTGGGGCTTCTAAGGAGTAGAGAGCTGACACGAACACAAAGTTAAAAATATACGGAGCAGGAATTAGGCCAGTTATTGCATATAAACCATAATCCATGTGCCTGTCGGGAAAGTATGACGAGGATGTTCGAATACTGAACGGAAAGATCTGAAGGAAATACTGGGAGCTTTAAATATCGATGGAGTATACCTAAGAAGATAAATGGACCGCGACATCAAAAACGAGGTAAAAGAGGGTGATATAGTGATAGTGATAAAGATCCAAAAGCTTGAATGGTTTGGACATATACGAAGAAAAGATCCGAAAACTCTGATACGAAGATAACAGATTGGAAGCTAGCCATAGAAGGGCCGAAAGGTGTACACAAAGATAGCGTCCTGAGGTAGAGACATTAGAGAGCTATCACGAACACAAAGTTAAAAATATGCGGAACAGGAATTAGACCAGTCATTGCATATGAATTCGGAAACATGTGGCTGTCGGGTAAAGATGAGGAGGATGTTCGAATACTGAACAAAAAGATCTGAAGAAAGCTCAAATGGTTTGGATATATACGAAGAAGAGATCCGAAAACTCTGATATGGAAGGTAATAGAGTGGAAGTAAGCCATAGAAGAGCCAAAGGTGTACCCAAAACACGCTGGCAACGACAGGATATTGTAGTGCGGGAGGGAGGAGTTGGGATAAAGAGGAGTGGAAGATAATAGTAAGAGAATCGAACAAGAAGCAGTAACGGGTTGGAAAATAAACCAAAAAAACTCAAAGCGGACTGTTTCCCCTAAAAGATGAATCCACAGAGCACTAAACAGAGGCTATCATCCGCAATGGATAGGTAAAACTTGACACCTATGGAAATTATCCAAAAGAAACGCCGTGGAATGTAATGAATTTTAATCTTTCTACCGCAGTGTGAAATGTTCCGTTACTTTAAAATTATGATAACTCATATAATTTCAAAAAGATATTATTTATAAAAATTATATCAGCATCCGAAATAATTCTTCAGTAATTAAAATACAATTGTTATATTACTCAACTACTTAGTATTCCGGTTGTCGGTGGGTATTAACTAACTCGCCAAATGAAAATATCGCACTGCTCCTAGCAGTCATAACGATCACACGTGACCGCAATTTTAATAGTTCGTAACCTCAACGTATACAAGCAAAAACTAATGAGTAAGTAGAATGAGTTAAACGACCGGTGGTGAATTGTAAAGTTGAGAAACTCGTGTTGAATAATCAACATATATACGAGTAAATGCATTATTTATCGTGGGCCCGCATCCCGTTTACAACAAACTACTAGTTAACGTCTTTTAACAACAATATTTTACTAAAATAAGAAGATATGAGAAGATGCCTGCATAGTGAAGTAGCAATGAACGCGCCGGCGATTAGGAATGTAACATCTTTCTGAAATAACATCGATATTTGCATGAAAAACATCGATGTACAAAAATATCGTCTATAAGAGCTGATGTCTGTCGATGTCTTAATTTTGTAATAGAATGCCTCATTAACCCTAGCATTAACGCATTCGATTACACTAACAACATTTTATTACATAAACATTATTTATTTTGAAGTTGACAATCTTGAAACAGAGTTAAGGAAAATAAGTAATGGCTCTAGCTTACGAAAACAATCGCTCACTTGGAACAGACGTGGCAACGATGGGAAAGTATATCATTGCAACTTTGGTTAAGTTTTGGAAATAGAGATCTCATATCGTCCCAAATTTCAGTAGCATCTCTTTTTAGTGGTGTTACAGGAAATGAAAGGTATATCTGGACCTCGGTTTCGCTGATGTAGCCCGATAGTGGCTGTAACTGTAACAGATTATTTATTTTTCATGTTTCATGTGTCAGCTGCTTATGGTATTTCCAAAATTCGACTGTAGGCGCGTGGGAAAAAAACTTCATTTTTATCTGTTTTTACCATGGATTGATTGACAATATGTCATAAAATTTTTGATGAAAATCAATATGGAAATCCAATTTTCTAATTAATTTACTCTAGTAAATTCAATTTTTGCCCAAATTAATGTTAGAAAAGCGAATTTTGACCCAATTTGATGTGTTGAAGATAAAAAAAAACAAAATTCGGCTAGTCTATATTTAGAAAGTCAACTTTAGATACCGAACTTCTGAATGAATTAAGTTCAGAAAAGCCAATTTTATATCAATTTAACTGATTTAGTTTATTAATCTACATCAAATTCATTTTATAATTTATAACTTTTTACTTCTTACTCTTTTGTAAATATTTTTCGTGAGAACTTGTCTTGATTTAAGGTCTATTCACGTTTCGATATCTATCAAAATATGACCTATATTTGGAATTGAAAAAGCCAATTTTCAAAAGAATCACGAAACAATCAATTTTTGACCAAAGCAAATATTGAGTTCAGAAAAACTCAATTTTTGATCAAATTGAATTAAGAAATTTTAGTTGATTTGAATGTGAAAAAGCCTATTTTCTACTAAATTTCTCAACAAAATCAACACAATCAATCAATTAGTCAAAAACATGCTTTTCTAGTTTATTTAATAAATAATTAGACATTTTCAACACAAATTTAAAAAAATTTGATCAAAAATTGTATTTTTCTGAAGAAAATATATGTAAAATGAACTTTTTTGAGATTAATGTCGCATTTGGTTGAACTTGGGCATTCATTTAGTTTTTTCCGTTAAATTTGACAAATATTTGACTTTTATATAAATAAATATGGAAATAATTCACTTCCATAATTGATTTGGTCAATATTTGACTTTACTGTGTTGAAATAAATGAAAAATTGACTTTTTTCCATTTATTGTTGTCAACAATTCACTTTTCTAAAGAAAATTAAGTCTAGAAGATTAAATTTGTAACAAATGAGCTGTCCAAGTTTATTTTCGTAAAAATTTTGCTTTTCCTAGTTTGATTAGGTTGAAAATTGGCATTTAATACATAAAAGTGTGAAAAATTCACTTTCTCTAATTTGGTTCGGTCGAAATTTTAATTATTCTCATAAAAACATTACGAAATTAGCTTTTCAGAGCTACTTATCAAAAAATGCGATTTTGAAAGTGAGATTTGGACAATAATAATTCGATTTAAAAGATTAAATTTTGTAAAAAATTGGCTAACCAAAGTGACTTTTTCTAGCTTGATTAAATGATGGCTTTTACAAATATCAAATTGGATGAAAATTTACTCTTTCCAAATTGGTTTTTGCCAAAATTCTAATTTTTCTAATGAAATGAGATAAAACTTGACTTTTCTGTCCTAAATGTCGTAAAAGCTTCACTTGTCCAATTTAATTTTGGCCAAACATTTGTTCTTCTAGATAAAATTTGGCTTTTTAACTTGATTTTGGTCGAAAATTGGTTTTGCTAACATATGATTTTGTTCATATGACCACTTTAAAAATCATTATTTACGTACACACATTCTTTGCACATAACCAAACAAAATTAGTTGTTTGGTTCTGATGTCATCAATTAATGTGTGTCTGACTCCCCTTATCTCCCTTATTCTGTCATTTCTTATACCGTCCCTTCTGGATTTGCCCGCTGCTCTTCCCCAGAAATCTAGAATACCTAAACAAGTCTAAAGTGGACACCACAATGGAGACGAAGAAGAGGAAGCCCGCGAAGTCCCTTCTAGATTTACCCGCTGCTATTCTCTAGAAGTATAGAATACCTAAACAGGTCCTAAAGTGGATACTACAAGGGATAACAAGAAGAAGAACACCACGAGGAAGCTGGTTATGTGGGGATAGATTAGGATATGTAGGAGGGAGGATTAATAGAACCTGGTGAACCGATTCACCAGCCAAACAAAAAGAAAACAAAAACAAAAGAAAACCTATAATATATACCCAAACTGAGATGAACTATTTTTACTTGGACTAGAGCTCTTTTCCTGTCTTCTTCTGGCCATTGGTGGTCCGTTTTTCTCCTTTTCAGTTAGGACAGCACAACCACAATGCAAGCACCACAACCCCAGCCCATATCAGGGCCAACTCCAACAAACATTCAGATAATAAATTTCGTACCAAAAAATTATCCACCGAAGATTATGGCGGGTAGACGGACGACGTCGGAGAACGTTGTAAACCGAAAAACAACAGAAATCTCTGAAAAGTCACTCTCTTTAGTCAAACCGCTCCCATTCGATACGGTCCTGTGGAGACAGAATAACATGAAAGAACAGAGGTTAACTAACGCTCCTCAGTTAATAGCTTCTAAACTAATCCACTTCCTATTTTGCACTGAACTTTAATGGCGTTTCCCTCGGTTGCGATTCTCCATCTCTCAATTACTTGAAACTCCTTTCCACAAAAGGTCGTGTGCTAGAAAATAGCAGTGCCTCTATTTTGGCAAGGGAATTTAAACAATTCGGTCGTTGGGGCCAAAAAGTATGAATTTGAGTCTATATTAATTTCCGTTCTACTCGAATAGTTGTGATACGTGAGTTATAGAAGTTTCGAGGGAGTTTCTCGAAACTTCGGAATTAATTTGTTACCCACAGCAGCAGTTGAAACTTTATCGTGTTCTGATTATAGTTTTTTTTTCTAAATTACGGAAGTTATTTATGCTTATTTTAGTTTTTTCAGCTTAATGTGAAAAATTCATTTGTCGAAGTGACATACGAATACATTTGGGATTGGTGAGTATAATTTCGTGAACATCAAATTTCGAAACAATTTGCTTTTTTTACTGGATTTGGTCAAAGTTGGCTTTTCTGATTGAACTGAATAAAAAATTGGCTTTTCTTAGCTTACTTTCCTATGTTGAATTTCGGTTTTATAAGTAAAATTTGGACAAAAATTGAATTTATACGATTAAATTTGGTTAAAAATCGAAATTTTCAACAACAATTTAGGTGAAAATTCTCTTTACTCAATTATAAATGGTGGAAAATTTAATTTTTCTGGTGAAATTGATGAAAAATTCACTCTTCTGTATTTAATATTGGCTTTTCTAAATGAAATTTTAACAACAATTGGATTTGCAACGTTAAATTTGGTGAAAAATGAGATTTACGAGATTTTGGTCAAAAATTTTCAATTAGCATTTAGTAGAAAATTGCTTTTTTCAACAACAAATTGGGTAAAAATTCGTTTGGCTCATTTAGAATTGAGGGAAATTTGAATTTTTCTGAAAAAAATAGATGAAGACTTCACTTTCCTGTGTATATTATTGGCATTTGAAAAATGAAATTTACGAGATTAAATTTGGTGAAAAATGAGATTTGCAAGAATAAATTTGGTGAAAAATTGGCTTTTAAAGTTAACTCTGGTCAATAATTGGCATTTTCAAGTTTTATTTGGTAAAAAATTGGATTTGTCAACAACAAATTGGGTGAAAAATCGCTTTCTTCAATTATAATTGGTGAAAATTTGAATTTTTCTGGAGAAAATAGATGAAAAATTCTCTTACTTGTGTATAATATTGGCTTTTCTAAATGAAATTTCAACAAAAAATGGATTAACAACGTTAAATTCGGTGAAAATGAGATTTTCAAGAATAAATTAGGTGAAAAATTGGTTTTTCATGTTAACTCTGATAAAAAATTGGCATTTCTTAAGTGTTGTGTGATAAAAAATTGGCTTTTTCAATAACTAATTGGGTGATAAATCGCTTTCTTCAATTATAATTGATGAAAACTTGATTTTTTTGAACTCCAAATAGACAAATTTTGCTTTTCAAGTAACATGTTGACAACAATTGCATTTACAATTGTAAGTTTGGTAAATAATTGTTGTTTTAACTCAAGTTTGGTCAAAAATTGGCTTCACCAAGTTTGGTTTGGCTGTTATATACATCAAACTAGATGAAAATTCACCTTTCATTATTCAATTTTATCCAAAATCTTTCTAATGGAAATTTACTTTCCTGAGCCTAATACTGACATAATTTGCAGCTTTATTTTTGAAAAGTCTTAAAAATCAACATGAAATTCTAATATAAGAATTATATTATTAAATTTTTATCCATCATACTACAACTTAGTAATTTTAACAAATGGACCAAGCCAAAGACGGCAAAATCCTTTGTAATTTTTTATTTCATTGTATTGTTTGCTTCTTCGTGTAAAAATAAATAGAATATGAATCACATCTACCGCAAAATAACCACATTTGATATCTCTTGATTTAACTACTGCTGTTCCCAAAACATTTTTTTTTTTAGAGATTGTCTCATAAAATCGTTCAACTTTATCACGACTATTATGATAAAACCGAGCCACAGTTTTACATGGGTTATGAAAGTTTCCAGAAAGTTTTCTCGAGATTTCAAAATGAACTTGTTACTGAGGTACTATGAAACTTTGTTGTTAGTTATTGTGTTTGTGCGCGGAGAGAGAATTCTGTAAATATATTTCTTGGAAGGTTGTTTGTAATTGAATAAGTTTCCGAACAAATTTCAGGGCGTAATTTAAGACTTAATCTCCTATTAACTTGACAATAGTGTAAGTATGTTACGTATAATATCGTATGGAACTGGAAATTATTAAATCAACTTAATTTGGCGAATAAGCAATAACATACTTTTACTTTTGGCAAAAGAGAGAGATTATCATAGTTTCACTATTATATATTATAATTACATTAATATTTTAAAGATATTTTGAGTTAGTAAATTTGCAATGAGATTCGATTTATTTCAAAATCTTACTAATCGAAAGTCTCAAGAATCATGGTACAATTCTCTTCATTTAAATAGCAAACAAGTCTTGGGGTAGTTTTTGCAATTTTTTACTCGATTTACTTAACATTTGTTGCCATGTTGACCAATATTAAGTTATCAGGTGAGTATTTACAACAAAATTTTCATTATACCACACTATCAGTCCAGCAGACTCGGGTAAATCCTCACCATTCAAACCATGTGTTCGTTACAAGATAGGATTGAGGATTATAGCGGAGTATCATTTTTTTTTCGTCTTCTGAAGACTATTAAAGCGCAATAAGTCCATCAATCACTAACACCAAAAAATCTCTTTCCACCGTTGTATCTTTAATAAAAAATACCCTTTTAATTTTATATTTCTAAATCGACCTAGAAGAGTTTGAGTTGATATGGACACCTGGTGAAGAACTGTGTTTTTTCGCCATTAGGAAAAATGCTCATGGTGATCTACAATGTAACAAAAAAAGTATAACGATGAGGTATTCCAATGTTATTACCAATTACTGCTACATAATGAAAACATTGAAACATCATGTTGTTTCATACTAGAACTTTTTTAGCACTTGCACTGTTTTTTAACTCCGAAGTTTTAATTCGTCTACATGCCGTAGGACAGGATCCTGGAAACTAGCAGCCTATTCAAAGGGATGTTCTCTTAAACCCTTCGGCAAAAGGTCGGGGGGGTATTAAATACACTTCAACTGAACTTAAATTAATTATTGTCACTGACAATGACAGTGACATTAGATAAGAACTGTGATTTTCGTAGACAAAATATAAGTGCATGTTTTTTCATTGAACATGGAGGGTCATAAGTTTTTGCATTTTTGTAACTAGCCTAGCGTAGAATCCGTGCAAGCGCATTTTGAACAATTAGTCACAACGGGAGAGCAAACGCGCGTTCTGTATAAAACAATGAACTTAGGTTAGTGTCCAAGTCTAAATTTAAATGAATCATGGGTTAAAAACTTCGAAGAAACCGACACGGTTTCTAATAAGAAACAAACGGAGCAGAAGAAGCGAAGAAACCGAGGTGCAAGTAAAGAAATCTGTGGGGGACGATCGAAGGATGTCTACAATCAAGCCGTTCAGATGCTTTGGCGACACCTCTCACTACTTTAAGTAGGATATTCAAGTTCGATTTAAGACTGCATCCCAGTTAGTGATTAATTTAATTTTTCTTTCGTTAAATCAAATATGGATAAAGTTTTTTTATTCTACATTTACTTTTATTAATATTTGGGTTTTGTTTACATTGATCAAAACGTACATTTTCGAATTTAAATCAATACAAAATTGACGCTTCTAAGTCACTATTAGATGTTAAATTAGGTCCAAAATTATTATATCTACATTTAATTTGATTAATATTTGAGTTTTTAAGTTTACTTTGGTCAAAAATGAGCTCAATTTAAATCAATCGTTATTTCTACATATAATTTTACTATTTGGTCAAAAACGTACTTTTTTTAATTTAAGTCGATACAAAATTGACTTTTCTAAGCTTCATATCGTCAAAATTTTACTATTCTAAGTTAATTTTGCCAGAAATTGCATTTTCTACATTTAATTTGAGTAATATTCGGTCAAAAGGGTGCTTTTTTAAATTTATATCGATACAAAATTGATTTTTCTAAATTTAATATTGTCAAAAATTCACTTTTCTAAGTTAATTTTGCTAAAAATTGTATGTTCTACATTTAATTTGACTAATATTTGGTCCAAAGAGAGCTTTTTTAAATTTAAATCGTTATAAAATTGACTTTTCCAAATTTAATATTGTCAAAAATTCACGTTTGTTGAATTTGATCCGAATTTGTTTTTTCTGCGTTAAATTTGATTGATTGAATGTTAAGAGTTTCAAATTTTATTTTGGTCAAAAATGAGTTTTTTTGTGTTTAAATTGATAGCGAATTGGATTTTATAAGTTTAATATCGAAAAAATTTGCTTTTATAAGTTAAATTTGTGCCATTATTTCTACATTTAATTTGATCAATATTTGTGTTTTAGAGTTTACTGTTGTTAACAATGAGCTTTTTTGAGTTAAAATCGATTCAAAATTAGCTGAATGTATACAAAAAATTTGCTTCTCTAAATTAATTTTGGTCAAAAATTGTTATTTCTACATTTAATGAGCTTCTTCAGATCAAATTGGAATAAAATTTGCTTTTCTAAGTTCAATTGGCTCAGAAAATGTTTTTTCTTTGATTCATTTGATTGACAAAGTTTTATTGAGTTAAATTGATTAATAATTGGCTTAATATAGGTTTTTTCAGTCTGGTTTTTCTAGGTTTAATTTGTTTGATATGGTAAAAATTATCATTTCTTGGTTTAAATACATGGATATCTATTTTTTAGTAAAATACGACGTTTCTAATTATAAAGACATTATTTTAAATGATACAGTTGAAAAATAGTTTTTCCATGTTTGATTTATATTCCTTTTTATGTTAAATATAATAATTGTTTTTTCTAACTTTGATTTGTTAATTTATGAAAAACTTTAATGTAGTAGGAAATAGATTTTTTAAGGTTAATTTTGTCAAAACTTGGCACCCTCAATAAAAAATTGACTTTCATAATTTTGTTTTCGTCAAAAACTGCGTTTTATTACTATCTGGTTAAAAATTTGTTTTATCCTGTCATTTTATATAATTGCAACCTTTTTCTTTGAAGGCCGATTCATAAACTTGACTTTCCGTTTACCGTTGCCATTGAAGTTTGCTGTTACAAAATTAAAAACATTAAAATACATAAGACCATTCATAATTGGCGTTTGCCGATCTGTCTGACATTGATGACATTCATCAAAACGAATTTTATCTTTTCCCGTCAACCGTTCGTAGCAACAGAAAAGTGTCAATCACATACGTTTGCATTTTTCACGTCATTTTGACGTATGACGTTGGAGCGTGATATTGAAGTTATTTCAGTTTGTTTATGGTGGTCTATTTTCTATAATATCATCCATAAATACCGGCTTACAAACAAAAACACAAAAATATCACGGAAACAAAAAGCAGTGCACACGTCAAATTTTTAGGTTAACAGCAGCAACATTAAGTTTATGAATAGGGTGGCAAAACTGCAAATGTTACCCGCGAACCGCAACGGCAATCGGAAACTCTTCACTGCATTTAATAAATGAATAGCAACTTCAATTTTTCCATTTCCTCATTTCCATCTTATCTTATTGTCAATAATGACCTTTTCTGTGATCATCAACAAGCTCGTAATTTTTTATCACTTAAAAATTTAACTTGTTAAGAAACTTTTCCGAGAGAAATATAAGAAGTTTGTTTTGGTAGTTCACCAGAAACGAATAAGTTCCAAAACTTCCTAACTAGTTTGGAAGAGAAATTAAAGTCGATTCTAGATTCTCGTAGGTGGAGTATAATCAAGAGGATCAATAGTCTCAAATATACTCGGAATTAACTTATTAATGACTTTATTATAAAGTAAGATATTATGTGTATTTTTTATTTATTTATTAAAATGCCCTTGTTCTCTCAAAAGTTTCTGATCTCGTTGGGAGATTTTCACTAAAGTTTTAGCAATTTTGGACAAATGCATTGTATTTGACAAATGTGCAAGTGAAGATTATGAGTATCGTGCTATAATTAAATATTTTTTTAAAGACAATACGCCCACATTGTGTATGGAGACTGCACCATCATTTACAACTGTAAAATTTTTGACAAATGAGTCCAAACATGGTAATATCAGCTTGACTGACGACGTTTCGATCGGATAAACCAGCAATATCATCGAAAAAACTGGAGTTAGAGAGATGGAAGAGGCTATCGAGACATCATAACGTATTTGCTACATTGTGATTGAAGAATTATGCGTAAGCGATCCGCGCAGTGGGAGTCGCTCTTGCTCTCCAAAAGCGCATTCAAATGGACATTTCCCAGGCCTTATTGATGCGGTTTAAGCAAAATGGACCAGTTTTTTGCATCACTTCATAACTATAGATGAAACTTAGTTCCACTACTACAAACCTGGAACGAAAAAACAGTTGAGACAGTGAATCTCAAAGAACCGAAAAAAGTAAAGATAGTTTTATCGGCGATTATTTGAATTGGTTTACCAACCAACGTATTCTTTAGATTTGATCGTTGGCGACTTTTCCTGTTTCCTAGCATTAATAGATTCCGATCCATCTTTATGGGAATTGAATTTTGGCCAGTTTTCTTGAATCTAGGCACAATGATAGTTTGAAGCAAGCTGATTTGAAGTCTGAATGGGTACGAACCCCCAAAACCCCCAATAACTACGCCTGAAGAGTCCAAGGGTACCATAAGAGGAAGTATTTCAGTTATTTTTTCAGAAAGTTGACACAATGAAAGTTTGGAGCAAGCTGAATGGGCACGCCAAAACCTCTCAACACTCTTAAAACTACCCCTGTTTGTGAAGTTTCTTATGCAACTTTCATACCCAATTGATTGACGACACATTAAAAATTTTTACCAGCTTTCTTTGAACTATTATTGTGCCAAGTTTCAGAAAAACTGGCCAAAACTCAACTTCTATAAAGGAATAAGCGGGGTTCTTTTCTCTTGCGGAAGATAAGATTAGATTTCGTATATAAACTCTTATTTTGATGAAAAAGATTACGCCTATTATTTGGAAAGAATAAAAAGATAAGGGCATCAGATCGAAACTTCCCATACACCCTACGTATATCATCATCATTGACATCCATGAGAAAACTTCAAAACTGATTTAATTTTATTCCAAATTACTGATTTCTCTGTATAAACCAGTATATATTTATTTCATAAAGAGCCTGATTATTTTCATTTAAGTAACTTTTTTCTTCCGTAAAATAAATTATATACAATATTTACGGAAATTTCGAAGCACTTGGCAACGTTGGAGAAGTACAACGGATGAAATCCAGTTCATATTATAATTTCAGTAACATGTCACAAAAACAATTTTTTTGTAGGAAACTATATTGTACTTTACAAACTTTTTAATAATTTGGAAAAAAATATTGTCAAAAACAATGCAAAAATAACTGATTAACGTTAGAATCATATTATGTGTAGCAGGTGTGGCAGTAGACCATGTTTATACAAACCGTTTTATGGTACCCACAGCTGTTTAGAACAAAGATTTATAACTGCTAGAGGGCATCGAATAAAAAAAATTTGGAAGCTAAATTTTATAAAATTAACCTAAGTAAGGGAAATAACGAAAGAATCATTGCATCAAAAAATTTTGTGTAGTTATACTCTGTTTTCTCAGAGAGAGGGTGGTGATAATACGCCCATAAATCGATTTTTTATTATCCCTTATCCCCAAAAATATAAAAACCTTTTCTTCGAAGTTTAATTTTATTATAAATTGTTTCCAGCTGCTTTATTATACTTAAACGATTTTTGAAATACGACAATTTATATCAGGACATAATCACACATTTCATATGAATTAAAATACTTTTCTATCAGTAAATATAAAAAAAATATACAAAAATGAATGTGGTTAGATTAGATAGAAAGTATAAAAAATACGATATTTCAAGGTCTCTTAATTGTGATAAATTCCATAACAATCACACATTTTATTTGTATATGTCACGCAGAATATCGACTGGAAAAAAATCTGCAACACAATACAAAACGTATCCTTGCTTTCAAGGATACAATAATCTTTAAAAGGATGTGTCATACCCACAGACCTTTATATTACTATATTACAACAGCGCCCCTTTAAAATATTCCCTGTTTGTGGTGTGCTTCTTTATTATATTCTCAATGTCGTTTGAAGGTTATTCGTTTCAAGCGCTTCGAATTGGAACCGTTTCGTTAATTTAATGGTAAGTAGATATGAATGTTTTTTTTTCTTACCGTTTCAGCAATAATGTGGAATTTGATTTTTGTTGAGGTTAATTACTGTATTCTGTGCACTTTTATTACAATGTTGTTTTGAAAGTATGAAAGTAATTGCTCAATCAAGTGCTAACGCTGTATGTATGGCGCCATCTATTGGAATAACAATTTGTTGTAGAATAGCTGTCATTATTAAATCTGATAACGAATGGGAATGGAAATGTTCTTAATATACAATGTGATTTATTTAAAATGGAATTTATCGTATATTGTGGCAGTTATCATACATAAGTAAAAATGTGGATCGAGACTCATTTAAATTTACACGACTAGCATACGAAAATGCATTCACAGAAAAAAATGATGAAATTACAAAAAATTAATTAACCACAATATACATCTAAAGCAATATTAGATGAAATATAATTGTTAGTGACCTCTTTGATGATATTAAATATAGGATTTGTTTGGGAAAGAGAGAAGCTTATAGCGTTAAAATTTTTCTTGGGGGATTGTTTTGTCTCGATTATGATTAATTTGAAGAATGGCCAATATAAGGTGAAAATTTCTTTTGTACAGCTGGGATTCGGGTGATTTTTAGGATGATTTCTTTTCGTTTACCATATGTGCTTTCACCTTCTAACTCGTTCAAAAAAATGAGAAATAACTACTATGAAACAAACTGATTTTTGAATGTGTTGAGCATCGAAGAGGCTAAATAATTAGTCGCTGCTAGCAGCTGTAGGAGGTGATAGTGAAGTTTCCTCTTGGGTTTTGTAAAAAGGAGCTGCCTGGTAGTAATCCAAGGGGTGTCAAGATTGTTTTTTGCGAAGATAATGCTTGATCCGATAGTGCGGAACACGTATTAGTATTGTAGGTCATTTAGGCGGCAATTGGAGTTATGTTAATATTGACATAAACAGTGTTGCTAAAGATGTATTGGCACTTGAGAATTTACTACATGCAAGGCAAGTTTAAGTTGATGGTTGGATAAGGTACAGTAAGCGTTTGCTCTATATTATGAAGTAACGTAGAGGGATTTCGACAAGCCGATTGAACGGCTTCGATAGTGTGCATGAAATGGGATGTTCTCATTAAGATTGGCCATTCTAATCACGCTCCGGATTATATTTCTAGTAATAAGGTCGGTTTCGATGGCATAACCCTTAGAAGAATTACAGACTATTTTTGAAAACGATGGCTTTTTCTTCAAGTGTGAAGAATTTTTAACTTGTATGTAGAATTGTTGTCAATACGTACTATTTTGTCTATAGTCCAAGCCCGATGTGACCTCCAATTTATCTACTTTGGAACAATAATTTCAAGTCTGAATACTGGGTTTCTTGTTCGAATTTGTAGCCTGTATAACTGTCTTTTCTGACTAATTTTGCTAAGAGGATATTGTGATATGATGACGTGATTGGTGTTTATGCTTGTCGGAGGGACCGCGATGTCCTATTGTGCATCGATAATGAGGAATTTGTAATCATCATCACCGTATTTATCTTAAGTATTAAGTCTACGGTATCCAGGTAAAGAGTGGGTTAGAGTAAATTGGGAGTAAAGCGGTTTGGAAAAAAATTCCAATCGGTATCTTTATGATACGTTTTACTTAAATATGTAATGTAGCCATGTTTTATGCAAAAAAAATACAATATAAATATATAATATAAATAAAATAAACTCTCAACAATTTCGAAGAGCTGGTAGCTAATGACGGTGAAAATATTCGCGGAAAATCACAAGAACAGAGCTTTTATTCAATTTTCCAAAAGTTTCACGAAATTTATCATAAAGATTACGCAAGATGAGTGTCAAAATTGTTTACACATCACCAAGAAGGTTAAATCACAGTATAAATCGAGTTTTACTTACCTAATTACAGATGTGTAGATGTGTAAAAAGACTATCAGACCCCTTAATCTTTTTTACGCTCTTAGAACTAGTACATTACAAATCGAGCCAAAATTATTAATTATGTAGTTATAGCCAAATTAAAAATAGTGGTAATTATTAACAATATGTTTTTGTGATCCGAAACTTTCACTTCGTGGTTCACGTAACTTTACGAACATTTTAATCGATTAGGCAACGCCGCGTTCCCGGAATTTCCCGGCGGATCTAGACAGCGGCGGTAGTGACGACGGCGAATCGCAATTATGCAATTACTGGTGTTTGGGTAACGAAAACTCTCGATGCCGGCAGTTTGAGCGGCAGAAGAGCAGAAGAGAAGAGGGGAAGGATAGGAGGCGAAATAGAGCAGCGGAGCGAGACGGAGCACGAGCTGGGAGCCGGCGGCGGCATTGCTAGGCAACGAGCATTATCGGTGCGAGAGGAGGTGAAGTGGGTGGCGGTGAATGGGAGCGCGTGTGTATGTTCGCAGGGGTGGATCGTGTAACTCGTAAAATAAAGTTAGATTTCAATCGTGGAGAAATCTTGAGTGTAGTGTCAGGTAACTCTATTAAACAATGTACTAAATTTACAAAAAGGACAAGTCAAAAAAGTATTAAAACAACTTCCAAAAACCACCGTTCTACATCAGTCATATTAAAATAATTATTTTTTGCTTGAAACCTCTCCGTTTATCTATGCTCTTATCAGTTCTATTGGGTTAGTTAGCAATGATATGGTGAAGATCGAACCTAACCTAATGTCATTTCCCGAATTTTTCTTTACGAAGGGAACACAAAGAATACCACTTGTTTGTGGGCAATTTTTCTAAGTTTCATTTGATAACTTGCATTATTCATTACTTATATACAGTTCGGAGGAAGAAGATCTGTCATTTGTGCATTCTTTGAAGACATCAACATCCACATCCTCTAGTTAGTCACCGGTACGAGTATTCAATAAACCACCTTTAACAAAACCGTTTGAACTGGCGATGTGTACCATTATCATTCAGTGCCCCCAGTAGATAAACATCTAAATAAAATATATTTCTTCTGGGGTTCCTCATTTCCTTCATAGTTATTAGGTAATTTCTTCTCCATACTACAATATCGTTTCATTCTATTGTAATAGACATTCGGGAATGATTTTTCCAGAAAACACCTATTTCTTTCAATAATTTCCTCATTTCAGGGCAACCTTATCATCTCGAACAATGGCTAGAACTTTGCCTACCGTCGGGAATTTCCTTTGAAGTATTTCTTTAAATGGCCCCCCAAATTTTCCATAATCAAACTAGAATTCACAATAGACTGGCACCTGCAAGTTGCAACAAAACTGTTTAGAATACATAACTTGGACTTTATGACTAAATGGAAAAACCTACTATCGTATTTTTGGTGGAATTTGTTGGAAAGAGATTCTTAAATTAAAATGAAGAGGAATTTTTTTACCTTATTTGGTAAATAGGTATTTATTGAAAAGGATCTTATGATAAGGATGTAATCTTCAATATCCAAGGCTTTTGACCACTCCAAGGATTTTTCTATTCTTCTATACAACTTATGGTTATAAAGGACTAATAAAAGCCCGTAAACGTAATAAATTTCCCGTACTTTACATTAGAAATTAGAATTTGATTGATTGATGATTCATATTTTTTTGTTTGAGCATTAGAACTGATAGAATCAATAAAAATTTTTTGGAAAATTTTTTGAAATTTTCCCAACGAGCTGCTACTTGGGAATAGAGGTTATTTCCATATCATCTTATATAAAGAAAAATACTTCCATTGATAGGTAAATATACAGAAAAACGGATTTTGAATGTTTTTTATGAAAAAGCAATCAAAGAAAACGATGAAAACTTATGTAAATATTAGGTGCTGAGTCAACTCCTTTAAAACTGTTAAGAGTCTACATTAATAGGTTAATGTATATAAATTTGAGCTACCTTGTATAATTATTTTTCATTTATTCTTACTTCAATATCCCTTCTTTTTATTTTTATAATTAACTCCTCTTGAAAGTTTCCCTTAGTCAAGATCTTATTCACTCAACCAATAGTGGTACAAAGTACAAAGGCATTTTCTTTTCTGTTTTCCTTTATAATTAAAACACGTTAACAAAAGATAATTAAAAAATCGTGACATAGGAGATTAGCGTTAACGCGAAGAAGACCCGAGCAGTGTTCAAAAGATACCAACCACGATATGTAAATAAATCAACTGGATTATCAAGACGAATTATTTGGCAGCCATCTTGGACTACGTTCAAGAATCTTCTCGACAAGAAGAGGAAGATTACTTGGAGTATATATCAGAATTAGGTTTGAAGATCAAGCTATTTTTCATCAGAACTAACCTTATCCTTATCAGATTCAAATATTTATAGAGTGAACAACAAGCTTCAAGACCAGCAGAACATTTTGAGACCGTTTAGCGTTGACTGCAAATGTCATTGTTTCTCGTAATTTGGCAGGTGCCAATTGTCGCAAGTATAAGCATTACGCCTGTATTAGAAATTTAATTTCAATTATGGAAAATATAAAAGAAAAAAGAAATATAAAAAAAATTGCTAAGGTTTATGAGCAAAATCAAGATCTGAAGAAATCGTTTACGTTATTCACTTCGTAAGAATGCGAATAACCAGATAAACAATTTACGATATCTGTCGGCGTGTAGAGACGGGTATTTCTATTGAAAGAAAGTCAGAATCAGACAAAAAATGATATAAAGGAAGTGAGGAACTTTGGTTAAAGCGTCTCACGGAAAACTGGGAATCAGTTAGCATAGAATTCAAAATCGATAAGAAATAAATTGGCATCATCTTAAAGGAACAGAATGTAGTTCAAATATTAAGAAAATCGGCACCCAAATATTCTGAGAAGAAACAAAAGGAACAAAAATCAAAGTTACAATGATGAGATTCCGCACACTAAAGGTTTGGAAATATTCATCAATTGAACGTTTTTGGCGAAATATGAAACGAAAGTTACATTGTGAAAGATGAGAAGCAACCACGGATGAAAGAATAAAAATGTAACATTTAAAAACAAAAATATAAAAATCCAGCCGAATTAATGATTATTCAATTATATAAAATTTCTGTAATTATAGTGTAGTAATTTGTTTCGTAGAATAAAAGGCAAATAAATGAATTAAAAAAATAGTTTGTCCCCACACCCTTATTTTGAAGAAAAGAATATGGTGCCACTTTCATTATACCATTTGACGCGCGTTTCGATAACAAAGTTAACGTCTTGAGAGACATAGTACTTTGGGGGATGTATTACGAAAAGGACTAGGTTAATTGAATGTCTTACAGACATACCTTTTTTGAGAAAATTAACAATCTGTAAGAGTAGAATATTTAAACTTCTGTTTAAATCCGTTTTCCTTTATAAAAAACTTAGCTACACATAGTGTGATCCACAAAATCGATTATAAAAGAGAATGTCCTTCAAATGACCTTCTTGACATACCAGGAACAACTTTACACTTGCATAGGTGTAGAAGCGTTGTTGTAAAGACCCGTAAATGGTTTATAACTGTTTAACGTCTATCTAAAAGGTTTATATTTATTATACAAAGAATCTTTTGTTGACTTTAACAATAATAGCCTTTTTTCTATAGAATATTTTTTCGCTGACGTGTTAAAATTGGTCTTTGGCTTGTTGTTTACTATAATGTGCTTCGTCAAGCTCCATTGAATGTTAAGAATATTTTACTGCAACTAATTGTTGGTCAATACCAAATGATTGAAAAATATCTACTTACCACGTTATGGTAACTGTTAATTACCTAAAAAAGAAAATTTTCAATTATTACTCTGTTTAAACAATAACCCTAAGTTTTAACACCGCGAAAGTTAGAAATGACACTTTTCAAAAAACTTTTTTTATATATCGTGATCATAATACATAATTTTTTTTGAAAATTCATAACCATAGGTCGATTTTAAGATATCAGTTGCTTCTTTATTAGTTGATGGTGTTAGAACTTAAACGACGATAATACCATTAATTTACAGGTATTTTTATTAGGCCAGGTACCAGCCGATTTCTCGTGGAATTTTGATAATCAAGGACGATTTTCTTGAAAATTTGTATGAAGGTAGTACAAAATCTACCCTGTACCGAAGGGTGCTTTTGCACTGGGTATGAAAGCCACCCTTTCTTGGAGATGAAAATTTATTTCATCAAAATAGTCTCGTAGGTGATAGATTGACTAGCAAAAATTTTTTTTAATTAGTACTTTTAGAGTTATTTACCATTGAAACTGCTAATTTTTCATTAAAAAAACGCATATGTTTCACCGATCCTCATGAATAACTTTAAAAGTTTCCATTTTATCAGCAAAATCATTAAGAATAAAAATGTAGCTAATAAAAAAACAAAGAGATTCGTTTTTTAAGGACCTCTGTAAATTCAATAATAACTGAGGTATTGCTCGTTGAAGGATGGCCATTCTTGGGAAACACTGAAATTAAAAATATTTAACCTCAAATAACTCGAAATAAATTCAGGAGATCTTCTTCAAAACACATAGAAAAACCTTTAAAATGAGCACTGTTAAAAGTCTTTTGCATAAAAGAAGACGGATTCATAACAAAAATAAGGTTGCTTCTTTTTTCTTTTTTGAAAAAATGTAATAATTATACCCTCGCCTTTACCACCCTAATTTAAATTTGTCGTAATCAACTGGCAATTAACTTTATGTATTATTGATATGATCAATGTGATTTGACCGGTTTTGAATGCTTATTTTAGAAAAAATAATTGATTAAATTGAACACTGCATTTCCGTAATTTTTCTTAAATAAACCAAAAACTATTCATATTATGAGAGAATGTTTCAAATATTAATTGTAGGGTTTTTCATGCCAAAAATTTTGAGCTTTTCTAGTTCTATGTATCATAAAAATTGAAGAAGATACATTGGTTCAAAGTTTGCATTCGCGTTCCAAATATGGCAAATAAAACTTTTGAAGCCATTGCCAAGCTTGTACAGTCTCTTTTTTCATCAAAAAGCAATGGTACATTAACACACGAAATTGCTTTAAATCCATTGTAGCATAACAAAAGTAGCTCCACTTAAATGGATGTCACTTTTTCGTGACTAATCGAAATGCCATGAAAATTTGCACCTAGTCTTTTGAAAGTTGGTACCACATAAACATTATATGGATTAGACAATGTGTGCCAGTTTATAATTATGCAAAAGAACAAATACATCCATATCGACAGCGACTTTTGAGTCACTTACGACTTTGTTTATAATCATAAAGGTGATACCAAACTCTATTGAAAAACTTGCTGGTTGTGTCCCCAATTTCACGATGGTTTCATCAAAAATCTAATGGACACAAAAAACCTTTATAGAAGAACACCCATTTTAAAAGAAATCAGCTACATTTGGTCATTTAATCACTTGTGTACAGCAAATCGTCTCAAGGCATCCCGTAAGATACTTAATGCTTGAGATGCAAAGGTGATGAAGAAAATCTCCTCCGGGATGCTAGAGAGAGGCTTCTTCGCTCATAAGCTCATAAGACGTAGGTCTCCACCTCATGAAGTATTATTCTCGATAGGGTCCGGACTTAAAAAGAATATAAATATTTTGTCAACAATTATAAATTAGAGAATAGTATTGGAGACCAATGGGGAACGAACATTCTGCTAAAATGAATACAAAATTATTTAAAAATAATTTTTTGAATGTATATCAACGGATTCAAAAACTCCAATTGAAAAAGGTTCCCATAAAGAAATCAATGACGATGATTTTGAAGAGAAATTCTCTAAAATGCTCGAACCCTGTTCACTCTCGGTGTAACGAGGTTTTGGGGTCTCTTAAAGCATATTCCTTTAAATATCAGATCAAAGATGTGGCTCTAGGTCGGTATAAGATGCCATATTCGGCCAGCGGTATTTGGGATGCAATGTTTGTGCATGTAAACTCATATAAATACGACAAAAACCTAACCCAACCAAACATAATCATTATTGAAATATTAATTAAGAGTGTACTGTGACTTCTTTTGGCCGAATTTATCAGTAAATTTATAACTAGGTATTACATCGGTATCTGTGGAGTAAATCAGTTTTAAAATTTCTGGTTTGTTCTCGTTGAAGGCAGCGAAATAGGCAGTCTCAAAGCGCCAATCCCGCCCAAATCGGAACGTTTAAGGTTTGTTCCAACTTGCTAGTCTGGATCGTTCTTTGAACGGTTATCGGAAGCGTTTATAGATATTTTCTACGCAATCTCCGGCTATACACGGTTCTTGTTACAGTACTTGTTATCAACCAAGTATCGAAAAGACCGTCCCGGAAACGGTTCAAAAACGATACCTAAGTCATTTGGAACGGAAAACAGAATCGTTCGTGCAACGGTAACCGTCCGGTTGGAACACGTAATCTCTATTGCGCGGAATCGTCACCGTACCAAGGACTGTTTTTGATGGGTTGGAACGAACCTATAGTCACCTTAATTTATTCTCTAGTTAGAATTATTTAAAGTAAGTATCCTTATTTGTAACTCATACTTTCTAAGATTTGTCAAAGTACTCATTTGTGCAAGTACTTTTCTTAAAAGTAATCATGCAGTAAGATTTTGCTTAACAGTGTTTCATTTAGCGCGGTTTCGGTTTAGCGCTGTTTTATTCTAAATCGGGGATTCCTCAAAATTGTACGCAGCGCTAGGTTTCCAAACATATCCGAAACAGTGTAGTTGTGTTTTTTGTATGGTGCGGTGGTGTAAGAACGCATTTTTATCATTTTTTATCATGGGTAATAATGAAAAATAAGAAGAGGAATCAATCAGAACAAGCTTTTCACTGGAAACTAAAATGCAAGTGATTAGAAGATTAGATTATGGTGAACGTTAATCTCAAATTAGTGCTGCATTGAATTTGAGCTCTGCAACTAGAATTACCCGCTTTAGGAATAACGTTATAGATAAAATGGAAAAACGGCTGTTTATATTGACGACGAATTTGAACTCAATATGCCTTTAATTCAATATATCATATTGGAAAAAGGTAGAAGAATTTTTAATTTCTTTCAAGCTGAGGGAAATGACATAAATAAAACTTTCGGTATTAGTCGGGGACAGTTTGATAGATTTAAATATCAAAATAATCTTCACAACATTAAGATTACAGGAGAAGCAGCATATTAAAAAATCATGGATAACAATTAAATTTTTCCAGGATTGGTTCACTGAAAGTTTCTGCTCGTCTGTTAAACGTTATTGCGAAATTAAAAAACAAAAACAAAGAGCCCCAAACCACCCAACAATAATAGAATTTTGGGAAAACTACAATATTATGATTGCTTGGAATGAGATAATAGAAAGATCTGCGAAAGGAGCATTTGGTCACATTTAAGTAAGAGTGAAGATATTGGGAACTCTGTCGATATGGATGAAATTGTGGAATTATGAAACCAACCGGTTTAGATGAGGTAAATGTCGAAGAAATAAGTCAAGAAACAGAGGCGAGTCTTTCTAATAATGAGCTCAAGGAATTAACTGATCAAGAAGTTTACCAATTTGTTGAAATGATCTAAATTTTGACAGAAGTTTAAACGCAAGACATGGTGTTATAGATGCCTTATTCCCATATCATCAACTAACAGACGCAAAAGGAAAATGCAAACTACATCAGATGCCTTCTTGACAAAAATTCAGAGAAAATTGGAAACACAGAGACTGAATGATCTGACCGAATCGGAATTTTATTGGATTAACTGGGGTCTTACTGTACTCATAGTCTTGATTACTTTATCACAGCTTTACTGATTGTATAATGCAAATATTGGATGATATCATTCCAATAATAAATTCGATTGGTTATAACGAATAAGAAAAAGCTACGTTGTAGGTCACTGATACCGAAATTATCGACTATAGCATGGCAGGAGGTCCAAATACATACACGCAAATCGAGTCCGTCCTTCAATATTAACGAAGCAGTTCGTTCCACCACCAACAATAACACGGTTGACTTCGGGATATAAGTCTCATTTGCATACGAAATACCAAAACCAAATGCGATCAATTAGACCCGAAGCGAATACCGAATGGGTTAATTATATATAAAAAGAAATTATATGAATATTACAAGATAGTTTGTTTAGTGAAAACAAATAGTTACTTTTTACTTTTATCAAATATATTGTAACGCTTTTCGTATTTGTTTACAATCTTTTCGTGGGGTGAATTAATAAACACTGTCTCTTAATTCATTTACACGCTATACAATACAATTAACTAATAATAATTTACTTATAAATATCACTTCTGCGATTACTTTCACTAATTCGTTGTTTTCACTACGACTATTTATTTAAAACTAAACTAACTGCATTTTCAGAAATCATCATTTATATACTTAAATAAAATTCTACAAAGTTCTAGGACAAAATAAACAAAAGAAATAAATAGAGTTTCATAAAAATTATTTACTGCAAATAAACCGCATGCTATAATAAAAAGTTCTTGAAGGAAACATCAAAGGCGCGTCTGGCATTTATAAGAAGCAGATGAAAAGCGCCGCGCTAATTCGCCGAATTTTATAATTCCATTGTAGCTGAAGAGTGCCGGCTTAAGCATTCATTTCGCGAGCTTGTTCGTAACAATATATTTCTTTGTATTTCTGGCATTTTTTAACAATGTTTTGTATGAAATAAAAGTGTCATATGCTTTATTACATTAATGAAAAGCTATTGTTATTTCTCTATTTTCGCCATTGGGAAAGTTATTTTCAGTATTTTTTAAAATATACTGCAATTTTTTACCTGTGGTTTTTTCAGAAATCTCACTACAACCTTCTAGTTGCAAATATTCAATGTTCTTCTCTATATTACAATATGATCTATTGATATAGAGTTTGCCTTTTCCAGCGAAAACCTATTTCCATAGTGTCCTTCCTTATCATCTCGAACTATCGGAAATTCTTTTCTAGAGAAGATCGCATGAAATTTTCTTTTAAATGGTTTTCTATTTAAAATTTTGGTTTTCCTGGAGCTGCTATTTGAAACTCGCCAAATTTCCTTTCTCTCTGTAAATCGTACCAAACGTATTATTAACTAATTTTACTGTGTCATCAACACTTTTACGTTTGTCAGTTAATGATTCAAAACAACTAAATAATTGTTTTTTCATTAACAGTTGATGAAACGGTTTTTCGGCGATTACGCGACCCCTCCAAATTTTCCATAACTACATTAGATTTCACAATAAAATAAACCCTGCACATTAATGTCCAACAAGAGCTCACATAAACGCAAGGAGTGGTTGTGAATAGCTGGACAGTCAGAAGAAGGCTCTTGAGCCAAATAGGCCAGCGACTGGACCTAAATCAACCTAGCTATGAGTCTATGGTTTCCAGATAACACGTTAATTCGACTGGCGAACAATGAAGCTCCCTTCTCTTCTCAGAAGAAAGCAAAGTGTGCCTGCAGTGTAGCGATAGAAGAAAACGAGTGTACAGAAGACCTGGAGAAAGAATCAGGCAGTGGTGCATAAAAGAAAATGTGGATTTTGGAGGAGGTTCCTGTCTAGTTTGGTTGGGCATTTTAGTGGAAGTAAAACCGAGTTGGTTTATATTGAAACTGGCAATGGAGCGGGAGGATTAACGGGAAACCAGATAATGCTCATTCACATATTGCATGTTCTATGTAGGATGTCGAAATTGTCGCTATGGATTGGCCAGCGTGTAGGTCGAACTCAAATTCTAACGACTATTTTTATGGTGTGAACTTGAGAGAAAAGTTCGAGCTAAAGATCCTGCAGTAGCCACGGCGATTGTTGAAGAATGGTAGTAAAGATCGACTAAAGAAACTTATTCGATCCAGCGATTTAAGCTGTTATTAGAGCTAGAGAAGGGAACCCTAAATATTGATAGGTTAATTTCAAAAAAGTTATTATTTTGACAACTTTAAGCTTGTGTTTTCTTTATTGTTAATTATTACCCTTTTTCATTGTTTAAGATTCCTTTACGCTTGATATTTTTTACCCAAATAAAACTCTCATTGTGAAGCTAAAGGCTAATGGGTTTGAGATGCTAAAATGAGAAAAAAAAGCTACAGATTTTTTGACCGCGAGTGTACGTTTTGAATCGATCTTTTTGCTCAAGAATGTAGATAAAGAAATATCCACACAGTATGATGAAGTGGTACCGTTATACTGTATATTAGGAAGCAAGAAAAGGGTCTATAAATGAGTAGAAATCCCACATATCCTCGCAATTCCAGCAACCGAAATATCTTTTGAGGAATTTCTCCTTCACAAAAAAAGATAATATGCTAATTGGTCTGTAAGATGTAGTTTCTTCAATAGGACAATCGTATAAGTGAAGAAAAATTTTACTAAAGATTTGTCTTGTTTCATTGTCATTGGTAGGAAACTCTCAAGACAATCCTCGTATATATCTTCATTCATATATAATGAACACTGCAAATAACAATTTTAAAATAATCAATAAGGCAATTATTTACATATAAATGTTTATGCTAATGACACGTCGTTATGTGGTCGTCAACAAAATAATCAGAGTGTGTAATCAAAACGAGAAAAGTCACAATAAATAACAATTTAACATTAACAATCTCCTTGGTCGTTTAGCATATAAATATAGTTACGAAATTAGAAATCTAGTTCAGTGAACCCAAAAACTACGAATAGTTGGCATAGAAAATCGATTTTTTCACCTTGAACATTCTACTAAAACAAAAAAAATGTTAATAGTCCTATGAATAATGCATGATTAGCAAATAAAACAAATTTCTGAGAATAGCACTGATAGTCTCACCTTGAGAATCATTCAATTTATTTATTCTATTTTAAAAAAAAAAAACAAAACCACTACGAATTATATTTGAATATATTAGATACACCTCGTATAATACCGAAAATTTTATTCCATATCTTCGGAGAATACGGCTCGAAATACCTGATTCGCAATTAAAAACAGGGGCTGAGGTATAAACGCCTTGCAGAAATGTCGCATAAACGTCACGTTGTTAAGAAAAGATTAAATCAATAATCGTCACGGTATTAGCCAGAAAAGTAGTTGTTTCCTTCCTTAATTTTTGTTGTTTTAATCGCTGTTTCTTCAGAAAACATCGAAACACTTTAATCCGAGGAGTTATAAATTTCCATCATTCATAAGAAATATTGTTTAGGTTGGTTTCCATATTCTCATGTTATAGTCTATTTTTATGAAAGAGAGAGTAATAAAATGAAACATTCGTAATCCATAGGCGCATCACTTCTTTTAATAGAATAGTTTTCCAAGTAATACCTCGAGTATTTTCATATGAAATAACATTTGTATAAATATAATGAATATATCAGGTGTACACTTCACCTAATTAACCGGCTTATAACTTTCAAACAGCTGAAGATGAAAAAGTGCATTTTTCATAAAATCTTCAATTTTTCCACAAGGTATAGAGAACATTGTGTTATATTGGTCAAATAAGTAAAAAGGTTAAACTTTAAAACTTACGTTTATAAAGAATAATTTCAATATAAAAGCACAAGCTACCAATACATACAATCATTTCATCAGCAATTTTGTCCAATCTCCATTTCTTCAATCGTATGATTCACTGCTTCTTTCCAGTAGTCACCACAACGAATAGTTTAGAAAGTCAATAAACCACCTTCAACACAAACGTTTGACCTGCCGTCATGTTACTATTCAGTCTTCGTCTCTTTTCTGTTGGTGGATTTAAACCAGTATTTGAAACCAATTATTTGAAAAGGCCTTTTTTCAATTTGTTATCTTGTGAAAATTTATTTGGTGTATGTCTGTATCAGATGACGCTGCTATTGACAAATAGATATGACGTTTATGAAGTACCAACTTACAAAAGACTATTTGTAAAATTTCATGACATTTCTATCAGTCAGAAAAAAGTGACAGCCATTTAAGTGAAGCTACTTTTGTTATTTTCAAAACAATTTCGTGTGTTAGTTTATCATTGCTTCTTGATGAAAAGATAATACTGTACAAGCTCAGCAATGGCCTCAAAAGTGTTGTCCGGACTCTACTCCATCGAAAAGGACTTTTTGTTATTGGTTTGCTGAATTTAAACGTGGTCGTACAGACACCGATGATAGTGAACGTTCTGGTCGTCCAATTGAGGTGGTTACTCCAGAAAACATCAAAAAGTCCACAAATTATTTATATCTAATCGTAAATTGAAATTGCATGAGATAGCTGAGGCCGTAAAGATATCAAAAGACATTATGTTAACAAGTATGCATGAACATTTGACCATAAAAAAGCGTTTTTCAAAATGGGTGCCACGTTAACTCAAAGTCGATCAATAACAATGTGTTGATGATCATCATCTAAATGGACTGCAGCCCGTAAACCACATCCGGAGCGTCTAAAGGCACAACAGTGAGCTGGGAAGGTTATGGGTTCAGTATTTTGGAATAGGCATGAAATATAGTTCGTCTACTATCACCCAGAGGGAGAGACAATCAATAGCGAATACTATATAGATTTGTTGGATCGTTTGAATGCAAAAATCAAGAAAAACGGCCTCATATGTCGAAGAAAAAACCACTGCTTCACAAACACAATGCACCGATTCACAAGTTGATGGCAACAATAGTTAAATTGTAATCATAGCCCAAATCTGGCTTCCAGTGACTACAATAAAAACTATTTTTGGCAAAAATGTGTCTTTCTTACTTATTGACACGAGTGATAGTTACTTTGGCTCCTCCAAATCAAGATAAACCGTGGGTTTCGGACGTGGTATATTGAAATTGTGGTTGTGTGCGAAAAACTGCAGAACTCAACATTTGTAAAAAAAGGAGATATTGAAACCGAGTCAGCTTAGACCTCAACCACACTACGAACATCATCCAATTTCTATTACGCCTCCTTTGGACGAAAAAACTGATGATAATACCGAAAACAATGACCCTGCAGACTCGGATTTCGCTCTTCCTAACTCATTTGAACCTCATTCAATCACTCACCCTGAATGTCCGAAGAATCTGGATAACCAATTTGAATAAAGGTTAATTGGAAGACGCGAATCAATGGACTGGCCATGTAGCACACCTAATATTACCATTGATTGAGGAAATTTAAAAAGTTTGGTCTACTTTCAACGACCAAACAAATTAGAACAACCTTAAGTTAGGCAATTTAATTCTACGCACGATAACGTTTCTGTGAAGAAAATAAAAAGTTGTAGAATTGTTACGTATCTCTTAATTGTATTTTGAAGAATAATCAAGGTGAAGAATGCGGTTAAAAGTAATCTTTTTTTTATACCTGCGGTTTTGCGCTCGACGTAATTATCAAGGAGGTCCATAGACGTATCAATATCGTATTATGAAATATAAGAAATAGATAACGTTGAACGAACGCTAGATAAATAACTGGCAGAAACAGAAACTTCCTCAGATAAACATTAGATAATAGAATACACTCAGAGAACAAGTTTAAATGAATAAATTGTAATTTGGTAAAACTAAAAAACACACTTTTACCAATAATCAAACTAAAAAGTACAAAATAATTCTTGGCATATAGACTGATGAAAAAATCAATGTCACTGTTATATAAGGATAATGTGTCCTGAAAGCTGCGTTTAATTCCCAGCTCTGCACTTTCCATTGAACTTTGGATTCCTTAGTGTAGCTGCATAGGTTGATTTGAGGTTAATGCTTTTGCTGTTTTTCCATTTTTTTCAGTGACATTGTGTTTATGATATTCCTATTGTATTTATTTTGGGGTAAGATCAACAATTTTTCTCACGGAGAAGATCGGATGTAAACAGATGCAAAGCCTTAAAACTCTTTCCTATTTCAGTGCGTTGTTTTGATTCAGTTAAGGGAGCTCAAATCAAGCTTCTGGAATTACTATGTGACTATTTATTGGATGTCATTAAAAACCTAACCTAAACAATACCAACTTTGGCGGTGCAGTTACAAGAGAAGAGAATCAACTCTTTTTCAATGTGAAATAAGTTATCAATGATGGGCATCATTGGAATTGATTCTGCGGCGAACATAATTAACAATACTATTCAAACAGTTGGAGATGAATTTCCAATTGATGTTGAAACAGTAAATGTGAAGTTGTACTCGCATTTGTACATCCCCACAATGCATGCTGAAGGGTTTTGTGTTCATCCTCAGAAACTGCTCGGTTACAACAAAACTAGTTGGTCAGCGTTGATGGCTACTGTCGAGAGAGGGCAGACACTATTTGAACCTTTACAATCTTTTTTATAGTCAATGAAAAGTGGCCGAAATTACACAAATTACTTTTTTGAAAATCCAACAGCCGAGCTTTGATTTTATTTTGTACATAGCCAAGAAATGATCTTCCATCAGATCGAAGGTCAATAAATGCTGTTGAAGTAGCCGTCGTTGTCTCTCATTTGACAAAAAAGTATGAAGAAAGAGAAAAAACCTTCTTTTATGCCACTCTACTTAAGGTCTGTAGTGAAAAAACTTCTTTTTATACTATCTCATGTTTTTTTAAATCCATGCAAATTATAAGTAACTTTTTAGTATTTTTATCTACGGCTGTTGTATAATGTACCCATTATACGTCTACTGGCTTGACCTTAATAATACCCATTAATCATGGCAGTGATTGATGAATCATTAATCACTGCTATCAGATGCTTTCTTGTTGCATTACATTTTATATTTTTTCAATTTAGTTCTTTACACAGAAAAAAAAATTCTTCGGCCACATTTGAAACCGGGACCTTCATTTTGAAGGGAATCAACGTTTACACTGTCACTGTCAGCGACATGAATTCTGTTTCCCAACGTACCATGGTTTGTCAAACAATGTATAAATTTATATACTTTTTTAAACAAAATAAATTTGATTCAAAACTGTCAACATTATTATGTGTTCAGATTGCTCAGTGTTTTAATATTTTATGTAAAATTATATTTAAAAACCAACTAAAAATGGATACAGAAAATGGAAGTGACTTTTCTTTAACACCATCAAAAATTGAAGAAGCTGCCAAAGTTGCCTCATCAAATTTATTGTCGGAAAAGTCAAGGAAAGTATCTAATACAGCATATTTTGAACTGGCAACAAATATTGTAAGATTAGATACCCAATATTTGTCAAATACATAAATTTTTGTGTTGATTATAATGGAGATATTATACGATTATTATAATTTTCGATAACTATGTACTATGTTAAAATGAACAATAATACATTGTATAGAATGTGTTAAAATAAAATAATAGTGTTTATCATAATGTAACAAAATTTTCCAACAAAAATATTTAGTAGTCGTGGATAAAGTATAGTATTCCACTCGCGTATAATGAGTTGTTATTCATTCCAACCTAACCTCCATTATACACTCGTGAATCATATATCATTTAGCTGTTGAATATATTTGAATGAAATTTGGATGAATTGGGGATTGTGGATGAAGAAAAATTCAACGAGTGGCGAGTACTCAAGACTCCCGTCGATCAGCATTAAATTCAGTGTTTCAAACATTTTGAAACAAAACAAGTATCAAGTATTAATATTTTAACTGAGCTCAGAGCCGGTCTTAGAGTCATCGTGGCCCCCGGGCCAAAATACTTAAGGGGCCTATGTAAGGCGGGCGTTTTACGTGAATTCTTACATCAAGTTAATTTTTCATTATAGTCAATTTATTCATTATTTCCAACTAAAAATAGTACAAAATTACGTTCATAAATTAAAAACATTTTTTTCTTATTTTGCTACCTACAAATTCTTCAATAACACTAGTGCAGTCAATCAATATGGCTCGTCGCGAGGTCCCCCCACGGCCAACCTGGGCGTGCGCCCGGGGCCCCCAGCCCATGCCTAAGTCCGGTTCTGACTGAGCTAGTACACTATCTGCCTCATTCCAATGCACCAGAGTTTTTACTCATATTAAAAATTTCTGGATTGCAAACAACTCACAGTTGAACGTGGAAACAATTAAATATACGCTGTTCCTGACATGCAACCTATATTTGTGCTGTAATCAGCTTTATGATAACATCAAAGTAAATTCAATATTCACTCCTCGGATAAATAACAGTAGTTTTGTACAATACTTACTGTAGTGAGTTTTTCATTTATTTTTTTACTTGTTTTTTATGTATAACTAATAAATTGGTATTTATAACATTTTTTTGGGCTAAAACTAGGGTTGTTGTCTCGCTTTGGTGCTTCAAAATTACGGTCGCCTTATTTATACAACATAAACTATTACCACCCAAGGGTAGTAAGGGGTGTGCGCCAGCTTTTGACCTAACCTAATTCTAGGTTTTTAGTTTTAGGATTGTCCAACTTTACAAAATGGGTGTTGTATTATGTACTCGGACTACCTTTTCGTTTACTAAAAATATCTCCGTCTTGAGTTGGCGTATCCTTATCTCAACGGATTAGAAATCGTCACGAGTTGTAGCGTACCCGTGGTAAGTTGATTTACTTCAGTCGTTAAGGGTAACTGACACCTTTTGGTAATTGTTACTCACGTCCTTCCAAACAATGTCAAAATACGTTTGAATACAATTTAGAGAGGAGAAAAATATTGACACGCCTATGTACTAAACAACCTTTCTCGTTTTAAAAACTCGTATCCACAAAACCAGTTCTCTTTTTGTTTATCGTCTCGTTTTGTAATGCGAACTAAACTGCTCGACTATAATGATTGTAACACGACAAAGGTGAACAATGTCAATGGTATTATGTATTTCGTAGGTCGGTAACAGGTGAAACGAACCTTTTTTTACCTGGTATTTTTATCTTGTGGACATTCGTTTTGTATGAACTCGCAAGCGCTACGGATTATTTATTGCTAATGAATCATCATGATGCAATAGTAGATTAGAGAGAAATAAACGTTAAAAATTACATTGTTTTATTTATTACACGCTTTATAAAGTTTGCTAGATGGTAATTGGATAGGGTTACATTCACACAATGTTGTCATACTTAGAAAACGACATTAAGATCGAGAAAATTTAAGACGATTATATTTGTTTGGTATCAAATAATGCAATTTCATCCTTTTTACGAGTATTAATACTGTATGTTTGTAACTGATTCTTTCGCCTCTACTTTTCCTTACTTTGAGTTTTATTATAAAAATTATTCTACATTCGAATGCTTCCCTTCAATATACTCCCCTCCCCTGGCCACACACCTTTCCATACGTTTTTTCCATTGATCGAAGTAGTGCTGGAAGTCTTCTTTGTTGAGTGCCTTTAGGAGCTCTGCCATTTTTTGCTTTACCGCTTCCATCGACTCAAATCGGGTACCTTTCAAAACAGGTCTTTTCCTAACCTTTCAAGGAAATCTAAGTAGACCGTTTGACGCAAGAGCTTTTGGTCAGGAGTCAGATTTTTTGGCACCAACTTCGCATAGACTTTTGTCATGTGTAATTCCTCGTGTAAAATTTTTCTAATCGTTTCTTTATCGGCGTTTACAGCCACTGCAATGATCCGGATGCTCATTTGACGATTCTCTCTCACAATTACAGGGCGACACGGTCATATTTGCTCTCTAGGTCTTCACCTCACCACTCAAAAACACACGCACGAGATAGACAATTGTCCCCATAGGGATTGCAATAGCAACAATTTATAGCACTGGGTCGGAGTTTTTTTCAATTTAACGAGATATTTGAGATTGATAAAAAAAATACGTTCATTTCAAACCGCTACTGCACACTGCTCGCTATTTAATAGCCATACCTCGTGTATGTCCCTTAACACGCCAGTTAACTTCGCGTGCATAACGGAAGGTTAAAGGTGGAAAGATGTTCATGATGAAGAACACCCAAATCGATCCTTTGTAATCACTTTTAATTTCATTCTCAAAATCCCGATCTTGCTCCAAGTGATTTCCACTTTTTCTGGTATCTCAACATTATTTTTATGTACAAGAGAGTAATAAAACCTAATTCCTGATACAAAACGGTCATTTCGAATATTATTAAAAAATAATCTAAATATTTTTCGGGGATTTATTCGTCCTCTATAAGCGTTAGCAGTACAGAACAATGTTTGGAGACGTCAAAAGCTGTGCAGTGAAGATTACATAGCCCTATCAAAAGATTTTTTTCAATAAGTACGTACCTATTCGCCAATAAATGTTAAAAATTTTGTTCGGTTCGAGGTAACCTTAAACTGAGTCGAAGCACATTATGGAAACTTTTAAAACACAGGTTTTCACTGGAAAGTGCATTCCAGAAAGTCTATCCTAGTAGACAATATTGTAGTATGCAGAAGAAATTATCTAACGACTATGAAAGAAATAAGAAACCAAAGATGAAATATATTTCATTTATTTGAAAAATGGATCAATGAGAGACAGACACCAAATAAATTTTAGCAAGATGAAACTGTTACAAGTCGAATATAGATTTTTTCAAATAATTCATCTACTGGTTTATGTCCACCAACACGAAAGAGGCGCTACTTTCTAAAGAATGGTTCAAATAAATGATGGATCTGCTTTCTCAGAACTGTATAATAAATAATAATAGATAATTGGTTAAAAAAACATTTTAGAATTGGCTGCAAATTTTCATCCCAGAATATAAAATTGATAAAATCGTGGAATGGTTATAACACCACCACATCATTACGAAATAAACCCGATTGAACTGGTATAAGCACAGATAAAGGGAAAAGTTTCAAGAAAAGATCTTATATATTAAAATAATTGATGATTTCCATTCCGAGTCCGTTCAGGCGTTCTACCCAACCGATTTGCTTAATTTTTTTTTTTCAATGAAAGGTATTGATGCACAGATCAGCCATCAACCATCGGATTTCATCTAATTTTCACAATTCTCAAGTTATAGTCAAATGCGATTTCCCCCTGTACATTACTTATGGGAGTTTTTCACATACACACGTTCTATCCTCAATATCTCAGGTTCTATTCAAGATAGAGACTTCGTTTTTGTTTAAGAACACTCGCTGAAACACCTTCTTTCTTTTGAGTTTTTGAACACTTAAATCGGTTGAATTGGAGAGGAGCTAGGCGCGGACATTCAATGTGGAGTTATGGATTTTTGTAGGTTTTTGGCAATTTTTCTACATTCAAAGATCTATATTTCAGGTTCTAAAATAGCTACAGAGTTCGTTCTTTTCTATTATAATGATTTCTGATACTTATTTAATGGATTCGATAGTAGTTATTTATGTATTAAGGCACTAAAATCGTTTTTTTTTTCACGAGGCTGGAGATTAGTTGAAATAACCAGACGAGTGACTTTAGTGCATCGTTATATATTATATTTTTTTCAAAATAGCCCAGATTCCAAAATACTTGCGAAAATATTTGGAATTGAGCAGAATAGGTTATTGGTTATACAGCTGAATAATATCATTTTTTTAAAATCGGCATGCAAATCTTATTTTTTTTATTTATATTAATGGTAACAGAACAATGTTAATAATCCGTTATGTTAAAAAAGCTGTTAGCTGGTTGACATGTAATCTAAGTTTTGCCTTGGCTAAACTAGTTCTTCCTATACGCGATAGGATGAACTAGTAATTATTTTAAAATGAATTATTTTAAGGCTCTAAATAACGTGAAGCCTTAAAACTGAGAAAAGCTAATAAATCACACGATTAAAGAAGAAGAGAAAATGCGGAAGATAATGTTACTGATGGAAAGATCGATGCATTTATTGTAAATATTGGTTGCGGCGGTATAACTTGAAAAAATCTTCTAAAATAAGTGATCGGCCTATAGATTACGAATGCTCTATTATTTGAATACAATCTTATGAATAAAAATAGACTATAGAAGAGTTTCAGTGACAACGAAGATGTGGAAGTGGAAGAATTTATAGTTGTCCCATAATTCTTTGAAGCCTTTTTTTTAAAAAACACTCCCTGTATTCTCAGTAAATATTGAGAACTTTACGTAAACAAAAAGTCTGTTGTTTCAGTATAATCTTCATATTTTAGAATTTTCTGTATAAAATATTTACATTTATTAATGAATAGCAAAATAAAAATAATGAATAATGTAAAAAAGTGAACATTTCCATAATGCCTATGTATTTTATTGAAATTCCATGCAAACGTAAAAGACAGACGGATAACAGATAGAAAAGCTCTTGTTATTTGTTTTTGTGTGTAATGGGAATCGATCATGGCAACGACGTAATGTCAACGGGAAGTATATATCGTCGCGTTGTCCACGTTCCGATTAGGGACGAATGGAAGCGTTACTATAGCGACCCGTCGTATTTTGCATATGTCCATGCTCCCAAGAGTCGTTTTAAATGCATTGCATCGTTTATTGCCCGGAGAATATAAAAGACCATGTCAGATTTCATAGGGAAAACTTGAATTGACACGATTTAGAATTCGAAAAAGATAAGATCAGGAAATTAACTTTAAGAGTATTTTATATATGATTGTAGATACGTCGGTTGGTACTTAAGTTTTGAGATATGGCAACACTAAAGTGAATATGTCAAATCTGTCATTGCCATCATAGAGTTTGACATTTTTAATAGTGAACGTACTCACAACGAGTGCTATTTGAGTTACTTAAAGATATTTGAAACATTCATCTTGGTCAAAAAATGGAATTCAATCTCGGAACATTTTCATACGATGATTTTCTATGAGCAATGTGCCGATAAACTCTCTTTGACTTTTGGTGATAAGGAACAATCTTGAACCACAGTGTTTTGCTTGTTTTCGAATTCAACCGTAATCCGTCAAACCGTAATGAAAGTAAGGTATACCTGGCCATTAGTTCCACTCGCATATATTCAATATTGCATGAACATTTGGCTGTCAGTATTTGACAATCGCTCAAAAAAAGCTTGTGTCGATTGGTGGAAAGAAATTCTGAAAAAATTTGATCGTGGTGCTCCAGAAGACGTCCATAAAATCATGACAGGCGACGAATCAAAGATCTATGCTCATGAACCCGACTGTACCGATTTCTGAATACGAACAAAGTCTCCGGTTTTTTCGGAATAACTGGACATGTCGTCAGCGTGTCGCATTAGAGTAACGTAGAACGGTTCAAACCAAAACATTTTTGAACAGTCAAAACATCGAGTTAATCATCCGACGTACAGTCCTTGTTTGTCACCCAATGATTTCTTCTTATTTTCACAGATCAAAATAAATTGCGAGGTTAACGTTTTTCTTCAACTGAAGAAGCGATTGATGCTTTCCAATCACATATTTTGGAGGTACCTCAATCGGAATGGAAAAAATTTTTCGATAATTGGTTCAGAAGCATGCAAAATTGTATTGATCTTAATGGGAATATTTTGAAAATCAATAAAGTCATATCCAATTATAATTATTTGTTTTTATTTCTGTATTTTAAAACTCGTATACTAAGTGTTTGAAAGATAGGTAGAGAATTGAAAAATAATAGGGGTTAGATTTTTGATTATTGAAACAAACACTTCAAGTGAAGGGCATTGTAACTAAATTTGGTATTGAAAGTTTGGAAGGTGAAATAATGCATTTCTGAATGTGATACATCTAACGAAATCCTTAAGGGACAATCTAACAAAGGCAGTAGTTCCATGAGATCATGTTTCTATCATTATAACATGCTAACAACTGCTAAAAATATGCAGTCGCTACAAAAGAACTTGTATCTGTGTATGAGTTGAGTGATGTTAATAGTAAATACCCTGAAGTAGCAAAAAAAATTATCGCAACTGACATAACTCTTCAGAAAAAAGTTCACAGATGATAAATCCGGACTGCGCAGAGGTCAACTTATATCACCTTTCCTGTAGATCAATTTGCTGGGGAAAATTAAACAAAATCTATTGGACGTGGTGTGAAGTTGCTTCTTCCTGGAAGTACCATGTTCTTTGGTTAGAATCATTAAAGTTTTGTCGTTCAGGCACGAAGAAGTCATATAACATCAGCACATAACGCTCTGAATTCACTGTAACTGTACGACGCTTTTCATTTTCAAAAAAGCAAGGATCTATAATTCCTTGCGCTGATATCGCAGTCCATACGGTCACTTTAGGCGAATGTAGTGGTTTCTGATGTTTGTGTGTAAGATTAGTTGTACTTCAGTAGCGGAAATTTTGCTTGCTGGCGTGTCTATTAAGATGAAAATCAGCATGATCCGAAAACAAGATGTTGGCAAACGTTGAAAAGCGCTCAATCATCTGGTTTACGAAGTCAAGCCTCTGACCAGCATCGTGAGGTTTCAATTTTTACACCAACTACATTTTGAGATGGTGAATTCTCGGATTTTTGTGAAATATGCGAATTAATGATGGTCTATGCTAGTTTATAGCAACAGCACGCTTTTGATATACAAGTCAAGCTCATCATGAACAGACCGAGTAACACCGTTCTAGGAACGCCCGGATTTAGTTTTGATCCTTTTATCCAGCCTCTTCATGTTTTTTGCATCATTCAAGTGACAAACATTGCGATTATTGCAGACGCGCTTCAGTCGCTACATTATCGTTTCTGTAAAACTCACGCACGTACAACGCACGGTCCGCTCCATACCAATTCCAAAGAGCCAGACTACCGATTGACATACCTCCCGCGCGCTTCCAAAAAACAGCGTTCGCGCAATAAACAATACGAAGGAGATTTTTCTTTTGAGACACCTTGTATAATAAATTGGATCGAAGCTGCAAGTTGAAACTTTGTGTTTGTGTAAAACGTGTTGTGACTTGTTACTGGCGTGCGTATAAAGATTTTTGGGAAAGCGCTCTATGAGGAAAACAACTCGTGGATCGCAAAGTATCATTAATTCTTCAAGATTCTTAGTACTTTTAAAGCTGATGACTAAATGGAACTATCTAGACCTAGATCAACTGAATACACTGTTTACATCACCGCTACACCAACACTCAAAATTACACTGTCTTTACTAATGGATTTTTATTCTTAGTAAGTTGGTAGATATATCTTCAAAGATTTGACTTCTCCACGCCTTCCGGAGGAAGTTCTAGCGTCATGAGGAAGATACTGAATGGAACTTTCAATATATCCAATCAATTCGCCAAGATCGCCATTGCCTGTAACAGCAGTATGATTATCACCAACGGTTCCAGAAACTCCAACTTAGATCTAGATAAAGATAGTCGTGAAGAAAATTACTATTTTTAACAAAGTAAGATCAATTATTCCAACCCAGTGTGTTAATAGGAAGTACCCTCTAGATCCTACTCCGCAATTCAAGGGTGGAATATAGTAATTACACATCAACTATTTGACGGTGTAATGGGATGCTGGATGCGAAAGTTCTTTTACTATTATGTAACATTCCTATACGCCAGGGTGGGAAATGATGTTTTCTACCAGGGGAGATTCTTCTGATCGGTATGATTGTTAAACAGTATAATAAAACTTACTTTTCAAAAACTTTATATGTCAATTTTTATCATTATAGTGCAGTATTTATGATTCTAGATCGTTTTAGAAAATAAATGCACAGTTAAAGAAATCAGTTGGTATTTGCAAGACTTGACTTGTCGCACTAACTGATAAAATATAAACATGCGCTCGTATTAAGTAACTAATATTTTTGGTTTGTTTCGATTGAGAATATGAAAGACAAACTTGTGAGGTGTATTGTTTTAGAATTTAATGAATGGGGTGGGCAAAAACTTTTGACCGATACTGTATACTTAGCTACAGAACGTTGTTTTGCTTTGCAATTTTCACATAAGTGTCTATACCTCTTGAATGAATACATTTATATTATTCAACCGCGGCCCCTATAATTCTATATCGTTTTAGAAGAAATTTTTGTAATTTTAGAACATTTTACATCATCCTAGATTGCTTTAGAAATTAAACACATCAATTTTGTCACTTTACAACAATCGTTTTGACATTTTAGGTCAGTCCAAATAATTTTAAACCGTTTTTGGAATAATATACGTTAATTCATAAGATTCTAGATCATTTGAGAAACCGTATATCTCAGTTTTTGCCATTCTAGAACCTTCTATTTTTTGAAATTATAGACCATTATAAATCGTATGCTGCGAAAATAATTTCATTTAAGTCTATTAACATTAACTTTTCTTTATATATAATTCCAGATGTTGAAAACGAAGTTTTTTCGTAGTTTTTACTTTTAACAATCCGCCAAATCAAAAACTATCTCTATCTTTTTTGCCCTCACTGTTTATTATTTTCATTGTTATTTCGTCAAAAACATATTAATCATTCCCCATTATATTATCTTACTTTTATATAATACTCTTGAGGACCAAGTATTTTTATCTATTGGAATAAAGCAAGAGAATCAATTTTCCAAACAATAAAAATGCCATACAAAGGAGTTATGTCCTTTATTTAACCTTCCTCACCACGGATTCAATAAAATCAGTTCGAAAGCATGAAATAATCGTTCAACGTGATTTTTATTTGTATTGAATGTCGAAATTTATATAAAAAATATATTGAAACAATAATATTTATTGATAAAAATATAAATTTTCAATCAATTATTATTAATTTATTTGAGAACCTCCAAAGATAAATCGGTGTCAAGCCATTGATATCTTTTAGAACGTGGGTTAACTTTGAATCAGAATTTAAAAAAATCCAATTATTAAAACGATAGAAGATATCGTCAGAAGCACTTTTTACAGATTAACTGATATTGTGTACTATATTTTGATACAAGGTGCCTCAAAAGAAAGTTCACATTTAAAAAAACAATTTATAAAAAATAAAAGTTTATTGACAAACTGTTCGTTTCATATTAGAGCACATTGCTTGGGAATTTATTTCTTAAAAATAATATCGTTCAAATGTAAACCGCGTTGCGCCCCCGGACACAGTTGGGCCAGAGCAGAAAAAATTTTCAAATCGCTGATTTCGATCATCTACTTTGCAAATCTCATACTATATACGATACAGGATCTAGGAACAGCGAGATTTTTCCCCCTGTTTCAAAGGTATTCCCACTTATTCTACAATGGTCAACTAAGCCATAAAAAATGCTCCGGCTTCCTCCGAGATGTGAAAGGTCACTTTTCAAACTAGACGTGTTAAAGTGAGGATTAGAACAAAAATCATTTGCCATTATCTACCCATCCGATCATATTGCGGGGTTACGATCGGATAGGAAGGATTAAAATACGCCTATCTTTGTTGCACTACCTTGCTTACTCAATTGGCTTAAATAGTAAATTTCTACCAATCTGTAAGTCATAGTGATCGACCCAGAAGAATTCCAACTCTTCTCAAAAGAAACAGCAGAGATGACTATTGAGAAGTATCCGTGGTAGTACTTGTTATCCACAGTGCATGATGCTACAAGAGAGTAAGAATTACAAGACTTTTAGGATCAAAAACTTACAGAAAATATATCGTATATCTACCAACGAAGATATGTTCCACAAGCTTCCACATCGGATCCTTTTATTACGAAGAAGTGTTCCACAAACTACTGGAGATATCGAATCCTTTTATTAAAAACATGAGACCCGAACCAAAGAGAAAGCACTTGAAAATCAGTAACGCAGCTGAGGAACTGTTAAATTTAATTTCCTTGAATTTGAAATCGTAGATGTCTTTTCAAATTGAATAATTTTTTACTATCAGGAAAAGTTCAGAAACATTTTTTGCTCTGAGTCGAATAGACTAATCCCAGGTTTCTATGTTAATACGTTCTTGACGAATATTCCTTTTAATTGAGCCAGGACAGTCGGTTTGATCGCGTGAACTTTAGATTTAACATATCCTCACGGGAAAAAGTCTATAGATGTTAAATAAGGGACAAATTTCAAGAACTCGTGGCAGAAATCTATTGGACATGGTGTGAAATTGCTTTGTCCAGATGTAACCATTTTTTGGTTATAACTATTAAAGCTTTGCAGTTGAAGCACAAAGAAATCGTCTGCACATAAAGCTCTGAATTCACTGTAATTGTCCTTGCCTTTTCATCTTCAAAAAAGTAAGCGCCTATAATTCCTCGTACTGAAATCGCAGCCCATACTTTTACTGTAAGTGTGTGTAGGAGTTTCTGATGTTTGTGTTTTGGATTTAACACTTTACACAAATTCTCAATCTTTTTCTTCGAAATATTACTAGTTTCAGTAGACCTTCTGCTGATACATTTCCACCATATCGGCAAAATTCGTCAAACAATATGAAAATGAGTTCTAACGAAGGAAATTTATTATATAATGTTCCTGTCGAGTTCATCGTGTACCCCTGGGGATTCGCCTAGACTACTTTGGAAAGGACTGCTTTATATCATACTTATTACAAACCAGTATAAGCCAGTGAACAAGAAAAACATGTTCGTAGATATGTGCGGCGTTAACACCCAATACATCTTACTTGGTAACACATATGCGAGGAACAGGTCTAAAACAGATTGCAATTTTATATTCGTTGTTAAGCTTTTCTTTTTTGGATTAATCTTTAATCATTTGAAATATCAAACATCAAATTCATTCATCAGTGGTTATCATTAGCGAAAGTAACAACGCTGATAAATACTTTATTGATATAGTAACTTTCATATTCAACTCCACAGGCATTTATCTTATGTGACGAAAATTGCATTACTAATTAAATTTTTATCTTTCGTAAAAAAAGCAACAAACAACGATGTTATTATTTTATCAAATCTAAATAAATACCAAACTTTATTATCGTTCTATGACATCGTACATGTCAGCGAAAATAAACTTTTCTTTATAAAATATAGTTCATCTCTGCTTAATCATCAAATCGCTTCTGTTAACCCGGCCGACCGCTACTACCCACCTAACCGGCTGTTTATGCAATTCTTAACTCGCATACATTTGTTTACCAATCATGAATTATTCATTGGGTCACGCTAGAATAAATACATATTTATTGGACATATCTGTTTAGTATAACTTGAAAATGTTGTTGCTTGACGGACGCTTTATGCTTTCGAATGATGAAGCTACGTTCGGCAAGGTCGAATCAAGGGCAAATGAAGCGAGTGGGATTTATAATACATAATGCCTTTATATGGGTTCTTCCATACATTTTTGATCAGCTGTTGGTTATATTTATACGACAGGTGATAATTACTACGATGCTTTTGATATTCTTATATGCTTAAAAGTTGTTTGTATTTCTTGTTATTAAATACGATACGGCCCGATTAAAAAAACATTTTTAGGTATTTTAATTAAAATCTTAATCATCTACAAAATAGGCAGATTTTAGGCCAATACACACTCCAATCCAATTTTGAATACACTTGTTGTAAGCCCCCGTGGGGTAGCATTATGTCTTTTTGCGCTTAAGGGTGTAAGATGTGGGATTAAATTCCTTTTCTCTTCTCTCGTTTGTTTGTGGTAGCACCTCGTGTATTTTATTTCGTCTATTCGCTGTAGTTTTATTGATTTCGTCCATTTAGTTTCAAATATTCTTCTTATTTTTTTCCTCGTTCGTTCTTTTCACATATCTAAACCATCTTAGTTGATTTGATAACGCTTTTGATTAGATTTTGACTCATTCTTCTATGTTTTAATATCCTCTTCCTGTTTATTGTATCGAAGGCTTTTTCTAGATGTGTTGTTTTCTTTTTTCTCGTTTTGCTTTCAGTTTGTTTGTCTCATTATAAATATTGAGTCTTGTATCCCTCTATTTGTCGACATTTGAACTGAGAGTCTTCAAGAGTTCCTTTTAATTTACCCATGAAAGGAAACATCTTCAATAGACAACTTGGCTCCAGGAATTGATGGATTATATGGGATTTTTACCCGCTGAACTCCTCTTGCTTCAAACAGAAAGTATTACTTCATTATGCTACCTGGACTATAGTCTTGGTCTATCTAGTAGAACTTTCTGTTTTTGAAGTACCAGCTTACAAAATACTATTTGTGAAATTTCATGACATTTGGATTAGTCAGAAAAAATTGATGGCCATTTAAGTGAAGCTACTTTTGTTATTTTCGAAACAATGGATTCAAAATAATTTCATGTGTTAATTTGTCATTGCTTCTTGATGAAAAAAATACTGTACAAGCTCAGCAATGGCTTCAAAAATGTTGTCCGGACACTGCTCCATCGAAAAGAACCATATTTTGATGAAGTTAAACGTGGCCGTACAGACACCGATGATAGTGAACGTTTTGGTCAACTAATTGAGGTGGTTACTCCAGAAAATATCAAAAAGTCCACAAATTGTTTATATCTAATCGTAAATTTCAATTGCGTGAGATAGCTGAGGCAATAAAGATATCAGAAGGCAGTGTATTTACAATGATGCATGAACATTTGATTATGAAAAAGCTTTTTCCAAAGTGGGTGCCACGTTTACTCACAATCGATCAAAAACAACAATGTGTTGATGATTCAAAGCAGTGTTTGGCCATGTCTACATTAATCAATCATGTTTTTTGCGTCGATATGTGACAATGGATGGAACATGGATCCATCACTTCACTCCGGAATCAAAACGATCACCACAATAGTCAGCTGGAAAGGATGTGGCTCAGTATTTTGGGATACGCATGGAATATTGTTAATTGATTATCTCTAAAAGGAAGAGGCAATCAATAGCGAAATCTTCATAGAGTTTTTGGATCGTTTGAATGCGCAAATCAAGAAAAAATGGCCTCATATGTCAAAAAGAACCGATTCACAAGTCGATGGTTAAATTGAAAGAATTACATTTCGAATCGCTTCCTCATCAACTGTATAGTCCAGATCTGCCCCCCCACTAGCTACTGGCTATTCGTTGATCTCAAAAAAATGGTCGCCGCTAAAAAATTCAGCTCAAATGAAGTACCAATTGCTGAAACTGAAACCTATTTTGATAATAGAGACAAATCCTACAAGTTTGGCATCGAGAAGTTAGAGAAGCATTGGAATGATTGTATTGCTCTTGAAGGCGATTACATTGATGAATAAAAGGGATTTTAGTCACTAGATCAGATAGGGTTTTCCTAACTTCATCGGTTGCTATCTTTTTATGAACAATATTTACTGGTGAACAGTGAGCTTCCGATTGGTTGTATGGTTGCTCTATGTCCTCCGGTCATCTTTAACATATAAAACAGGGATGCTCTACAGTATCTTCCACTTTAGTACTTACTGGTGAGTTTGTAGTTTTAAAACGATAAAAATTAGTCATAAAAGGAGTATATTGTCGAATTATTTCATGGGTCCGAATTTATGTGCTAGGCTTTGGAAAACTGCTTATTAGCTTCGTCAATCATAATTTCATCTGATAAACGAATGTGTGGTTTAAGTTCCAATTATTTTGTCGTTATTATTTTATACCCTAAGCTCAAAATATAATTTTCACTACTTTCTTCCAGCTATGCTCTGCTGTAAAGTGGTATAAATCATAAATCCACGTGCAATTTTTTTATGTGCGTGAAAGACGCCTAATTTAATATAAAACACCTCAATTTTGCTTAGAAAATTAGTAAAAAAAAAATAATTATTTTGATGAACAACCCCTAATTAAATTGAGGAGAATTGAAAACAAGTACAAGTAGATGTTTTGAGTTCTCCCCTCCATTGGAAAATTGCCCCTAATCTACACAGTTTTTTGTAGGAAAAAATATATGATAGAATATAAAGAACTGATGAAGTTCAATCTAGGGTATGGCAAATAAGATTTATAGATAATTAATTCGCAAACAATTTATAAAATTGATATTCCTTGTATAAATCATTTTACAATTTACTATAAATAACATCTTTTTTAATTAAACATTTCCATTTATTCAAAATATTTTCAACATTTATTCGGTACAAATCCAATAAAACCATTATAGAAAGAAAGAAAAAAAAATTAAATTTATTTACGTGCGACCTCATAAACTCGACGAACAAGCTATACAAGATAACAGCCGTCCAAACGAGTTAAAAAAAAATCCTTCGTCGTATCGTGAAAGATAAAAGTTTGTGGAAAAGTGCGTGCACCAGGAAAACGGGATATTCATGGCATGGAAACGTATTAATTTATATTCGTCACGAAACTATGTCGACACGATTATCGTCGCAAGGCCTTTTTATAACCCGTACTTTGAATTTCTGGGTAGGTTGATTGTATAGTTGGATGGCTTTGTCATACTTCGTCTGTTGTTTGTTGATGATGTGCGTCGCAAAAGCAGAGTTGTATCCAGGATCCCTAAAACCTGGAGAAAATACAAGTTGTACAGAACAATAGAAAAAGGTTTGGACAGGCCAAAAGCTCTGTGTATTCTAAACAGTTTAGTTTAGTTGCAGCTTGCAAGGTGCCAATGCGCAGTCTATTGGTAATTCTAATGTGATTATAGAGAGGCCCAACCATTTATTTCGAGTTATTAACGTTATTAGTTACTAAGTCATTACGTATAGCAAAGTAAAAAGTTAATTTGATACAAAACTATTGGAATATACGTTATGTACGAGGATGATTCCAGAAGTACCTGGACTAACCACAAAGTGGTACTGGAAGTTCAAAAAGTGCGGTACATCGCATATTAACTGAAAATTTGGACACGAGAAAGCTGTGCGCAAGATTGGTACCGCGTTTATTCACAATGGAACAAAAACAGCGTCGTGAAGAAGTTTCCATCGAGTTTTTGGCAATGTTTTACAGAAATAAAGATGATTCATAACAATGGATGAAACATGAGTTCATTTCACACCCGAAACCAAATCAAAACAATAGACTGAACAGGGAGAACCGGCTCCAAAGAAGGCAAAGACCGTTCGCGTGGGATAATTTTCATTGACTATCTTGAGAAGAAAAAACTATAAACGGCGTGTATTATGAGAACTTATTGCAAAGTTTGAGCGAAGAAATCAAGCAAAGACGCTCGCTTTTGTCTAATAAGTGTTGTTGAAGACAATGTTTATACATCCGTTATTGCAATAGCGAAAAGTAATGAATTAAAGTTTGAATTGCCACCTCATGTACTCTATTTGCCAAATTTAGCCCTCTCAGATTATTTTCTGTTTCCAGACTTGACAAATCGCTCGGTGTTCAAAGATTTTTCAACAATAAAGAGGTGATGTCGACAGTTAATAGTAACTTTTAAAGTCTAAAGTATCTGTCAGAATTGAGGAACAAAAAAGCATTAGGCGAAGACGGTATTGCTGAGGAAGCTATCTAAATATAAGGAAATGAGCTCTACAAAGCAATAATCAAACTTCAAAAAATGATTGGAGAATGAAACATCACAATTATGGCGCAACGCAACTATTGTTATTATGAACGGACTTACAGAATTATAGACCGGTAAACGTGCTGACAAGCCTATATAAATTATTCACCAAAATTATTACTTCACAGCTGTTTAACAAATTTGACCTATATTGGCTTAGAGAACAAGCAGGCTTTCGAGCTGGATATGGAACAAATGATATCTCCTGGTGACAAAATCGGAAAAAGTGTATTAGTATTCGTCGACTATGGAAAGGCTTTTGACTCCATAACCACTTTGAACTGTTGGAAGCTACTACAAACTGCCGATAGAATAGACACCGTTATATTACGGTTATATATCAGCAAGCAGCAGTCTTCAAAAATCTATAGGTAAAATATCGTCAAAACATTTAATTTTAGAACTCCATAGAGTTAAAACTTATTTACGTAATCGATTACAATCCATACAAATGACTCACCATCGCTACTCATCAAGATTTGTCTATCCCAAATTTACTTTTATAAAAGACGATTATACTATCATTAGATAGATTCATTTTTGAATTCGACCCTGTACGGTGGTAGTTTCCAGCTAGGTCATAACAGCAAAGGGCTCAATTCGATCCACCGACCGCATCGCATCGGCTATATGCGAAATGCGAAACCTGCTTCGAGTCGGGAATTAATGAGAACAGAATGGAAACAGGGTCCCATTCCGTCGGCGACTTCGTCAGCAGTGGTTCTACACTGTCATAAATCATTTAGTTCCTAGAAAAATTCTCGATGACATATTAGATCAAGCATTAAATTTTTGTTACTATAAAAATAAAGCGACTTCGTTTATTACGTGAAACATTTTGATACATTTCAACGACAGGAGAGGCCAGATTTAACTTCCTACCGTTTAACTATACAAAAGAACTTTATACAGTCTCAATTATAATTATATATAATTATAAAATAGAGTACATTATAACTAATGAGCGAAATTATATGCGAGAAATTTTGATGAAATATGCGCATACACACTACCGGTCACTACCTGATTTTTTATTATTCTTTGACTGTGAATTATGTGTGTTTATGATTGTAGTTTAGTCCCAAGTAGTACTGTGAGACGAAGAACATTCTACGATTAATACTTTTTGGTTCAAAAAATCTTTTTGTGAAGTTCGTATATATATATATCCTAATCAATTGTTTTCGTTCTCGCGAATTCAGACTCGTAAGTTTTAAAATGGGTAAAACGAAGGAATCATCGGTGGAAACTCGTGCATAAATTTAACTACCTCGACGTACCGAGGACTAACGTGAAAAATACGCATCCTACAAGAGCTATGGCGATAGAAAACGTTCAGGGCGGTTTCGAAAAACCACAACCCCTGAAGATAAACGTATTATATTTATTAGTAAAAGTGATCAACGATGCACGGTCAAAGAAAAGGAGATTAAGAGAAGTTGACCTTTTAGGAAGACGTAAAAAAAATTAAGACCCTGGAGTAGACTAAAGAACATAAAAATTAGTCGCATGAAGAGTGGGAGAGTGTTTTATCGAGTAATTAGTTAAAGTTTGAGGTTTTTGGGTCTAAGAGAAGAGTGTCTGTGCGCAGGTCAAAGGAAGAAAGGATGTTAAATCCATGTGTAACCCCGACTATAAAACACTGCGAGGGTTCGGTGATGATTTGGGGATGTTTTGAAGGACCCGATGAAAATTGAAGGAATTTTGAAGAAAGAAGGCTATAAAAATATTAAAGGAAAACGTAGCCAGCGCTTGATCGGCAGTTAACTTATCTTCCAACGTGACAACGATCCCAAGCATTCCTCGAAAATGTGCAAAGAGTATTTGAAAGAATTGGAAAGGAAGAATGTACTGGAAGTAATGATTTGGACATCACAGTCGCCCGACATCAACCCGATTGAGTTGTTGTGGGACAAATTAGACAAAAGTCATATATTTGGAATATCTTGAAAAACGAATGGTACCAATTAAACGACGAATGCCAAAATTGTGCATCGAAATAATTAAAGCAAAAGAGGGTAACATCGATGAATCAAAAATTTAAATATGAAGTTGAAATATTAATATCCAAATCGATCATATTGTTTTTATTTGTATTGTATCACGCAAACTATAGGGTGGACGTGAAGTTTTGACCGGTAGTATATTTACTAAAAATGACGCAATATGTACAACATGAAAAAAAATATTTCTATTTGTATTTTGAATGGCAATTGGAATAGAAAATTCTCAATTGATACGGAATTGATTTTCTATTCAACATTCCTTGATTATAAAATGAACTTACTCTTCAAAAATGAAGTAATTAGATTGGACTAACATATAGATAAGAATGATTACAATTATGAAGATGCCAAGCAATAGTGAGTGATGACCTAATGAAAATACGTTTTATGATGATAAATAATGTTGATAATCTTTCAAATTCTATTTTCTAGACGTCGACATTTCAAAACAATAACATACCGTTGTCGAGATCTAACAAACAAGGTTTCTCCGCTTTTTATTTGGCGCAAAAGGAATTCCAAATCATTTATTTAAGTCTGTGTCAGCTGCAGGCTTTCAGCGAACGAAGCAAATCTAATTTCCGAAAAGGTTGTGTGTCTGGGTTAATGCCAACAGAAGTAATTTTTTCCCGACGTTTACGGTCTATATATTTTTCGTATTTTTCTTCTTAATAAAAATAAGAAAAATAAGAAATTAAAGAAACTGAGAAAACGCCGTTATTAACTATGTGAGGAAGAGATAAAAAGTTTTGTACGGAATTGTAAAAATGAAAATATACACTACCCATCAAAAGTTTTTGCAAACACTACAGTTTGCGTGACAAACAACAAATCGATTTGTTGAAATAAATATGAAAATTGTAAACTAGAACGTATATTTGGTCAGACGAGAAGGTTACAGTTTGCAGAAGTTTTTTTCATGTCAGATATGTTCGGGAAACCTGAGAAGATTAATTTGGAATTGAAGAGACATGAAAACGGGCTAATGGATATAAAAAAACAATCAGTCACTTTTTAATATTGCGACATTTAATCATCTGTTAACGGCTTGATTTTTTTAAATTAATATAAATGAAAAATTACAACTAGAACAAGTTTTCCAAAGTGTTACAGTTCCAAAAAAGATTTTTCAATCCACTTAAAGCACCTTAATTTTTTTTCTAATTTACGTCACTTTCGTGGTGGTGCTAAGAATGGTATAGCGAGCGGAGCGCTATTTTCAGCGTCAATTTACATTGTTTTGTCTCATGCCAGGCGTCTCCATCCCACCTTGCGAGAAGGCTGTTAAGAGACGTGTTGACAGCGCTTTTGGCCACACCAAGATTGGGTTCTAGGCCCATTGGTTGATTCGCCGATCTCAGTCTAGTGGGTGAGTCCGCTTTACCATTGCCTTTATTGCTCGGGTGGCCAGACAACCAAACGAGCTGGATCTTGCAACCATCATTCACCAGCTCTCTTACACTCTAGAGCATACCTTTTCAGCTGTTATAGCTTGTACAGCAGCAGATCGAGATTACTGTGCACCTGTGGCGTCGATTGTGTATTGCGGTACGTATTCCCCAGGCGAAAAAGATTCGCTTATTTTTGGGTTTCCCCCGCAGAAACCTGCACCGGCCAAGCCATTCCTCCTAGAACCGCCTGTGTACCAGGTGGCTCCATCGTTCAATACAGCGGGCCTGGAGTCACCATTACACTGCTCATGTGTGCCTCAACGGTCGGCGTTATTTAGTCGCTGTCCATCGGAAATTTGATATTTTAATACTTACAAATTTCATTTAGAAAACGTTCCATTCGGAGTGGTAAAAAAAATATGATATTGTTTCTGGTGTTGTAGGTATTCTCCCTGTTGTGTGATATTCAATCTATTCCTTTTTTGGTTAATAAGCTTGTAATGATATGATATGACGACGGGACACGCGATCAGAAGCTTTTGGACAATTCCCCAAAGGCCAGAACTTTTTCGAGTATTCCTACCTGCACCCTCTTTTAAATGTCACCTTTAACTCCTCATTAAGGCTAAGCTCGAGTAGCTCCTCTTGTGATATAACATTCTTCACTTCCGTTTCATCAAATGGATTAAAGATCCATGGTAGTATTTCCGTCGACAGAATATCTGATTTGAAAGTCATCATGCAGGGCAATCAAAGGTTGAACGTATGACTGAATATCTTCCACAAGATATTCTATTTACCAAAAAAAGCTAAAATTACAGTCTTTGATTCTATTAAATTGAGGCCGTCCCCTTGTAATTGTAAGTTAAGCTTATTAAATTGTTTTAACTAATATGTTAAATACGCGTCTGCTTAAAAATTGATCAGGTTTTCTTTTAAATCAGAATCTTTACTTTCCAGTAATACTAAAACTGAGTCAAAGAGTGAATCAAATCTTGATAAACATGCACCTTTCGACAAGCAGCATACTGCGGTATGTAACAGCAATATTTGGAAGTATTCAATGTATTGCTTCTTATTTGTTCAACTGCATCGATCACAAATTGAAGCGATTGGTGCAATCTACCATTCAAGTTTTTCGCTACTAGATGTTGTCGGTGGATAACAAAGTGAATTGCAGTTCCCTCTAAAAACAGAAATATCCGCATGGTTGAGGGTCATTGGATATTAGGAATGATAGAGCGTGGCGGCGACGGCTACCGATTGGAAATATGTCCTGATAACTGTAGTGGTGCCGAAACATTGATGGAGCTGATATAGAAGCATGTCAAAGTCGGAACTATCATTCATACTGACTTCTGGAAAGGATTTTTGGCACTATAAAGTGAAGGCTACCATCACTTTACAGTCAACCATCAAGAGCACTTTGTTGACCCTGAAACAGGGGCCTACATCCAAAATATTGAATCCGGCTGTAGGCACATGAGAAGAAGAATATCAGAGACGGCGAGTCCAGCGAAAAAATGTGGACCCATCGATGCAATCAATGTAGATATAAAATTTGTGTATCCTGGAAAGAATAATCGACCTCCAATGGAAGAGGATGAGGAAAGTGACTAAAGTTTTGCGAAATAAAATTGCTTTTCATTTATTTCTATTGTTTTTATTGCTCTTTCGGGATCGGGAAATACGTCGATGCTATCGATTCGGATAGGTTATGTTAGGTCCGGTTCGTTTACTATCATATTTCTATTGTTCTTTCCTTTTTTCGTGGCACGAATAGGCTTTTTTTGACCGAATTTTTAATTCACGTTTTCCGTGCATGCGCACGATACCAGGTATATTTTCTTAGTCCTTATTCGATTGTGACCATTCCCTATCAATTTTACCTTCCAATTCCTCTTGACGTTTTTCCATTTTTTTTAATTAAAAATCCTATTCAACTCTTGTAAAGTTCTGATTGTGTATTTGAGAATATAAATTACGGTTTTATGAACTTTATAATGAGAAGAACAAATACTAAATCAGCCGAATTTTGGTTAAGCATGGTAGCCAGACTCATATGGCCACACTGTCTCTATTAAGCCACTGGGCCCGACAGAGCTACATCTATTGCAACCGAAATAACTTTTGTGGATGGATCGTTTTTTCCTTAAAAAAATCACTCAGGACATTAAATTTTCAATCACTAATATCGATTCACTTTACTTTTCTTTCAGAAAGTTTGGAAACAAATTCCGTCACTGGACAACACTAATATCGATTTACTTTTCTTTATACTTGACATTCGTATTTATCTTTGTGGAGAGTCAAACAAGTTCATGCAAGATTGCGAGCACATACACCACAAATCGTATTAATTTGCACGTATGTACAAGCGCTGCGGACGGGACGGCGTCTGGTGCGGCAACGCTAAGGCTGGATCCACACTATAAGGTCGATCTCGGTTCGTTCGCGATCCGATCTCGGTCTGGTGAATTTCAATCACATTCGACAATTTGACTTCGTTCACGATTTAATTTTGAACCGTCAATAATCGAAGTCTGATGTATAAAGTATTTGATATCATTAATGCTTCCAAATGTTCTTGATTTTAGGTCTCTTCTGTTTTAAAATTAGTTTTTCTTGAAAATTTTTTATCAATCTCTCAAAAATTATTAAAAAAACTAATTTTAAAATAGAAGAGACCTAAAATCAAGAACATTTAGAAGCACTGATATATCAAAAGGTCTAAGAAATAAGAACTTAAAGTATTTGATATACGCGGTCGAAGAATGTCATTGAACATTTCGATTAAAGAATTAGGTCTTATATCTTTTAATCTTGATTAAGAAAATAATATCAACGCATTGTGACAAGTTCGATCTCGCTCTGATGGCGATTGGAATTGGATTCGACTGGAACTTGACTTTTACGGATATAATGAATGTACACATTGTTTTTCATCTAATAATATTTCACCAGATCAAGATCGGACCGCGAACGAACCGTAATCGTCCTTATAGTGTGGATCCAGCCTAAGTTTTTAGAAGTAACAGTCGCTGAGCTCCTGCCTATACTAATTGAAGAAGTCAAGCCAACATTTCAATTCTTCACTATCGAAACCAAATAAATTTTCATGGAACCCCATTTTTTGTCATGCCCAACGTAGACCCCCGTGGACCCCTTATTCCGAATCGAATGAGCTAATCTATGTAATTTTTGTAATAGTATATCGAATTTACATCGATTTGTACTTGCATATTAAACTAATAGACTTATATAAATATAAAGTAACTATTTTAAAAATATATTATTTTTTTATCATCCTGTATCCTCTAAAACAAGTATATTCACATTATATAACGTGACTGAAAACATAAATAATAGATTCAATTAAACTTAGTATGTATTTTTTTCTGTACAATCTAATTATCTTCAATCAATATAATTTCAATGAATATGTCGTTTCAACGGATATCGTATTTTATAATTGCACAATTAAAATGGTAAAAGTTAAAAAAACTGACACCGGTTAGTCGACTATAACAAGATGACTTTCAAATGACCTCTGCCGAGTAGAACTGGTATTTTACGCACTAACGCACAGACACATAAATCGAATTCAAAGTTTTGATAAATTGAAGAGGTCTTAATGTAATCCACAAAAATTGTAAATTTACTACAATGACGTATAAAGTCATTCCTACAACATTAATTTATTATAATTATCAATAATTATTAAAACACTGAAATTGCTTGTTACAGGTAAATTCCATTCCATAACAAGGTTTTCATGTACAAGTTGTTCTGTAAAATGCCTACCATATTAAGTCGATTTAAGTTCAATCGTCGTTTATATTGAGTAGTTTTGAGATTAAAATTTTGAAATAGTTTTTACATTAAATATAATTTTGAAATGACTTTTTTGATTATATTTTGTATAGTTAATTAAAGTCTATTTTTATGTACTAGAGAGAAATAAAACTCAATTTCTAATTCAAAACTTATTACCGTCGTTTTTAATATTATTACAAAATAATCTAAATATTTTTTTCAATAAGTAGGGGACTATTTACTAATGTTAGGGGGCGCCCAATAATTACGTGAGCCTTTTTTCGATAAGTTAAGACTCCTTTCCCCTCCTTAGGTGATATTTAGTAAGATTTGCCTAGACCCCCTTTCTCCTTAAGTGACAATGAAGCTAAAAATATTTCAAACCAATTTCTTTTTATTATTCGGAAAAATAATAAACCGTTCAGGTGTACTATAGTTAATTTACTGTTAAAAACAAAACCTTTTCGATTTATATAATTGGACATATGTCGTCTGGGATTTCTGGTATTGCCAGAAGACAATAACGGGCAATTTCTACGGTTTCTTCGCCTATCCATTCCAAACTTTCATCCACAACGCACAGCAGTTCTTTAGCACGACGCTTGACTAAACGCATTGGTTTAATCCTGACTACAGTTTCTCGTTGACAGGCATTTACAGCTGATCAATGCTTCTGCAGCTTTACACACGAAACGAAATAAATGCCACATGTTTACAACATCTATTATTAATTTTCTATATTACTCTCAAACTGATTTTAATAGCCAAGAGATTTTTTTTAAGCTGGCAAAATGTATTTTCAAAATAGTTTTTTTTAATGTCTGTATTTTTTTTTATTTTTTGAAGTTTACGTGAGATTTTCGATTATCGCCTCCTCGATTTAAATGAGATTTGTTGAGATTTCTTTGAGACCCTCCCCCCATTCTGAGCTCTGAGTGTTATTGGATGGATGCCCCTTTGAAAATTTTGTTTCATTTTAATTTTAATATCTATTCTAAATCTAGTGTGATTATGGAAAGTTTTGAAGGGCCGCGTACACGTCGAAATAAATAAATTTTTGTAAATGTTACAAGTAGAAGATAAAGTTTTTAAAATAATTTATGTACTGGTTTAAATCCACCATCACAAAAAGGAATGCAGGCTGATAATAGCACAATAGGCTGGAATGCGTGCATCGAGCGCACGTTAGTCGAGCACACGGTGGTTCGAGTACACAGATTATATAGAAGGAATGGTTGTCTTCTAATAATTATCGTCCTCAGTGAAACTGATGGCATTCTGCTTAAATTTTGCTGATGGTTTTTCGTTTTGTCTTAATGATAATAATTATTCAAATGTTCGTATGTTTGCCCATCTCTAGGACTCACTTCGGTAGATCAAATTTTCTTGTGCGCTCGTCTGTGCGCTCGTTTGTGTTCTCCTCTGTGCTCTCGATGCACGTGCCCTCCTCGCACCCCACCATCAGCTATTCAGATGGTTTTGTTGAAGGTGGTTTTATTGACTTTTGAATCTACTCGTTCGGGTGACTACCACGAAGACATAAATGCTGTCGTCTTTAAAGAATGGTTCTGTGGGAAAAGAACTGTATTCTTTGGTTTCCTTTCATAAAGGGGAATTAAAAAAATGATGGAATTGCACTTTTTTACCTTCAACTATTCTACAACAGTCAATTTCTGTAGATAGATGGTAAAAACTGATGAAGTTACGTCGATCGGTTATGATCTGCTCCACTGCGACCTTTCCAGAAATATTGTGGGCCCCTCAATTTAGATAACACTATTTTATCACTTTTATGAAACATCTACAGTGTTCTTTCTACATATTTCGTTGATTTGGAGCGAATGAAAGACAAAATCTAAGAATATAATGAAAAATCATAAAATTGATAATGTCAAATTATGTTTTGATCGCCATTGGTCGAAACGTCAAGATGTTTATCTGTTTTAAAATGAAGTTTCGATTAGAGTAGACCTAAAAAGTAAAAGAATAGAAGAAACAATGACGCAAATCTCAACTTTAAAAATTGTGATAATTGCTTTAATCAATGTTTTTTTAAGAATATTGTCCGTTTTTGTACGTGAAAAAGTATAGTTTTTGGAGAAAAATCAGGGACTCTATTATGTGACTAAAATATTCAAAATATGAATTTTTTATGACAAAAAATATGGTGTACTCCCAAATAAATTATTGTCATAAATTATAATTTTCTAATTACTTTGAGAGCTCTGCGGTATTGCAACGTCTATGCACTAATCTCCCCTACTGGTGGATATGATTAATCAACAATTTAATCAAAAAATGTAATCGGTGAAAGCAAAATATCGCTCAAAATGTAATAATAACACCTAATTTATTCCAAGTTAGCAAGTATCAACGACCGACGAGTCGGTAAAGCAGTTAGCAGAAAGTGAATTAAATTTATAATCTTGCCATAACCTCAAATTGCTTTGACCTCAAAACTAGTGGAACGTATAAATTACAGCTGCATTGAACATGATCACGATATGAATTTATTAAGTTGACGTGAGGGCTTATTATCTACAGGGTGTTTTTATTTTACAAATTGCCGTATGAGATATACAATTTAAAGTGTATTACGATATTTTGATGGCGTAGAAAGGTGATGACACGATATTGATCTCAAACGATATAATCGACGTAAATATATAATAATATAGTCTATTTTTATCAATAAGGGAGTATTAAAATGATAAAGCGTTCGTAATCCATAGACGCATCACTTCTTTTAGTATACATTTAAAATAAAAAGTCATAGTCATATAGTATTGGGTGTACACCTATATTTTCACCTAATTAACTTCTAAACAGCTCGAACTATTGCAAGAACTTTGTCTACTACCTTTCATATAATCCACCAGGAGAACCTATGTGTCTTCCCAATACGCAATGAATGCGAGCATCGAGCGCACGTCAGTCGAGCGCATAGTGTTTCGAGCGCATACTTGCAGGTTTAAAGACGATATCTTCAATCCCAAACAGAGAGTTAATACTTTCTAATCAATGTGATTATAGTCATAGCCACCTAACCTAACTTAACTTTGAACCAATCGCAAAAATGCACTCATTCTAAAAATCTTATTTGTTGCGATCTTTCGGATTCGACACAGGTAGTGTACGCTAGAGGCACGAAATGTTTTCTAAATGTGCCTGTGCGCTCAATGCACGTGCGCTTCTCGCACCCCCCTGCGCAATACATCTTGATATTCCTATCGTGACCTGGAATTAATCCTCATCATTGTTAACCCATCCCGGGTTTCGTTTATCAATCAACTGCCTTTTTAATAATTAGAGATCACGCAATATAAGTAATATAAGTACACTGTGATATGGAATCTTCTCATATACATATATCTAATTAGACCTTGGCTTGGTTAAAAATACTCAAATTCAAATATTAATGAAAAGCCAATGAAAACAATTTTGTTTGATTCTTTTTTCCTCGTACAGTTATTCGTTGCGAAAATACAACACGTACGACGATGCCAAAATAGTGTCTCGTTGAAAAATTTTATGTTTGTTGCTATGTTTCAAATGTAATGTTGCATTTGGCGAGATGCCACATTCCAAATAACAAAAAAACGAGTCTGGCAACATTAACGGGAATTTCCTATGAAGTATACATTATAAATCATTGTTAGGTTCACTAAAGTACATCTAAAACAGGTTACGATAAAAATATTTGACAAAATTTACAAAAACAAATTTTTATTATTAATTTTATCTGTTTTGGATGCTTTGGTCTCTTAATTTTTACGTATTTTGATGCAAATCTTTATATTCACCTAAAAATTAGATTCATTCCGAATCAATACAAGCTTTGAATACAAGGTTTGAACGACGACTTCAGTGTGCTATCGTCGGCGAAGCTATAGATTGGGTTTGCAGTTTTGTGAAGACACAAAAAGTTTTACGCACCATATTTATAAATGCAAGGAGGCCATTGAACCAACTTATGTGGATGGCAACAGAATCAAGAAAATAAGTTGGAAGCATTCTGGTATAAAGACCCAGCAGGTGTCGAGCTCTTCCGGGCTTCCAAGTCTTCACCGGTTCTGATTATACAGCAGAAACAGATTTTATGCAAAGATTTACCAACGAAACGTATAGTAGAGACAAAAATAATGTTTATAGTGTAAGATTTGAATTATTCTTGAAATGTTTTGCAAGAACCAGTGATAAAGAAGAATTTTACAAAGGTCTTATAAATTTCAATTCTAGCATTATTCCTCCATGCTGGAAAACTGTCACAAAAAGATTTACGCACCATATTTATAAATGCAATGTGGCAAAATGCCACTGAACCAACTAAATGTGGATGGCAATTGAATCAAGAAAATAAGTTGAAACCATTATGGTCTAAAGACCCAGAACCCTCAAAAGTTGAGGCCAATTAAATGAAGAAGAAAATGAAAACCCTTGTGATATAGATGAAATTGATTGATTGATTATTATATATATTATATTATATTTCAATTAACTAAAATAAAAATTCTCCTATTATTCCTGAATCATATCGAATCCACTTATTCTTTTAATTCTAAGCACAGAAAAAGACATCTCATTCCACAAAAAACATTTACTTCAAAATAAATGTATTGAACATTGTACATTTTAGAGTTTATGCACATCAAGATCGTATGCAGGATTTTTCCGGCAGTGTTTAAGCGGGCATACCAAGATATTTTTAAAAATTACATAAAAATAAATAAAATAATACAAAAAATTTTCCGGCATAATAGAGAAATTTTAGGCCTCATCACACACTTTGAATAGGTATGCTAGACTTTCCTACAAAAAAAGTGGTTTGCGTGTTTTTTTTTCTCAAAGCCAATAAAATTTATTGTCGAAAACATAAAAAAAAATTAATGTCGGCGATGACGGTAAAACATTTTTTCATTTCATTAATGATTTTTCTTTTTATTTAAATAAAAATTTTTTGGTTCAGTGTTACCGGCTTCTGGACTAATAGGTTTGCGTCCAAATTTTAAGAATCAAAATTTCAATTAAGATAACTTGTCTTACATCATTGTTAAACATAAAGCTATTGACAAAAATGACGGTGCAGATATAATTGTTTTTTTTTCTACTTACCTTATTATTGTTGATTTTTATGGTGTTTTCAAGTTGAAGGTTTAATATTGGGATACCTGGGACAAGGTCAGACAAACTATTTATAATAAGGATTTTACGATGAATACACATTTTGGATAGTACTCACACATCGTTATAAAAAAATTGATGAATTGAATAACCTTCAAAGATTATCAAGGTCCGTAGTTTCCGGGTACATTCTAAAAGTATTTACTACAGGGTGAGTTATAAATTTTCGAATTATTTACATTGCCATTATAAAAGAAAACATATTGAATTTATTATTCTCTGATTCATACAAATAGGCTATAATTTATTTTGTTTTGATTGGATAACGATTGCATTATAATTGTACCAAAATAATCTGTGATTGTTTTTAAAAATATATAATTGAAAATTGAAGCAAATAACTAATTTCACCAGATTAGTGAAAAAATTCCATTTAGTATTTGCCAAAATATAAATATAAATCGAAGAGACTTCCAAGTTTAGTAACGTGAATTAGATTCTTATGAGAAACCAAATTTCAATGAATTTCACATTCTGGAAAATTTCCAGGTTTACCTATACGTTGAATAAATATTAATTTATGCTGAATTATTGAACGAACTTGGCACTTAATCAAAGGTATGTCACTCATTTTTAACACATTATTTTTCTGTAATAAACTCGGAGCTATGAAAAATTAATAGCAGAAAAAAGGAATAATAATTTAAAAAAAAATTGGTATACTCATAAACATAATTAACACACTGTTTACACTACCACTACAACAACACTCACAATTACCCTGTGTGATTCGCGTTTCGATAACCACGTTATCGTCTTCAGAGACTGAAGGTAAACAGTTTACTTGTTTACCAACATTAAATCTGCAAAATTGGAAATAGTTTGGTATTTATTAAACAATGATGCAAATAGTTGGGAAATACATCAACAAATTATTATCAAACATCAAATCAATGGATGCCCTTTTGATCAATGCATTAACGACAACGTTTCTCCGGTTCGGCGAAGCATGCCAAGATATCCGCGAAAAGTTTCAAATTGTTATGACATGACTGCACGAACCTCTCAACGAATCCTCGTTTGCCTATCCATTCTCTAAAATGAACATTGATATACTCCAGCATACATAACGCGTAGTGCCACGAAGCTATATCCTGCATGAAATGACGGATATTCGCGTGTGTTCGCGTAAATCTTCGAGAGTTTCCAGATAACTATGACCCTTAAAAAAAAGGACGAATCCCCAAAATGTCCGCATGAATACTTGCCTACACACATAAACTTCAGGCAGGTCTAATTCTTCTTCAATGAATACGTTAGGATTCTGATCGTTCCATTACACGCAGTTATGCAGATTGAAAGTTGCTTCATGCGACCATAAAATGGAAGGTTGAAACTGAGAAGCATCCTGAAAGCATCCGATGTACCACTCGCACAATCCTAATGAGACGCGTACGGTAAATGAGTTTCAACATTCGTCGTTAATAACGATCTAATATTTGAAGTCTCACAATAGCCGCACTGCAGATTGGTTACGGATGCTCAACTAACAGCAGCGCCACTGTCCATATTTTCGTTAGTTGTTATAATTATCCGTCGTCCAGAACACGGCGCGTTGGCAACAGGGCCCATTTTTAAGAATTTCTAGTACGTCTTCTACACTGTTGATCAAATATGCTTGGTATCAAGACAAAAAAAAATCACTTGGAACACATATTTGTTATATAGAAAAATGTGGTATCAAAAATAAAAATCTAGATAATCACTTAACGTACTGTATTTTGAGTAGCTCAGGTCACCTTTACATCCAATTAGCTCACACCATAACTCCAAAATTTGCTTGGTATGACGAACCATTTTTTGTTTACAAAATGCAAAGTTAGATGGTAAATATCATAGAAAACATCTAACACTTCTTATGCCAAGAATTAAGTTTTACTACAAACTTGATTATTGATAGAGCGTGTTTTCTGATTTTTTTTAAACTTTAATTTATTTGTTATTAATCGCAGCATGACAAGAATTATCACTGCAAACAATATTATTCACAATTATATTAACGAGTAAACAGAAAGGAAAATGGAAAAAAAATCGTTTTGTTTACTTCGCTAGAGCCAGAGAGTCATGAAGCCTTTGAAAAGTAGAAGTATAAAATAGCGCATAGAGGACAAACAACACACAAAGCGATGACCTTTTCCAACAATCAATAGAGCTATTCAGACAATTGGAAGCGAAACAAAAGCCGAAGGCGGTCCGGAGCAACGACTATACAATACAATGAAATTTGTAGATAATTCAGAACACTGTTGTTGAAACACAAATCATGGGCGTAGATTTGACGTCCATTAATTTCCAGATTCTATTATTAGAACCATAATAGATAAGGGGAAAGTACGTTGATTGATATATGGTTGTTGAAAAAATAGAAACAGTGCTACTTAATTCAAAATAATCACTTGAGGGAGTGGACGTGAAGAAATCGAAAAATTAACTAAAGACGAGTCCAGACTATAAGGCGACCCTACAATAACATTGTACAATATATTTTATCGTACAATAAGATTGAAAGACGCTTAGAATCCAAACGATCAATTAAATTGCACAATAAACGAACTGCTACACAATGTTCTCGTGTTTAGTCGAAGAAAAGTGTTGATCCCGTGTGCGCCGTGCGTAAAGCAACATGTCTGAACAAGATTTAGTTGTGTTCCTTGTGGCTAAATGTAAACGTAAACAAACACGTCGGTGGTCGAAAGATTGGTACAAGAAAAGGCAGAAATACATTCACGAAAATCTTTTGAAAGATTTGATGATATCTGAGGAAACAGACTTCAAAAATTTTGTACGACTGAACTTGGAACAGTTTCAAAATCTACTACAAACCGAAACCTTCTACCTGCTCTTTGTTCCATACACTTACAGGAGCCCAGGCGAGGCGTTTGGAATCGTGGAGATTTCATTCTGCCTCCAGACCGCGAAGCGATTAGATCTCAGAGAGCTGCGCTGTTTCTAGTGACTAAATAATTTTAAAATCTACTAGAATTGGTTGCGCCAATGATTGAGAGAAAAATACAATCATGAGGGAAGCAATACCAACTTTTCAACGGTATCTAGCGACTGGAAATACTTTGGAAGATTTCAAGTTTCATCCCATGCGGATTCCTGATCGTGTAAAAAAAACATTTCATTATAATATCACAATATAGGTTGGTATATGTCGTCTGTACTAGATCCGGATTTCATCGCCTGGAGATGTTTCGTAAGCTTCTTCCGGTAGTTAGTTCTCAAAGAATTGTATTTTTAATTCACATGATCTTTGCTTGCCCGCGGAAACATCTCTTTGTATTTAGACAACAATGTTTCGTAAGCATCACTTTTTTTATCACGGTCATGATATTCCTTACTTTTGACATTCCACACAGATGGCAATTCTCTGTACAATTGGATACATTCGACGATAAACTCTCTTTTCTTGACTTTTTCATTCTCTTTTTATGCACGCGCGCTCGTCAAGACGAAACACAGACTAAAAAATACAGCGCAATACTGACCCTACAGAATGCAATGGAAAAATATGGTGCAATGAAAAATAAACTCACTCAAACTTTTCGGATGAACTTCCGAAAAACGCTAATGAAATTTTACAGGTGACGTCGATATTTTTGAAATTCCCGCAAGGTCGAAAATCGCGGTAATTTCGTGCGCAAGTAAGTAGGAGCAGAAATATCCGCCATTTTGCTCGTTCATTGAATTAGTGGTAAATAAAACATTACAAGCTTAAAACATTTTTTGTTGTTTGGTTTTTTGAGTTAAAATTAAAAGGAATATTTTCAAAATTGTAAGTAGTTATTCAATAATCCAATGTTTCGTCAATAATGATTAATTTTTTTTATTTTTAGGCTCTCATATTATTCACAAATAAGATCATCCCAGACACAGACCCTCCCAAAAAGATGGAACCTTTTTAAAATAGCAACATTTATGCCAACAGTCAACAGAATCAATAGATGGTGCAGCAAGCACTACCAGTTTGCTAAATGGTATGATGATGGTACCGTTTTTGGCCACTTCAGATGTTTCGGAAAAATCAAGGGCAGATCGTTCAACCATAAAGGTTCAGCGGCAGACGACACATGGTTCCTACGATTGCACACTAACGTCCGTCAAAGAATAATCATCACCTATTGTTTTTCACAAGGATTTTCATTTGAACAAACGATAGAAGAGACCTCAATCTTGGAACCAACAGTTTCGTCAGAATCAGTGAGCGACGTCTTCAACTATGTCCGTAAGGTTTGTATGGCCAGTTTAGACCGAGCATATGAAGATGAAGACCAAATTGGTGGGGATGGTTGCGTTGTTGAAATAGACGAATGTAAAATCGGACAAAGAAAATACAATATTGGATTGGAAATATGTCCTGATAACTGTAGAACTGTCGAAACATTGATGGAGCTGATAAACAAACGTGTCAAACTTGGGACTATCATTTATACTGACTGGTAGAAAGGATATTTGGCGCTAGAAAGTGAAGGCTACCATCACATTACAGTCAACCATCAATAGCACTTTGTTGCCCCTGAAACAAGTGCCTACACCCAAAAAATTGATTCCAGCTGGAAGCACATGAGAAGAAGAATATCGAGGGGGGAATCAGAAGTAAGTTTGACCTGCATCTTTGTGAATTTCTCTGGAGACGTCGAGTCCAACGAAAAAATGTGGACCCATTCGATGCAATCAATGTAGATATAAAATTTTTGTATCCTCGAAAGAATGATTGACCTCCGATGGAAGAGGATGAGGAATGTGACTAAATTTTTGCGAAATAAAATTGCTTCCCATTTATTTCTATTTTGTTGCTCTTTCGGGATCGGGAAATACGTCGATGCTATCGATTCGGTTAGGTTATTTTAGAAACGGGCGTTTATTATCGTATTTCTATATATCTTTCCTCCTTTTTCGTGACACGAATAGGCCTTTTTTGACCGACCACGTTTTCCGCGCATGCGTACGATCCCAGATATATTTTCTTATAATACGATTGTGACCATTCCCTATCATTTTTACCTTCCAGTTCCTCGGAAGTTTATCCAACTTTTTTTCAAAAATTGTGCAATCTTCAATATTAACCCTAAACGGTCAATAATATTGCACAATTCGTGATATTACGCAGTAAAATTGATTGTCCAGGAGCCGCCTAAGACGCTAATATTTTGTTCGGTTTCTACAATAGCCAATTACATTAGATGATAAAATATACGACGATGGGTTATGGCCTATTCAACTGACCTTTCCAGATTGTTGTCCTCTCGATCCAGATTACAAATATTTTATTTTTTTCATGAAGCATCTACGCTACTGCTTCTGTTTCTTGTTATCTTAGAGCGAATGGAAGACAAAAACAAACTATTGACATAATTTGATAAAGACAGCATTTTTAAAACTTTGTTTCAACTTTTTAGTTTAACGTGCTTTTAAGACGTGTTTTTGTATTTTTTTCAACTATAGTTTTTATTATTGCAGTTGCCAAATATAAAATTTGTTTACTTTTCACTGGTTAACCTCACAAAACTTACAAGTGCCGATCAGAGAGTACGATTTATTCATTTTCAAATTCAATTTCAAACAACTTCATTTTTGTCTCTTTGTGTTATTTCGGCGAGTTAAATTAAAAATACTAAATGTAAAATGGAAACAAATTGAAAAAAAAACGATTAAAAGTCGATACACGCGCAGCAGCGAATCGCACGGCGTCGTAAATTAGCATAAAAAACGCTGGAAACAAGAGAACGGGTTTTCTCTTCACTTACATTTATTTTAAACCGTTAACGACAGATTCGAATACAGTGATTCATAATGCATCATACAGAATCGGATCCAAATGTTATCATTTCCTATAAACTTAATCTCTTTTTCTAAAACCTTACTTTATTATTAAAGCAATAACATTTCCTTTTTAGTCAATTTGTTTGATTTTATCTTTAGTTAACTTGTAAAATCTAGACGCTTTCCTGTTTTTTAGTCTCTATTGTTGTATATTATCTAATTTCTCCACAACTATGTGATAATATATACATTTCTATTAGATATTAAATACAAGAATTATATCAATTCTACACTCCGTGAATCCACATCATGTCGTATTTTCCGAATCTACGGGCCTTACATTATTTTTCCTAAGCAAGAATTTTTCTTCTTTCTTCTCTTCTCAACAATCGACTGCCAATACTTTCTGTTATAAGCATAGTGCTTCCAACGACGAACCCCTTAGCTGGATCAGGTCCGCATCAACGTCCTGGTATGATACGGGAGTCTCATCTATTATTTTAATGTTAGTTGGTCAAGGCTCCTTACTCTTATTATTTTTTCTAATTTAACATTTCTGTAGCTCAAATTTCTCAATCTCGACGGATAATTGAAGTGAATGTATTAATTAACTCTGCTTTTCAATGTAAATGTTTAATTCCGGATCTGGGTGGACCGGTTCGTAGACGACTACACGACATCAAATTATCGACTGAACTAACGGAATTCTGATGGGAATATTATGCTTTTAATGGTCTAGGAATCATCAGTCGATCGTAATGAGCTTTCCATCTTTTATAACGTGATCATTAACCCAGTTCGAGCGGTGAATTCATTGTCGCTAGGATTGGACGATTCATGTAACGTAATACCACGCTAGACGCATTATTAATCATATTGTAATTTCGGTAGGCATACGTACAGAGTATTTTGATGATAAGTTTAAAATTTTAAGTTCGAAACACTTGTTCTATTTAACATTTAACAGTTTTTTTATTGTTTATGGTTCATTAGTTTAGCTCGCCAAGCAGCATAAGCAAAAGCATTAATGTTCCTGTAATTTAATGGTTCCTAAGAAACCAGCCGTTAAGAAATGCGAAGAATACCATACGATTAGTCTTATGAATCAACAGGATAATTCACAAATTAGGTGAGATCGAACCAAATATCCCCCAAACAATTCGGGTTTATTAATGCTCTTAGGGAAGCCTTGTTCTCTATACAGGCCTTGATACAAAGATGCAGAGACGTGAGTGGCGATGTTTGATGAACTATTTAAAGGCATTCCAACGAATGAAACATGAAATAATGATGGAGATACTCAAAGAAAAAGGAATTAACACTTAAGAGCCTTAGAATAATAGGAAACCTCTATTGGAGCTAAAGCGCAAACCTTAGAATCGTAAGAGGCTCTAAGTAAGATCGTCTATTTAACTGTATATTGGATTTAGTGTAACGATCGTGTAGGCAATTGTTTTTTCTTTGTTCCTCGATCTTTAACGAAAAGTCGAGTGGACATTAAAGATCGACGTGTGCGTTTTACGAATTTTGCTAGGTGATCGGCACTTTGACGATTTTGTGAGTTTTCGATATCATGTGGACGAGCCGATGACCCGATTTTTCCACTTAAATCGAAAGAAAGTTTATCAAATTTTTCCTCCAGCGTGCCAGCGATGGACGTCTCGGCAATTTGACGCTCTCTTCTCTTAGTCAGGAAGGTGATTGAATCTACGAATTCTGTCGCTTCGTTGAGTGAGACAGGAAAAGGTATACTGCTAAATGGATACAGGCTAAGCCATTGAATTTGCTGACATTATAGAAGATTCACAAAGTTTGAATATTAATGTCAAAGTCACATATCAATCAATTTCCAATAGAAAGAGTCCATCAATATAAATACCTTGGTACTATTATAAACGAGAGTTGGATCAACAGGATTAAATAAAGGCATTTCTCGCTTTTGAAATGACAATAAGAATGGTGAGATGCTATGTCTTCTCTGTCCTGTTTTATGGAACGAAGATTTGGGCAAAAAATTATAAGCATTCGAATCGTGGCTTTATTGACGATTACTCAGGATCCCCTGGACCGTCCGGGTAACAAATGAGTCTTCATAAAACGAAAAAAGGACGAGAAGTAATGATAACCATGAAAACTCGCAAACTACAGTATTTCGGCCACATAATACGAAACAAATCCAGATGTACATTGCTCCAAATTATGCTGTAGAGCAAAATATATATAAAAAGAGGTTCAGGAAGAAGCCTTGCGAACTGGTTCAATAAAATATCCCCTTAACTCTTGATGATGATGAACGCCAACATTCGTCACGGAGAGGTACCAGAAGAAGAAGAAAGCAATAAAAATAAGGTTAAACCTCATATGTGAGTGTCTTCAATCCAAAACGTCTCACCTGGGTTTGTGTAAAGAAGGAATTTAAAGGGGTGTTTAAGGTAGAGGAATGTAGTTATGTTGGTATTCCTAAGACGTGTACGAGGTATATCGGCAAGTATTAGGTTAATTGCATTCTATTAGGTATAAAAGAAAGGAAACTCAAGTTTCCAAAAGAAGAGATTCCCAGGGTCGAAGGATTATTGTTTATTAAGCAAACTGTTTTATAAACAGTTCTTGTATATAAACAAATTTATTGGTATTGCTTTCTGTCAGGTAATTTGTGTCGACCACTAATCGAATAGACTATATAAAAAAAGTGTATTATTAAGTTTACACTATAATAGGCAACGTGGGCGATGCTGGTTGAGCCAGTATTAGAAATAAACTTCCTACGCAATTTTGGAACTCGAATATAATCACCTGTCTACGTTAGACAAATTAGAGTAAAAAATTGTTAACGATCTCCATTCAACCTCCTACAAACATAAAAAGATAGAAAATATTCCAAACAGACAAACATTAACATACATATCAAGCAAAACAAACAATAAAAAGAAATCAACCCGCCCACATGTGTATCATTTGACAATTTTTTTATGGCTAAGAAAGAAATAAAAAGACTAGACTGGAGACTTTGTCGTAAAATAGAAGCATCCCCTCCCACTAAGATCAATCGTGGTGATGATGAGCTTCGTGTTGTTATGACTAAGAAAACGGCACTTTGACAAAGTCAAATGAAGGTCATTTAGACACAGAGAACGATTCATCCCAAATAGTCCGGAAAATGAGGATAAAAAGCATCACTTTTTTCTTCTCATGTCACCAATCGAAAGTATATCAACTATTTTCCTATATTTTCTCATAAATTCCTCGACTCGACGTACTTTGCAAGTACGAGGTGTAGCTATTAAATAAAGAGAGTGGTATACAATATTTTATTTTGATATTATGTATATTTAATACCACTTTCTATATATACCCGTCCTCTATCCCTACATCGTTCAATGCGAATCTTCCATTGTACGAAACAGTGCAGGAAGTCTGTCAGTTCCTTCAAGAGATAGGCGTTGCTTTTATATACAGCTTCGACAAACTCAAATCTTGCTTCTTTTAATGCATTTTTAACTTCAAGAAAGAGGTAGGAGCCGCACAAACAGCCCCTATAAAAACGAAGGACACGGCTCCAGTGATGTGTCTAGGTAGATATCACAGGCTAAACAACTTTTTCTGTAGCAGCGGAAAAATTCCACGAATTTAAACTAACACTTAAATAATTTCAACAATATACGTTTCAATTTAACATTCGTTCAACTTTTCCATGAAGACATATATTGTTCCGTACCTACAGATGCAGGTAGGTAGTCAAGAAAATGCCTCCGACTAATAAACATGTAATTAGTAGCGAACCTTTTCGAAATACAGATAAAGGGATTACCTTCCTATCCAATTTACATCTGTCTTCGATAATTTTGTAGGAACCAACATCCCTAATGGCTCGTAATTGCAAGGAGAGGTTCGCGACCGCTAACTAGTTTCGACATTTTTGCGTCTCATCAGTTCTGCGTAACAATTTCTATCTGGCGCAATCATGATTTCCAACTGATATCGTTAGTCCCCCTCCACTGTAACCGACCTACTGGGCAAGAATAATCAATATTTTCGGAAATGTTTGGTGAAATTGTTATAAACTTGAAGGGGCTTAGAGGGCGAACGAAGATTTGCCGATAAAAATCTTTTTAAGTATTATCTTCATGTTTTCAGAACCTTATTTTTTCTAGATTATAGATCTGTTTATCTACCTAGAAATTATTTTTCCATTACGCATCATCCTAACGCGTTTTGGTTTTGTTTTCTCTATTATTGGCAAAATTTCAACTACGTCACTGTTTCTCGTACCTTATTAAGCTTGTATGTGCCCGTTTAATTAAAGCACATCGACTTTAATCAAGTTTCCTTTGATGTTAGTTGTACACGTGCAAAAATGGCCGTATCACCAAAGTAATTGACTAACTGGTTGTTGGTAGTTCTCGATTTGGGGTGCAATACAGAGGTTTCGTAACCTTGTTTGGTATATATACGTTGATTGCATCGAATAATACATTAAGGGATGGCAATTGCAGAAAAATAAATCATTCTTCCTTTGTATTTTGTATTTATAAAACAAGTAAAGGTATAAAAATATGTGCGCAACAATAATTAAAGTGGTAAATCAATAGATAACGCATGCTTGAGGAAAAAATATTTTTAACTATATTATTGAAAACGAAAAAACAAAGTTAATGTTAATAAAGAAAAAACGAAGTAACAAAAAAAGAAGATGTACGTAGATAACTCATTTAAGGTCATTGGTTCAAAGTTTGAATTTGAATGAAATTGGATAAATTTTTTTTTACTTACCTTTATCAGGTGGTTCTGGAGCAATCCCCGGATCTGGAACTGCAGTCCTACCCGATCTAGGCTTTCTCGAGCTCACAGAATACGTCACAGATGGTAATCGATTCTGGAAATAATAGTATAATTATCAATTGGCAATCTAACAAACTGTCAAAATCAGATGTTACTTATTTAAAGATAGCTGCCTTGGGGTAAACACAACTAAAAACTCTCTCTGAAGCCTTTTAAGCACCATATAACTATAAAAACAATAAAAAACAACTCTCACTACCGGAAAAACCACAAAACGCTAACACGGGTACATTCTTTACCCCACGGCCGTCAGTTTGACGTAGATCAGCTGATTTCTGATTGCCTTATTCAAAATGTGACGTATACTCCCCGTATATCGGGTGTTTCAAAACATTATTGTTAATTTGCGATTAATCTATGCGTTATAGACATGTGATTGTTTGGTGATTTTTAATCGATTTTTTTCGCTTAATGTAGTGATATAACTCGCATGCGAAAGTTTTGAAACACCCATAATCAAAAGGAGGCAATAGCGGAATTTACGCGAGTGTGTTTATCTCTTTCTAGCTAGTTATGTACAATATTTTCCTACTATCCCACAAAGCAACTAACTTTTTTTTTTAAATTTATCTAGTTTCATATCAATTACATATCCACTTATCCACTGTAATTCTTATTTGTGATGGTTACAAAAATTAATAATAATATCATGATGTAAAGACTACAAGGTGTGCTCTTGCGCAGCCGGATAGCCACAGCCAATGAGAGGCCATATTGTTCTTCTGGCCAATCAATTCAATGCGGAAATTTGAATCTTATCGTTTTAAGATTGTTATGAACGAAACGTTGAGTAGTGAATGTGATACAAAACTATGAAAAATTAATTCAGTATATGGTAAATTGGGCTCGGTTGTTATTTCAATAAAAAAAATTCTCAAATTAATGTGAATTCAACAATTTTAAATAGATTGCAAAACTTTTTGCCATGTAAAGAATGTATATTATAATTTTTTTCTTTTAACTATTAGATAATAAATAAAATACATCCTGTGTTTTTTAACAATTTATTAATAAAACGAATTGTAAAACTTTAGTTAACATAACCAAACACGTAGTAAGCAGCAAGTCAAACTACAAATATTTTATGGTGATACAGCATTTCTGCTATTTTTTTTTTAATCAAGTGCTCGGGCTTTTGCACGTAGCAACTTTTTTAAAAATGATTCGAGCATATTCTCGCTATTCAAACAATAAATATTTGATCAATGTTAAATCACCTACCAAAAAAATATACGATAAACTTGTAAACACTTACCGTGTAGGAGGTTAAGTTGTCTTTCTCCATAAACTTTTTCAATTCGTTAGGTTATTTAATCTTTTTTGAAGAAAATTTTATTGAAACTAATATCTTTACATCTATAATTCGTATTATTATTTGTACATGAAGGTACAGAACAAGAAGGCATTTTAATTTCAATAACTACTTTATATACTCAATGTAAATAAATATGAATCAGTCAGCTGGTGACAGCCAATATGGCAGAAAGTGGGACTGCGCAGTAGAGGTTGTAAATTGGTCTTCGGTAAGAACACACCTTCTAGTCTTTACATCATGAGTAATATTGTTTGTAAAATGAAACGGGGATATTTGGTGATTGACAACTAGATCATTTTCCGGAATGTTTTTATAAATTAACCCCGATTACACGGTTCTCACTTATCGGAGACATGAAAAAATGAGTTTTCCGAACAGTAAAAGTTCAAAGTAATTTTTGTTATGCGTTTTACATAAAAAGTGAAGTTCAAGCTCCTGTTTGAAGCTTTCTGATGGCGTGATTATAAATTAATTATTATTGGAAGCTAGGATTTCACAAAAAAATATTAGGCACCTTCAAAAATACGTTTTTGTAGCGCAATTCAAAATTTTTTTGTTCCAATAAGTTTCTTCGAAACCCCCAATCAAAGTTTAACGAGATATAAGATTAATGTAATCACGGTTACTTACTTTGCATGACTCAATGATTTTCAACAAAGTTTGTATTCCTTAGTGCAGCAATAAGAGGCAATCTAACATCATGGGTCCCAATCGTGTTTTGCGAGAAAATGACTAATTTAATTAAATTTGATAAAATTTCATTCTATAAGAACAGTCAAAAAATGCATTACCTTATGTTTTATCAATAGTTTTTTTGCCTTCCGCCTTTCTGGGAAACAATTTTTTTTATCTTAATAAGAAGGTGGCTATTTTTTGCCTTTGCGTCCTATACTATTTAATAATAGTTTAAAGAAAAGATTACTAACATTTAATTAAAAATTTTCCATGTCATTGGTTCAAAAAATCAAAGTCACGGATAATACAAACAAACGAAATCAAAAATGAAACGATTTCATTTGAAGAGGGAGCGAAATATACAACGGAGACCAGCAGGTGGTTTGTTCGAAATTACTGATGAAAGAAAGAGAGAAAAGGGAACGGAAAAATAATTACCTTTTGTGGGATTAGATTCCAAGAATTTTAGGAATAAAGATGGGAATTTTAACTCGTGCAACCCTAAAAACATCACTCTTATTTAACATCGCAATTTACGAGAGGGTTTTAAATATCCTGAGCAAAGCAAAAAAAAGAGAGATGATCAGTGGCGGAACTATGCCGATGCACCAGACTTTTAACAAAGACATGAGATATAAAGAATTTAGGATTTATACACTTTTTAACATACTTTTACTGGTTTCACCTGTAAGTATGTAAGTGACTTTTTTGCTAAATTGAAATTTTTGGAATCGTTAGTGAGTTATCTTCAGTCTCTGAAGACGATAACTTAGTTATCGAAACGCGCGTCAGACAGTGTGGGTGTAGTGGTAGTGCAAGCTGTGTGTTCATAATGACTTATTGGCCTCAATTTTGCCCTACTTTGAACGATCAGATTTAGTGTAAAGTTTGTACACTTGTCAAAGACTGGGGAAGATTCAATAATTCGATCAAAATATCTTATTATCCTGAGTAGATTCGCCAGGATTCATAAATTTCTATCTGCATCCTTTTTAGGAAAGTTAGAAAGATAAGTTAATGGACTAAATACGTGAGAGCTCTATCTCAGACTCACACAATCTAAATGCAACCATCAACACATCTGTACACATTAAAATAGTGAAATAAACTGACTTATGGCAACACCGATATGAATATGACAAATCTGACATTGTCATCATAAAGTTTGACATTTTTAATAGTGAATATACCGGGAACGTATTGTCATACGAGTGCTGTTGTTTGGGTTATATAGAGATTCTTGAAACATTCATTCATCTGGTTAAAAAATGGAATTAAATCGCGAACATTGTCGTCCGATACTAAACAACAATCGACTGTATGTTTTTTCGGAATAACTGAACATATCGCCACAGTTCCAGTACAGGAACGTAGAATTTTCAATTTGGAATGATATACCAACATTTGTTTGCCACAAGTGTTCTAAAAATTCAAGGAAACCAATCGCAGAAGATGAATCATTCTCCACCAAGACAATACGAACTCTCACACATCAGTTCAAACAAAGACGTTTATAACAGTCAAAACATCGACTTTAGACTTTGATAAAACCAACAGCGTGTGACTATCAACTCGCTTAGACTTTTGATAGATCGTGTTTCGCTAGTTTCAGTCGTGGTGGCCGCTAGAGGATGAATTTCGAACTCTATATACCCGAGTAGTAAAAAAATATCCTTGGTCATAGCTAGTGTTCTGGATTGCCTTCAGAATAAACATTTGATCACTAGTTGACTTCCCCTTTTTAAAGCCCCCCTAATACTCACCCACTTTTTTCGGCCAAGTATTTACTCAACCTATTTCTTACGATTCTGGGTAGGGTATACGACATCGAATCAAGTGATACACCTTTAACTCCCGCAGTCCCCTTTTTATGTATTGGGCAAATTATTGACTTATCTCATTGGTTTGACAACTGCTCTTGTTCCTATATATTTTTAATCAAATTAGATATTCATCGGCCACTATACTTTATAACCTCTATTGGAATCCCATTCCTACAGGCCTTTAATATTATTTGCCACTTCTACTTTTATTTTCGATGGTGTTTCTTTTACGGAGACAGGTTTTTTCATTGTCTTCTTTTATTCAAGCTTGTCTTCTATCCTGAATCATCATTTCGCCCCCTGTCCAGTTTTTCTTTTCCCACCTATGGGTGTTGATCTCAGAATTTATGTCAGGTCTTGACAAACATTTATATCGTTTCTGTTTATGTAATGATCTTCAATTTTTTTCTGTTTGTCCTCAGATTCTTTCGTTTTCTCTTTTTGCACATTTTCTGTACTTTTTCCTTTTCCTGAGCCTACTCCTGTTTTAATTTGTCATTTGGGTCTTTCAACATTCTCAATCTTGTTTGGTTTTTTTAATACCTGTTCGCAGTTTTCATCAAACCATTCTTTTTTGTCTTCTTTACCAATCTCTTAGTTAGTGTCACATTCTTCTTTGTTTTCTCAATCCCTGTTCCGAAATCATCACATGTTTGTTTGTTTTCAAAATTTATGGTCATAGTATTCTCAAACTTCGCCTTCCCACTTTCATCCTTTAAGAAGTTTGTATCATATTTTACCAGATCCTAAAGTTTTCTTGAGCCCGTAATGTGATCTGAGCCCGCGTACGCTTTTCTGGCGCTCAATTTTGAATGCTTTCTTTCCACTAGTACATGGTCGTTTTGGTTTTATATTCGGCCATCCGCAGAGATTAAGGTTTCTTCATGAATGGGCTTATAATTAAAACAATTGCTTATAATGCTCGTATCAGTACTTTTACTAAAAATTTATCGCCATTTTATCATTTTCATTACTCAAGTCAAGTTTGCTTCGACGGGATGCCTAAAGCTACGGAAAAAAAACGAGGATCATCGACCTTCAACCTTAGCATAGTAACCCTTGACTCTCGCTCAAACTGTCGCTCTATCGCATTGGTGTTAATCTTGAGGCTTATGCCGTCACACCATGTATGTAAGTGAGAACGGGTGTCAAAGGAGCAAAAAGTACTAAACTCGGTTTTTACCCTAGCACGTAATTCGTTCTTGCAAATTCAGACTTATAAGTTTTAAAATGTGTTAAACCAAGAACCTATCGTGTATTAATCACAAGTCTTCATAGTCTAGGCAAAAGAAATCCCCAGAGGCTTTAGTGATAGAAAACGTTCAGGTAGGCCTCAGAAACCCCAACCGCTGAAGATAAACGTATTATATTGATCAGTAAATAAGAGGTTGCAATAGGCTAAGACCCTAAAAATTGGAAGCATGAAGAGTGGGAGCGAGTTTTATGGAATGATGAATCAAAGTTTGAGGTTTGTGGGTGTCAGAGAAGAGTGTTTGTGCTCAGGTCAAGGGAAGAATGGATGTTAGGTCTATGTGTGATCCCGACTGTAAACAGGGAGGCTCTGTGATGGTTTGGAGATCTTTGGACTCCATCTGAAAGCAGTGTCCTACTCTTTTAATGGATTTTCCCTTAACAATAATATAGCAATAGCAAAATAAAAAACAAATATAGTTTATTTGTCACACTTCTGTGATCGTCTTGACTAATATTCACGATTACGACCACCCGTCGTATTCATCAATTACAGCACCCAACGACTTTTCCTTTTTTCTAACCTTAAATTTTCATTTACGAGAGAGATATTTCCATCAAATGAGAACATTGCCTCATACATAAACGTCTATTTTTGAGGAGAAAGACAGAAGCTTTTATTTGATGAATAAAGTTTATAGCATCTCTGGTTTGGTCAAAAAATATCTTTTTTAAGTCGAAAATTTACCAGACAAGTCTCGTAGTATGCGATTTTTCTTTAATTCAACGTTGCGATTTCTGTATAATAATAAACAAAACTGAATACAATTTCTTAACTGTACTTAACTCAAAAAGTTTCCAAAACTCATTTTATTTCCTTCTAGCGTATATTCCCATTTACCTTCCAGTCAAGAAACCAACTTAACTCCGTGAATAATAAAGTTGAATTGTTTCAATTCCGAGTCTGAAAGTCAAAGAGAATGTTTCCGTATTTGGTAAACAATGCGTCTAATTTTCAATTCACGTTCATCAAGAAGGCCATTCACAACTCGGTTAAAGAAGACGAGAAAAAGGAGCAAAAAAGAAGATAAACATGAGAGGACTATCTATATAAGGCAACCGGGCAATTGTGTTCAGGTCCGGCGTTGAAAAATATTTTATTATTTTAAAAGTTTCATTTAGTGGTCTTTTGTAGGCAATAATTTGTGTAGGCAGTGGATTAATTTTGTATCCATGTACCCTCGCATTTAAAAATACATAATACTGATTCACAATTCTCCTCCGAACAATTTCTTCGACAAAACAATAATCCTTGTACCACTGGCTGACTGATATATGACCTAGGAAATTCCAAGTAACCTTTTTAATATCCTAATAGCATACAATTAAATTAATCCTCTCCAATATATCTGATACAATGTTTAGGACAAACCAATATAACTATATCTTTCTACCTACTCACTGTTCTATAGTTACACAAACCCAGGCGAAACGTTTGTAATCGTCGTGATCAGATCTCGAACGACGAGAGCCTAGCGAAGCTACACCAGAGAATCAGCTCCCGCGACGTAGTTTAATCTTTGTTATATATATAGTGCAATAGGGCTAATCCTCTTGTATTTGCTTCTTACATAAAAAAGATACTGTTCGCTTTATTTCTAAGATTACATAATATTTTATTTCCCGTATAAAAATTTGGTAAACCTTTCTATGGCAATTAATTTTTAGCCCTTCGATTTGTTGAGTTACGATGGTGGAACCGTCTCTGTATAAGTTCTGGTCTGCTTATATTTTATAGTCTAGCATTGATTTGCTAGTCACGTTCGGACTCGTGAGAAAGATTACACAAACAGAACGAAGTACTTTTGCCATGGCTTTTTTATTTATTTCGTAGTAATATAAATCCAAAATAGGATTTTTATTAATTATCAACATAATTCTGTGATGTAATTGAAATAGAAATTTTACAACTCTGAGTGTCAATTTTCCTCCGGGTGACTTTGGATCATAGACTGGCTGAAAAAAACACCTTCAAGGGATGAGTCATAAGGCACAAATTGCTTTCAACAACTGCTAAAAATGCTCAGAGGAACATGGGGCATAAAACCCAAAATGATGAACTGGATGAATATATCGATTGTGCGACCTATCATAAACTATGAAGCTTTGATATGGTAGCCCAGAACAAAAGTCAAAATTGGAAAAACAACCTAGATAAATATTTATCCTATCAGAGCAGAGCAGAAAATTTAGTCGCATAGCAATCTTTGAACTCAAAGTGAGTTTTTTTGCACTATAACCCTGCATGTCTTGAAACTTTTCTATAGAGTTTATACTACAACTAAGTTTGTGATGATTTCATAACATAACAAGAAACTAAACTTCTGGTTTTAGCTTATCGACTGAGAATTAGTGCGAGCGGGAAAGGCCTATCAATAATCGCTACTCTCCCATTCCAGTTCTGTTGCAGTTGCCTGTAACGATGCAGCTGATCGATATAGTTCGTCACATAAATTATAAGGAATAGGCGTGGTTTTTTTCCAAACAAAAGGTATGTTATATCTTAAAAGAAGTTGTGTCAACAATCATGAAATGCCATTGTTTTTGACAGACAAAAGTGAAAGAAAACTTCCACTTGATATTGTAGTGTTTTTCACATATTCTTAGTGTAAGGAGTATCAATCAAGAATATTTTTGCATACAGGAATTTGGTATGTCTACTCATAAAACAACGGATTGGAAGAACTATTTACGTGAGGTGTATGCGAACTCACTTCTAAAATAACCTTTAAAAATAGATGGACCAACAAACACGACTGTAGAAATTGATGAATATAATTTTTCATAAACGTAAGAAGTGTTTTTTGTACAATTTCCAGGATCGCTCTGCTAGAACATTGTTAAATGTAGTAGTACGTTAGCGCATTAATCCAGGAACAACTATTATGTGTGACAATTGGTCGGCGTACAAACAAATTGACGTAATACCTGGTGTGAACTATAATAATCTTAGTGTTAATCGTTCAGAAAACTTTGAACCGAATTGCTCGTGCCAATCGCATTGAGTCACTAGCGACAACAAAACGCTGTAACGTAGAAGAGTGGGAGATAAGGGACATTTTGTACTCCTACTTAAGGCCGGAAAATACCTATCATGTATCCTTCTTGTCGGATTACGATCATACGGTCGCACGAGTGTCTAAGAGTGGAGTGATACTGAGTTTGAACATTCACAACTCCGATCATGAATCCAATCGTTTAACTGCTGCATGACGCATGTCAGATGGAATTTGTAATAATATTTTTGTGCTTCTACGGATCTTCTTTTCCAAACTGAATGTACCCAAAAACTGCGTTTTTCTCTGTTATCCATATATCTTTCCGGTTCTGTGCATCTTCCTCACTATGACTAAATAGCAGTTAAACATTTTGGACAAAGAATCTTTCACGATTTTAATTGAAACGAGATTGGCGAGAGTGGCGATAGTATCGAACCGGAGTTGAAAATCTGAAATATCTCGGGAGCGTGTAGGACATGTATGCCGCAACGATCCATTTTTTGGAGCAATATCGGACCGGAGTCGGATTGCAGTGGTGTATGACAAGTGTGTTCCGATCTCTATGGGAGAGGAAGCAAAGGAATGATGATGAATGATGTTTAATAAAATATTTGAAGATATAAAATCGTATTGACCACTAGAACAGATATATACAGAAATGACAACCGAATCGGTGATTCGACGAATTTTATTTTATATCAAGTTAAACAACTATTCAAATTGGATTATTATTTTCGTTTGGTAAGTAGAATAGCTTTTACAACTCATTTTACAACTATTATACTATATATTATATAACAAATGCGGGATTATAGTGCAAATGCGCCCCCGACCACCAATAAACAAGCTGACAAAGGAGTACAAGTTTTCAAACAAATAATATTAGAATACGTACTTCTTTTTTTTCAGCTCCTTAACTATAGAAAAACAAATTTCACGCTCCAATTCCTTTCTATCAATTTCGTTTTTATTCTGCTTCTTCATAATCTTTGAGTCTTTAATGGCGTCGTTGTCGTCGTCGATACGAACCCAAAAGAGAAGGCATAGAGTGAGAGAGAAATAAATTATTGCTCTTCGTAATTCTCTTTCGTAAATAAGCAGCGTCTAGAGTTGTATGGATACAGGATCGTTTCTGAAGTCGCTAAGGAGTTTATAGGCGTGTACTCGGAATATTAAACTATAGAATGAGTCAACGGAAAACAATTTTGGAATCGTGACAGTATTAACTTGTACTTTTTGGATTAAAATGAGGTTATGATCGAAAATATCGTAAATAGAAACTTATCCAATTACCTTTTCGCAAAACCAAAATATATTAAAGTGATTTGTTTAAGAAAGCGAGAACTATCGTCTGTAATATAAAATTTTAAAAAGTATAGAGGGTTTTCATATATGAAAATTGCTACGCCTCATTTTAAACATGTCTTAACTAGTATCTAATTTAGTATCTAATTCTATGAAAAGCACAGTACGACACAGTGAATTTGTAAGAACTGGTATGGAGTGCGATAAATATGAAATTCGTGCATTGTTAAGACATTATTGTGGCCGCAGGTGTTCACCAGGGATGCATCTTGTTAACTACTCTCTTTCTCATGTACATCAACGATCTATTCAACAAAAGTAGAAATCCGCCTACGATATCACACTGCTACAACCCAATTCCGTAGGTAACATCAGTACTATCGATCTTAAAAACATTCTGGAGTGGAAGGAATCTGATTGAGTTTCAAGCAGCAAAGGTCCATACTGCTTTTTTTAAAAAGCAGAACAATTCCGCAAAGTATTGTGCACCGTTCATATACTTCATTTCACAAAGTAATAAATTTGGGTCTACGTAGGCTAGGTGATGATAATACAAAAGGAACGACCATGCAGTCATAGGACGCTCAGACGAAATTATGCAATAAAAACGTATACAGTGCTTTTCAGATAAAAGTATCCACCTTTAATAACTTTTGTAATACTGGTATTTAGAAAAAATCCAAAAACACGTCAATTTATGTTGGAAAGGGCAAGCATTATGGCTTATTTAAACTTACTGGAAAAGCCACCCCCTCACCCCTAGCAGCATCCCCTTTATTTTTTTAAATTACTTGTCATATTTTTTATGTAAAATTTGGATACTCCTCTTTGAGCTGATTTCAAAAATGTATAATACTTGTAGGTTAAAGTGGTTAGTTTATGAGATAAACAATTTTTCTTTTAAGAGCACAAATTTTACTTATTATTTACTTTCACCTTATTTGCCTGTACTAAAATGGGTTGTACAACAGTTCAAACTCTTTAATCTTTTTAATTGTGCTATTTATTCTACTTAAAAAATCCAAACAACAAAAAACTCTACTTTTTATAAAAGTTTGATATTGTCAACTAGAATTTGTAGTCACTATTGATAGTGTAATTTGATACATTATTTATTTTGTTTTTCTGAAATGGTTTACTCTTTGCAAGAAAGAATTGAAATTGTAGGTTTATACTACCAAAATAATAATTGTGCAAGAGCTGCTGCTAGAATATTTAACGAATTACATGACGGAAGACATGCAACTCATAAGTATGTAATTCAACTGATGGAGAAATTTACCACAACAGGGTCTGTTTGCAATAAAGTGCATCAGCGAGAGGGACTCGTAAATAACGAAGCAATCCAAGTGGCAATTTTAGGGCAAGTCAGCTTAGAGGCTCAACAACCCCAATCGTTGTCAACAATAAGTAGAGCGATCGGTGTTTCATCTTCTACAGTTTTCCGAGTTCTACATGAATTCAAGTACCACCCATACAAAGTTAAGTTGGTGCACGAGTTGAATGAAGATGATTTTGATCGTCGTCTAGAGTTTTGCGAATCAATGACGCAAATTATCAATAACAATCCACAATTGTTAAACAATATTTGCTTTTCTGATGAATGCTCATGGTCATTAAATGGCTTAGTAAGTAGGCATAATTGTAGATATTGGGCTGAAAGTGATCCACATATTATGCGTGAATTCCATACACAACATCCCCAAAAGTTGAACGTTTGGTGTGGTATCCTAGGTGACCACATTGTCGGACCTTTCTTCATCAACGGAAATTTAAATGGTGAATCATATCTTGAGTTACTCAGGGAAGGGGTTGACCCACGTATTACAACAATAATAGAAAATGATGATAACCTTTTCGAAGATTTACTGGTATTTCAACAAGACGGAGCTCCCCCACACTATGCTATGCCTGTCCGACAATTTTTAAACGAAACATTCCCCGCTCGTTGGATAGGTAGAAGGGGGCAGATGATGGAGTGGCCACCTAGGTCACCGGATTTAACACCCCTAGACTTAGAGAGGATAGAAAATGAATGTCGACAATTAAATCCAGCCGTATTAAGCAATGTCAGAGAGGCATTTCAAAATAGATTATACCATTGTATGGAAGTGAATGGTACTCATTTTGAACACTTATTGTAACTTCATAATAAATAGCACAGTTAAAAAGATTAAAGAGTTTGAATTGTTGTACAACCCATTTTAGTACAGGCAAATAAGGTGAAAGTAAATAATAAGTAAAATTTGTGCTCTTAAAAGAAAAATTGTTTATCTCATAAACTAACCAATTTAACCTACAAGTATTATACATTTTTGAAATCAGCTCAAAGAGGAGTATCCAAATTTTACATAAAAAATATGAAAAGTAATTTAAAAAAATAAAGGGGATGCTGCTAGGGGTGAGGGGGTGGCTTTTCCAGTAAGTTTAAATAAGCCATAATGCTTGCCCCTTCCAACATAAATTGACGTGTTTTTGGATTTTTTCTAAATACCAGTATTACAAAAGTTATTAAAGGTGGATACTTTTATCTGAAAAGCACTGTATATATGAGTTTTACGACGTCACGATGACACATAGACAACAGGATAGTTGACAGCACACTAGATAGTTGACACGTGAGGGTAGATCATTGATAACACGACAGAAGCGATCATAGACAACACAGCACAAACGACAGAAGCCAGACATAATCATATAAATCACGGATCATGCGGTAACGATAGATGACATATCACATACGACAGTTGACAGATAACGAAAATAACAGATGACACAGAATACACGACAGATGTCGGATAACGTCACTTCCGTTGACATTTATGACTAAGATAGCGAACACTCCACTCCTTATGATGTAGTTCCGGTCCAGAACCGACATAGCTGATCAAATTAGGCCTATTGGAATTTATTAAATTGCTTCTTTCTTTAATAAAAGTGTTAATGAAAAGACATCATCAGCTTAGTGGATAGCAGCCAATGAAAACGATTATAAATTGGAACTTCAAACAAGATTGAAGCATTGTATTTTGAGATGCAAAGCATACAAAAAAATTCTATTGTTGAAAACCGTGGTTCTTGACCAAACAACGTGCTGTAGACAAGACTATTCTCAAGATCTATCTCCAAGGTATTGCTAGTTCTTTGTAAATGTTGAAAGAGTGCTACAACGAAAGATATTTGGCTCCAATCAAGAACTGATTGATTTTTATTGTGAAAGAAAAGGCAAGCCTTGCCTAGTTATATTTTGGGTTTATTGAATTATGTGTTACCGAGAGTTCACTTAATACCTAAGGAAGGTAAACTACAAACAAACTATAATGCTAAGTGAAGAGGTTGTGGCAAAAGTCTCAGAGACCAGTGGAATTAATTAGGTTTCCCTCCTATTCCCACGTTCCTGAGAATCATAACCGGTTGCAATAAAATTGTAAAGAACGATATTATTCTTATTTTTTATTCTATTCAATCTAATTCTGTTTAGAACACAGTGGTAAAAAATTTGGTTTAAAATGATTTGGTTACTCACATTGATCGCACCTGTCTCGGGTCTAATTTAAGGTTTTTTGCTTTTTTTAGGCTTTAGATGATGAGAATGATAATTTCTAGACCTTTGGCTTCAAGCGTTTTCACTAGTCTTCTCCACTTTTTTCGGTTCTTCTCTTCTCTCCAGCACAATTCTCACAACTCTGCAATGTGTCCTAACCATCTTGCTGTTTGTGGTCGAACTATTTAGGCTTCTTCTTCAGATAACTTTTGCCATTTTAATACCGCGACATATATTCCTAAGGATTCTTTCCCATATTTCCAGTTTATTCTCATCTTTTTTATCATCATCCATGTTTCTGATGCATTTGGTCTTACAATGGTTTCATCCGTTCCAATTTTGACTGCTATTGACTGATTCTTGCCCTCATATTTTTTTATTCATTTCATTTTCTTCTAGGTTTCTAGATGTTATTATCAAATTTTCCCAAAGTTATATTCTTTTCCAGCTGTTGTCCATTTCCCCTAAAAGCTTTTATGTTTTATATTTAGACGCATCTCCATGTATTTTGTTTTCTCTTCATCTATTAGTAAGCCAAACTTTCTGGCTTCATCCACAAATTTACTAAAAATCTTTTCCATTTTTTTTTTTCGACCTTGTTAGTTTTAGTGTGCGTTCAGCATTTCCAATACAGTGTGCTGTCAGAAGATAAAAGATGGTGCTTGTTGTGATTTATGTAACTTTGTCATGTCGGTCCTGTCCAATTTTATTGGAATTCTAACATTGGGCGAAGGTGCGACACGTTTGATATACATTTCATCTACCCAGAATTCGTTTGGTGTTTTTTTTTACATTTTATCATAGCGGCGATTTGTTGACATTGTTTCTTTTGAACTAATTTCTAGGAAGGTCTATTTATTTATTTGTTTTGTTTCTTTATTTTCTAGAATTTTTGAGAGCTTCGTTTGGATATATAAACGAGTTGGTTTAGCGCAGCAGTAAATTATATAAGTTAGTTAAGTGTGGTGTGTGAAATAAATTAAGTGTGTAAAAGACAATGTCCAATGTTAATAAGAATAATACTTTAATAAAATATTGAATAAGTTCTTAGATCGCTTTATCTTCTCATTTCACTATATAATTCTAATACTTGTATTGGTTAATGTCATTTCAATAAAGTTTTTTGGGATCTCTTTTTACTTCATATACTTTGTTTCTTCATTATAATCGATACAAAATGAAATTAGATCTATAAATAAACAGAAACGTGTCACCCTCCCGCGCGGATACGCTTGTGATGTCCTTCGGTGAAAAAAAGTTCCATGAACGGGTTTCCAAAGATTGATGAGATCAATGAATCGTAACCAAGCAGGAGTGTTCTAGCTGTACACCAACCGGCCGGGTTAATAGTGATATGGTCGGGTAGATAAAGGTCATTACATGCGGGTAAACGGAGACACGAAGAGAGAGAGACAGAGAGAAACAAACAGAAATGATCTTTATTGAATATTGAGTGATGGTTTTATAATCACATATTAAAAAATGAAGATTAAATTTTTATAGCTTGACACAAAAGATAGTAAATAGGAAATACGGGGTATACTGGAAAATTTATTTGTCAAATATTATGTAATCTAATTACAGTAATAACACGTCTGTCAACCTACAATTATTGTAGAAGAAACCGCTTTTGAAATGCCTATAAATTTGTTGTTTTTTATATAGGTTATTTTATAAACGGGATAATAATAAAAACTACTAACTAATCCAAAAATTAGTACAGTAATTTCAAATATTATTACCATCTGAATATTTCCTAAAATTTTCGTGAATATATATCTGAGCTAATATAAGGTTTTGGGCTTTTATGACCATAAGCTGTGAAGAACAATAGAGGAAGGTCAGAAGCCCTGTGTATTATATCATAAGACTTATTAGTACCTACTTGCCAATAAAAGTTAGTGATGTTGACCCTTTTTAGGAATAGGCATGGGATTGTCTTCACCGACTATCTTTAAAGAAGTAAAATAATAAAAAGAGAGTACGGTCACTACTTTTTTATTATTTGAAGAAAATTATAGTTTTTTTCAATCAAAACAACCCACCTTATCAAACTTCAGTTGAAATTAACAAATAGTATTCGAGTTAGTTGACCACCTACAGTACTGACCAGATATGACTTCTGGCCACTCTTTCCTGTTTTCTAACTACTACTTGCTACTTAAGTTTTGACATCTGATATGAATTTTTAATGGTGAACGTGTTGCCATACGAGTGAGTTGTTGACAGAAACTTGAAAGTTTTATCTTCGCTTCAACTTTTGGTGATGAAGCACTATTTCGAGCTACTTTTTTTTCGCTGATTATCCGAATTGCATTGTAATCGCACTTCGCTACGGAATGAATTTCGCGAAAATCGTCCAAAATAGGTTGTTGTGCTAGAAAATATCGAAACTATACGTAAACTGATTTTGTAGGATAATCATGTGACGAACAGAGATATTAAGGCATACTTAGTCATTAGTTCCGCTCACTTATATTCAATATTGCATGAACATTTGGCTGCCAAAAATATTTGTTCGCGTTGGATACTGCATAATTTGACAATCGCTCAAAAAAACCTCGTGTCGATTTGTGCAAAGAAATGCTGAAAAAATTCAATCGCGGTACTTCAAAAGACGTAACCTAACTTGTTTGGCACCCAATGATTTCTTCTTATTCCAGCAGATCAAGAATAAATTGCGAGGCCAACATTTTTCTACACCTGAAGAAGTGGTTGATGTATTCAAATTACATGTTTTGGAGGTCACTCAATAGGAATGATTATTGATCTTAATTAGGAATATTTTGGAAAACAATAAAGCCATATCCTATTATGACCAAAAAGACGGCAAATATTATTTGTAAGGATTAAAAAGTTTAGAGAATCGCTGGGCTTAATATAAAAACTTTTCAAACAAACCTCGTTAACTATTTTGTAATTTATAACAGAAACTTAGAGATAGAACCTTAAAGATTCGTATTTTCGATAGATTCAGTAAGAAAATTGCATCAGTATAGTCAGTCACACGAAGATAAACAAAAAAAAACAAGTTAGCGTCATAACCAAACACATCGTTCTTTGTGAGACGTGAACGTTTCCCCGCTGACAAACGTTTATTATGCAAAACTGATAAAACTCTGACTCGACTACTTCTGACGGCGAAGAATAAGAACGAAAAAGGAGGATCTTGAGCATAATATGATAAATAAAATGAGAATATCGCGATTCCGAAGTTTGTTTTCGAATATCACAAAAACCATATAAAAATGAATTTTTAAAGATTATTTTCTTTCAATAGGTCAATTAAATGAATTAAATTCACCGTTAGTGTATATTTTAAGGAATCCTTAACGAAATATACGGGATCATGTAAAATAGGCGGGGAAAAATAGTAATCCAAAACAATGATCAGTGCGTGATCAGCACGTGAACATCCCGGGAGAAACGCGGCGCGGCTTCGTTATTGGTCCAAATCAGTGGCACCATAATATGATACAAATAAAAAGCCGCGTGGGAGGGACGAGCGCCGCATTGCTGCAGAAGTCATATTGGAGTGCGATTGTTTATATGAAAAGAGCTAAAAAGTTTCATTTTAACGCTAGCGAAAATCAAAGAATTGTGAATATTTATAAGAATAAAATGATGACAAAACTGTTGATGACGTTAATTTCAAAGCGGCAAATAGTATCTTCTTCAAGTGTCTACCGAATCATTCGTGAGTACAGACCGCCATTTGAAGAATTGTACACAATTTTTTCTTGCGGTCTGATCACGTGCACTGTGCGTGAATGTGTGTTGGTTTACTATTTTTCATAGATAAATAGACTTTAACTATCTGATCTCGTCAAAATTGTAAATATCTATCACCATTTAATGTCTTTCCGCCCATTTTGTCCGACACTGTAAAATCCGTGTAAAATTTTGGGCGATCGACCATCCACCCGTGATGTCCATTAACTGGAACGGCTCGTAAACATGTGCGTAATGGATATTTCTCTTAAACCCGTTTCGATATAATAAATAACATCATTTGAGATAATGGGTACATCGAAAAGGAGACGATGCAACGTCACGGCGTATCAGATAAAAGAGAAGAAACATATGCGGGTATTATTTTAAAAGTTGATAAAATGTATTCTCAGTCTAGTCAGAATGACTAGAAAATCGGGTTTTTGGCAGGCTGAAATATATAAAAATAATATGGAAAAATGCTTACTAAACTGTGGGCAAAGTAAAAAAGGTCTCATTTCCCAGGAAGGGGATTTGTGTATCGAAGGACTTTTTGAAAACTATGATCAGGTTAATTCGATCGGGTCGTAAATTAACAGTTTAACAAAAATAACAACTGTACGAAGTGGAGTATTTTCTCCATTCTTCATCGTCACTACTTTTTTCACTGATTTTTTGGCTATGCGCAGCATTTATCGAGCCTTGTCTTGTTCAGAATTAGAATGAAACTCATCTCAAATTTAAAGTTATGAAAAGTTGGGCTCTTATCAAATCCACACTGCAGAGGTTTTTTGAACTTGTAAATTTTTTGAACTGCACGATTGACATAAACATTAGAAGGAAGGACATGCAGGACACAACGGTTTCTATCGCGTCGAAATTCGCTTTTTTGGCGCTAGCCAAAATTCTCCAGAGCTGTCAAAGTTGAACGCTTGGTAACTTCAGAAAAAACTGATTCTATAACAGAATAATTATCGAATAGACGATCTACGTAGTGCCCATTACAGTGACAGCTTCTATAAGGTCTAAAAAAGAGCTATTACTCAATCAAGATTTATCGTCGCTAAAGTAAAAATACTTATCTAAATAGTGGCAAATGTTGTAATTTGGAAATTTGGAAATCGTAAAATGCACTTTGAAAAAAAGTCTAACTCTGTTTGATTCTTGGCAATCATCAGATTGGAACCAAAAAATTGTTCTTTTAACCCTTTAATGGTAGCAAAGGGTTCAGTAGCGCTTGTTCCAGTTTCCTTACGATATCTATTCGGTTCTTCTATGGTGGTGCATATATTGACAAAAAATTGAAGATATACAGCGGTTTCGAGTCATCAAATTTTTTTGGTTGATCTTGGTCCGAATCTTCTAAGCCCAGCAGTTGTTTCAACACATTTGGGCAATCGTTTCCCGAAGATAGAAAATACGAATTAGATGAGGATCAAATTTTAGAATTCTCTCAAGGGTTGGGCTTAATGACAATCACCTAATTGGTACAAGTTTAACAAGCTCTCGGAATCAGCTTCCTCCACGAATTCTTTCAATCTTCCGCTTCTGAGGGCAGAATAAAAGTGATTTCGATTTAGTAGCAAAGCATCAATTCTCCTATTACATTTTACAGCTAAACTCCCCAGCCCGGGATAAGTCGTGTCCTGGGAGCAGACGCGGGACATGGGACAAGCTAATGGAAATCGGAACCGTCCTGGGAAATCTGGGACGGTTGGCAACTGTGGGTTGATCCTATCTGCCCTGGTAGACCAGTGATCAGCAGGCAGGTTGTTTCACTTTTCTATGGTTTTTTAAACTTTGAAAATCATCTATTCCCTTTCTTAATAAAAATTAGTATTAAACTTTAGTACAAACTCCGCGTGAGGGGGTAAATAGTTGTTAAATGCTCGATATCAACTATTCAACATTTAGAATCTATTATACAACTACATAAATACCATGAAAGAATGAACGCACAAAAACGTGATAAAAATCCAAAGTTCTTGTAGATTTTGTTTTAAATTTGAAATTTCCACCCCTTCCCCCCAAATTGAAACGCGACTTCGGAAATTGTGATGTAAATGTTGAACGTCATCAGCTGATTATAGTTTCCGAAAAGTTCTCAAGTTTTAATTTAAGTGAATTATTTTGTTGTTGTTGAAATAGATACAATCTATTCCGTTTTAATGTTATCAAAGTTATTTTCTTCAATATTATCATAATGTATTGTAAATTATTTCACCTTTTCTGACTATCCCAGCGTTATTTTTCTAAATTCAACCTTGAAGTGACCTTGACCTTTTACTATAGATGCAAAAAAGTAGGAACAAAATGTAAAATTGATAGAAGTCTGGTACATTATTTAAATAAGTATGTAATGTAACAATAAGTTGTAAGTATGTAATTCTTCGCTGTCCATGTCCCTGTCCCTTATTTTCTTAAAAAAAAGTAGAAACGCCACATTTTATTTAAAATGCACTATATATAGACTATTTTTATGTACAAGAGTGCGATGAAACTTACTCAACTAATCGTCATTTCGAACATTACTAGAAAATAATCTAAATATTCATAAATGTAGCTGATTTAATAAAATTTTTCAGTTTTTATTGGTCATTTATAACCATAAGCTGTAGAGAATTATAGAAAAAGGTTTGGAGTATTCAAAAACCCCGTGTTTTCGTTTTATTGTAATTTAAAGAATGTCTTTCCGACAAATTTCACCGAATATACAATTTTGGGATATTGAACCAGAAGGTCATTAAAAATAGTGAGGTTAATTGTTGGTCACGATAAATAAAAAACGTGCAATCCGAGTCAATTAACCACGAGACTAAATATCTTATTTAGCATAATAAACAAGAAGAGACAGTTGTATCGTGGTCAAAAATACGTACTATGGTCACCAAGAGGTTGTCGGTTGTCAGTACCGACATTGTTAGATACTGTTAGTTGTTATTAAATGTATAAGTTGAAAATGTACCATTGAATTTCAAGATATGTTTTATTAAGTTTGCACTGATTGGAGACCTCTCATATTCAATCAACACAAACAGTTAATAAAAAAAATTGTTTTAAATCATTTACAGACAAACATTTATGTAAAAAGTTGATGAAATCATGGAATTAGTTAGTTGTACGCTTGGTGTTGAGAAATCTACGAGTTAATTGAAAGTAAAGCTTCAGGAACACCAAAATATCAAATAGAAAATCTGAGCTGAACTGAGTCGAATGACCCTATGGAAAATTTTGAAAGAAATAGGTTTTTGTTGGAAAAACTATTTTAATAGAAAGAAACGAACTATGAAAGAAACGGTTTTGTTTAAGATGGTTTATTGACTTGAATACCATGAGGACATGAATGCTGATGTTTTTAAAGAATGTTTCGAACAAATAATAGATCTTTCTCAGAACTGTATAATAGTAATAATAATGAAGTTGCAATAAAGCAACTAATTATGATTATTGGTTGCAACAGTCCATCTTCTGAATCCGATTCTGATTTAGATTTGTGAGAAGTAGCTCTATTTATTCTGGTGAGATGCATATTAAAATTATTTATGAACATTGCTTAAAAATAAATGTTTAAACCCCTATATCTCTATAACATGGGTGACACATTGTTCGTAATAACATACTGTTACGAATTTGTCCATGATAATGTGAAAATGGGATTCCAAAATTTGGTAAAACCGACGGCACCTTTGACATTTTTGTATGAACAGCGGCGAGTTGTTTATGTTATTTTTTTTAAACTAATTTCTAGGAAGGTCCTTCCATTTATTTCTTTTGTTTATTTTCTAGAATTTTCGAGAAATTCGTTTTGGGTATATAAACGAGATTATTTAGCGGACTTTAGTTAGTTTATATTAAAAAGTGATAATGTTTAAATATTTTAAGTACGTGAAAGACATTGTATATAAATTAACCCCACCGATAGATAAAACATTATAGAAAAAATTGCACCTTTTTCCTTGAACTATTTAGAAATTATAAGCAGATATATTCATTATAATTATATAAATGTTATTTACATTCACATCCATGGATTATGAATATGAGTCACTGTTTACAATCATGGAATTCAATTGCAATAATACCATAAACTACGAGACAAATGCTATTCTGTATATTTTGAGATCATGAAAATTTCTACGTTTGGGTTTTCGGATACGATCTTTTTAACTAAAATGGCCGCCTTCCGGTTATACCGTAAGTCGACTGTAACTTGATTATTTTAAATGAATCATCCTGTATATTAACACATTTTTGTAATCTTCCTAAAGTTTCAGTAGTTTCAGTTATCTAAAAACTGTTTTCGAAAAATGAATACTTTTTGAGTTATTAATATTTTTGTAAAAAATATGACGGTTGCAGACCCTTATAAATTATTTTTTTTACGAGGATACCCCTAAAGATATGGAAATGGTTTCTATTCGGTTGCTTTTAGCAAGTTCAGACGTATTTGAATATATGTTAAAAAAATTTTTCATTTTATACAGGGTGTGTATAAAAAGTGTTAAAAGTTTAACTTCTTAAATATAAAATTTCTTCATTTTTTTAAATAGAACCACCCAGTTTTTTCTATTTTAATGCATTCAGGGGTAAAATATAAGGCAAATTCATGTATACTTTCATATACCAAAATCTTATCGTTATCCAGATATTATATGTTTTTTGTAAATTTTTAGAGATGCAGGTGTGGTCTAAATTTTATTTTGACCTAAGAAATAAAAAAGATTTTTTTTATCTTGTCAAAGTCTGTAATAAAAGTCTAATCAAATTATATTTACTAATCCTATTCCAACTTTTAGTCGTTTTAGAGATATTTGAGGTTTTAAATTATTATTGCATTTTTTAACAAGTTTTAGTAGGCTTTGTAATAAATGACCCTCATTTAACTGTCATTAGTCAATTGTTGATACTTTCGAAAATCGTTAAAATGGCTCTTCGTTATCAAATTGAGAATGAGCCATTTTTGCCATATACAGATACTTTTAACTCGTCGTGGAACACCCTGTTTACATTGATTAATGGACTACAGAAAATTGTCCTATCCGATATTTGGTAATATTCATTAGATTGAAAGAAAATGCTAGAATGAACTGTTTTCTATAGCTCACTATGTAAATGCGATTTGCTCCATACTCTTTCCATACTGTCCTAACTCTCAATTAGAACGATTTAAATCATCGTCATTCAATTTCAATAAGATAATTAATAGTAAAAGTTTTATTTTCGAATTAAAAAGATAAAAACCGGTACTGTATAAGAATAGAAGGAAACAACAAAAAGCAAAACGTCATCAGGAACATCAAAGCGTTTCCCTATATAACCGAACCAGACACGCTCAATTCCCCCCAGTTTTACTGCAACAATATCGAGCGCCACCGGCCATTTTGTGATTCGATCCCACCAAACCCCCTACCCTTCCCTTTATTTCTCCTTTCGAGATCCCACAACCAAATTTGAATTATTAACAAACTTACATCAACGTCATAACCACGCACGGAGCGCTAGCTCCGGAAACGTCAGTCAAAACAAACAATATAATCAAGTCACTGTACTACACATAAACAACACTCGCGGATAACTAGATATCAACACGAAATCTTCCTGAAAATACTGAGAGACAAAAGTGGTTGTGGAAAGTAATGTCGTTCGCAAATGGAACAAAGGAACTCGGCCGCGGCACACAATTCTGCAGAATATGCAGTAAAGATACGAACGAGTCGCAAGCGGCCGTTACTAGACGCAGCAGGCCAGGGCAGGGCGAAATGGTAGAAGCGCAGTCTCGATTTGGGGTTAATATACATAGAAGGATGACGGTTACATAGGATTCGATAAAATACATTTATTAACAACTGCTTAACACTGGTTTTGTTGCTATTAATATATTAAAGGTCACAATTTATGAAAGAATCAATGATTTTGAAAGATTTGCTCGCATCTTTTTAGAAATATTTATTTTATTCAAATATAAACTGCAATTTTTGAATAAACGCGCGAAAAATTTAGTGTCGCAAAAGTGGCTGCACTGGATATCAGAATGGTCGGTAACCTCACTTTTTAGTATGTAGGTACTATAGCTAATAGCGAGAAGGACGTACCAGTGTATGAAAGTGATGTAAAATCCGCATAAATTGATCGAAAATTCGGGGATGAGTGTCACTCCAAGACTCAAGTGGATAAAGGTTCCTTTTGCCAAAAAGACCGAGAAGTGGTGGCAAACTTGCCACGTGCGTAGCGACCCAGAACAAGTGTTACTAATGAGAACGTTGAAACATTGGGCATCAGGTAGTATTGAGAAAATAATTCATGAACGACTCAACTCAACTGCAACATTTCAGGCAGATGTGTGGGTAGACTGAATTTTCACACGCTGGGAAGTTTGCATCGAATATTCACCACAGTCGAGATTTGGGTACACCGCTAGGTATATTACGGAGAGCGTCTATGGAGTAAAAGCTAGAAAGACAAAAGTGCACCAGTTAAAGCGAAGCTTACCCTGCCTGCGGGGAAAGTGGTGTGTACCGTGTTTTGGAAAATGGGGTGTTCCATCGATTAATGGGGAAGTATAAGACATCTTCAAATCATACGACATGTAACAGAAATTCATCAATAAAAAAATAAGAAGAACAGAGACCTTTGTAATCGTTTGAAATTATTTAGAGCAACTGTAGAATGTTCTTTCACCTCCTCTATGTACTATGAGTTTTTTTGAGGGGTGACTTCATACTACTTCTTTAGAACGCCTTTTTTGCCAAAAACTATTGCATAATAAATGAGGAATGGGCAGGTACGTTCTCAGAAGTCTGCTAATTTGTGTCACACCCGGAAACCGGGAGTCCTCAGCCGTTATAGGGTGTTGAGTATTTTTTAATCTTATTATCTAGTTTGGCCCGCAGAAATATATTTACGATTCACCAATTTCTACTCACTGCTGGCTTTTGGTGATACGGAAATATCCATCTTTTCACATCGCTGTTAACGCGTTACATCTAAATATCTAGAGCTCCTTTAAGTAGATCTTCTCTTATTGATTCAATTCCCCCTTTTTACACCGCTTCACCTATTTAAACTCACTTATCTTTGGCATATACCCACTGCAAGATCGGTGGTGGCTCTAACTATGACAGAAGTTCAAGATCCATAGGCATCTCCACACGGCAAGTCCACTCGACCTACTCGAATGTAATAGGTTTTACCGTCTTGAGCCTGCTAACTATTTCATTCAATGTATTTTTGTCGCGTTGTGCTAAATATGGCGAGTGAGACAGACAAAAAGACTTTTAGTGGCCAAAAACTGACGAATTATAAGCAACAAGTGGCATGACGCATCTTTGTGATACAAAGAAAGACGATCGGTCCATTTTCTAGGTATTTTTCTTTGTATATTGTCTTGTAAACATTACGTTTCTTTTAAAATAGTTGATGATCTGTTCGAATGAACAAGATTTTCTTTGTTGTTTAAGTCGAATAACATTCGTTTCCTTTTGTAGCTCGCTGATATGAGCCATTTCTAAGTTTTATTCATTGTAATTTTTTATAGCAACTCCTTACGTACTGTATTTCTGTTCCAAATACTGATTAGTGTGTCTTAACCTTCCTTCCAATACAAACTCATCCGTCCTGTTTCGTTTTATATTCGTTATTTCCCACTAAATCGTTCGACTGCTGCGTTCCGCTGTTACTGTGCCGTTTCGATCCCCCTACTATGTTTATCCCTTTTTTCCATATTCTCACTTTTCATGTTATTGAAAGGTCGCCGTTACGGACGATCATCTATCCAGGATTTTTTGTTGGCTTGTGCTTTGACAAAAAAATAATTCTCAAATGGAAACGTTACTATTAAATTTAGGTCGTTATGATTATGAATGTCATATACCACATTTCAATATTTGGATGTATCCTTAGACAAAAACAATTTTATACAACTACTATTCTGAAGCAATTACTTTCATTGCAGAAACTAGTATTAAAACAGATAGTCAAAATGATCAAAGAAACTGTATCAGTATTCCTACTTTTGAATTCAAAATAAGTCGTTTTAAACCTTTAACCCTAAGTTCTGTTGGATAATCTGCATAGAATGAGGACCAATTTTTTTGGCTCTTATCAATTATGTGCTTTTGAAGAGACAACATCTGTGAGAAAAAAATATGTAGTCTTTGTGTTGGTTCCCTTCATTCAAAAAATATGAGATTGAGAAATTGCAGAAAATCGTGGAATGACGGTGGTCATCATATTATTTGCGAACTAAACCCGAATGAAATGTTATGGGCACAAATAGAAGAAAAAGCTTGTAAAAACTAAGAAATAAATATACAAATAATAAAATGAAGACACAAATAAAATAAAATTTAAATATATTATTAAATTATACACAAGAAAACAATAATGAATAACAAAATTACCTTTGAAAATGTATATATGAGAATATTAAAATAGGTAATAATTAGTATTAAAAATCATTAAACAAGGTAGCATGCTCCGAATTAAAAGTTTCAGAAAAAATGATTCTTATAAAATTAGTGAGCAAAAGGATAAAGGACCCAGACTACAGTTTTCACAAAGAAGATTGGCACTGCGACTCAGGATTTGGTCCTATATGGATACAAAATATCACCATCACCACAAATTCGCTCGTTCTGTGTTGAGGTTGGGAGCTACATGTCCTGCCATAGTCATGTCACCAAATTAGCTAAGGTAGCTTTAGAAAAACTTGAAGCTCTCTTTAAGATCAAAAAGCTATATACACCGCAATGGCTTCTAATCCTTTACAAGGCTTAGATTCGTCCATCTTTGGAATATTGCTCGCACGTTTGGAGCTCTGCTTCAAGCATACTCTGACGATGCTCGTCTCAACGCAGAGGAGAGCAATTCGACTTATAGACGATCCAGAGTTGATTTGGACATCTTAGAACATAAACCTGAATGTTTTTGCAAGACTTTTACCTTTGGAGAAGTACAAGTTTGCAGAATCAGCTCCGAATTCACGTGTTTCTCGAGCACTACAACTTACAGAACTTCAAGATCAATATCCACAGGCCCAACTCGAACTACTCGAGAGTAATAGGATTTACCGTCTTGAGCCTGCTTGTACATAAAAGTGCGGAATTGGTGCGGAATTTTTTGTCATTTTCTCAGGGTTATTCTCGTACATTAATTTATATCTTACCTCCGCAGTTTGCGATTTCAGTTGGGTAAGCTACTGTACTATAAAGCTCGTATCGTAGACGGTATATTTATAATCGGTATATCTGGAGGTCCCATCAAAAATACATAAACTTTGCCTCTCTATAAAGATAAACGATCTCTGGCGCTGCAATGGTAAATAACTTTTATAAATAGCGCTAAAAATACTTCCTGTTGCCACAACTGAACCAAACATATATTATTAATGAAATTATGCACGTGTGTTTCGTTCTTAAATAAGAAAGATTATTGTTTTTTGAGTCAATATTGATTATCTCGACGTTGTTTTGAAAAATTTGTCAAATTGAGTTTCGCGCTGTTCTAATTTTAGAGAATGATTAACTTTAATATAATCATCGAAGTTGTTTACGGTAACTTGAGGCTATCAGTTTCGCTGAGGTCGATAATCAATAGAAGACGACCGACATGCGGGAGGTCCTGTGGTGGTGACTCTTAAGTGTCTAAAACCAAAAGAAATTGCAGCACAGACTGGCATTTCCAAAACAAGTGTTATAAGGATCCTACACGAGCAATCGCATATGACAAAAAATAGTGCAAGGTGGGTGCCTCGAATTCTCAACGTAGTGCAAAGCAGCACCACGTAGAATATTGTGAGCGATTTTTAGAGCTTAGTCGTGAGGACCAAGAAAGTGTAACGGTTGATTCCATGAAGTGGTAGCTACAATATTTTGTGAATCAATATTTTTGATTGGCTTCAAAGAATCAAAAACCACCGTTAACAAGACATATAACTCTGACTGAATTGAGCAGTTGCGTCTAGAAATTATGGAAAAACGGGTTTCTAAGAGATTGACTATTTTTTGTTCGCCAAATTGAAGGCCGATATAAGGGTTAAAAAAATTGAACAGTGACGATGAAATGAAACGGGGGCGTTCAAACATTTTGACTCCAAATATGCATCAAATTTTATAGTGGCATAGAAGCTTTAGTCCGACTGAAACGTTTTATTTATTTTATTACTCAACATATTCTCCTCTTAATTGGATACATTTATTACAGCGAACCTGCAACGTCTCTAGACCTTTCAAAAACAAATGTTTCTTTTTGCTCTGCACTCCAGACCTCCACAGCTTTTATTAACTCCTCGTTGGAAGGAAATTTACGACTTTTTAAACTTTTTATCTATTGAGGAAAGAGATGATAGTCGGACGGAGCCAAATCTAGTGAATAAGGAGGGTGTTCTAGTAATTCAAACCCTAAATCACGAATTTTTTGCATGGCAACATGAGATTTGTGTGCAGGGTAGTTGTCCTGCAAAAGCAAAACACCTTTGGATAGCTTTTCGCCTTTTTTCTTTTTAATTTTTTCCCGTAGAGTGGTCAGTAATGTCGAATAGTAATCTCCAGTTATTGTTCTAACCTTATCCAAAAAATAAATCATGATTACTCCATGGCAATCCCAAAAAACTGAAGCAAGAACTTTTCCAGCAGATTTTTGGACACGAAACTTCTTAGTTCTTAGAGAACCAGAGTGTCGCCATTCCATCGATTGTTGCTTTGTTTCTGAATCGTAGAAATGTCTCATCCATAGTAACAATTCGGTTTAAGAAGTCTACAGAAGTCTACATATCCAGCACAACATTCAAACATTTGGGATCCATTTTGCAGCAATTTTTCTCATGTCCAAATTGACGTGAACTATATGATGAACGCGTTCGTATGAAATATTCAGTATTCCCTTTTAGCCAAATTCGATGGTTTGATAAAATCATGTCATGAACTGTATCGATATTTTCAGGGACAAACACAGAAACTGCCTTCCTGATCGGTCATCATCTTCAATGGAAAATTTACCTCTTTTGAACTTTGCAGTTCAATTTTTCACGATCGCACACGAAGGACATTGATCACTAAGGGTATTAAGCATATCTTCGTAAATCTGCTTACCTCTTAACCCTTTTAAACACAGGTACGTGATTTTCACAATATCGCTGGACATCTTCTGTTCTGATTTCGCAGCTTCAAAAGCCTGTAACTCAGAAATATTTATGTCACAGCATTATTTTCACGTCATCTATTCGCCTCTGAATTATTTGCACCAAGTCCCGGAACACCCTGTACAATACACAATGGAAATCGACATTATTTATGAGATATATTCTATATTTATGTTGAAAATGTTAAATTTAGTCTTTGATGGTTGAATTTTTTCACTTACATTTTATTGTAAAGCCGGCACCTTCGCCATTTACAACACTCTATATGAGCAGGCCTAATAATTTTTTGTTTATTTCGATTAAAATCTGATGAAATAAAACATACATCATTTTATCTCTATGGATATAGGGGATGTTATTTATAACCAGCAGGCCTGGGTAATAATTCACAGCGTTTCCGCAACCGGATCAATACAAAATTAATTAAAAATACATAAAAATGGATAGTTACTTCAATGTGTATATATTGTAGATTGTTTATAGAAAAAATTGGAAATTCACTGGTGAAAAATCAATTAAATGATAGTATTAATTACTAATGATATTTTGCTTTTAGAAAACCAGTAAAATCTAATATAATCCATGTCTTCAAATTAAGTAGAACATTTATGTGGATAAAAGCAATAAAAATAATCTATGCGGTTATGATTTATTACTCCACTCACTTTCGGAATGGAGTGTAGTATAGTAGGATACCAAAAAATGTATAGAGTGATTCAAATTTCCAGAGTAGAGGAGTTTGAGGATTCAAGGGAAAAAGAAATCGACGAGTCATAGGCTGAAATAGAAACAAAAAAATCACTGCTAGGCGCAATGCGTTCGACGGCATTTATCGTAGAACGCCTACGCGGTCGGCGCGTACAGTTCTTCCAATATCAATTTCAGAAGACAATTATGCGAGAAACAATCAATATTTCATAAATACGCACGGCACTCATACCAAATTAAGGAATGAAAAATAATATTCACTCCCCGTATAAAATTCGGTAAACATCTAACAAACCGTCAGTCCACGTGGACTCATCATCTCCACTGTTTACCAATGAAAACATCGAATCGTAAGCATAAATGCAGTGTCGTGGCTTGGTGAGATTAATTTAATTCATAAATTTCTTTAAATAAGTAGAAATATGGCGTTCTCAAGAGCAAGTTATTTTAAATATATTCAAATGTATAAAAAAGGAAAATATTCAGCCATCTGATGATGCAATCATAATAAGAATTGCTGGATTAACTAGAGTAAATAAATTTTCCATTTATTGAATAGACACGAAAGGAGTTGCTGTGGATCATTCACAGAACCGAAAAACATGTAAAGAAAAACTGAAATCAAAGCTACTCAAGATTTTATACGTAGGACAATTCATAGATAGCAGATTATCCAGAATACAATTATACCAGTTTAGAAATGTTGCGTCAAGTTTTGTCAGCATGTGGTTTTAAGCACAAAAAAAAAAAACGAAATAAACGGATGGCAATAACCGAATCGTCAATAATCGTTCGATGGCGACCAGATTATTTGTGTCAGATAAAAGATTAGCGAAGTTTTAATAGACACATAATTTATCTACATAAAACATGGTTTGACAATCACGAAAAACTGTGTTGAACATATTATCAAAGAAGAAGATAAGTATGTGGTATCACTCTCTTTACAATCCATCATAATTCAATCAAATGATGACTCAGACAATTCTAACTACCATTGATTATTTATGAAGATACTTTGATATTAAAATGTCTATTTTTCTTTTGTTTTATTTGCAAAAAACTTATTTTCTTTCATGGATATACAAGATGGGCTCAGTTAACGTCTGGTACCCTGTTTAAGCCAAACTTCCTAACAGACAGGTATATTTTACTCGTCTATTTACGTTTTATAATTTAATATTCAGTTGAAGTAAGTTAAGGAGGTATAATATTGATTTTTTTCAAGTTCTAAGTAGGATTAAAAAATAACGGCATATAATGCCGTCCAATTTATAATGAACCGATTGCTTCTTAAAGAATACTTTCTCTAAATAATAAATTTATAAAATGAGGTATCTACGCCTGTGATAATGGAACAAAATTGATTTTTAAAACCTGCAATCGATATTGGAAGAACTATATATATAAATTTACAATTTATTAGGATATATCCCCTTTAAAAAATCCTAAAACAGAGTTTTTTTTTTCAAAGACTAACATTTCAAAAGGGGCCAAAACAGCCGATTCATCTTTTAGTGCTCGTTATACTCCTCTTTCTCTCTTTCTTTCTAAGCTACCTGCTGTGGTAAAAAGGGCCTTGACCCTTGTCACACTTTGAAAAATTATAGGAGTATAAGAACTTAATGGGATGCAATTTAAATGCTTAATGTAAAAGGGTCTTTTCAAAGGAACCAGATTACTTTTAAAGCTTGGTTTTGACTGGTAGCTGATTAGATTTTTTGTGATGTTCTTTTATTAACAATATAAAGGAATTTGGTGTATAGCTAAGAATTTATATCAGCCGCCATCAGCACAAAAAGAAATTGTGTTACAAACATACATATTTAAATCATTTTTGAACAATGTATACTACAAACAATAAACGACAACATGAAATCAGAAAAGTGGATGCTGCATCACCTATTTAATTTTAGCCGGAGTCACTCAATTACTCGACAGATGCATCGATTGATAGATAAGTTTTAGAGAAAGCTGATGAGGGTGTCTTGGTTAATCGAAAACGTGACATAAATATACGTTACGCTGATGATACACTAGACAGCTCGTTCGAAGAACTACAGAGACTTTAAGTTGCACTGAGCTATGGACTACAGCTTAAGACAAAAACGATTAAGTGGTCAAAAGTAAACATGTACCAGAAGGAGAGAAAGAAGTTTCATAAAACTCTAAAAAATCCTTCCCAGCCATGATCTTAACCTTGATCTACGAATGAGGATGGCACGTTATGTCTTGTTGTAAGCTTGAGGTGTATTTGGATATTAATTTTGCTGTCGAAAATATTGTTCGCGTTCGGATAGCACATAATTTAACTATTGCTCAAAACGAAGCAAGCAAGTGCAAAGAAATGCTGAGAAGATTCAATCGCGGGGGGACATGACAGGCGACGAACCATAAAAGTAACAATTGACTGTACGGGTCTTTCAAGATCAGTCCAATTCAACAAAAGTTGTTTGCGCACGAAGCATTTCGAAGCAAATGGTCGCCTGTTTTTTTGGAATAATTCTGCGTGGTACACAAGCATTTGCTTGCCAAAAGTAATCGAAACAATCAGGGAAACCAATCACAGAAGACGAATCATTCTCCAACACGACAATGCGAGATCTCACGCGTCAGTTCAGACAAAAACATTTTTTAACAGTCAAAATATTAAATTGATGGGTCATTCGCCGTACAGTCCTTATTTGGCACCCAATGATTTCTCCTTATTACCGTAGATCAAAAATAAATTACGAGGTCAATGTTTTTCTACATCTGATACGTTCATATCACTGTTTTGGAGATACCTCAATCAGAATGAAAAAATGTTTAGACAATTGGTTCAAACGAACTTTTATATTGATATTAATGAGGAGTATTTTGAAAAACAATAACGTCCTACTCAATTATAAATATTTTTAATTGTCTATCTCGAAACTTAAGTAGGAACCCTTGAACATTTCGATTTTTTACAGTGTAGCGTAAAAACGATTAAGAAACTCACAGCGGAAAACAGAAAATCGAGTAAACAACTTTTGACTAGGCGAATTTATTTTCCTTGTTATTGGTGTGGAGATCCTAAGGTTATTTAACGAAGTTTGTTGCTCTAATAATCGATAAGAAAACTTTATACCAATCGAAAACATTAATTATATATTTTTTATCAACTAACAAAGTTATTCATGCAAATAAGACGATTTTATGAACCAAATATTTGAAATAAGTCTCCCATAATGCATAGAAACTTATTAAATTAGATGATTGATTGTCGAGGAATTTTTTCCATTCCGATTAAGGTACCTCCAAAACATGAGATTTGAACGCATCAACCGCTTCTTCAGCGACAAGAAGATCTTCTTCCTCAGAACTGTACAATAGGGAAGTGCGTCAACTCGTGATTTTAATACCCGCCATAAAATTTTATATTCTGTTACAATGTGCCAACTCGTGGTCGTGGTTGTCATGAATATTAGACAACTCGTGACGGAAGATTATGCAGATCGGGATTTTAATTATGTATGTTGTTGAAAGTTTATTCGATAAAAAGCAAAAGATCAATGGAATATAATGTTCATTGTGAACGCCAGGTATGAAGAAAAACTGAAAAAAGTACTTTGGGTAGTACTTAGAATTGCCGTCCAATCAACAATCTAAATTTATTTCCAAATGTAATTACTTGAATCGATGTTCTATAAAATATATTCTCCTCGGTGAGTTTTTGAAAGATCTATATTATTTATAGAATTGTGGATTTAGATTAGGTAACCTAACTTCCCCTAACCCTAACCTAAACGATTTAATTTTGGAATTTTCCAACTTTACAAAGTACAAAGGTACTAAATTCCAGGTCATTCTCTTAATGAAACTGTGACGAGTTGTATTATGTACTCGGATTACTTTTTCGTTTACCTGAAGTTGGCGCATCCTTATCTCAGGAGATTAAACATCCTCATGAGTTGTAGGGCACCCCCGGTAGAAAACCGAGAAAATGTGACAAATCAAGCGATTAAAGTTGAGAAAATATGAAAGCAACTGTTTAGAAGTTATGTTTTATTATTTTAATACCCTCTCATTTATAAAAATAGACTATGGAAATGACCAATTGAGACTTTATAGTTTTTTGGGTCAGTTACGGTTTACTATGGTATAGTAAACCCTTTAACATATTTTCATCCCAAAATCCCTGATGACGTTCTTTAAATCTTGATGAAAACGCTTTTCCTGTTCATAAGTCATACATCGTGAGATGTCAGGAAAAACATTCAAATGTGAGTGTTGGAAATGACATATTAACCTCTAATTTAATAAATTCGCTTAATGTTTATAATTTTCACTATTTTAATTCACAAAAACTTTTCGACAACCTTTCAACGACTTCCAAGCAGGATTTTCATTGGCAGATGTAGTCTAAGATTCCATTACTCATATCTATAGGTTTTTGATAAAACTTCAAATGAATATTTTGAGATTATTTGAAGTGATAGCGATGGGTTGCCCACCATAAGTTAGCCCCAAACCTTATTCTAATCAATCAATAATATAATGTACAACTAAACAGGTATACGGAGTTGACAGAGTGACGCAAAAAAAATTTAACATAGTGTAAAAAACTTGAAATTAATCATTTTATTCAAAATAATTTCGTTATTTTCGGGCTATCCCTGGTAGATAAGTAGCAAATCTAATACAAGAGAAGAAGAAATATTCCGGATATTTCTGGGTTTTTAAAGTGTAGGGCAAGGAAATTCAAACATCTTACGTTTTTGAATGTCATTTAAAGGTCGTGCACGCTCCAGCTTTAGTCAGGTTACTGCATAAAGAAACGGGAGCTTTGAAATAATAGGAGACATTTGAAAATGTGGAAATTTCAGTACATCCACAATTTCACTCAAACCGAGGTAATCGCAAGCGTGTGGTTAATATTAAAAATAATATTATGCGATTCAGAACGAATTTGTTTCAGCAAAAAATGACTTTCTTATTTTAAAGAAGGTCAACATAATTGGTGTAAATACTGTATTATGTTTGACAAAAGCACTTTCTTTATTTTAACGTGATTTTTTAATGTTTATATGATTACAAGAATGTCTATTTTCTCACACACCTAGAACGAAAATTTTGTAAAGAAAGCTAAAAAAATTTCAAACTGCAGTATTGGTGCGTCATATTTATGTTCGAAGTGCTTTAACAAAGTGCACCCTATTACACTCGAGTAGTTTGAGTGGTTCCTGCCGTATGAAAATGCCTGTGGATATCGATTTTGCACTTCTGTTCGGGAAAGACGTACCTTGGTACCTGAATCCACAGGCTTGCACTTCTTCAAAAAAAGGGTTCCGATAAAAGGACGTTCTGGTCGTCTGCAGGCGAACTTGGTGTTAATGAGTCATGTCTGCCTGTCGAGTAGGTCTTGCAAATACTGCTCTAGGTGGTATTATGTTGGAGAAGCATCTCCGTGGTTGTATCGGTAAAACAGAGTCAGGTTAGTGACCTTTCTTCTATGTTATAAGCTTTACAAGTTTCTGGTCAAGTCTGAATCGCCTATAAGACGAACACTTCCGTATTGAGGACACACTTTTTGTGACTATGCTCCCAACCTCAACACCTAACAAGCGAATTTGCGGTTATGGAGATATTTTGTGTCCAGACAGGACCAAATCCTGAGCCACAGAATGAGCTTTAATTGTAAAATCAGCAGCTTGGATCTCTGCTGCATTAAACTCAGGTTGCTTCCACCCCACTTCAGAATGTTTTCAAGATCGGTATTGATGGTACTGATCTGTTGCTGCCTATGGATTTGAGTGTCCTACGACACCAGTGTGCTATCGTCGGCGAAGCAGTTTTGCCAAGTACATCGTTGATATATAGGATATAATAGGTGACAAGATGCATCCCTGGGGAACGCAAACCTCTCTGAGACTAAGTCAGTTGATGACAAATTGAACGTATTACTGATCGAGATGGAAGTCAAAAAGATCCAAATCATTGGATCTGAATTTAGAAAATATCTACGGCAGTTACGAGAGTCTAAGGTACTTGGATAAATATGTTTTTGATAGCAACTATCGCATTACTATCCTTGTAAAGGAGGCGAGAAAGAACGCCGGATATGCTCTGGTATTTGACTAGTCTTTTTACCCCAAATTACAAAAAAAAATCCAATAGTTAATTATTTTAGCTTACAAGTTTCAATAACTTCGATACGAGTAATATACAGATAACAAAACTAACTATACGGCAATAATAATTTGTATTAAAAATCAATAATAACATCAAAGCAGTACGCAGCATGCTCCGAATTAAATATTATTATTAGAATAGAGTAGAATGTTTGGATTTGATTTCAATTGGCAAACGATTGTGCATTTTTTGCATTGTAAAGTATTGAGCCCTTAACTAATTCTGAACGTGGAGTAGATAGATAAAGGTTGTGCTCCGCGTTTCTAAGTGGATAGTTGTGTAAATTTCTTAAATTAGAAAAGCGTGCTTACGAATTAGGCAAACATATTCAAAGATTAATATGGAAGGAAGGGTCAATATTTTGAATGTTTTAAAGAAGTCTCGACAGTGAGTTCTACTCTTTAGTCTGAGTAAATATCCAAGATCTCTCTTTTGTAGTTTGAGGATTCGCTCAAATTGAGTCGCACTACAAGTACCCCAGAAGGGCATATCAGATATTAGACTCAATTAGGGTATATTAACTGTTGAGAGGTGGATGAGTTTAGTTCATTGGACACTGATATTAGCGCAAAAGGCTACAATGTATTTTCGTATGATAAAACTTTAGTTTTAGAAACGTTAAGACACAAAACAATAGAATAAAACTATGATTTAAGGGTGATTAGGTCACTAGATATGATCCTTGGAAGCGACGTGAGACCAGGGTTGCTACAAGAGAAACTAGCAACATATTTTACCAATGAGATCTAGGTAGGCAATGTCGTTGATAAACAGAAGAAAAAAATTGGGCCTAGAACTGAGTCATGAGGCACTCCACATTTTATTGGCTCACAAGAAGATGCGTTGTGTCAACACTTACAAGCTGACTTCTGTTGGTAAGGTATGACTTAAACCATGCTAGAGGTGTTTCCCTGAAACCGTAGTACTGCAATTTGTTAATTGAATTATTATGATTAACACAATCGAAAGAAAAATCACAAAATGTAGTTGCAGTGGAGAGATGGTTGTTTGTGCATTTGTTACTTAAAAACCCAAATTGTTGGGAATTAAGTTTTATATATTTAAACAGAAAAGCCTCTTTTCGACCGATATTTCTATGATTTTTGATAACATGGGAAGAGGTATAATTATTTTTGCGGTCTTAAGGCAATTTGAAAAAGTGCCATTTTGAAATGACAAATGACAATCGAAAAGTACTTACATGCGTGCTGGTTTTGGAGGTCTGATGGAGAAAAACAGACGATCGCGATCTTCTGGACGTAACACCAACATTTTCTCCACGCATAATCGCCTCGACAACTGGAATTTGAAAAAATTATGATGAAGTACTGGCAACACATTCTTAAGAGCTAATCACTGTTTATAGCTTATCTAATTACGAAAAACTTCGAAAACGTTTCGATTTAATCTCGAACTAAACTCAACGAGAGTTCACTACTTTAGCTATAGAAAAAGTTTGTTAATAGTCTGGGGAAGTTAGGAAATCATATAGCATGAGATTACTACAATTTTGAGGTTTATAACATTTTTGCGAGCTCAAATGAAATGACTCCAGCGGTTTTTGTTACAGAATGATCGTTGGTCGAAAAGTTGATTTTTTGACTTTACTTCCTCGGATTATTATGCATCTAACAACTTTATAGGGTAATAGTCAAAGAATGGAAGGCCACACATAATTTAGGGAAGCCTATAATTTTCACAGTAAATGTGTTAAAACTACCAACTCATTTAAACCCATGTGCGGCAGGTGTGATAATTTTATAAACTATAAAAGTATTTTAAAAAAGCTGCCGCTTAGATAAGTCAAAATTTACCATTACAGCTATTTGAAAAAGAAATTACACATGATTATCATGGTTTATGGAGGGTAGAAGTAAGGATGGGGGATTAGTTAAAAAAATGACCAGCTGTAAACAGCGAGTGTAGCAAATGAATATTGAAAATGAATTTAGCAGTTATATATTTTATGTACAATTTTCTATGAAATAGTTATGACTTTCAAAAAAGAATTTAATTTACTCTAATAGTTTGTGGCGCTCTTTTTAAAATTCTTCCACTTGCTACTATAGCGCCACTTTGCTCCCTTTCAACGGTCATTTTTCGATACCCCGAGATGGTTAGGACTTGAGCAACGGGGCTTATCTTGGGCCAACGCTGGAAAACCCGGCGCAAGCCTGGTTGAACTCTGGGTAACTGGGCCCTGTCCATCCCATAGTCACCCAAGCCTGGCCGAACTCTAAGCCTTTGAAGCCTCTTGGTACTTTCGTTCTCTAATAATTTGAGCACTAGATCTGGACCAACCGTTTTCTTATCTGAGCTATTTAATGTTCTAGTATTCTCTTCTGATAATATTGCTAATGATACTGATATATAAATAATTATGGTCGCTAATATGAAGAAATTAAAAAAAAATGCTTCTTTCCATATTTCGATGCTTATCGGAAGTGCTAATAATGAAAGATTCATTGACATCACCAAAATATATGAAGAACTGGGTAAATTATTAGAATTATTGAATTCCATGCTTTTTTTAACAAAGAAAAGAAGATGCATTTCGATTTATTGAAAATATGGGTGGAATTTCAAAAGCTGTTGTAGATGATGGTGATCCGAATTTATCAGAGGATCGTTTACTTGCCAATTGTATGGTGCAAAAAAATCAGTGGACGTGGCTGGTAGGAGATATCAACTTTTCTTCAGTAGTTGACAATTAACTTGGTTTTTTCTTATAAAAGGGCGAAAGTACGAATTATTTTACAGCGTGAATAAAGGGAGCCAATACCCCCAAATATTAAGAATATCAAAACAATACCTAATAAAACAAAAATAGAATGCTCAGGAAATTCAAGAACTAAAAATCTGATTTAAACTAATTAATATGAATGTCCAAAACAAAGTAATTAACTCATATTTTCTGGCTAAAAGGTTTAAAATGCCATGTCTTGGGGGAGGACTCGTTCTAATACTAATGAACCCCCGTTTGTCAAGACCTTGGATCCGCCCTTGTCAGCGACTTGATTGATAATACTCAAGGTGTTATATAGTTATAAAATGGTCTTTGAGAGATTCGAATTGCTAACTTCAATTTTACTTTACAGAAACTGATAAATCAGATAATGGAATTCATTCTCTTGATGAAGACGGCGATTCTGAAATATGAAGAGAAAATAGAGATAAACATATAATTTTTCTATGTTTTGATAATTTTTTGTTAGACGCAATGTTGCTTTCGATGAAAAATGGATTTATCTAAACCACCCGAATATGGAAAATCAGGGTATGGGCGCTAGTTTTTATGTCGAGCATAGGAAAGAGGTAGTTCAATAAACAAATCAGGTATGTCGGGTTTTTAACACTTGGTACATAAAATCTTGTTTTTGCACCATGAATATGTCATTCTATCGATCTGTCTGTTCATCTGGTTCATGCCGCGGATGTTAACAGTTAAAAACTCGTTATTTAAGGCAAAATAAATAGCTATTCTAAGGGAATCTGTTTGGGGCAAATTGTCTGAAGAATCACGGAAAAACTTATGTTACTTTTTTATCAACAAATAAACTCTGTCATCAAAATAACCAGTAGTATTTTGTAAAATGGGCCGGCCGCTCTTCTACACAATCGGCGCTGGTGACGTAGTACCTATTTGGCCGGTATAAAATATATCCAGACTTGTAAGCTCTGTGAGTCATAATTTATCAAAATGACCCTGGAATGGATCAGAAATTTGAATAAAAAATTCCAAAACATCTTGAAAAGTTTGACGGAAATGAGATTAAATTTCTTTTGTGCGAGAGTTACATTATACCAGATTGATTCATTGTTATCCTAAAGTTGAAATTACTTGTTTAAAGCCCCATATTTACTAACTTAAAATTCTTCAATATTCATTTCTCCGCACAAGTTGCCCCAAGAAAGTTGCGAAACTTTTGACGCCCCGTTAAAATTAGTTTCCTTTTCAGTTCGAAACTTTTTATAACTTTCATGAAGTTTTCCAATAGATTTTGCTTGCCGAAGAACTTTTTCCATCATGACATCAAAGTTTTATTAATACAGTAATACAGTTGGGGGGTGTAGCCAACTAAGAACCACTCGGTTGCTTTTTCTTTGAACAGTTAACGACACCCTTTTTATTTTTGTCGGTTATTTGATATAAAATTGCGTTATGTTGTATCAGTTTTCATTTCTATAATTTTATTTCTAGTTTATACGAGAGTTGCTACTTAAGTTTTGAGTTATGGCAACACTGATATGTCAAATCTGACATTTCCATCATAAACTCTGACATTTTTAATGCTGAACGTACTCAGAAAGTATTGTCATACGAGTGAGTTGTTTACAGATACTTAAAAACATTTATATAAATGGAATTAAATCGCAAACATTTTCGTTCCATGATTTTCGACGTTGATTAAACCCAAAGCAGTGTATCGATTATTTCGCTTCGACTTTTGGCGATAAAGCACCATCTCGAGCCACCGTCTATCTCTGGTGGTCCGATTTCAATCATTTCAATCACTTCGCTACAGGATGATTTCGTGAAGATCTTCCAAAATCGACTGTTGTGTCAGAAATCATCGATGCTGTGCGTAAACTGACATTGCAGCATCATTATGTGACATACAGTGAGATTGAGGCATACTTGGGCATTAGTACTTCCGACATACATCCAATATTACATGACCATTTGGCTGTCAAAAAGATTTATTCGCGTTGGATACCGCATAATTTGACAATCGCTCAAAAAAAGCTCATGTCGATTAGTGCAAAGAACTGTTGAAAAATTTCAATCGCGGTGCTTCGTGACAGGCGACTGTATGGCTCTTTAATCTTGACATAATAGAAGCCTTTGCGGACTACCAGATGATAATAATATCAGGAACTTCACTAAAACACCTCGAGGAGAAATGGACATGTATGGAAGTCCTGCGAAAGTTGGGTAAAACAAAACAAATTGACGTACAATAAAAACAAAACGAGTCATGTTCATACCACACAACAGAAACACAAAAGAACCCAGACTAAAGCTGAACGAACAAAAAGTGAACATGACTGACAATATCGAATATTTAGGAATAACCATTGAAGCAGGCCTACTGTGGTTAAACCACGTGAAAAAACGTAGACAAAAGACAACCAGCATAGCAAACAAACTTTACTCGGTGGTCGCACGACAATGGGAAAGAAAAGAGGACATCATACGACGCATTTACGAAGGAGCCATAAAACTAATATCCCTTTACGGCGCAGAAATTTGGGGACACAGAACACAAGATACAAGAATTACTTAACAACTAAACGCCACCGAATGACTATTCCGATAACAAAACGACACCAACAGCAGCCACGTAAGTACTAGTTGGATGTATACCCTTGACAGTAGAAGCAGCTGAGATCCACAGATACTTCCAAATGACTAGAAACATGAAACAAGACATAAGAATACTAACCATAGACAAAACACACCCTACACGACGTAAAAGATTCGAATACCCACAGAAAGGCACAGATATAAACATATACGTCGACGCGAGCTTTAAGAACGAAATGCGATCAATAAGTATTTACATAAAAATTAAAAACCAGAAGACTTAACACTCACAACTCATCTAGACAAAAGACATTCACGAACTAGCATTGAAAATGAGACGATAGAACAAACAGATGGACAGATACAACCATAACCGAAGAACAAATTGAACACACAACTAATAACTAAAAGATACATTAACGACGACACAAGGGATGAAATGTTATATACAACATAAACGAAGAGAAGAGATAAAAATGAAGGATGCGCTTCAACTAGCAAGAGATCGACAAATACCAGACATGAAACATATTAGAAAAAGACAACTGAAGAAGGCAATAAAACGTAACAAAATCGAGAGTTGGCAGAGACAGAGACAGGCTGAAAAACTTACTAATTGATAAAGACCTTAAACGAGGTACGATTTGACTTAAATTGGAAAACGACACAATTACTGACGGGATACGGACATATGCAGGAATACTACAATCAGAGACAGATAACAGGCAAATGCAATATAGAGAATACACTCAAAGACCAATATCACCAATATAATAATTTTTGGAGTGTGGTTGATAGGATGGTATTCTTCTTAGTTGAGGTGTAGCTAGAAAAAGGTAAACTAACAGCATACTGAAAGGTATATAGGTAGGCCATCAGACCGAATCTATTTCTTTAAAGCCTAGCCGAATCCAACAAAAGTTGTTTGTGCACGAACCACTTCGAAACAAATGGTCGCCTGTTTTTCCGGACCAACTAGATATGCTGCCACCGTTCGATGAGAGAGAGAATGATTAATTCTGATTGGTACACCAGCATTTGTTTGAAAAAATCAGGAAAACCAATCGCAGAGGAATCATTCTCCACCACGACAATGCGAGATCTCACAGATCAGTCCAAACATCAAATGGATGGATCATCCGCCGTACTGTCCTTGTTTGGTATCCAATGATTTCTTCTTATTCCCGCAGATCAACAATGAATTTGTTGCGTTTAAATGACATATTTTGAGGTACCACAATGGGAATGGAAAAAAATGCTTCGTCAATTGGTTCAATTCCATGCAAATGTTTATTGATCTTAATAGAAAATATTTCTAAAAACAAAGAAGCCATATGCAATTATAAATATATTTTTATAGGTAGCAAGTAGATACCATTCCTGAAGAATGTGAAAAGCTAACGCCTCCACGGCTAGTATTACCACATCATCCGATGAATGGTTGGCATTTTCGAGATGTCAAAATAACACTAGTTGCAGCCGAAATAAGGGTCTAGCACCAGTCTTCATCCTCTTGTTTTGATTTAGGTGATGATTACGGTACCCAAGCGTATCTAATGTTGTGAAACAACTCACAAAAAACCTTTCTATCATTTCGAAAATGCTCCTAAAGTAAATTGCAAAGCAACCATAGGTATATTCGCCAAAAAAAGCACTAAAGGAAACAAGGGCACTAAAAAGGTTGAAATAGGATAAACCAGACGAAAGTAGTTTCATATTTAGCTAAAAAAATGTTAATTTACCTCCGTCGCCAATAAGACGCATCTGTAACAGCGAAGGATCTTCATTATGTTCTTCTAATACGGTATCATCAGTTACTGTCAGGTCCTGAAACAATAACAAACCATTTAAGAGGGAGCTCAATACGAGATTTTGAATCTAACAATAATATTTTCGATTCAGTCACGTAATAGTCCAATCATATTAGAAATTTCGTACCAGAATTAGAAGCTAGTTTAGATCTCTTAAATTAGGTATTATAGTCCCACCAAGGTGATAATCAGAAAAATTGTTTAAAATATAATTAAAAATGAAATTTGAAAGTTCCCCATCAAATTTTATTTAAGGTTAAATATAAAAATTGGATTTTCACGATTTTCAGTAAAACTATAAGTTTAATCAGAAAAAATTGTAGATCATAAAATTATCTACAAAAAACGTATGAATATTTTTTTTCCTACGAGCCACCGTTTCTGAGATACAACGATTCAAAAAGTTGTAATCATTATAGTATGTATGAGTTGTAATGTTCAAATATTTTGAATATGATTTAGCTCCTTACTCTTTCTTTATCGTTGTTTGATGACATCGGGATTCGTAAAGGTCGCTTGATATAATGCAATATAACGTGCAAGAAATTGTATGCAAGTCTCTGTAAACAGTAAACAAATTCCTAACCTCAAATTTTTACTAATATTTTGTACATAGTTTAACAATGAAAATACCAAGTTTTACGAAAGTCAGCGGATCTTTTAAGCCAAAAGTAAATAGATTTCAGCTTGCATGCAATAAAAACGGAACAAAACCGATAATGTCAACATCTTGCACGAAACAATCAGATGAACTTCATCTGCGCATGCTTTTGATCAAGAAATATTGCGCTTTGCATTGCAATCCACGTTGTATTACATCATATCAAGCAGCCTTTAGCTTTGTTATTTTTAAATTGATTTAAGATGGTCACAAAATATTAAATGAAATTTAACGTTAGGAATTTGTTTAATTTACTTTGGAAATTTTGTTAAGGGCAGCCATCACGCAGCGGTAAAAGACGTCCAATATTAATCTATGAAATATTTTGTCTTTGGAAAAAATTGCATGCAATTTTTTGCACTTTGTCTTGCACTATGCCAAGCTGATTTAAAACATAGAAGTCTGCCATTTATGATTGTGTCAAAAATGTAGATTTTTATATTAACAACACAAATGCGACATACATCACCGCAAATTCAAACTTGTAAATTATAAAATGGGTGAAACCTACAGCATGAATCTCAATGCAACTACAAAAATTCAATCGATAGATTTTACTTATTTTTGGGAAATAACAACTAAAAAAAAACTATTGTGGTTAAAACAGATTTCTATTTTGATATTCAAATTGTGAATGATCTATTATCTATTAATCAATATAATTTTTTCCTGATAATGCCAACAATTCCTTTCGTTTAGACACATCTACAGCTTTACAGGAATTAAATGCAAATCCCTTTCTGTAAAGAGATATCGCTACTACAAACAGACGGACAAGTAAATGGACGAATCGCTAATAATGGTGGTAAAAAATGCGATAAAAAGTGTTATTTTTTGTTGTTATTTGTACTATGAGTGGTTAAAAGTGTGAGATGAAGACGCCTGTCCATTAGATTATCATTTATCAACAGAAGCTGGAATATCCTGATTTATTACAGTTATTTAAACGTTTGTTGTATTTTAGTTTACTAATATGAAACCAAGGAACTCTTGCATTAATCGCAAGTCTCTATTAATCAGTAAACGTGATCGATAACCCAAAGAGTGCAGCTCAGATCAATGAATTTAGGGATCTACCTTTGAGTATTTCTACAGCGTAAAGTAGAGAAGCTGGTCTTCTTGGAAGGGTAGCAGTGAAGAAACCTTTATTGAGACTTCAATATAAAATTAAGAGGTTATGGAGTAATGGATTATAGTTTGAGATTTTTAGGTTTAAGAGATCAGTGTATGTGCGTATAGCAAAACGCATGTTCCATCCGGAGGTTACGTGATGGTTTGGCCGTGTTTTGAATGAAGGACGACTAGACATCTCGTAATCAGTGAAGGAATTTCGAAGAAAGAATGCTGTAAAAATATAGTACGTTCTGGTGGGCACTTGATCGGCAGAAAATTTATCTTCTAGCATGAACAACGATCACAAGCATTCCTCTAAGCTGTGCAAAGAGTATTTGAAAGAATTGGAAAGGAAAAATGTACTGGAAATAATGATTTGACCGTCAAAACCGTCCGACCTCAAACCATTTAAGCTTTGGGACAAATTGGCAGGGAAATCCTGCTTTCATCTCACGTCTTTGGAGTATGAAATATCTTGGAAATCTTATTAGCAGAACCAAATAAACCCTTGCCGACATTTTTGTTCGATCTACCATAGGCGTAGATACCTTATTTCATAAATTTATTACTTTTATAAATACTGTATATCTTATACGAGAAAGTATTCGTTAAAAGGCAATCGAATCATTATAAATTGAACTTTAAAATATAAATACCAAAATCGATCGTATTGTTTCCATTTGTTGTGTATCACGCAACTATAGGGTGGACAAAAACTTTTGACTAGTAGTGTATATCCATTATTATGTCCTCAATTCTATTTATATTCATTTTAATAAGGAATTTTTTCAGGCGTATCGCTAGAGGACTCAATGTTATTTTTTAGAAATCAAGGGATAGTTAAATTAAATTTTGTAGTATTCCAATCGAGTCTCATAATCGCTATCTTGGAAAAAAAGAAAACAAATAACGTTTTATAGTAACAATTTGTAAGGCTTGCCCATGCGCCTATGGTCACTCATCAAATGTAGCGTTCTATCAAAAAAATAGTATTGTAGTAGTATTGAATTTTTTTTCCTTGTAAAACTAACAGAAATAAAAATATAAGGTAGATACACACTGTATATGTTTCTTATAAAACCTAATATCATAATCGAGAAAATTTATAAAATGTGGTGGAAAACAAACGGATAAAAAGGAAACATTTCAAAACAAAAAACTCGAAGTAAAGGAGGTATAAATTCTGTTTTACAACTCCCGGGGAGTTTCTAGTTGAATTCATTAGTAAAGTTTTGCATCGAAAAACTTTGTTTGAGGCGAATTTGTGTTATCAAACTTTGTTTAATGGAGATAGTTGGAGAGTTGGGAGTTAAAAGTTGGGAAGGAGTATTTCAGTGGTGTCCTAAATTTGATTTAGATACTTCTCTTTATGAAAAGAAAATGATAGTGAATTTCCGTAAAGACGTACATTCAAATCATCATATTTTTCTTCAGATGAAAATTTTTATTGGATCGAAGTTCAATTATTGCATAAATGTATATTTTGCATATGTGGGGACTCTGTCAATTTTTAGCATATTTATGAAAAACGTATATCGTATAGTGCATATACACTATCCGATCAAAAGTTTTTGCTCACCCTTTAATCCATTCATTAAATTCCAAAATACTACACTTTAACAAATGTATTGTCCGTATTGTCAAGCGAAGGTCGAAAGGATGTCTTACAAACAAAAAATAACATGTTTATATTTTGTAGGTGATTAGACAGACGTTTATGATTGTAGTTTAGTCCCAGTTAGACGCAAGAACGTGCTGTGATTTATATTTTTAGGACCAAGACATTTTTTTGGGAAGTTCCTAAACGAATTGTTATGGTTCTCGCAAATTCAAACTAGTCAGTTTTAAAATGAGTAAAGCCAAGGAACTATGGGTCGAAACTCGCATAAATCACAACCCTTCATAGTCTGGGTAAAAGTATCCGTACCATGACCGCCGATTTAAAAATACCTCACATAACGTGAAAACATATACATTCACCAGGAGCTTTGGCGATAGAAAACTTTCAGGACGGCCTCGAAAAAACACAACGTATTGTATTGATCAGTGAAGATGATCGACCAGTTACGGGCTCACATATAGCAGCTCAGATCAATGAATCTGCCTTTTAGTACTTCTACAGTGAGAAGGGAGTTCAAAATTTTAGGTTTTTGGGTCTAAGTCTAAGTGTATATGTGCAGGTCAAACGAAGAACGGATGTTCTAGTCACGTGTAATCCCGACTCTCAAACACGGTGGAAGGTTGATCATGATTTTGGAGGAAGGGCAATTTTGAAGAAAAAGGGTACAAAAAAATATTCAAAGAAACTGTTGTACGTTCTGGTCAGCTCCTGATAATCAGGAAAATTATTATCGATTGAAAAAGAGAAGGAATGCACTGAAAATAATATTTTGGTCGTCACATTGCCCGACCTCAACCCAATTCCCATATTCCCCAATTCCATAGTCAATTAAGGATTTCGAATTATTTTCTCAATAGATGCGGTAGGGGTTGTTGAAACTTGCGAAAATTTTTTTATCAGAAATCAGTTTGTTTCCAAAAATTTGCGTTACACTGTGACGAAAGAGAATAACTTGAAATCATACTAAAAAAGGGGACAAGTTTAAATTATAATTGGACGTAATAAATATTTGTGATAATCCGCTACTGCTTGTTTTCTTTTTCATACCAATTGTAATTTCCTCCTCGAATCATTCTGCCTGAAAGTTAAATATAATTTGTCTTGTCAGATGTTTGAGCAAACGGTTTCAAAATGTATATAACTTATACTGATGATTGTAGAGAACGTTGTCTAAAGCCATTAAAACACGCTTCACCGATATTGTGTAAAATTACATCGACTTACTTAAATGGAAAACAAGATCATTTAAATTTAGCTCATTAGTAAGTAAATGTATTGTTTAGGACCTTGGGCGAGTTTAAAAGTTCAAATATCAATAGAAAATGGACTTCATAAAAGATGAGAAACTCGTTTTGAATTAACAAACAAACAAAAAAGAAACTAAGTATTTACAGTGATTAATCACGAAAAAACTTCGCCGGATAAGACGTAATATATGTCATAATTCTCAAGGAACTATCAAACAAAAAGTTGAGATATCTAACACGGTCGTCGGCCATATAGTTCTTCCAATATCAATTGCAGATTATAAAAACCCTTGATGACAATTTTCTTTGATCTACCATAGGCGTACATACCTCATTTTATAAATTTATTATTTTTATCAATACTGTATATCTCGCTGCAACTGAATATAAATTATAGACGAGTAAAATGTACCTGCCTGTAAGAGAGTTTAGTTTAAGGAGGGAACCAGACGTGAACTGAACCCTTTTTGTACCCCATTCGTTTTTTTCTGGAAAATGAAATTTTAAAGCAAAAACCTTAAATGAAAATAAATTCTTTGCAAATAAAACAAATAAAAACATTCCATTTCCAAAGTATCATTATCAATAATAATGGTAGTCAGAATCGTTTGAACTAGAGTCATCATTTGATTGAATTATGTTGTTTTTGTGAAGAGGGTGATACCTTTCCAAAGCTCTTGGTGGTCTGGCGCTAGTTCTTTACGAGTTCTACAACCTTTTTAATCAGTTCTGGAGACTAATTACATTTTCGTTATTCTGATTTTACATTTGCCCATATAGGGTTAGGTTATGCAAAAGTAAGGAGGTAGGAGATTGCAATTCTATAATAAATTTTCTCTAACTTTGAATATTTAATAACAGTACAATATGAGATGGTGTCTTTTCGTCTATATTCCATATTCTATGGGGAGGAAATGGGCTAAAACAGTTATGAATATCTTGTTCTGATTGATCCGTAAAGACTTGTAGCTTCGGGCAACTTTCACCTTTTTCCAAGTGTCTGTGATTTTTTTGTACCTCAGCGTATTTGAATTCTAATTTCCTAACGCTTTTCGTAGTTAGGCCATGGTTCTTTTGGAGACTTTTTTAAAATATAATCTACTAACAAAATCTTCTACTTCAAAAAATACCTTCTTGGTGTCAAAATTTGATTTATAGGTATAGTTGTTAGTTCCTGATTCACGAAACTTTTTAAATTGTCTTAAAAGTGTACCAAGGAACATATTCCGATGTACGTCATGTGTTTTAGTTCCCAGCTACAACAACAGGTAACCATATGATTGAAATCAAACAGAGAAAAACACTCACAATTAGACGATAAAACAGATAATATATATGAAAATCCAGATAAAGGTACTAGGGGCTGCCAAATTATCTCACTACACAACACAACACATATCATTTAGTTTTTTCAGCACAAAAATGTAAACTCATGTCAAATCCACAATTAGTACTTCACTGTCAAGAAAAACAAACATAAGGTCCATCCATAAAGTTCCTTTCAAAGTAGTTTAGTTTGAGTCCGCTAGGTAGCATCATAAACTGGATAGTAGATGCTGTTCCCAGGTACATTGTAGTCTAGGTACAACAGTTCTCCCTACCTGCATAAAGTTTTTTGGTGAAAAACAATCTTTTGTTAATAAAAAAAAAATATCTATTTATTCATATATTTGTAGTGTTTTTCGCAAAAATTTAGATAACGTACGAATTTATTTATTTAGAATTATTTATAATTACCTATGATTTAAGTCAAATAGATAAACAATTGAACATTTACTCACAACCCCAACTTGTACTTCAATAACAAACAATTGGGTGAACAAATTAGATGGAAGCGATGGCTTTGCATAGTTTTAGAAAATTTGGATGAATTCGGCTCATAATTTATTATTTTAAGTTTCAAACATGACTCTAAAATTCCATGTGTTAGTTAACTTCTTACTCTCCTTTTAATTATATTCATGCAAGAAAACTTGCTCGCAAGAATATGTCGATCCAAAGAGTGTTAGCACTCCAAATGCCAACATCTTCACCTCAATGCAGCAATCTAGAAGACTATTCCATGCGTCGAATATATGAGCCTCAGCTCACGGCATTTCTTCCAGAGCTATCCACTTTTGTTGTAACTTGTTTTAAATAATTGCATTTCTAGAGTTCCAGTTTCAAGTTGAGAGGATTTACTATAAATTCTAAAGTGGTTTTGTTTTGAATTGCTCCAATCTATCAGCAGATTCATCTTCAATTTTTTGCGCTGAAGTAATTCGTATTAGTTGCACTGGCTTTATGGCGATATTACTTTAAAACAAACCAATTCTTCTACGAAAACATAAGGTGGGTTTTCCTCTCCTTGCAATTTTGAATTTAGTTCATTTATTTTCGCTGTGATTTCCACCATAAAATAAAATTTTTACAAGCATTTGTCGCTCTTCAATTCAGGGTGATTTTTTCGTTTATGACCTTATTTATTTCATTCAAGCACAAAGCAAAACGTTTCAACATCTTACCTTTGGAAGGCAATTGCACTTTATTATGAAGAAGGAGGTCGGAATACTGAGTCTCCATTTCGTTTAACAATTATTTAAACTGGCGATGGTTGAGTTCTTCTGACAAGATGCTATTAACAATTTTAATTACCAAATTCATAACCTCAACTATTACATCACTCAATAAGTCGTGTGACTGATACACAGATGGCGCTGCATTGCCAAAACCATATGACGTTTATGAAGTACTAACTTTCAAAAGACTGTGTATTAAATTTCACGTTATTTCGATTGGTCAGAATGTATTGACAGCCATTTAAGTGGAGCTACTTTTATTATTTGTTTGTTAGTTTATCATTGCTTCTTGATGAAAAGAAAATACTGCACAAGCTCAGCAATGGCTTTAAAAGTGTTATCCGGACTCTGGTCCATAGAAAAGAACCATTTGATTGTTCGGTTTGTTGAATTTAAACGTAATCGTACAGACACCGATGATGGTGAACGTTTTGGTCGTCCTTCAGAAAATATAAAAAAATCCATAAATTGATTATATCTAATCGTAAATTGAAATTGCGTATGATAGCTGATGCCGTAAAGATATCAGAAGGCAGTGTAATTACAATTATGCACGAACATTTGATTATGAAAAAGCTTTTTTCAAAGTGGATGCCGCGTTTACTCACAGTCGATCAAAAACAACAACGTGTTGATGATTCAAAGCAGTGTTTAGACATAATAAATCAGATGTTTTGCGTCGATATGTGACAATGTATGAAACTTGGATCCATATCAAAACGATCATCATCTGAGTGGCTGCAGCCGATGGGCCACGTCCGAAGCGTCCAAAGGCACAATTAATAGTCAGCTGGGAACGCTATGGCTTCAGTATTTTAAGATGCGCATGGAATATTGTTCATTGACTATCTCCATAGGGAGAGGCAATCAATAGCGAATACTACATAGAGTTGTTGGATCGTTTGAATGCAAAAATCGAGGAAAAACCACTGTGTCACTAAGACAATGCACCAATTCAAAAGTAGATGGCAACGATGGTAAAATTAAAAGAATAATACTTCGAATTGCTTCCGTATCTACCGTATAGTCCAGATCTGGCCCCCAGTGATTACTGGCTATTCGCTGATGTCAAAAAAATGCTCGCCGGTAAGAAATTCAGCTCAAATGAAGAAGCAATTGCTGAAACTGAAGCCTATTTCGAAGAAAAAGACAAATCCTTCCAAAAGCATGGCATCGAGACGTTAGAGAAGCGTTGGAATAATTGTATTACTCTTGACGAAGACTATACTGTGGAATAAAATCGATTTTTTGCAAACAATATGTTGTTCTTAGTTAGTCACACGGCATATTGAGTGATGTGTTATTTCGGCCGGAAATGTTTGGGCACAAAGCACTTTTTGTTAAAGTGAAACTTCAGAATGGTATATTTTGCTCTGAAGAATCGTTGCTGCCCCTTTTTTTCATCCATTGCTATTGGAACGATTTTATTTAAATTGATCCTATGCACGGCATTCGCTATATCTTTCCCTCTAGCTTGTCCTGTGAGCGGTAGAAATCCTAGAAGCTCTTCTTTTGGACCTTGGGAAAACATATACCTGGCAAAAAGAGCAGCTTGTGCATTATATTTTATGTCGAATGACTCATCGGTAGCAAGTGATAAGGCAGAAGAAAGTTGAATATCTACCATCTGCAAATATGTTACATTTGAAGACACTTTAGCGATAATAGCTTGAGCTTTCTCAAGATTTCTGGTTTGTTTTTGAAACATTTCTTCAGGTGCACGTATGAAGCAATCCTTAACGTGTGTAACGGAGGAGGCGGCGGAAAAAACGAAGTTGCTGAATTATAGAATCATTTAAAAGTTCAAACTTTTCAAAGTCCATTCCGGTGTGGATGTAAAAGTTGAAAGTTTTGAAAAAAGTACAGTTTTCATAATGAAGTTGATCTGTTGCCAGCTGCCGCTTTGGAAAACTTTTTTGGAAATACGTCGAGAATAAAAAAGATACTTTAGATCGATAGAATCGAAAAAGAAGAAATACAGGGCCGTATTCAAATAATGACACTCCCAAACTCTCCTTCCAACAACTGTTACGTCATAGCGCCAAAATCAAATCAAATTTCTCTCTATATTTCTGTATAAATTACTTACCCTAGTAGCTTCGTTGTATCCAATTATCACAGCTGTGTACCATTGCGTGGTACCTTCGGCTCTATAAACTTCTACTCTATATCCGACTAAAACGCTCGGGGTGGTCAATAATATCCTTTGACCGTCTTGGAGTTCTGTCCAACGTTTAACTGCTAATTTCAGTTCGGGGTAATCTTTCACCCCTGGCAGTGGTCTATCCCAATTCTAAACGAGGAAATAGAAATGTTTATCGTAACGAATCATTTTTTTTATAATAATGAGTTGATTTAGAAATTCAATTGAGCAATTGTTTATCCAATTAAGCCAATTTTTATTATAAGACAAAAATTTTGAAAATTGTTCATCTTGTATCATGATGGATCAATTTTTATCATATTGAATCAAATTTTACCATAATAAGTTTATGTTTATGATAAAGAGTGAAGTTCAAAATGAAACTAATCAGAAATTGAGTTTCATTTATAATAATGAATCAATTTTTATCATATTGAATCAAGTTTCATTATGAGATTATATTCATGATAATGTCTCAATGTCTGAACGAAACTTTCCAAAAAGTGAGTACCGATTTTTAAAATATTGAGTCAAGTTTTATCTCATTTTGAAAATGGAAATGTGAAAAATGAGTTTGTTTTATCATAATGATTCAATTTTTATCATACTGAATCAAGTTTCATAGTAATGTCAATTTATGTCATATTGAATCAATTATAATCATAATGAGTCGATTTTAACATAAGGATAAAAAAATAGTCAATTTTTATCATGCTGATAGAAATTTCATCTTAATGAGTATATATTTGAGATAATGAGTTATTTTAAAAATGGAACCAATAAAAAATTCAATGTATTTTATCATGATGAATCAAGATTTCTCATAATGACTCTATATTTATGATAATGGGCCAATTTAAAACCGAAACTAATAAAAATTGACTATACTTGACCACAGTCAGTCAGTTTTTGTCCTATTGAAATACATTTCTTCATAATGAGTGAATATTCATGATAATTAGTAAACTTCAAAATGAAACTAATAAAAATTAACTATACTGGATCATAATGAGTCAATTTTTATTATATTATGTTAACTTTTACCATAATGAGTGAATATTCAGATAATGGGTCAATCACTGGACTAAACTACCCAAAAATTAAGTAGTATTTTCCATAATGAATCAGTTTTCATCATATTGAGTCAAGTATCATCCTTATGAGTCAATTTCAAAATTAAACTCATGAAATTTGAGTACCTCTTACCATGGTGAGTCAACTTTCAGAAATTCGACTCAAGTTTCATCATAATGAGTAAGTATTCATGATAATGGGTCAATTTCTGAATGGAACTATCAAAAAATCGAGTAGCTTCTGTTATAATGAAGTAGTTCAAATCATATCTAGTCAAGTTATATGCATATGAGTCAAATTCAAACTCATCAAAATTGAGTACTTCTTACTAGTATGGGTCAATTTTCTAGTCAAGTTTTATCATAATGAGTGAATATTGATGATAATGAGTCAATTTCAGAATGAAACTCATTAAAAATTGAGTAGCTTCTATCGCTTCATCATATCGAGACTATACTTGACCATAGTCGGTCAGTTTTTATCATATTGAGACAAGTTTCTTCATAAAGAGTGAATAAACTAATAAAAATTAACTATACTGGATCACAATGAGTAAATTTTTATCATATTAAGTCAAGTTTTACCATAATGAGTGAATATTCAGATAATGGGTCAATTACTGGACTAAACTACTCAAAAATTAAGTAGTATCTTTCATAATGAATCAGTTTTTATCATATCCAGTCAAGTATCATCCTTATGAGTCAACTTTCAGAAATTCGACTCAAGTTTCATCATAATGAGTAAGTATTCATGATAATGGGTCAATTTCTGAATATAACTATTAAAAAATCGAGTAATGAATTAGTTCAAATCATATTTAGTAAAGGTTCATGCATATGAGTCAATTCCATCTTTACACTTATGTTATTTGAGTACCTCTTACTATGATGAGCCAATTTTTATCATATTAAGTAATTTTTTATTATATGACTCAATTTCCTTGTAAAACAAATCACAATTTCATTATATATTCTGTACAAAAAAATTTTGTTAAAAACATGAGTTACCTGATAAGGCTTCAGCTGCTTATAGTCTTTAAAAACCAAGGTACGATCAACTAAAAATTCAACTGGTTGAAGATGAGTTGGAATATCTACAGTAGATACCACAGCACAAAATGTCTGAAATAAAAAACAGAAGAAAATATTGAATTACCATGTATCTAATCGGTGGAGTATTCAATAAACATGATCATGTTACATAACCTAAATGTATCTATAATACCCACATCCAGCTCTCAGAATAAATTGAGCTCTACAATCAAATATGTTTACACATTATACTATTTTTGTAGTTTAGTTACGAGGGTTGCTACTTAAGTTCTGCCATGCCAATGATGTGAATATGTTTGACATTTTTAATGGTAAACGTACTTCGAAACATATGGTCGCCTGTTTTTTTTTTTCGGAATAACTGGACATGTCGGCACCGTTGGTACACCAGCTTTTGTTTAACAGGGAAACCGATCGCAGAAGTCGACTCATTCTCCACCATGACAATGCGTGTTCTCATACATCTTTTCAAAAACATTTTTGAACGGCCAAAACATCGAATTAATGGATCATCTGCGTTTGGCACCCAATGATTTTTCATTATACACGGAGATCAAAAATAAATTGCGAGGTCAACGTTTTTCTTCGCCTAAAGAAGCGGTTGATGCGGTCAAATCACATGTTATGGAGGTACCTCAATCAGAATGGAAAAAGGGATTTGACAATTGGTTCAAACGCACTTTTATATTGATCTTAATGCACAGTATTTTGAAAATCAAATAAATCCATATCCAATTATAAGTTCCCACAATCGTTTGGATATTGTACTTTGACCCTTTCCCACTACATTTTTAAAAAAAATTCCTTTAATTTTGATTATTTTGCCGAGACCCTGATATATAATAGTCAGACGAGGCTATATCATCAATGCATATAATTTCCCAACCAAAGTATATTAATCAAATCTAACCACATTAGTTGTGGATAATAAATAATCGAATAGCGCATGTCCACCAATTATCATCTTCCTTCACGTCAATAAGAGCTTTACAACTGTTTGTTAAGCTTTTCCGAGCTTCAACCACGATCTCCTTGGAACGTTATTATAATATTGATCCATTGTACTGATGACTTCTTATCTATTATTTATATACTAACATGTCTGTCTTATGTTAACAGTAGCATAATTATTAGAATGAAGCTTATATAGAAGCACTTCATCTTCTACCTCACGGCAAATACCGAAATGTTTGGATCTCAAAGAAGCAATCACAACGTGAAATGAACTGAAAAAAATTAATAATCGAGGTCTTTCGAATCGACGACAAGTATCCCAAGGTGTCATTTCGAGGATGCTTCCAAGAAACTGATATAATTGCCGAAAGACGAAGATCGTTATAATGCCGATCATCAAATAGCGAAAGTCTTATCTTTACAAAAAAAGATAAGAACCCAACTGCGGACTGATAAGTAAACAACTTGTCCAGGTTCGCATTACAATATTTAATTTTGAAAATCAGTGAATCATTTGAAAGTATATATGAATAACAACATTTCACAAAAATTAATCCCTTGAAATTCCTAAATAAAACCGGTTCTAAATAGAATAATACTGAGAAAATAATAAGCGTAAAGAAGATATTATACATAATTCGAAATATTTTTTCTATAATCCTCAAGTAGGAATTTTTAGTTGGTTTTTCGGTTCACTGTAAGTAATTAGTGGTGAGCTGTGCAAGTGTGGGGTGTATTAAAGGTGATATTATTCTTAAATCAAAGTTGTTTGAACAATGAAGTATGTGGCAATCATAGCTTCAAGATGAACCATCAACAACATTTGCAGATTCGGTAAACGTCCTATTAGAGTCTAGCACAGAGAGAGGCCAAACATCGATCAACAGATGCTCAAAAAGTGATGTTGACTGTTTTCGACAAATACTTTTCAGCCTACCCTCTATTAGTAACTTTCATCAATAAGTGCTGTGTAACTTTTTCTCTAGTTTATAAGTTACGAATAAAACTCTGAAGCAACAAATTCATTATTGTATTTAATTTTACTGAAATTATTTTCGCTTGTTATATGAAGTTATACAACTCTTAATGATGGGTTCGTTGTCTACGTTTGTAAGCCGATTATGGTTTCACAAATTGAGAACATCTGTGATAACATTTTCGCTATTTGATGACCGGCATTATACCTGAGACTCGGCATTAATTTAAGATGACGCTTCAGTCAAAATTGTACTACGTGACCTCATTTGACGCTCTAATCCAACGTGAAATTGCACATTCAGATCTATTGGTAAAATACGCAAAGTTACTTTGAAAATGTAATAGAAAACACCCCACAATTATATAATAGTGACTTTTTCACAACACTAATTTTAACCTTATGATAAGAATTATTTTGTCAAGCTCGTTAAAAGATTTCCACAATAATTTTGTCCTGTATTTACTTTTATTCATGAAAATTTCAGTAGATAAAAATGTAATTGTTGTTGTTTTAACTTGGCCAAGGTCATATATCCGATTGCGAAACATAAATAGCTATCGACGAGATTTATGACGTGTTACATTGAAATTGCAGATGTCAACGACCCATAATAGCCCGGCTGCTTCGTTTATATTGTAATAAAGATAGAAACACAAATAGCTAAACGCAGCAGACACGTGCGTTTTTTATTATTTCGACGACAATTATTTAATAAAATTGACGTAATTTAATCAGGAAGAGTCTAATTTCTCGTTTCTCCATGCCAGTTCAAAATTTTTTATATTATTTTTATGCTTTAAAGAGCTTTCCAATTATAATTATATAAATATAAATAAGAGAGTTTTATTTATGCACGAATATGGCTTTACATTTTTTTTAAACCTTTCGTTGCTAGTAAAAAAAGATAAAAAAAATCAACCAAATCTGACTAGTCAACTAAAAAATTATAGAATCGATAAAACCAATAAGTTCTACATATAACTAGAAAAATCACGTACATCCACATTCTCTCAGATATCCAATCAGCTTTGGATGCCCTAAAGGCTGTTAAGATCTTTTAAGTTTAGGTCCTAGGTACCGTGGAAGTGTAAAAAAACTCTAAAAGCACCAGATAATAGCCCTTTAGTCACATTAGGGTATACCAGGCATTGAGGGAAGAGGGTGCAACAACATATTTTGGAACCTACTATGACCTCATGAGATATCACATCAATAATGAGTTTTATCTTAGAAGAGGAGCACTCCATAATCATCTAATAAGTCCGAAAAATTCAAGGTGTCCAGAAATCAAATAAAACTGGTGGTTAGTCTTCTGACAGGTCGAATACTACCTTAAGATGATAGGCATGGCAGAGAACGATAATTGAAGAGTCTACAAGCAAGCCATAGACATCAGAGCATCTATCTGCGAATTTTCAGCCCATTTTAGCAAAAGTCTCGAAGCAGTAGTGCTAACACTTTGGTAAGTATAACAAAGATCCCAAGAAGAATAGAAATTAGATTATTGGAGACAGAAGAATGAGATGCAAAGTCATACACAAATTATCTTTTTATGTATAGATCCAGATTATCGAAAACGACAATTTATCTATCACCCAGCTCACCTAATTTAACAAGCATTGCACCTGCCTTATTCATTTAAATTATTCGCACCCATCATAATTTCAGAAGAAAAAATATATGTTGTTATCCTTTTCCCTGCAATAATCAACCATATAAACACCATAAGTCATTCTGTTTGTTTGGAATTTCGGTATATATAAATGGATAAAGAATTCAGAAGTGGGCGGTAAAATGATTGCGAATCGATTAATCATATCAACTTTGACAGGATTTTGATTTATATGTTGCGGTGTAACTACCATCATTTTTTATCATACAAAAGAATACGATGCCATCGTTATAATCAATATATATTTTATCATCAAAAATTTCTCATTAAATTATTTTCTTAACTTTGCATTGTTTGTGAATGCATCTGCAATCTCGCGATCTAATTTTAATGTTCATTTCAAATATGAATGAATATTTTTCAAACTTACTTAGAATGGATCTATTTTTGGTTCTTAGTACTCTATTTTTAATAACATGCTCACTTTAACCAAAATAATCACTCTAAAGTTACGACCTACGAAACCGTGAAGCCAGTCCTGTTTCAATATGTTGCCGAAGCTTTCTGTTTCAGTAAAATCTGTTTACTGATTTTATTTTACCTATTTATATATATTTTTGCGACCTGTATTCATAAAGACGATTGCTACGAAGCTTTTTGTTTTTTTTTCGGCAAATTATAGATTTCCAGGAAATCGAACATTCTAGAATGTGATTATAATGTATATAAACCGAGTTTTTAACAGCAGGGAACACATCGGGATAGAGAAAGGAAAACTAAATTGTGTGTTTAAATAAATTAAATGATAAGTGATAGTGATAGTTTCAACCCACAGTTTATTGATTAAAAACTATTTAAATAAATAAGTGATTGAACGTACTGTCAAAAAATCTGTCACTTTACAAGTTTGTTATTTATTGAACAACTCTTGAACAGAACCTCCTTAATAAGAGAGGCAAGAAATAGAAAACAATGAGAAAGTAAATATATATGTAGTAGTATTATTTAAAAAAAGATGAAGATGAGGGGAATTAAAGGGATAAAGAAGTAAATAAAGCACAAAATAAGGCAATGAATAAAGAATGAAGGTATTAAAGGCGAAATCAAATAAAGAAAGATATGGATAAAAGAAGATGGAAAGATAAAAAAAGAAATATATAGATAAGGAAGGGAAAAATAAAGAACTTCGCACTTAACGAGCGAAAGGAGTGAACATTAAGAATATAAAAGAAATAAATGGATAAATGGAGAAATAATGTACACAAGAATAGACGAAATAATGAAAGAGGGAAATCAAGAAAACAAGAATGAAAGGAATAAATGGAAAAAAGTATAGGAAAAAAATGTGAATATATATCATACGAACCCATCATCGTCAGTGTAAGGAATTATCAATTGTTAGCAAAAAAAATACGTGAGGATGCATTCGAATGAGTTAGCTAGAGATATATCCACGTGGAAAGAGAAATATATATATATATATATATATATATATATATATATATATATATATATAGTGTAAGCCACTAATCTCAAAAAAACCCAATCACAGAGGTTTTGGTTTTTTATGTAAGTAGCAATTACCAGAGAGAGTAAAACCTATTGCACTTGAATAGTTCGAATAGTGCTTACCGTGTGGAGACGCCTGTGGATATCGATCTTGACTGACCTTCTGTAGGTTGTAATGCCTTGGTAGCTGATTCCACAGGCTTGTACTTCTCCACAGAAAACTCGATGTTCATGAGCTACGTCTGCCTGTCGAGTAGGTCTTGCAAATACAACACTAGGTGGAGAGCTCGGAAGAGCATCTGCCGTGGAAGTATCGATAAAACAGAGTCAGGTCAGAGACTTTTCTTCTATGCTCCAAGTTTTTGGTCAACTCTATATCGCATGTAAGTCAAATTGCTCTCTTTTGTTTTGAGTCGAGCATCCTCAGAGTATGCTTGGAGACCGATCTCCAAATGTGCGAGCAATATTCCAAAGATGGACTAATCTGGGTTGTAAAGGATTAGAAGCCGTTGCGGTGTATATAGCTTTTTGATGTTAAAGAGGGCTCTAAGTTTTTTTTAAAGCTGCCTTAGCTAATTCGACCTCGTGACTGTGCCATGACATATTGTTCCCTACCTCAACATTCAACAAGCGAATTTGCGATGAAGTTGATATTTTATATCCGGACTGGTCTGCAGTGCCAGCCTTCTTTGTAAAAACAGCAGCCTGGGTCTTGGCCGTATTAAAAAAATCACTTGTTTATTTTTTGACTGGCGTACTATACGAATATCAAACTATCAAAAACACAGTATCAGTGTACAAACTTCCTAATTCTTATCTTATGCAATACTAATTATAAATAAAATCAGTATTTTATTTATATATTTATGTTTGATAACACTCACTTTAATATAAGATAAATAATAAATAGTTGAAGATGGTAGCTTAATGGGGTTAAAGCTGACAATTTATAAAACTGACATAAATATGAAATTGATAATAATGCGCCACTGTGATAAGGGCCAGTTTGAATCACTTAACTGTAGTAATAAAAATAGTGACTTACCAGTGCAGGCCATCGTACAGTGCCCTGCGAAGGAGGTAAAGGATTCCTGCGGTGAGCCCAAATTAACATTTGTTCTACCATAAACAAATGGAAAAGTCCGTCTTTATATACGCTGACCCATTCGCGTCTTTGCCATTCCACATCGTCGTATTCGACTAGCACCTGGAAATTAAATATAAAATTGGTATATTTAATTAATTATCCTATACAAAATGGTACAATATAAATACCACCATTCGTTATATGGTATATTATTTTAGTGTTGAAATTCTACTTATAGACCAGGCAAACAAGACAAAAAGTTCTCGATCCGCTGGAACATCTCGGATCGATATGCGGTTTTTTGCATTTAAACAATTGGAGACAACAGTTAACAAAAGGTTAAAAAACATATAAGAGACGGTAAAAATCGTCGAGCGGGAATTTTCGAGGGCATTCGTTCCGAATACAACACCCGAAAATCTCGCCCGGGAGGCCCCTAAGTGCAGAAGGGACAGCCCAAAGGGCAAAATTACAAACTTACAGAATAATCGAGAAAAATCGTCACTCGAGGGTTTCCAAGGGCACTCGTTCCGAATCCAACACCCAAAAATCTCGCTGAAGTTTTGGACGGCACCTTTTTCCAGGGTGCTTGCTTCGCAGCTGCAACTGAAGTCGAAATTATTTATTACAGAAAAGGGATCATCAAATTTAAAATAAATAAGAGAGGTAACAAAAAGTCTTGTTTCGCCTTCTCTCCGCAGAGAGGTGGGAAGTTTTTTTCATGGGGCCCGACTTTATGAAAATTGACTTCTTTTCCGGCTCGAGTACCTGAGTAGTATACTGTGGTCTCAAGTCAAGATTCAGAATATTCCTTTAGGAATAACGTCATCTTTGGAAGAAAACTGTTATATTCAAAACGAGCACCCTCGAAAACCCCCGAGTTACGATTTTCACCGTCTCTTATATATTTTTGATCCTTTTAGAAAAATTATTCACTTTTAGATGCATTTCATGCATCCGAAATGTAATTTCTATCTTTGCTATCATTAATTGTTGTCTCAAATTGTTTTTAAATCTTTTTTGAAGACAATGCAAAAAACCTCAACTCGATCCGAGATATTCCAGCGGATCGAGAACTTTTGATCTAATTTGCCTGGTCTATAATACTTGCTTAAAAATTCTAAAGCATTTAACCAGTATGTTTTTTAGATACGATTAAAAAATATATGTTGTTAGAATCAAATTATATTAGCTAACAATATCCCTACAGCTCTCTAATGAAAGTCGACTTTCATTCGACCTTGAAGGACTATGATGCACAATGTGGTATAACCTAGGCAAGAAGCCAATAACAACATTAGTTTCTCTAAAACTAGGGTTGTCTCCTACGTTTTCTTTCTCATTCGATAAACATGCGCCAGTGCCAGTTATTTCGGCTGAATAAACTGTGGAACGTCCGCATGCTTTAAACGGAAGTGACTAATGTTCAATAGATACGGATTGTTTGGCGGTATTTTGGAATTAAAAATTATTGATATTATATTGAGGGTATAGGAGTAAGGAAGCAAATAAAAACTGAAAGGAAAGAAAACAGGAATAGGAGATTGTAAAAACATTGAAGGTGAAAAAGGAAGAAGAAAGAAAAGAAGAACTGAAAGAAGAGAAAATAGGAATAGTAGAATGAAAAAACCTATAATGAAAGAAAGGAAGAGAGGATAAAGAAAGACAAAGAAAAAATGGTGAGATAAAGAGAAAGAATTAGTACTTCTTCTCAAAATTGACAAAACAATTTGTACAAAAAAAAATAAAAAATAAAAAAGGAAATAGAAAGAGGTAGATGGGAAGAAACTAAAAAAGAGGGAGAAAAAGTAAGATCGGAAGTAAAGCATAGAACATACAAGTAATGTAAGTAAAAATAAGTGAAAGAAGAAGGAAAACGAAGAACGAAAGAAAATGACAAAAAAATAACAAGAGAATGATATAAAGAAGAAAAAAATGCAAGATAGAAAAGAAGAAAACAACTAAACAAATAAAGGAGGAAATAAGAAAGTAAATAATGTAATTAATATCGAAAAAAAGCCAAGGAAAAGGGGGAGAAAAAAAGAAATTGAAACAAAACAAAGGGTATACACAACGAAGAGGTAAATAACGGAAAAAGATACGAACGAAGAAAAAAAATTGGTAAAAAATTAGGAAAGAAAGAAGAGACAGAAGAAAAAAGTAAATAATGAAAGGAAGATATAATCAAACAAAGGAAACATGAAGAGAAGGAATCGATAGGGTGAAGAAAAAGAATAGAGGAAGCATTGAGATAAAACAAAATCGCAATGGAAGCTTAGAAGATATAAAGGGTGAAGAAAGTATAGACGAATATATAACGAAAGAAAATATCAAAAAAGAAAGGAGGGATAAAAAGATAGGAAAGGATAGGAGAGAAGAATATATAATGAAGTCGAGCACAAAATATAGACAAAAATGAGGAATGAACTAATAAACAAACGAAGGTAAATAATGTCTTGATGGAAGGAACAGAACATATAGAAAAACATTAGTAATCAAGAAGCAAACAAACCAAGGAAAAATGGAGAAAATAAAGACATTGATAAGCAAGAAAAATTACGGGCAAAATAGGGAGAAAATATACAAGGTAGAGAAGGAAAATAAAGAAAAATAAGAATATATGGATAAGAAACGAAATAAGGAACAAAAAAAGTAATCAAACAAAGGAAAAATGGAAGAAATAGTGAAATTTATAAGCAAGGAAAAATACGTACAAACAAGGAAGGAATAAATAAATAAATGGATAAGAGAAGAAATTAGGAACAGAAGAAGAGGATAAATAACGAAAGGAAAAAAAATCAAATGAAAATAAAATTGGAGAAAGAAAAAAATTAATTGATAAAAAAAAAGAAAAGATGAAACAATTGAAGAAAGATATAAGGAACATGAGAAAATGAAATGTATAAATAAATAAGACATAAAATGAGAAAAAATGAGCAATGAGGCAAAGAAATAAATAAAAAAATTAAATAAGTATAGAGCTCATAGGAAATAAATGGGAAAAGAAGCTAACCTCCAAGGAAAAATGGATGAAAGAATGAAATAGATGAGAAAGAAGAGTAGGCACTTTCTGGAAAGTAATGGCAAAAGAAAAATCCAATCAAAGACAGAAATAGCTGAATAAAGGAAGAAAGGAGGAGCAGAAGAATAAATAAAGGAAGTAACAATCAAACATAGGAAACAAGAAAAGAAGAAATGGATAAAGAAATAACACAAGGCACAAAAAATGGATGAAATATTGAAAGAAAAAAGCAAAAAAATAAAGATATAAAGAAGTGAGGAAGGAAAAGTGGAAACAAATAACGATAGAAAAAAAAGATTAATAGGAAGAAGACACAAAAGAAAGAACTAACGAAATAATAAAAACAAACTAATAGCGTTTTCCATATTCATACAATTTTTCTCTAATTTATATTTCTTCTATACCCAATGATACGAGGTTTATCGTTTTATTTATAAATACCAATTAATTTAAAATAAGTTTGACGTCCGTGAAAGTGTACTAAGAGCCATTGCCTATGTAAATTAAATTGAGCATCCTACAACACTGAATAATCGACCGAATTAAATAATCCGCTAGCGGTGTTACAAGCTTTTCATGTGCACAATGAACAAAAAAGATCTCTTCGGTATCTAATATTGCAAATTTATGGTAATGGAATTCGGGAAGCGTTGTTTTGATGGGAATTGTATTTAAATGGACCCACTTGAAAAGTCTAGATATGGATATAATGTCGGCTATACCGGGAATGATGACATACATTTCAGGCGCTTGGATTCACTGAATAAAAGAGATTGTTTTCCGACGTTTCTCCAGTTTAAACGTTAAAAGTTGAAATTATAAATGACGAAATCGCATCCATGTAAAGTAGGTGAATGTATGATATAATTGGAAACATGCTAAACAACCTGACACACATAGTTATTAAAATAAAACGTTATATTGACAACAGGTATTATTTTCAATAATAATCTGTAGTCTATAATTATTGTTACGTTTTTTGGACATGATGACATCGCAATCAGTAAGGACCAAAAGTAGAAACAGACGAAATCCAGAGTCTGAAAATCACAAACTTTGATAGAAGAAGAGAAAGGAGGAGATGCATAGCTGCGTTCACTGTCCAGTATAAATGAGAACGTCAAGATGAATATTTGCCTCGTTCTGTCCCTACTCATGAAAAAAAAAAGAATCGTTCAAGGAAGACAATTCATATATACTACCGTTCAAAAGTCTGCCCACCCCACGCATGATAAAGAACAAATAAAGACATATAGATATAACCCTATTTTGCTTTTATTAGTTCGGTGCATAATTTTGGTATTCTCTTTAACAATGCCGACCAATAATCGTTGTCTAGCTGCTTCCATTCGATTTTCATAATATTTCAAAGGAGTAAAGTGACTTTCCTGTCCAATCGGGTTGAGTTCGTGCGCCTGTGATGGCCAAATCATTACTTTCAGTATCTTCTTTCTTTCCAATTATTTCAAATACTTTTTGCACAGCTTCGAGGAATGCTTGGAATCGTTTACATTCTGGAAGATTAATTATTCTGCCGATCAGGCGCTGGCTATAACGTACTACATTTTTTAAGGCTGTGTCTCTTCAAAATTCCTTCAATTTTTACCAGATTTTCAGTCGTCCTCCGTCTAAAACATCCCCAAACGATCACCGAGCCTCCGTCGTATTTTACAGTCGGGATTACAGATAGAACTAACACTCTTAGACCCAAAAGCCTCAAACTTTGACTCTCTTCCACACTTCATGTGTCCAATTTTTATGTTCTATAACCCAATGGAACTTCTCTTTAACGTAATAAAACAGGTTTCTTCACTGCCACCCTTACAAAAAGGCCAGCTTCTGTCAATCTCCTTGTCATCGTAGAAGTACTAAAAGGTAGATCCCTAGATTCATTGATCTGAGCTGCTATATCTCGTCTCGTGAATCGTCGATCACGTTTATTGATCAATATAATGCGTTTATCTTCAGCGATTGTGTTTTATCGAAGCCACCCTGCACGTTTTCTATCGCCAAAGCACCTGGTGGTATGAAAAAGATATTTGCAGGGTGTGCAGAAACTTTTGACATGTAGTGTATAATGATGACAGACCAAGAAAGGAGTTACAGATGGTAACGAAGTTAGAAGAAGAAGTTGGAGAAGATTCAAAAAACAAACACATTAAAAACAAAACTACTTATTTGTTTAAAAACTCTTCCATAGCAACCCTACCGATTCACATTTCTACTCCAGTCACTAGCAGTGTTCTCCTCACAGTTTACCTTCAGTCTTTGACGAGACGATAACTTGATTATCGAAACGCGTGTCAGGCAGTGTGATTATGTGTGTTGGTGTTGGTAGTGTGAACAGTATGTTCAGTTTAAATATCACCCAAGTGATACAGAACATACGTCCCACATAGCCTCCGGAAAGCGATATAAAACAAGCGAAGAGGTATGAAACAAATTAGAATAAGAATGGCAAAGGAAGTCTTCTGTGAGGTGTTACAAGCCTTTATAAAGCGATACAAGCGATGAGATATGAGGCAAAAGAAGAATAAGAATAGCAAAGGAAGTGGTCTTTGACGTCCTATATAGCCTCCGGAAAGCACGATCAAAACAACAGAAAAGGTATTAAAGAAAATAAGAATAAGAATGGCAAAGGGAGTCTTCTGTATGGTGCTACGTCGCCCAAGGAAAGCAGAATGCAAAACAAACCATGAGGAATGAAATAATAAAAGAATAAAGCGGCAATAAAAAATATCTTTTGGACGATGACGAATATTCTTTGAATTAGTTTCAATTTGAACTGGAGAGATGTGACTCATTATAATTTTCAGATGTATCTTAATCAATTCATGTTTGGTAATTCAAAATAAAACTTAATTTGTATTAAAATATCTTTAATGTTTTGGGTGATTAACTAAAACGTATTTGAGTTACAGTCGACAGATTTATTTGCATCAAGTATATAAAAACATAGCTCATGCCATGATAAATACCTCAAACTACACGAGGAGTTGGTAAGAATAGAAGTATGGTTATTCGAATCTTATGGTGATAAAATTTTGTTCTCTCAATATTTTTTTCATTTATTATCTGTCTAAATAAAAAACAGCTCTTGTAGATTGTATTTGACGCGTTATTTTCAAAATCTTAGCAGAATTTTCTCCAAAAAAAATTGAAAGGAATAACAACATTTAACAACGAGGTAATTTATTTTCTCTAAAAAGATCGCTAAAAAGTGTGAATATTAATGGATTGGTCTTCTCTCGAGAACAGCGCCTTTTATGGTAATTGGCCCTTTAGGCTTAAACCTGCCGAGATGCCGTTATTACAGGATATATTTTACTGTCTCTCATGAAAAAATTTTGTTTTTGAAACACGATAATTAATTAAAAAAAAATTATTTTCATAAGAATATTCCATAGTCACACATTTGTTTCGCAAATGGTTAAAATTAAACCTCTATCAAAAGGGGGTACAAAATAGGCAAATTTTTTTATAAAATAGTCAAATTTGTTGCTTCGAAAAAATCGATATCGTTGTTTAATCAATTCAATCCATCCACCTCGCTACCGATAGTCACACCTCAGAAAGGTTCGAAGTCAACGCTAGTGTTACCCAGAGATGAATTTTGACGCCTACTCTCTCCTGAACAACTACGAACTGAAATCTACGAATCTACAAAGCTGAAAATCTGATCTATAGCTGCTATTAAACTCGGCAAACACCCAAATCCGTAGGCAGTAACAGATCACCAACAACAGCACCGATCTTGAAAACATTCTGGAGTGGGTAACAAACAATCTAATTGAGTTGAATGCAGCAAAGACTCAGGTTGCTATTTTTATAAAGAAGACTGATATTGCGGCTCAGGATTTGGTTCTGTTTGTACATAAAATACCACGATCATCACAAATTCGCTTGTTAGGTGTTGATGTTGAAAGCAATATGTCCTGGCATAGTCATATCGTCGAATTAGCTAAGACAGCTTCACAAAAGCTTGGAGTGCTTTTCAAGACTTAAAAGCTGTATAACAACCTCTAATCCTCTACAAAGCTCAGATTCGTCCATCTATGGAGTATTGCTCGTACATTTGAAGCTAGGCTAACAAGGATATCCTGAGGATGTTAGACTCAATACATTTACAGGCGATCTATAGTTGACCAGAAACTTGGACAGCTTAGAGCATAGAAGAAAGATCACTGACTTGATTCTGATTCACTGATACACCACCACGGTAGGTGCTCTTCCGAGCGGTCCAACATAATCTCACCTAGAGTAGTATCTGCAATACCTATTCGACAGGCAGACGTGGCTCATGAACACAAAGTTTACCTGCAGACGAGACTCATTTCTTTGGAGAAGTACAAGTCTGTGGAGTCAGCTACCAAGGGATGTTTTTCCTCTACAGTACAAACTACAGTTCAAAATCAATATCCACAGGCATCTCCACAAGGTAGTCACTACTAGAACTACTCGAGTGTAATTAGGATTTACTCTCTTACTTTTAAAATGAAAAAAATTGTTACTGCGGGATACTACTACAGATTATTTTTGAGAAATTTCCATACCAGCTTACGTTGTATTTTAACAAAAACATTTTTATATCCATTGTAGGGATCAAAGTATATATCTAAAAAGTCTGGAATTCATTTGGAAACCTTGATGACATTATTTTCACGTGTAACTAAAATGGATTTGATTTTGTATAAATCAACATGCATTAATTTCAAAATTATTTCAGTAGAAATTGTCTATATCCCTTAGTCATCCTGTATATATAACATTGTCTTTTTTGCAGTTCTTGAAACCAAAAATACATTTTAAAGAAAGTGATAGTTTGAATTAGCGTTACTATGTGCCCGGCTTTTTACTCGCAAACGAGCGAGAGCCGAGCGTGGTCGAGCACACAAGAAATGATTGCTTTTCCGAATTCTCAACTACAGAGGGAGCCTCATAAGAGACATAGGAGATGATTCGTTTAAAGTTTCGCAGTATGTGGTTTAGAATTGTCTAAAAATTCAACATTTGCATCAGAGGTCCATTATATACCTTGACTATCTGGAAGTACAGTAAATCCTAATAATTCTACCAGACTTTCCGCTCGAATCGACTTCTCTTTACGACATGTTCTTTCTAATAGCAAGTAAATGAGACTTGTTTTTGCAATTGCCTTTAATTAGAATTTATGAATTCAAAAATTCTGATAAATATTTATCTAGACCTGACAACCCTAGTTACAATCAATGTTTTTTGTGTTAAGTCCAACTCTGTGTCGAAAAATCTCATGAAATATATTGCAGAAAGTGGAAAAGTTTCGGCCTGGTTTTCCTAGCTTTTCGTCGTGATCTAGGTCAAAGTTACTGAAGCTTTTATTATTTGTTGATTTATTTGCGATGTGTTCCGAGGGAAATACTGGAATAAACTTTAGTGCTTACTTTAAGACATTTACGTTTCGTTCTACCTATAAGGATAAGCTATAAAATGTTTTTTATTATTTTATTTGTAAATGTCATCGTTCTAGTAAAGATTCTTTGAATGATGTTATTAAATATTATATCAGAATGCTAATCCACCATTCACAAAATCTGTTATTTATGTGATTATCAGATTTTTTTATGACACGATCTAATTGTTCAGCTATCAATAATTTGGGCATTTGAGTCTAAACATTCAACAGTCTCACTCAATAGGTCTTTAGATTCTATAAGTTTTCAACCTCAACCTGAAGGGATTAGAACTTATCATCAATGTTGGAGTATGGCAACGATGCGCACACTAAATATAATTGTGCCTGTGCGAATTGAAAATGCCAGGTAGACGGGAAACCAAGAGAGCCAAATTTTATTGCTCTTCCCCTTCCGTCTGAAGAGCCCCGAAGGATGACCCACCACGGTCAGTCCGCCACCAGCCCACTCGACAGCCAGTCGCATTCAGCAGTTCACATCCAGTTATCAGTGTTTATACAAAAGTGTTTTTTACAGTCCATTCATTTATAATTAAACGAAAGACTTTTTCAAGTGCATTTTATATACTGCGTTACGTGCATACTTTTATTCATGTATTATTGTGCTTCATTTATGTATTATTAATAAAGTCAATCTAATAATACTTATTGTTTATTAACATTTAACAACAGGTTATGGGCCCAGCCCAATAATACAATAAAGTAAATAAATAAAAGTGCTCATAAAGTTAAGTAACGCAGTATAGGACAATTTAAAGTTAAACACTGAAGTGAACTAAAGTAAAGTGAATTTTTCGCACGGTGGCAGAAAGCGTAAGGTATAACGTGCAAAAATTGAACAGTGACAATTACTGCACATGGAGTTTCAAAGTGAAGTTGCTATTGATAAAAGACGGTTTGTGGGACGTGGTTCGTCAAGATAAAGATGCGGCCACTACAGTTCCCCCCGCAGCCGGAGCCGACACCGCCGCGATCGCTGCTGCTGCCACAGCTACTGCTACAGCCGTTACCGCTTGGCAGAAGAAGGATCAAGACGCTCAAGTCGTGATTGGCTTGACAGTTGAAGATAGCCAATTGCGATTCATCAAGGAGAAGAAAACGGCGCACGATCAATGGGAGGCATTGAAGTCACATCACCAAAAGAATACAACTTCAAATAAGGTACACCTTTTAAAGCGCGTTGTTCGCATGACTCTCGAAGAGAGCGGAGACATGGAAGCTCACGTTGCGAAAATGTCAGCATATTTTGATAAGCTCGCTGCACTAGGCGTAGAAATGAAGGACGACGTAATTGCTTGTTTCTATTTATCGAGTTTGCCGGAGTCTTACGACACTCTCACTACGGCTTTGGAGAGTAGGCCCGAATCAGACCTCACCTCTGAATTCGTGAAGAGTCGATTAATCGACGAATTCATGAGGCGCAAAGGGGCTCAAGAAGTAAGGGAGATTTCAGGCAAAGAAACAGCGATGAAGGCCGAGCATAAAGCAAATAGCAGCGGCAATCAGACATCCAAAAGAAGCTGTTTCTTCTGCAAAAAGGAAGGGCACATCAAGGTAAACTGCAATAAATATAAGGCCTGGAAAGCGAAGCAGGAAAAGGGCAATAAAGTTTCCGAGGAGCGCGAACAGACAGGAACTGCTTACACGTGTCGCGAGATTTGTCTAGGCGCAAGGACAACAGAATGCAGCTGGATTGTGGACTCAGGCGCAACGAGCCACATGGTGCAGTCTCGAGAATTTTTCGACAAGATAGACCCCAGTAAAAAGGGATTTGTCTGCCTCGCAGACGAGACGAGAGCGGCAATCGAAGGCAAGGGGTCTGGGGCCATAAAGTGTTCGGCCGACGGCGAAAAATTTTCACAACTGCAAATAAACGACGTGCTGCTCGTTCCCGGTTTGGGGACAAATTTATTGTCGGTTCGGAAAATGACCAACGACGGCTACGAAATTATTTTTAAAAAGGATAGCTGCAGCATCGTAAAAGATGGAAAGGTGAAAGCAGTCGCGCGCGCCCCCTCAAATTCAGATCTCTACGAGATAAAGACAGCGCAAAGGGCCTGTACGGCCAATCAAGTCGTAAAAGAAAAAATCAGTGAAGGACACACCGAAAGCTGCCAACATGTTTGGCACCGACGTCTCGGGCATCGAAATCCAGATGCTATAAAGGAGATGGCAGCGAAGGGTCTTGCTACCGGCATCCAGGTAGTCGATTGCGGTATGCGGGAAATCTGCGAGTGCTGTTTGAAGGGCAAGATGCCTCGCTTAGCATTTCCAAAACAGTCACGGTCGGTCGTAAAAAGTATGTTTTAACCATCATCGATGATTTTTCGAGATACACGCACTTGTATCTTTTAGAGCATAAGAATGAAGCTACGAAATTCATCAAGCAGTTTGTGCAGATGGGGAAAACTCAGTTCAACAAGACCGTCAAGATGATCAGATCAGATCGAGGCCGTGAATACGTAAATAATGATTTACGCGGATATCTGCAAAAGGAAGGGATTCGCATTCAGTACACCGCGCCCTATTCGCCGCCGCAAAACGGCGTCGCAGTAAGAAAAAACAGGTATTTGACAGACGCTACAAGATGTATGCTTTCGGACGCTCAGCTAGGCAAACAGTTTTGGGGTGAGGCAATTCACACTGCATGTTATTTGCAAAACAGATCGCCTACGCGAGCGACAGGTAAAACACCATTTGAATTATGGTACGGCATCAAACCAGACTTAAAGCATCTACACATTTTTGGCTGCGTAGCTTACAGACACATCGACGATCAGCAGCGAAAAAAGTTAGATGACAAAGCCGAGAAATTAATTTTCGTCGGCTACTCCGAAGAATCGAAAGCTTATCGCCTTCTCGACATCAAGACAAATGGCATAAAGATAAGTCGAGATGTGCATTGCGGTGACACTTTGAAGAAAGACGATTCTACACAGTTTGAGATTATATTCTCGAAATGCGGCAACTGCGATGAAGACCTCGAGAATATTCAAGACAATGACAGCAGTTCAAGCGAATCAACACACGGCAATGAAGATGGGTCAGACAACGAAGATTTTACTTCGGCAGAAGAAGGGAGCGGCAGCGGTTTGAGTGGATTCGCGCCGCCCGCTCGTATACCTGATGCAGCCCCAGCAGCGGTCAGGCGCTCCAACAGTTCAAACAGAGGCGTGCCGCCCGCCAGGTATGAAGCTACAGCTAATTTAGTAAAAGAACAGCCCGACCCACTAACTGTGACCGAGGCCTTATCAAGGCCCGATAAAGACGATTGGCAGAAAGCCATGGATGAAGAGATCAAGTCTTTACGATCAAATGGCACATGGGAAATCGTGCCGCCACCTAGCGAACAAAACATCGTCAGCTGTAAATGGGTGTTTAAGACAAAACGCAACGTGAAAGGAGAAGTGGAGAGATTTAAGGCTCGCCTCGTGGCTCGAGGCTTCTCTCAAAAATACGGTGTCGATTATGACGAGGTATTTGCCCCCGTTGTGAAACAAACGACTTTTCGGACACTTCTCACCCTCGCAGGTCAAAGGGACATGGTCGTAAAACACTTCGATGCCAAGACAGCCTTTCTTAACGGAAAGTTAAAAGAATGTATCTACATGAGTCAACCAGAGGGATACATTGAGAAAAACAAAGAAGACGTATGCAGATTAATTAAAGGCATTTATGGCTTAAAACAAGCCGCTAAAGTATAGCACGATCAACTCAGCGATTATCTACAAGAATACGGTTTTGTACAAAGCATCGCTGATCCTTGCTTGTATATTAAAATTGACAATAGTTACATCATTTATTTGATAATTTATGTAGATGATTTTTTGATTGCGGCCAAAAACACCAAATTAATCGATCAAGTTGCAGAATTTTTACGTCAAAAATTTCAACTAAAAGATCTCGGCATTTTAAGTTATTATCTAGGCATGGAAATACGGAGAAATGCAGATGGCATTTTTTGTATCAAGCAGTCGACTTACATTCAAAGTATATTGAATCGTTTTGGCCTCCAGGACGCAAAAATTTCACGTATTCCACTAGATCAAGGCTATTTTAAAAACAGACAGATAAATCAAGAACCAATGCCGAACAGCGAAAGATATCAGCAATTAATCGGATCATTGCTTTATTTAGCAGTGAATACAAGACCAGACATTGCTGCTAGCGTAACAATTTTGAGCCAGTACAATAAGGCGCCTACGATGACCGATTGGACCGAAGCGAAAAGAATCGCTCGTTATTTAAAGGGCACAGCAGACTACGAGCTTCGTCTAGGGGAGAAAAACGAAGCCCTCGGACTAATTGGCTATGCAGACGCAGACTACGGCGAAGATCGTAAAACCAGAAAGTCCCACAGCGGCTACCTGTTTCAGTTATTTGGTTCGCCGATCAGCTGGGCATGTCGTAAACAAGACTGCGTTGCCGATTCATCAACGCATGCAGAATACATCGCTCTTGCGGAAGCAACTCGCGAAGGTTTGTGGATACGCTATCTACTTGAAGATTTCGAACGAAAAACACAAGAGACCACGGTAATTTATGAAGATAACCAGAGCTGTTTAAAGCTTGTCGAAAATGGAAAATTCAGCAGCCGCAGCAAACACATCGACATAAAATACCATTTCATCGGAGACATAAAGAAGAAGAGCCTCATGAACTACGAGTACTGCCAAACAGATGAAATGATTGCTGACATGCTAACAAAGCCATTAGGAAAAAACAAGCTACGATACTTTGCAGAAAAAGGCGGATTAGTATGTCAATAAATCACTGCAGGTGTGCGTTCGTTGAGGAAGGGTGTTGGAGTATGGCAACGATGCGCACACTAAATATAATTGTGCCTGTGCGAATTGAAAATGCCAGGTAGACGGGAAACCAAGAGAGCCAAATTTTATTGCTCTTCCCCTTCCGTCTGAAAAGCCCCGAAGGATGACCCACCACGGTCAGTCCGCCACCAGCCCACTCGACAGCCAGTCGCATTCAGCAGTTCACATCCAGTTATCAGTGTTTATACAAAAGTGTTTTTTACAGTCCATTCATTTATAATTAAACGAAAGACTTTTTCAAGTGCATTTTATATACTGCGTTACGTGCATACTTTTATTCATGTATTATTGTGCTTCATTTATGTATTATTAATAAAGTCAATCTAATAATACTTATTGTTTATTAACATTTAACAACAATCAATATACGTAGTGAGATCCATGGGTTCTTAGCCGAACGTTTCTCTTTATTTCCATGCACTTTTCAGAACGTCTGACTAAAGGTTCTATGCCACTATAAAAATATGATGCATCGCCTTTTAATTTCATCGTTGCTGTTAAATCTTTTACCCCTTAACTCGCCTTCAGCTTTGCGAACAAAAAATATTATGACGGTGCCAGATCAGGGTTATATTGTGGGTGTTCAATCTTTGTAGAGTCACATTCTTGTACATTGGGCTTGGAAAGCCAAGCAGTGTGGACAGTCAGACGGACGAACAGACGGACGGCTAGTAAAGATTTTTGCTTCTTCAAGTAAGAATATACCCACTACACCAATCTTCATTTAAAATAACAACGATACATTTTTAAACACAGTTTAAGCACGCTCATGAAATTTTCCCAATATACTGATTTATTGTTTCTATAGAAATTCGGTCCTGGCGTTATCCTTTCAATTGAATTCATTGCTATGATAACGAAATAAATTTCACCGATCAATCGTGGTTCCGGAAATTGTAAACAACATCGTTTCCAACGAATTTCATTGGAATATTTACTTTATAGAAACGTAAATATAAACATCGGTGCCCGGATCTACCATTTTAAACTCAAAAATTGTAAACTACATACACTGACGGTATAGCATCGTTAACAGCAAATTTTGTTTGTTTATTAGTATGGAATGTTTGTATTGTTATTAGTATAAAAAGACAAAGACATATTTATTGAATGGTAAAAAATGGTTTGGAATTATGTCAATTCGTAAACAAAACAACACTTCTACTTGTGTCTCGACTCATTTGAAGTTTTGTTAGTATTATATTTAGTATAAGCAATAATAAGGATAACAGTCATAATTAGGCTTCGGTACACTTTTAACGCGCATAGAAATATCACGTGAAACCCACTTTCTGTCTCCTTAGGCCCCTTTCACACCAAACGAATCCGAATCAATCTGGATCTGATTCGTCATCACCACTCTTTCACACCAGTTGAATCAACCTGAATCTATAAAAATCCTTTCATCTTCTTTTTGTTTTCCTTCTTTTAGTTGCTTTTGAGCTATCATCATCATTCTTCGCCAATTTTCCTCCGAACAGAAGATATGAGATTTCTGTTGCTGTGATTTTTATCACTGGCGTCATAAATCACACTATTTCCTCTAACTCCACTTCCATCTCGTATGGTTGTTGATTCAAGACTGACCGGACGAGGAATCTGACAGGTTGAATCAAGTGCGACCTCGAATCAAATCTGATTGAACCAGAAGCCGAATCTTGGTCAATCAGATTCAACTTGATTCGGAGTGATTCTGATTGATTCGGATTCGTTTGGTGTGAAAGGGCGCTTACCATGCAGAATCAGTGAATCAATCAAAAGTATAGATAAACAACAATATTACACAAAAAATTAATCACTTTAAATTCCTACATAATACCGGTTAATAAACCGAATAATAATGAGGAAATAATGAACGTAAATAGGGTATTATACATAATCTGAAATATTTTTTCTATAATCTACAGGTACGTACTTTTAGTAGGTTTCCAATTCACAGTCAATAGTTAGTTGTGAGTTGTACATGTGTGCGGTGTATCAAAATTTAAATTATTATTAAATAAAATTTTGTTAACAATAAAGTATGTGGCAACCTTGGCTTCGAGATCAACCATCAACAAGTCGATTTGCAGATTCGCTAAACGTCCTACTAGGACACAACAGAGATTCGGCAACATCTATCAACAGAAGTAATTGACAATGAAACGAAAAAGAAATGTTTCAGTAAACTTCTTGAAAATCAAACCTGATAAGTTAACTCTAATATGCGAAACAATCTACAGTACGTTCGCATCAAATATAATGCCAAATCTTTAAGATCTTGAAGAACTGAAAAGGAAACATATCGTTGAAAGATTAAAAAAAAACATGGTTTCGGATATACTAGTGCCGTGGCAATAGGCTGTAAATAAAAGATAAGTTCATATAAAACAATAATTTCATTACCAAAATATTTTCGACTTAATCATCGAAGAGATTGAGACATTTGTCATGTCTGTGGACAAGCTTTTCAATAACCTCTTCAAAGAAAATTGCCGCCAATGAATTCAAGTAGAATACAAAACAGACTATGAAACTTCTGTAAATTCCGTAGATAAAGCAGTAATTCTTTAACCAGTTGAACCAGGTTATCTGAAACGACAGATTTGCGTCCTTTGCCCACATCATTACGACCATCTTTAAACTTTCGACACCATCACTCATGAAGTTTTCCCCATACACACGACTCATTCTCCGATTGGTTTCTGCAGTACTATGACCTTGTAACACAACGCCGACTGACGCCTGAATGTCAACAATGGCAGAGTGTCTAGTGCGAAGCTTTGCAGTCGCCTACAGCGCATGTCCGCTTTCTTCTGCCTGCGTAGCGTCTGCACTTAGCGATCGGTGGTTGAAAAATAAACGGCCCTCGTAAAACATTAAGAAATACAAACTGTAACGGGAAGTAGTCGTTTGATAAAGTGGAAAAACGAATATATAAAAAAATTCGTATCGTATCGTAAACATGGTTTAACAGCCACGATACTGTTCTTAAAGTATGGACAAATGTAAAACAAAATCACCCAATTACAGAGGATAACGCAAAAATTCATATTGAGTACGGTAGAAATAGAAATCGGATGAATAATGCATTACTATTAAGTTCGAAGTAGTTAAAGACAGATTTTCAGATTACTACCAGTATATTGAAAGGACCCTTTTCGAAAGTTGGTTCAAAGAAAAACTGGTATCAACACTACATGAAAACAGTGTAATTGTGTTAGATTACGCATCGTATCATTCAAATTCCAACTAAATATTTTACCAAAGCAGACATACTCCTATTTTAATTGTTTTTGAGTTTTTGAAGAAATTAATTGGTTAGTTACGTCCCAATCCGTTCGAAGAATTCAATAAAACTCCAGTCTCTAAATCGTCCTCTATCTATCTACACTCTAAAAGTATTTAAATCAAAGTAATTTCATTGAAATTTGTGGTGATGTTATTCTTTATATTCCCTGGTAAGTTTTTCTAATATATTTTCAACGTTGCTAATACAGGTTAGGTCGTTATAGGTGAGGTTAGTTGGTTGATAATGTTAATTTTTTATAGAATTGGTTTTTTTCAAAATCTAAAAGATATGCATAGATTGCACTAAGGTTATTTAAATCAATTTTCTTATTAATCCATTGAGCATTTTGGGCAATATATGTTGTTTCTAGAAATAGTCATTTTTTATAGTTTTTCACAGTTGTCAAAACTAATGAACACCTGTCAGAATATAATTTGCTATCACTCTTGTGCGAGGTTATTCGATTGATCAGTGACCTCTGCGTTTGACCAATGTACTTCTTGTCACAATGTAAACAAGGAATTTCGTATACTATGTTAGGTTATTTATTTATTGGTATCTTATCTTTATATTTTAGTAACAATAAATTGAATATTTAGAGTTTGACTGTATTTTAATATTGGGTTATTTGTTTTCGAAAGCTCGAAATATTTATTAAAGTTAGTCTACTTTGGTGTTTCATTGCCACATTCCCAATAAGAAAACACTTTTCTATGTATAAATGAGTGAATACACATAGATGAATAAAACACTAACAATTCTAATTTACAATTATGTTTTCTATACAAATTGGTTACATTAACAAAATGTTAATTTCTGGATTGGTACACCTGTGCTCGGAAATCAGTTAATTATGTTTAAGAAGTTGAGTATTAATTTGACTAATAAGATTAATTAAGTTTCTTTTGTTTAAAATATTAAAAGCACACGACTCAAATAAATTCTTCCTTCGTATATTGTAGGAGGTAAGTTAATCATATTCCATTATCGTGTTTGAATACTTGATAAGTTTTAGTAAACATGTTGTGAATTCAATAGTGATTCTTATGATTAACTTTGAATTAATTTATTTGTTTGGGTTAAAAGTCTATGTTGTTTAATAATACGGCATCAGGAAGGTCGATTGAAGTTTTCCATGGGTCATAACTGAATTTTTTATCAAAAGATGACTTTCAGTTTATCTCCTAGTGTTTCACGTAAGTAAACTCTCAACTTAACACTTCTAAACCTTTTTTTTTCGTGTTCTTACTATTGATTCACTCGGAAAACTTCTACACACTTATCTTCCCTTGTCAATAACATTCTGACTCACTTTTGTTCTTTTTTTCTCGCCTTTTATAACAAATTTTCTTGTAAACAGGTATGTCTTTAAATCGTGCTTTACTGTCGTCAATGATTAATGCATTTCTGTTCATTATTGTAAGTTGTGTAAGTTTGTTTCCTTAGAATATTATCACAATTTGTACTTAACTATATTCCTTCACACTTAACATTTAATAATACAATCAATTTTTATAGTTTGATTCACTTATGTGATTTTTATGTCGCCCCTTCTAATATTTCCCTCATTTATTTAATCTCAAGCCGATATATAAACTCATTTATTCATCACATCATATTTCCACACCGTTTAAGCATTACCCCATTAACTGTGATTTTTTTTTTAAATCATTAGATTCGATATTTATTTCTCCTCATATATAATGCTGACAAAATTCCAGTTATGTTTATTAATTTTCTTTTATTTTAGTCAAATTTTGTATAATAGTTTCGTGTAAATTCGTATTTTCTATTTATATGGAGAGCAGAACGAATAGAGCAGAGAAGCTTCTTTTTATTCAAATCTGTTCTACCTACTCGTTCCTTCTGTAGTAATTTCCATCTGTGTCTCCATATTTTATTTTTTTTATTGCAGCCTTTAACTCAATTCCCAGTAAATGGAGTGGAGATGAATTTGTTATATGTAATGCACCGGTTGGATTCTTAAGGTGTGGTTGAACTACAAACCAGGCAGCTGTAGAGAACTGAGAGAGAAAAAATAAAATAAGGGAGGGAACAGAAATATAGATGGAAATTACTAAAGGAGGAACGAGTACATAGAACAGAATAAAAAGGAGCCAATGAACAAGATTTATATTTCGAAGAGGATTAGACAAAGAAGTAACTCATAGAGGTTTTAAAAACAAAGCTAATTGCCAAAGAATATACTGTAGACGAAATGGCCAAGAAGATTAGTCACACACTGTTCAAAGATTATCTTCGTACTACTGTGTTTAAAATCCAATCGAATTAATATGGCCACAACTAGAAAGACAGAATATCATTTCACCAAAAAATTCCTCCTCCGTTGTGGATAATGTAAGAATGTTCAAACATTAGCACTGTGAATTGGAGGAATACCAAAAATCACGTGACAATTGATTTAAACGAGTGAATCTGAGGAAGATGAGAGTGATTCTAGGGATCTAAAATAATTTTATTGTTAGTCGCGTCAATGAATACATAAAACAAGCAATCTTCGAAAGTCCTCAAGAACAGCTTCGATTTTGATGTTTTTTGTAAGTTTTGTTTTTTATATTCTTTAAAATCAGAAACCTCTTGAAGCGGGGACGGAACTATTTATCTTGTTTAGACAATATCTGTGATATTTATGCACAAAAAAAATTTCTACTATACAATATCGATTAAAAACTTGTAAGTATATTAATGAATTTTATAAACAATTAACTATAAGTTTATTCTGTGTAGTAATGACATGGAATTAATTTGTGGACCAAAATATAAATTTTTTATTGACCATAGGAAATTCATTATTTTATATACAAAAAAAGTACATTTAATTTTCATTCTCATTTCGCGTTTCGGAGACTTCTTCATCTTCTTCAAGTGGTGGGTGGTTACTGCAGACCACTTTTTCTGCAGCCACACGCTGCACCGCATCCTGTTTTACGAGAGCAAAATATCAATTTTAAAACGTTGTCAGGTGCTGCTGGTTGTGTCAACCCCATTCTTCAGGTGGTATCGATGAATTATTTTTCCATTGCTGAACTTGTAAGTAGACTCTTCTAATATGTTGTTTTGCTGCATCTTCTGTCGGAGGTAAGGAATTAAGTTGTACGCTTTTATTTTTTGAAACGTTTATATCGCAGTTCATTGAAGCATTTGGCAGTTTTAGCACCATACATTGTTAGAGTACAATCAATACAATCATTAAAAAGCACTTCTTCATTTTGCTCTTCAACCATAAAATTTTCAGCTGCTGCATGTAATTTTTGATTATCATCAAAAACTTTAATAAAACTATTTTTTCCTTTGTTATAGGAAGCGGATGTAGTATCACATCCAGTGAATGCATGAATAGAAAGCAGATGGTTTTTTTAATAACTGGATATTTCTCTAATATTGTTTTTGTTGAGTAAACTCGTTGGAAGATATTATTTTTCAGTGGTTTTAAAAAAACATTTTTTTATCATCAGGTGCTAAAGCCATCAATAAAACTAACACATCAATATCTTCAACTTTTCAACTATTTGAATAGAGGAACAATCTATAGCAGATTGCACAATTAATGAATCAGCATCAGTAAATCGCTTATCCAGTTCAAGACTGGTTTATTTCAAAAAAAGCGATTTCTCAGGAGAGCTGATGAAAGTTTATGCTTTTCTCTTCAATTTATATCCGATGGTTGCATTATCCGAATTTTTTAAATTTTGCACGAATCATCACAATAAAAGTACTCCTCTATAGATTTACAGAGGTTTTCCCCTCTCTCTATACTATTTTTTTTATGAGTAATTATGAGAAAAACTCCAAGATGATCCTATCTTGCACCGAAATATTTCAGGTTTTTATAGATAACTCCAGTTATTAATCATTCAGAAGCTGTTTATTTTTTATGAAACAAGTACAAAAATAAGAACAAAAGTGTAAAACATAATAAATATCTTCATGAATTCAAAAATCCTTGAGACTAGTGAGACATTTTTAGTGAAAAAAAAGTCATGAGTCTTTATTCTCAGTGGTAATTACGTCTTTTTTCAGACTAGGTAGGTACTCTTATCACAAATTGTAGACAAAAAAAAAACATTTTCATTATTTTAAGATAATCACAGCTTATTACAAAATATGACTTTGTACAATAAATGCATGTAAAACTTTATATCTAGATACTACAAAAAGAGAAAAAAAAAATACTGTGCCAATTCGTTTCCTACTGAAGGAACTCAACAATACAATTACTTGGAAAAAAATGCATGTAAATACTTTTACAACTAGATACTTAAAAAAAGAGAGAAAAAAATACTGGGCTAATTCGTTTCCTATTGTAGGAAATCAACAATACAATTGCTTTGGAAAAAAATGAAAATAATATTAACAGTATAAAATAACAAAAATTGTAGGAAAACCAAGGAAGCGATTAGTTTGCACCTTTTATAAATTTTTGTAAAACTCTTTGTAACACAGAGGCATGACAGCTACACCATTGATTTTTTTCTGGAAAAGAGAAAGTGATGCTCGACTTTCATAGGCCTTGGAGAGTGTTACAGTTGGAGTGAAACTGAAACTGCAAGAAGCAGATGAACTGCTTCGACGTTTCTTGTTCTGGTTTGCTATGTTAATAGATTTGAAATCTTGCTGAGAGAATGATGTTTTATATCGAAAAAATCCAGGCTCATCTTTGTGGGTCTCAATCACACAGATATCAGCGATTGGTACCTTAACACCGTCTTCATTGAACAAAGCGTCCTTTATTGTCAAGTCAGCTGTCAGCTTTTTCAAATCGATGATTTCGGAGAAATCTATTTGCTTGACAGCGTATGCTGGAGGTGTCTTCTTTGCTTGTGAGATGATAGAAATATAATTTTCTGGGACGTAGATAGGTGAGGCTTTTCTAAATTTCTTTATAGCCCGTTCTATAACAGAGTGAACGTTGTCGCCCTCGTTTTGAGTGTGTCCAGTTACTAGGAATTTGTGCGCTATAGATCTGATATTTTTAAGCTCCCAAGTGGCAAACATGAACAGGGCAAAACTAAACCGGTTTTTTTGCTGACCTCCGCAGTTATCACTGTAAAAAATGACATCAACTGGGGTATTGACAGTTCTGTTTAGGTTTTCGAGGTATAACCAGATGCAACTGCCAATTTCGTTGGCACCCCGTTTTGCTTGGCCTCTTTCTTGAAGAGAATAATCTAGAGGGAAATGAGTTAATTTACCATTCAAAATAGAGCCATTATCATAATAGTTCAGTTTTGTACTAAAGATTGATATGAAAAAGTTACTTACTGTTGGTTTATCACATAATAACCCACTATTGCACAATAGAACTCCACTGTCTCTATGTGTGGCAAGGATGATCAAAACTGATATGATTCACTCTTGCACGGCCCCCCCTCCACAAATCAAAGATGGCCCACTTACATGCACTCCATCTAGGGGTGATCCACTAAGTTTTTTAAGAAACGGTCTTGCTCAGAGTTAGTAGAGGCAATTTGAAGATAGTTCATGCAAAAAACTGAAAATCGCTTTATTTTGAGTTAGACCAGTCTTGAACTGGACAAGCGATATATGTAAGTATGTTGTTACGAATGCGCTGGTTCTTTAGCTAAATAATTCTATTTAGAAAATTGGTAAAGAAAATCGCCTTGACATATATATTAGTGAAAAAATAAGAACATCGAAAATAATATTAAAAAAAATATACTAAAAAGATCCTCATCCACATATGTGTAAGCAAAAAGAAGTATTTGTAGCGTATACAGGTAATTATTGTAACAACTATTTGTTGATATTGTTTAGGTAAACGATATAAATAGTTCCGTGCCCGCTCTAAGAGATTTCTGATTTTAAATAATATGAAAAAACAAAATTAAAAAAAAAATTCATGAAAATCGGAGCTGTTCTTGAGGACTTCCGAAGCAAAGGCTTTATTGACGCGACTATGTAGTGTATTATGTATTATAAATGGAGACTACAAGGAATGAAGTTGGTAAGTCACAATTTTAGAATTTTCCAGGAACTGGTCATAGCTATGAAGTTAGAAAGTTATGTCCAGGATGATTTCACTGTATTGCATCTATATTATAGCAATGAAGACAAGAAAAAACAAAAATGGTCTGAACAACATTTTCTGCCAAAGATTTTTTAGCTTTATGAGTAACTTTCACCAAATATGTAACTTTTATTCTAGGTTATTGTTTTACAAAGTGAGAACATCTGTAATGAAATTTTCTCTATTTGATGACCGGTATTATACACTTGTCATTTATCAATATTTCATTTACTAAATGTTCATTTTAATATATTTATCCTGTCTTTTAATTCATGAGTAATTTAACTTGTTATATTTGTTGTGGAAAGGAAAAACAATCACAAATTTTGTAAAAAAAAAGAAGAAATTAGATAAACCAAGTGTTCTTCTCAGAATTTCCAAGTAATCTGTTGATTTTTTACGGATATGAATAAAGGAACGTCCTTTTTTCAACTTTAGTATTCCTATGATCTGATAGAAGCCTAAAAATACTTACTTGTAATTGAAATCAAACGTGGATATATCAAGACTTGTCTACGAAATGCATATCCCGTTTTACACAATTAGAAATCTCCCTCCCTCGGGTTATTTATATTTCAAAAGTAATGACCTTGGCAAATGCAAGGAAATCAGTACAGCGAAAATAAATATGAGGTTGATACATTTACTCCGGAGTTATTTTCTCTAAATTAAATTCTGTAATTGAATAAAAGCAATCATAACCTAAAGAAATAAGTAAGGTCTCTAAACAAACATTTATGCTATGCCAAAAAACCAAAAAGAACGAAAAACACAACTATATACACTCGTGAAATAAGTTATTTGTTTATAATATATTATATACTAACAAATAACGAATAAAAACAAATATTTCTAATATTCTATTGAAATTTTCTTCTATAATTGGGAAAAAAATTCACATCTGACAACATTATTGAGAATTGGCGCGTAAAATAATATACGTAACTACCGCTAGTTGTCGCTACCTACCAGTATATTAATTAGAAATCCAAAATGGCTGCTACAAAGCACCTCCCTTATTTCTTACACACGCCTACTGCTTTGATAACCACGTGGATACCGCCACGCCTACAAATGCCTACACGTTGTTATGGAGATTGTTGACATCGAACGCCATTTTTATAGCAGTATGATTTGTTAGTTATGAAAATTTTTGTTATAAATACAGAAGATTAAATTATAGAATAAATTTTCAATAATCTTGTAATGAATATATCCAGTGATATTATTGAAAACTGAACAAAAGTTAGTTTTCTATTATAACATCACTTTCTTACTTTCGTCTATAGAGACATTTATATGTATTGCATACTCTGTACTACTTTCAAGATAATACATTCTTATTATCATTGTATTTTAATTTATACGGGGAGTATTCCGTCCGTATTGGAAGAAAAGTTAATTTTATCTGGAGTGAAACAAGATTTTTCTAATAGAATGTTAGTCTCATCCAACAAACACAATTATATCTGTCAGTAAACCCAATCGAAATTCGAACGGTATCTGTATTAATAATAGCAGATTTCCCGGCACCTGTGTAAACATGACCCACATTTTATCCTCTCTGTATGTTTCTATATCTGACACACGACCAGCCATCATTCCGTTAGCACTCGGTCTCTGCCGTTAGGCACGTGGTTAAAGCGACCTTGCGGATAAAGTTGTACGGGTTGCATAACTTAGAGCTTGAACTAGTCCGTTGGAACGGATTCGAACAACTGTACTGAGGATATGAAGATAATGCTTTTTAATTCAATTTTCAAATTATTTATTTGTTTTCTATTGATTCATAAAACACCTAGAAATCAATATAGAAGAATTTAGAATTTACAAAATAATAAGAAGTAATAATAAGAAACGTGAACCAGATATAAACACAAGTTAGATAAAAAATACAATGACATAAAAAGTTCAGGAAACGAGGACGGGGTACAAAAAGAACCTAGAAAATAGAACAATATGTCTAAGAGTAAGAATAATTTGTAAAAATTTAGGAACCTGGGAGGATCCTATGAAACTATTGAGAGATGAAATTGAAGCCTAGGCAGCAGTAACAAGGAATAAAAAGAGTCTAGAAGCGAGAATAGTAAATAAAAACGAATCTAGAAAACCAGGAACAGAATAAAAATGCGTTGGAAGTCATATAAAGATATAGCAAGAGCCTGGGCAGCATTGGAGGGATAATATTAAGGCCTAGGAAGCGAAAACAAGGTATTAAGAGTCTAAAAGCGAGGATAGTATGTAACAACGAATCTAGTGAACATAGACCAGAATTAAAAATGCGTTGGAATTCATAAAGAGATATAGTAAGAGCCTAGGCAGCAATATAGAGATAATATTAAAGTCTAGGCAGCGAGAACAAGCAATAAAAGCGTCTGGAACCTAGAATAATAAATAAAAACGATTCTAGAATACAAGGATCAGAATAAAAATGCGTTGGAAGTCATATAAAGATATAGCAAGAGCCTGAGCAGCATTGGAGGGATAATATTAAGGCCTAGGAAGTGAAAACAAGGTATTAAGAGTCTAAAAGCGAGGATAGTCTGTAAAAACGAATCTAGTGAACATAGACCAGAATTAAAAAGCGTGGGAAATTATATAAAGATATAGTAAGAGCCTAGGCAGCTATATAGTCTTAATATTAAAGCCTAGGCAGCGATAACAAGCAATAAAAAGAGCCTAGAAGCGAAAATAGTAAATAAAAACGAATCTAGAAAACGAGGAACAGAATAAAAATGCGTTGGAAGTCATATAGAAATATAATAAGAGCCTGAGCAGCTATGGAGAGATAATATTAAATTCTAGGAAGCGAGAACAAGTTACGTAGGGAGAAAAAAAAACCTACGAAAGATGTGAAAAGAGCATACGAAATCAAAGCAGAATATAAAAAGGTAATAGAAAGAAGGAAAAGAAGAATTATGAAGATATTAAGATACTAGAGCGAGATATGAAAATATTCTACGAAAACAAGACAAGACTAATAAGAGCTGGAGAAGCAAAGATATGGAACAAATCTGAAAGAAGCAAGTATAAGATGAAAAAGAGCCAAGTAAGCTTGTGGGATGTATAAAGTGAGTCTAGGAAGTGTCAAAGGATATAAAAATAAATTCGGGAAAAAAAATAAAAGTCGTTGGAACAAGAATCTAGTCTAGTAAGTAAGAACAGTATGTAAAAAGAGACCAACAACAACAAAAAGAATCTAAGAAGTGGATAAATAATATAAACAAGATTCTATGGTACGAGGAAGATATGAAAAAGTGTGTAGAAATCAAATAAAGCGCGTAAAAACAATCTAGTGAGCGAGGATGAGCTTGAAGCAAAGCCTAAAATAATCTAGAAAACTAAGACAACTTAAAAAAGATTTTGCGAATTAAGAACAGGAATAAGAATAGGTAAAAAAGTGTATGAAGCTAGGACGAGATATGTAAAAAGTTGAGGATACATAAACTGAGTTTATTAAGTGGATTATTTTATTTCAGTCAGCTCAATTCGCCCACTCCTTGTAATTCCACCAAAGGTAGATTTTCCCAACGCGTATTCATTTTTTATCTTCCTGGTAATGAATTTCATTGTAATATAGATAGAATGATGAGTCATCTTGCAAGGTCGTTAGTCAAGGATGAATTTACGTATTATATTGTTTATATTTTTTTTTAAATAACTATGTCGATGAATTGTACCGTATACCATATTTATTTATTCAAATAAATAAATAAAAATAGAATGACTTATTAAATGATTTTATAAATATGCACGTTCTTGCGAGTCTTGCGACTATACCTCACGTTCTTATATAATATACCTTACTTTGAATGCAACATTAATTCGTTTTTTTATATTTACAGTGTTAGAATTTGATGTACTAGGATGGCCCGAGTAGTACCTGGCCTGACATAGACATGGCGGTAGTTTTTTGGCAGCCATCAATAGTGAACGTTTTCAGTGAAACAAGGAAAAAATTGGACATCGTTGTGTCGTACAATAGTTTTATTTAAAAGGCATTAGTCTGACCAATATAAAAGCTGGACTAAATACTACTCTGGGAGAGACTGCCCCTTCATTATCAACAGTAAAATATTGGGTAGCAGAGTTCGTACGATCTTCGAAGACCCGGTCGACCAAATGAGTTGACGACTCAGTAAACTAAGTAGACATTTCAAAAAGTGCGTTTCATCGTATATTTTCTGAAAATTTGGACATGATAAAACTGTCGGCAAGATGAGTGCCTCGTTTGCGTCGTGAAGATGTTTCCATCGATTGTTTGGCAGGTTTCACAGAAATATAGTCGTTTCATGACCATAGATGAACCGTGGATCCATCATTTCTTTTTCCTCTAGCATTTAGCATCTTGTAGTTTAGCGTTTCAGTGGTTTAATTTCTCTTTTTTTATTTCATTTTCTCTTCTCCTTTTTTCAAGCATTTCCTTCAATTTAATTAATGAATTGATATCAGGTTTTTGAACTAATTATTAATTTATTCTCTCACTCCTCCATTTCCATCATCTATTTTCACTCACTCGTTCTACGTTTTCCTAGTTTAAGCTGTAATTTTCTTCTCCTCCTGCAGTTTATTCTATTAAGTTATCTCTTATTCGTTTTCTCAATTTTTTATTTTGTTCCCTTTCCATTTCTTCAATTACAATAGTTTTGGCACGAAATTTAGGAGTTTAAAATTATAATAATACAATATCAAAATGGCTCTTTAAACAAATTATTTTTTCGACATTAGTAAAACGGGTCCTTTTTTATTTCAAAATTGCATTTAAAAATCTTACAAGTTGGAAACAAGAATTAGCGAGATATGGTCAAAAAATCACACGAATACCAAGGTCTTGTCTACTAAGAGGCATATTTTTGAAGGCCAATAATGAGGAACAATTAGAAAAATACAAGAAATATCAAGTCGTCCAAGACCTAATAAGGGATGTTTGCAGCAAGGGTTCCTCCACTTAATTGTTTATATTATTATATAGTTATTAACTTGTGTGTTATAAATCCATTAATTCTGGCAAATAAGAAAAGTTCAATTAAAGGTACTTATTTTAAAAATATATGTTGTGCCAAAAGTATTGGGACATTTCCTGTATGACTTTCATATTTATTTGGCATACTTTTTCATTTTTTTCGTATTTTGTTTGTTTGTATTTTCATATTCACAATATCTATTGAGTTTATTTATTTTATCTATTGTTTTTGTTTATTTACTTTACTTCACATAAACTTTTGTTTGTTTTAAAAAATTAAAATATTTTTGAAATCACAGTTAATTTCTAAAGTCAAGATCATTATTCGTTTTACAATGATTCTATTTGTGTTTATTGTGTCAATGTTACGACGACGCGATATTCGAAGTAAACAAATTATTACGCAAGTCCGTCAGTAAAACCAATAATTGGGCCAACAAACGGTACGATTGAACCGTTTTAGGTCAATCGGCCTTATTAAAATATATTAAACAGTGATGTAAAAATACCGTATTTTATATTTGTGGTATAGTTCTTCCAATATCAATTGCATAAGACAGTTATGGGAGGAACATTGAATATTTCATACGCACGGCACTCATACCAAATTAAGAAATGAAAAATAAATAATGTTTACTTCCCGTATAAAATTCGGTAAACATCTAACAAACCGTCCGTCCACGTGGACTCATTATCTCCACTGTTTACCAATGAAAACATCGAATACGTATATTTCTTTGAAATATTCCTGCTAGACAGTCTGCGATAAGCAGTGACGTGGCACGATAAATTGCGAGGATAAAAGACGGTTTCGTGCCTAATGCTTTATTAATATCTGCTAAAAAAAAAGAAAGAGTGTGCAGCTGATTATCATGAAGATATGACAGCAAAATCATTTGAAAAGTGGTTTCATGGTTTTTACCTAATATTCCACCACAGTCAGTAATCCTGAATACACTGTTTACACCACTACTACACCAACACTATCTGACGCACGTTTCGATAACCAAGTTGTCGTCTTCAGACACTGAAGGTAAACTAAAAACTAATGAGTTGATTTACCTGTTTTATACTAAATTTTCCCAACAATACACTTTCTCCCGCGAAAATTAATTCCAGCGGGAAACATTCTTTGGCGGGAATCTTCTTATTCATTCCTTGACTACTAAACCATTTCCCTATTTAAGCTACTCTTACATCTAGCAATTTCAATGTTTGCAAATGCATCCAACAATTTATTATTGAACACATTTTTTAACAAGCATGACCGGCAATACCTGATTTACGCGTCCGTCCATATTCCAAATGAGCTATGTGCTCTTTAAATCAGACAATAACGGATCTCTTAGTCTGCCCAATATACTTTCGGTCACAATCACCACAATTTATTTCATATATACCACTCTTTTCCAAATTTGCTATTTTATCCTTAGGATTGCCCAACAATTGTTTTAATGTATTGTTGGATTTATAAACCAATTTAAAACTCACTCCGCTAAATATTTCTTCCAATCCTCTTTTATAAAGAGGATTGGAAATGATGACTCAGACGATTCTTACTACGATGATTATTTATAAAGATACTTTTTAATTGAAATGTTTTTTTTCTTTTGTTTTTTTATTTGCAAAAAATTATTTTCCTTTATGGTTTTTTCTTTGAAATTTCGTTTTTCAAAAAAACTAATGGGGTACAAAAAGGGCTCAGTTAACGTCTGGTACCCTGTTTAAGCCAAACGCCCTTACGAGTAGGTACATTTTACTCGTCTATTTACGTTTTTTAATTTAATATTCAGTTGTAGCAAGCAGTTTTTATATGATTTTTTATAATCTGCAATTGATAGTAGAAGAACTATACCAGGATTGGAAAATTTAAAAAAAATTATATTATTCTCTTTTAACGAAAATAAAAATAGCTTAATTTTACGAGAATAACAGTGTCTATTTCAAGTCGATAGGATTAGTATTAAAAAACTTACAAAGTTTATAAGCCTGGATTTATTCTATACTACGTCATCAGCGCCGATTGTGTAGGAGAGCGGCCGGCTGACAAAATGCTACTGACTAAAGTGCTATTTTGATGATAAAGAGATAAAAATGAAGCAGAGGTTTTTCCGTGGTTCTTCTGACAACTTACCCCAAACAGATTCGCTTACAATGGCAAGTTATTTTGCCACAAACTATTAAAATATCTCTAAGCTCCAATATCATAAAATCCATACTCGTAATAAAATTACCCTACAATGGAGCGAAGGGAAATGAAATAGCTGATAAGCTCGCTAAAGAGGGAGCAGACAAGCCCTTAATGGGCCCCAACCCTATCAGCTACAGAGCAATGGGAAAAGCACTGGAAAAGAAGGTAGACCAATTATTGGGACAACCTACAAGGGCTGAGACAGGCAAAGACTCTTCTGGGAAACTATAATCAGAATAGAATCCTAACAGGAGTTCTATCGATGCACTGCCACCTCAACAAAAACCTGAAGACGCTAGGCCTAGCAGATTATGTGGTGTGAAGATGCATAGAGGACGAAATATCTATTCACATTCTTTCGAATTTTGAAACAATAAGGAACTCCAGAGCACTACACCAGGGAGAGTATGAAATAGAAGATTAAGATCTCTGGCAATTGAAGCCAGTCCACATTCTAGACTTTTTAGAAGGAACGGAATTAATTGATCAGCTGTAAACACTGGGTTCTCCAGTATCACAGCAAGAAAGGGGGACACAATGGATCCTTTGGGTCGCAGTGTATACGAGACCCCAAATCCATACATACTGTTAAAATCCGCGATATGAACAAGATGAACAGACATATTGATAAGATTACATATTCATGGGATAAAAACAAGAAGATTTTACGTGCACGGAACCTCTTAATATTGTGATACCAAGTTTAAACAAATATATTACATTCAATTTGGAGCAAATTCGATTTTGTTGGACTGTTGGTGTTCGAGTGAACAAGTGTCTGATTTTGATCACAAAATAATTACAATGAGAAAACCTATTGTTTTCTAAATGTTAAAGTACCCATAAATTTTATTAATTTGATAACTTCCATAAGGTGCCAACCAACTTACATAAAAAATGTAGTTTTATTATGACGATTTCGCTATAAATATAAGACCGATTTTATTTTTTACTTACTTACTGTACAGAAGCCACGCCAGTGCAAAAAAAATACAAATCACAAATAACACCTTAAACTACATTATTGTTGCGATAATACGTCAAGCTACCCTGTATCGTAAGTTTTACGTTTTGAATATGCTAATGAAAAAATAAATGTACCTATTTACTTCGAAATGATTTTCACTACAACACAAATTACTTATACTGGATAAAACTTTCCTTAGGGATACTTAGAAATAATATTTCGTGCAGTGCAAAGTCGATCGGCGCTGGTGACGTAAGCAAGCGATTGGCGCGTTGCATGAAGAAATGAATGCGTAAATTTATATCAGCGGTATTATGAGTGCGGTACATTGCAAAATTTATGTTACAAATGTAATTTATCTGCGCTAAAATTACGTGTAATATGTCATAATAATTATTAATTCTAATTCGGTCATACCCCATCCACTTATATTATTATTTCTTCAATTAAATATTCATTTTCGTTATCTAAATCCCTTATATCCTGTTTCACTGAGTCTTCTGTAGTTGTAGAATCATCATATGAAGAATCATCACCAAGGGTGTCAATAGTATCAGCATGAGTAGGATCAAGGTTTTACTGTTATGAGAGCAAATTAATTTCATTCAAATAATTCAAATTTAATACTACATATAATAATTTGGAAGCGCCATTTGATATCGGTTTCTTTTCTAATCTTTTAGACTGTCTCAAATAAATTTATGTTGAAAATCCCCTAGTTTTTCTCAATAATCAGGTGTTTGTTTTTGTGGAAATATTACATCACTCAATAAGTCGCGTGATTAAGTGAGAAAAATATTTTTGCAAAAAATCGATTCTATTCATTGATGTGATTTCCTTCAAGAGCAACACAATGATTCCAACGCTTCTCTAACTTCTCGATGCCGTGATTGTAGAAAGATTTGACTTTTGCCTCAAAAGAGGCTTCAGTTTCAGCAATTCCTTCTTCATTTCAGCTGAATTTCTTACCGGCGAGCTTTTTTTGAGATCAGCGAATAGCCAGTAGTCACTGGGGGCTAGATTTGAACTATACGGTGGATGAGGAAGCAATTCGAAATGTAATTCGTTCAATTTAACCATCGTTACCATCGACTTGTGAATCGGTGCATTGTCTTAGGTTTATTTCGATATATGAGGCCATTTTTCCTTGATTTTTGCATTCAAATGATCCAACAACTCGATATTCGATGAACAATATTCCATATGCTACCCAAAATACTGAAGCCAAACGTGAATTTATACCGTCAAGCTTCATTTCTTATACGAGAATTGTCCCAGAAGTACCTGGCGCAACAAAGAAAACACAAAAATTAATTTTGGAAAGAAATATATTTATTTTTCAACGTAATATCATTTTAGCTCCATACACCAGCTCCACATCCCAGCGATGATCAATAAGTACGATACCCTCTTTATAATAAGATTCGTCAAGCTCCTCAAAACAGCCATTAACGCCGATATTACCCCTTCATTGTTGAAAAATCTCCGACTACCGAGCTATTTTTCCAAGTTTGGTAAAAGAAAATTAAGAAAATAATCCGAGGGTAAATAGGGTGCTTGAGGTAGCAACTAAAACTTTAATTCATTAATTTTGACCATTGAACTCGTGCTCGTATCAACACTTTCTTCTTTTAGCCACACTGCGACCAATTTGGTTGTTTCCTTCGTTCAAATATTGCGATAAGTTCGCATAATATTCACCGATGATAGTTTTTCCTTTTTCAAGATAGTCAATAGAAATTATCCCAATAAACGACATGACCTTGTTTGCTGATGAAACGGTCTTTGCCTTTGGTTTGGAAACGGTTCTCCCTTTTCAGTCCATTGTTTTGATTGTTCTTTTGATTCGGGTGTAAAGTGATGGACTCACGTACGACTTTATTTCTGTAGAACATTGCCAGAACTCGATGGAAACATCTTCACGACGCTGTGTCTGTTCCATTGTAAGCAAATGCAGCACCCATGGTGCGCACAGCTTTTTCATGTCCAAATTTTCAGTTAATATGCGATTACTTTTTGAAATGCCTACTATGTCTGCTATCTCACGCACTTTCAGTCGACTATCATCCAGTACAGCTTTGTAGATTTTCTTTAACATTTCTGGAGTCGTCACCTCATTTGATCAACCACCGCGATGCTGGTCTTCACAGGTCGTGCGACTTCGCTTAAACTCTGCCACCCAATATTTTACTGTTAATAACGAGGGAGAAGTCTCACAATGAATAGAATTTAGTTCAGCTTTTATATTAGTCCTTCAAATTAAAGTATTGTACCACATAACGATGAACAATTTTTTTCCATGTTTCCACATTCACTGAAAACGTTCACTATTGATGGCTGCCAAACAAATACTAAACAACGTGGCGTTTTCAAACTTGAAACATATACTGCATAGTGGTATTTTTCAAGAAATTACCGTCATCTCTATGTCAGGCCAGGTACTTCTAGAACCATTCGTGTATTATCTATCTTATTTGCTATTCAAATCCAGCCCTACATAATGTAATGTTTTACTTATTTTCTAATTTACTTAAATTTTTTTTCAACGGTGGGGTAAATCCAAACACTCTATCTTTTACTTAGTTAATTTATTTAATAACTTACATTATATTTAACTAACTAATATAATAATAATTACTTTTAAACTTCCTTCCGTTAATTTTCAATTGTGAACTCAACTCTCGCTGTTAAACAAACTCGAATATATAACAGAAAGGAATTTCTAGAATTCTAGCAAAACAGACAAAATGAATAAAAACATGTAATGGAGGCTATGTCAAAAACGCCGCCGCATTCGGCGTATTCAACAAGTTTTCTACTTCTATTGTAACACAACCGGACTGGCTCCACGGTCCATGTCGTGGACGAGTTTGTAACGATTACCACTAAATTTCTTTATTTTCTTGGTATAGTGAAATACCTTTTTTATTTAGTGTTTTATTGAAAAACATTCCTAATAGCTTGCTTTTCATTGTGTAGTAAACTGTAGTACTACTTCGAAAAGAGGTACATTAACTTACTTTATACTCAATGGGGTGAAAATAAGATTCTATTAGTTGATATTGTTCTAGTTTCTACTGCCCTAATGAATATCTGCCCCTCAATTGTTGGATTCTTTATGTTTTAAATCTTTTATTTGTCTCTTACATACATTTATATTTGATGAAAAAAATCATCATCTTCACAGTTATTGTAATAAGAATTTTCTGTCCTAAGATCAACTCCAGGCTATAAGATTTCTTTATACCTTTCAGTTACCACTGGGTTATCACTTTGCAACGTTAAAAAATACTCACTCATGTTTGAAAAACTCAATATGTAAACTTGGGGGAAACAGTTAAAATTTATCTTAATGTAATCACAGACACATGTGTTCTAAATTGTGTATATTGCTTAAAAGCTTAGAGTGATTTAAAAATATTCAGTTTCATTTGAATTAGCTCCATTGAAATAGATCTAAAAAGTATATATGTAATTCCAGTAACACAATAAAACAGAGAAACAACAAAAAACAACTCTCACCACCGAAAAAAATAAAGAGAAAATCGGTTGTTGACCTCACGGCGGCTATTCTGATGTAGATCAGCTGTTTTCTTAAATTGCTCTATTATGCTGAATTTAATCATTCTTCTTTCTTAACATTATATTACTTACTTTCAATTACCTTCGTTTATAAAACAAATGGTCAAATGTGCTATTTTAATCTCGCCCAGTTTCTATTTCAACCTTGGAAAAGAATAAAATTTGTTTGAATCATTTCAAGAACTTTCACTTATTTATTTCATGGCGACGTGAAAGAAGTTAGTTGTTTAATAATAATGTTGACAACATCTTCAGTATATTATTTATGAGAATATAAAAGAAACAATTCAAATAGTGTGAAATTTTTCACAAGGTTGTTCATAAGTAAACGGCCACACGTTCGGAAGGTGAACCCAATGAGATTTTAATCAACATTATTGGTTTAAAGTTTGTCTTTAGTGAGATACAGAATGTAGAAGCTCAAGATACAAAAATATTGTACATTTCTCATGAATAACCCTGTATATGGAACACATTATTGCTTTGTAATGAATAATTATTACTTATAATAGAAAATGGAAGGTTTAAAATTAATTACAAAACTATTACGTCATTACATCAAGTTGAGAAATTTGGGTTTGATTTTAACACGCTCTAGTAAACACATTTTTCTTAGAATTCACATATCTACAGTATGTCCTCCATAAGAACCGAACACATAACAGAAGCATAAAGGGGAAACCCATAATTTGACGATTGGGGAGCAATTTACCTCTATACCAAGTTATATCTCTAAGGAGTTATGGTTATAGGGCACAAAATTATTCTTCGCCGAAAATTGTCGACTATGACCATTTTTGATTACATTGCATTTGTCTGTAATGAGATTCCACAATTCTCGTTTGAAATAAACTAAATGAGAATAAACAAATTCCTTTAACGCCCCCCTTAAGAAAGTAATCATGGGACCCACAAGATTTGATTGGTGCTTTTAAGAAAGTCCTCAATCACCACAACTTCAATGGTGTGGAGTAAAAAAGAAGACCAAGGCAACCGAAATCTTAATTCTTAACGGCTCCACATGATCCTAGGGTTACCCCGACCTTTAACCTTCCTCCATCCAGTGCTTCTAACACAAAGGTCCAGGTCAAGCTTGTTAAGAGATTAAAAACCCCTGGTTCTACACCAATTGAGCAGTTGAAGAGTTGGCTCCTAAAGCCATAAAATTGCAACCACAGTAGAGCTAGAAATCGGAGGGACTATCGAATCTGCAGATGGCCACGAATCGAGCACGCCGGTTTCATGAAAGAACAACTGCTGGATGCCATTGACGCTATCATGATGCGGTCTCCAACGGACAGCGGAACCAAGCAACTGCAGTTCTCTCTCTCTTCTGCTGGTGAATTTGTCCAAAGATTCAAGCCAAAGCGCCCGATCGGCTTTCCAAAGGAGATAGGTCCTCGGTACTTTCAGATGGGGCGCGACGTAACAGAAAGCCTATGTGCATATAGGCCCTTGGCTACTATCAACTTATTTTGTCAAACAGAAACCAAGCATCCAAAATGGCTGAAACTTTAGTAAGAATCTATCAACGAAAGCGCAAATGTTTTTCCCAACAACAACTAATGTTAAGTTGACCTGACCTGACATCTTCAGGTTAAGATCAAAAACTTGCCAGACAACCCTTGTATATATATACATACATACATATATATATATATATATATATATATATATATATATATATATATATATATATATATATATATATATGAGGGATTCTGCGAAACAGAGACAGGAACCGTATCCTTATACATCTTAGCTACTTCCTGTTGGTAGTACAGACTTTTCAGTTTCCGGTTTACTAGACGAGTTTCCTTACTGCACTCGGGCATCATAAATCCTTTTAATGGTTTCTTAGCGAATATATTTGGGTAGTTTTGTATGGAATTGAAATAATTGTGTGTGTTTTGTGACATCGAAATAAATATTCGACGATAAAATATCAGAGATGTTGTAAAACGTATTAGAGTTCATAAAATATGATTGTTGTTATGCTGATAAGGTGACTGACCCTTACATTCAAAATAGCTTTTATTATGTTCAGTTCAGGTCGCGTGGCGCCTCCTAGATCCTCTCGAAATGATTCTTGGCAAGTGAAAGTGGCAGGAGTGCTAGCCATCCACACTCTCGATTTATTCAGTTGCTCGCCACGTTTACTACAAAATGGACTTAAACCTAGTAACGTTTATACCGGAAACGAATTGATTGCAGCTCCTTAAAAGTCGACATTAATGAAGTTTTTTAGATTCTTAATACAATATAATAAAAAAATATTTATTGCACTTCATAAGAATAAACAAGCTCCAGTTGTACTTAATTATATTTAATTTAATTTTTACTTAACCGATCCCATGCGTCTTCCACTTCACTTTCATTCTCCTTTGACTCGCACTCCAAAAACCAATAAGAGCAGAGTGACAGTGAGGCGAGGCGAGTGAAGACGAGACGAGACAAGTGCACCACCCACACTCTCACACTCGCGTTTCCTCGTGGAAAATTTGGATTACGTACTAAGGCAGGCATTAAAAAAATTGAAATGGATAAAATTTCATAATTTACAAACAGAATGAGCCATATTTATTAAAAAAATCGGTTCATATTTTGTGGTTCTCATTCATTAACAAATGCGAAAATAGATCTGCGAGGATTTGTTTATGTCGCATTCACAACGATATCAGAAGCCGACAATGAGACATGGATATTCCATTATGACCCCAAAACAAACTCAACAGTGGATAGAAATTGGTGGGAAACCTCGAATAGTCGATATCCATCACATCCCTCATCGTGAATATGTTTGAAGGCTTCAACTGCTTTATATTTATTATAAAATGGATATTTTCATAAATTTTAGGAATAAAAAAGTAGAAAATTGTTTACGATGAGTAGTGGAGTTTACCGCTTCACTTACTTCAGGTGGAAGAGGTTCATTAATGACAATAGTTATTGCTATAAACGTAACTGGCCATTTTGTGCCTCCTCACATCATTATGAGCTAACAGCTAATGAGGGGCTGTCCTCCAGGGGTCGTAGGTGTTGCACATCAATCTAGGTTGATACAAATGCGTATATTTACAGATTGGTTTAAGCATTTTATCAAACAAACTAACCCAGCACCAGAATCGGAAGTTTTATGATCATAGTTGGTTATTATTCACACACACTAAACATCGACGTTATAGAAATTGCAAGGGAGAACAATGTTGATAATAACCTAGAAACTTCAATCTTTAGATAAAACTTTTATGGGACCACTGAAAACCTATTATAGTGAAGAAATACGAATGTGGATAAAAAATAATAACAGGCCACTAAGTCCTTATGACATTGTTGAACTATTTGGAAGATCTTACTGAAAAGTGCAAAAAGGGGAAATTTCAGCGAATAGCTTTCGCGTTACAGACTTTTGGCCATTGAATAAAAATATATTCAATGATAACGACGACATTTCTGGCCAATAAGATGCAGTTAAAGATGGTTGCACAATCAATGCCACTCTAACAAAATCAAGCTCTCAGTCAAAACATCCATCAACAAATGACCATTTGATAATAATTTTTTTTTAATGAAACTTCTTTCACACCAAGACAAGACATAGAATTTCATCCAGAACCCTCAACTTGCTCGCAGTGTCGCCCTATGAAATCAGCCCAGTGCCAGATAAAACAAATAGAGGAACATCTTATCCATATGAAAATCAACTCATTGACAGTAAAAGAAAAAAGGAATAGTTTATCAAAGACAAAAAATAAGAAAAACAAAGAAAGAAATAAAAAATTTGACACAGAGAGTGAGCGTGACAGAAGGCTCCTGAATCAGAAGATGCAGAGTGTATGTTCTGTCGCAGCCTGTTTCTTCAAGATACTCGATGGATCAAATGTCTCATGTGTGGGTTCTGGGCCCATGGTGATTGCACAGGTGCAGAGTTCTATACCTGGATATGTGATTTTTGCAAGTAACTCAAGTAACTTTTTAAAATTGACGAGAGTTACTGTAGTATCTCATCAAAGTGAAGGTTTATTATTTGTAGTTCCGAGAATTGCCCATTTCTTACATAATGTGTTTGTATTGGAAAAGTTTATCTATTAGGTTTGTTACAGTAGTATGATCTGATCATGTTCTGAGCTTACACCACAGATCACCTATATTTAGATGTATCACGACAATGTTATTTCATCTAACCAAATTTACATCGACTGGAGGTCTAAACTTGAACTACTAATATGACGTACTTAATAAAATACAGGCAAATTTGAATTTTATTAATGGCGCGTCATTTAAATTATTTGAGGTAGTACATACTGCTACTCGGGAGATGCAAAGTGAATGTTTTGTAGCAGCCTGTTTTCTCAAGAGGAGAGACATAGATCAAATGTCTCATGTGCAGGTTCTGGGCCCATGGTGATTGCGCAAGTGCAGAGTTCGATACCTGCATATGTGATTTTTGCATGTAACTCAAGTAACTTTTTAAAATTGACAAGAGTTATTGTAGTATTTCATCAAAGTGGACGCTTATTATTTGTAGTTTTATAATAGTCCATTTGCGGTTTCCTCGGTAATGTCAGTACCTTAGCAAAAATTGTGAGTAATTTTCGAATGCATTTCGTCTAATTTAATTTTGTTTCTGAGCTTTAAATGCTTGTCTATTAGTCAATCGTCATAAAAAACCCTGTACGTTTACATGGTATTTTATACACAAACAACAGACATGATTCGATCGAAATTAATGCCACATGCAAGGCAGGTTCGGTCGACGACCTCTGCCGATTGCATTGGCTCTTCTCCGTTTTTTTTTCTTGTTTTAGCATTTTAACACCATCACTATATAAGTAAATAATTTGTTCAACAATGTATAACCTATACGTACGCAAAAGTATGGAAATGTACTACAAAATCTTTTATATTTATGCTTATCTCTATTATATTCGTATAGGTTAGTTCCGAGAATTGCCCATTTCTTATATAATGTGTTTGTATAGGAAAAGGTTTGTTCCAGTAATATGATCTGATCATGTTCTGAGCTTGCACCACAGATCACCTATATTTAGATGTATCACGACAATGTTTTTTCGTCTAACCAAATTTACGTCGACTGGCGGTCTAAACTTGATCTACTAATATGGTGTACTTAATAAAATACAGGCAAATTTAAATTTTATTGATGGCGCGTAATTTAAATTATTTGAGGTAGTTCATAATTTCAAAATTGATTAGTTGTAATCTTACTAGAAGAAAAATATTAAAGTTATTGCGACAGCACGTTTCTCCTTGCTCAAGTAAAATTTCGACAAATCGGGTTTTGAAAGAAAGATGATAATCCTACAATTATAATAATAACATGGACAAAACTTGTTATTATTTATTAACAACGTTAGGACATGTCTCTGCCCTCGAGCCGATCCCGTCTAGATCTGTAGAAATTCTAAAATTTGGCGAAAGCGTACCTTTGACTTACTATTTTAAACCGCGGAATCTTATGTTTGTTTTGTCTTCATAGCAAGCGGTTTATTTACATTGTTTCTTTTGGATAATTTCTGGGAAAATCTATCTATTTATTTGTTTTTCCTCAAGAACTTCGTTTGGATATATAAGTGGGTTCGTTTAGCGCAGTTTAGTTCAGTTTATAATAAATAGTTGTAGTGAACAAAACGAATTAGCAAAGTAATCAAAGAATAGAAATAAATTATTTAAATTAGTTTTTCCTATACACACGACTCATTCTCTGATCGGCTTCAGCCTGCAGAAAACGAATCACACTTCAGAATTCACACTTGGTGGGAGCATCAATAATGGAGGACATGTTTATTTGGCTGTAGCACAACGCCGACTGACGCCTGAATGTCACCAATGGCGAAGTGTGTGGTGCTAGAGCTTCGCCGTCTCCTACAGCGCATGTCCGCTTTCTTTTACGTAGCGCCTGCACGGAGCGATGGGTGGTTAAAAAAAAAGGCCCTCGTGTAGTAAAAAGTATAGTTTCAGAGAAGTGCTTCCATATTATTCGTATTTTATATTAAATTAATCTAGTAGCTTGTATTTCGGACACGGTAACAAATAAACAATTAATTTGTGACATGTTTGTGTCAAGCTCATGAGCGTCGAGCCCGGCGGTTTCGTTACAAGTGAATGAAAAACCAAGAGAAACTGTACAATGTATACCAACATTAAATTATCCAGTTTTGTGTCGCCAATTTGATATATAGTTATGCTGGCAGATTCATCTAGAGCTCAAAACTTTAATTACAAAATTGATTCAACCTTGGGCCATCTGTGTGAAATGTCTATAAAATAGGTGGTTTGAAACTTGACTGCACTACGCATGACTTGACTATAATCTATTATGAACACGTATCCAACTATTGCTGCTGGAACACTACTTTTAATATAGGTAGGGAAAAGATGAAAAATCATCATTTTGGTTTTTGTATAGATTCACTCTACCATACAATTTCACCTACACTATCGACTAAACAATCTATCGTATCTATCTCCCATATGTTACAACTTGATACGGATCAATAAGTTCTGTGAGTTCTTAGTATAAAATTGAAAGAAAGATCATAAACAGAACTGTAATTATTTTCCAATATATTCTCACTTTATTTCCACACACTTTTCGGACCAACTCACTAAAGTTTCTACGCCACTATAAAAATATGATGCATCTTTAAAGTCAAAATATCCGTACACGGCTTATTGAATTTCATCGTCGCTGTTAGATATTTCACCCCATAACACAATCTTAAGCTTTGCGAACAAAAAATAATAGGGCTATGCTGGATGTTCAATCTCTCTGAAACGACATTCGTATACAGTAACCATAAAAAATAAGCAGTGTAAACTGGGGATGAAGCAAGCGCACATCTCGACTGATTTTGCTTCGCCTTTTCCCAATAATTCGTTGACTCAACTACGTTAGTGAGTCAAAGTAATATACTGCGCTTACGGTTGAATTTAATTCCTTGAAGACAATCAAAAGGATACACTCTCAGTTCTAATATATTGTAGTCATAACTTTTTTGGTGCTTTTCGTGTCCTCTGCTTTTTTTCGCACGAACTTTCCTTTCCGTTGCCATTCGATGGAATTTCTTTTGGATGTCGAATCATAGTAAAAGACTATACCTTCATCAACCTTTACAATTAATCGGATTACACTTTCTTGGTCCTTGCGGCAAAGCTTTTAAAAATCGCTCACAACATTCTACTTGACGTTGTTTTTGCACTACACTGAGAACCGACCTTGCACCAATTTTTGTCATATTCTAATGCCCATACGCCTGTCTATGCAACAATTTTTTTTGTGAACACACTGTTTATACTACCACTACACTAACACTCACGATTACACTGTCTGACGCGCGTTTCGATAACCAAGTTATCGTCTTCATAGACTAAAGGTAAAATGTTTTTTAATCACCTGGTTGTAGACACCTGACAAAGAGTGATAGCATGCATTATCCGTTACTATTATACTGTCCTGCGAAAGATCTATCATTTGTAGGGAATCAATTTTTAAAGGCATCAGTATTTATGTCTTCATGGTAATTTTTTGTACGAGTAGATTCAAATATTCATGAACCTTTAACAAAACCATTTAAATTGCCGATATGTACTATTATCATTCTGCTTCCCTTTCCTGATGTTGGATAAATTATTTAAAAAAACCTGTCTTCGACTTGTAAGAGTTTCATCTTGCCAAAATTTATTTGATCTGTGTCTATCGTTGATCTATGTTTCATCTAAATAAAAAATACTTCTTCTTTGATTTCTCATTTTTGTTGTTGGAATGAGTATCATACGAGGATGGTCCCAGATTACCCAATAAAGAAAGCAAAAAAAATTTTGGAAAAACAATTATTTATTTTTCAACGTAATCTCCTTTTAGCTCCATATACTTTTCTCAGCGATGTTCAATAAGTTCGATACCCTTTTTATAATAATTATCGTCAAGCTCCTCAAAAAAGCCGACATTACTTCTTCTTTGTTAGAAAATCTTTGACCAATGAGCCATTTTTTCAAGTCTGGGAACAGAAAATAATCCGAGGGGGTTATATCTGGCGAATAGGGTTCATGAGGTAGCAATTAAAACTTTAATTCATTAATTTTGGTTATTGCAATAATCGATGGATGAGCTGGTGCATTGTCTTGATGAAACATTTTCTTCTTAGCCAAAAGCGGCCGATTTTGCTTGATTTCTTCACTCAAACGTTGCAATAAGTTCGATTAATATTCGCCGTTGATAATTTTTCCTTTTTTAAGAAAATAGATGAAAAATTATCCCACGCGCAACGCAAAAAACCGACGTCATGCCCTTACCTGCAAATGTAACGGTTTTTGCCTTCTTAGGAGCCGGTTTCCTCTTTTCAGTCGATTGTTTTGGTTGTTTTTTGTTTCGGGTGTGAAGTGATGAACCAAGTTTTATTCATGGTTATGAAACGGCGCAAAAATTCGGATTTATTTTTGTGAAACATTACCAAACACTCGATGGAAACATCTCCACGGAGCTGTTTTTGTTCCATTGTGAGCAAACGCGGCAACCATCAATTTTCTTCAATATTGGTCTTAACCGGAGTAAAATCTAGTTCAGCTTTTATAGGGTTAAAGTCTTTTAAATAAAAATATAACATAACGATGACCAAATTCTACAATGTTTACAAATTCACTGAAAATGTTCACTATTGATGGATGCCAAACAAATAGTAAACAATGTGATGTCTTCAAACTTGAAACATATGTATACAGATTGTGTACTTTCTATCACAGAGGTATTTTTCAAGCAACTAGCGCCATCTCTGGTTCAGGCCAGGTACTGGGACCATCTTCGTCAAACTCACCAAGGTATTATTGGATATTTTTTCCAGTTCTTCAAGTAAGGGTATAATTGTTACTGTTCCAATTCATTTAAGTGAGCTTCCACAAAGAAAAAAAGATTCATGAAATTTTGAATTATATAATAAATGCGATTTTTTAAAAAACTGTCCACCATTATGAATAACCCTGTATATTTTTGTAAATTTCTCCCTGTGCCGTGCAAATTTAATTGATTTTATATTTCTAATGCACTGAAATGAAGTAAAATATTATCAAATTCCCCATTTTCAGTTGGATATTTTCGCGATGTATTTTTTTGGTATGGAAAAATCGTGAGTTTGAAGCAACTTTTAGCCATTTCTAACGTATTGGTTGCACTTTTTTTGAAATTGACAGTTTGGCAGATTAGAAACTATGCATCTGAAAATAGATATAGTGGCCTAAATTCTCATTTTCGTTTGCTTAGTTCATACTTTTTATTCATTTTAGATAAAAATTTCAAAATGCCACGAAATGAATTGAAAAAGAACTTTTGATTGTTATCCTAAAATTTAAGAAGATATTTATTCTATAATAAATATATAGCAGGTAAAGCCTTCAAACATATTCACGATGAAGGAAGTGATGGATAACGACTATTCGCTTCTATTGGAGGTTTTCCACCGATTTCTATCCACATCCGACTTTGGAATATCCACGTTTTATTACCTGCTTCTGACATCGTTGTAAATGCTACAAACAAATCGTTGAGCAAAAATTTCGCGTGTTTAAATCAGAATATATGACTGTTTACCTCCAGTCTCTTAAGACGATAACTTGGTTGTCGAAACGCGCGTCAGACAGTGTAATTGTGACTGTTGTTTTAATGGTAGTGTAAAAGGTAGAATCAATATCACTAACGGTTCTAAAAATTCCAACTTATTTGTGTTGGTATTAATCCTTCTCCAGTCAAAAATGTTTTAAAGAGCGCTAAAATTAATTGGAAACATTACTCAAAACAACTCGACTGAGTCGTTCGAGCTCTACTATAATAAAATAAATCGAAGCAGCAACTTTGTGTAAAGCTTGTTAAGACCTGTCACTGAAGCGTTCAGAAACTAATACAAAACCAGTTTAATTTGTTGCTGGAACATAATACATGATAATCATCCAGATTATGTTTCGAACCTCTGATTTCGTTCAAATTTTAGTATGTTATTGAGAGAATTATGCTGAAAAAATTGATGTATGTATGTAGGGCGCGGATACCAACACTTTACATAGTTTTGCATACAATTTAATCAATTTTGTTTACATACGACTATAGTCAGTAAACATATCAATGTCTTTTTTCTCCTTTTTTGCCCTCAGTACCTTGTCAAAAGTTGTTCACATATCAATAAATAAAATAATGCATCTGTATCTAAACGGATAACTTCATCTATAAGTTTTTTATTGTAAACGCATGATCTTGTACACTGCTAATCCCGCTAATTCGTGTTTGACCATGAAAAAGATAAAACTTTATGAATTTTTGTGTATCGCTGTTCATTCATTAACTTAACCTAACCTAACCTAACCTAACTATCATTTAGATTAGGTTAGGTTAGGTCAATAAATGATTAGCGGTATACACAAATTCATAAAGTTTTATCTTTTTCATGGTCAAACACGAATTATAAAAATAAATGGCCCTTGTTCCTCTTGAATTCTCGTATGAAAACTAGTGATAAAAGGAAAATAGAAAGAAAATCTAATTGCCAAACACAAAAAGTTAATGTAAAATTTAGTTCTGTTGAAAATAAGTTTTCATTGTTTATTCCACCTTTAAGAATGTTTCAAAATCAAGTAATTTATTCTCATTCCTTTTTTTCTTTGAATGTTAAACGTTTTAAACAAAATTGAGTCTATTTTCAAACATATTTATAGGATTAATTAGTATGATCGGGAAACCGAAAAAATCTATAAAAATTGATTATGAATTGATGTAGAGAACTGCACCTTCAAATAACGTTTATAATCTAATAAAAAAATAAAATTTAATACTTTGAGAAAAGAAATATATTATTAGTCAAATTAAAAAAGTTTTAAGTGCATCGGCCGGGAATCGAACCCGGGCCGCCCGCGTGGCAGGCGAGCATTCTACCACTGAACCACCGATGCTCGTAAAGTTCCGTGAGACTACTGAATATAAAGGCCCTATTACAGTTGGTGAGCTACTTCAACGAATCTACGTGAAAACCATGGCCTTAATAACGACGGAAGATCTAAAAGAAACCTGTGGGGTAGATCAAATTTCGACAGGGGTAAAATCAGGAATCGACCATGCCATGGGAAGTATTTTGTTAACAGAAGAGCGAGAGTGCATGTTGTTGATAGATGCTTCCAATGCAATTAGCTGTCCTTTAGCAAACAGGAACGTGAAATTATATTCGAATCGAATTTGGTTCGAACTTCTGCGCGAAACAGGTCCCCAATGCGGTTATTTTCCTGAACCAAAGAAGAGTATAGTCAAACCAGGCCTAGAAGGGGAAGTAGAAGCTGTTTGTCGACTATAGCTGGCAGCAAAAAGTTCCTCGGTAGGCTGATAGGGCATGGAGAAGATAGAAGGGCATTCATTGCGTCGAGGATTGAAACATTGGTTGACCTTATTGCAAAGAAAAGCCTTCAAGCAGTAATATGTTGCCTTCACACATTCTGGTCTTTTATAACCATAAACTGTTCAGAACAATATAAAAAGGTTTGCAGTGGTCCAAATCCCTGTGTATTAAAGATGACAAAGCCGTATCATAAGATCTATAAGTACGTTGTCAATAAAAGTTAGAAATACCGATAAAAGTTAAAAATTTGGTTTTATTCAATTTTCACGAATCTCTTTCCAACAAATTCCAACGAAAATACGATTTTAGATTTTTCCAAATTGCGTATTCTTTACAGTTCAGTTTAGTTGTAGCCTTCAAAGTGCATTGTGCAGTCTATGGTGAATTCTAGTATGATTATGCAAAACTTGAAAAAGCCGATTAAACCCCAAAAAACCGGTGATTTAACAGTTAATGAGGAAACATTTATATTTAGTTATTTTAAATCATTTACAGACAAACATTTGTGTGAAAGTGTTGATGAAACAGTGGAATTAGTTAGTAGTACACTTGGTGTTAAAAAATTTAAAATTTACATGGTTCTTAGAGAAAATAAAAGAGTTTCAAACATCTCCAGCAAAACCAAAATTATCGAAAATCACGTAAAAGATAGGAGAGAAAGGAAAGAGTATGTGTTCTTGTTTAGAAAAGAGTTTTCGACAGGTTCCGGATGTTAATGATAACCCTGAACTGAGCCGAAACACACTATGAAACTTTTAAAAGAAAGTAGTCTAGTACAATACAAAGAAACGATATTGTAGTATGGACAAGAAATTGTAAGGAATGTAAAACAAATAAGAAACCAAAGAAGAAATATATTTTATTCAGAAAAATATGAGACAAAAACCAAATAAATTGTTTTTTCCAAATAATTTATCTACTGTTTACACCACCACTACACCAACACTCACGATTACACTGCCTGACGCGCGTTTCGATAACCAAGTTATTGTCTTCAGAGACTGACGGTCAACAGTTTACGAGGATGGTCCCAGAAGTAACTGGGCTGACCTAAAGATGGCGGTAGTTGTTTGAAAAATACTGTATTAGTATACAGTACACAATTTTTTAGAGTATTTGTATGGCAGCCATCAATAGTGAACGTTTTCAGTAAATTTGTAAACATGGTACTGGATAATCGTCTACTTTACGCGAGCTAGCAGACATAGTAGGCATTTCAAAAGTGCGCTACATCGCACATTAACTAAAAATTTTGACAAAAACAGCGTCGTGAAGATGTTTCCATTGAGTTTTTGGCAATGTTTCACAGAAATAAAGCCAAATCTTGGCGCCGTTTCATAACCATGAATAAAACTTAGGTCTATCACTTCACACCCGAAAAAAACAATCCCGACAATGGACTGAAATGGGAAACCGGCTCCTAAGAAGGGCGTTTTAATTGCAAGTAAGGTCATGGCGTCGGTTTATTGGAATACGCGTGGAATAATTTTCACTGACTATCTTGAAAACGGAAAAACTACAATCGGCGAATATTATGCGAATTTATTGCAATATTTGAGCGATGAAATCTAGCAAAAATGGCCACATTTGGCTAAGGAAAAAGTGATGTTTCCTCAAGACAATGCACCAGCACATCCATCGGTTATTGCAATAACCAAAAGTAATGAATTAAAGTTTGAATTGCTACCTCATGCACCCTATTCGCCAGATGTAACCCCCTCGGATTATTTTCTGTTCCCAGACTTGAAAAAATGGCTCGGTGGTTAGGTAACATTTTCCAACAATGAATAGGTGATGTCGGCAGTTAATGACTATTTTGGAGTTAAAATTACGTTAAAAAAATATTTTTTTGTGGTTTTTATTATGGGCTAGGTACTCCGGGTTTCAATTTACCTTCTACACACGCAACGAATCACCCTTTTTGATTGATTCCGAGGTGTTCTCGATGCTTTTCATTTCCTCGGTGAAATTCTATATAGGGAGATTGCCAATAAACGTATAGCCACCCTATCCTTACCCCCCTCTATATGTTTATATTTTTACATAATATTTTGACCACAGTTTCAGTCCTTGATCACGAATACATAGTTATCGATCTATCTATCCATTTGTTAGTCTAACTTTATACGTGGGGAAAAGTTTCTGATTTAACCAAAAAACAACACATTCGCCGTATTTATGATCTTCACAGCCGAGGAACTTTTCAAAGTGACGAAAGTAAAGTTATTATTATAAAAATTATAAAAATTGTTCAATTTTCCTATACTAGGTCAAGGTCACTTTCAAAGTAAAAGTAATAGCCAAGGATAATAATTAATACACAAAGCATATCGATAAATATCCCATCGTCGGTGATTCTTCATTCTATTATTAACAACATCGTTTTAAATGAAATCATTTCATATCTAATGTGTATTCGCAATAACAATAACCTTATACGTTATGTAAGAGTAAACAAAAATCGTATTTATTTACATTTGGTAATTCAAAATACCTCATAGATACACGAACATTAGCGCATCCTGTTGAATTTTTTTTCAATTAATGTTATGTCTCACCTGAAGGTCAGTATTTTTAATATCCCTGTGAGTAGCAGCACGTATAACACCACTTCTCCACCCCCACTCACTGATTTTTCCCGATTTTAATTTACAAACTCCACTCACTGACAGAAATCTTTTACCAACCACCTCCTCACGACACTTATATGCCATTTTTCACCAATCGTAACTCGATACATTAGCAACACTACTCGGGATTTTCTTTTTTGTTTTTCACAATGTTACTTTCGACATTTGGAAAACACAAAACACGGACTTTACGAAACTCGCAGTTCACACGTCGATGTAAAGATTTTCCATTCTATCCTAGTGTGCCGTGGATTCAAGACTTCGCGCTTGTTACCGACGGTTTCGGATGTCGTCGTCTTGAGCCTCGGCGTTGCCAGCAATGCATATCTGACAGCAGCCATACGGAAAAGTCGACAATCACATTTTAACAAATTCATTGATCCTCACAAAATACAGAAAAAAAAATAATAATATATGATTACGTAAAGTTGGAAATTTCAAAAACATTATAGAAGAGAATAGAAACAACTGTTTCACTAGACGATGTTGTATTCGAATGTATAGAAGGGAGGAGAACAATCTGTATATGAGAAAAGTCTGTCAAAATGTGTTGAACAAAAGTGGCGCCACATTAGCAACAAGGTAAAGTTCTTTCAGGCTTATTTTGTCCAAACGCAATAATGAACTGCTTGAGTTTAAAATTATTAGTTTTTTAACTCGGGATACCTCAATTCATCTAGAACTGTTACATTCTGTTCTGTCTACCGTCTTTTCTTACTAATAGGGTGTTGAAACTAATAATTTTTAAATGATTCATAGTGTCAAGTCCGGTCACTAGTCTGATTTCGCGCCTATTTAGCTGGAGCAGTTGGTTGGTATATGGGCCTTCGCTTGTCTCATGCCAGGCGCCTCCGTCCATCTCTGCCGAGCCCGCTTTACTAGAAGGCTGTTGGGAGACGTGATGACAGTGCTTTTGGCCACACCAGGAATGGGTCCTAGGTCCATTGGTGGGTTAGCCATCTCAGTTTGGCAAGTGAGCCCGCTCATATTTCGACAATGGAAACAAGTATTATTATAAGTAATCAATTGTATCTATAACTTAAATCAATTATTACCAATATTAATCTAAATATACTCTTCGATAAAATAAGTTCATCAATGACTGAAAAGTACAAAACATAACCTCTAATACATTTATTCTTCTTTTTCTGTATTAGTGTCTTCTATAGGACAAACAACATTAATTACCTGACTCTTTCTAATTGCTTATTATCTTCTTTTTTATGTATATAGATATTTAACGTCTAAAGTTTGAAATGACTATTAAAATAATGTAAACATAAATTATAAGAACGAGTTTTCTTGTAAATCTATTTTTAAAACCATATTTCTTACAAGAGAAACTGCTATTAGTTTAGTTAGAAATTATAGAGAACTTGACAACGTTTCTAAAAATGTCCTGGAGCACTAGGTCGAAACGATCAAGCACGTTCTACGACCTCGTCGAAGATGCGATCGTGAATTAGTTAACTCTTTTTCTCCGAGATGGCGATAGGTGTTGGAAAAATGTCTAGCGCCACCTGTGAGAGTATAACTACAGCTAAGAAACGTTCATAAGTAAATATTTTGTAGGAAACTGTTTAATTATTTCAAACTATTTCACGTAAAATTTTCACTTTACTTTAAAAAGTGTGAAACATAAATTGATAAAAGACGTATCCAATCGTGGTTACAAATTTAGTGATAACAGCCACTTTAAGCGACTACAAAAAAAGTTTAATCAAAAATGTTCATCCCTAATAACTTATTAACAACTATGAGATTGTTTTATAATAATTAATAGATTTCAACGTATTCATGCCACATTTCAAAATTAAGCATAGATTTGTAAACAGATAATAAATTTACTTTTATGTACAAACCATGGCAAACAGTAAGGGATAAATATTATCCATGTTGCCAGATGGTTTACAACGTTATACACTTAAGGAATTCTTGGTATATTGCTTATTTAGAAATAGTATAATAATAATAATATAATAATAATATAATTTCAGAATCACACTCATTCTAATCTTATTATTTATATGTGTTTTTTGTTTTACACACTTTATTTTTTGTTAATATTAAAACCTCTACTGATCATGATAGTTTCATTGGTATAATATTTTTACACACTTCTCATGTAATTTTAATGCAAATATAATAACAATTCGATAATTCTAGTAACAAAGTATATATTCATTTATCCCTGAAATAACAACTACATAGTGTAAAATTATCAATAACCATACAACCTTGTAAATTATTCTCTCTAAAATAAAAGGCTCGGCAACATCGCGGTGGTCCAATATGTCCACAGTAACTGTTGGTGCGATGACAACGTTAGATCTGTTATTTTATTGTTTATTTTGACATCCTAATGTGAATTAATAAAATACTAGTGAGGTGAATTTCTATTACAAAATGATATCCTCAATATTGTCAAGACTAGTCATGTGAGTAATCAGTCAGATATATTTAAAATATAATTGCTTTTTATTGTCTCTTGATAGAACAGAAACTGCCAGGTTTATTAAAACCAGTTATTACGTTTTTAGTTGTACTTTTTCCTTATTGTAATGGGGATTAAAAGTTTTTATCGGTGATACTTTGTGTATATAAATAACCAGAATTTGAAGGTTATGTCTCATTGGTAAAATTAAATCAATAGTAACTTCACTTTATATATACATAGTTGAAAAATATAACACCTGTTTTGGTATAATTCAATAATTATTTATTTATTGTTTTCTTTATTACCAAAAAGATTAATATAAATAATGCTTTTATATGGTATCTACTTTTGTGGAGGTAGAAGTGAAAGAACTGTGAATCATTTTTATTTCGTAGCTAGTGGATGGTCTTGTACGAGATTCTGTTTTACTAAAAAGGATTTCAGTTGCTCCTTGAAATTAATCTTATCGACGCTGAAATTATAATATTTTGTGATCATTTTCATCTTAAGAATAACGTAAAAATATCACTAAAAGAATAAGTTAAATCCAAATATTAATATTATTTATTCTTATATATGTTAAGTATGTAGTTACTAATTCAGATTATATTTTAAACGTTACTAAAAATATAAAATTGAACAATTTCTATATGCTTCGTTAGATTTGAATAAAATGATTTTATTATAATCCTTTATGTAATAAACACTAAAAAAACTAAATAGGAACATTTTTAAACTTTCTTTTTCATTAATTAAAGAATTTAAACTTAAAATAGTGGAACTTGATTAAGCAACGAGGGCGTATCTAACACTTTGACTGCAATTTACACAGGACCGTATTCAGTATAAATTGAAATATATGATATATTATATGATTTGAAGCATAATAATTTTAAATTGTTATACTTTATAAAAAAAAATTGAAACTGTTTAGGAACGCAATGTGTACGATAATTTCAAACATAATACACACGCGCAATAAACTATTAAAAACAGATTGCGTTGTGTTGATGAAACCTACGTCGAAGTTGTCTAAAAATATATAAATTTCGATAGTCTCGACAATTACGACCGCCTGGCCAAAATATACTTGTGCATTTTCTACATATTTTTTGTGAAGTGTTATATTTTTATGCGGCGAGATGTCTCAGCAGGAAAAACCACGCATACGCTTCACAATTTTTTGGAATGGGCAGGTTATCGTAATATATGTCTAAACGTGGATTTATATTCGTGGATATTGATTTTATCGACTAAATTTGATCTCGAGAGGATTAAGGTAAATATTGTGATTGTGTCCCATAAAAATTCGTTCAGTTTCTCACTTATCCGATGCCCAAAACAGTCAATTATGTTCACGAGATTTCCCAAAGATATAATCCATTTTAATGCTTTTTATTGGAACACATTAACAATTAATAAATTGTTCACAATTTTCACACTTTCACACTCTTGCATGTGTAGCACTAAAAAGAGTAAGGTATTCATACAGCATGTCCCAAAAAGTTTTATATAAATGAGGAAAAGTTTTTATTAGAAGGTGTTTCATAAATAAAACTATCGGCTTTTTTACAATTTTATTAAGAAAATAATCAGTCCATTGTCCTTTAATTATTATTAGTTATAACAAAAAGGATTATTATCGGATTATCCAAAAAAAAAAATCATTCATAGATTTGAAGTGCAGATATGGATAACTTTGTCATCGGTTTCTTCCACTCCTGCATAGCTACAACGTGTTACTTACGTTTACAATTTTTCTTTGTTGTTATAGTATTAAAGAATGGAGTTGGAATGATCTTGCTTTCTACTTCCTCATCTTTGTAATAGTATTGATTTGTACCATTCGTAACTACGTAGTGCGGTCCACGAGTGCTTGGCCTCATCAAGGAAATAGAGTTCTTTCGCAAAATTATTTATTCACGTGTCTGTGACAAGTCTTAACAAGCTTAACACAAAGTTTCAGATTGCTGCTCCGATACATTTGAATTATCAAATGTACTATTATAGTACAGCTCGATGGAATACAAAACAAGTATAATACAGGCTAGATCAGTAAACATCAATACTAAAAATTACGAGTTGATTGTCTATAATCTATAATCTACCCAGGCATACTATCAAAAAAGAACAATACGTAGAGTTTCTAGAAACACAAGGCTATAAATTGATAGTAGGGGGTGCCTTCAATGCTAAGCACACCACCCACTGGGGATGAAGGCTTATTACAACAAAAGGAAAAGAACTCTCCAATGCAACTAAGCAACTGAAGTGCGAAATCCTATCAACGGGTATACCATCAAAATGACCTACCGACCCAAATAAAATCCCCGACTTGTTCGACTTCTTCATAACAAGGAATATATCATTAAATTATCTGCAAGTAGAACAGGCTTGAGATATAAACTCGAACCATTCCTCTATTCTCCTCACACTTAGTGACTCTTTCATTCAAAAAATAACCCCTCCAAACTTAGTCAACAGACAAACAGATTGGCAGAATTTCCAAGCTATATTATAAGAAAAAATCAATCTCTCAGTAAGTCTCAAAAACAAAGAAGAGTTAGACAAGAATGTTGAAATATTTGTATCCCCAACCTCATCGCAAGGACGAAAGGGAATAACTACCCAAACGAAATAAGAGTACTAATAAGTGCAAAACGCAAACTGAGACGCAGGTGGCATCAAACTAGAACTCTAGAAGACAAAACCAGAATGAATAATGCTACTCCATAACTGAAAAGGAAAATCCAAAACATCAAAAACAAGACTATAAGTGAGTACTTAAACGAATTGACAAACAAGTCTACGGAATACTCATTATGGAAATATTAAAGAGACCAATCACCCAAAATCCTCCAATCAAAAACCAAGATGGTAGCTGGACTAGAAACAATAAAAAAATTAGATAGATTTGCAGAACATTTACACACACTTTTACAGCTACTAAAAGAGAAAAACGACTTCGATAATTTGAAAATAACTTATACTACTCTAAAGGAAGTATCCACGATGATTAAAGTAAGTATCAACCCGAATAAAGCTGCTGGCTTTGATTTAATCACAGGGGAAATACTAAAATAATTATCAAAGAAACCTATAATCAAATTAATGGATATTATAAACGCAGCCTACCGCCTTGAGTATGTATCTACCTTGTGGAAAGTAGCTGAACTCATAATGAATCCCAAAGCGGGAAAACCACCAAACGTAGTATCTTCATACAAACCAATATCACTATTACCAATGTTATCAAAGCTGTTCAAGAAAATACTACTAAAAAGATTAAGGCCTATACTTGAAGAAAGAAAACTAATAGCTTCACATCAGCTCGGCTTCAGGGCAAACCACTCCATCGTAGACCAATTACACAGGATAACCGATGTCATAGAAAAATCATATATTATCTTAGAAGTGGCTCAGGCAGAAGATTGGAAAGGGCGAAGCCTTTTGAGTTAGTTATGTAAGTGCTTAGTGTAAAAGCAGAGCATAGTGCCGAATATTTTACATATTAGTGTTAGTGTAGACAATAATAATTGAAGGAGCTATAGTAATTTATGGTCGTGATATTGATCAGATCACAATGATAAGGAGATCTTCCAGGTTTTCTTAAAAAAAATGAAATAAAATTTTTGATTAAAGAATTATTAACATCAGCATAAATCAAAAATAGAATGGAGACTGTTTACGGTGATTTATGTTCATAATTTTCAACAATTAAAAATTGATCTAAGTTGTTTCGCTGGGGACGAGAATCATTACAAGATTATCCTCATGCGGAAGGTCTTGAGACGGTGACTACTCCAGAAAACATTAAATTAGTAGAAGAAATTGTTTTAAGTGACCGGCGCCTAAAAACAAAAGAAATTGCCCAGAATCGCAGAATCCCACATGAGCATATATAATGCTAATTAGTGGAAGGTAATGTAATCTTATCAATTATAACGAATAATGATGGTCTTTTATTATGATTAGACATCCAAAAGAGATTCTATGGAGTGGCATCGGAAAGGAGAGCCCGTGTCAAAAGAAGCAAAGGTCACGAAAATCACAAAAAAGTGATGGCTACAATAGTTTCGGACTGCGAGGGTATCCTTTTGATTGTCTTTAAGGCATCAAATGCAATCTCGAATAATCTCCCCTGTGAGACTTGGGCTCCACGTTGGGAAACGCTGCTATAGATCAAACTGCGCTGTATGAATATGCGTAGTAACAGCAGATATCAGCTGTTTGTCTAGTTTATTTAGCTCTCTTAAATTGGGCACCGATAGTTAAGTTTACAGCAGTGTTAGTGTTAAGAGCTATTGAAACTGTAACTATTGAATTAAACAAGAATTATAAACCAAAGAAGTTTCAATTTTTGGGACTACTTACTCGTATATATGTAAATTATTTTGCTCAACTTTCTAACTTTTTAAATCTAAACATCGAGCTGAACTAATTGGTTGAAAATTTAAAATATTCAGTACGAATTGTTCTTACCAATTAGGGCCATTTTAAACGTCAATTTGCCCAGATTTGCTATAGATTGGGCGTGTTGTTGTGTACCAACTAACATTATTGGGCATGTACAACCAATTGGTGCGAATCGCTAAACTTTTAAGAATTTTTCATCTCATATATAGCTTCGGCAACCTTTCACATTTTGCTTTCAAATCTTGGGTCAAATTCTCCTTGCTTTTCAAATCATGAAGAGCAGGTAGGATTTTCGGCCACACGCTAGCTAAACTCAACATGACATGCTGGTAACGGGCGCACTTTTTTTACGCAACCACGTGCTTTAGAAGCGTTTGTCGCTCGTGTAGAATGGCCCTTACCAGCAATCCAAAAATTAAGAAACCAGACTCTGTTGCTTATAAAGTTTTCTTATTTCTTCTTTTCACTTGCTGCCAGGTTCATACATGTCATTTAAGAATGAACTATTTTGAATCGTATATTTTAATGTCTGTAGAAATAATAAACGCAAAACAAAGAAGATTCATATTTATCAATGTCCAATCACTGCATGTTTGATTTCATTAATAAATTCCAATGTTCATTTAATTGGTTTTTAATGAGTATAATTTTCATAGTTGTCGCTTTGTAAATATTATGTGAATAATATCAAATGTTAACGTTTTTCTATAAACATATATGAACTACTTTCCTATAAATTTGAGGAATATATTTAAACATTCAAATGTTAATTACCTTATAAACGTGGTTTCCTAACTTCCTAGTTCCAAACGAATAAAAAAGCGACATACATACAAACCTACTTTATGAACACGACACGTCACCGGTCATTTCCTTTTGATAGTTCCTACAGGGTGATACATGTTGTTTATGACTTTTATCCACTTTATGTGATCAATCCAGGGAAGTCAAGTTGTTTTTACTACAATAATTTAAAAACCTCTTTCGCTCATACATTTGCGACACGGTCCTTGAAGAACCTTGGCCTCTCGAACAATTGTCCCCCATTCTTCTCGATGTTGTACTTTTCTCAGTTTTGGACGCTTAGCTCTTTTAGGTTTTGTTCTACGTTGTCCTGTTATCTTATGCGTGGTCGTCCTGGAGTCTGCGGATTTCCGGCTTTTACCGGTATGCAAATATGACTGACTATTTGACCCTCCAGCATGCGTTTGGCGTGACCGAGCCAACTTAGTCTCACCCTCTTGATCTCTGCTGGGCTCTCCAGGGCGTAAGGCTCAACGATTGGCCATAGATGCGCCTAAGTACTTTACTCCCCCACGAGTTAAGTCTCAGAGCAACCACTTGCTTCAGACCTCTTTTGACGTTGAATAGACGTGATGTTGTGTCGGCTACCTTTACCTTGCAGTTGGTGTTGAATTTGTCTTGACCATCAGTCTAATTAGCTTGTCTGGCAGACCAAGTATACTCAGCGTTACATCAAGGTAGCTTCCTTTTACTCTGTCGTAAGCTTGACTGTAGTCTATGACGAGTTGATGTAGTTTTATGTTGCATTCGTAGCACTTCTCAAGGATGCAGTGGATGGTGAATATGTGGTCTGTCGTTGCTCTGCCTCTTCTGAAACCACAGTGGTAATGTCCAATCAATTGCTCTGCGTATTCCTCCAGCCTTCTAAAACAGAATCCTGGCCAGAACTTTGTAGGTGAGATTCAGTAGGAAAATACCTCTGTAGTTGGTGCAGTAAAGTTTTGTAGATGGGACAAATGCGTGCCGAGCTCCATTTTACTGACATGAATTCCTTTCTACACTATCCTGCTGAGTCCATGGATCCTGGCCTTAAGTTGTTGGCCTCCATACTTAAGAAGTTCTGTCGAAATGGGTTCCTCACCTCTTTTGCTTATAGATTGTACTTATTTGATGTATAATTTATTTTTCTTTTCTTAATTAAGTAGAAAAATGATTCATAGCAAGTGATCTCCACTTAACTTAAAGAGAATACCGGCATTTTCCACCACTTTGGCAAACTTTTCACCGACAAGATCAATGTACCAAAACAATGAAAAACAATTCTAACTATCCGGAACACTTGCTCGTTTATATTTTCGTCCCCTACATAAAAGACCCACAAGTACACACCTCATCCTATTTGAGATTATTAAGAAAATGGGGAAAAAAGTCCTACTAAGTGAATCATTAACAGGAATCGGAAAATGGCCAATCTCCAGTCTGAAAATCAGACTTAGATCTATTGGTTCCAAGCAGACTGTCTAAACTACTTAATCATGCGCAGTATAAAAACTCCATTCCCACTGAATCAAGTTCAAATAACAGGAACAAATTGAACTTGTTTAGTACTAGTTCCAAACGAACAAGGAGTAACAACAACAGAATGGAGGCTGTTTAATGTGACTTGCTTTCATCATTTTCAACAATTGAAAATTTATCAGCGTAGTGCACAAGCAGCGTCGAGTACAATGTTGTGAGCGATTTTGAGAGCTTTGCCACGAGGCCAAAAAATTCGAACAATTATAGTGGATGTTTAAACTATGGATTTTTATTATGGATATTCTATGGAATGGTATCGGAACGATGAGTTCGTGCCAAAAAAGCAAAGTCACGAAAAACGCCAAAAAAGTTTGGCTACAATATTTTGGGACTGCGAGGGTGCGCTACAACTCGTGACGATTTTTAATCCGTTAGGATAAGGATGCGCCAACTCGGGACGGGGATATTTCAGGTAAACGAAAAGGTAGTCCGTGTACATAATACAACTCGTAACAGATTCATTGAGTGTATTACCTAGAATTTACTACCTAATTCACTTTGTAAAGTTGCAAAATTCAAAAATTAAACCCTAGAAGTCAGGTTAGGTTGACCATTATAAACATTATTTTTATGCAGGTTTCACCTAACCCAAACTTGGTTTAGGAAAATACTAACATTGAGATTAATTTCTGATTATAAAAAGCCTAATGCTTTAGGCAAATGTCTGCAACATATATATGGCTTACCCACTACTACTATTAAAGTAAGTCAATACTTTGGGGATAATATCATGGCAGATATGTCTAATAGTAACCTATTGAAAAATGGTTGCTTATTTGGTAGAAAATCCGGAGCTGCATAATCTTCCGTCACGAGTTGTCTAATCTTCATGACGACCACGATCACGATCAGTTGGCAAATTGTAACAGAAGTTAAAATTTTATGGCGGATATTGAAATCACGAGTTGACTTGCTCGAATTCAATTATTTTTGCATATTTAGTTGTAGTCCAGGTAAGATTTTTCTTTGTTTCATGTCGTTTGGGATGCGTCATTTTCATGAACTTCAGAACAGTGTCAAAATGCTCTTTTTACAATATAGGGAGAAAAAAAGATACATCCTTTATTTTATAAAAAAATATTCTTAATACATTTGACAGTTATTGGAAATGTCAATTTTATGACACGAAATACTAATAATAGTTTATAATTACTGAAACAATAAAAATTAAACTTATGTCTGCTGGTTATAAATAGATATTAGAAAAAAAATCAAACAAACAATAGTGAATATATTATCGTTGACCTAAACGTATCGCCCTGTGCATACTTAAAGCGATATTCTAATCGTAGGCATACGTCTAAAATTAATCGTACAGGACAAAGACAGTTGCGATGTGCTTTAAGTCCGTCGAAAGAAGAACTTTTCGAAAATAGATCAGATCGTTGCACCCTGATCATTGTCTGTCGAACGGGTACCTCGTGAGTGTGTGCTTTATACCAGTGCTTAGAGTTTTTTTACCGGAAACGGTCAGATTATTTTTTTCCTGCGATTTCTTTGTTGATAGGATCCTGTAGGTATTCCACGTTCTATTATTGTGAAGTGAATAAACAGTAAGATTTTTTTTGTCTCAATTCTTACAAAGTTACGATGAAACTGTATCATTTATTCAATCAAATAATTATTTATTTAGTTAATTTATAGAGACATCCAAATATATTTTTTATGGTTGAGTAAATATGAAGGGAGATCGGAAAGTAATGGTCACTTTCTTGAAGCAAATCCAAACGAAAAAAGTTTATATTCAGAATAAATAATACTGGTAAATACTGTTTTTGTAGGAAATTTTTTATTCATGTTGGTGCATCCTCATTGATAAAACTAGTTTACAAAATTAAACTTTTTGTCTATTACCGCGAATTTTGTGGTTCACTTATGACTTGCTTTTGTCCCAGAAGTACTTGGTCTGACCTAGAGATGCGGTAGTTATTTGAAAAATAGCACTGTATTAGAAAGTACACAATCTACACAGCATTTGTTTGAAGTTTGAAGACGCCACGTTTGTTAGTATTTCCTTGGCAGCCATCAGTAGTTAACGTTTTGAGTCAATTTTTAAACATGGAAAAAATTGGTCATCGTTGATTGATACAGTAATTTTATTTGGAAAGCCAAAGTCCGACCAATATAATAGCTGAACTAGATTTTACTCTGGTTGAGTCCAATGTTGAAGAAAACCCACAAAAGACAGAAAGTCCGCGAGCTAGTAGACACAGTAAATATTTCAAAAAATGCGGTACATCGCATATTAACTGAAAATTTGGCGCAAGATGGTTGCTGCGTTTGCTTACAATGGAACAAAAACAACTCCGTGGAGATGTTTCCATCGAGTGTTTGGTAATGTTTCACAGAAATAAATCCGAATTTTTGCGCCGTTTCATAACCATGTATAAAACTTAGGTTCATCACTTCACATCCGAAACAAAAAACAACCAAAACAATCGACTGAAAAGGGGAAACCGGCTCCTAAGAAGGCAATGACTGTTACATTTGCAGGTAAGGGCATGACGTCGGTTTTTTGGGTTGCGCGTGGGATAATTTTTCATCTATTTTCTTAAAAAAGGAAAAATTATCAACGGCGAATATTATGCGAACTTATTGCAACGTTTGAGCGAAGAAATCAAGCAAAATCGGCCGCTTTTCGCTAAGAAGAAAGTGTTTCATCAAGACAATGCATCAGCTCATCCATCGATTATTGCAATAACCAAAATTAATGAATTAAAGTTTGAATTGCTACCTCATGCACCCTATTCGCCAGATATAACCCCCTCGGATTATTTTCTGTTCCCAGACTTGAAAAAATGGCTCAGTGGTCAAAGATTTTCTAACAAAGAAGAAATAATGTCAGCTTTTTTGAGGAGCTTGACGATTCTTATTATAAAAAGGGTATCGAACTTATTGAACATCGCTAAGAAAAGTGTATGGAGCTAAAAGGTTACGTTGGAAATTAAATATTTTTTCCCAAAATTTCTGTGTTTTCTTTTATGGTCCAGCTACTTCTGGGACCATCCTAGTACCCTCAAAATTTCTTGAACAGCTCGAGTTACTTTGGTTTTGATTGTCATCATTTAAGCGTATATATTAATCGATAAAAGGTGTATTTTACTATGTTTATTAAGTATTAGTGATAAGTTAATTATAAGTAAGTTAAGTGTAGTGTTAATTGTTTAATTAATTGAGTAAAAAAAGTGTTACACTCCACCGATAGTGATAGTGTAAATAAATAAGAAAAACATAACAATGACTCTGTAATTAGCAAAATGTACCCTCCTTAGTTGACGACAGCATCTTTGTATCTGTGCTAATTAATTTAGGACATATTCAGTACACTTTCGTCTTTTTCGATATTTTCGACCATTTCTTACCAATCCACGCGATCTGGTACTCTTTGAAGCATGGTATTTACGCGCTAATTTTTTTACGAAAACTCCAACTCAGTCTGTTGATCTTCTTACCTGCCTTTATACTCTTGGAGCAAAAATTTTTGGTTTTCCACTTTTTTGCTGTAGCACCGCAATTGCTTCGACGTGAAACATTTTGGTGTGGAAAAATGCAAACTATGTTAGGCAACTTATAAGACTAAACTTATAAGACATATAAGACTAAAAGGAGTTGTCTGACTAATTTCAAGGAAATAAATCATTTTTTGTTTACAAAGACATTTTGATATTGTATTATTACAATTTTAAACTCCTAAATTTCTACCAAAACTATTGCTACGTACGTGATTCTATTTTGCATAATATTCCAGGTGGGTGATACTAATTCTTAGATATAAGAACGTAGCAGATAAATTTTACTGCCTAGTACTCTATAGAGTACCTGTATCACTTCAGTGATTCTTTGATCCATGATCAAGTTGAAATAAGGATCGGTTTAACGCCGTCTTCCTGCCTAATATCATCAGCTATTGATATGTCCTTCGAATTTTGTTTATTATAATAATATTATAAGGAAGTAAAAGCGTTTGTTTATAAAAAATGGAAAGGAAATTCTTATCGTAATGAAATATTTCGTATTAGTTGTAGATACGGAATGTTTCTGAGGATTTTTCAATGAGAAAACTAGAACACGTTGTTTGTAATTTTGAACGTAATAAAAGCCTTATCAGTTTCGCAGGAAACGTTATTAGCAATAATCAACCCTATGGTATTATTTCGTATTACGTACTGTGTTACTGTACACATAACAACCAAGAAATAATCTTTGAATTCACCTTTTTTTGTAAGTAAATTGATTCACCAATTTCCTTACTAAAACGACTTAGTTACGTTGAAGAGAACAGCTACCAAATGTTCCATTTGGCATAATTGTAAGGAGAAACGTTAGAATTTTTAAATTAATAATCAATCAGTCAAATCTGTCGATTCACACACACACACATACATAGTACCAACCTTTCTTTTCAGATTCTTCCCATCAATTTCCATTTCATCTAATGATGTCATTTGTCTTCGACATTCAATTTCCTTCCTATTTCAACGTTTGCTATATTCTTCTTTTCTTAATTGAGGTCGTCATTCTTCTTTGCTGCTCGATTTCCTATCTTCTTATCTAGATTGAAGTCATACTTCGTTGCTACTTATTCTTCCTACTTCCATAGATTTGCTATCTCCTACTTTTCTTTATTAAGGTTGTTCTCTCGTTCTCTTGGAATGTGTGTTTTTCGTATTAGCAGGTCTCTCTTCTTTCTTTGCTCTTGTTTTTGGTCTCGTCATTGCTAGTCTTCATAAAGTTGTTTTCTTAGCCTTGGATGCATATTTTTCTTTGTCATCTTATTCAGTTAGATGTTGGTGTGGGTCCTCAGCTGTTAACTCAACGGATCATTCTTTTCTGGTCAAACTCTGTTGGATCCTACTCACTGTTTACTTCCTGTTTGTTGAGCTTCTTAAGATGATTATTTGTAGAAAAGGAAAGAATATGCACCATCACAATAAAAAAAATACAATTTTTTAAAAGAATTGAAGTAACGATGTACTGAATAGATAAATCAAATACGAGGAGATAAATTTGTGCGTGCGTTGAGATATTCTCACTACAATTTAAGCCATGTTGGGTTTTAGATGAAGGGATAAACGACCAAAAACCGACCGCATTTGAAGAGAAAAGACATCGAGACAACGCACCTTCTCACACTTGTGTGATGGCCGTGGTATGAAATTTGCCAATTGTACTTCGATTGGTTGATCATCCACCGTATTCATCAGATCTGACCCCAAACGATTTTTCCCAGCTTGGATCTACTTCTAATCATCGCCTTACCTCCTTTGTATTGTCCACTAGGTGGTTCTTTATCAAAAGTGATTTCTTGATAGCCACGATGACACCTTCTGATATCTTCTTTTTGAAGAACACTGTCTAGTTAATATTCCACTTTATACTCCAAACGTCGATTCGATTCATGGCTTCGCTCAATTTTTCTGGTCTCGTTCACGTAGAAAGTCATCAGGGTGTCGTCCGTTTTGAGGATATCCGCCGTTTAGTGTAGAGTACTGGGAAAACAAATGCTTCTAGCTCTTGGTTCTGTTGAGCAGTATCTTAATCAAGGATGTGGAAAATCCAGCTTCTGTCATTTTAAATATCAGGTCTTCGTGCTAGATACGGTCAAAGGTTTTTTTTGACATTCAATACTTTAGCGACGTATTCTACTATTTCACGTATTTATTTGTGGTTCTTAATTTTTGTTGCTGGCATTCATCCACTGTTTTATTAATTTTGAAGGAATGAGAAGCATGCAGAACAGAACAGTACAGGAAAAACAACTGATTCTGTTGAGCAGTAGCTTCGTCAGGATTCTGGAAAATCTGGCTTCTGTTATCATGTTTTCGTTTTGAAAACGGTTTTTTTTTAATTCAAGATGGATTGTTTCTTGTTGAATTCTAGGGAGGCGTTACCTACAATTTCAGAACTTTTTGATTTTTGTTGGTGGGATTTATTGACTGATCCGTTAATTGTGGATGGCTGAGAGCTGCACAGAAGATAAAATGCTAGTGGCAATCACGATTCAAGAGCTGATAGATGTCGCCAGTGGAACTGTTAAATTTAATAAAATGTATCGCCATGTTTCATTAAAAAGTACACTGGTATATTGGTTAAAGTTTAATTTTTCCATATTATAAGGTGTGGGAAAACTCGTTGATAAATAAATGAGACCGTGTTGGGACAAATCCTTCGACACGTTTATTTGTATTTTTGAATTCTCATTCTCTTCAAATGAAATTTACAGGATTTGTCATGTGGTAGTGGTCAATAGAAAAATAGGTCTAATTTTAAATGTTATCCCTCTATATTATTTATTCTTTGAATTCACCAGAAAATTTTAGACATAATTCATGTACATAGACGCTATTCATCCATTTAACTGTATTTTTTAAATAGGAATTTACGAAATTTGCGCGAAAAAAATAATGTGACTGGGCCTGGGGGTTTAAAAATGTTCGGCAGATTTATCATAGTGAAATCGTCTTTAATACAACTTGGGATAATTTTAATCAGCCTGGCAGTGGTATGTCATAAAGCGGTGACTTATTTGGTGTTATATCCTTTGTTTAGATTACTATTCGGCACACTTTATCCCGCTTATGCTTCATATAAGGCTGTGAGAACGAAGAACGTCAGAGAATATGTAAGTATAACAACAACAATAATTAACAAAAATATTCAAACTGTTTGATACCAAAAATATCACGAAAACAATTCGCTCAATTGCGAATATTGCGACCGGTAATTTCGCAAATTATTATTTATACATTCTATCTATAATGACAACTCTAAATGTATGAAAGACAGCCCACTTTTTTATTTAAATTACTGTTAATTATGTTAATTACTATCTATCATCGTTTTTAATGTGAACAGTCAATGACACAATATTCCAATATTTACAGTTAAGTCTGTAATGAGTAATTATTAAATATTTCGTCGTTGTTAAATCTCTGTGAAGCCACATTCGTGTCTAGTAGCCTTGGAAAGCGAAGCAGTGTGAATTGAAGTATTGTCATGAAGAAAGCGCACACATCGGCTGATTTTGCCGCGCTTTTTTTCGATAATTTTTTGACGCAACTGCCTTAATAGATACTTAGAGATACCCTCATAGACCCAACATATTGTAGCTTTTACCTTTTTGGTGCTATTCCCGACCATTGTTTTTTTTTGGCACGGGCTCTCCTTTCCGAGGTCACTCCATGGAGTTTCTTTTGGATGTCTAGAAATTCCCCACATTTTGCCGGACGCTGCTTTTGCACTAATTTTTGTCATATTTAAATGCTGATGTAGGATCCTTGGAACACTTGTTTTGCAAATGTCGGTCTGTTCTGCAATTCCTTTTGTTTTTAGGCGCCGGTTGCTTTGAAAATTTTCATCCTTCAATTTAATGTTTTCTGGAATAGTCACCAACATAGGACACGTCGATAATCTTCTAATGTCTAGTGTCCCCACCTAAACAACTTAGAACAATTTTTATTTGTTGAAAATGATGGACACAAGTCACCTTAAACATTCTATTTTTGATTTTTGTTGGTGTTAATCATTCTTTAGTCAAAGATATTATAACAGCGTGAAACTCAATTTGAGACATTTTTCGAAACAATTTGACTGAGAGGTCGTTCGAGCTCTACTATAATAAAATGGATCAAAGCAGTTAGTTGAAACTTTGTATAAAGCTTGTCACAGGCGCGAGCATAAAGATTTTTTTGCGTTCGCATTATAGTTACTATACGAGGCCAAGAATTCATAGACTGCACTACGTATATACTGCACAAAACTAGTAGCACTCTCGAAATCGAGGAGCACGATGAAAGTAATAAATTAGTGTATAGTAATACCCGGTAGTGCCTCCGTGACATCTTCCTTGGTCCTGAAAAAAGAACAAATGGGAACAATGGGCAGACTGTACTGGGGAAGGCATCAAGTTTTGATCAAAAGTAATGGTGGATACAGTTAAGTTGAAAATCTGAAATTACTGATGTTTGGTCGTCTACAGAACCTACACTGAAAATCTCCCCAAATGGATTAGCTATCTTCAAGATTAAAGATAGCTTAGAAATCTCCATTCGAATGCTTACAACTCTCGCATGCCTCTAACCATCATTATACGCTCGTTGTAGATTATACGTAGCATAGTCCATGAGCTCTTGGCCTGGTGATCGCAAAGGAGTGCCCGTGCAAGCAATGGTCACGAATAGCACCAAAAAAGTGATGGCTACAATATTTTGTAACTGAGAACTTATCCTTTGGCTTAAAGGAATCAAATACAACAACTTTGCAAAATACTCGCACTTACTAAGACAGTTGCATCAACAAATTATCGAAATAAGGCGCGGAAAAATCAGTAGAAATGTACGTTTGCTTCATGACATTGCTCTCAATGGAGTACTGCTTCGCTTTCCAACGCTACTGTACATGAAAGTAATTGAACACCTCACCATATAGCCCCGATCTGGCCCCGTCTGACTATTTTTTATTCGCAAAGCTGAAGGCGAGTTAAGGGGTAAAATATTTAAGAGCAACGATGAAATTAAACGGGCGGGGTCCGAACATTTTGACTCCAAAGATGCTTCATATTTTATAGTGGCATAGAGTCAGACGGTGTGCAACTTTGTGGAAATAAAGAGAGAATATATTGAAATATAATAACAGTTTTTTTATTTATGATCTTTCTATGCTAGGCTAAGACCGTAGTTTTTCTATTTTGAATGCGATTTTTCTATTTCTAGGTAAAATGGATGATGTACTGGATAGTTTTTGCTCTATTTACTTGCGCAGAAACGTTTACAGACGTTTTTTTAAGTTGGTAAGTATCTGATTAGTGTTTTTTTTCTAACCACCACAAATTCGGAATGTTTCATTTCGTGCAAAAAATTTGGTTTGTTAAAAAAAGTATGTAGTTCATTATTATTTAAAAAATATATAGGAAGCATTTTCTTCTTAACTCGGAAGAATATTTTTCAAACTATTTACAAATAATTATTATGGTTTTTGTATGTACAATTGCAGAAATTGTGGCTTGAATCTAAATATAGATGCTACACGCAAGCCTTTTACGTACATAGCTTGAAAGTGATTCCTTTCCACTTTTCATTTCTTCTTCTTTGCTTTTGTTTTCTAGCCCTAAATTCCTCTCTTTCTCTCTCCCTCCCCCTTAGGTCTTCTATCACCTCTGCGTACTATCTTTTCCTCGGTCCTCCTCTTTTCTTGTTCCTCCTTGTTTTGTGTCCATCATTTTTTTGTTGCTCTAAAATCTGGCATTCTCTGTATGTGACGTAGCCACTATTTTCTTTTAGATCTTATTATTTGCTTAACTCTGCTTCTCCCGATAAATTTCATATTTCATTCTTTGTTCTTCTCATCCATTCAATTTTTCCTCATTTTTATCCCTTAGTATCATCTTCCTATTTTCCTTTCCCACTTCTTTTCCTCTGCTTTGTTAAGAATCCAAGATTTTTTTGGAAATTATTGTTACATTCAGTTCTCCCAATTGTTTCTTCCCTTCGTCATCCTTGCTTCCAGATTTCCTCCCTCGTCACCGTCTTATTTAATATTTGATATTCTTTGGTTTGTTTTTATTTTCGTTTTTGTATATTCGAGTGTCATTTTGATAAGACGTTGCAGTTTTTTTGGAATGTTTAGATCTTTCATAATACTGTACAAATAATTTCTTTCCGAAATCTCAAATTTACAGCCCTTGTAGTGTAATATATCATTTTCACTATTATTATCACCGAAGTAAATAGCTTCGGGCTTGAACTATAAATGAAAGCCACAACTTTTCATCCTTACTTATCTACCGCAACTGATTTTTTCTGATATCTACGACCGTAAAAGAAGTTTGGCAACCGAGTTACAGCAATTCCATTAATAATATTATACCCGTTCATAGTTCATAGTAGAATAGCGTGCGGCTTGGTGCCGTTAAGCACACAGGCTTTCTGATAGGTCCTTCATGTCCCACTTGACGTTACCATAGGCCGATTTTCTCTAAAAAGCCAATCAGACGCTCTTATTTGAACCTTTTGATGAAATAATCATTAGAAGAGAAACTGCCGTGGCTTCGTTCCGTTGCAGGATGGAGATCGCATGATGTCCCCATTCACCGCGCTAGTAAAATCCGGTTCTTCCGTGAAACAGGTATCGGGTTGTTCACTCCACCTACGGCCAGCTGCAGCTTCGATCATCCCTTCGATTTCGCGTAGCTAGCACCGGGCCCTACTGCGAGTGCAATTTTAAAGCTTTTGAAGTCAACTTGTTGTTCGATAGACATGGAACCTGGGGTTCTTGGCCTCTTAACTTGCTTAAACTTGGACCTCCTGATTTTAAACCCTTATAGAGGAGGATTAAGGGTCGAGGCAACCTTAGGAGTCGGAAAGGACTGAGCCTTTCGGCAGCATTGGTCTTCCTTCTCCTTTTTGCTTATCCACACCACTGATGTTGCGGTGTTCGAGTCAAGCCTTGTCAAAAGCATCGGTCACAGCTTCCGTGGTCCTTATTTGCTCAGAGCCATCGGAGAAGAGGAGGATTTAACATGTTCCCTACCTTTGGAATGGCCCAGGTTTTCCTGTAGGCATTGTTCGCGGTACCTAATCAGGACTCAGATTAATCTCGCATATAGGCGCGCACAAGGAGAGCGGCCGCTGGGTCCCCTCACCAATGTAAGGTCCAACGGCTTTTACCCGTTTTGAAATGTCAAAATTTCAATATAGCAACAGCAGTGTGACCCTTTTTATTAATTTTGAATAATTTGTTTCAGGTTCCCATTTTACTATGAAATTAAAATAATTCTAGTCATTTGGCTTTTATCTCCAGCAACTAAGGGATCCAGTATATTATATAGAAAATTTGTTCACCCCACCCTCAGCTCTCGGGAACAGGTAATACATAGCCTATAATGTATAATGGCGGCTTTTAATTGAAAAAAAAAATTAATGTTTTGTATCAAAATAATAATTTCTTGCTATACTCTCGTTTCTGTCGGGTTAAGGGTTAGTTTAGCATTTTCGAGGTCGTAAAATCCATTTATCGAAGTCTTAGACGGAAGGTTTCACTTCAACAGAAGGAAAATTGTTTACGTTTTATTTATTTTATTCACGTTTATTTACAATCAAATTAGGAGAAGTCTCTTGAGGTCGTTACGTCAACCGAATAACGGTTCCATTTTCTATTTAGGTTGTGTTAGATACAATTTATCTTCGATTAGGTTTGGTTTACAGGATATGTTTGGAAAATAATTCGTCAGATTTTATTTCGAAGCGATTGCATTTTGCAGCGTGAGTTACGTAGAGGGGGGTTTTGGCAACACATCGGATCGGACTGACGTGAGCTTTCGTAGCAACAGGATTAGTTCACGTTTTATACGCAGCGCCTTTTGTCATGGATTCTCAATTTATGACCCCGAAACAAAATGTCAGAGCTGAGTAGCACACTGCCAGTTCTTCTCCAGTTTCCAAAAATGTAATATTGAACTAGTCCATAACTAAAGCCATGCTCATTGTCTCTTTTGACATCAGAGGAAATGTGCATTCCGAATTTCTACCAATATATCTGTACCTTGGAACAAAAAAGTCCAATGTCCAAAATTTCAAAATTTGAGTTAAATGCACAATTGAATTCAGGATGCGACATATAGTAATTGTTAAAAGGACCAAAGTCCTCTTATTATTAGATCATTGAAACTCAAATATTTTGTCACGGCCAAAGTTATTTACTGGAAATGCAAAAATGGCCAATTCCTCAAATTTAAATTGGGTTTCCTGACATTTGACGAAAATAGACATTGGCCCTTTTTGTTTCAAGGTACAGATCGTTACTGCTACGTCGAAGTCATAAGAAGATTAACCGTGTCAGGTCGGACATCAAGGATTCTTGAAAGGTCTACCACGTACTCCACCCGCCAGACTTCTTTTTGTTTCCTAGGCTCCAGAAAGGCTACATCGCATGGAAATCTCAATGACAAGAGTCGAAAGGAACTGCCGTTTCGTGTAATTCATAAATCCACTTGAAATAAACGGGAAGTAGTAATTTTCGCCATTTAGGACCTGGATAAATGGATTCTGTGATTTCGAAAACACAAAATTAGCGTGCTTTTATTATGATTCTGTACTGGACTGATACGGAAATAGTGCCTAAATTTTAATTAACACATTTTTAAATATCTCAGTCGAATGGATGAAATTTATCACGTACATTGACACCAAAGTAACTTAATTCTATTCCCTTTATTTATGGTTTTTATTACAGGAAATTGATGAATATATCAATAAAGCCAAGGAGCAAAGTTACAAACAAGTTTTGGACATCGGTTCAAAAGGCATGTCCGCTATTATGCAAACTGCAATCAAAGTAAGTTAAGTGTTGGAAAAAAATGCACGTTTTTGTTTAATTTATTCTCGTTTGAAACCAAAAATATTTCAATTTTAATAAATCCTTAAAAAAAACTTTCGCCTCACCACTCGCACTCCCATCCAACCACTAGGTTGACGTCACATTCACCTGCAACACCGTTCGGAGGGATCTGTCATCAGAGTCATCTGTCATAGAGGCATCCGCATGTCATATGTCAACTGTTGTGTTAAATATCATCTGTCACTAACGTATGTTTCATGCTCGCATATGTTTATCTATGTAGTTATAGTCATCTGTCCCATACGTCAACCATTATGTGTATTGTGATGCTTATGATCCCACCCATCAAGTGTCATCGAAGGTCGTAACGTATAACTTTAACACTAGATGGCACGGTAATCGGTTGTTGTGAGGTAATAATATATTTTTCCCTCTCTCTTTCCTACTATCCTTCTTACTCTACTCTCTTTCCTACTATCCTTTTTACTCTTCTCTCTTTCCTACTATCTTCCTCACCTTTATCTCCATTTGTTTCCAACTATCTTCCTTACCTTTATCTCCATTTGTTTCCTACTGTTTTCAATTTTCTCTCTTTCTCTCTTTGTTTCCTACTATCCTTCTAACTTCTCTCTCCTATTTCTACTACCCTCCTTACTTTCCTCTCTCTTTCCTACTACCGTTCTCACAATTGTCTCGCTCTTTTCTATTATCATTCTTACTACTCCCTCTTTTTTTGCTACCCTTCTCACTTTTCTCTCTCTCTTTTTTCCTACTATTCTCAATACTTTTGTCATTCTCTCTCCCTCTTTTTTCTACTACCCTCTTTACAATTGTGTCCGGACCACCCTTATCACTTCTCTCTCGCTCTTTTCTACTATCCTTACTTTTCTCTCTATTTCCTATTACTCTTCTCACAATTGTCTCTCTTTCCTATAATTCCCCTTACTTCTCCCTCTCTTTTTTCTTCTACTCGTCTCACTTCATTCTTTCTCTTTATTTCCTACTATCCTCCTTACTTCTGTCTCTCTCTCTTCCTCTTTTCTACTACCCTCTTTACAATTGTTTCTCTCTTTCCTACTATTCTTAATTGTCTTTCTCTCTTTCCGACCACCTTTCTCACTTTTCTCTCTCTGTCTCTTTTTGCTACTACCCTTCTCACTCTTTTCTCCCTCTATTTCCTATTATCTTTTTTAGTTTCCTCTATCTTTCCTACTACTCTACTCACTTTTCCTACTATCCTTTGTACGCGTGATTTTTTTATTTTGGTTTCAATCGACGGTTCTTATTCTTTTGCTAATTTTATTAACGAATTAACATTTTTTTTTTAATTTTCACGCTTTTTAGTCAATGACACAATTACCCGCAGCTTTCACAGTACCCCCCCTCGATCCCCCACAATCCCACCACCAGACAGAACAAGTAGTTTCTAAGAGAATTGTGCAAATTACGACCGATTTGGTGGATTACGATATATCCGAGGAGGAATACGAAGTAACGTCGAAGAAAGGAAAAGAAAAAAAGAAAACGAAAAACATGCCGAGTAGAAAAAGCGCAAGGAAAATTAAGGAATTGAAGACTGATATTGATTTGCACGAAATTAGCGATTGATCCTTTTAATTCTTTTTTTATTTTTATGACTGATTGGCGAATAGTGAGAATATTTTTGTAATTATCATTTATTTGTTTTAACCTTAGAAAAAATTCAGTGCCTTACATAACTTTCTAAAATTGAAAAACGATGATAATTACAAAATTTCTATTATATTTAAATATTTAAAGTATTTCTCTATTTTTTAATACATTTTAAATTCTTTTGTGAATGTGCTTTAGTTTGTTGATTGTTGATGCTTTTACAACTAAATTCTTTTTTTATTTCAAATTTAAACATTTACTGTGAAAGGACATACATACATAGGACGTACATAGTTAATAGACATTTCCAATAATTTTTCAAATCGAATTTTCATTTATGGAAAGTCGAGATAGTCTTAGATAATTTATTTAATGGAAAACTCCAATATTTTTTATTAAAATTTGTCAAAAATGGGTAACAATGTCTATAAGGAATGGTTATACGTCTGGTATATATAATTCCATATCGGACGAATGACATAGCGTGAGGAGTAATTGTTATTCGGTTCTTACGATGTCTGAAACTTTTCTATTGAACTGAAAACAATTTTAGGTATAACTTCATTTCGTTGTGCCTTCGTATGAATCAAATTAATAAAAAAGTGACCATTTGAGCTCCAATTCTAGTCCGGTTGTTCTAATATTCTCTCAATTGATTAAATGACCAATTAAAACAAAAACTCTTCATAAATATGAAATGACTCGAAATATAGACTTGGTTTCTTGTTTTGTGATAATTTGGATAACCAAATGCCATAATATCTGTTATTAAAGGAGTTTATCAAAAAAAATTTTGATTTTGGTTGAAACAAAAGTCTCGGAATATCTCTACGAACTAGTTTAATAACCAGATTAAATATAATTCAATGCCCGTTTTGTGACATATCGTGATGCGTCAATGAAATGGTCAATATTTATATTGGAAACAAAATTTGGTAAAACTTCATCCGCTTGATCCCTCGTATTAATAGAATTAATAAAATAATGATCATTTGAACTCCAATTCTATTCTGATGCTTGCAATATCTTGTTAACCAATACCGATCAAACGATTTGTCGAAGGAAAATCTTTATAGCTACGAAATAATTTAATATCAAAACTTAATTTTCTTATTTTGTGGTAATTTTATTGAAAAAACTTTTTTTTCAACCAAAAGTCTCTATACCAGTCAAAAATAGATAGATATGTTTTTGGATTATTTTCTTCTACCAATTCAATATACAGATTAACTATAATTCAATACGTGTTGAGAGACATAGTTTGAGTAGTAGTTGTTATCCAAATTATTCGATGCGAGTAACTTTTAATTAAATTAGAAACAGTTTTCATACTATTTCATTTGCTTGACCCCTCGTATGAATCAAGTTGATAAAAAAGTGACAATTTGAGTTTCAATTTCACTCATTCCACTCCAATTGAGTTTTTTGGAACCAAAAGTCTCTATACCATAAAAATCTCTTGGAATATTTCCATCAATTAATTTAATAACCAAATTTAATATAATTCAAGGTCCACAGTGTGACTTATCGTCAGGGCCGGATTAAGCTAGGGCTTGGGGGGGGCTATAGCCCCGGGCCCCAGGTCCAAGAGGGCCCCATCATTTGGAAATCATTCTGTATTGATACTGTGTTGATACCACAAATCTAACGTATTGACATTATTTTGTGAATTTTTCCGGGTTTTCGAATTCTCCGTCATTATTTTAGCCCCGGGCCTTATAAATCTTAATCCGGCTCTGCTTATCGTTAGTAGTAGTCTGGGTGATATGAAAAAGTATCGATATTCATAGTGGAAACAATATTTAGTACAGCTTCATTTGCTCGCCTCTTGTATTAATAAAATTAATTAAAATGTCATCATTTGAACTCCAATTATGGTCCAATTGTTCCAATATCTTGTTAATCAAATAATAATAACAATGGAAGGATTTGGAAAATTTTTATAAATATGAAATTATTCAATATCTAGACATGATTTTTTTCATTTAGTGCTGATTCTATTAAGCAATCGAAAGTCTACATGTCAAATAAAAATGTCATCGAATTTCTTTATCGACTAGCTTAATTTCCAAGTTGTACATAATTTGATGCCAGTTGTGTGACATATCGAAGGTAGTAGTTGTAACAGAAAAAAAAACGGATCTATCGCATAATTCTCCGGTTGTGAGAGCAGAGCTTGTGGCGAGCTCTATCGGCTCTATGAAGATCCCAGCCTGGGCACAGAAGTCAAGAGGGCCAGACTCAGATGGCTAGGCCACCTGGGGCGTATGTCTGAAGAGCGGGAGCTAGGTGTGAGGGGGTGGAGACCCCGAGTGATGACTGGAGGAATGTGGTAGACGAGGCCAAGGTTCTTTGAAGTCCGTTAATCCTTCATTGCAAAATATATTTGCATTATCTATTTAAGAAGAAAACCGTACTAAACAAAGTTATTAGGTATAGCTTTGATTTGGGTGTTTTATTCTTCACTATCTTTCTAGCAGATTCTTCAGAAATTCTGCTACAACATCCAGAACAGAACCTCTTATTTTCTGCTTCTTTGAGATATTGTCTTATTTCTGATTTATTTTCTGTTGTATATTCACGAGGTTTGGTATAATTTCCTTTTGACATTTTGATTTTTTATGTTGATTTTTCTCTAAATATACAAAAGTTGCCTTTACTGAAATATAGTCAACAAGTACGCCCCTCAACTAGATAATAACAAAAGCATATGAAAGATTATTTTCCACACGTTTCATATAAAAATCTTTTTGGTTCCATTTTAATTATTTTTACTATTCTAACCTCACTACAACGTTTAGTCATTTATCACACATGCCCCTCGTAATCAATATGATAAACATGGTTGAATTCAGGAAAATAGAAAATAAAATATATTAACCAAAAGAAATGATTATTTGACATTTCCATCGTGGCATTTTAAGTGTTAATGTCTTGGTAAAATATAATTCAATGCCGGTTGAGCGATATGTTGCGGGTAGTGATTTTATCCATTCTAATAGACGTACCACCTCCCGTTTTCTTCATATTTTCTGATTCATTTCTTCAACTATTTACACTTCCAGATATTTTTACTTGGGGATTAATACTCAAAAAACTATTTGCCAGAGAAAAACATTTGCAATTTCGAAATGATTCAATGTTAATACTTGATTTTTATGTTTTGTTATGATTTGATCATTCGAATATCATAATAATTTCCAGTTAAAAAGTGTATCGAATAAAACTTTGGCTTCTTTTAACCAAAAGTCTCTGTATAAATAAAAAATTGTTAAAACATACCATTTACTATCTTTCTCCACTAATTCTCGGGAAAATATAATTCAATACCAGTTGTAGGTTGAGTTTTTCCTACCAAAAGTCTCTATATAAGTCAAATATGTGAAGAATATCTTCTACTACCATCCTCCACTAGTTCTTGGTAAAATATAATCCAATACCAGTTGGAGGTTAGGTTTTTCGAACCGGAAGTCTCTTATAAGTCGAAAATTGTAAAAAAATATCTTCTTCTACCATCCTCTACTAGTTCTTGGTAAAAAATAATCCAATATCAGTTGGAGGTAAAGTTTTTCTGGCCAAAATTCTCTATGGATGTCAAAAATATCTTTTACTACTACCCTCTACTAGTTCTTGGTAAAATATAATCCAATATCAGTTGGAGGTAAAGTTTTTCGAACCAAAAGTCTCTTATAAGTCGAAAACTGTAAAAAAATATCTTCTATCACCATACCCACTATTTCCTGGTGAAATATAATCCAATACCTGTTGCGTGACATAGGTTTAGTTGCAATTGTTATCCATTTAAAACCAATTTTTGTTGAGTAATTTGATGTAGAGAAACTTTTTAGGGTATTAATCTGATTATTATGGAATTAACAAAATTGGGATTCATTGAACTTCCAAAGATGTCAAAATATTACAATTACTTGGAGAATGATTTCTTTCCGATACTATGTGCCAAAAAAAAAATAAATTAGCATCTTCAAACAACTATTACCTCTGTACTATCTACTTCAACTCTTGTTATTTGTGTTTATTAGTACATTGCATCACCATCTAATTGAAGTTGAATATTTTTTATTAGTGTTTATAGTATTTTAATAAAAAAAATATTTCGTTTATTGACTTTTAATTCCATTTCTGCATCCCTTCTAACACTGGCAACCGAATAACTAACATTATTAACGTTTGAGGAGAATGTTTATCTTATTTTGATGTGCACTGCATGGCTTTGAATCCCTTTTTTATATGTATTCATCGTAAGTATTATTATTTATTTTTACTTATTACTTCTAATATGTGTATTATACAAAGACATCCACTAATAGACCTTTCAAAAGGGTGTATAAGAGAGAATTTTCTAGTAAATCGGGAATTTTCAATTTTGTGTGAGCCAACCAGGCATAACAAGTTGGTGTTAGTTTAGCTCAAAAACCTTCAGACTTCGAAAATCCAAACGATACTGTGAAAATATCATTCATGATGATAAAAAAAATTATCTTGAAATTTTGAGTCCCTAATAATAACATTAATAGTCTGGTTCACATGTTCCATTTTTTGCAAAATTTTTCAGTAGTCTCCGAAAATTACGACGGGAATCAGATTCAAGATTATTACTTTTCTTCTGTGTTCTTACATAACGCAAAACCTGTCGATTTGTTGGCAGGTCTAAAAGTTGGTTTGCAAGGTCTTGTTTTAAAGAAACTGCTTCAAATTTCATTGGATGGAAATCATGCGAATTTTAAGTTCTTCAGTCCTCTAGACTATTTGATAATGAGGTTCACATACTGTTACGAACGCGTCTTCGCACTAGAACCGGTCCTGCCTAGATATAGTTTAATAAAATTCGACAGAATCGCGGTGTCTTTGATGTACGTTGAAAATACCCGGAAACCGTTTGATGTTTATTTCACATAAGTTTTTATTATAGCAGGCGATTTATTCACATTGTTTCTTTCGAATAATTTCTAGAAAGGTCTATTTATTTATTTGTTTTGTTTCTTTACTTTCTAGACATTTTGAGACTTCTTTTGGGATATATGCATAAGGAGTTTGTGTAGCGCAGTTTAGTTCAGTTTATAATAAATAGTCATAGTAGTGTATAGTGCTTAAATAAATCAAGAACGTAAGAGACAGTGTTTATTAAATCATCCCACGAATATAAATCGTATAAATAAAAGAAAAACATTACAATACTGTGTTACAATGTGTTTAAAGTCAGTCCTTCCAGACGAGGAATGTTCTTCTCCATTACTGGTTGCTCTGAATTCCCTCCGAAATTCTGTTCGGTACGATGGCTTGAAAACATATCTGTTCATTCATGTCTTCTATTATATATAATAACAGAAATAGAAGAAGACTAGGAATACCGTTAATTGAATTATTTCAATTAATCAACATTTCTATCAACATCACTTTCAATATTGAATTTTGTAACCTATGAATTATTAAAATTAAAATTTTTACAAGAATTAATACGATTCAAAACTTAATTAATCATTATTATTTCCTAGACGATGAATACATAAGTATTCGAAAGCTGGGAAAATATATTATTAGTTAGTCCACTTTGGTGTTTCATCGCCACGTTCCCAATAAGAAACTGCATATATATATATATATATATATATATATATATATATATATATATATATACCTAACCTAACTTTCTCAACTGTAAACTTTAATAACTATGTGTTAAATTTCGGGCTAAACGGTGCGGTGTTTAAAGAAAAGATCAATTAGTCAAATTTGTAGAAAATACGAAACTGAATTGTAGTATGACCGACCCCTAAATGATAAATGGCAGCATTGGACACGCCATGCATGACACAATTCAACATGGCGTCTTAAACGAGCTACTTTTCGTTTCACATAAAGCTGGAAAACACACATTTTCAAAATCCGCAATTTAAAATTTCGTATATAAACTCCTTATCTCAAGGGCTATTTCCCATAAAAATATGAACATCCAATCCAAGTTTAGACTAAAATCATAAATATTCTCAGCGAAAGTGCACATTGTAGCTGCAAAATGTAGATAAAAGTACAATTTCAAAATTTTTTAATATGATAAATGGATGAGACTAAGTTTCACACATATAAATTGAAACTTATTCATACATTAAAGCCTAGACTTTGATAAGAGAATAGAATTTTGTTTTCTTATTCAAGAAAAAATTGAAGGCGATCGTGTTATGGTTAGAACAGTAATGTTTTCAGACGAAGCTATATTTAATTCAAATGTTCAAACAATCCTAACTTCACGATTAAGACTCGTGATCGATATTCATTTAAAACAAATGTTTGGTGTGGCATTTACAAAGATAAAATAATCGTGCCTTTTTTTTCGGGAATCCATGACCTCACAAAGATTTGTTACAAACTCAAATGTATGATTTAATTGATGACCTACCAATACGTGAACAGCAACAAATTTGGTACCAGCAGAACGACGCAACATGTCAAAGTACGTTGGAAGTAAGGCAGTATTTGGAAAATGCTTTCAATGAAAGAGATATTTTTTGGCATGCTAGGTTACTGGATTTAACCCCGTTATATTACAGTAGAATCTCGATAACTCAAACATCGGTAACTTAAAATCCTCTATGACTTCAAAAAATGTATATGTTCCCTCCCATCAGAGTCCAAAACCCTATAACTTAACTTAAAATACGCAACCTCTATAACTTGAATATGTAATCTCTGTAACTTAAAGAAATGTTTCCACAACTTCTATAACATAAAATTGTTTGTCAATGAAGCATTTCGAAAGAATGTGCAAAACGAAAGGTTTCGGTATTCATTGCTTGCATGTGTTCACTAGTTAAATTGTTAACGTAAAAATCATATGTCACCCATTGTTTGCTTCTTCGAAATTTTTTAAAGCTTTGCGGCGGCTAGCCTTAAGACAACAGTTTACTTGGACCATAAGTTTTTGATCATTGTCCTGGAAACATCGCTTTACCTACTGTGTGATAAAACTGGGTTTAAAATGAGTTCAAAAAGAAAACTAACAACATTCACATACGATGATAAATTAAAAGCTATAGAAGCAGTGAAAATGGATTGAAGAGGAAAGAAGTTTGGGATACATGAGAGTACATTATCAATCATCATAAAAAAGAAGCTGAAATTTTGAAGAAACAAGAATAAGGAAAAAGTCTTCAATGTAAAAGACGAAATATTGCCGATTTCCCTAATTTAGAACAATGTTTCAAATAGTGTCGAAACAAAAAAAATCAGTTTAAGTGGACCCATACTGAAAAAAAAGCTGAAGAGTTCGCTAATTCACTGAAAATCAAAAATTTTAAAGTCGGTAATGGCTGGTTAGAGAATTTTAAGAAACGACATGATTTAGCCTTTAAAAAAACGTGCGACGAAAGTGCGGGCGTAATCAAATCAGTCTACCAAGAATGGAAATCAGAATTACATAATATACTGAATGATTATGATCCTAATGATGTTTTTGACGCTGACGAAACGGGTCTATTTTTCAAATGTCTTCCCGACAAAACAATAACATTCAAAAATGAAAAATGTCATGAGGGAAAGCACAACAAAGAACGACTTACGATTCTGCTTTGTGCAAATTCTAAGGACACAGAAAAACTGAAGCCTTTAATTATAGGCAAGTTAAAAAATGGCTGATTAACATAGATAAACAAATGGTCTCCAAATAGAAAAATTCTGTTTATCGACAACTGCACTTTACCCGGGGACATACCACGATTAAAGGCAGTCAAAGTACAAGTTCTTCCACCAAACACAACATCACAACTTTAACCTTTGGATCAGAGTATAATTAAAAATTTTAAAACATTATACAGAAAAGAAGTTGTTTGAAAAATGATAGCTGATATGAAGCAAAATACGATATCTTCTATCATTGTTCTTCAAACAATGAGGACGGTGGACAAAGCTTGGCGAAACGTAACACCCCTTGCAGTAAAAAACTGCTTTAGAACCTGTGGTTTTTCCTCAGAACCACAAGAAATCATTGAAGAGGAAGATAATAATGTGCCTGAAGAATGGAATAAGCACATGTTTGGGTCAAACATTGCTTTTGAAGACTTTGTTATTGCGATTATGAAGTATTCACAGTAGGGACGTTAACAGATGAAGAAATATTGGAATCAGTAAACAACTGCATTAAAAGTGATAAAGACGATGATTTTAACGACGAGCCACAAACTTCATCTACGAGCAAAAAGAGCTTTAACGACTGTACGATCATTTATAGAGCAGTGTAGCAACATAAAAGATAATGTATTCTCCTCTCTATTTGTCATTGAAAATTAAATCGATTCAGAAACTGTGAATTGTTTAAAACAAAAGAAAATCATAGACTTTTTTAAGTAGACTAAACATTTAATTGTTGTTTTATTTTTATGTAACGTGTGCAATGTGAATAAATGAATTTGATTATTTACATTTCTGTATTTTATTGAACCAATCCTTCTGACGCATTGGAGTAAAAATAGGAAAAAGTGTACGTATATACATATGTACATACCTACCTCTATATTAACCTATCCCTAGCATAGACCCTTGATAACTTAAAACCTCTATAACTTAAAATATTTTGTGTTTCACTTTAACTTATCGAGGTTCTACTGTATTTCTTTTGGAGTTACTTGAAAGAAAATGCAACAAAGGCCGTTTATAAACATTTGGAAAGGGTTACTTTGAGATTATAGCTCCCAACATGATTAGAAATGTGTTGAGAGAATTTAGTCGTTTATTAAAATTGTAGGTGGGTACGTTGAGGCCAAATTTAATTTATCAGCAGGTGCATACGAGTTATCTGCAAAATTTTCTAGTCAAATGGGATAATTAATGAACAACTTTGTGGTGGAGATGGATAGGTCATACACTACGGAAACCAGACAAAAATTTAATTATAATGCAACAGGAGATTTGAAAAGAGGCAGACCTGTACAAACATAAAGAAGAACTATCGAGATGAATTGCAATAGATAAATTTAACAAGGAAAGTGGTTACTGAACAAAATTGGACGAAATCCACAAAACGACGAATCGCTTTACCACAGCTGTTAAATCACCAACAGGTGCCCTTTGCTCCACTGGTAGCTATATGACATAAATAGGATTTTATTAACCATTGAACAATTGCGGTGTTGCAGGTTTCCTGCAATTTCCCTGAAACCTGGTGAACCGATTTCCCAGCCAAACTGCCGACGATAGGTAATAACACAGCCGCAGCTCTACCCGCCCCCTTTTATATTTAAAATAAACGAAGAAATTTTCAAAAAGTCAACAAAAAAACAAACCGAGAAGAGCCGTTTTTACTTTCTAGCCAAAAATCCTAAATCTCCTCCAGAAAAGTTAGCAAATCCTATATCAGGGCTCACTCTAACAAACCCTCTTCCTATTAAAATTTCTTTAACTTGCCAAATTCAATCCAACGAATCTCTCTCTCTCTCTCTCTCTCTCTCTCTCCATTAAACACCATAAAGCAAATCTTACAAAGAAAAAAAATTAATTCAACTGTTTGTTATATTGCCAAGTTTAATTCTACTTCAGAAATTATTAAATTGGGAAAAGATTAAAATTACTTATATAGTCCACGTATCAACTAAATTACTCCAAATAATGATGATAATTCACAATATTTATTAAAATACTTGTATATTAACAACTGGAATTGTAAATTTTAGTATTTTTATTTGATAAAACTGTTCAGTTGACATGAAAGTACTCATACTCGTTCTACGATGTATATTTCATATTGTAAATCCTTTCCATTCTATAGGGCGGCGGAGGATTAGTCAATCAATTAAGAAAAAGTTATAGTCTAAGTGATTTAAGTGATCCTTCCCACGACGACGTTAACGACGAAGTTGACACCATCACCGAACCACATCTAACGAGACGCAGACGCAGCCCTCATAGATCTTCTTCTACTTCCGTAGTTTATTTTTCTGAAGTAGACGTAAGACCAGATCGGGTGGCGAGTATACAATCTGCTGAAGATATATCTTCGTCGGGGTATTCGAGCGGTGAAGGGTTACCACTAAAAATTACTGCGCGAGAAGGTTTACCAAGAACCGGCTCGCTTACCAGATCTCGATCTACCAGAGTTACCAGATCTACTGTTCCCAAAAAGAGTGGCGTCAGTGACGTAAGTAAAATTGAATATTTGAATCGAAATAAGACCTAAAAAGTACAGCGCGAATTTACAGGGTCTGTTCTGAAAGTAGTAGTAGCATTTTTTAAAATATTTTTACCCATGCAAATTTACAAACTGCTGCTAACCAGTTTTCAGTTTTCGTACGCCTCCATGAACACCTGGACCGGAGAACTGTTGAGCTTCCCCTTGAGCGTCGATCCTATTCTCGGGAATAGAAAAAACTCTAGTGAGGTCAAAAAGATCCTGAAATATCGCTTTCCGGTTGGTATTTTGTTCCTCTGACAACACTCGTGGCACCAATTGATCCCAAAAACTTAGGTTTGAGCTCAATTCATTAGTAATCGTTCAGATACTCATCTTACGATCACTGTTCAATAAATTTATTATTCGCGACACATTTTCGTTGGTCTTGTTGGTTGAAGGACGTCCAGAGCGATCTTCGTCTTTCATTTTTTTCTTGCTTTCTCGGAACAACTTGTGCCATTCTAATACACCCGATCTAGGCCATGGCATCGTCACCGTAGGTCTCCTTAATCATGTCTCTTTGCCCATGTTACCAAGCTTTACACAAAGTTTTGATCGTGTATCGCTGTTCCAGTAAACGCTTCATGATTCTCCATATTTACCCAACAACGAAATCAGTTTTTTTATATAAGTATCAACAGTAAGCTGTTAAATTTATTTATAAAGGGTTGGCTACGGAAAATTCAAGCTAGTCGCACTCTCGAAGGATCGAAATGTTTTTGCTAGCTGGACTTCCAAAAGGTCTTTTTACATCGGATGTTAAATTTTCAATCAAAAACACTTTTAGAATGAATCGTATCCTGTCTTGGTTGTTCAAGAGCATACCGAAAGATGAAGCATACTTCGAGTTTATTATCCATTACTGATCAAATGCTTAGAGTATGAAAATTACTTTCACTTAAATAGGGCAAAATGCTCTTTCTTCATGGAAAGTATAAGTTGTTTTGGTCATGTACCCAAGCTCTAAAAATTTTCAAGAATTAAGACACTTCCTTGGGTTGATAACATATGTAATATTTTTAACATATTTTTCCATCAAGTCCTATCTATTGCGCTGCTTGTTTAGAGCCTGAGGAGCCAGTCATATTGTTGTCTTCAAATCTACGTAATGATATGCTGATACAATATAATATGTTGAAACCTGTTATACCTATGCTAGACTAATGAAATGGATCAAGGTCAACCACTAGGCTATAAATCATTCGTTTGTACTATAAAGTATTTTTACAATTATTTGGCAAACGGTTCGTTTGGGCTAGTTTCTTGTATTTTCAGCCCTAATGAAAGACATTAAGAGCCACTCATTATTTCTAGACATTTCCAGGAGAGTTTAGACAAAGATATTAGAACGAATTGACAAAACTATGTACTAGAATTCAGGGAAAAAGTCGCGCGTGAGGGAATTCAAAAAGAAACCGTTACCACTATGTAGTTGAGTTAGATTAAGGCCGATGTTTCAATCGCCAATTTTGAATACTAATACTAACTTGTTGGACTCCATTGCGCATTCATTTTTAGTAAAAAAGCGTTAATTAATCATTTTTTGGAAAACAACATTCCCAAAACAGATATTCTTCTTTCATCGATTGTCTCAAGGTTTTAATTCTTTGTAACATTGAGAAGCAGCATTCGGCATCTGAGGTCGACATAGGTATAATGCCTAAATTTTGTATAAGTTTCAATGTATCTTCAAAAAGTTTCGCAAAGAAAAAGCAAAGATAAAAACAAAATGGGACTAGAAATAGTTTTGGAATCCTTCCTTCTATAACAAACTTTTGGCCCTGTTTTCAGACTATATTTTTCCAAGAAGCTGATAACATTTTACTAGTAATTTTTCGTAGATGTGCCGTACATCTTTCTTGCCAGTTTTGGTCCACATTTCTTCGTCAACAAAAAAAACAAAGCACACCTACAAATTCAATTGTTTTTTCTTATTTGGACGTAACTTTCTCACGATGTCTATTTGAATTTTGCTTTTATATCCCTGAATCCATACTTTTTTTTTCTGTCCTTCTACGTGGAAATAAATTTGAAATAGTACCAATCCGCACATATCTAAGGTAATTTAAAATACCTTTTCGTTCCTCGCAGAGACCCATAAACTCGCTCTAACTCGTGTTAACTCAGAGCTAGTCCGAACGCAATTTCTGGTACTGATCTAGCTACCACCGACCAGCACATATCGAAATTACAGGATGGACCTTCGTACGCTGCAGATGTCCATAAACTCGCTCTTATTCGTGTCAACTCAAAGCTGTCCCTAATACAATGATTGCTATTGAATTGGATTAATGTAGTATCAAAGTCTAATTAGTAGCAATCGACACATATCTAAGCTACTTAAAACAAACCTTTGTACACTACAAAGGTCCATGAGCTCGCTTTAAATCATGTTAATTCAAAATGCAATTTCTGCTATTTTCCTTGTTTATAGAAAAAAATTAAATCATTTGTTTTATTCAAACAAATATTTTGTTTTGAAGGAAAGTGATGAGAACGAAGAATTCGATACCAACGTTGTTTTTCGTAAAGACTCCGATTCATCAAGTGAGAACGAATTTTTGGACTGTTTAGAGGTTGTGCATGACGATTTAGATGATGGTCTAAATAACCTTGATACACCGAGTAAGGACCAACAGTTTTTAACTGCATGCGAAGAAAACAAAGTTACCAAATATGAATCATGTAGAGATAATTATAATATATTGAACGATAAAGTTTTAAATATAGAAAATAATCCTACTATTTTAGAAATTACTAAAGACGTAGAGAGTTTCTCTACATTCCTTCATAATTTAATCGAAACCAAAAACGAAACAGAAATTAGGAAAGAAGAAAAAGTTATTTTACCTGATGTAAGAAGTGGTAGATATAACAAGAAACGCGCTCCTCTACCTCCTCCTTCCAATTCCACTCTAGCGGAAGCTACATTAGCATCTTGTCAGTTGGAACCAACACGTTCAATTAAAGCAACACTAATACTAAAACCAGGAGTCGTAAAATCCTTTGGGTCGGATGAATCTATCTGTAAGGAAGTATTTTTAAGTCCACCTAAATCAAAACGATCATCACGTTCTTCACTTTCTTCTACAAAAAGCAAGACTCCTCTTTCTAAACTAATCAACTTTCCAAAGAAGATTGGTTTTTGGAATAAAGACGTCGCTACTGAAAAAAGATCTTCTTGGCATAGTTATATGGGTCAAGATTATTTAAAAACGCTGTCTGATTCCAAATTACAATCAAAAAGCGATAATAATTTGACAAGTGAAGGGAATGTCGCATCTTCTTTGCATGCAGTTGGTCTGACTAAAAGCGGTAGCCAACTATCTTTGAAAAATTTAAGCGAATCACCTTTGGCTTCTAGAAGAATTAGAATAATCAGAAGATACGTTGATGAGGACATCGATTAGAATCAGGCATGAAAACTACTAACGTTTTCGTTTTGTGTGAAACTAACCATGTCAAAAGCATGATAATAATGATACGTTTAATAGTTGAAAACGTTTTAGGCCATTTACTTCATGAATGGTTTGCACAGATTTTAGTCTGCAAGGGTTTTCAATCATACTTGAGTCTATAAAAATATCTATTTTCATAATCCGAAAAAAGTACCACTCACCTAAATGGTTTTTTTAACACGCTTATATTAGCTTCCTCTGTATGTGGGTTTGTTTTTATTGTAACTCTCCTTTGGACTAAGAGCAAGTAGCTTATTTGATGAAAATTTCGTTCGACATAGGATTCGAATCTCCGATCTGCGTGTTGGAAACTGAGCAACTACACCATTACGGATAGATACAAATTTCGACGAGAAGTAGGTATATAAGCAACGAAGCCGTTATACGAGGGTAGTATCAAATAAGAAACTAAAAAGTGCAAAATAAATATAGTTTAAAAAAATTAAAAAACACTAAAGCACATCAAACTAAAAACATAAAAATAAGCTTCAACAATAATAAATGGGGCAGTTATTTGGGGTGCTCACGAGGAACAATCTCTCAAAAGTACAAAGACTGACTTGCTTATGTGCAACCGGGATTATGAAATCATCCCCAACACCTACACTAGAAGGGACTCTAAATCTCCCACCTCTGCACATAGTACTGGAAAACGTGACAGTTAAAACATCACTTCAGTTCAGAGACGAAATCACCATAGAAAACCCGTTCCTAAATAATGACCAACCCTGGGACGTTGCATAGAAAAAGTTTAGCTTTGAGAAAAACTTTACCTCAATAATAAACTGTAAAAGCGAGTGGGATAAAACACTCTGAAAGTCTGGGCAGCGCAAACAAGTATTTTTCAAGTAGAAATTCATGCAATTGAAAAATGTGTTCAGTTCAATCTAGAGAGGAGCTATCGCAAACAGGAGATAATCATCCTGTCCGATAGTAAAGTAACCATTAGAGTTCTAAGCTCCAATATCATTTGGAGTTGCCTAGAAACATTAAACGAGCTAGGCAAGAAAAATAAAGTTACCCTACAGTGGATTCCGGGACATACTGGAGCGAAGGGAATGAATTAGCTGCTAAGCTCGCTAAAGCAGGGACAGACGAGCCCTTCATGGGACCCGAACCCTTCTGTGGTATCAGCTACAGAAAAATGAAAAAGCACTGGAAAAGAAGGTAAACAGGCTGAGACAGGCAAAAATTCTTCTGGGAAATTATAACCAGAGAGAGAAAGATCTGCTGAATTCATCAAGACTTCTATAGGTGCACCGTCACCTCAACAAACACCTGAAGACGCTAGATTTAGCAGATACTGCGACATGCAGATTTTTTTGCACAGAGGAAGAAACCTCTATCCACATTTTAAGGAACTCCAGAGCAGTACACCTGGGAGCGCTTGAAATAGAAGACAAAGATCTCTGCCTGGGATTAACGGATCAGCTGTAAACACTGTATCCTCCAGTATCATGGCAAGAAGGAGGACATAGATCCTTTGCAGTGTATACAATACTCCAACATCCATTAAAACATACATTTATTTAAAAGCGCGTCATTCTACCGGGTGGGAAACTAAAACGGCCGTCGGCCATATCTCAGGAATGAATTATATTACAGCTTCAGGGAAAAATTCTATAATATATGAAATAACGCCCTTTAACATTCACATTGCTAATTAAATCGCTTAGAATTTATATATATTGTATTGCTGGACAAAAGCTCTTTCAAACAATATCAAGTGTATAAAAATTGGCTTAGCAGGACTGGGCTTATCAAGATGTTTTCATTACAAGGTTCCTATTCTCCCCCATCTATATAGAAATAGACTTGAACTTGCATATGAAAAATGCGCAGAATTTGTTGAAAAATTTGATTATCCTATATAAAGTGCCACTTAATTGGTTAAATTTTAAAAAATTTTGCATTTTATTGCTCTGTTAACGTATTATTGGTACCTTAACCTACCTTTATTGATACCTATCGTATTTCAATTATAATAGTAATCTAATATCAATCAACTATTCTCCATATAAGTTTAAGTGTTTTATCTCTAGCCATTTTTACCAGTTTATGGTGAAGCCTTCATTACGGTCCAAAGTTTCAGAGATTTTCACTGCATTTCGTTACTTATCAATGTTCAGCATGCTACCCTCTCCTTTCCCATACACAATACACTTGGATATTCGCCAAAAATGTTATATAAATGTTTAAAGGCTTGACGTGATGTAAGACAATTTGCAATTTTTTCAAAAGTAAAAATATTTCATAGATTAATATTGGACGGCGTTTGACATTACCACTCTTACCATTACCACCACTAACAAAAATTCCATAAGTAAATTAAATAAAGCCAAGTGAAATGGTCAAGAAAAAAGTGATCAGTGAATAATTGGCAATAATGAATTTTAGCTTGCGTGCAATAAAAATAGTATAAAATCGATAGTGCTGCAAGTGCGAGGTTTTGTACGAAACAATCAGCTGAACTTAATCTGCGCATGCTTTTGATCAAGAAATATTGCGTCTTGCATTGCATCATGTCAAGCGGCCTTAATGAGAAGCTTTTGAAAAGTTTTTGTGTGAATATACTGCTAAAATTGTCATACCTGTTATTCAATAACAATACTTTTTATCTTTCTTACTGGTGTATCGTTTTTGTTACTATTCTCTTAGTAATATATTGGTGTACTAACTTTACACATAAATATTGTTGAAATAGTTATTTATGCAGTGTGTAAAGTACCCTTTTTTGACGAATGTAAATATTGTTTACAACCAAAAGAGATTTAATTGATAACAATACTAATATAAAAGGTGCATTTTGTGGAGGTTTTAAATTTGTCATTTCTTCTCTTCGACAAACAAAAATGCCACCTAAAAATAATTATTACTACATAAGTAGAAAAATAAAAAATAGAATGAGCACGATTTGAACCTGGGACCTCCCGCATATAAGCTCCGTACTCTACCTATTACCTATAAAGTATGTTTCTGTATGCACCAGTGTTTTTAGGCACCCGAATGTGTGACTAAAGTACGTACTTTATTCACGGTAGCAGAAAAACCAATTTTTTCTTTGTTTTTGGGTGGTTAGATCATATTTGTTTTCTATATATTGCTCTCCAACCAAGGTTTTTGTACTTGTTTGTCAAGAGTCAGAATTTGCGCTTACGTATAAACAATTATCAATGTAGGTTTTACTCTAAATTTCAACGTTCGTTTACGTTGGGTGTTTTAATTGGTGATTTTGATAATTAATATCATTGAGATCGGCCTAAAAAGTGATCCGAGTCAACAACACAACTTCTACTTTAAAACTACAAACTAACGAAACTCCTCAAGGATCTTCGTCGGTACAACACTTTCTCTGATTGTTGATTTCTGATTTTTATATGCTGACCATCTGGTGATATTCTCTAAGGACAAAAACAAAAATTTTAAACTAAATCCAAAACTGCACAGAACTACAATTTTTACTGAGAAGACTGAAAACATTTTATTTTTTAGCAAACACAATCCTACACCCCCAAAACCTAATAACAATTGTTATCAGATGTATCAGATAATTTTTGACAAAGAACTTTACTGAAATCAGCACATACTGCACGTCAAAAAACCATGCCGAAAGGGCTCTATAATATATGTGACTGCCAAGAACACTACCTTAGCCTAACTAGAATCCATTCAATGCACAGGACTAAGAATAGCAACATGGACATTTCGTGGTAAGCCAATAAAAAGTTTGCAATGCGACACTGGAGAATCTCTACCACAATTCTGAAGAAAATACCCTGCCGTTTATATGCACAATCCATCAGCAAAATCAAGTGTACTCAAACCTACTGAATAATCGCTACAAAACTCCTCATTCCACAAACACCAAGACGGATCCGCCATTTTGTGTAAAAACCAGTCAAATTCTCGCAGAAAACACTCAATCTAACAAAATTAAAACTGCCCCTCCATGGTCAATCAAGTTCCCTCCTACGGAAACTTTACTATGCAAATTTAACAAATTAGAAACTCCCAATACCATAATCGCAAAGAATTTTCTTGTTGACTCAAGTTTCTACAATTTTACTTCGCTTATACAAATGCATTCAAAACCACTGACTACAAATGCATTCAAAACCACTGACGGGGTAAGCGCAGCAGTTAACGTAGCATTTGCTGAAACTGAAGCCTATTTCGATACAAAAGATAAATACTTCTACAAGCACGGCATCGGGAAGTTAGAGAAGCGTTGTAATGATTGTATTCCTCTTGAAAGAAATTACATCAATAAATAAAAACGATTTTGTTTTTCTCATTTCATTTTCATTTTATTAGTAGTTTATTCTCTTTTGATGTTATTCTACTTTTTGTTCTTCGTTCAGGTTTGTCTTCAATATATTAAGATAGAAGCTGTTTTAGGTCGTATACATTTATTTTTATGTCTTAGCAAGAATATTTACTATTAATTAATTGCTTATAATTAAATTTGAATTCCATAGAAAAAGTATTGTAATTGATCTGAAGGAAATTAAATTTTAAAAACTGAAATTACAATTATTTTTATTTGTTTTCTTTTAGGAAAGCGCTACATTACCACGTACTAAGAAAACCAGCAAAAAGAAAACTCTCTAATTTCCAAAATGGACCACTTTTAAGATGATATTAACATTTTTCAATATTTTTAACCTGCGTAGCTACATTGCTCTGCTTTCTTTTTTTTATAAGAAATCCTCCAGTGATATCTTTAATGTTAATTTTTTGAACTATTTGTGAAAAACATTTACTTCTAGATTTTTTATTATTGTGTTTAGGAGTAATAAGGACTGTTAAATATTCTATAATAGTTTTTGATTCTTATATGAAATTATTAGAGGCTGTTTAAATATTAGCAAAAATTATAAATGTATCGAGTTCAGCAAAATACGAGGTTTACAAAAACGTTGACCTCGCTATTTATTTTGGTTCTGCGGGAATAAGAAGAAAATATAGAGTACCAAAGTACAACGGATGACGGATTCGATATTTGGGTCGTTCAAAATAGTAATTCTTTGCGCCAATCTACATGAGCTTTTTTGGAACGGTTCTAAAATTATGCGGTATCCAACGGGAACAAATCTTTCAAACAGCCAAATATTGCAATTTCAGTTTACGCACAAAACCGATATTTTCTGGCGCAACATATTTTGGACGACCTTCACGAAATTCGTCCTGTAGCGAAGTGCGATCACGATGCAATTCGGAAAACAGTGAACTCTACACGGCCACTAGCTTCAGCTCTATTTAGACATAAGTTGATTTCCTGTGAGGTATGACTCGGATATATCTACTATATGGTGGATGCAGCATCGTTGGAGTCTCAAAGTCTTACAGAATAACAGAGAACGAGTTTGGTGTATTTTGTGGAGCAAAGTTATGGCTGTACTCTAAGAACACGCTCCAGAAGGCTAAAGTTGGATTCGTAGACTTTTACGTTCGTGCTGAAGCTCTCATTCGCATTTGAAACTATTTATAAATGTTTTGACTTTCCTTTGTCGGTGGGGATTTAATGGACTGACTCTGTTAGGACCAATCAGAAATGTTATTTAACATAATCAAAATATTTTTCGTCTTTAAACATGTCATTTGCATCGTAGAACAAAAACCTCGTCTCTGTTTCATTTGTTGCCAGTTTCGGCATTTTAAAATTTTGTACTGATGTTTGTATCTATAATGATGGTTGAATTTGGTTGTTGTTGCTGCGTATACGTGGTCGTATCACCTGGATACCTGTTTTCATCGGCTAGGCGATGGAACGTGAGCGTAGAACATGAAATTTGACCATCTCCCGGCGCGAATCACAATTGACCTTAACACGAAACTGTTTTATTGGCAGGAATAAATTTACGCTGAACATTGAAGTGAACATTTAAATACGATTGTTATGGATATTTGAATACAGGAGTTATAAAGAACACCTTTTTTCCATTAATGGGATACACGAGGTGATTTATTTCAATTATATAATTTTTATTCACGAATTCAAAGGATCTACAAACATGGTTTTGTTTTTATATAATTAGATGTTTATATTCAGACAGCCTTTATAATTAATAATTAGAAATTATTTATATCAACAGGGCTATTTCTTACAAATTACTCTCCCTTTATCATTGTTATGATTTAATTTTGTTCATGCGATTAAAAAAGTTCAGTATCATGCAAGTATGTTGACATAAGGTTACATATTAAAATACATTGCTTGGGAATTTATTTCTGATAAATAACTTCGTCCAAATGTGAACCGTTGCATTTACGGCATTTATTATATCGAGCACTAACATTGCCTATGACGGCTCGGCAGGTATTTTTCGTGATGGCTGCCATTTCGTCGCTGACATTTTATTTTAATTGTACCAGGGAAGTCGAATTGTTAGCGTAAACACAGAAAAAAAAAGAAGAAAGAAGAAAAAGAGGAAAAAAAAGAAAAGCATATCTTCAATATAGAAGTCAAACAATTACATATGCTGATTACAAATTCGTGAGGAATAGGACAAATATGGAAATACAAACGATTAAGAGACAATTCTGGGAGAAATACTCATCAGACATGGAAAACGACTTATATGGGGGACAAAAAAAGATCTGGAATATGATAAGGATCATCAAAAGACCAATCAATGAATACATCCACACGAAAACAATAACGTTAAAAGAATGGGAAAGGTATTTCCATGAACTCTACGGTGACACAATAACAAGCCAACCCACAGAACAGAAACAAGAAAATATATCTGGGGAAGGAGAAGACATCCAACAACAATTGATATCAAAAGACAAAATTGAAGCAACAATGCGCAAGATGAAAAACAGGAAATCACCAGGGCTGGATAACATTAATAACGAGCTTCTTAAATATGGTGGCAATGAATTAATAGACCAAATGCATGTCATGTTCAACAAGATATACGACCAGAGGAATGGAAAGTAAGCATAATGATCCCCGTCTTTAAAAAAGGGGAAAAGAAAGATCCAAATAATTATAGAGGGATCAGCACGACTTCAAAATTACTAACAAAAATTATTGCAGAAGAAATCTAGAAATCTCAAGTAGCGGTATGAGCGAAGAACAACAGGGATTTAGACAAAATAGATCAACCATAGACGCTATATTCATCTTAAGACAGATTGCCGAAAAGGCCATAGAGTACAATAAAACCGCGTTTATGTGCTTCATAGACTTAACAAAAGCATTTGACAGAGTGAAATTACATGACACCATTGAGCTACTAAAAGAACGAGGCGTAAACCAAAGGACAATAGACATCATTCGGGACATGAACAACGGAAATAGCACATATGTAAGAGCAAACAACGAACTCTCCAGTAAAATGCCAGTATCAACAGGGATCAGACAAGGAGATAGTCTCAGCCCAATACTCTTCAACATTATAATGGACGAAATCATAAAAGAAGTCAAAACGGCAGGCAGAGGATACAGAATGGGAGAACATGAGTTTAAGATAGTTTGCTACGCTGATGACGCGGTTGTGATATCGGAAGATGAGGATAATCTGCAAAAACTGCTACACAGATTTGAAACAGTTGCAGAAAAATTCAATATGATCATATCGACACAAAAGACACAATCCTTGACAATAGCGAGAGAACCAAGAAGATGCAAACTGGCAATTTATAATAAAAGTGTAGAGCAGGTTATGTCTTTTAAATATTTAGGGGTTAACATCACGAGCAATAGGAACTTGAAACAAGAAGTCAAAACGCAAACAACAGCAGCGTCTAGGATATCAGGATTCCTTCGAACCGTGATATGGAGGAATAAATTTTTAAGTATCGAAAGCAAAACACGGATATATAAAACTTTTGTCAGACCAGTAATGACATACGCCATAGAAACGAGGGCGGAGACTGCAACTACTAAGCGGATTCTTAGAACGACCGAGATGAAGACATTACGCTCAATCACAGGGAAAACACTAAGAGACAGAATAAGGAGCAATGAAATCAGAAGAATGTGTGACGTTCCGGATATAGTGAGATGGGCCAGAACTAGAAGAAGAGCATGGAGAGATCATGTCAATAGAATGGACGACGATCGACTGGCGAAAATCGCAAAGGAAGAGAGACCCAATACAAGTAGACCGCCTGGAAGACCACCAAAGCGCTGGTATGAGAGCTGGTCCTCGGAGTCACAACTTAGGCTGCCTCTTTGAAAACACAAGACATAGTCTTAAAATAAAAAGAAGAAGAAGACAGAAAAAACACCTTAAACGTTAAATCAGAACTGCGTGAAGGCTAACTTATGTCACCTCTCCTGGAGATCCATAGTAATTGTCGTGAACTCGTGGCATAGATCTTTTGGACGTGTGTGAAGTTGCTCTGTTCTGCGAGAACCATGTTCTTTGCTTATAGGTATCGAAGTTTTGCAATTCAGACATGCAGAAGTCTTCTAAAATATGCACATAACGCGCCTCTAACTGCGACTATAGGGGTTTCTGATAATGAAAAGAAAGAAACAATGTAAATAAACCGCCTGTTATAACAAAAACTTATATAAAACAAACATCAAACGGATACTGCGACTGAATCTAGGCAGGACCGGCTTCAGGGCGGAGATACGTTCGTAACAATATTGACATTGAATAATTTCAACATTTTTCCACAAGAGATTGTGCGCTCTCCACTTAACGATTCAAATCCACACAAATATAAATATAGTACTCTCAAAAGTGTCAAAGTATTGATTGGCTGTTCGTTCCGCTATAATCGTGACGCACGTTCATTCTGCAACGTCTGATTGAGCCCTTAGGGTAATAATAACTATGAAAACAGGGTGGGTAATTAATAATGAATAACATTGTACTACGATTGTTATTCGATCTCTGGTTAATGTTTTAAATAATTTTTATAATATTTATATTTTAGTCATAAGAGAGTGTTGTGTTTGTGTCTCTATTTGTTAATTTTATAATATTCGAAGAAATGAATGTAAAGTTTCATATAATCTAGTTTTTGTTAACTATTATAGAGATGGTTTGAAAGGAATTATGATGCATCTTTTATTGATTTTCATATGAAGTGTTTAAAAATAATTCTAGTAGGGTAAAGTACCCAATAATCAGCAGGGACCCAGAACTTTAAACAAAAATATGTTTAAGAAGCAGATTTATAAGAAAAATCCAATGCAAGCTTAACTTCTATCAATAGAGATGTCGCTTCTGCTATTTTAATAGAAACCCAGCTCAAATTTCATTAGTATGTCTGAGTAAGTGACAAAGAAAAACTGCGTTTAGTGGAATGCACCAATAATAATAATGTTGCTTCAGTTTTGAAAACTTCGCTAATTCTTTCGAACCTCAATAATTGGGTACTTTACTCTATAATAAATGAACAAAACTCGAAAGTAGGATGAATTAGTTTGTGATATAAAAATATTATAGGCAATTTTGAAGAAGTTTTATAAATTTCGGTACAATTACCAAATTCCTCTAAATAAACTTTGGATTAATTGGAATAAATGAATTTTTTTGAAATATGGAGAAAAGTGAAGTAATCATGTAAGAAACGTATCAAATAATTGAAATGAATTTTGTATTAACCTTATTAACATAACCTAACTTTTCACAAGTTAATAAATATCTTCAGCAAGCTCAAGTAGGTTTGAAGGGTGTTCTCAAAATTGACGCTCGTAAATCTAGTTTAATATAAATACCACTGATTTTAATATAATTAAACTAATATTTTATTTCACAGAGTAAGCTGCGAATTTAAGGCTGTAATGAGGTCTTGACAATTTTTTGATGCGATTAACTTTCATTTTAGATATCTGATAACCGAATTATTTGCATTGCCAAATTTTACAGAGAAGTAATTGTTTGGAACAAATAAATAAAGACTATAAACAGTTATTTTTTTGTTATTTATTCAATTCACTGCTCTGCATTCCTTAACACCTTTTTTATACAAAAAACATGCACAAGAGGGTAAACCATATTACACTCGATTAGTGCCTAACGTGTGGAGATGCCTGTGGATATTGATCTCAAGTTTTTGTAGATTGTAGTTTGCGGGAGAAACGTGCCTTGGTAACTGATTTACACTTCTCCAAAAAAAAACGAGTCCCGATTAACTTTTTTCTAAAGTTAGCAGAACAGCCAATTTCTCAAAAACTTGCACAGCTTTCGTAATGTGGCACTTAATTAGCCCTTAATTTCCGCTTATTGTTTTTTCTGTCTGCTCATATTCCTCTTCTAACTTTAGTGACATGAAAACAGCGTTAAATTCTCTTAGAAAGAATGCAAAATGCGTAAGATCATCTGATTAGTAATTGCCAGGGCCGGATTAAGATTTATAAGGCCCGGGGCTAAAATAATGACGGGGGCCCCTTAAGGAATTTGAAAACCCGGAAAAATTCACAAAATAATATCAATACGTTAGATTTGTGGTATCAACACATCAAAAAATACAGAATGATTTCCAAATGATGGGGCCCGGGGCTATAGCCCCCCCAAGCCCCTAGGTAATTGCAATTATAATTAGCTATTTTTTAGGTTATTTTATTCGATTTCTTGCTGCAAAAACCCAGATTAAGCCTCCTTAATACATGTTTTTGACGATACATATATTCAATACAAATTTATAAATCATTAGGAAACTCGATACTATCCTAAATTTACTCCAAAATGTTATAGTATATAGGCGTAGATACTTCAATTTATGAATTTATTATTTTTATAAATACTTTTAAAAATATGTTTATCTTATGCGAGAAAGTATTCGTTAAAAGGACGCCATTATTTGACGGATGTACTTAATTCTAGTCCTACTTGGAATTTAGAAAAAAAAAATCATTATAATACCTCGTTAACTTACTTCGACTGAATATTAAATTACAAAACGTAAATAGACGAGTAAAATGTACCTGTCTGTAAGGGAGTTTGGTTTAAACAGAGTACCGGACGTGAACTGAGCCCTTTTTGTACCCCATTCGTTTTTTTTCTGTTAAACGAAATTTCAAAACAAAAACCAGAAGGAAAATAAATTCTTTGCAAATAAAACAAAAGAAAAAAAAACATTTCAATTCCAAAATATCTTTATAAATAATAATGGTAGTCATAATCGTTTGAACTAGAGTCATCATGTTCAAAACAGTTTTTCCAAAGTTCTTGGCGGTCTGCAGCTATAACTTCACAACCTCTTCATTCAGTTCTGGAGACTGATTACATTTTCGTAATTCTGATTTTACGTTTGCTCATATTAACTCTATAGGGTTAAATATGCAGTAGTAAGAAGGTAGTCTGAGAAGAGTATGACCCTGTCCTTTGCATAGCTTGTCAATATTATACATTTTCTCTAACTTTAGACCTTTAATAGCAATAAGCAATTCTTTGTTTGGCTATTTTTTCGAATAGAAATATTTTTTTCAGGCATAAATGCTAAAATTTGAGCTTTGTTACTACTACTATTTGGTATCTTAAGGAGTTGCCGCGAGTGGTAGGATGCGTTGTCCATAACGATTACTGACTGGGGTAAAAGGACTAGGTAAAAGCTGTTCATTAAGCTACTTTTCAAATAATTCTGCTGTCATATCTTCATGATAATCAGCTGCACAGTCTAGAAAATGGCCTATTTAAACAGCAATTTTTACTATTGTCAACCCAACCGAAATTTACAACATCGTGACTGTCAAACCATGTCTATATAAATTATGTGTCTATTAGATCTTCGGTAATCTTTTATCTGACGCAAATAATTTTGTCGCCATCGAACGATCATTGACGATTTTTCAGTTTTTTATGTTTAAAACCGCATGCTGACAAAACTTGACCCAGTGTTTCTAAACTGGTATAATTGTATTTTGAATAATCCGCTACCTTGTATTGTATTATTTCTAAAGTCAGTCATCAAACTGGCGCACATCAGACAGATAGGCCCATTTCGCACCAAGTCAGTCTAGTCCATTCGCGTCCTATTAAGTCGAACGCTTTTGAATTAGAAATAATAACTTACCATTAAAACAAAGAGAATGTGTAAATCTGGTTTCATACTAAGCGCGTCCCGTCAAGTCCCAACGCATCAAGACTTATTGCGACTCAGCCGGTCGAAAATTTTAAGAATCAATCAGTCGTGAAAGTTGCACGTAGAAAATGGATATAGAAGTACTAATTGCATTAGCGCAAGCGAAAGAAGCAATATACCATCCTAAACACCCATAGCACAGAGGTCGGGATTTTATTGCTGCTGCATGGAGAAGCATAGCTATAAAATTGAACACAACTGGTAAGTAACTAGGTTTTTATTACAGTATATTTTTGTGAAAAAGAGGTACAGAACTTTCTGCTGACATGAAATACTCTTTTAATTGTTCTCGGATCTGCATTGCCTTTGTATTTGCTCTGTGGATACTTGTAGGTCGTAAGGATAGAAGTTTAAGATCGATTAAATTTTGTTCCAAAAACTCGGTTTCCAGAATCTTGTCACTTTCCTTTTGAACTTGTCGAACAAAATTGTGTAATACGCAATCACTTTAAATTGAGTTTTCCGTTAATTGTACATCAGTTTCTATAACTTTTTGAAATATGCCAAATTTTTGTGTTAATATGCCAAAGGCACTCTCTACGGTTCGCCTTGCTCTGGAGAAACGATAATTGAATATTCTGCTGGGAAAATTTAATTGCCGAAGAGCATAAGGTCGCATTAGGTTTTCACTTAAAGAAAAAGCTTCATCGCCTACTAAATAGAAAGGTATATTAATATTCGTATTAATAATTTTTTCGGAGCTAGGTATATTTAATGCACTTCCATTATAGATTCTGAGAAAACGGTGCTATCGATTTCTCTACCATAAGTTCCTACATCTAATAAAATGAAATTACTGTTTGCATCAGCGATGGCCATTAAAACTACAGAATGAAACTTTTTGTAATTGTAAAACTGAGAATTAGCGTTTGATGGACACTTGATTCGGCAGTGGTTACCGTCGATGCTCCCGATGCAGTTCGGCATTTGGCAAATCGTATGAAACTATTGAGCAATGTCTCTCCATTTCTCTGCTGTAGGCATGGGCATATACAATGTTTGCAAAACAGTCCAAAGCACTTCAGCTAGTTCTTTTACTATATAATGAATAGTACTGATTCCCATCCGGAACGTATAGCTTAGGGATGTAAACGATTCTCCTGTTGCTAGGTATCTAAAAAAAGAAACAGACGTCGTGTACTTAGGTACTTCATTCCCATTTAAAAGTAGATTTTGATTCTTTAAATTAATTATCAGTTTAAAAAATATCCTATTCCTGTTTGTTATTTCAGATAGGCAAAATGGCAAAATTTCCGAAGCAATTAAATGCGCCAAAAGCGTAAACTGAAAAGTGTCCCTTCTGGGACTGGTGCAAACATACATGGCTGTATTTTAAGTTACTGTGGTTTCTGGATCCTACATTTCAACATAAAGCAACGTCAGGAAACGTTCCAGAAACCACAGTTCAATTTTTGAATATTGATGAAAGGAGTAACACTGAGTCTCGTTACGAGCTTCAAGAGGAAACCCAAGAGTCGCTCCAAGAAATGCCACGAGAGCTTGAAGACGACAACCAAACAACAGGTTGCTCTACTTTTGGTGGCTTAATCACTCACAAGAAGAGAAAATTTGAAGCAAAGGAAGCAGAAAATAACAACTCTCAACAAGAGTTTCAGAGAAAGGAGATGTATCAAGACATTCGTTCGTCACGTTCTACACGTTCTGATGAGTCGTTACTTCGGAGGAAAATACAAAAACAAAAAGCTGATATCGAAAATGACATTGATAGGCAATTTCTTAAACACCTAAGCGTAATTGCAGATGACAACGATCCTGATTCATTATTCCTCCGCAGTTTACTCCCATCGATAAAACAACCTCTCCAAAATTGGGAATTTAGACGCGAAGTTATTCATTTGCTGTGTGGCCAATGATTCCACTGCATATTAACTATAAGAGGGGAACAACGTTAACACGTTCGAGTCATATGTACTTCAGAAGCTATATATGGTTTTCTTTATTTATAATTATATAATATAAATATTGTTACCTAAGTTGAAGTTAAGTTGAATTAAGTTACCTAAGTTGTACTAAGAATCTTGTTTTATTTTTGTTGTTTCTTTTATAATATTACATATTTTCATAATAATTACCTAGATGCTTTATTGGAAATTATTTTCTTACTTGAGGAAAACAGCTAGTCTTTCTTCTGGTGAAATGGCAGTTCTGTAGTTGGTATTTTCTCTTCGAATACGTTCAGCAATCAAATTTTTTAGTTGAAGAAACACATCTGGGCTCATGCGAAAATAGTTATAAAATTTTTTGGGATCATCGAGTAGATCCGGAAAGAGGTAATTGAAAGAACCAAACACTGGTCTTCTTAAATGTATGGGATGAACCCAACAGAAATTTCGCATTTTCTTCATCTTCCTTCTTCTGTATAATCGGAGTAAAATTATGGCTTGCAGAAGAGCATCCATCTTGTCACAAATTCTTCACAACACTGACTGACTCGACGTATTCAGTGCGAAAGCAAATTTTGACGTGACTTGACTGAACAAAACTTGACTAGACGCGAATGGACTAAACTGGCTTGGTGCGAAATGGGCCTTAGTCATCAAACTGATAGGCATCAGACGGTCAGTCAATTATTAATATGGTAGATATCATATATTCAAGAATAAAACATCGTAGGCTTTAGACAGACAGGTGACCAGCAACAAATAGACACACAGCCAGCAGACATACAGTCATATGTCAGATGTCATGTGTCCAACACATAGTCAAACAGACAGATAACTAGTTATATGATCATACAAAGTCGGGTTCGTGAAATGAAACAATTGTTTTTTTTTTTTTTAAATAAAAACGATTTTATTTGATATGATTTACAATTAACAAATATCAAACATCAGGTAATGAGAATTTCTTTTTTTTTTTAATTTTTACAAACATTTCATATAAATAATATAGAGTATAAGTTATAGATAGAACATAACTTAAAAAAAATGTAAAATCCGATCACAAAAAATATACAACTTCAGACTTACGTTCATATTTGAATGCCATTATCACATAGATAAATAATAAATAATAAAGTCAGTGAGGAACTTCAATAACATTTCACATTTAGTAAGAAGTGTATAATAAAAACACAACTTAGAAAGACGGTTCATGTAAACACGAAGAAATTGTAGCGATGAAAATTACAAATAGTCAACAATTTAGAAAATAGACAGAGATAGATATTGAGATCAACAATTAGGAATTAGATGTAGAGATTAAGAGAAATTGCGACAGGAATATAGATAGGCAATCGATAAAGATAGGAAGAAAGAACCGTGTGGAATCGACACAAATCTAGTGGAGCCTAAAAATGAAAAGATTTGCAAATAATTGTAACAACAAAGTGACATAACACAGTAGAATAGAATAGAATTGAATGAAAACGGTACGAATCAGAAGCATAACAAAATTACGATGACACAAAAAAATTAATTTCCCTTCACCAAGTTTGGTATAAAGAATCTTTGAATTCGAATCTTAACTCAAAATATACTGTAATTTAAGCTACATCAAACAATATCAAATTATTGTATACCTTCCACGTACGCAGTATCATCCAAAGTATGTAACCAATTGAATATCATCATATTTCTTTCGTATTTTGATAAGGGTTTCCCCCTTTCCCTTTCGACGTCCCTTATAGTTAACGGTAGATTTTTTCCGGCTCGTTGCTTAACGACTCTTAGCACTGCCGCGTTTGTACTATTAGAAGGGGTTATGGTGGGGCTTTTGCTCGGTGTAGGACTTGATCCTGGCACAACAAGGCGGGATGGAGCCGCTTGTGAATTGCTAGGTGCTACTTCTGTTCCTAAGCTAGCCGTTACCGTCGATGGAGTTACTTCTAATCTATCCAGGTTGAATTCACTTTGAGAAAGGCGTTCAATGGCTTTGTATGTCGTTAATAGACGTCTCCTTATGTAGTTCTGACGAACCTGTGAAAAATTTTCAATTTCGAAAAAAGTAGTATATAGGATGTTTCGAAAGAGGTGACTTCATCACTAGGATAGATAGAAAACTGAAAAATAATTGGGGTTTATTTAGTAAAAAACGTTCGAATTCGTATTCAAGATAACATCGACAAAAAGTCCTGATGGCAACGATACCTACAACGTTCCATGCGAGCTAGGACGCCTAACTAAGTATAAGCATTATGATCAAGCGTCTATACTCTTGAGAAACCGTATCAGAAAATTACGTTAAAAAATAGATACTCACACACAGCATCTAGAACATCAAGGACATTTGCGTAAGTAAACTGATCTGCTCCTGCAGAAGTTGATGCTAAATCCAAACTATTATCGAGATACTTTATACTCACGAAAAAGAAGCAACAGAACAACATACCAATCGAAATGTATTTTACAGGAAGCTTGGAGAGCTACGTCTGATAACAACACCAACCAACATACACCAGCGAAACAGCCGGTTGGAAAAGTATTGATCCTCATTATGATCAACGCCCAAAAACCACTAGAGGAACGCCGACTCCATAGGCACCAAAAAGGAGCGGTTAAACATTGTTCCGATGCAATTTGATGATTTCATACTAAAGGAAATCACTTTTAACATGGTGTTCCACTTATATGCTCCCAAATAGCACCTAGACGAATGAACCCACCCAGTATACACTTATTACGTGCCTCCTCTGTTCATATAAGATACTTACAGCTTGTATCACTAACAGAATTTATAGGTACGCCGGTTTTACAAGATCACCAATATTTCGACAAGCACAGAAAGATTACCGGAATATACACACTACTTTCGTGGATTACAAGAAAGCGTTTAATAGTGTACATCATTCCGGACTTGTGAATGTCTTGAATATTTAAAAAGTTCATTCAATATTGTAATCTTCCTTTCAACAACGATGAAAGGATGGTGAACAAGTCTACATCAGCAAATCGATTCAAATTCCATCAGTACTGACGAAATACTTTCGTAAAGTACCAGGCCCGTCGTGGTTCCGCCTTGCAATGAATCTCCTATTCATCTTCTTTAGATAGATGACATCAAGCTATATGCACTAAATAAGTCTCAAATCAATTATCTTCTCGATATAACACATCGATTCTTCATTGATGTGCATATCGACTATGGACTTTCTAAGTGCAAGACCCTACACATCGACAAAGGCATTGCCATAAACGGAAATATACAGCTACTCAACGGAGAATTAATGGAAAACGGGGTAAACCTACAAATATCTGGGATTTCAAGAGGATACGTTATTGGATCACAAGAAGTCAAAATATTGAATCCAAGATCAAAACAACGTACTCTTTTGGAACAGAAAAAATCAGGGTATTCAGAGGTAAATACGAACAATGACGACTAAGGACAACAACCACCACTCAAAGTCATCCCTCTATTAGAACAACATAACCTTAAAAAGGGTCAGCCTACTTAACTACTTGAATTCTTTAACGGGAAATAAGAAACCTTAATACTACTCGTACTTCAAAGCAAGAAGTTGGAACAATGGTCACAAAAGGTATTACACCGTAAACATCATCAAGATCTCAACCAGTCGCATATTAACAAAGAACCTTCCTACTAATGGCTTCATGGTGGTTAATCAAGTTATCTACACTAACAACTACAAGCAAAATGCGCTAGGGAATCCGAACACTCAATCCGATAAATACAGAAAGTGTCAACAAACATCGGAGACCATTCAACATATAACATCAGCTCGTAGTGTCTTAGCTAATAGTGACTATTTGCACGGGCATAAAAAAAACACCAGGAAAAACTGGTCAAATACTCTCCCAATTGAGATTAAACAGATGTCGCACATCGAAAATTTGGAAATAGTCCCAGTTATTATATCAGCAGCTGGTCTTGTACCTAAGCACTATAGCAACGCCAAACTGGGTCTACAAAAAAAAAACACCTTCACCAAAATCCAGAAGGCTGTGATATATGCCTTTGAAGTTGTGAAATCAGAACTTATATTTAAATATATTTTCTGAATTGACCATTCGAATTGTTTGACAAACGGTTTCCTTGTCATGTACAACGATTTATTATTATTATGATTTATTCCGTCAAACACACCAAATGGACATTCGTAATAAACCATTAAAAATTCATAATGTTGGAATGTATAATTTAGAAAAAATACTTAAATACAAGCTCTGATTCCGCAACTTCAAATGCCTATAACGCAGAAACGAGAGGTCGTATGAGAAATTTTTTAATTTCACAGCATTATTTTCCCGTTATCTATTCACTCCCAAGTTGGAACGCTCTGTATACGTACATACATGTATTTATCTTTGTTTTTTTTTGTATTTTTTCGAATTCAGTAAAAAACTATAGTTTGTCTCATTTTTTTTCCATTTTTGAAGCCCCATTCTTATCATAATAAAAAATAAAAGTATATTTAAAACCAACTTTTGTCCACCTATTTTGCTTTTGGTTGACACAATTCCCATTAAATTATTTCGCAACAAAACTGGACGGAAGATTTGAGTTTGAAATATGCCGCCAAAAGCAGAAAGGAAACTGTTGTTTCCATGTACGTTTAGTATTACTAATGAACCAAGAGATGGCGCTGAAACGGAAACTCGAGTTATATAAAAGCTATATGAAGGATGTGGATGATCTATGGCACAAACCGTTTAACAAACGCTCTCTATAGAAATCAGATATAAAAACAAATTCATGGGATATCTGAGCATACATATTCATATAAAACTTCATGACGATGTTTCCAGTATTTTAGACAAAATCGTAATAAATGTATAAAATTAGTTTTTCTCGATATTAAATGAATGCAGATGGTCTAACGAATTTTTTCTACTAAGCAAACTTTAATTATTTTTAAGTTTTCCTATTATATAAAGAGGATCACCTTTTTGTTAACACGCCCTGTATTGAAGTATAATAATTAATAAAAGAGTGACTGTTTAATACAAAAAAGCAGTCTAAATAATAAACAGTACCTTTTTATTGACAGATCGAATGAAATCAGCAGCAGTAAAAGCTGGCGGAGGTGGAGTACTCGCTTTTTGTTGCGCGTTTGACTGTCCACCATGTGGAGAAGGCAACTGAGAAGTGGAAGCGATGTCACCTACGGCGACCCACGTAGAACAAGACCTTGAAACAAAATATAACAAATAAAATGTATCCAATTATAATTCATTCAACTTGACAAACGTAGGAAGACTCTTGAGGTTTTGATGCGCCACGCCGTAGACAAGCCAGTCGTACTACATAGTAAATGCAGAGGGCGGCAGTTCCACAAGCCGAAGTAATGTACGCTATTTTTAGGTCGCTGCTGCCGACGTGTTCTTCAGTATTTCAACCTCAAATGCCACCGCTTGTAAAATCAGATCTGTGATTCATTTTCTGAACGTTAAAAATGTAAACCAAGTTAAATTTATCAGCAAATCTATGAGGTCTACCGACAAAATACTATGAATGATTCAATGATGGGTAGATGGAAAGATGGGTAAATTTGAAATGTTTGTTTCTGAGGGCTACTTCTGTTATAATTTTTTTCCTGAAGCTGAAATATAATCTTTTCGGCTGTTCTTAGTTGCCTACCCGGTACAGATTATGACCGGGATACAACAGGAAGATATCCTTAGCCCTAGTGGTGGAGAATAAAAATAAACTACCATACCCGATGAAGGCAAACACACTAAGAAGACTCAATAAATGGTCATAGCCAACGATTCGAATCCAGTCTTACAGATAGAATGAGAAATCAGAATATTAAAGAAAAACTAGGAACTTAAGATGTGATGAGATGGGTTGAAGAACGTGAATGGTCAAAATAGGTAAAGAGCCAGAAAACCAACCACAAAAAAACCACTAGGCATACCAAAAAAATATGGTATGAGAGCTTGAGCTTATCGTCTCAAGAATATCTCAAGTGGCTAAATATTAGGAATGACAGAAAACCGATTTCTATTTATATAAAAAGAAGTTGTCTATTGACCTTAGATTATACATAAGTATTTATTCTGTTATATTATCAGATTAACATCTATTACCTACCTTGAAGTTTGATCGAGTCTAGCATTCTCCAATATAAAACCTGATCTCTGTAACGAATTCAGTGCTAGCTCCGAAACAGCGTTTCGGAGTCCGGGAACCGTTGGTCCGTCATCAGGGGAAGGTAATTGGCTAATATCAGACGTACTGAAACTTTTTTGAAGACCAACGGCCGAGGATAAGGCGGCGCAACTACGAATTAATTCAGTCTCTTCTTCGAACCATAAAATTTCAGGTATATCGGCTGGTCTGTAACAATAAACTTACATTAAAAGTAAATAAAAGGAATTTAAAGTAAAAGATGATAAGAAAAAAAAGTGTTGAAAAGTATAAAAAACTAGAGTTTATTTGAAAGTGTACATTTTATGATAAAGCTCTCTATAGAGCTTTATAAAGTAAAAAAAAAAAGTAAATATTAGTATAGTATTTTGTTTTATTTACTTGAAGAAGCAAAAAAATACAATAAACGTAAAAAAGGATTCTGCCATCTCCTGTGGCGTCCCAGTCTTAAAATCATTGACAATTGATAGGTCTAGTCGCCCAAAAATTCGTTTCGCAAAATGCCGCGGAGGTGGAAAAACATTATTCAATGGGAATAATGGGGGATTAAAGTTAAGGGTATCTATATTTATCGTTTCTCTAGATGATCAGATTTTTAGACCTACTCACACAGTATGTATCACAATATGTAATAAGGCACTAAGAAAAAGTATGAAAAGATACTTTTTATTTTTTGCTGTTTGTTACCGTGAATTTCAACATTCGAAAAGGATTTAGTTAAACATCCCGACGAATCCCGATAACTTTTTTAATATGATTGATTCTTCACATTATGTAGTGAGTAAATATTAAATTATAGACTTCGATCGAAGACTGAAAGTAGTCGAAACGTAAAAATATTAATATTTATAAAATATTTTTACAAAATTTCTTTTAGAATTTTACCGCTTTATTTAAATCATAGACATAGTAATTCTGACTGCTAAATATATATAAAAGAAATTTTGTAAAAAAATTTTATAAATATTAAGATTTGCATTCTTTACACAAAGGCAAATGTTGTGAGTGAGTAATAAAATCTACTTACTGCCTTATCATTTGCTACCGATGAGTCATGCGACATAAAAGTTTTTGTACGATATACGTCCTCCCAAAGTCCAAAAGAAGAACTTCTAGGATCGTTTCTGCTCTCAGGATAAACTGGAGGGAAAGATCGTGCAAAAATGTCTTGAAAGATCAATTTGTATAAAATCGTTCCAATAGCAACCGATGGAACCAAACAAGCAAAAATGAAGGGGCAACATCGATTCTCTAGAGAACAATAAATCAGGAAATTTTGAAGTTTCACTGCATAATACACCAAGAATTGCTTTGTGCCCAAATATTTCCGGCCGAAATAGTTGTGGTTATAAATTTGGTAATAGACATTTTTAATAGCATCCTGTCAAAAGCACTCTATCATCACCAGTTTAAAAAACGAAATGGAAACTCAGTATTCCGACTTCCTTCTTCATAATAGAGTGAGATTGCTTTCCAAAGGCAAGATGTTGAAACGTTTTGCTTTGTACTTGAATGAAGTAAATACGTTCTTGAATGAACAAGACGTTAATCCCGCTGGTAGTGTATATTGCGGGGAAATTAAATGAATTAAATATAATATTGCAATAAGAGGGAAACCTAGCCTATGTTTTGGTAGAAGATTCGGTTTGTTTTGAAGAAAAATAAAGTCTTTTTGCAGAAGATATTCAGAGCGGTAAATTACTTCATTTTCAATTTTAAAAGCGATAAAATCAGTACAACTGCTGACACGAATTACCTCAGCACATTTGAATTTGCTGACAGATTTGACCAATTCAAAATCATCCAAACCACTCTCAAAGGAATCTACATAGAGCCATTTAGAATTGAAACTGTATCCAAATGCAAATAATCGATTTAAAACATAGAGTTTTGTGGAGTGGAAAATTTATAGATTTGAAAAGCAAATTAGAAGAGTTCAAGGTCCAGAAATGTATGTACGTAACGCAATAAAAGTGGATAGCTCTGAAAGAAATGCCGCGAGTTGAGGAATAGCCTTCCAGATTGCTATAGTAAGAGTGCTGACTATCTTCGGATTGACATATTTGGGCGAGCAAGCGTTCTTTTGCATAAATATAATTAAAAGTGAAGTAAGAAACCAATTAACAAATGCAGTCATGTTTGGAACTTCAAACAAAAATCTATGAACCAAATTTATTCAAACTTTCTAAAACCGTGCCAACACATCGCTCCCATTTAATTTGTTCGCCGGATTGTTAGTTATTGAAGTACAAGTTGGAGTTAATGATGGGTAATTACCAATAATTCCATATAAATATGTACAATAGATATTTTTTTATGAATAAAAGATTAATTGTTTTGTACCAAAATCTTCATGCAAGAACTATTTATCATTCACAACAAAAATTTTGTGGCTGTTTAAAAATTTTGTAAATCGTAATTTTTGGGTCTCCTGACTCAAAAGGTTGCCGTCCCCTAACTTATTGCACAAATCCATCTATTGCTTAGCTTAAATGAAGTCATCAACAAATAATATTGATTCCTAATAAAAGATTAAAAATTACCAACGATGATATCATTATAACATCATATTTGTATTCAGCTGTTATTTATATAAATTGAAGCCTTGAACGAAAAACGTTTTGTTTATTAATTAACTCGATTTGCAATTACTTCAATATGTCGTTCATTCTAATATTTCTATATAAGGCTTATAGTAAAAAGAGGTTAAGGAAAATAACGTTTTGCTACTACAACTTTTTCAACTTAAATGCAGTGGGTGTCTCATAAGTAATATCGGTGTTCAAAATAAAACATTTTTTTCTTATGACAAAATATTTATTTACATTCATTACATCTATTATGTCTTGATGAGGTTTACATCCGGTGATGATAATCTAGGTCTATAGGCCAATTTTTTTTCATTTCTTGGTCTCAACAATTCCTCTTATGATGGATTTGGGTGGGTTTCTATGGTTTTGTGATGTTTGATGATTCGCTCTTAAATAACTTCTTGTACAGTGGGCACTCCTAGGACAATTTGAATGCTGTTATTTGATACATATCATGGAGCATCTACTAGTTGACGTATTTTCGATTGGAATTCCTTGATTTGGAAGAGCAATCCCATAGGTCAATTTCATATGTCAATTTAGACTTGTAGATAAGGACTTTGTTTTTAAGTGAGTCTGTGAATTTTCTTATTATCACACAATGTAGATTTCCAATTTTTTGTGATGTTTCCAGTTAAATCCAGATGGATTCCTAAGTATTAAGCATTATCTGCTTCTAGTTTCTCTGTTTTTCTCAGCTTAACTGGAGTACATGTACCCTTACGTAGGTAGACCAGAACATTTTTTGTTGCTGTTTGTGATTTTTGATTACTAGAGAGGATGACTGTGTCCTCAGCAAAAGTTCCTGTTGTGTCTGGTATATCTGATTTATACAGTACGTAAAGTAGAGGGCCTAGTACGCTACCCTGTGGCACCCCTGCTTCAAAAGGAAAAAGTTCGGACTTCATCTCATTAAATTTCGTTTGGAGAGTTCTGTTGGTTAGATAAGATTTTAGAAGCAGGTAATAGTTTGATGTAAAAGTTCTTTTAATTTTTTATAGCAGTCCTTGGTGCCACGCTCTGTCAAAAGACTGTTCGATTTCGAGGAAAACAGCGGAGCAGTATTTTTTGTTATCCAGGGTTTTGTTTATTTTCTGCGTGAGTCGTTGCTGCACTGTCGAATGTTTGTGGGAGTAGATCTTCAGTTATTTTACGTAGAAGTAGTTTTGCCATTGTTGGTAGCAGTCGTATTGGACGTTTGTTTTGTTTCTTCTGTAGATACAATTACATTAAATTCTTTGAATATTTCTCTCTTTGTTTATTGACGACGCAGTACGTTTGTATAATAAATAGTATGGATGGCAATAAATATAAAACTCGTGTATTGTTAAGAAACAAAAATTTGAAGTAACCATGACAGCAAGGAAAAGATGTGAAATTGAAGGAGAAAACACAGTTAATGAGCGAAAAGCATAGCGTTGGTTTAATGGTCTCTCCAGTGGAGATTTTACGCTTGAAAATCGTTGGTGCTCATATCTGGTGGGATATAACAAGGGAAGTAGTAAAAAGCTAACCTAAGTACCAGCGCTCATCGTTTTTCAGATTCCCTTAGAATTCCTAAAGATACTATACATCGCCATTTAAAATCATTAGGTTAGATCTGTAAAAGTTGTCGAATAGTAGCACACGCATTAACAAAGATTCAAGCGAAACGTTGAGTAGAGATGTGAGTATCCGTTAAGCTCAATGAAAGCAATGAAGGCGATACTCCCGTTTTCAACTTCGTATATTTGTAAGGCCACATTTTCATCTATGAATGCCATCAAGACAAAAAACCGTTTAATGCTAAAAAATTTGAAAGACGCCATGAGGGTGTGCTTGTCAACTATTCAACCAAGAAAGGATTTTGTAATGAAAGGACATCAGTCACAAATATTTGTTCTTCACACCTATTATGCTAAATAAACTTTATTGAATTTTATTTTGTCCTGTAATGGTTTTGCTATCTCTTAATATTAAAATATTTGTTTACTTGACTTTAGTTTTTTTTATTTAGTTTTCATTGGTAATTTTTCCTGATAAAACCTGCTACGTCGAAATCCAATAATTCGAACTGCAAGGGACCGCAGCAAAAGTTCGAATTATCGAGGTGTTCGAATTATCGGAGTTGTGCACATTTACATACATATATGTATGCATTTCGATGCATCTTTCCATTTTATAAATAAATAAATAAATAAATATGTTATGGGTATATAACATGTTTATTTATTTAAAATAATAATTTGTATACGTTTGAAGAATTTTTGGTCCTAAAAAGGACCGATTATTTATCTTAAAATAAAAAAAAAATACATATATTTATTTTTTTGTAAAGAAATCAGCTATGCTAGATTGCTTCATGCTGACGATTTTTTCCTTTGAAGCAAATCGAGTGATTCGACAAAATATCGTCGTCTTACCTAGAATCTGAAGATTCGAATTTTTCAATTTTTTTCAACACTAACAGTTCGAATTTTTTAATACATATGTACATACATAATTTATACAAGAAAAATTCGAACATCAAAAATTCGAACTTTTCAATTATTTAAACGCCAAAAATTCGAATTTTTCGGTAATTTTAACACAGAAAGTTCGAATTATCGAGGTTTTTTTACATGTGTTAGTATAGGAATGTCAAGGGACCGACGCAAAAGTTCGAATTAACGAGGAATTCGAATTATCGGTGTTCGAATTATCGGAGTTCGACGTATTATCAAGTGTAAGTATTACCATTTCATACTATATAACAGTATGTATAACATAATGAAACGAATTATTGAAATACGCTAATCAAGTGTGCCGTGGCTAAATGCTGGAAAAAAGGTTGAGAATCGCTGGGTTAGACAAAGGAAGTATGAAGGTTTAGTGTACTTCGAAATCTTTGCAGATGGTCGAGCTATCAACTTCTGTCTAACAAAGTGATGTCTTGAAGAGAAGACATCCTCTGACATCCACTAATTCCGTATCTAAGTCCAATAGACTTCTTCTCGTAGGCTTACCTCAATAATAAAGTCTGTGAAACAAATCCGCGGTCAATTGGAGAACTGGAGGAAAATATCCGACAAGAAATATCTAATTTAGATGTATAGAAATGGAATACATTTAGATAGATCTTTTGAAAACAAATCCCTTTTATTTAAATTACTCCACAATTGAAAAATTTTGTAGTTGTTTGCAGTTATATGGTGTAAGTCACAAGCCAGACTGATAAAATATAAAAAAACTTATTTCAGACAGATGTGCTGTGTCTGTTAAGTATGCCTTTTGCAGTTTCGGTGAAATGAATTGACCTTGTATGACAAAGACTGAAGGTTATTCCAAAAAATAAAAGCGAATATTGAATATCCAAATTTGCAGTCTGCTAGTTTCCACATTTTACAATATGGAAAATTCCATATGTTCCCATACTGATATCGATGATTTAATGCAGAAACTCTCCTCTCCTCGTGAATGGGCTTGTTTCATAATCAAATATTATGCGTCTCAGGAGAGAAAAAATGGACTGTCCAAATATAACTTCTGGTATTAAAGCTAATAAATTATTTATTCAAAATAGACTTCATAGACTTATAAAAATACGAGCTATACTCACAAGGTAACTTCTGTTTATATTTTTATTAGCGGTAGCGCTTCGATCGCAGATTTTCTGACTGCGGCAGTTACTCTGATTCAAGTTGCAGAAATTATTTCCAGATTGCTGCTGCCGGCAACGGCCATCAATGGAATTAACGCTGCCAATGAAAGTTAAACCTAAGTAAATTTTGACACTGGGTCAACTCATTTGAACCATATTTAAGTATACAAGAAGCATTTTACAATTTGATTTCGTACCACGAGGCTAAACAATCAATGCGAAACCATTAAGAAATTGCGCCGCGCAATAAGCACCAAGCGTCGAGAATTACCGTCAAAAGGTATTGTGTTTTCCACGATATTCCTGACCTTACACTGCGAAACAATCCTACAGGAATTATTGCTGGGACGTGTTTGATAATCCTACGTACAGCCCGGACTTCGCCCCAAGCAACTTTTTATCATTTTCTTACACCTAAAATCTTTCCGTGATGGTCAACGAGCCGAAATAAACATGTTACCATATTGTTGAAAAGACAAGCAGCAACCTTCTTCGAAAAAGGCAAACCAAAACTTGTGCCACACTATGACAAATTCCTACCAAATTTCGGGAGCTATATCGAAAATTAGTTTAAAAATATAATATAGTTATGACGATGAAGTGTTTGAAGTAATGAAGTAATTGAGTCATGCCAAGCTGGACGGTATTTTTATTGGACGACAAATCAAAAAGTTGTTGAACGATATTAATTTCATAGAAAAAAGCATATCCAGCGAGAAGACTGCATATCAACCTATGAGTAGATAACTGACATATATGATTCATAAAAACAAAACAACACATAATAAACAGATGGAACAATGAAATGCGAAGGAAAAGGAAATAGTCGCAAACAAATATGACAAAGTTAAATGCAAGGTGGGTGCCTTGAATTCTCAGGGCAGTCGAGTAGAATGTTGTGAGCGATTTTTAGGGCTTTGCAGAGAGGATCAAGAAACTGTGTATGGTAACCGATGATAAAAATATTTTGGGACTGCGAGAGAATCCTTTTGATTGACTTTAGGGAATTAAATATCAACACTTCGCTTGGCAGGTTACTGTACACGAAAGTAATAGGAAAAATAGAACGAGATATGGAGGAATCTAAGGAGAACAGGGTGAACAAAGAATTAATAAATAAAATAAAAAACAATTAAATTGGCGTGGAAAAATAGTATAAATAAGCTAACAACAGTTTTTGCCACTGACAGAAAACTATAAAAGTACAAATGTAGGATAAGTCAACTGCAATCGTGTAACGGAAAAAATTGAAGGTTAAAGATACTGTCGCAGGGTCACTGATGAATTAGATTTATAGATTTTTGTAGAGTTCTCTATCCATTCTTCTGCTATTAAAAAAGATTTGTAGAGCCCATGCCTTTTTAAGACTACTAATCTAAAACATAACTACTATTTTTTGATATCTCTAGGCGTGTATGGATTCACGAAGATTCACCAACAATGGCGAAAAAGTAAAGATCTGTTTGTGATTAGTGAAAGCAATGAAACTTAAAGTTAATCCTATGATGACAGCAAAAAAAATTGACCTCTTGAATCAGTGCGGGTTGACGTTTCATCATCATAATGCATGGTCACACACTACACAGCAGACAGTAGAATTTTTACACGAAAATAATATCACTGAACATTCACCCTATTCACCTGCTTTGGCCATGTGTGATTTCTAATTATTCTTCAATCTAAAAAAAATTGACATAGTCGGAGAATGAGAAAGTTGAAGTAATTCATACATTTTTTAGACCTTTCCGAAATAAGAAGCTTTTAAGTCGGTCAGAAGAGTGCATTGATGTAGGTGCTGATTACTTTGAATATAATGTAATGTTTTTCTAATTTATTTACACACAAGTTAAACACACGGTGTATCTTACTCACTTATCTACTTAATTTATTTGAACACTAATAATAAATACACTAAACTATTATTATCCTCCAAACTATGCACTATAACTTATTACTAAACACTTCTACTGATTCTCAACATACTAATTTATTCAAATAAACCGTTTAATTTACCTATTCGGGTATGTTCCCTACGACATCGTATTTTTTACTGACTACTACTGCTGTTAGAAACTCGTTTATATACACTGTAGTCATAACTAGAAAGTTGGAAATCTCTAATTAGCCGTAACTAAATAAAGAAGCCTTTTAAGAAATTGATTCTATAGAAACGGCCACAACATTCTGTAAACTGCTAATAAAAACAATATAAAAAAATAGCCGCCGTATGTAAAAAATGTTAATGGAAATTGTACCCGGCGCATCTGCCAAACTTAAGATGCTATTAACATAATACTACAGGACCGGTTTGAAAGTCTATGTCAGTGGACGTGTTCGTAACAATAAATAATATCTTTGGCTGAAAAGACTTGTATGTATTTTCCTTAGATCTCAAAATACGTATCAGAATGTCTTAAAACTAATTTTTGTAACAATGACATTTTCGATTTTCACGAAAATTCATGTTGTTTAGATCGATTACTGATTATTTATTTCATTACTTTGTTATACGAAGAAACTTGAAAAATTATATATTTTGTATTCGTTATATACTAGTTTAATATTAGTTTTTAAATAAATATTAAACAAATCTGTTCTGAATTGAAAGAATTGAATATGCGTCACGTTATTACTTAAAATTAACAAAAAAAAATATGAAAATTTTAATTTACCTGTTTTGATTCCTATTTTCGGGATTAGGACTATGTCCCCTAACGAATTGTCCCTCACATTTATGAAAATTAAGTAGTCTCCTGCCGCCGTGAGCATCCGATGCGGCAGAAGAAACAGAAAACAGCGACAAGTCCGTAGTGACACTCTCGTGACTAGGCGATCTTAAAATCCTGCAAGCAACGCTCAAAACCGGCGTCTGTGGCGTCAATTGTTCACATTTATCACCGTCAGTCGTCATTTTATTCTGTATTGAAACACCGACACAATTAGAGAAAATTTTCGCATGCCGCATTAGAGAAACACTTATCGTTTCAGATGATTTTCATTGTTAAGCGGATTTATACGCCAACTACGATGCGAACCCTGTAATCGATACAGTCGCCTAGCGCCAGCGCGATGCAGAAATTTCAAGGATTGTTTGATCTTGACGCAAAGCCAAGAGAAAAGTGTGTCACTTGTGGTGGACCTAACTACTCTTTTTGATGCCCTCTCCTTCTCATAATAAGGTTGGGGGATGGGCTTCGAGGTTGCTGACAGGTAAATTTCACCTTAACTGATTGTGTGTATGCGTATTGCGACGACCATCGGGTGGAAAAGGGTTGAATAGTCGATATTACTAAATTACTACATTTTTTTTTATCGGTGGTCTCTTCTGATTGAAAATTAGTTTTTGAAAAAGGCAATATTCGTCATAGACCAGGGCAGAAGCCATCGAAAATACTAAAAAGTAAAAAAAATATAGTAGAATGAAACTTATTAGAAAAGGCAGAGAATATTAAAAGAATGAAGGAAAAAATAAATTATGAGTGATACAATTTCGGATGAGTAGGATGTACGTGAATGATGAATAGTGTTTGTTCGCTGAGTCGTTAACGAGCTTTTGGCCATCTATCGAACTATTTACAGCTCCGATATTTTTAGACAGAAACCACTTTCAGTTGCTGAACTGAAAATTTGGATAATATCCATATTATGGATGATTTTCAAATTCTTCCAGAAGGCATATATATAATATAAATGCATCCAAATGTTCTTGATTTTAGGTATATCCTGTTTTAAAATTAATTTTTTTTTATAGTTTCACCTTCATCATGGATATCAAAATAAGGATAAAATCAACTTAGAATTTTGTTCAAATAAGGAAAATTAAGAGGTAATCAATACGATAAAAAAATAGAACTGCATTAACGAACCATGAAATATCAAAAAAACATAAATTCAATTATAATGATTCAAAAATTCTTGAAACGGAATCTAATACACGAAAAAGAGAATTTTTAGAAATGGTTCACATTCATAAAAACGAAAAAGCTGTAAATGATAAAAAAGAAATAAATAATAATTTAAGTAAAATTTATAGCTCTATATTTGAGATGTGGAAACCAAGGAAAAATTAATTTTTCTTATTGGAACAAAGATCTAAATTGATTTTATCCTTATTTTGATATTCATGATGAAGGTGATCTATCTATCTATCAATATAAATAAGCAAATTATCAGTGTCAATATCATATTTTGATAAAGAAGTCAAAACGTCAAAATTTATCTTTCTTTTAAAAACTATAAAAAAAATTAATTTTAAAACAGAAGAGACCTAAAATCAAAAACATTTAGATGCATTAATAAAGAATAATAATAAGAAATTGAGGAAATTTATATATATGTCAGAGAATAAAGTACAGTGGAGTATTTTCTGACGAAGCGATGAGAATTTTAAGAAATGTACGGTTACTTTAATATTTTGTAAAATAAGGTTTAACTAAATTGTTTTATTGCGGTAGGCTTAGGCCTAGGTAGGCACATGGTTGTCAACGTAGTCGGGATCCCAGACCGATGGGGATAACATAAAATTAATAAGAGAAATGTGCAGCAGGCAGACTATTCGAGAATAGTTTTGAAAAAGACAGTCCCACTATCCTTTATCTATGACAGTCTTGCTTTGATATTGAGATCGAACGGACGTCCTGGTGATCGCAAATTCGTTATTTCCTAAGTCTCGGTCTGTCGCAAGATATTATTAATATTGTTTGTATTCTAAATTAAGTTAACCTTGTACGAGTTTATTTATTTATTCTTAATAATTGATCTTGTTGTAATCGCGACGATTAATTAATTGTATTAATAAAAATGAGTAAATCACAAGATAGTGAATCTCCAACAGAAGCCCCTGCCTCTCTGCCTCAAAAAGTGATGTTTTGAGCATTTTTCTGCGAATTTGTTATTTTTGCTTTTGTATCTTAATAACACTAGTTTAGTATTATCTGGCACTAATTTTTTTGAACAAGAAACAGAATTTTTTTTAGTTGTGCCTATTGCTTGTTTCTTCACTTGCCGTTCAGTAATGGTAAAAGCAACTGTTCAGAACTGATTTAAGGAATTTAATTTGTAAAATTGATAAAAGGATATTGGTAAATAAAATTTTCAGATAAATGAAATTTATTATACTGAAAATTACAAAGTACAAAAAAAAAGTATATATTAATGATTTACATCAGGCTTTCTTTGAATAATCCATCTTGACTGTTTTTTCAGTTTTTTTTGTATAAATGAAAGAGTATTATTATAACTATAAATAAGGAACATTAAATTTTTTTCATAAATTTAGTTTTACAACTAAAATTACGACTATAAATTGCACTTTGGGAAATTACAGTTCACAATTTCAATACGGTTAACAATAAGAATTAATAAATAAAATAATCGAAGAAAACCCAACGATATTAAACTATGGAAAAAAATTCAAATAATTAGTAAAATACAAACTTGACCTTACAAGCTTTCATTAAAGAAACGATGCACCTGAGGAATAAGGTTTTTCTAAAATAGTTTGAGCAAATCTAGTTTTTTCTCTGTTGGATCCCACAAGGTTTGTGGTAAGCTCTTTTGGGACTATAAGTTTCATCGGTAATGATTGGCACATTTTGTCTGAATAGTCTTGTTTTTAGGCTAATTGTGTTGTATGTCTCATCGGCGTATGATGTCTTGTATTGGAAACTATTGGGGTTGTTTTTAGTAACCCTCAAGATTTTTATGTCAGCGAAGTGAATTTTGTGACCATCTGTATTAATTGTAAAATTGTTCCCCACTCCAGGGGTTATATTCTTTAAAATCAAAAAAGTTACTGTGGCTCAATTCTTCTACATTACAAAATGGGGTTTTTTTCTTCGAGCCTCTCACGATCTGTGCATAGTGTGCCGGTATGTAGATTGGGCTAGATCTCAATGGCCTTATAATTTGTTTTTCGCCCTCATTCTAGGTATGGCCTTTTATTAAAAATGTATGGGTTATGCTCTTTTTTTAGTTTTTAAATTTCTGTAAGGGAAAAAGGTGTAGCCCAATAATATATTCATTTTTGTTATGTCCAACGCAGTTATCTGAATAAAAAATTACATCGAGATTTAAATCAAGTCTCTTTTCAACTTTTGACTTTCAGATCCTCAAACACTGTAAAGTTTTGTTTCCGTTTGAGCTGGGAGTGGATGAAAAATTTTCCCTCAACATGATGATCTACTTCTCTTGGGGTGATATTCATTATTAATTTCGTTCTGTGTATCATTGTTTTACTTTTATTTAAGCCACCGTTCCATTTGAAATTAATAGTAATTAATGACATTTCATAAGGTCAGGTTTTATAAGGTAGTAATTAAAAAATAATAATTTGGTAATTGAAGCCATTGAAAACTGTTGATAGATTGATTTTGTAGTATTAAAATGAAAGATTAAAGTCTTAGAAATTATTTGTTTCATTGTGAGTAAGAGATCTTATTTTAAAAAAATGTACTTACCTACAAAGTTACAATGGTTCACAACTCGAAAAATGTCCCTTACCAACTGTATTCTCACCTCGACATTCTCTAGATGCACATTGGAGTTTTTGAGATGTGCCTCTTCCATCCCAGGTAACCTCCTACCAACTAGGCCAGTACTGTAGACACTTGGCGCACCCTAGTGGGCAACGCTTACACTAGAAAAATACAAAAACCGTTCCCGTGAATCGTACAATGCTACTAACTTAAAAATGGCACTTTTTGAGTTGATCCCCTTTCATTCTTGGAGTGCGATATGTATAACTCTCCAGAAAATGATTGCGAAAATACGAACTGTGCATGAAATTTATCAAGGAAGAAAAAACCAAAAAAGGACTATAGAAATTTAAGGCCCAGGGGAATGTGTTGTGCTTAAATTTACTAATTTTTTTAACAAACAATATCCTGGTTCCCGTTCCTCATTACATTTTGATAACTTTTTTACACCGACGAAGTTGATGTATGAACTTAGATAAATTTCCGAGCAACAGGAGCAGTTAGGATGAACAGAACTGTGGAATATAAATAAGTTCATTCAAAAATAATGAGAAAAAAGAGATAAGAAGCAGAAAATTTCAATTTTTGATTTCATAGTATCTCCTAAACAATTATCGAATTTAAGTAACCAAAAATTCCTGAATCTAAAAGGATTTCTATGTACTGTACCACTTCAAAAGAATAAACGATAAATGTTTTAATGAAATGCATGAATTGTGTTTACATTACATAAAATTAATAAAAATACCATTATGTTAACTTTATTTCCATGAGTGCCCAAGGGGTTATGAACTACAATTCAATAATTTTTTTTAATATCTCTTCAGGACATTGGTTCCCAAACTCTCTTGTTTCTTAGACTCCTTTCAAAAGTTTGATGGAACCGGTGAACCTCCTGCAGCATGAAAACTTTCGTTGTGACTGAGTTTCAACTACGAATTAACAGTTTTCGAAAGAACAGGTTAAAATTGATTGCTTGATAGGGTTAATTATTTAATAATATAATCAACTAAACAAACTTTCCACTAAATTTCAATTTACCAAGGAAAGCTGAAATTACACTTTTTGTTTTTATTAAATAGAGCCTGTCCCCTTGTAATTGTAAATTCTTCTTCGTCTTATTCATTTTTAAGATTTCATGATTTGTTAGTTTTGCAGGTTCCTCTGTATCAGTTCCTGGGAGGTGGACTGCCAGATGTCCATCCATCTCTTAGGTGGTCTTCTGGGTTCTCTTTCTCCTATTGGTTTCCCTTCAAGTACGATGCGTGGCATTCTTCTCACTGTTTCTTTTTCTTTGTCTTCCCCATCTTACGATGTCTTGCACCCCACATTGTTCCCTGATGTCGGTGTTCCTGATTCGATTTACTTTTATTTTTCCCACTATAGTCCTGAGCATTTTCATTTCGGCTTCCCGAAGCATACTTTTCGTTTTGTTGGTTTCCTCTCTGAATGGTCTGATACAAGTCTTATAGATCCTAACCTTGGTATTCTTTCGCATGTATTCGTTCGCCCCAATTGTAAGTTGATCTCATTAAATTTTTTTACCAAATATGTCAAATACGCGATGTCTAATTAGGTTTTCCTTTAAATTTGTATCGTTACTTTCCAGGAAACTGATTTGAAAAGTAAATAAAATCTTGATAAACATGCACCGTTCTTCGGTATGTAACAGCAATCTTTGAAAGTCTACATCATTTTCATTGCACAATTGTGCAAATAAGCGCATATTCAAAGCATTTCTTCTTATTTTGTAAAATGTATCAATCAAAATTGAAGCAATTGGGTAAACTATCTCTCAAATTTTTCGCAACTAGATGTTAACGGTGGATAACACAGTGGATTGCAATTACCTTTGTTATAATTCTTTTAATATGGCGTATAAGCCCACCATATGGCAGGCACTCCACCGAAATATCGTTTATAAATGAAATAGATTTTTCCTCAAAAAAATTACTCAGGACATTAAATATTGATTCTTCATGAATTTCTCGCGTGTAATAAATCTAACATAAGCCAATAATAATGTTTCATTGAATAGAAAAATGAGTTGTTTTCTTATAATCACACAAGAAACTTTCAATATCTGAGCTAAAATACGTCTTTATACTATATTGTGACTCAAAGGAATTCTTTTGAGTATGTCACATAAAGTTCTGTGCAGAGCAGTCCTTAAACCTCTTCAACGGCTGGACAAATTAACTGTTCTCTAATGGTGTGTGGTTTTTCAGACTTTGCTATAAGTAATGAGATATTGTAATTCGTTGAAGCAAACATACTGTGCACGGTGGGTCAAGTCAACATTTTAGTTCTTCACTATCAAAACCCAATAAATTTTCATGGACACCTACTTACGAGTCTCCCGAGGACCCTTGGGAGTCCACCTGGACCACTTTGGGAATCACAGCTTTAGGTCATATATTTACTCTAATCATTTCAAAACATTTTCATATTTCTGGACATTAATGGGTTAAAAAGTAATGTAAATATATAATCAAGAAAAAAATATTTATGTGTAACAACAAATATGTATAAACGTTACTCGTTGTTAAATAGTTTCAAAACATTTATTCTTTACTTTAAAAGTAGTGCATCATTCAAATTTTCTTTGCTTGAAATAATATGTTTTAACCATTTTATACGTGAAAATAATCAATGATCTTACAGGAGCTAATTTCAGAAGTGAGTAGAGGCGACAAAAGATGAATAGACTATATGCGGTAAATCTGTAAATTCGTCACTAACTAAAACACTAAAATTTAACGGTGAATTATTTTTAGTTGAACACTTTGTACAAGATGTGATATCGTAGTACGGTCCTGAAGTTTATTGATCCTGGCAAAAAGAGCGATAACCTGTTATTACAATCAACATATTAATATTATTACATTCCAATGATTTCGTAATTTAAATAAATTCCCATAGTGATTTATTTTTCCAAATAACCATAGGAATTCCCATATAAACTGAATTCTCTTGGGTTTTTATATTTGATGCTGGTCTGCTGGTAGTCGTCGTACAAGCCTCTCTCATGAAATACGTTCGTAAACATAAAAAACTAGTTATAGACATTCTCTTTTTTTGAAGATTCCGTAGAATTAAAAACAATGAGATCTTATTAAACTTTTTACAACAGTGATAATTATGAAGTGTAACGGTTTTCTACATCATTGTATTTGTTTTTACGTTGTTATAAGTGAGTTTATATAGTGATTACTGAATTTAAAATTGAATTGGTTTGAAATTTTAGGTGTTATTAGTGTAGCAACTGGATTCTTGTTTAACAATGACAGTTTTGTAAATTTAAGAGAGAGAAGAGCAACGAACAAATGTGATGGGTAAGTTTTGAAAATTAATTTGTTTTTGGAAAACTAATCTATAATTATGAATTATTAAGGCTGGCAGTCAAGGTCAAGTTTTTATTATATATTAACTACGTGTTTATATTTTGGTAAATGAATAATTATCAAAATGAAAACAGATATGGATTCTGAGACTACTGAAATATTCAATAAATTTCTTATTTGAATCGATACATATTTATAATGAAAAATTAACAAAAATCAAATTAATAAAATGAATCGAAACACATATAATGTTAATAGGAGATGAATAGTCTTACTTTGACGTGTTTATTATATGGTTATAATATTTTTATAGAAGTAACAAATAATATATAGGGTGAGTCATATGGAACTTTAAATACTTCTATCGTATGTAGACTGTAGAGTCCCTCAGGGATAATATCATGAGGCTACTAAAAAGTGTCATCTTCTCTTATTTATTAACTTACATTGTGTCAATTGTGATATCGACCATAAATTTTAATTGGCTACAGTGCTTACACAGCTTTAAATTTTTGAAATTTTTTCATAATGCTATCCCCTACTATCAAGCATTTGTGTGGTGTTAGCTAAACTGAGGAATTCCAGGACCGGATTTAGAAAAATTAAATGAGGGAATCGTATTGAATATTGCACTCTGTATAATATTTTTTTTAAATGCGATTTTCAAACTATATAAATAAGCAATGAAAACGACATACACAACAAAGTTGTAGCATTTTTAGTGAACTATCAAATCTTATCAAACATAGAACAACCATAATGACGTATCTCTAAGAAGGTATTAACTTGAACAAATTTTGAGTATTTTGACTAAAATGATTTAGTGAAATCAAATTTGTTTTTTAATATTACTATAAGTTTTTTCTTCTGACGTATTTTTTGTACATATTTTATCGTAACTGTGTTTATATTCCTATCATATACCAAATGGTTATTTTTTATATTTTTTATGTCATAGTTTTACGTGCGCCTCTGATCGAAGATGTATAAAAATCGAAAACAGATGTGACGGTAAAGAAGACTGTCAAGATGGTAGTGACGAATATGCGGACTGTAAAACTGAAGTACAGTAAGTACTTTTGCATTCAGATATTTTAAATAATTTATAGAGATAACATTTGTACCTATAAGCCAACAAGAATGATAAAAATTCTTTTATTTCTAATAGATTTTCACTATTTCCTTGCAGCTTAAAACCTTAGATCTAAATGCCGATTCATAAACTTGATTTTTCGTTTGCCGTTGCCGTTCGCGAGTGACATCTATTAACCTTATTCATAAACTTGACGTTGCTGCAGCTAACCTAAAAGTTTTGTTAGTCTCTTTGATGTGTGCACTGCTTTTTGTTTTCGTGATATTTTTGTTTCTAATCTAGTATTTATGGACGATATTATGGAAAATAACGAAGTTTTTTTTATTGAGAGCAAAATCACGTGACAAACGCAATCGGTTGTGATTGGTTCTTCTCTATTCCTACGAAATTTGCTGCGCTTGGCAGCAAAAGATAAAATTCGTTCATGTTGCAAATCACCAACGACAAACGGCAACTATGAATGGTCTTATGCATTTCCAGGTTTTTAATTTCAAACAGCAAACGTCAACGGAAAGTCAAGTTTATGAATCGGCCTCAAAAGTAATATTGCTTGAACTTATGTCTAGGCATATCTGTTCTTTAACAAGGTGTGAAATTCTGACATATAATTAAAATAACTACCTTTCAATTGCTAAAATCATACCTAGATCAAAGGTAAAGATGTAGGGACAAAAAATCCGGTCATTTTTAGACATCTTAAACAGTAAAGTAAGCATTGACTAAGTATATAGTCAGACAAACAAATTTACAATATCTGTCGATGTGTTAAACAGGTAATTCGATTGATAAAAAGTCAGGATAGGCAGAAAAGCGCATTCTAAAAGAACAGAATGTCGTTCCAAAATTTAAAAAATCAACACCCAAATATATTGAGAAGCAACAAATGAAACAAAAATCAAAACTTTTGCTCGCTAAAGGTAAGGAAATCCTTATCGAAGACGAATCATATTTTACTTTTGACGGGAGTGAAACGATGAATAACTAAACTTGTTATTCACAATAACGATAACAATAACTTGTTATTGTCAGAAAGACGAGGAAGTAAATTCAGAAGTGTATTTCAAAAGACCCAAAAAGTTCAAGTCGAAAATGTTGATTTGGTTAGCGATATCTTCTATGGCCCTTCTTTAGCATACATTTGCCCTTCTGGATATTCTGTAACCATATAGATTGATGCAGTTCATAAAGAAAAAGCATACTGAAGAAAATTTTGTGTTTTGGCCAGATATGATAACTGTTCATTTTGCAAAGGACGTTGTAGGAGCTTTTGCAATGTTGAATATTCCTTTTATTGAGAAACTAAGGAATAATCAACAACTGAAGCCAATTTAGTGAAGTTTGAAACGAAATGTGGGAGACAACTAAACATGAAGAATTAAAAAAGAGAATTTTGAGCAAACTCTAACAGTATTTCATAATTAAATGCAGCATTTAAAAAGTAAAATTAGGAAAGCGAAGCGACTGGGTGTTGATTCAGTTATATAAAAAGTATATAATTATAGTGCATTATTGTTTCATAGAGTGAATTGCAAATAATTAAATTAAAACAAACAGTTTGTGCCGATTTTTTGTCCCTACACCCTTAGTTTGACGTTATATTTTAGGCAATATATTCACCCTCGAATGAAAGCTCTTCGATTGTAGATCATGGTACTTTTAGTGATGGATTTAGGTTTGATGCCGCTCTAAGCCCATTTCGACACGCCGCCCATTTTGATTAAATTGATCTCATTAATTTTGATTTTTGTTTAAAAATAACTTAATAAAGTATAATTTTCAAGTATAACTAATAAACATTAAGGATAAATAAGCTTTAGATAGTTAAATAATAAATATATATTTTTTCAATATAAATCAATTTGAAAATTGCTTTTTCTTGGCTTCGGCCCGCCAACTATCGTCATAGTTAACTTCTTGGGCTGGTGTAGCTTTAACAGACAGTAAGTCTTCGCCAATCCTTGATCGAAAAAAAATTCTGAGAGCCATGTCGGATAAACATCCCGTGAATGCAATACATATTTTTTGTGCAGAGCCTACGTCTTCCGATTGTGCTAAGGAATCTTGATAAAGCCTTACGTCTCTTCCAAATCAGTTTATTGGCAATATATTTCAACTGTTCACTCAGAGTGTTTAGAATAGGCTAATAGAAATTTGTGCAAAAATTTTCTTGTCCAGAGTGTTTTTTCATTTACTGAGTGAGTAATCTGGCTGAATTTTTCTGTTTTATTTATGACGATAATCAGAACGATAAAAGTCATGAACTCCAGATAATGCTTTGGCTTTTTCTTCATATTCAGAAAATTGTGTATCTCTCATGTTTTAAAGAAAGAAATCCAGAGAACTATAGATGTGTATTACGGATGATAAATCAGCTTAAGTTCTTTGAAGCTTCTTATTAGCAGCATTAAATATGCGGGGGTCCTACAGCTTCCTTTGCCGTATCCCGCATTTCACATGTCAAACTTTTCTATCTACTCGTTTCCCTGGATAGCCCTGTCTTTCATGGTCCGTTGAATTCCTTCTTTCCAGGTCCTTGAGGGTCTTCTTCTACTCTGTTGTTGGTACATCAATGTTTTCTTCGGCCACTTGTTCTGCTCCATCTTCATCACATGTCCGTACCAGAACAGTTGCTTAGCCTGTATTCTCTTTAAAGTCGTATATATAAGATCTAACTTCGTCGAATATCTTTATGTTCTGGATATCCTGCACGATCCTCCATTTCCACAGCCTCTATTTTTTTCTCCTGTCTATTCGTCAGTTGCAGCACTCGCATCATTACGTTAAAATAAGCTCTACTATGACTTTGTATATTGTCATTTTTTTGCTTAGGTGAATTTTCTCTGATCAAAGTAATGAGATCAGAATTTGTGTAGCTTGTTGCACTCTATTTCTTATATCTTCTTTTTTTGTTCCACCAGCAGATACTCTGTTACTGACATATTCATATTCAAACTCCATTTTGTCCATGTCGCAAGCTTTAACAACTTGGTCATATGCGAAAAATAGAATTGTTAGGCACTTATCCTCTATCTCAATTCCATTTCTCGCAGTTTTGGAACTTCATCAATGTATATAATTAAATAATGTTGGTGATGAACTGGACCCTTATCTCAAACCTTTTGAATATGAGTATGGTTTCGATATGGTACTTTCTAGCTCGACTCCACCTTTTGACTTTCTGTATATGTTCTGAATAGCCCGATCATAAACATTGCTGAGATCTGGTGTCGTCAATATATCAAACAGCATTAAAACGATCTAAAATTAAATTCCAAACAATGACTAGTTTGTTGTTTCTAAATGTTGCAATCCCATAGCTTCAGATCACATAGTCGGTTTCTCATCTTTGCTTTTGGTAATAAGAGAAGACAGAAATTTGTTCGTTGCACCTAGATCTCCAAATGATGTGTAGATGTAGTGAAGAAATTGTATAGTTCTTGTAAAGTAGACAAGAACTTTGTTTATGTAATGTTTATAAATACATTTATTCACCTACAGTATAATGGTCGTTGTAACATAGATTACCGGTTTAATGTCACGTGGTCGTAGAATCCGAGGACGTTGGCCTCGAAAATTCCAGAACGCTAATACCATCTTGCCGTTTGGCAGCAGTTGGCGGGAAATGAACCATACACCGTGCAGCACAGTGAGGTTAAAAACTTACGATTCGTTGGATAAATCACCATTCTGGGGACACTTAATGCCAATAATGGGAACAGACGAAAATACGGTAACGAAATATGCCGGATTAACTCGTTTTCCGTTGCACAAACCGCTCACACAAGTACGGCGCCAATACCCCAACTATTTAACGATAAAATAAAATCACGTCGGGGTCACCAATTGTGGGGTTGGATGAGAAATATAAACACTACAATGTTTATAAATACATTTATTTACCCACAGTATAGTGTTCGTTATAACGTGGTTAACAACCAATTCAACTGCAAAGAAGTAATGAAAATTACTCGATAAAGTAGATAATTATAATACACTGAAACAACAGTTAACTTCATCCAAGAAAAAAAACTAAAAAAAAAATCATTTAAACCCAGAAAAATTTATTGTTTCTAGATTTTTTCTCGAGTCAACTGTTTTTTTTTTCAGTATATATTCCATTAAAAACGTATCTGGACCAATTTTTGAAATGGATTGTCTTTACTTTTTTCTTCTCTAAAATTCTGGAATTTCGTCCTCTAAATTGAAGTGCTACGCGTAAATTAATCACTGGGTACTTTGTCTACTTATTATTTTAGATGCCCTGGCTACTTATTCACATGTGATTATGGTGCTTGTATAGATGCTGATAAAAAATGCGATAGAAAATCAGATTGTAGGGATAATTCAGACGAAAAAAATTGCGTATATTCAAATAATGAAGAACAGGATTCCGGTAACTGCAAGTAAGTTGGATTTTCAGGTATTTTTAACAATTAATTGTAAATTTTTTTACAGATCTAACGAATTTCAATGTCAATCTGGTCAATGTATATCTAAAGATAACAAGTGCAACGGCGTTGCCGATTGTACGGATAAATCCGACGAAACACGAGAGACTTGTTTGAATATGTTTTGTCCAGGATTCACTTACAAATGCGATTATGGAGCATGCGTCGATGGGTACGCCGAATGCAATGGTAAAAAGGATTGTATTGATAATTCTGATGAACGTAATTGTATGACGAATAAACCTACCTCGAAACCAACTGATAAACCTCCGGTTATTGTGGTACCTCCAAGTTCACAGTAAGTTAAATTGTTTCGATATTTCTTTTTAAGGAAACGCAAATTGTTTAGTCACAATAAACAGTCACTATTGTATACAAATCAAAGAAGCTGAATTTTCACATGAACATTAGTGATATTACGTGGTCTAACTATTAAATAATCGGAGCAGATTTTATCTGGCCAAATACTGCTTCACAGATAGCGCATTATGGGCAGATGCGTTGTTCTGGTGCAAAATCCACGAGTTTTTCTTCCACAACTCGGACCATTTTTTACGTTCTCGCAGTGCTGTCACAATTGACAAATTGTAAGTCGGGTTGATAGTCAGACCCTCTGGAAACCATTCAGTCATCACGATACCGTTAATATCGAGAAAAACGATCAATATTGCCTTGAATTTTGATTTGCTCTCTCGGCACTCACTAAAGCGCTTACACTACTCAAAAATACGCGCACGAGATAGAGAATTATCCCCATAGGCCTTTTGCAACAATTTATAGCACTCAGTCGAAGTTTTTTTCAATTTAACGAAAAATTTGAGATTGATACCGTTGCTCTTGTTTTTCGGCACGAGAAAAAACACGTTCGCTTCAAACGGAAATGTGTTTTGGGACGTGCATAGACAAGATATCTAGATACCCAACGCAGCCCTCTAGGCGCGCAGTCTCGTTATTTACTAGCCAGACATCGTACTTTAATGAAAATATTTTGCTCCAGTAGAAATCCAATGAAATCAATTAATTTGTATCTAGTCGTCTGATTGAAGACAATCTATCGGCTTGTACAATCTTGTGATACGGTCGGTATTATGATAGTATTCACATTGTTGTCAGATATTTCCTATTTCCGGAAAAATAATGAACTTTGTTATTCCAAATAGATCACCTTATATATTTTGTGTTTTTAATAATTCATATCCTAAGCGAAATCTCATAACAAGATCTATTGTCAGCAAATTAGTAGAAAAGTTTAACGATACTGATTCAGCAGAAGATTTATACAAATCAGGGCGCAGAAAAACTGCATCAACTGGGTAAAGTAAATAAGACAAAACTGGTCATTGCATCACTAGCATTAATTATAACTTCTGCTACTTTGCTTTTGGAGTGTGATAGACAGAAAATAGTATTAATCAAAATACTGTGTATTATAATGGTGACTTTTATGTGGTTATCGTGAATATTACTCGCTTGGAAAAAATCGTCTGCCGAAGCGATTGGCTTGAATATCGAGGAAAAATTACTAATCACTCCAATAGATCGACCCTGGTTAGTCGATTGGCCAAAAGTGGTGTAGAAGCAAGCAAGAGCTTATAAAGATTACGGATCACAACAACGCCAACTTATCTTCACTTAACTTTTCTAATTGATGTTTTGTTGAATACACCTTTAAAATAAATCGTTATTGCTTGGAATTTTAATTAAAGCAAGCAAAAAATTTTTTATCTTGTTGCTTATATTCACTACTCAAGTAAAATCAATGAAATTCGTTTGATGGGTGTTGAGGTTTTGAGCAATGTGTTCCTGTCATAGTCACGTGGACGAATTAGTTAGGCACAAAAACTTGGAGCTCTCTTTAAGACTAAAAAGCTATATACTCAGCAACAGCTTCTAATCCACTTTGTGGTATTGCTCGCATTTTTGGATCTCGATTCCCAAGCATACTCTGAGGAAGTTTGACTCAATACAGAAGAGAGAAATTCGACTTGTAGACGATCTAGAGTTGACCAGAAACTTGGACAACTTAGAGCATAGAAGTAAAGTCGCTGATCTGACTCTGTTTTACCGATACTACCACGGCATATGCTCCAACATAATTCCACCTAGAGCAGTATTTACAAAACCTACTCGACAGGTACACGTGGCTCATGAACATCAAGTTCATGCCTGCAGACTCTCAGAACGTCCATTTATCGGGATTAGAGAAGTGCAAGCCCGAACAGAAGTTCAAGATCAATATCCACAGACATCTTCATAAGGCAGGCACCGCTCGAACTATTCGATTTTAATAATGGTTTACCATCTTGTACTTGCTTTTTACATAAAAAAAATCAAAATAGATTTAAGGTGATTAGTGAAAAACATAAATTTACTTTTTTTCATTGTGTAATAAATGAAACTTGTGATAATCATATGTAAATATTAATTTTTTCTCACGTTTAGGGGTTGTATGTTACCTGACCATCCAGAAAATGGAAAATGGGCAATTATTGGTGGTGCTCGAGCGGAACCAAAAACAAAAGTATCCGTTAATACTCTTTTAACATATTCTTGTAGATCGGGTTACAAACTATCTAGTCAGAATGCATTATCACTTTGTTCAGAAAAGGGATGGTCAGCTGAAACTCCTACTTGCTCAAGTAAGTATATTAATAATTTATCTATGACGTATATCAGTTTAAGGACCGAATATATCATGTAGTTCTTAGCATAACATAGAAAAAATGGTCATAAATCATTTAGGATAATGTAGCAAAACATATAGAAATCAATTGACGAGATAGCACGCAAAGTGATACTCAACGTCCGAAGTTGGATACTTGAGCACTGAATATCCTGTGTACGGCAAGATACTTCGTGCGTTACACAATTTCATTAAGTGCAAACGGTCAGAGCTGCTGTCAAAAAAGCAGTGATTATGCCCCAAGGTAATGTGCCTCTACAGATTTTCAGGGCCACACAAAGTGTATTGACCAATTTTAAATGGGAGCAGTTTAAGTATCCGCCCTACCACCCGCACATGTCTCTCTATGACTTCCAGCAATTTGATCCACTAAGAAATCATCTCAAAGGAAAGCGCTCCAGCTCGGACAAGGAAATGAGGGGCACAGTGGAAGTTTTTATCACAGCCAAAGGAATTCTGACTTATTTAAACACTCTGTCTAACGTCAGATTATTTTTCAATATATTTTCTCTTTTAAGAGCGTCTGACTAAAGCTTCTTATCCACTATAATTACAATTAACGGACACAACATTGTAATGATATCAAATTTCAAATATTTGGGTAGCTAGCTGTACAATGACATAACGTACAACGAAGATATAAGAGCGTGGATTGAAATAACACGTGAAATGGAAACCAACTCTCACTAATAGAAACCTCTCAGTTCAGACGCGCATTTAAAGCTGACATAATGAATAAAATAGAAGCCTTTGAGAAATGGTGCTAGCGGTAAACATTCAAGATACTGTGGACTCCACTTCTAAACACCATAAAAAAGAGATGTCGGATATTTCGGACATATAATACGAGGTACCAAATATCGCATCCCTCGTCTGATCATTTAGAAAAAGGTTGAAAGCAGAAGATGGATAGTTAGGAAAAAGCTATCGTGGTTACGAAATATTAGAAATTAGATCATACCGGGAGTAGAATTACTATTCTGAGTAGCGATAAATAGAGAGCAATTCAATAAAATTGTAATGCAGATAGCCCACGCTTGAAGATAGGCACGGTACTGAATAAAGAAGAATATCTCAATTTAAGACATTTTTCATGGACCCCACTACGTATATTCAACTGCTGTGGGAAATAGAATATTTTCAACAGTTTCTGTTCCAGATTCAACTCGAATCAACCCTATCAATTTTACATATCTATCGAGCTTACAATATCCTGTTAATAAACTCACTACTCAGTCTTCACTGATCAGAATTCTACTGGCACTTTTAATATGAACTGTTTTGCTTGTCTTTGACATCTACTATAACCTAGAGTTATACTTTTACGAAATCAAGTACCTTTAGCATTATTTGTATGTCTGTGTAGCTAGCAATTCAACTATATTGTAATGTTGTTCTCGTTTATTTACTATTATTTCTAAAGGTGGGGTGAATTTATGCACACTGTATCTTTAACAGTTTACTACTTATATAGTTCACTATGACATTGAAATATATGCTGACTCCTCGCTGCTAAACAAGCACGTCTTTATAGCCAAAAGAAGTTCTCGAATAATCATAGAAAGTTAGCAAACAAATAAATAAATAAAAACGACTTCCTAGAAATTGGTTCTAAAAACAATATAAACAAATCGCCATTGTATTAATAAAAATTGGATCATTGGATTTTTATTAAAACTGATGCGTGACAGCTCGCATTCTCGTGGTGGAGAATGATTCGTCTTCTATTTCGATTTCTTGGAAGTGCTTCGTGCGTGAACAACTTATAGGATTTGGCTCATTTTGAAAGATTAATTGTTGTTTAGTTTCGGGTTCACGATCATGTATCCATAATTCGTCGCTTATCAAGATCTTACAGACGTCTTTTAAAACACCGGAATTGAATTTTTTAGCTTTTCTTCGCACCAATCGACACGAACTTTTTTTGAGCAATTGTCAAATTATGCGGTATCCAGAGAATCTTTTTACGGCCAAATGCCCATGCAATATTGAATGTTTGCGAGTGGAACTAAAGTGGAACTAATTCCCAAATATGCATCAATCTCACGTTATGTTACATCACGATTTTGCAATATCAGTTTACGCACAGGATCAATGTTTTCTGGCAAAACAGCCGATTTTGGACTACCCTCACGAAATTCATCCTGTAGCAAAGCGCGGCCACGATTGAATTCGGTAAACCAGCTAAAGATGGTGCTTCACCTAAAGTCGAAGCGAGTTTATTGGCACACTACTGTTGATTTAATCTACGTCGAAAGTCATAGAAAATCATCGCAGGAAAATGTTCGCGATTTAATTCCATTTTTGACAAAGATGAATGTTTCAAGTATCTGTAAACAACTCAAATAGTAGTATAACAACACATCACTGTTGCCATATCTGAAAACTTAAGTAGCAATGTCGTACGTAAACTCATTCATTTATTTTATTTTTTAGTACTATGCCCACCTTTGTACACGACCGAAGTAACTCAAGTATCTTGTTATAATGAAAATAAAGCGGAAATCAAGTGCAGCGAAGCTACAGAAGGTGCTTACGCCACGTTTGTCTGTTCTCCTTATTACGAACCAGTAGATAGAGTACCTGTTACAAGATTTTGCAGAGGTGGAACTTGGAATTTACCAGCTCCGCAGTGTATACCAGGTCAGCCAATCGTAATCAATCTTAATTTTAACGTTAACGTTTACTATAACAATAAAACTTTTACTATTGACGAAAAACCTAATATACAACTTGACGTTAGATCTGGATCATTATAAATATTTATACGTAGCAATTTTGATTCTAAATTAGTTATTTTATGTGTGTTTTCTTTACTAACATAAATTGAAGCTTTTGTGTGAATAAAATGCTGTGAAAATTACGCTCTCTCCATCAAATTAACCTTTATTGTAAAGTCATTTCCCAACAAATAATCAAAAACGTTAAAAAGTCAAAAGAAAATGGTTACTGAATATTTTTTTTATTATAGCTACTTGTTAGTATGATTTACATTAAAGAGTCATTTTTAACAAACTAGATACGATAATCCACAAAATAATTACTATTGCAAAACAAAGTGGTTATACTTCTGTTTTAGTTTTATTTTGAAATAACTAAAACAGCTTCACAAAAACTTGAAGTCCTCTTTGAGACCAAAAATGTATATACTCCACACTAATCCTCTATAAGGATCATATTCGTCCATCCTTGGATGGACATCCGGAGCTCGGCTCTCAAGCATACCTTGAGGATGTTCGATTCAATATAGAAAAGAACAATTCGACTTGTAGGCAATTCAGAGTTGATTAGAAACTTGTTCAGCTTAGAGCATAGAAGGCTGTCATACATAAACATAATCCACCTAGAGCAATATTTCCAAGATCAGGAATACGTGGCGCATGAGCAATAAGTTCGCCTGTAAACGTCCAAAACATTTATCGGGACTCCTTTTGGAAAAGTGTGGCATCAGCTACAATCTGTAGAAGTTCAAAAATATCCATAGGCATATCCACGAAGAAGACACCACTCGAGCTACTTCAGTGGCTGTTTTTCACATAAATTTGTTTTTGCAGTTTATTCAGTCACAATGTGTTCCTCCAAATTTCCCATTTTATGCAACCCGAAAACAGTCTCAACAAACAGTAGCTTCAATTCAAAATGCTTTAGTAATGCTAAAACCTTTATTTTGATATTTCGTATTACGTCAAACACGCCAGAAGTTCTTTTACCAACGCAGGGTTAAACCCTACAAAGCATTTGTATATTGTGGCGGTAATACATCCAATATCTTCCATTAACTGTTGACTGATTTTGTTTCCATTATGGTAAACAGCTGTTATGGATTTTTAATCGAAAATACATTCATTAAATTAAATATTTCTTCTCTAGTAAAAGCACTCCTTGTATGTTTTTTGTGGAAGGGAAAATCTTCAAAAGCTGGAATGCGATGTTATTTTACCCACTAAAAACCCCCCTTTTGCTTCTCAATACACTGTATAACTGTTCCACCAGAAGGTATTAATTCATATTGCTTGGACTTATCTTGGTATGTCTACAGATCTTTCTAGTTTTGATTTATTATCTTTGCCACCATAGGATTTTCCAGGCTCTCTCGCTAGCTATCATTTTATATACATTTTGTAACGATTGTTGAATAAGGTAACTTGTAAGCCACGATTAATCAAAAAACGTGTAGTTTTAATCAATTAAAAAATACTCTTCATCAATTATTCTTATTATAGAGTACTACTTAATCGAATGTTTAGTTATAAGATTTTGTTATTTATATACCTAACCTAATAGAAGCTAAAGTAAAGTTAACCTAAGTAAACATAACCTAATCGAAGCTAAAGTTGAACCTAACCAGAAAGTGGATCCGTTCCTCGGTCTGTTAACAACGTCAAGAGACAATTCCCAATTGAAATTTTAATGATAAAAAACGTTAACAATTTTTTTCTCAATTTCCCCCTTCCCATCTCCTAAAAATAGCACCCCCTAAATATAACCTTTCGTTTAATTCATAAATCCAGTTCAATCAATTCACTTATCGGTGGAATCGAAAGTATTAATTTCCGACATCTCAATAAATGGATTGTACGATCTCGAAAACATTAAACTAATGTGTTTTTATTATATCATTAAACCAGACAGATACGGAAGTTTTTAAAACGTAAAATTAACCAATGTATTTAAAAGGTGATTTTACTATGATCCATGTGAGGATTGAAGGTTGGGCCACCAATCACCGTCCGCATATCAGTGACCGTATATACAAATTATAGAATAAGACTTAATCGAATGTTTAGTTACAAGGTTTTATTGTCTATATTAGAATCGGGTTTCTAACGAAACGTGTTTTTTAATTGACTAAAAATACACGTTTTTTTATAAAAGTGGCTTACAAGTAACCCTATTAATTTTCAAACGACCTTTTGGTTCAAAAACCGTCACATTTTACTGATGACAGTAAGCTTTCGATTTGTTGTATAGTTACCCCAAGTTCCTCCTGCCATATTTGACATGCAAAAAAATATGTTTTAGAGAATCTTCCACTTTAGGGCCGTAAAGACCAATTGGCGAGTGTCTAATTTTAAAATGCTAAAAATAGCTATGAAACATCCATGTCTTATGAGTAGCTGTGTTAGATGATAATTTATACATCCGTGTTCTCTATCAAGCCAAATTTCAATTCATATTTTTGTTCAGCTACCTTTATCACCTGCCTAACTGCCCTGCAGTCAACGATGAGTACAGCTTCAGTATTTTTTCCGCGAGTTTTTGACTTAATTGTAATATCTGTAACAAGTAATTCTTCTGATGTTCCGGTACAGGTACATAATGGCTTTTTTAGCCCATATTGATGCTAAGCACCCAGTATCTTGTAGAACTTCGATTCTGTACAGATTTATGTCGGATTAGGACTGATCATTAATTCAATTAAATGATTGAACTTAATATAAATCAGTTTTTTTAAGTCTTCATCTATTTTCCTCAGCGTTCCATTTCATATCTCTCAGATTGCTTCCTATTATTTAATAACGAAAAAAAACTCAGAAAATGATAATCCAGCATCCCGTTCACTCCTACGACTCCTCAAAACTCAAAATGTTTATAAAACTTATTAAAAACAATAAAATTATTCAGTAACTTATTTCAGTTATAAATAAATGTTAAACTAAGTTATTTCATCATATGTTTACATTCATTAAACTAATAATATTTTGAAGTTATGATCTTTAATTAATATTATTATTAATTAAAGGTTGGTTTATGCAGTCAAAATTAAACATTAACCAACAAATTTAATTACTAGTTGGATGACACTGAAATGCAGAAAATTAACGGTAAATTTAAATTAAATTAAGAGTTCGCCAACTTTTAAATTCTTAATTCAATTCCTTAATTTTTTGAAGTTATAATCACAGAATACGCCAAGTCAGTTAAGGGTGGTGGTATTGTTTTGTTTACAACATCCTTGCTCTTAGGTTTGAAAATATTATTGCGCCGCTTCCACCGTAGTATTTTATTTTTGAAACTAATATAAAAAAAATAGGAAAAAGCAATATCTGAAAGTCAGCCATGTCCTTTTAAGATGATGGAACACTGATAGATAATGTCAGGAGCTTTCCACATTTCTATGGCAAAAATGACTCAAACAGGGAATTTCTATTGGTTTACCTTATCCTTAATTTAAACCAAAAAAATAAGACCAAGAAAGTTTACTTTAATGTTAATTTTCATTTAGTTTTAATTTTGGCTGCATAAACTAAGCTTATATGTGTATAACATTAACTGGTATTTTTTATTGAACGAATTCTTCTTCTGCTTTTTGCAAATATTTTTTTGCAACTACTAATAATATTATTAGATATCCTTCAGTAACTTCCCGGCTTACAAACATAATAAAAACACGTTCATTTGGCATTTTCATGATCCCAGAATCCATTTATCGAGGTCCCAGATGTCGGAAATTAATAATTCTCGGCTCGGCGTTTTGAAGTGAATTATACGAAACAGCGATTCATCTTTATTATAAAAACATATCAAATTTTATAGAAAAATATATTTTTCCCGACCTTACGGCCAATTAACATAGCCTAACCAAAACAAAAGTAAACCTAACCTAATCGGAGCTAAAGTAAAGTTAACCCAATAGAAGCTAAAATAAACAAGTTAATCGAAGCTAAAGTGAAGTTAACACAATCGAAGCTAAAGTAAACATAACCTAATCGAAGCTAAAGTAAAGTTAACGCAATCGAAGCTAAAGTAAACATAACCTAATCGAAGCCAAAGTAAACGTAATCAGAAATTTGATCCGTTTCTCTTATTTTGGACTGTGTTCTTACTGTGTGTCTTTCACCTTCCCAGCTAAGGTCCCATCTCCTAAAAATAGCACCCCCAAAATAAAACCGTTAGTTTAATTGATAAATCCAATTCCATCAATTGAAGTATTGGTGGAATCGGAAGTATTAATTTTAGACATCTGGGATCTCGATAAATGGATTCTACGACCTGGAAACCACTATTAATGTGTTTTTATTATGACCTTAAACCAGGCAGTACGGATGTTGAGATGTGTTTTTTATCAAATTGTCGCTTAACTTACTGTAAAATTAACTAATGTATGTACGAGGTGTGATCAAAAAATATTATTATTATTTTATTGAAAATATGAATTGATCTTTTTCAAAGCACTACCTTTGATTAGCAATATTCTTATTCCAACGCTGTATCCATGAATGGAAGGCTTTTTTCGGCTTTGTCATGGTCTTGTCAACATTTTCTTTCGGCGCATTTTTTAATTTTCGGAAAGGGCGGGTATGGTGGTACAAAATCTGGTAAGAAGGATATGAACAGATAGGTAGACTTTTAGTTATATAATGGTAAAGGAGAAAATTGTTTGTTCACTTTTTAGGTCTCTTTCTTTGCATGTAGTTCCACAACTGTTCAGTCAAAAGATGTCATTTACTGGCTCAATTCTAGTTTTGCATCGCCCATAATTATTTTTAAGGTTACTACATTATGTATTTTCATCAGGATTAATATTTCAATATTTTTGGAGCTTCTTTGGTAATTTTTTAAAGTTAAGTTAAAAAGCATACTGACGAGCCAGACATATACTGTAGTAAATTATTGCTATAAAAATTCGTTTTCCATATTTTTTTATCAAACCTTGTAAAAATAATTTATGTATTAAATTTTTTATACATTAAATTATGTAACTGAAAAGTATTATTTTTAATAAAGTGTAATTAATTTTTCTTGCCTTATTTATACACGAAGCAGTTTTAAGAAAACAGCAAGAGAAAGCAATTTTTGTTCTTCGAGGTAAGCAACGACTATATGGAATGATAGATAATTTCAAACATAGTAGATCTAGAATTTATTTATTCGGCAATGGTCTAATGATGGTACATGAGGTATTTCATACTAGGTAGCAACAATGTATATCAAAAAAATCCTCAAGAAGAAGAATTGAAATATGCACCAATATATTCAGATTTGTAGCAATCTACGGCTTGTTGAAATCCTATTATTTGGGTACCATAAAAAATTCACATTAGCTCATTTTTTTCCAGCTTGTGGAGAAAAACGTGTTTCGGCTGTACCATTAATAGTAAATGGAAAGAACGTTGATAGAGGAGATTATCCATGGGTTACAGCTTTGTACCGAAGACAAGGTGGTGAATTCATCAATTCGTGTGGCGGTTCAATGTTAACCCAACGTGTCATTGTAACAGGTAAATAGATTTTAGACACATACTGTAACTATTTATACCATAAATCGAATTTTTTTTTTGAAATTTTAACGTTTTTCCAAATTCAAGTTGTTCTGTGCAATGCTTTTATAGACAATCCGGCTCTCGCAGGTACTTCAAAGTTTCCAAAATATTCGATAACAGCGTAATTATACAAGTAAAGGCTTCAGTTACAGTGGAAAGAAGAATAACCTAATCTCTCTAGCCTCAATACAGTAATATTTAACTATGATGAATTATTAATGTTTTTATAGATTTTTTTCGGTTTTTTGTTAAACGTTTGTTTATAGAAATAAATATTGAAATTGTTTTGTATTCTAGGTACAGTATTGGTATTTTTCCCATATAGTCCATTTGTCAACTTCTTTTCACCTTTTTGGGCCAATACAATTATCGAATGTTCTTGAAGGTTCCTCAAAAACGTTCAGAACACTTCAGAATATAAGATAATATAATACTCTTATACTTTCAGCTGCTCATTGTGTAACTTACGAAGACTCGAAAGGTGCTGTTGTTGATAAAGATATATTGAGAATAGCAGTTGGGAAATATTATAACAAATTCATGGATCCTCGAGATACCCAAGCTCAATATTCAACTGTAAGTTATTAAAAAATGTATTTTTTTATATAGTTTTCACAAATCAAAATATTTTTAATACTAAATCACATAAAAATATCTTTTTCAACAAAATATAATTTTTTCACATTTTTACAATCTCCATCATACTTTCTAAGTAAGTTAACATAGTTAGAATGTGACTTCATACTCTCTCTATGACATGTAACCATGCAAAACCTATATAACAATGGAATTGTAAAAAATACCAGCTTTAACACTAAGTAAAGAGATGCACAAGGCAACATTGGTCTTAGTGATGCTTAGTTAGACCACAAAATCCACTTTTTCCCTTTAGCCAGTTCTAGTTTGGACAGGAATCAAAATATAAATGCCACTTGAAGGAGAACACTACCACAGGACTAACTTGATCTAAGACTCACACCCATTACATAGAATGTGTATCGAAAACTCCAAAGCAGAACTATGTTCCAAAAAATAGATAGAGAAAGAAGAAGATATCAGTTATCCATCACCTCATCTATATGGAAAATGGAATATATATTCAAATTAAAGTGAAAATACAACTAACAATTCTATATTTGGGTCTAGTAAACTCTTTGATTCTGAACCAAATTAGGAAAAATCGCACAAAGGAAAAAGAAAGAGATACAAACACCAGAAGGCATCAGGCAGGGCGATAGCCTCAGCCCATTTCTGTTCAATCTCTTAATGGACAGAATTATAGAGGAAGTGCCATCACTAAATATGGGATGAGACAGAATAAAAGAATCAGCATGGAATCAGGGAACAATGTGGGGTGCAAGACATCGTAAGATGGGGGAGACAAAGAAAAATATACTGGGACGCCCACGTGAGAAAAATGAAAGAAATTAGACTGCCACGCATCGTACTTGAAGGGAAACCAATAGGGAACTCGGACGACCACCTAAGAGATGGATGGACAGCTGGCAGTTCACCTCCCAGAAATTGATACAGCAATTTCCAAAAAAATAAAATTTTTCCAGGTCATCATTTATCTAGTTTTGGAAACTAGAAATAGTCACTTGCGACTAAAAATAGAGAATAGAACTGATGAAGGAACAATTTGTAGTCTGTAATACATGGATTTTGCCATGGAAACTGCACTGTTGAAAATAAAAACTTTTATATTGCACTATTTATTTCAACTTCTCATCCGAATCAATCCAACACCATATGGAGAATTTTTTCTATTGTTTCTAGTGTAGAAACCTCAATCGCTCAACTAAATTCATTAAACCAAATTTTCATCATTTAGCCTTGGTTTGAGTTGTGCTTAATTAGACCACAAAATTAATTTTTTCTTCAAATTAGAGGTAGTCTACTAACATTGACTCTCCAAGATGAAACAAATGATGCAGCTTTTTCTATATTTGACATGAGTCAAAATATAATTGCCAGTTAAAAGTAGTGTATTCCTTTTTGAGATTTTATGTATATGAATTCATCCTCGTAGCGTGGTCTACAATCTCAAATATATTCTCTATGTTAGCTAACTGGATCATTTTTTCTTGAAACATCCTGTATATCCAACCATTACTTACATCAAAACCTCCAAATAAAAATACTCCAAAAGATGTTACAAAACAAAAACCAGAAGTATCTGGAGGATTACTTCTGGTCCACACCAGTTAATCTAAATGGAGATAGCTACCCCACAACACCAATTTGGTCTAAGATAGGACTAATGAACCAGACTCATTTTCATAAAAATTATCAATTGATTTTGTTTTTTCTTCTATAATTTTCAGATCAGTGAAATATTGGTGCATTCAAAATATAAAGGGGAAGCCCAAAATTTCGCTTCAGATATAGCATTTTTAGTCACCACTGATACTTTGTTATTATCAAAAGTAGTACAACCGGTTTGTTACCACAATTTGAATAATATACCTCTCAACAATAGGATGCAAGGAGTGGTAAGGACTCAATTTCAAGTCGATTCCTAATGATAGATGCTACAACAAAAAAACTGTTTCCATTTTAGATAACCGGTTGGGGATATACGACAGCAGGAGGTAACCCATCGGATGAATTAAAAGAGATATTAATACCTTATAAAGAAGATGGTACTTGCGAAGCAGAACTACCATCCGATTGGAGCGCTCGGTATTTTAGTCCTGACAAAATGTGTGCAGGACATTATAATAAAAGTAAGATAATTACTTATTACCAGTGACAAACAATCTTGAAAATTGAGTTCCTATTAATTACTAACAGTCGCATTTACACTAGCTGGTCCTTCGAGCCGGGTATGAATCTATAGAAAACTCGAAAGACCATATAATAGTGGAAGTAAAAAAATTATTCCATGATTTCAAATTAAGAAATACTGTAGAATATTTTATAGAAGAATACCAAGCATAGAGAACATTCAAAGCCTTTTTTATCCGAAAATTTGTAGATATTAAAATGTTTTTTTAGGTATTGCTGTATGTAAAGGTGATAGTGGTGGAGGATTAGTCTTTCCCTATAAAGACGGAAGATATTACATCCATGGTATAGTAAGTGTCGGTTATAAAGTTACAGCTGGATGCGATATACAACTAAGTACTCTTTTTACAAAAGTATCTTTCCATTCAGAATGGTTAGAGCTAGTAACAGCTAAATACAGTTGATTTTTGAACTAAATAAAATATTTTTTTAAACTTGAATGATGTTTTTTGCTTTCCAAATTTATTTCAAAGGACGTCAAGAGAAATAATTTATGAGGAATATTCGGTTTTGTAGGAAATAAAAGAAGAAATGAGAAAATGTAATGAATTGTGAAGAAAATTTATTACAAAAAATATAATAAAGTATGCGAACAAACGCTATCATAGAACGACATAAATAACAATAAAAACCGAATACCTTGTATATAAAATTAACCAGCAGTTTTTATTATACCATATACTATCACAGTAAAATTGTAATATCCATAGAAAAATACATTTATAATACAATAAATATCAATTTAAAATATAGACTGCCCAAACAAGTATACACTGATCGCCACAAAAAGTGTCTCACTTTTGAGAACAATTCCAATATTTTCTACATTTTTTTGCTATATTATCTTCATTAGAGATCTACCTTACAAAAATTTCAATTTCAATGACATGAGATTACCCAACCAAAGACTCCAAATTGCATATCGAACAAGGTTTCATGGCACGACGAGGACCCATAATGAGCTCTGCTAACCCCTGGATGGAGTGTGTAAATATTAAGACAGTTAGTGACGTGGATGTAGTCACTGTGGTTGGTTTGATACAATATTATTGGTCTCAAAGCAATGTTTCACATGCTTTACTATCTTTAAAGATACTTCTTGAAACAGGTCGCCAGAAATGTGAAAGGACTATAATTTACAGTTTTTTATGCAGAAAATGGTGTGAAACAAGAACTTGACTACCTAGAAGTTTTATGGAACAGCGGCGATAAAGTCCAGGTTTTTGTTCACGAGCTTTAAATGGCCAATAGCTTTAAGGTTAGAAATTGTCCTGTAGAAAAATTAAAGCTAACCGCTAAGTAAGAGAAATATCCAGGGACACTTAAAGGCAACTGTTACTAATTACAAAAAATATCTGCATATTGACCACGCGACTCAAAATTTAAACAAGTAGCGTGGGAAATATGGAACAATGGACAAACATTTTCAACACAAATAAGTCTAGATATTGTTCAACAGCTCCAAATGGTTGTCACAGAGTTAGGAGGAAAATTATTGAATTATAGTCAAAGTCCCATTGAGTTATAGTCAAAGTCCCATAGGGCTTCAATTATGATGTGGGAAGGCATAAAACAGAAACAGTTTCTTGAAGTTCTATAATCTTTTATATAAATAACCAGTCACTTATTGCAAGCAAGATCTTTTCTACACAGATAAGTCCAGATTTTGTTCAAGAGTTCTAAATAGGTAGCCATATAGTTGGGACTATTGAGTCTTAAAGTACTCAATTATGCTGTGGGAAAAAATAAAAGTTACAAGTTTCATAATCTTATATCGGAAGAAACTGGAATCGCTTCTTGTAAGCAGATACTTGATGATAGGACGTAGAGGTTAGAAATTATCTTGTAGAATAATTCAGGACACCTATATAAACAAGAGAATGATTAGGAAACACTCCCAAACATTAATCAAGCAATTAAGAATTAACATAGTGAGGAATATGGAACAAGTTTTCTACACAGATGAGTCCAGATTTTGTTCATGAGCTATAGAAGGGTATGTGATTCAATAATGACATGGAGGATTATTTTGATAGTAGATATCAACAAAATAGAGTGGACTTAACTTGACTACATTTAGAGTCGATAAAAAGAAAAGTTAGAGCTTCTATAACTGCCGTAATCACTTTAGCCAAGTTGTTTCTTGTTCTTCAGGATCTTCTTAAGGATAAAGTGATATTGAAATTGATTGTATCGATACCACGACGTAAGAATTTAGTAGAACTTGTTAAAATTAAAATTTTTTGAAATAATTTTGATCTTAAATATATATTTTTTAATATGTTTGCTTTATTTTTTATTTATTTTATGTTATTTAAGGAATAAATTATTATAAAGGAGAATGTAGGGAATTTTTTTGTCAAAAGCTATTAATGGGTTGCTTTTAGTGCTGATCAGTGTAGTATATATAAAAAGTAACTATATCAATCTCATTCTTATTATTATGAGTATAAATAGGAATATTTTCATATAACATTGAAGAGATACTAGAATTGAAAAAAATAACTAAATTTGATATAAAATATTGATTCCAATTAATTACAGCTCAACATAAAAATTTTATAGAGAAAAAGTCGATTTTACCACATAAAAAAGTAAATTAGATATAAAAAACTTAAAAATTATATAATTTTTGGTACCTATTCAGTTCCACTACCACCTTACTTTTTTTATAACAAAATATGAATTACCTCTCCAACGATAAAAATTTACCTCCTATTTTCTTTTAATCTCGCTTATATCTTTAGATTTTTCTTCCTTTTCCGTATTTTTTGTACTACTTTCACCATTTTCATAAGAAGTACTAGCTCTACTAGTTGAATAACCATATACTAAGCTAGTACCTGTACGTTTAGCAAAACCCTTCGGCGTTATAATTTTAGTGTTTCGACTAATATTATAAACGTTTCCCACTGTTGATAAGGTATCTCCAGCTAAAGTACTTGCAGGGTATCCATATCTAAGATATAATAATTAATAAAGATCAGTTTTGCTTTTAAGTAAATTACTTACTTGTGTTCCACAATTTTCACAGTATTTTCCTTTAAACTATTTCCTAAGACAGCCGCTGATGTTTCCAGTCCTCTATATATCGTACTAAATCCTTCAACTGCTCCAGCTGCGACCGTCAAAACACTTTTTACTTTATCAGAAGCTTCTTCTTCGGGCATACTAAAACCTTTGACCAACAGCTTAGTACCACCCTTTTGAATGTGGGGCGCCAAAAATTGACCTAAACGCACTGTAGCAGCTCCGACTCGTTCAGCTAAAAACATTATTCTTTATGGTAAATGAAGAATTTCTAAGTACACATCATCAATAGTCACAATTTTCTAGTCCTTTGGGCCTTGGTCTGTTCAAACCCCAAATTATCTCACCTATAAATCCCGTTACTTTTGCTGCCTTGTTTGTAGCCGTTTCTGCAACTTGGATTGTTTTTGCTAGGGTCGGTGGAACATTTGCTGGTTCTGTTGCCGGTTGGACCTTATTAATAATCGTAGGAGTCGTCCTATTGAAAAAATCCCCAGCTTTTTCCGCTCCTCTTATAATACCTCTAGACACTAAATGGGCACCTATGAAAAAGAAGAAATTAACTACTTCGATTCTAATAATTTTTCTTGTTCGGGTATTGAATGCTTACCATCTACAATCTTATTTGAAATGTGTGTACTGTAATCTTCGCGTTGTTCTGATATTCTTCTTTCTCTCCATTCCTTTATATCTTCCGCAGTAGGTGAGGGGCCAATAATACCGTGAAGGATACTTTCTAATAAATCAAATACTTCTTGATCTGCATCAGACGGTAGGATAATACCAACTGAACTACCTGAAATTATTATGAAATCAGAAAAACGTTTGTTGTTTGATCACAAACATTTTGATTTATCATTTTTATATAAATTTCTGGTGTCCGCATCATTCGTAAGATTCAGTGACATTTTTGGGGTATTCCTTATCTAGCCAGTCTCGAATCCTTCTGATATATCATACTATAGCTCTAGATTTTTTCTTGAGCTGTACCTGGATGTTCTACTTCTTTCACCAGTTAGACATAAAATTTTTCCCAGTAGTCTATCCCATCATCTGCAGTAATTGGTAGAATAAAATCAACTGAACTGCCTGAAAGAATTAATAAGTAGAAAAATAGTTTGTTGTTTGATAACAAACATTTTGATTTATCATTTTTATATAAATTTTTGGTGTCCATATCAATAAGAAGAGATTCAGTGACATTTTAGGGATATTCCTTATCCAGCCAGTCTCGAATCCTTCCGACATATCATACTATATATGGGTGTGTTCCTTCTTTTTCCAATTACATAACTAAATTTCTCCAGACAACCTTCTATGGAGTAACAAAATTGTAACTAGGTTTTCCAATATATTCCAAGAATCCTATTCGGCAGCAAATACTTTACTGGAATTATTATTCAATAAAGAAGTAGATGATGCTAGCTAACAACAAATCAAAGAAAATTATAGTTAATACAGGCGAAATTGTAGAGAAGTTCCTTTTGCTCTCTTTGGGAAAAATTCATTGGCTGCCGTCAACTTGGACTCTGGTGTCGAATGGTGAATCCATTATTCATCTATCATCATGTCGAAAACAGCTTAGTTTTGTGCAAATTATTCATGAAACATTAAATGTACATGTTCATCTCTCACTATTTTAATTTGAATTGGAGCATATAACCACATTTAAATTCGTCATACCATAATCAATTCTAGTAGTTTTTCCCGGAAAACAGTTTTCCTTTAAACCCTTCAAACTTTTCTATCATACTAAAATCATTATCTTATGAACTAATTTTAAAATAGTTAGTTTTTTAAATTGAGCAGAGGGCTTACCATTGCTACAGTCAATCTCCCATATTTATCTATAAATTTTTACTGTTTAGCATATTTTTACCAGTAAATGTTTTACTGGGCGAGTTTTAGCATCATATGGGGATCATCGGGCTCCACCAGTCTCAAATCCTTCCACTTGTATCTGAATTGCAACTTCTCTGTAATCCTATATGGAACTGCAAACTAGTACTCCCTGAAATCTGTGAAGTTTTGGTTTTTTATGACTAAATGTAGCCTACTGGCTGATATTTAGGGATATTTATGGTTTAAATAACCCTGCTTAATCCAGTTCCAAATTCTTCTACCCATACATGGATGGTTCTTCTTTCCCAGTTACACAACCAATTTTTTTAGGCAGTCTTATTGGAACCCAAAATAAAAACTTGGTTGTCAAATTGATTCCAAAAAAAAGGTTTTCCAGTGTTTAGTTTATTTTTACTACCAAATATTTATTGGATGAGATTCAGAAACATTTGAGGTTTAGGGGTATATCATCATGCTCCACAGTCTCAAATCCTTCTCCCTGAGTTGCTCCTTCTTTCCCTATAAAAGCCTTATATGGGATCTAAAAACTGTGGATTTTTTCTATTCATTTGGTTTTTTATGACCAAATATATCCTAATGAATAATATGATGAAAACTTTGGTCCTGCTAGTCTCAAAATCTAGAAGTACCAGGTTTCTAAATCTTTTGCTGTAAGTAACATCATTTTTTACAGTCTTGTATGGGGTACCAATCGACTAGATTGCATAACATAATTTCTGCTGGTTTTTGGTAAATTCAATCTAAATGTATCCACTTAACATTAATAATGTAAAGATTATTATTATATTATAAAAACATACCTGGTACACTGGCATTTAAATCAGGCAAAATAAAAGCACCATAGTTAGTCCTATAACAAGGCGATACTGCAGGAACCAGAGGATACACCCATGATCCTACTTGTAAAACTGCTTTCGGAGCATTTGGTTCAGTACCTAAATTTATATAAATATCAATATTATTCGAATATAATAAATAAAAGAATTTACCTTGTACTAAAGATATTGTTAAAGTTTCTGGCTGTTGCGTTGACAAAACTTCACCATTAGGAGATATAAAATAAACCCTGACATTTTCATGAGTATATACAACTTCTTCTTGTAATTTCTGATTGGGATCTACACTCAATTCTTGAAGAGCAGATGCTAAATCCTTATATGTTTTGGGACTTTCTGATTCTGATGATGACATAGCTTCGTCATATGAAGGTGGGTCTTCAATTAGACTACTCGAATTAGCACTATTTGTGGTTTGAATACAGTTAATTCGTGTTAAAACTTCGGCTCTCGTTTTTTTAATCTTTTGTATCATTACTCGCGCTTTTTCCCACGTAATATCTGGATTTTCTGGACATTGGACTTGTACTCCCAAGGCTTCATCTATCAATCTAATACCTTCCTTATATTTTTCGATTGCCTGTATTAAAATACATAGTGAATAGACAATTGTTTAGAGAATTTAAACATTATATTTTATCAATTTAAAGTCTAATTTATTGAGTTAGTTGTTTTATAGAAATATATTATCAATGTATCAGTATAAAAAAGATTTTGATCTAGGCCAATATACTTAGTAATTAGAGTGTGCTTTTCAACTCTGTTTTTAATCAACAACCTAGTAGAATTTTTTGTGATTCATTGTTGTTAATTAGTTACAAAATACATAAGGTCGAATAATACTTTGAACGCGAAAAAAGCCACCAACTTGTCCTGTACAAAATGAGCACTAACCTTGAACATGTATAAAAAATATACTATCATTAATTAGATACTTTGATTATTTTTAATTCTCATAAAAACACTAAGCTTTGAAAAATACATAATGTAAGATTGATTTAAAAGTTACTAAAACATTTTAGCCACCTTTTATTTTATGAAACACGCTTTTTGTTAACAGAATATGTAAATTATTATATTAATACAAACATTGTACAATAAAACAATAACTAATGAAAAGTTGTCCATAACCATCAACTATTACTAAGAGTAGTTTCTACAGGAATATATGGCCCAGGAACCAAACTCGATATCCCAATAGGCTCAGAACCTTCCATTTTCCTGGCGAAAACCTATCCTTATATAAATATCTTAAGATATTTATCCTATCACATAGCAGAGCAGCTCTACAAGCCCTTGACTCTAGTATGGGACTACATCAAATCTTTGAACTCATTGGGAGTATACAATAGTCACTGGTACCTGGCCACACCCCCACACGGCAAAGATCAAGTCGATCACCTGGAGAAAAAAGGCAGAACAATTTCTTTCATAAGACTACAACATTTCATAGGTTTCCCTAAAAGTCATGGTCATAAAAAAGAGGAGAATCGAGAAGAAATCAGAAATGTGGAATCGAGATTTCTTTCTTATTCTGCCAACTCAAAAGGCTCTTTCATTGAGCAAAGATGAGCTAAGAAGAGTTACTGGTATCCTGGTTATTCAACTACCATCTGAATAAATTAGAGAACCTCACGACAGCTTTTGTCGTTTCTATAAGGAACTAAAGAAAATGACCGAATACCTTCTTTGTGAGTGCAAAGCAATGCATAGATAATGACTATGGTACATTCCAAGCTTTTCAAAGTTAGAAAAGGTAAGCCACATAGCCCCCAATAAAGTAGGTCATTTTGCAAAATTGTTACTATCCGTCTGGTGGGCAGTCTGGGGTACACAATAGATAAAAAGGTTAATGAGGTAGATTCACGGCTAGTTCATTTAATTTAATCTAAGAGTAGTTTCTAACAAAATAAAATATTATTCTAAAGCTCCGTCGAGATATACAAAAGTAAAATCATGAATGATACTTTTCGTTTTTCAATTATTTAAAATAACAAAGAAAAACAAGAAAAAAGATTTACTTGAGATTAATAAATGGAAAAACAAAAAATCATGACAAAAAACTTACATTTTATATAATGCTTAGGTATGTTACTTATTTATCTACGTTTCGATCATCCTTTTTGATTGTAGTTATAAAATTTAAAAAAATTATGTGGAATCAAATACATAATATCATTAATCTTTACTCATCAACAATCTTTAACTTAAATTTGATAATACAATAAGATTTAATAATATGCACTAAAAATTTTAATATATATTATTTTTACTCACCCCAGTTTGATTTTCTACTTCTTCTAAAGTTATAGCTTCATCAATTGCTTTAAAAGCTTCATCGTGTTTATTCTTAATTAAACTATATGTTTTTTCCCAAGAAAAATTTGGTTTTTTATTAGTTAACATTTTCGGAACAATAACAATCTAATTAAAAGTTAGGTTATGTATAAGTCTAATAAATATTGAAAATGTGAAAATTAATAAGACTGACCCATTTTAACTCAAATAATATTCCACATCATCATAGAAAACAAGTTGTATTACTTATATGTGAAATCAGTTTATTATTTGACCTTTGTACTATCGGATAATTTAACGTCATTCGAATGATAGTATTCAACATTTTTAAATTTACCGCCATTCTAGACGCTTCTAGAATTTTATGTATCTCGTATTTTCATTGGCTTTTTAATATTTCTGCTAGCACCACTAAAGATAAATTTGAAAGAGTGTAACAGTGTTGTCAAAGTAAATATTCGACGGTAACTTTACTATAATAAAAAATTTAGCAAAATTACATATTATATTATGTTTCTTAATTTTGATGATGATAGAAAGAGAGATTTAGAAAGTGAAGGCAAAAAAATGACTAGTATATATCTAAGAAGAATAAAAGAGAGGCAAAAGAAGTATCACATCGACATAATTTCAAAAGATACGATAATGAAATATGAGAATATTATGTTGAGCTTTGTAATTGCTAAAAAGTTTTATATTAAAATTGAATGATCAAAGATTAGATCTCAACAGACATCTCGTCATTCAAACCACATTTGATAGCGAGAAAAAACAATTGAAAGTCTTGGTAACAGGTTATTTATGGAAATGAAGCAAATAGATGAATATTGGCGAAAAATGAATACATTGAATTTCAAGTTACTTCTATGAGATATAATTGAAAGGATCGTATGAATCAAATAAATAATTAAACAAAGTTATTGAAGGATCTTCTTTCTCTTCTGTAGATTTTCTATTACTCGGCAACCACGCAGTATATTTGACTTTTGACAGCCGGTATTCATTTTTTATTACCCATTCATCCATTTTGTATTTCCGCACGTGAAGTTTAAAGTGCCGTTTTGTAAAAAGAAAGTAAATTCGTTGAAAATGTTATCCGCGGCACGTGCCCTCAGTAGGAAAGCCCTAAACTGTTCCAAAGTAAATGTCGATCAAACGGGAAATCGAAATTTTAGCCACTTTATCACTAAAGTAAGTCACACATTTGACAAGTTCTTTTTCGGTTTTTAGAGAATATTCCAATATCCCGTTCTAGTCATTACATAATGTTCTTGAGATAAGAAAACAAAGAAATTTCATTACAAAATCAATGAAATATATTTTTTGCACATTTTAGTCTAATTTATTATATTGTTTGAGGTTAATTTTATCACCATAAAATTGCATCACTATCTTTTACTATTCCGAGAAAAAATTCTTAAGACCATTGCTGTTGTGTGTTTTACTCATACTCACATTAAATAGATAGTTAATATTGTGTTAAAAACCTTGTATTTGATCTCTAGTTGAAAATGTTTTTGCCAGTCTGTGATGCAATGTCTTGTAATCAAATCTTCAAAATTTTGTGAAAGAATTAAAAATTAATTTAACGTTTGACATCTTCCGTTTGTCCTTTAATATTTATGACTTCCAGCTTCCACATTTTTATCTCACCTTGAAGCTGAAATATTAAAATCATGCTCTCCACTTCTCATTATTCATTCCGATTAAGAATTTTTTTGATATTTGTAAACTTGAAGGTTATATTGAACTACAAAAGTTGTAACTTCCACCCATTTTGAGTTGAGTTTTGAGGTATTAAAGAGTATATTTTTATTTTGTCTAGAGACCATTTTATACAATGCAATACAATTGAATATCGACTTACATGGAATAGTTGTTGGGATTTTCCATGTATGGATCCATGTTGTCCCCTTTTCTTGCTGCCACACTGGGGATTTTTAATGTTTACAGCTTTTGTAGTAATCCCACTTCAGAATGTGGGATGGCTGTATATGCCAGAGATCTTCATTTTCTATTTCTCTCCCAAGTGTAGTGTTCTGCAGTTCTTTAGTGTCACACTTTGAGAAAATGTGATTAGAGGTTTTATCCTCTGCATAACGGAATCTGCACATTGTACTAAATGTAGCATCTTCAGGTATCCATTGAGGCGACAGTGCCTGGGAAAGACTCCTGTTAGTATTTGTAAGTTGTTCTTGCCCAGGTTGATACATTCAACAGGTCTTCTTTGGTTATAGCTTTCCAAGAGTGTCTGCCTGTCTCAATTCCCTGGAAATTTTCCCAGTTACTGGTTTTATCCCTATCTATCTTCTATCTAACTCATTTAGCTTGTCCAGGTATTCCCAAACCAGTTTGGATCTTATGACGTTGAAGCTTAAAGCTCTAATGGCTGCTTGGTTATCAGACAAGATATGATTTTTTGTTTGTGACCATTCCTTTCTAGATTGAACAAAACACATTTTTCATTTGCATATATTTCTGCTTGAAAAATGCTTGATGTGTTGACCAGGCTTTCAGAGTGTTTGGTTCTATGCCCTTATGCTTCTAAGTACCATAGGGCACCGAATTGTTGCTATGCCCTATTTACAAATATATTTCAAATACATTTATTAAAAAATTTTGATTGTTAGTAAATATTGGGTGTAAGTAATTTTCTTATAAAGGATTGAATGCATTAATGGTGTTTTCTGATAGTTTACTTTATTGCATATAAAGGGGACGCCCTAAAATGCTTACTATATACCTAAAGATGTTCAAGTACATAATCAATTTACAGATTAAGACTAATACAGTAAAATATTCATAATAAAATGTTACATTCTGTAAAGTGATTGTTTATAGGAGTTTATATTTTTGATACTAATAAACTGATTTCTATTCCAAAATTGTTATATCGTGGATAGTAAATCATTTCAAATTTAAATATATAAGAAGCACATACACTACCTGTCATTCCTAGATCAACTGTCACCTATGAAATAAACTCTTAAATCTGTTGACTGGATAGCAAAAAATTCAAATATGAGGAAAGTTATCATTCTAAAAATCAATTTATTTTTTTTTAATTTCAAACAAATTCAATTTCCAATTCTTTTTGCTTTCCTCAGTATTAAATAATAAGTCACAAGAATTTAGGACCTAAATCTGGAAAATGTATAGTCTATAGCTAACACACTGTTGTAAGTATTTGATTTCTGTACTTTTATCGAGTTTAGTTCCTTTATATATATTCTAATTGAATTCTGTTCGTACAAAAATGTTCAGCAACAAGGTTACAGGACATTTATTGATTCTTAGGCCTTATGAAGATTGCTGACTCAGGTAGTTTTATGTATTTTGTTTTGTTTCAGAGACCTTTGTATGCATTAAGCTCTAAATATGATAACCAAATACGAAATAAGTAAGTTATGAACAAGAAATTATAGATCAAGCCGATTTTAATTAATTGTATATCTTTTAGGTCAGAGGGTGTTAAAGGTGCCGTTATTGGTATTGATTTGGGTACTACAAATTCTTGTGTTGCTGTTATGGAAGGCAAACAAGCCAAAGTAATTGAAAATGCTGAAGGTTCAAGAACAACTCCTTCAGTAGTTGCTTTTTCAAAAGATTCAGAACGTTTGGTAGGTATGCCGGCTAAAAGACAAGCAGTAACAAATTCAGCCAACACATTTTATGCAACTAAACGATTGATTGGTAGGAGATTTGACGATGAAGAAGTAAAGAAAGATATGTAAGTTTAACTACATAAATTTGTGAACAGTTTAATGTTGAATGTCTCAATTTTCAGGAAAACTGTATCTTATAAAATAGTTCGAGCATCAAATGGTGATGCGTGGGTTCAGGGAAGTGATGGAAAAATGTATTCTCCTAGCCAAATAGGAGCTTTTGTTTTAGTTAAAATGAAGGAAACTGCAGAAGCTTACTTGAATACCAAAGTTAAGAATGCTGTTATTACAGTACCTGCCTATTTCAATGATTCTCAACGTCAGGCAACCAAAGATGCTGGTCAAATTTCAGGTTTAAATGTATTGAGAGTCATTAATGAACCTACTGCAGCTGCTTTGGCTTATGGCATGGACAAAACAGAAGATAAAGTGTAAGTTTTATACTCACTTTAATAATTTTAAGTTAAACTACCATTTATAATTTTTTTAAAACAGTATTGCCGTATATGATTTGGGAGGTGGTACTTTTGATATTTCCATTCTCGAAATCCAAAAAGGTGTGTTTGAAGTAAAATCAACAAACGGAGATACTTTCCTTGGAGGTGAAGATTTTGATAATGTTCTTGTCAATCATCTGGTTTCTGAATTCAAGAAAGAACAAGGCATAGATATTACAAAAGATCCAATGGCTATGCAACGTTTAAAAGAAGCTGCAGAAAAAGCGAAAATTGAATTATCATCTTCTCTCCAAACAGACATCAACCTTCCTTACTTGACAATGGATGCTTCCGGACCAAAACATATGAATCTCAAATTGTCTCGATCAAAATTCGAAAGTTTGGTGGGTGATCTTATTAAGAGAACCATCCAACCTTGTCAAAAGGCTTTGAAGGATGCTGAAGTTTCCAAATCTGATGTGGGTAAGTCATCCAAGTAATATTTCACTTATATACTAAGTTTGTCAAATTCATATATATCAACATTATTTTTGTACTCTAGGTGAAGTTTTGTTAGTTGGTGGTATGACTAGAATGCCTAAAGTTCAAAGTACAGTCCAAGAAATATTTGGAAAACAACCAAGCAGAGCTGTAAATCCTGATGAAGCTGTAGCAGTAGGTGCTGCAGTCCAAGGTGGTGTTTTGGCTGGTGATGTAACAGATGTATTATTACTTGATGTAACTCCTTTGTCATTGGGTATTGAAACTCTTGGAGGTGTGTTTACTAGGCTCATTAACAGGTAAGATATTTATTTAGGGATTAATTTAAAAAATAAAAAAAAAATATTGCTGTTGATGATATTGTACAATTATAATTCTTTTGCTTATCATTTGTCACTGTTTAAATAATTTGAATCTGAATTGATTCATTAAATGGATGAAAGCCTCTTAAATAATTCTGGTCTGATCTAGTTCCTGCCAATTCATACCAATTTCACCTTTCCAATGACATTGTACTTATCCTTCTTAATCAAAATAGAAAATTGTAGTCCATCTCTTCACCACTTTTTGTAACAAGTTCCAATTTATTTAATTTCTTCATTCCAATTTGGTTTGCTCTCCTATTTTTATTCCTAACATGCTTCTTTAGGCTCACTAATATCCAAGTTTTTCCTATTAATTACATGCTGATTCTATTAATTGCTTGTAAAAGTAAAAACAGTTTATCCATATCAATAATGACCTTATGAAGGAATTTGATTTAATTTTCAGAAATACCACCATTCCCACTAAGAAGAGTCAGGTCTTTTCCACTGCTGCTGATGGACAAACTCAAGTAGAAATCAAAGTTCATCAAGGTGAACGTGAAATGGCTACTGATAACAAACTTCTTGGTCAGTTTTCTCTTGTTGGAATACCACCTGCGCCTCGTGGTGTACCACAAATTGAAGTTACATTCGATATTGACGCTAACGGTATAGTTCACGTATCTGCTAGGGATAAGGGAACCGGAAAAGAACAACAAATTGTTATTCAATCGTCTGGTGGTCTTAGTAAGGACGAAATTGAAAACATGGTTAAGAATGCTGAACAGTACGCACAACAGGATAAGATTAAGAAGGATAGAGTAGAAGCTGTCAATCAAGCCGAAGGTAAACACTTTTCTGAAAATTTTTTGAATGATCTATTGTTTATTATTTTTTTGGAAATTTAATTAAATAAATTATTATTTTACAATGTTAATAACTGTACATCTTTCAGGTATTGTACACGACACTGAAACAAAAATGGAAGAATACAAAGACCAACTACCTAAAGAAGAATGTGATAAATTAAAAGAAGAAATAGGTAAAGTTAGGGAATTATTAGCTAAAAAAGATGAAGCAGATCCTGAAGAGATACGTAAAGCAACTACCACATTACAACAATCATCTCTTAAACTGTTTGAAATGGCATACAAAAAGGTAAGGAATTAGATTTTTTTGTAAATCTTTGATTATTTTTACAAACTGTTGTAATATTTCCATTCCTTGATATATAAATTTTGTGTTCATTAGCTTATGATCAAACATATATGTATTCATATGTGAAGTCCGCACAGCATCGAGGCAACATCCATGTCTTGCATCCTGATGCCTTTCTACCTTTTCAGGTATAAGGCTTGTTAAAGTGGAGTCATTGTGTGGACTCCTTTTTCTGCAGCTGTTTCCATTATTTCCTATCCAGTGTCTTGCTTTATTCCTGCTTTCTTAGCTGAAGAGTTTAATTCAAAACTGAAACAGTGAAATCTGCTTAAGATGTAAACATCACAGTTCGTATGAATGCTGGAGAATCTATAATCAGAATTATAAAATATTTTGATCTGATTATTGTAATGTCATGTCTTTGACAAATATGTGAAGTTAAAATTAAATTTGATCGCTCAAAGTAAAGATATATCAAGGCCAAATTAATAACAGGATGTTTATAAAAAAGTATAGTTTACACATTATTTTGTTTGCTGGATCTCTTTATTTTTTTTATTTGTTCCATCATTAATTTATTTAATTTGTTATTATATTAAGTATCATTTAATTTTTGTCATTTAACTTCACTTGACATGGATGCAAAAATTTTCATGGTCAAAATATTGAGTCGAATCTTGCACTTTGACATTATGCTGTAGGTATTGCTTCAAAACTAACAATTTTTACTTTGACATTTGATTGGTTGTTAAGAGAAAGGGAACTTGATTTCCACCTAGAATTGCGACTTGCATGTAATGTAAATTGCAACATACTGTAAAAGTGCAAAATATTGCATTAATCAGTTGAGCTTCATCTAGTGTATGTATTAGATCAAGATATTGTATCTTGCATTATATTCCTTTGGTTTTCAGATATTTCTTCACATTTCTTCTTTTTTTAATCTCATGTAACATACAATATGTCTTAATAGTACAAAGTATTTGCTATATTAATTAAATATGGCAATGGAGAAGTATCCACCAATAAGGATCTTCTTTTCACACTAACTTAAAAAGTTTTTATGATAACATGGACTATAATCATAGCTGACAGTTTTTATAATCCAATTACTGACAAATTCATATTTTAACTAAATCTATTTATAACTCCATTTGGTTTGAATCTTTTAAGGCGATGTACCGTTTTCTTCAGTTAGTTTCCTTACGATTCATTTTATATTTCAGATGGCAGCAGAGCGCGAAAGTAGCAGCAGCAGTAATCAGCAACAGGACCAGTCACCACAAGAAAAAGAAAAGAAAGAAGAAAAAAATTAAATTAAAGATTTTTTTTTATAAAACAACAAACATTTTAGTGTAAATATGTGATGTCGTTGTTTCGTCGGGAGGTACAGATTTCCTGTTGAGTTAACCTTTAGACGGAAGTTTATATATATATTTTTTTCCGATTTAAAAATGTGCAATTTGGCATCTATTTAGCTATTTTTATTTTGGAAAAGTTCAGTAATTTCTTGCATAAAAAAACCCCCCTTTGGACTGATTTGTCGGAAAGAAACCGTTGATGAATGATGTGTATCGAATGAATCTTTAAATAGTACCGTATGTGTTGTACAGTTCATTATTTTTACTGGATATGTTATGAATTTCTGTTACATTAAAAATAAATTTCATATATAATAAAATTAAGGTGTTTTTTTTATTTTTTAATCAATACAGAAAGTAATAAAAGTAGTAACTTTGAGAGAATATAAAAGGTATTAAAAAGTGGAATACAGTGAAGAAAAATGGAGGAATGAATAAAGAAATTAAACCTTTAACTATTGAATATATTCAAGGTAGTTATATAAATATTTATCATTCTGCTTTACATTGTATATTTTTACTTGTTTACATCTTACATTTCTTCGTAATAAAAGCTAATTTTATCCTTTAGTAATGGTACAGGTGAACGGTACTAATTTAGACTGTGTGTTGTAATTTCCCACAAAATAATAAGCTATAACCAAGATCTGCAAGTAGTGAAGATTATTTTTGCAAAAAAGCAAATACATTTCACTACCAAAAAAACTGAATGTACATAATTTTATCATTTAAAACTTTTCAGTCACGATGTTTCATGCTGTTGTTTTGATGAAACTGCTGACTTTTCATCCTCGACACTGGCTTCTTGTATTATTGATACACTATCAAAAACATTAGAGAACAGAGGTTATCAATTATACTCTGGTGCGGCGGGTGTAATTATCTGAATAGGAACAGTTCTCTCCAACGTCCTATTAATAATAAATCAACAATACAAAGTCACCACTGAACAGAAATTTCCGATTAAAGGTCAGAAATCGAGATATATGTCTTCCAGGTCAATATTCTGACACTACTAAGTAGGCATGATAAACATTTTTTTGGACCGTATATTTTTCAAATTTAAGACCATAAGGCTGGAAGGGTCGCAGTGCATTTAAGAGCAATAAAATATTGTAATAGAGAATTATCTGTAAAAATAAATTTTAATGGGGAATACACTCCTCTTCCTAGACATCAGAAAAAAAAATATAAACTAATTTCTGAGAAAGGCTCCACTAGGCAAACAATCTCCAAAGATATTCAGGAACTGAAGTGTCGTTACATCCTGCTGATTGAAGGTGAGTGGCCTCCAATCCTTAGGAACGTAATAAAACCATATCTTTATAATCACTAGTATATTTTAAACTTACACGTTCATTAACAATAGTATGGTGACCGTAGTATATGTATGTTTAACAATACTTACTTTTTTAGATGCAATAAAAACCGCCTATATCAAATTAGTTGGCATTAGTTTTTCCTGATACCGCATAAGTAGAATAAATCTCACAAAGCTCAAAAATCTGCGAATTTGTCATCCCTGTAACATCAGTCATAACCATTTTAAAAACAAAATCTGATCGAATCTCCAAATTTTAATTATAATATTCCGAAAGGTTCTTTCACAATTTTTTTCTCAATTTAAACAAAACATTGTTAATAATCGAAATAAATCAGTTAGAACGAGGAAAGTAGACAAACTAGTTCGTTCCAACAAACGCTTGCAGTACTGGACAGATAGCGAAGAAAGGGACCTGAAAAATTGGTCAAATACACTCGTCTCCATCAATACAATGCATGAAAAGTCGTTTTGATTCGCAACTATTTTGGCCACAAAGAGTCTTCTTGTCTATATCTGCTAATCTCCATACGACTTCCAGGTCGTATATAATTTTCAACTTTTTGGGAGATAAATAAGTCAATTCAATTTTAACACTTTTTTTATGCCAGACAATTAAAAAAATCTGCCCGTAGGTTTCAGTTCTTTTAATTTGAATCTACAAATAAAATAAAAGACGACAAATAAAAAAAATTTAATCTGTCAAAAATAAATTATTTCAAATATACATAAGCTTATAATATTTATATAACAGATGGGATACAAAATACGACGATCAAATAAATCATACGAAAATAATGATATATATTGTAAATGATATATTTTTTTATTTAAAGTATTATGATAAATATTACAAAAAAAATGCTTCGGTATTTAATTGTTTGAAATATTTAGAGAAATTATAAGAGGCAGTTATAATTAAACATTCAAATCAGTTAAAAAAGATTTTGTACACTATTCCCTCAATTCCACCGGGAAAACTGCCATAGAAACGTGAGACATATACAAGTAACATTCAAAATATTGTCTCTGAAAGACGTAGATATATCTATTAAACAATTAATAAAAAATTCTAAATCAACTTTACATACATTTGTAATATTCTATAATCCTAGATATTTTAACTGGGATTTATTTCATATTTTATCGCCCAATTTAAAATATCTCAGTGATAATCAAATTTACAAAATTTGATTACATTTTTATGTAACATATATATCTTTATTCCTACACTGTATTGGAAGTTTTTTTGGATACGGGAATATCAATGTGAAATCTTCAAATCTACCAGTGTTATTTTCCAATTCCACTTTACCTGAGTACAGTTGCTTATTCATTTGCTTTTGCACTTCTGTTTATACTAATCAGGGATAGGATGATAAAATAAAAGAGAAGAACTATAAACTGGAGACAGTATTTGGTTACAGAAACCTTGAACCAATAAATATAGATGGATTAGTAAAAACACACTAAATAGTAATAGTAGCAGATACATTTGATAAAATGGATATAAGAAAAAATCCAAAAGGTAAGAACACGGAAGGAATAAGAAAAAATCCAAAAGGTAAGAAAACGGGAGGAAAAAGAAAAAATAAACAAATTGATAGAGATACTAGGAGACCTGAGAATGGAAGTAGATATCAAAAAATACGAAAGGTAGTAAACCAAAAAAGGGAACGTGAGTAACAAAATAACAGAAGAAAAGAAAGACTTAATCAAACTTGGCTAGAACAATTAACACAGGAAGATGGAAGAAAGGGAAATTAAAATGATAAATGAATGAAGTAACAAAGGACCGTTAAAAATGAAAAAAAATTAAGAGTGTGAAAACTAAAATCCCAATACTCTGACCGTCTATTCTTGGTCAAAGTTGAGTTGGACATTTCAACATTTCTGATTTTATTTAGTTGAATTGAATTATTCTCATAAACATGTAAACCAAGTAAAAGTGAAAAACTTTATTGATATTGATTAATTCTAATGCTAACTAAACTAATGGGAATATAATTTATTATGAATTGTAATTAAATTTAAAGATTTACATTGATATTAATTTTTTTCCAATACCGTATATTAAAAGAAATCGATATTAAGAGATCAATATTCGAGATAAATACAGAATGGAAACAAAATGAAGATTTGGTGGTTTGTTTCTAACATGAGTCAATTTGCAAAATATTTAATTAGAAAACAGTTTGCAAAAACTCGATATATCGTTTTTGGTCTAATTTCTCAACTTATTCAAACCGTAATTGTACTAAAAAATCCATATTTATGTATAAATTCATCCCACTGTAAGATTAAAACAAGAAATAGCAATAATCAACGGTATCCGGTAAGAATCCACCATTCGGACTTTGTTTAAGATCTTACGTAAACAATATATCTTTTAATAAAACTCTACTTCTACCCTTTAATATTAGTATACAAACAATTTAACACATTTTATAAGATGCATTCTATACATAATACTTCTAGAACATCATTATTCGTTTCATATACCATCAATTTATCTTAACTTAATTCTTTTTTTTCTATAACATAAGTCACCTTATTCATATATTAAAAATGTATATTAGATAATATACTAACATCAAAATATATTTTCATAAAATCTTGAAAATTGGTCGCAGGTATACAAAAAGCAATCATTATTCTTATAATATAATACAAAAACGAAGCATTAAAGTGAAATGTTATAATTAAAATTCATTTTTAATCAACCTGTAGGTATTAAATAACGAAACCGCATATGCAGAAAGCTAAGTAGACAAATGTAGCATTGTATAACTGAAAATAGAATTAATATAGGGTCATTCCACGTGAAATCAATACCAAAAAAGACCATTTTCATCCACATCATTTCAGATTTTCTTGAAATTTGGTACAGACTTGGTAAGAATATGAAATTTTACCGAGATATGTCAACCAGTTTCTGAAATACAGACCTGTAAAGCTGTCATTTATGTAATTATATTTATACCAAAGCATGAAATCAAAATAATTTCTGTATTGGTGGAGGTGAGTTAGTCCTTTTTTACTAATCGTACTATAACAGTAATGCAAAATTTAAAAAACTTTTTGTGTTAATTTCTTTGAGTAATATTCTAAAATTAGGGCTGTTCCATTGCAGATGATGATCATATAAAGAGGAAAATTACTAGCAAAAATAGCATTTGTAAAGTTTAACCAGACGGTGATTGATAATCCTGAAGTACAATCTGGCAGTTCTGTTGCGCTCCCAAATATATCTTCTGTTAAACTGGATTTTGATTAACTGATCCTACCATTCGGCAGTAAGCATACACTGTGAGTGTTGGTGTAAAAAAATAAATCCTCAAAAAGATTATTCTTTTCGACCTCTATGGTAACTTGAATTAATGAAAAAGGAACTTTACTTTAGAATTTTTTACCATCCCAAATTAATATTTTTCTCTATGCTTGATAATACCAGTTAATGGATTTCATTTTAAATATGTACTTTTTGAAAAAAATCATAATTCTAAATTATTTTTCATATCTTAATCTATACCATAAGAAAAGGGTATTGAAAACGCTGTAAAATATCACAAATTCCAGTTCTGTAGTATCTCGAATAGGAAAACCTTTAGCGTTTTCTGTCCATTTATGACAACATTACAGACCTGTAATTAAAAAACCACTCAACATATATTGGTTCAAAATGACCCTAAGCATGCTGACTGTAAGTTGTAAAGTGTTTGTAAAGACGGGACCTAAGAAGTCAAACTAGCTTTTACTAATCTTAGTTAGTTATACTGTCATTTGTCAACATAAATAAGTTTGAAACCCTAGCTGGAGCTGAACTATTCCAGTGGGATGAGACGCCGTAGTATTTTCTCTACTAAATAATGTTCAAATATTAACAAGAATACAAGCAATGAAGCTTCTCCTCAAAAATAATCTATTGTGATATAAATTTAAAAAGCGGTTTCGTCATTTATAACCAGACCTCACATATAATATTGTATTTTAATAAAATAATAAATACAACAACTATTTCGTTTTATTTTATAGTAAACTAATATTTGCACCTTCTATTTTATTGAAAGGAAAGTTTTTCAGTATTAAATTCATTTTACAATTATATATATCCTAGATTTATCCTACCTAAGAATCCTTTCAATAATTTTACCTATATTAAGCGGAAAATGCCGATTTAATAATAATTGTCGAAAAACTGATTGCAGCTTGTACAATCTCACCATATTTTTTTTTTCAAAAAAAGAATATATCATTTACATTGGATTTAAATATATACTTTGGGAAATAATTTTGCGAAAGCTCGAAACGTTAAATCTATACAAGGACATCACAGACCTCGATTATAATTTTTTTGTAAAACATCGCCCCACCTTAAAACATACTGAACATCACGAATAAATAGAAATTTGTCTATACACCATAGTAAATGTGTTTTTTTGCAGATTCACTCGTAAGCAGCAAGAGAAAACTCTGTAAAAGAAATAATAAATCAGTTGCTGAAATAATATCTATTGATGGCATTCAATAAAAGGACCGTATTGAGTACAGTGAATGAAAAGAAAAACAACAATCAAGGAGGTCAAACAAAGTCTACCAATGGATCTTCCCAATGAAGAAATAAGCATCGGAAACTACTTTTCCATTCATAGAAGAATTAATGGAAAAGAAGATAAATATATAAACATTTCATTCATTCCTGGAGCTTTTAATTAGTACAGAAGCATGCTTCTATAAGAAATTGTTTCAGAAGAAGCAGGAAATCGAATAAGACGCACTCTGGTGGTGTCCCTTTGGTATGGATTACTACTTTGATACCATTAGATCCAAAAGGCATTTGGATATAATCAAAAGCAAGCTACACTCCCTCAGTTTCTATTAGGGTACAGGTCTTGCTGAAACTAACGGGTGTAGCATCTGAAAGAATACCAAAAAAAGTCTTGGTACAAGAAACTTGTAAAAGCAAGGATCTTTCTTGAAGCTAGCACAGATACTAGAGGAGCATATATGTCTTTTATTGTTGCAAAGCTTTTTTAGTACAGGAGACATGAGACAATTTCAGAAGAAAGGATAATATGAAAACAAAGCATTTTTGTGGTATCTTCCCAAACACCTGATGGATAAAGGGTCTAGTAGAAACTGTCTGGTATAGAATCTATGAGAAGAAGAAATTTCAGTTCAATTAGTGGTACAATATTTCCTATTGCCGTACCCAAACATTTTTTGGGACAAGAGTCCCATAGGATCGAATATTCAATCTACTTGAAGTCAACAGATACAGTTTACTGTAGATGGAAATGAAAAGGAGCATATATGCTTTTTATTGCTCGAAAGCTTTTTTTGGAACAGAATCCAAAAATCATTTGGATCTAACCAAAAACAAACCACACTTGCTACATTGCAGGTCACTACCGTCTCAGGAAACACCTGATTAACGTGAAAAGCCTCACCAATCCAAACATACAAAAATCCTTCGGATAGGAAACCTAAGAATGAAGATTGTACCTCCTTGAAACCAGCACATATCCTGATGGAAATGGAGAGGAACATAAATGCCTTTTATTGTTCCAAAGTTTTTTTGGTACTAGAAATGCTATACTTCCTCACTTGCTTCATTGCAGACCATTATTTAGAAAGCACCTCATCATATTAGGTCCAGTTGAAACTGTGTAGATTTTGTTGGGAGGAGTATGAAAATCCGATTCACTTGGAAAGTCATTCCATTGCAAATATAAATGAATTTTTCAGGCAAGAAATTTGTAAAAGCGAGGATCTGACCTTCTTGAAGCCAGCACTGCTTATAAAGAATACAATTAAACGAAATTATTACATGCCATCTTTAATTAAAATTAAATGAAATATATTTTACCGATACTTACGAGAAGGAGATCTGGGTTCACTAGATTTAGCGGGTTTAGGTTCGGGTACTGAGTTTAAAAAGTCCCAGATAAGAATAGTGTCGTCATGTGAACTACTGACTATCTGGAATTCATCAAATTGTAATCTAAATACACGTCCTGTATGTTCCTAAAAGGAAAAAAACGTTACATATATTAGGAAAAGAAACATGTTAATAGTACATGTATTTAAGTTACAGTAAAGAAGCTAGTTAGGGCATTCAATTGGTTATGTTAGTTTTCTTTTCCTAATAATTAGGCTTTTATCCATATGATTACTAGGTTACAGAATATTCTGGAGTTTTTTCAAAATTTAATGAAGATCTTATTCTAAATATTGGCTGAAAATGAAAAACGCGACAGGAAATAAAGGAAGTTGATAAAAGATGAATTTAGATAATTTTAAATGGAAAATTAATTATAAATATTTTTTTACCTCCTTGATTTCTAGAATAAATAGTTGAAGACCCAATAATAACTAGAGAAAAAATATATTAGAAGGAACTAAAATTATATTGGAAGTGTTATGGAAACATGAATACAATTAAGAAATAGTAAAGTGAAAAATGAGTATATACTGATAACACATAACAAATAGTTGAAACATTTGGGGAAACTGTTCAAATTTTGATTAAATTTAAGACAATTATTTATAATGATATTGTAATAAAGTATAATTCTTCTTACTCCTGTAACTTGACCTATTACAATATGATTAAGAATATTCTGGAGCGTTTTGATATTTTTTTGAAGAATCTACGAAAATATTCGACGATTGACTATAGAAGCAGCACAAGGAAAGAGGAAAAATATTGACTAAAAACCTATTAGCTTCGATTTCTGTTAATAAATAATGATGTATCACAATTTTGAACAAAATAAAATTCTATAAAGGGAATAACACTGCTAAATGAATAAAATAGAGAAAATCTGATATTTTTCATAGAAATTAACTGATCAGCTATGAAAATATTAGTGTAAGGATCATGTATAGCATTATCAAGTGAAGTTACACCAATTAATGAAGTGATTAATTGATTAAATAGAACTGGATGTTGTAAGGAGTTAAAATATATCTTCTTTATCAAAACTTACCACTAATGTTCTTAGGCATAAAGAATTAGTCGGCGCTCTAGGATCTAAAGCTGCCAACAAATCCCAAACTTTAATTTTACCATCGTAAGCACCACTCACGATACGTTTGGAATCGAATCTTATACACCTAACCAGTTCCTCGTGTCCTTCCAATATTCTCAAACAAGCTCCACATTCTATATCCCATAATCTGAAATAATTATTCAAATCGGACGTTCGTTTACAATTAAATGAATTATATAGTTATATGAAATGAACTTACCTTATGGTATTGTCAGAGCTACCGCTAACCACTAACCTATCTCTATATTGCAGACAAGCAATACCCCGTTTATGCCCATTTAAAGTTCGCACAAATTCGCATGAAGACGTATTCCACACTTTAATAGTTCTGTCGCCCGACGCGGACACTATATATTTCTCGTCGAAATCGACGACGTTCACTGCCGCCCTATGACCTACCAATACCCTTCGTAACGTTATTTCAGTTTGCGAAGTCATGTCCCATACGGCGATAGAACGATCCTGAAACAAAAAACATTAAATTACTAAAATATTTCCAAATACTACCACTACAGTTATAGAGTAAGTCGTAGAGCTTGTTCGATTTCGAATGTAAGACATTTTTGCAAAAATTGAACGTCCTGTTTAGTGCTACTACATCAACATTCAAAATTACATTATGTAAGTTTCCAAGATACTTTATACAGCTTCAGATCAAATATAAGGGTTATAGATACTAGCTTTATAATAAGACAAATATCGGAAGAACTTATAAAGGAATCAGGAGGGACACACCTTTGTTTTATAGACCCTGAGACCTACCCATTTTGCTAAAACGCTAATTATCTAGAAGGAGTAGTACTAATACCTAATGAAGTGGGACACAAGAACTCCAAAAAATAGCCCCCTTTTGGAGGAGTCTATGTATTATAGAAGAAGAACAATAAGATGTACAAAATATCTTCTAGAAATAGGTGCTGAGTGACTCTAAAGCCAAAACGTCTCCCCAAAACAATCTACAAACCTTGAGAAGGCTTTCAATAAAATACACATAAGGAGGATCCTTAAAAACAGATGAGTAAACATAACAAAGATTGATAGAATCAGAGGACTGTATAATAATATGATGGATGCTATAAGAACGAGACAATAAGATTTATAACAACATGAGGAGAAGTTAGACAGGGATTTATACTAATTCCATTACTCTTCTTGGTTGATTTTAATGAAAGCATAAAATAATAATAATGTGGGATATCGGAATATGTCTTTTTGGAAATGTCTATACAAATTAAACAAGCTAGACAAGAAAAATAAAGTTACCCTGCAATGGATGAAAAAGCATAGGAAATAAAGGGAGATAGGGTAGAACTAATTACTGGGAGAACTTTCTGAGGATGAGACAGGCCAACACTCCTGGGAAACTATAACCAGAGGTAATCTGCTGAATGTATTAGCGTGAGTAAGAGCAACCTACAAATATTAACAGGACTTCTATCGAGATCTGAAGACGCTAAAGCAGCTTGAAAATTCTGTTGCAGGACGAAATCTCTATCCACATACTCTTGAAGTGTGAAACTCTAAGGAAGTCTATTGTACTACCCCTGAAAGAGTATGAAACAGAAGACAAAGATCTTTGGCAATTAAAGCCATTCCACTTTCTGAACTGTTTAAGAGGAGTGGGATTAATTGGCTGGAAATACTGAACATATGAAAAATAATGCAGGATAGTTTAGAGAAGTGATTGTAGCTCAATTCCACCCACCCCTTACATCCCTAAGAGTAGAAGGGATTAAGTAAGTTTCCATGATTTAATTTATCTTTGGCCTTTGAAGACGATAACATAGTTATTGAAACACCTAACAAACGGTATTGGTATTGGTGTTGTGTTCTATAAATTTCAACTTACCTTTGAACAAGTAACCATCATACCATTGTTGAATCTAAGATGAAGGACGGCTTCACAATGATGTATTAACGTATTAACCATTTCACCACTATTCACAGTCCATACCCTTACTGTGGAATCGCTTGATCCACTTATAATAACCTAAAATATAAAATATTGCAAATAAAAATAATATGTAGGTATCCAAAGAATTAAATGAGAAAAATAAAAGAGGTTGGACACAATATTGTTATGAACACTTCCCCTGACCTAGACTGTAAAGCCTGGTCCTGTTATATAGTGTTAATAGAATCTTAAGTTTGGAAGATCCGGCGGGTAGTTCCCACATTGTCTTTTTTTTCAAGGCATCAATTTCTTTATATTGTTTTAACATTATGTTTTAATAGAATCGATTTTTAAGGCCTTTTTGTTTGTTTACATTCTATAATCCGAATTATCGTTGTGTATAAATATGTACGAATAATTTAAATAAACTATATGAAGTTAAAAAAATTAAATAAGTATTTAGTAATAATTTAGTGAATGATAGAAAATAGCAGGGAAAACTAGAATCAATAAAATAAAAAATGCGGTAAGTATAGAAAAACTCAAAAAGAAACCAATAGGAAATAAAAAAGTTAAAAGATGTTTAAATTGGTACAGACAAATAAAAAAAACACCACAAAGCCTAATAACAAAAGTGACAGAAGCAAAAATATATATAAAAAAAGAAAGACTAAGACAAACTTAGCTATAACAAGTACCACAGGAAGGAGGAAGACAAAAGAAAACATTACAGTAGAGAGTGAAAAAAATATGGATATTAAGAGAATGATAACTAAAATCCCAATACTTTGACGCTCGAAAGGTCACAATAGAGTTCTAGAGAAGAAGAAGTGAAGTTGATTGATATTTGCACCAATGAGGAGCTTAAGCAGAAGTATTGGTTGTAGTGGAACAGTGAAACACAGTATCGTTATCGCTTTTCCATTATAACATTCCATTATACTCAAAACAGGATTCAGTGCGGTCATAAAAATTTTGACAAAACAAACAGTTATAAAATTGAAAAATGTTACAACTTACCAGTATCGAAAAGGATTTAGCTAAATTGATAGAAAATTACTATATTCATGCATTACATTGATTTTATAATATTTATTTTGTGGTTTTAATGTTCTTATTTTTCAAAAAAGGAGTCTTTCACCCAAAACAGTTTGAAAGTACCTGAACCATACTTAAATTCTCATTTAAGGACTATGTGATTATTAAAACTTTTGAAGAATCATCAGAAAGAAATCCCAAGAAGATCAACCACCCGTGATATATTCAATCATAGAATTTAAGTTAGTTAAAAGATCTGGATGTACAAAAATGGACAAAGTTACTGAGAGCCAAAGAAATGGCGAGAATTTTAGAGAAAAACCTGAAGAGAAAAGAATATCGACCTCTACGATTTTCTCAGTCAAGGACAGGAAGACATAAAGTAAATAAGTAAAATAGTTTTTCTACAAATGATATTTCATATAATAAAACAATTTTCAATAGAATAAATCAGACACTTCTTGATATGTTTAAAATTTCCATAATAGATGGTATCATTATTAATTTACCTTATCATCATATTGTAGACATAATACGCTTCCCGTATGTCCAATCAAAACTTTAGTGCACTGCAGAGTGCTTCTGTCCCATATTTTAATAGTATTATCCCTTAAGCCAGAAACGATTTTCTGATCGTCATATTGCAAACAATATACGCCTTTGCTATTTTCAGATCTACAATTTATACGTTGCAGGATGTGTTTTCCGTTCCTCCAATTCGATTCGATGCTGTCAATATCACGGATTATTTTCGGATACAAAGAACGATAGAAACAGTGCGGACGATGGTTTTCACCTGGCCTTGGTTTGAACAAGTACTGAATCCTGCAAATAAAAATAATAAATAGAAAACTGTTAATAATATTTGTAATGACACAATTACAATTACAATATATGGTCCTTCGAGCCTGTCGTAGGTTCATATCCGGCTCGAAAGACCAGACAGTGTAATCACGCACATCTATAAAATTCTCATATCACAGGTAATAAAAATAAAGTTTATATAAAAATGAATAACATTTCAATTGTTATTTTAGTTTGATCGTTTTTTATATTACACCTGAGTAAGTTTGCACAGCCCTATAATACTAGATGATATAGGGGTTACTTTATATTTAAAACATATTTTCTAGTAAAATTTGTCTACCTATTATCCAGTTCTTTCATTTTTAGATCCACTTTCGGTAATTCGAGCCTGTCGTAGGTTCATATCCGACTCGAAAGACCAGGCAGTGTAATCGCATACATCTATAAAATTCTCATATTACATTTAATAAAAATAAAGTTTATATAAAAATGAATAACATTTCAATTGTTATTTTAGTTTGATCGTTTTTTATGTTACACCTGAGTAAGTTTGCACAGCCCTATAATACTAGATGATATAGAGGTTACTTTATATTTCTAACATATTTTATAGTAGAATTTGTCTACCCATTATCCAGTTCTTTCATTTCAAGATCCATTTTTGGTACTTCAATTCTGTCGTAGCTTTATATCCGGCTCGAAAGACCAGACAATGTAATTGTGAGTTTTGGTTCAGTGGTAGTTAACAGTGTGGTTAGTATGGTATATGACGCGTTAAAACATAAGGATATCATTTATAAACTTGCGTGCATAGAAATCGGCCCGCTGTAAACTTTTAACTTTAACTATATATATATTTTTCAAATTATTCATCTGATTAAAAAAAGAAAGACAAATTAATATGCTTTAACGTGAGTATAAATTTATCATCAAGGCTTATCGTTTATATGTGTAGTAAACGGTAAACAAATGAAACGTGTTTATGTAGTGATTGTAACGAAAATAAAAAATTTGTCAAATATAAAAATGATTGCGTTTTTAATAGAAATTTGCATATTATTTGTTTTTTAGTTTAATGGATACTACACCAAAAAAGCCGCCTAAGTTATTACTTTAATGGCAATTGGTCTTGGTCATCGAGCTGTTGCTAGACGGATGGATATGACCCGCGCAGCGGTTGAAGAGTGTACCAGCATTATGAGTAAGCTAGATCCTCTCAGAGGCAACCTGGAAAAGGTGCAAGGCGATTTATAACCGCTAGTGATGACCGCTTTATTGTGTCGACAACATCGTCATCTTAATGCCGTTCAAGTGCAAATACAGCTCCTTAAAGTGCGACTATTAGTCAGTGGTCAGTAAGATGGAGACTGTAGGAAAATAACCTGACCTCTGGAACACTTGCGATTGGTCCAAAACTCATCGGCAAGCACGTCCGTATTTTGCACAGGATCATCTGAATTGGACGTTGAGACAATGGGGATCTGTTCTGTTCTCAGATGAGACCTTCCATGGTAGCAACCGAAGAAGGAAAGTGTACCAAAGACCAAGAGAGATATTTGCAGATTGCTGCTTTGAATACATGATCTGAGGTTCACGGAAATAAAGGTTTAACGGCTGATTGATACATCAAGGAGATTTTAGCAATTCATGTGAAAAAAGTAGGATTTACGATTAGATATAAACAATTGGTGGACTTTTTTGATGTTTTCTGGAGCAATCACTTAAATTGGACGATCAGAACTGTCACCATCATCGGTGTCTGTACGACCGCTTTTAACTTCATCAAACTATGGTTCTTTTCTATGGAGCAGAGTCCGGATAATACTTTTGTACAGTATTTTTTCTTTTTTCATCAAGAAGCAATGATAAATTGTCACACTAAATTGTTTTGAATCCATTTTTTGGGAAATAACAGAAGAAGCTTCACTTAAATAGTTGGTACTTCATAAACGTCATATGAATTTGACAATTGCAGCGCCATCTGTGTATCAATCAAACGACCTATTGAGTGATGTTATAGTAATAGTACATTCCAAGAAGAAATTTTTTATTCAATATTGTAAGTTATGTTATTTGCGTCCCATTGTAACTATGTAATTATACAAGTGGAAATTACTTAGTATATAATAACTAGAAAAAGATAGATTAAGTGAAATTTGTGTTTATTATTATTGACGTCAAAGTAAAGATCAATTTAATCGAATGTATATTCTACATCCTTTTTGCAGTACAACGCTCCTTATTTATGTCGTTGAACCGAACCCAACATTCGAAAAATAATTGTAAACATACATGTGTATGAATAACAACAATAATTTTTATTCCACCTTTATTCACCGATAAAATGTAAATACGAAATAAATGACGATAAAGTCCTAGGTCGATTGTACACAATTTTTTTTCATATTTTATTATAGAGGGATTTAAAAGAATTAAATAGAAAACTTTCAACGAATTTAAATGGACAAATTATATTTACCACATTCGCCTTTCGGCCAACCCCCTCCACAAAGAGTCTGTTCTAACTTTTCTTTCGATGAGCTTCTTCCATAACATACCTTCCGAGATCACTCTGAACCATTCCTTACAAACTAATTCCGCATTTCTCAGGCTATCTGCATCTAAATATGACAGAATGTTCTCTGCCACATGATCCAAGCCTTTCTCTGAAATCAAACAAATCTACAATTCAATATATTATTATTATTTAGGGTTCTTTCATCTCACGATTCTAGAATTGCATTCTGGAATTTTATTCTTAGTAGAATAGCATACAGCTACAAGAATCGGATTCCATAAAACCATTCTAGAATCGTTTTTACTAATAACTTCCATCAAAAATACAACACGTCAAAATGACAATTGTTTACATGTACAAAACATAACCTCTATACCACTATTTGTCCATTTAAAAATGGCCACCGTGGGGTAAACAAATACTTTTGGTATAAGTTCTGTGTGGTTTGTGAAATGATTTATAAAATTTTATACCTTATCATTATATTACAATATAGTCTAAAAAGCAAGTATAAACTTGAGGAAAATGAACAGGATTTTGACTAAAGCTCTTTTCATCTAATGAAAAGTGATTAACTCCAACTTAAGCTTTAAATTTGGGCTTGCACCTTGCAGTTTGATGTCGTTTCCGGTCATCACGAGAAGTTCTTCAGACTTCTTAGCTATGAATTTTTTTAATTGTCTTAAGCCTGTAGCGTTTCTGTATCTGATAATTTAACTATCCATTCAGTTTGTTATTCATGTAGCATCTCGTGAGGACACAGTAAGGCTCTGGTCCTAGGTAGAGAGTGGTTGCCCTTTTTTGGCAGGACTGTCCTCATTGCTTGGTATAGCCTGGTTACTATGTTACTAAGGTTTTGTTAACTAGTGATTTTAGAGTTTGTTTACGTTCCCACACTAGTTTGGACGTGCTGCTTCCAGGACTTTCAAAGCCGATTGGCTATCTGAGAGAATGTGAATGTGCTTTTTAGATAGTTTTATTTCCAAATACTCCTGAGGAAATTTTTTTGCTAGCAATTCTTCTTGAAAAATCTGTCTGCGAAAGACCAATGATTGGCGGTCGTTAATTATCACTTCGAATGGGATATCTTTGTCCATCAAGTCGTGCTTTTGGTCCATTGGTTCGTCGTTGCTTTCTAGCTTCATCAGTTCTAGAATTCTTAGGTCAGATTTCTTGGCTTCAAATTTACATCGCTAAATGCCTCTTTGTTCACTATAAAGGTGAAGAGGGGACAGGTTCAGTATAGGGAAAAGGAAGTTCCAAACATTCCTTCTTTCAAACTGTCCAATATGGCACACTTTTCTTCAGCTATGGTTAAAGTTTGGTGTTTGCGTTTCGGCGTAGCTACCATTTTTATAACCTCCAAAAACAAGTGACCGGCGACTTCACTTTGTCATTAGAGACAATACCTAACGCCAGCAGCAGGGACAGCCGACAATTCGGATTATATAGATGTAGCCAGAATACGCATTAATGAGGCGACATTAGTGTCTATTATAATACTAGTGTTAACATTTCAACTAAATGTCTGCCAGATTTAATTATATATAGATACAAATTGGCACTTAAAGTGTCACTTACTTGGCAATAAGGAAATAAAATCCCGTTGCAGCATTGGTTTGAGATAGGAGTTGATGTGACCGTGTTGGTAATGACACATTCTGGCTAAGAGATTTTCTACGAACTCCACTTGGTCTGTTTCGCTCCATCTCTCGAAGTATTTCAGACATGTTTCTCTCTCCGTGTTAAATGTTGCAGACGGTTCTTTCTTTCTAGCTGTGTCGTATGGTGGTAGAATCGTCATTGGAAACTGTAATCAAAAAATCTTTTCACAATAATAAAAACTAGTAACAGAAATTTCTAATAAAACAAGTCGTGATTGCAAGTAGGTGGCAGAATGATTTCAATCTGTAAAAATATGCGCATATTAGCCTTAACCTTCAAAAGACAAGCGTACAAATTTGACAGCAATCATACTATTGGTTATTGAATTATAGTATTTTGGATTAAGCCCCTTTGGTCAATTTGAAAATGTATTTAAGCGAAATATTGGTTTGATGAACTTTATTCGGACCTTGTCCTAGGAAAATGGACAGTTGAGAATTGGTTTACTGAGTTTAAACGAGGCGAAATGAGCGCCGAGGATGATGTACACAGTGGTCTCAAAGAGGCTGACGAAAACAAAAATAAGATCCGCAAATTGAAGGTATATAACCGTAAAATGAAGCTTTTTGAGATAGCGGACACCGTAAAGATATAAAAGGAACGTGTTGGACATATTATTGTAAATGAATGTAGTATTTCTTGCTTATTACATTTTCCTTATCACGTAAATCTTGTCGTGTCTTACTATTTTCTTTTAAACCATATTCTTATTCACGATTTTCCTATATAAATTTTCCAGTTTCTTATTCTTTTCAGCGTATCTTCGCCAATTGTCTTTACCTTTTCTTTCTTTACGTCTTCTATTCTCCATATCTATCTCTTCTTTCTTTTCTCTCTTCTATTATAATTGTTTCTCTATCTTCGTTTCTTATTATTTCGTTGTGCCTATTTTCATTATTTTCTATATCTTTTTTGTTATTATTTACTTTCTCCTGCCTCCTGTTGTCTTTATATCTTCTTTCTTTTAGTTTTATATTGTCCATATCTATTTCTTCTTTCTTTTCTCTCTTCTATTATAATTGTTTCTCTATCTTCGTTTCTTATTATTTCGTTATGTGTCTCGATTTGTTTCATTTCTCATTTTCCTATAAGCCGTCTGCATTATATTTTTTTTGTCATTGGGACCAAATAGCCAATTTATACCCGAAACCTCCATAATCGAAGCACAAATTTTCGCATTTTCAGTTCACAAAACTTTTTTGTCATTAGAAGTGATTTGGGTTTTTCCAAAAATATGCAGACTACCCCTTCAATTATTCATGTCAATGTAACAATACCCCGATAATCTTGGAAGTAATATGTGACTATATTGCTTCATGAAGTACGGGCTATTTCATACAAGGGAATGGTTGCTGGGGGTGGGAAGGGTAAGTTTTTGTAAATTTGTCATCAGCGACCCCAATTTTCCATTAATATACAATTTAACTATGATTTTCGTATGCGCATATACCAAATCCAGCCTGAACGAGTTATATAGTTAGTTTATTCCGCTTCCGGAAAAGAGTACCACCAACTGCGAACTAGTTGATTGGTCGAGTTTTACGTATTCGAGTTAATGTTAATGCGCATCTGTTAATTGATTGAATACCTGTCAGATCAATTCAAGGTATTTCATGTTCTTTATTTGTCGAGATCTTGGGAAGGACAAACACAATTGTATGAAAATTTATTCGTGAGAAATGTAGATTCAGTTCTCCGTGGAATTGTAAAAAGGTCGCATATTATTAATTTTTTATGACATCATATTTCGTCGACAATTTCTATTTAATTCCAAAAAACTTTTTCGAAATATAGAGTGAAATATAATGGGTTTTATATTTGGCGTCGGTCGTGGATGTGGACCTAGTAGAAGATTTTATACCGTGTGTTGGGAAATGCGCAACTCAACTCATTTTTACAGAGAATAGAGGAAATATATTGTTTTTCAAAGCATATTTATCAAAGAAAAATTTTTTGGATTTTTACTTTTTTCGATGATTTATTGCTGATTTGTTGCTAACACTGAGAACGTTTGCCTTTTGGATTGTATGGAAGAGTCCACCCAAACTTTATCCTTCGTATGTTCAGCGTTTACCCATGTTTCATCCAGATACTGAATTTTTCTATTTTCTTCCCGAAATTTCTTAATTTTTGTCGCTTCCCCACAATTATTTTCTGATTTTTCTAATAATAAGCTGTTTTTTCCTCGTTTTTTCTTTTGAAATTCCATTCATTTCAATAAATTACGGAATGTTGATCTTTTAAAATCCGGCAAGTCCTTATCTTCGTTAACAACTCTCAGAACTTTATCCACTAAATGTAATTGAAAGAAAAAATTGTGCACAATTCTTTAGATGGCGGTCCTTTCGACATCATCAATTGAATTGTTAATTTTTTCTCTTGATGGATACTTTTTTTGACCGGCCACTGAATGATTAGCTCTTTACTCACAAAGAAGTCGGTAGACATTAGAAGAAAATGCTCCTGAAATATTTGCCGTTTTGAAAATAACGTCATCAACAGTCTTGTCATAATTTTCTTGCATTTCATTTTTATAAATATTCACAATAATTTTTTTTTTCGTTGAAAAAATTGTTAGCTCTCTTCTTAATGTCAACAACTTCATCATCTGTCTCTGTGTCAGAGATGTTTAAGAAAATTACGCAGACAAAATATATAAACAATGTCACTGCAGTATGATAATACGATGCCGTCCCTGTACTACACATCATCTAACGGCTTCTGCAGCGATGCGGCGCTCTTCCCGCCTAACCTAACCCCACTCGGTTTTTTATTTGTGGTATATTATGGTACCACTGATTTGGACCAATAATACGTCGAAGCGTTTCGCCCGGGATGTTCACGTACTTATCACGCACAAATTTGAAATAAGGACTACTACGGGAGCCTAATAATAACCAGAGTTCCACTCACTCCAAGCGCGAGCTACGGCTTAAATTGCTTCTTTCAAATTTAAACATTTGCAAAACCCAATAAGGTTAGATTCCTAACTTCTAAAACTTTTACATAGTCTCTATAACTCGGTTCGTTGACTGGGCAATATATTGAAGGCAAAAAAGAATTGAATATGTTTCCATTTGCCTTTTGTTTTTTTATTTTATATATTTTAGTTAACAAAGTAATACCAATGTTTTAAAATTTTTTGCTTGAGCGAAAGTATCACAAATCTTCTTCATTGTATTTCATTAACTGTTGTTATTCTCCAAACTGTTTTTCAATTTTGATATTTTGGCTATTGTATTCCGATGTCAAAACTACTAATTCTCTAAGCAATATAATTTGAAAATTCTTCCTCCGATGTGTGTTCTAAACATCGGGAAAGCGTTTGGGAAATTGACAATTGACATTGACAGTAATAACACATTTTTATTACACTAGCGCCATGATTGTTAAGTGATAGAGCTAAATTTGTGTTGCCGAAATTTACATGCCAGTTGAACTTCTTATTGGGTATGTTTTGTGGGTTACACTGTCAGCGGGGATGGTGTTGTGTACCGTGTTTTGGGACATAAGAGAAGTAATTGCGATTGACTTTCTCATCGAACAGCGTACTGGGAACACGCAGTATTTTAGGAAACTACTAAAAACAACGGTGAAACCTGCATATAAATCAAAACGACGCGATATTGGGTTGGGAAACACTGGAACACACTCCTAATCTAGATTTGTCGTCAAGCGACTATTATTTATTTGGTCAATTAAAAGAGGCAGTTTGTGGACTGCGATTCGAAAGCAATGTGAAGGTTTAGTCCTCACGGTTACGAGACAATTTGAGAGATTTGAACGAAAAAAGCATTCGAAAGTTTCCAGGGAAGTGGTAAAAGTGTGTTGAGTGTGACTATTTAGAAAAAGTAAAGAAAAATTCAACTTAATAATAACGTTTTTCATAGCAAAATTCTCCATCATATTTGAACCACCTATAGTAATAAGTAAACACATTATAATTATTACAAGTACAATAAACATTTATAAAAATAATATAGTCCAATGTTGTCATTATTCAAATTATGTACTCTGCTGTGTTGTGCTAAATCTTTTTGACACCTAAATTGACAGATGAAAGGATCTGTCAACCATTGAAATATCACTCGTATGACAATTCTGAGTACGTTTAACATTATGTCAAACTTTATGATGACGATGACAGATTTGACATATTCACATCAGTGTTGCCATCTCTTAAAACTTAAGTAGCAGTCCTTGTATTAATCCTCAATATCATTTTAAAATCAACTTCCGATTTTTTTTTATTTCTCTGAACGGAAAAACATTATTTTTAATTATAAGGGTCAACGACTAGAAAAACTGGCGTTGGTATTGGTACATTTACCATTTCTGGGACCGCTGCCTGTTTTATAATTGATTAAAATTATTTCTCGTTGAATTTCTTGCGTAAAATTGTTGTGTATAAGGTCATGTGAATTTATTCAAAGGCACGTTATTTATTTATAATTAACTGAGTATTTAGAACATAAAGAAAATGTTTGTGAGACGAATAAATTATTAAAAGTTATAGTTTTTTTGGTAAGTTATCTATTTATTAATTATCATGGCATAATGATTCTACTGCAGAATTAAATAATCAGAGCTAATAAATTAACTATACAGGGTAAAAGCGGATACAGTTATGTTACTAATTTGAAATTACGAATCTATAGGTTTTAAAAAGAAGCTAATTTCAAATACGACGAGTATGTATTGATATCTAGTTAGCCTAGAGTAGTAGTTCTATGCAACAAAATAGTGCGTTACTATAGCAGCGAACAATAAATTATTAGAAGTGTCAGTGTAAAGTTTTACGTCAAAAAAGTAAAGCCAGAGTTACGCAATAAATTAAAAAAAAAGAGATGTCCAAGTAAACCAGAATTGTGAAAATTAAAAAATTGGAGTATCGAGATATCATCAAGTACCTGTATTTAAAAGGGTTAAGAGGTAAGCAGATTTACGAAGATATGCTTAATACCCTTGGTGACCAATGTCCTTCGTATGCGACCGAGAAAAATTGGACTGCAAGCTTCAAAAGAGGTAAATTTTCCATTGAAGATGATGACCGATCGGGAAGGCCAGTTTCTGTGTCAGTCCCCGAAAATATCGATGCAGTTCATGACATGATTTTATCAGACCGTCGAATTAGGCTAAAAGGGAAATCTGAAGCACTGAATATTTTATACGAACGTGTACATCATATAGTTCATGTCAATTTGGACATGAAATAAATTGCTGCAAAATGGATCTCCAAATGTTTGAATGTTGACCAAAAGCGTGCAATGGTAGAGGCATCGCGTTCGATCTGAGCTCGATTTGAAAACAATGTGGACTTCTTAAATCGAATTGTTATTATGGATGAGACTTGGGTACATTTCTACGATTCAGAAACAGAGCAACAATCGATGGAATGGCGACACTCTAGTTCTCCAAGACCTAAGAAGTTTCATGTCCACAAATCTGCTGGAAAAGTTCTTGCTTCAGTTTTTGGGATTGCCATGAATTAATCATGATTGATTTTTTTGGATAAGGGTAGAACAATAACTGGAGATTACTATTCGACATTACTGGCCACTCTACAGCAAAAAAATGCGGAAAGCTAGGACAACGCCCCAGTACACAAATCTCATGTTGCCATGCAAAAAATTCGTGATTTAGGGTTTGAACAACTAGAACGCCCCCCCTTATTCACCAGATTGGGCTCCGTCCGACTATCATCTCTTTCCCCAACTGAAAAAAAGTTTAAAAGGTCGTGAATTTTCTTCCAACGAGGAGGTAATAGAAGCTGTGGAGGTCTGGTTTGCAGAGCAAGAAGAAAAAATTTTTTTTGAAAGGTCTAGGGACATTGCAGGTTCTCTGTAATAAAGAAGAGAATATGTTGGGTACTAAAATATTTTGACATTGATATCCTCGTATGTTGTCCTGAAAACGGAACTTCCGGTTATATCTGAGATGAGAAAGTTGAAATTCTGCATAGTTGTAGTAGTTGACACCTCGAAACAGAAAATCTAAGAATCCATCCTCTCTCTCTCTCTCACAATCCATTTTTGCTAAGCTTTGCTTCTACACACAATATAAGTTTTCATCCTCTTGAATCTTTATTAAAAACTATTTACAGAATTCTAACAATCGAGGGAGATCACTTAATTGAAGGTGCTGCATCAAATGAGATGAAAATGGTTACCATTTTGTTTTTATTTTTTTTTTAATAAGATGAATTGTTCTTGACGACAAAGTAAGATACAAGGTGCGCAATCTCTAATGGAAGCATTTCATGTTATTACCTTGAGAATATCTGCGTCGTACTTAATGGCAATTTTTGCGTCTAGGATATCTTCGGGAAACAGCACGTTTTAATGGTTATTTTCCCATTGAAATAGAATATGTGACATATTCTAGTAATACAATCCCATAAAACGAGCGCCTTCAAATTCCTAATGTTTTTTCTTCAAAAAATAAGCTTTTTAGGGGGCAACGCAAAAGATTTAATTTTTAACGACCACCCAATTGCCTTATACTATGACAGACAAATTCTAACTAAATTATTTAAGTAAACGTGAATAGAAATTAAAATTTCCAAACTGAATCCATTAATACATGAACGGTGAACAGTAGGTCCTTTTTTGATTCAATGATACACCCTTTTAACAGTTTGACGATCATCTCGGGTCATTGTCATTAGTGGTCCAAGGTTTAGTAGATTCGCTGGTAATCATTTATCTTTAAACAATACCCGTACAACATTGCGGAAATACACACACAATACACATACACACACACACACACACACACACACACACACACATATATATATATATATATATATATATATATATATATATATATATATATATATATATAAAAGAACATTTGGGACCTTCATTACTTTCAACCTCCTTTACCATTTTATCTTTTAAATTTTTTATATAGACAGCTGTAAAAAAACCAGCGACAAGTCGTGTGTTGCCTATTTTGGACGCCGAGACAATAAACAATTGAAACCGATCGTTAGATATGATAATGTTAATGATTGAAGGATTTTATTATTATAAAAGTAGGCTTTGATGAGTAAACGGTAAAAAGATTTCGTGGAGTTTTCCGCCTTCCATTTCCTAGTATCTATTTGACTTAGCATACCCCTGGGACGTTACTTGTATGTCAGATCTTACGAAACTAGAAAGAAGAATGATGAAAAAATATAGACAAATAAGCAATTGCTACAATGTATACCGAAGATGCAAGACAAGAAAATGATCGTCTTTAAGAGTGTTGAGACCAATCATGGCATCACAAAAGAAAAAACAGGTTAATATAAAGTAGTACTAGGCGAAGCGTAATCTTTGGGTTTCTTTGGAGTAGAGACAAAAGTCATAGTAATATTTGGTTAGAAAACTTGTCAATAACACTAAAATATTTTAAAACTATTTTATTCGCATACGAAATAATATGGCCTCAAGAATGTAAAAGAATGATAACACAGTACACGCAAAGTTGACATGACAAACTTGGGCCTACAGACTCGTCATACGCTGCCAACGATGTAGGGGGCGCTGAATACAATGCAAACCGCCCCAAGGGTTTCCACTAACTCGCACTTTTCTCTTGGAAGAACAGTTATTTTAAGGTAAGTGCGCTGTTTGCCAACTCTACTACCAGATATCAACGAGGCGGACTCACTCGCTAGACTGGGACCTGCGAACCCCCCAATGGGCCCAGAACCCATCCTTGGTGTGGCCGAAAGCGCTGTAATCACGTCTCTCAACAGTCTTCTCGCAAGGCGGGCTCGGCAGAGATGGATGGAGACAAACAAAGGCCCATATAGATGGACCCCCGCTCGTCTCTCACCAAAAACTTTTCCAGTTAAATAGGCGCGAAATCAGACTAGTGACCGGACTTCTAACCGGACACTACCATCTAAAACGTCACTTTTAAACCATGGGCATAACGGATGATCCGGAGTGCCGCTGGTGCATGGAGGAGGACGAAACTGTAGACTACGTTATCTGTGAGTGCGCTGGACTCACACGAGCGCGGTTAAACACCTTGGCAAACCGTACAACCTGTCTAACGACAACAAAGGGTTTGAGCAAAAGCCCCTGATGGGCTTCTCAAAGGACATCAGACTTTGGTGACGTCAAGTGAGGCACGACGGACCTATCTAAAGGCCCATGTGCTCAACGTTTTCACGGCTGCTCACACCTACGAACTATGAATTATCTCTTGTCCGATGAACTTCCAAAAGAAACATATATGTTTATTATCTGTTCACATTTCTACAAGAAAAAAAAATAGCCATACACTTGTTGCACGCCGCGACTCAGATGCCTTCAGTCCCTGAAGCGAATTACTTTTAATTGCTTCCATGGACTCGTGGCGCGTCCCCTAAGAGGTTTTGAGTTTCGAAAAGGCAAATCGAACATTAATACTAACTTATTTCAAATTCAACCACATTGTACATTATTTTTTTTTATTCTTCAGAATATTCCAGATAATTTTCATGTACCATGTGAGCATATCTCAGGAACATATTATATTTCAGCTTCAGGGAAAAAATATAAGAAAGTGGCACCGAGAAACACGTGGAAATTATTTTCAAAGTTTAAGGTTCACCACTAGAGATAATATTGAAAAATATAAATTTTACCAATTAAATGGAACTTTATATACGTTAATCGAAATCTTCAGCAAATTCTTTTCATTTTTAATTGTCAACTTGATTTATCTCAGTCCCACTCAACACTTAACATTTCGTTTCCGCGAGCAAATAAGTAACTATTTAGTGGAAACATTAAAATAAAGAAATTTACGGTTAGATTTTCTGAATGAAAAGCAATGACAACCACACCCTGCTATTAAGTTATCTTGATTGATTACGTAAATCATTATTGGGCTATTTTGACAAGCTATCCTATGTAAATGTTGAATGAAGATGTCATCTGGATGGTAATAACAGGCTCCATAAAGTTAAAGTAAAACAGGAATTGTTGAGACAGTTGTAGGAGCACTTGTCATAAATGTCTAAGTAGTGATTATGTCGAAAAGTGATATGCATGTGTAGCTTACTGTTACTGTTAATTACTGTTTATTTTTGACAGCCTGTTTCCATAATTTTCAACAACTGGTCTTGGTTGGTTCGATGGGGACAAAAATCATTAGAAGATGACCCATACAAAAGCATTTAAATATGACAAAAAATAGTGCGAAGTGGGTGCGTCAAATTCTCAGCGCAATTCAATATCAGTGTCGAGTTAAATGTTGTGAACGATTTTTAGAGCTATGCCGTTAGGACCAAAACGTCTAATTCGATCAATTGTAAAGGGTGATGATGCTATGGAAAAGAAGAGCCCACACCAAAAAAATCAAATGTCTCGAAAGCAGTAAAAAGTGATGGCTACAATATTTTGGGACGGTGAGGGTATCCTTTTGATTGACTTCAAGGAATCAAATACAACCGTAAAGGTGGCATATTACTCTGACTTAATGGGGCAGTTACGTCAAAAAATTATTAAAAAAATTCGCGATAAAATCAGCCGAGAGGTGCAGTTGCTCCATTCCACACTACTTCTCTTTCCAAGGCTACTGCTCACAAATGTGGCTTCACATACAGTGAACATCTACCATATAGTACTGATCTGGACCAGTTGGACTATTTTTTGTTCGCAAAATAGAATTCCGAGTAAGAGATAAAAAGTTTATCTGGCGGTGTACTAACATTTTGGCTTTCGACATGCATCATACGTTCTGAAAAGTGTATGTAAATAAGAGAAGAATAAATTGAAAATAATCACATATTATTTTATTTATGACCTTTCTTTCTATGTTTGGCTAGGCACTCATAGGCTGCACTACGTACTTCACAATTAGAAATAAACTTTTTGACATGAATTAAACCATTTATTTCTTTAGTGATTTAGCATTGCCTTTTGATTTAATCGATTTTTATTTCAACTCGTAAGCAATGGTTTTATTGAATTATAATGGAAAATATGTGGAGAGATGAGTAGTATAATTTGCTAGTAGGCAAAGTTAGTCATAAGGATTAATTAATAAATCAATCAATAAGAATGTATCATTACTTTTTACTTTAATTCAACTATAAAAATCGAATTAAAATATCTGAGTTATCTAGTTATAATCTTACGATAAAAAGCTAGGTGCTTCTACTACTATTCCGCTACAATGGATATAGATTGTTTGAGTAGATGTTTTGCCTTCCAGGTGGCTCTGCTCCCATATCTAGAAGATATTTTGTACATGACTCTTATTGTTCTGTCCGTAAATATGTAGACTACTCCTTGAGGTATCTAATCCTTTTTTTCTGAAATGAATAGGACAATCGCAGAGTGGATTTCTGCTGTTTGTATGGCTTGCTATAGTCTGCAGTTGTCCTCTGCCATGCCATGCCATCGTTTAACGTGATTTTTGATTTATTAGAAGCCCGGCATCAAGTTTAAAGTCGTTTCTGGAAGTTTTTCAGACTTCGTAGAGGATATGGTTAGGAAACTTTTGGATTGTCGTAGTCCTGGAGTGTTTTTCTAGTAAGACTTCATCTGATTAACAAAATTGGTGTTCGAAAAAGCTACTATTTGAAACCGCCAATAAATGAATCTACTTCTTTTTTAGAAAAAACTTCTAAAATTAACTACCTACGTTCTACATTCAACACTTGATTACACAACTAACCTAATGATTATTTATAAAGTGAAATCAAAAGTCTGTAATTAAGCAATACTGCTGTTGCCTCGCACCGAAGACCTTGGCCTTGAAAATTCGTTAAGGAATTATCGTTTGAGGTGACGAATGTACTACTAAACACACAAATAATTGTAAAAACGTGAAATGCTGAATCAATTTTTAATTATCGATCGTTAATGCGTAAAAGACGCAATAACTGGAACAAAAACCTAAATAACTGGCTTTTTTATATCTTTCGATGTTACGATTTTAGAAATATACCGAATTTGAAATTTTTCATCATTTATCCAACTAAGCGAATTAAATAAAAAATTGTTTTTTCTTCATCCCTCGGTCGAAAGTACGTCCTTTCATCCCTAGTAGCAGGGACGAAACATTAACTCCCTGTAGAACGTACACGCGCGCCCTCTATAACATCGGGAGGAAAAAATTTCTCATGCGTAATTACACTCGTAACTACGGACTTATTTATTCTGCCGCCACAATGTCATTTCGAAAATGTCGGGGAAGGCATTGAAAAAATTTACAACGTACGAGGATGTATTGATGTCTAGTTAGCCCAGACCAGTTCCATGCATAAACAAAATATTGCGTTACCATAGCAACGACCAATAACTTATTAGAAGTGTCAGTGTAAAGTTTGACGTCAAAAAAGTAAACCAGAATTGTGAAAATTAAAAAATAGGAGTATCGAGTCATCATCAAGTATTTAAAAGGGTTAAGAGGTAAGCAGATTTACGAAGATATGCTTAATACCCTTGGTGATCAATGTCCTTCGTATGCGACCGTGAAAAATTGGACTGCAAGCTTCAAAAGAAGTAAATTTTCCATTGAAGATGATGACCGATCGAGAAGGCCAGTTTCTGTGTCAGTCCCCTCTTCAGTAATAAAAGATTTTGACATTGAAATTTTGTTTGGTTCTATAGTAGGCTAAGAATTTTTCAATATATCCTCGTACTTTCGATCGGCTATGAAAAAAATCGTATACACGAACCGAAAGTTGAAATCTCGACACTGCGCGTCATGATTCCCAAGACGAATTTCGTCCCTTGTAGTGTAATATACTCTACGAACAAGTTCGCAAAATGGGTCGTTAAGCCGGCTCTGCTCGGCTACAATGGATTTTTAAATTTCGGCGAATGCGCATATTTTTTATAAATGGCAGAATTCGTTTGATCTCAAGTTTTTTTTATAACGAGCGGTTTATTTACATGGTTTCTTTTGAATAATTTGTAGGATGGGCTACTTATTTACGTGTTTTGTTTCTTTACTTTCTAGAGATTTTTGGTATATAAATAAGTTTAACTATAGTTAGTTCAAAATATAATTCTCGTAGTGAAAAGAACGATTTAACAAAGTAATCTTATCAAGTGAATTATTATAAATAGTGTAAAGTATGTAAACAGATTAAGAACATAAGAGACAGTGTTTATTAATTCACCCTACGAATAGAAAGAATGTAAATAAATACGAGAAACATTTTTCATAACTGTAGATTGTGATGTCTATGGTAGAACTGCCATATATGTTACAACGACATTGTCTGTCATTGTCAATTTCAATGAGGATAAAATATCAAGTTAGGAGATGTGAATAGTTTTACGATGGTTGCCACTTAAATTTGAGATATGGCAACATTGATGTCAATATGTCAAATCTGACATCGCTATCATAAAATTTGACATTTTTAATGGTGAACGGACTCAGAACGTGTTGTCATACAAGTGTTGTTTACAGATACTTGCACCAAACACATAATTTGACAATCACTGAAAAAAAGCTCTTGTCAATTCAGTTCAAACAAAAACGTTTATGAAGAATCAAAACATAGAATTTATGGGTTATCCGCCGTACAGTCCTTGTTTGGCACCCACAAAACTTACTTAGCAGCCCTCGTATGGTGTGAAGGAGCAAAGTTTAGTAAAAATGATTAGGTATGTTATGGACAGGATGGATTCTTCGATTTTCTGTTTTGCGGTACTACAACTATGCAGAATTCCAGCTATTTTTTTCATATGAGAATGATTTTTGAATGCCAAAATGATTTGTTCGCGTTGGATACCGCAAAATTTGAATGGAATGGAAAAAACGACAAAGGGTTCAAACGCATCCAAAAGTATATTGATATTAATAGAGAATACTTCGAAAAACAATAAAGCCATATCTAATTATAAATATTTGTTTTTATTTGTGTATCTCAAAACTTAAGTAGCAGCCCTCGTATCACGATCAGAATGTGAAATTTTATATTTAAACATAAAACAGAATTATTGAGCAATGATATAGCAAATATTCCTTCACGTTACGTTGATTTGAAAATCGTGTGCTTGATAATATTTGGTGAAAGCCGATTTGGCAACATCGAAGAAAGTTTTTCTTCGAACGTTCCAATTTGTAGGTCAGAGAGTATTACTAATGACAATTCAACTAAAAAGAGCTGTTAATTATAACAATTTTTGTATAAATAAAAATTAAATTTCTGAATCTCACGAATTCAATCGTCCCAATGGACATGAACAGCAACCCAACTTTTAAATTTATAGGATAGGTTAGGTTATGTTAAATTTGACGTATTTCAATTTCAAAAAACAATTGAAATCTACAAATTCAACAAGCTCAACAAGTAATTTTTTATTTTGTTATATTTTTATAAATATACTGAGCAACTAAGAACAAACGTCGATCCACTAATAGAAGGCGTATTAGAATATATAATTTTGTTTTTTTTTTCTTCTCAATTTACCTGTGGCACGATAATCGATAATCAAATTCTTCAACAAATTTTGCGCATTTTTCATTTCGCAAGTTTTAGACTATCTCTTCAAATAAGAGGTAGGGGGGACTGGGAACCTTGTTATGAAAAGTCCGGTTCTGCTTAACCGATTTAGATTTTGATGAAATACAAAATACAGTATAATTTCACTAATCCGGCACTATTAAAAACCGGAGGATGCCGAATTATTGGAATGTTCGGATTACTGGATTATAGTGAAAACGTCGTAAGTAGTGAATTTCATCAGAAAGAAGACCCAGTTCCTCTACTTTGTTTTTAAAATGTTGGATAAATGGCTGTACGACATATTCATCGCTTGATAATTTCTTACCCGATATGGTTAACAAGTTCAGGGCATCAGTACATCGATGAGGCGGGCGCCTGTCATTTCAGAACGTCAAGCTCTTTGTCCCTTTCACCAACGGTTGGTTAGTTTCCATGACGACATTTCTACCTAAACCTCTCCCACTGTATTGTACATTTACTCAGTATACCTTTGGCTTTCAAGAAGTGCATTGCGTTCTAACTACTCCAATCGACCCAAACTTCCTCAACCCTCAACTGATTCTTATCCATTCCACTATTTGACGGAAACCGAATCGGGGGAAGGACGTGAGGTAGAAAAGCCTCAAATAAAGTCCAATAAACAAATTAAAAAACTGACCACATATTATTGTACTGTTTGCCCAGAACGGATAGGGCTATGTGTTGGGTGCTTCGAATAGTACCATGACCAGTACCATGACTAATTTTAAATGTAAATAGTATTTTTGCAAATTTGTTGTTTGTTTGACGCCCAATGATTTCTTCTTATTCATAGGTCAACGGGAGGTCAACGTTTTTTTACACTTGAAGAAGCGATTGATGCATTCAAATCACATGTTTTGGAGGTACTTCAATCGGAAAAAATGCTTCGACAGTTGGTTTTAACTCATGTAAAAGTAGCAACCCTCGTAGTACTTTGAGGAGTCTTAAATTTTCGGCACTCCTGTTCGACTTAAGTTTTTAGGTAATTATAAAAGCTGTTAAAATAAATTTACATAACCAGAAAGGGGTAAAACAGGGAAAACAACTGTTTTTCTTCAACTGTGCTCCTTTTTCGTACCATCAGATTCAGAATTGTTTTTCGTAAGTTTATGTATTACACTTATAGATTAACAGTTACTCAAGAAACATCTCTAACACCGGCTGTTTCGGCTTACGGAAACCGACAAGAGAAAGTTACCGTTAGTCAATTCCTACTTTTTAAATTCAGTTGAATGTATTGTTGTATAAATGTCTCAAGTTGATACGCACTAATAGACGTTTCACAATAATTCAATTGTGTAATTTTTTTCTTACTACCGAATATTAAGAATAAAATCGCTGAACGACAAAATTACATTCGTGAACAAAAAAATCAACAGTCACACGCTCTCGGTCAAAAGTATCTAAAACAAATCTGTAACTTTCATTTTTTTTTCTGATTTTGGCAAGACTTAGGAAGTAGTTGTCTCCGCCATAGAGGAGGTTCATTGGATTTACGATATATGCTTTCTGAAGGACTGGATTTGAAAGCTTCAAGGCAAATCCTTATAAGTTGTATTTTCAACAGAATTAAAAGTTTTTAAATCAGATTTGCTTGCTGACATATAAATAAAGCTTCCACAATCTAATTTGAAACAAACGAGAGATTTGTACACCTGAAGCAGAGTTTTTTCATTAGCTCTCCATAGAAGGTGAGCCAATGATCCAATGATCCAGGTTAACCCACTATCAAAGGAAAGACCCAAAATTTATAAAATATATTATTATACGTATTTTTTTAAAAGATTATTTAAAAATTTAATTTGATGTACTGCAATGTTTGACCTCCTTAAATCTATGTATCTTTATATGAGTTAGTTAATAAAAAAAAATAACGCAACGAAGAACATTTCACAAAATAGAATTTACGTAACGTTCGACGGTTCCGTTGAGAGATAATAATAAAGATCTATTTGCGTTGAAGAATTACAAAACAAACAATAAGAAATAATTTTCGTGATCATCTACTTTCATAAAATGTTCGTTTGTCTGATGGCAAGTAACAATCTAATGCTGACTTATAAATAGAAATCGTCGAAATATTGAAAGTAAACGAATAAAACATCAAGATATGTTCATACAGGGTGATATAGCATACGTTATATTTGTTATTGAACTAAATATAAAAAATAAAGTTTCAGTTAATCCTTAATTGCATATGATATATCGAATTTATAATGCTGCTACTGACATCTGTTCGCTTGTGTAGGAATTTCATTGTGTTGTAAGGCTGAGACAACATGTATTAGAAGATAATATAAAATTTTACTATCATTTATTTCTATGACAGAAGATTTATAACCTTAAATGTACACAATTACGTATGTTGTGATGTACCGGTTTTTTGAAGTGATTTTAAGAATAATTTCTGCTGTGTAAAATCATAAAAGTGAATATCAAAAATTATTTTTCTTGTATTTGAGGTATGCAGTTTCATTTATTTAGTTTTACCGTTTGTTATCAAGAAATTTCTAAAAATTTCTTATTTACATGATATCGCATTTGATACATAATGCAATGCAGTTATTAAAAATGTATATTTACAATAAAAATTCTATATTAGAAAAATTTCTTGTCTTAAGATGGAAGATTATATAAATTTCGTGGTATGTAAACGACGGAAAAAAGCTCTAGGTGAGAAAGATGTGTGTCGCTTATTAGATATGCCTTACGGGAGTGAAGATAAATTATCACAATTCATGAACGATTCAGATGATGAAATGATTGAAATTTCAGATGAAGTCCAAAATCGAATAGAAGATTACACGTCAAAGGTTCCGGCTACCTTGTCTAGCACTTCAAAAGTTTCAAATTGTTTACCAAGCACTTCGAAAGTTACAGCTGACGTTACTAGCACGTCAAAAATTCCATTCAATTTCCTTAGCACTTCTAAGTCCTCAGATGCGATTTCTGAAAATGCTGCATCAAAAATTTCTGAAAAACAAAAATCCAATAATCCTCCAAAATCACGTATTACTCCAAAATCAATTCCTTCAAAACCAACAATTAATAGAAAGAAAGCATTAGAGGAGCAAATTCGTCGGATCATTTTAGTCAATCATAAAGAATTTAAAGGAAATTCAAATATTCCGAATGATTTGTTATAGGTCAGTATCCATATACAGTGAAACCTGGTTAAGTGGGACCTGGATAAGTGAGAAACCTCTAATATTGAGAGATGCAATGAGGTCCCGGTTCTTAAATTATCTCTGTTAATGGGACTTTTGTTAAAAGAGATCTGAATTCTAAGACTTTTTCGATGTTTACCGTTATAATTAAGACTCTGTAGCTCAATTAGATGTATAAGTGAGACAATTTAATCAGGTTTTAACACATTTTGATATGTTTGTTTACATACATTTCGCGTCGTCTTTCACGCATGCTTTGTTTGTCAGTACTATCTCAAGTTTAGACCTAAGAACAAGGGAATAAAAGTGTACAAAATGTCGAAACAGAAAATTCGGTCTCGGTGTATTGATGGAAAAGGAAAACTCAAACCAATACGAACAGCAGAGTATCCTAAAGTTGAAAAGTGCCTCTGTAGATCAAAGAGAAAGCTCCAGAATTTGCAAGTAAGCTCCATATTGATAATTTTTCTGGCAGTAATGGGTGGTTGAAGGAATTTAAGAAAAGAAACGATATCGCATTCAAAAATGTTTGTAACGAGAGCAACTCTGTGTACAATAACGAATGTAATGAGTGGATGAAAAAACCTTCCAGCTTTAGATGTATTCAAAGCCGATGAAGCGTGCTTATTCAGCCTTGCCATAGTGGTAAATTGAGTCGCTGTACTTGTAATTGTGAATATGTCTGGAACTGAAAAACTTTCACTTCTTTTAATTGGAAAATCTAAGAGCCCAAGATGCTTCAAGGGTAAAACGTTGCCTGTTAATTATCAAAACAATAAATTGAATTATTTGCAGATTGGTTAAAAAAAGTGAACGCCCAAAAATGAAAAATTATTATGTTTGTCGATAACTGCACAGCTCACAACAATATGCCCAAATTAGGAAGTTGTTCAGTATGTTCTTAAATCTATAGAAGAGGATAAAAGCCCAGAAATCAACATCCTCCAGGCCATGAGATTTTCAAGAAAAGATTGTTTTTCTGTTAGAAAAACCGCAATTAGTCATTGCTTCAAAAAAGCTGGATTCAAAGTGACGAATTTATCCGAACCTGATAGCCTATAAGAAGAGCTAGAGATCTGTGCAATGTTTCCAGAATGGGATAGAATATTTACCACATGTAGGAATGAATTAAATGAGCAGCAGGCGACGCAGTTACGCCATTTTCAGTTTCAGAATCCGCAAAATCCAAATCGGCAAACTTCCGCCTACTTTCGTCACGTGACTCCTCTGCGAGTTGTTTACCCTTTATGCTTCATTTTCCATAGGGTGTTTGAATTGATTGAGAAACATTTGAAAAAGAAGGACACTATTCTCAAGCCAGAAGAGTATGAAGAAGTTCTGGGGAAACATATTGGAGTCACTGTCCCGGTTGAAATCTGAATCTGAAAAAGTCCAAAAACAACCGAACTTGTGGCACTTCAAGTTCAATCCATCAAAAATCCATTCTGGTCCAGGGTTATAGAACTGAAATTTGTCAAGCAAAATCTGTCACAAAACCAAATTTAATATGTCTCACATAAACCCAAAAGCCATCAACAAAGGGGTTATCCTTAAACTTGGAAAAATAAAGGATGTTGCGAAACTGCTAACAAAGCACTTTGGACAAGGGTGGAGAAACCACGAGACGCTAAAATTTTATCTAGATTTGGAAAACCAAGAAGCCGAAGGTCTCAACAATGAAGCTGAAGATCTCAACAATGAAGAAGATGAAAACATTGTTGATGAGAAAATTGATACAGATATTGTATGATCTAGTATAACAATAAAGAGTTTATTTACTTTTTACAAAACATTAAATTTTATTTTATGTTACTTTGCAATAATTTTTGTAAAGTGTAAAAAAATTAAAAATTACAATTATTATAGCTTTTATAGCTCAACTCCTTTCCAGCCTAAGCTTATTTTTGTTTCAAATCCCGCCAAATCCCAATCTTAATATCAGACAAGTCTAAATATTTATGAAACTATTTTTTTGTATGTTTGTGACAGTTTCTTCAGCTGTTCCAAAAATTTCTTGAGATGGACTTGGCAGATTTTGATTCTATACGCTTCAAATATCAATCTATTAAAATGAAATAACACATACTACTTAAATAGACTTAAACTATTTATAAACGCGATATTAGTGGATAAAGTTGATGAGATTTAGTGTTATGGAACCGGAGATAAATATGGTTAATGTTTTAGTTCAGTAAAAGTTATCCAAATACAGCAATGAACAAAAGTCGTTTCATCTATCCGGGGCCACATATAGACAGATTGAAAATCATAAGACGTCTCACAGATTGAGGCCTCGTTACAAAAATTTGGCCTCAAGACGGGGTTCGACCTATGAACTTTGACTAACTATTCAAATTGAGCGACATTAAGCTATTGATCAAATTGTGAATATTCTCAATTCTGTTTTATAATAAAGCGAATCGATTTTAATCAACTGGATACAATATACACCCACAAAAAGCAAAGCATATTTACAAAACCTTTCATGTCATGTAATTTTTTTATCAAACATCAATTTATCTCGGCATTAATTATCAAAATGACCAACCACTCCCCGAGTAAATACGTTCTTTGTTTTATCGACCACAATTAATAAACGTTCCCTAATTTATCTAACCAAAGTCATTTAGCGACGATGATGAAATATTAAAAACACTAAATAAAGATAAACAATCAACATTTACTGAAACCTAACCTAACAAAAAGATTCCCGAATTTGTTATTCATGTAAATTAACCACAAAAGCATCCGTATAAATATTTAAGGAACTAACGATTCACATCCTGTATAAAATGTCTAATAATCGAAAACGCATCTTGTAAAATAGTGAAATTATAAAAACCAATTAATTGGGACGAAGAGAGAACCACGAGAAAAAGATGATTCATACCTGAAGTACCTACTTGTTAAACGTTGACCAGTTTCATTTGTTGACGTAGTAAATAACCAGAGTTGCCACATTTCTAAATACACTAACAACACAAGCGAATTATAGATTTACTATCACGCAAAAAACATGGAAAAAACAAAACATTAATTGAAAAACTGTTAAATGGAAAGTAAAGAATACAAGCGAAAAAATATTTCTTATTACAAAAGAAAATTGATGTGAGGTACATATTTAGGGTTTCGAAAAATAGATGTAGTTTAGTAATAATCAAAATGAAATTAAGAATGGTTAATATAGTGAACAAGAAGATAAAAGGCAGAAAATGGAATGTGTAAAACTTGAAAACTTAACTGAGGACGAACAACAGAAAAGCAACTACAAAAGAGCAAAGGAATAAATACGATTTATGAGCAATAGGAGGAAAAGTATTATAAATGCAACGTAGGAAGTAATTTGTACAAAAGAAGCTAGGTTGAAATGGCTACGAACTACGGAACAAGATGGTTATGATAAATATAGAAAAATAAGAAATAAGAGCACAAAAATAATAAATAAATAAAAGTGATAATGGTACAATACCAGAAAATGAATAAAAACCAACGAATGTGAAATGTAATTAACAGGAGACGAAATAGTGATTAAGCTAATAAAATACGGGGGAGATAACCCAATGCACAAAATCTTCAAGATCATGGAAAAAGTATGGGAAACAGAAACAATACCGAATGGTCTACTGGACTAATTATAATAATAATGAAGGGAAGAAATCCCAACATTATGTAGCAAATATAGAGATATTAGTTTGCTTAATATCGAATATAAAATAATAACAACAATAATAATTGAAAGACTGAAAAAATAGTGGAACCAGAAATAGGGGGATATCAAAAAGGTTTTAGACAAGGAAAATCAACAGTAGATGCCATAGATACTATAAAACAAATGATCGAAAAATGATATAGCAAAAAATTAGAATGCAAATGTTATTCATCGACTTCAAATAATCATTCGACAGTCTAATACGATTGATAAAAATGTCTATATGCTACATTCTAGGGGAACAGTAAATACAAAAGAAGGACCATTTGAGGAGTTTGAAATACATGCTGGAGTAAGGTAAGGTTAGGTTAGGAGGTGATTGACTCCCAGCGATATTGTTTAACATTGCAGACCAAAAAAGTCTTCATCAATGGGAATGGTAGGATTGAAAATAAATCGGAAAAAGACAAAATATATGGAAATTAAAGAAAGAAATTCATAAACAAGAAACAGTAAAGATAAATGACCTCATTTTGGAAGTAATCGACAAAATCATAATGCAAATCAAGAAAATAAGCCCAACAACCAAATTAACAGTCTAGAAGACTGCGATAAAACCATTAGTTACATACGCCGTGGATATATGAGAGGAAAATGATATAAAAATTCATAGACCATAGACTAAAGAGTATAGAGGGCTTATGAACTATGATATTAGAAAATGAAGATATAGTAATTACAATTAAAGGAAAAAGATACAATCGTTCGGACACATTAAGAGAATGGAAAAACGGCAAGGTATAAGGAAACATATAGAATGAAGACGGAACCAGAAAATATTGCCAGTAAGACCAAAAAATAGATGGAAAGTTCAGATTGTACAAGATATGCAAAGTCTACGAGTACATGACTGGTAGAAACAAATGTTGGACAGAAAGAAATGGAGAACAATGGTCGATGCTGCAAAAACATGTATTAAGCTGTAATTAATTAGTGATAAAATGTAGAATGACCACCCACAAAAAATACAAGGTCAAAAGAGCTCAATCTGGGCGGCTACAATTCTAAATAGAATGTGCCTTGTATAGTTGATATATTATATAAACAGAGTGTTTCGGAATAGCACTCCAATCTCTCGGGAAATGATTCTATAGGAAAAAAGTTGGTATAACAAAACTTTCAAAAACGCTTCGTAAGCGAGTTATAGTGAGCGATAGATTTCGCTCGGATTCCTGATTCACCAATAATAGGAAGTCATATTGAATGTCTCGGGTCTGAAATTGTCATGCAAATCATCTCAGATAGGTAACTGTAATAGTTTTTACTAAAAACTATTACAGTTACAGATCTGAGATCAATTTTTCAAGTCAAAATATGTATAGACCAAACAAATTTGCACGACAATTTCAGAACCGAGACATTCAATATGGCTTCCTATTGTTGGTAGATCAAGAATTCGGGCGAAATCTATCGCTCACTATAACTCGCTTACGAAGCGTTTTTTGGAAGTTTTCTTATACCAACTTTTTTTCTATAGAATTTCCCGAGAGATTGGAGAGCTATTCCAAAGCACTCTGTATAATATAGTTGATATATTATCTTGATTTTAGGTTTCTTTTAATTTAAACTTTGTTTAAAAGTATACAAAATCTTGACGTTTCGGCCTATTGTAGTCTTTATCAAAATATTTCATGCTTTTAAACGATATTAAATTAATTAAGAGAGATCTACAATCAAGATAATTTATCGACAAAAATATATAGAAGATGTCTAAGAAGTAAGAAATTTATATAAATCGGAATGGTTCAACATGAATATTGACGAATCAAAAAAAACGAAGAACGTGCAATCGTGGAATTATAGCCGCGAACCGACAACCGCGCAAACAAGAATAAGAATACATCGTATAGCGGGTTACGGTAACATTTAGTTTGCTTCAAGAACAGCACGATAAAGGAAACTACTTAATAGGTTTCATTTGTTAACTGAATAACAATGGACAAAGGTTAACTTCGACTGTTTTATAACCTAACAATTCATTTAATTTATTCTTACCAAGAAGAAGGTTTGGTGTTTTTAAGATTTCACTTTACATCAACAAACACACTTCTAATATACACAAAAACATTTGGTATTTAATTTGAATCAAGTCATTTTTGTAGATCTATTTTAAAAATAACACTAATAGCCATATAATGTATTTTGATATAAAGAACTATGAATGCCCAGTTCAATGGCGTACGTTTCTACAGGATACAAAAATTCTTTGGAACAAATTTTAAAAGCAAAACAAAGGTCAATGAGAAAAAACTTTTTTATTGAAAATACCGCACTCTTATATTTTTGGGTGCCGAAACTAAATATGATACTATAAAATATACCTCCTATAATTTTATTCACATTTTATAAATAAATTTATTGAAATAATTTTTTTAAACATATATTATCAAATTAATTGAAAAACTAATTCTAATAGGTGTAGATGACGTTGTATTAGTACTGAAGCACATTTTCTGGTCAAAAAAGTTTGATGCTTTGTAACAGTCTGTTTGTTTTATGTTTGTCATTAAAAACCCAAAGAACTATTAAGAGTGATCAAAATATATATCTTAAGTAGCAACTTAAGATACTTGTTAATGTTAAGAAAGAAAGAAGAGTTCTTCAAATTTTCTCTGCCTGTGATATGAAGAGATCCAAGTAATAATTATTACTGGTCATAATTTAAAAAATTAAAAATGACAAGCGCATTTCAATTAGTGGGACCGTCCCTGCACCACATACAATTAGAGTTAATCGAACAAAATGATAAAGAATTGAAATATACAAAATAAACCTTAAAGATTGGGCTCCATGACTTGGTTTATAAACTGAGTGTTATAATAATATTAATCTAGACAGTAGAGCTAAAGCCAGAAAGCCGTGACAAACCAATGTACCAAATACATAACATATTGGAAGAAGATACCCTGTTCGAAGTGGTAATTAATGACCGCCAATCATGGATCAGGTAAAGTTTCTAGCAATCTGTGCTCAGGAGTCTTTGGATAGAAACCTCTCTAAAAAGCATATCCACATTCTCTCAAATAGCTAATTGGCATTGAAGTTTCTGTAAGCTATTGAGTGCACATCGAAATTAGTGTAGGAGTGTAAACAAACTCTTTAAGCACTAGCTATCAAAAACAAGTAACTCGAATGTGACTTCCAGGCCACCAGGGTATACCAGGAAATGAGGAAGCAGACAACCTTGCCAAAATGGAGGGCAATGACTCCTTGGACCAGAACCCTACTGTGGCCACACGAGATGCTACATCAATAACTAATTATATGAACAGCTAAAGAATCAGATGACTCCTTGGACCAGAACCCTACTGTGGCCACACGAGATGCTACATCAATAACTAATTATATGAACAGCTAAAGAATCAGATGGAGTCTTACTGGAGAAACACTTCAGACCTAAAACAATCCAAAAGATTCATATCAGCCAAGAAGCCTGAAGAACTTTTCTCTATGCTCAGAAACGATATTAAAGTTGTGGTTGATCTTCTAACAGTTCACAGCCCCGTCAAATACTATCTTAAGACAATGAGCATGGCAGAGCCTATTTATTTTGGGAGTAGAACAATAATATGTAGAATCTTGTACAAAATATCTTCTAGATATGGGTGCAGAGTAGCTGTAAAGCCAAAACGACAATCTACAATGGGTAAACAAACAAAAACCAAAGCCAGATTTGGATTTAGCTCACAAAAATGATTAAAAGATAAGTAAGAATATTTTTAGGCATGTGCTACTTATGTAACACAGATTATCAAAGAGCAAGTGATATTGATGTTATTTCAACTGGAAATAAGCGATTTGTTTTATATAACATGTGTCTTCTAATGGGACAAAACATCAAAAATATACAACTAATAGAAAAGGAAAAATCAATCAAAAACTAACTTTTTATTTTATATAGGTTATGTATATATGTAAAAAGAAGATAATTTATTATTCAATATGATAGATAGTCCAAAAACTCAGATATTCATTAACTTCTTATTAGACCCTTTTGGAAATAATATAATCTAATTAATCAAAACATTTTTTGGCAATTGATTTCAGTACTGAATTGTCTTTTGTATATTTATTCAAAGTTTAAAACAAAATCTAATGGTATATAATGGGAATGTGGTAATTATTTTGTTCCTGTTGTTGTGATTTTGGTTGGAAATTCATTCACAATTATAAATTGATTTGTATATCCAAACATTACTAAAAACAATATGAATTAATATAAGAAATTCCTCAGTATGAAACAAGTCATTCATATGTTGAATATCTTGACATTTACAAGGATAATAATATAGAAATGTTGAGTAATAGTTTTACAATCCCCAATTTTTTAATTAATTTCCTGTATACGATTTATTAAAGCAGTACAGCTTGTGAGGATCTAACTTAAACTCGTCTTGAAAGTATAAATAATTACTGCATATTGTAGTGGAAATCATTTTAGTCGAATGGAGTCCTTCGACACTAGTCAATTATATTTTGCAATATCTTAAATCCCCAATTAAAATTAATTTAATAAAAAAGAGAAAAATTAATAGTAGATTATGTAGATACATAAAAATATTGGCAAAAACTTTCGAAATAGACATAGACTAAATAAATGGTTTAGTTCTAAACATTAAAATGAAATTATATATTCTTACATAAATTATCCTTTAATGACTATGTAACGCCTTGTTATCTAAGTGAATTGACAGTGAAAGCAGGTATATTCAGTTTAACAAATGAATAAAAACATAATTATACCTTTATAAGGTTTCAAAATACCACTTTCAGTTGTTTTTAGAAAACCAACAAAAACGGAGAGAGCAAAAGAAGTTCAATGAACATAATAAATCAAATATTATACGAGTTCAAAATGATACGAGTACCAATAAATGGTAATTAATAACAAAACTCGTTTATTACTGGATCAAATAAATTTATTCTATTGTCATTAACAACTAACATATATAATTTTTGTTCAAAAGGTAAATTGTAGTGGAAAGCCTTCATAATTAGAAATTTATAAATTTAATTACCATTCAAAAATAAAAAGGATAACTATCTATACTACATCGAATAGACTCACAAAAAACAAATACTGCTACTACAGGTTTATATACCAGAATTCAAAATATTTTTGTTATAACCAGAAGTAATATTATGTGGGACAAGTAAAGTTACTGACAGATGACAAAATAAAGGCATTAGGATGCCAGCGTGAAGTCCGTTGTATGAATAAATCTATATACAAAATTGATTTCAATCCAATTCAACTATTTAGTTATCTTGTATGTGGTTCAAAACTCACCTGACTATTATTCGTGGTTGTATCTTCAATTTTATCAGTTTCCATTTTTATCATTGTATAGAAATTATCAACTAACTGTATCGATTACGATAAAAACATACGCACCAATTTATAAAAAATTAGTTATAGAACTATTTACACTAACACATTATTTAATTAACAAATTGTGGTTTAATTTCTAATATTAACGACCGTCTAAACTAAATCACAACGATCACAACACTTCTTTCCCCGATGCAGAAGTGTGGCATAAAAGAAAACTCTCAAAAGTCATCATGCTACTGTCAAAGCTCGTGTCAAGCTTTGCCAACTATATAATATTAAAATAACTGATATTTAATGACAAAATGGTTTGCGAATCATAATGTTTTCAAAAAATGAATAGTTCATAAAGGATTATAATTATTAGATCGTTATAAACTCACATACATTCAAGAAAAGAAAATTATTGAATAAACAAACTGTGACGGGATGGCGGGATATTCAAATATTTTTGTTATGCAATTGTAATCAGGTGTGGTGTTTATTGAAAAATTATGAGTAATTTGAATTTATTTGCAACAAATGGCAAGAAAATTCTTGGCGTTACATCAAATTACAAGTGAGAATATAGCGATTGAATATATTTGAAATATATGTAGTTCATGCTTGATTTTTATTTAATGTGATTAGGTTTATGAAACTATTTTAAATGCTTTTAAATAACTTTTTTTATTCACTTTTCTATAATATTCTTTTTGGAAATATTGACAATTTCTTGGTAGATGAACTTTTTATTTTGAAATCATTCTTTTATAAGGCAACCGATATATATTTAACTGTCACTAAAAGCTAGATATATTAAGAAATAGCATATCTAAAAATACCAATATAAAGTGTTGGTTCCTAGGCCGTATTTTTAAAATATAAATTCAAGCAGATTTATTTTATAAACTAACGAAAACAACAAAACTTTTAAAGATTCCGAAGATGCTTTACTACTTCGATGATATACTAAAATTTTGATAGAATTTTATACTTTTCAATATACTTTTTGTTCAATAATTAATAAATAGATACAAAAATAATCTATGTATTTTTAGAAATTTCAACTTTTATATTTTAAAGAGTGTACTGCCATCTATAGTTTAGAAATGTTAATTCTGTGAAATATAAATAACAGCAGAAAACTTTACTTAAAAATTTTTTGCCTTCTGCTTGTTTTACCGAATGACTTGTTCTACAAGGTTTTAAGCCACTTTATCTTGAGTATGCAAGATTAAGTAAGTACCTCCATACGTATCTTTCCTCTATGCGAGAAAGTGCAAGCAGCTTAAATTTAACTTTTAACTATTTAAAAATATGAGTAGGTTCTGAATATTTAATAAACAAGATTAATAGAAACAATTTCATTTTATAAAAATTTATTAACTTAACAATGAAATCTTTTATAAGGACTACACAGTTTCCTAGGTTGAAAAGTAACTTATGTTCGACATGACAGTTAGACATATATAAAATATTTCCGTCAAAATGTACAATCGAAAAAATTGTTTTTGACACCTGTAGTATGTGATTAGTGAATGGCGGGTAATTTAAATCATTTTTGGGCTTATAATGGCAAATTTAAGTTCATTTAAAGAACAAGGTAGAAAAATTATTGGTGTGGGCATTCCAAATTATCTGTAAGTAGATTAAATTATTGATGTATACAATGCTGTTTGAAAATTTCATGAATAATCGTTTATATTTGTATTGATAATTTTATTTTGTGCCGTGCTAAGTAGGTAACATTTTTCATCAGCAAAATTGCCCTATCTTGTAAGAAAGCACAATGGTATGTCATAATTAATACAAAAAAAGTGTTTAAGTTGATGGATGTATTGAGAAAAGTGTGTGTTTAATTTTTATTTACAGATCCCTTATCAAAGTTTTGAAAATAGATCCTCCAAAAACTTTAGATGTGTTCATGAAACCAAGCACAAGTTATATTACTGAAGGTCCAATTGTGGTGAGTTGATTTTAATTTTTGTTATCAAATTAATTCGAAACTAAAATCCTCTATAAATTCCATAGTGCTTACGAAATCACTTATCCTGTATTCCAAATAAATTTCGTATTATCCACAGTGAAAATCAAATAATAAATTTAAAAAAATATTTTGTACTTCTTATATTAGGTAGAAGTCTCATATGTTGTAATAGAAAAAATATTCTAGCGCATCGTAGGGACCCAGGATTTGAAAGTGCCCCAAGATGTTGATTTTTTTACTGAAAAATTAAGAAATCGTTGACATGACCATTTGAAAAATGGAAACCCAACTTTGAGTTTGTTTTTATGTATTAAAACTTTTACATAGAATTAATACTTTAAAAATAGACAAAGGGTATGATAGGGGCCCACACACTCCAAATCTAATACTGCTACTAATGTGGAGCCTGGTCGTATCAACAGTTGAAAATGGGAAAACTTGTTCTACCATGACTTTCTCAAAAATTTAAGAACTATTCAAATATTATATCATTTTAGATTCCGAAAGGATTTTCAGTTAATCAAGAGATTGAACTAGGTGTAGTTATTGGAAAAAAAGCGAAGAAAGTTTGTGAACAAGAAGCAATGGACTATATTGGCGGTTACTGCGCAGGGCTGGATATGACAGCAGTTAACAAAATTGTAAGACAATTCTCTACTTACCTTTTGAAATTATTTTTATGTACCAAACGTTGATGATAAAAATTTTGAAAAATAAATAAAAATCAGAAATGTAATAAACTAAGATTTATCTGGAAAAGTAATTTAAAAAAAAATTGTCAAAATCTACTTAGAAAAACAATTATTTTTTAACTAGTAGGGTGTAAATTGAACTTCCATCTCTATATCACTCAAAAAATTAATTCTTTTTACAGTTTCCTGCAATTATATGCCTGTTTAATGGTAACTGTTTGGTTCTATTCATATGATCTTAAGAAGCACATGTTATATAATTTGCGAAATTGTTTTTTTTTTATGAAACAAACGCAATTTCTCCATTATTGTCATTTGGTTCACTACAGTGTACAGATAGTATTTTTCATTACCGTTAATGGAATTTGATATCATGGTCCAAGCAACATTTATCAACACAAATTTTATTTGATGCCGTTTGGTTAATTATATTTGATATTATTTTTTTCCAAACTATGTTAATTGCAAAATTTTTCACATTGTGGTCATTTGGTTCATTACAATTGATAGTATTGTCTGCATTATCCATAGAATGTGCCAAACAACATTAATCACAAATGAAAAATTATAGAGTTTGATATACAAAGTGTTTCAAAAATAGAGTACGATGAAACTGTTACCAAACCACTGATTTATTATAATTTGTAATAAGTTTTTTGAAAAGACTGTAATTTACAAATTATTTTCATTTGTATTCAATTTTCTGCGCCCCTCATTAGCTAGTATTTAGCTATCATATTGGCAATAAACAAATTAACTTAAATTTGTTGATACAACATTAATTTATTCGATTTCTAGACTGAAGCGAGAAGTAAAGGAGGACCATGGACGATTGCGAAAGGTTTCGATACAGCAACCCCTGTGAGCAAATTTATTCCAAAAACTAGTGTCCCAGACCCGTACAAATTACAATTATGGTGTTCAGTGAATGGAAAATTACGTCAAGATGCTTGCACGTCTGATCTACTTTTCAATTTAGCACATATTATTAGTTTCATAAGTAGTTACATCACTTTGGAACCAAACGATATGATTCTAACTGGAGCACCCCCCAATTTCGGACCAGTGAAAGATAAAGATGTCATAACTGGTGGTATCAGAGATTTAGTTGATATTAAATTTGAAGTAATCGAAGAAAAATGATATTGTTTTAGTTGGATCGAAATTTAATAAAAAGTCGATTGTAAATGTTTAAAAAATTTATTTGAGCGTAATTTAATCGTGATCAGGTTTAACAATTCTTAATAGGTTTTCTTGCAAAATTTCGTCAGTCGAAGAATAACAACCTTGGACAATATAAGCAATTGCGGAACCAATTAGAGCTCCTGATATCACATCTGAAAAATTATATAAAAAAAATTGTTATACAGTCAGAAAATCGAGCCGGATCTGCACTGAAGGGGTAAAAAAATTGCGTCTTTTTTTTCAATTTAAACGGTCTTTCTTCCTCTATGTCAAGTGTTTTTGAAGAAACAGCCTAAGTTGTGATTGATGATCACCAAATCTGCTCTGATAAAAAATAAAGTGACTAAGTGGTTTTTGGCCACTTTCATATTTTAAAACCGCTGTAATAAGCAAAAGATGCTGTTTTGGAATCACATTTTTACGTTTTATAGTTTCCGAGAGTTTTTAAAAGAAGTCGTAGCGCGTCCAAGCCACTTTAAAGGGGTGCGCAGAATGAACGCGAATATGACGCGTTCTAGACGTTCATAAATGTTAAAATTACACCCCAAATTTAAAGCTGTACAGAATGAGAGAGGGAGAGATATTCGTTGAATAGAATTTGGTAGAATAAGAAGAAGAAATTCATCGGATGGGAATACCAATGAAAGAGAAACAAAAAGTTAAGATTAATACCCTAAATCGGCAGCTTTACGTAAACTGAAATGGTACAAGTTTGTGAGATACTTGAAAAAATTAAATATTTGAATAAACATAACGTGCGAGAAGGATGTAATAGCTGTAAAACTAAATTCAGTGAAGAAGATAGGAAAAAGATAAACAATTATTATTTGAGTTTGTCATGGAAAAACAGCGGGTATTTTGAAACAGATTGCATGTTAAGCTACACAACACAAACTACTTCAAATCCAATGGTTGCATACGAGTTGCGTCCCGCGGTCAAATTTTAATCCGGTTCACTGTTCACTGACTCGCGTCCCGAAAACCTCCCAAGAAATATGGTACTAAATACTTCTGTAAAGTAATTATACGTTCCAGGATTATCGATATCTAAATATTGAATTTTGGTTAACCATTTTCTTACTTAAGTAAAATACATATTACCAACTTATTAATCAAAACACCCCTCACTTGTTGGGATAACTATCATAGATGGGGATAAATTTATGACCTAACCTAAACTTAATCTGTAAATAAGAAAATTGTCAACCCGGACGCAAATAGTATCGAACTTAAAAGGTCCGGTTGACCGCGGCACGCAACTAGTGTGAAGCGAGTCTAGACGAGATGGTGAGAAAATAACACCAACATTTCTGAATGACAATTATTTAATGTCAAAAAATAAATTGCTTTCTTTCATTTGGACTAGAGTCAATCCAAAAGGTATAAAAAAAAGAAAAGTCGACATATCAAATAAATTGGGTCACCTAAAAAAACATTTTGACAGAACTTGCCAACGAATGATGCCTAGGTAAGGGCATAAAATATCGATATTTTTTCGAAAAATAATCGATAAATATCATCGATTTTTTTACCTTGAAGTATCGATAGTCGATATTTATTTTCGAGTAAAAAATTCGATATTTTTTTAAGATCTTCATAATACTAATTTTGTATTCTACTTACTATCTTAATAATGTACCCGTTTTAAGTATAAATTGATAAATTAATTAAATATACAACTAAGTCTACATTTAAGGGTAGACCAGAACACGCGAGCTTTACTATAAGTGCTATAGGATTCCCTGTTTAGCTCATTGTTTAAACCTTATTATTGATGGGGTACTAAAGGAAATTCCTGCATTTTCAGCACTTTGTGATCATGTTAAAACCATTGTTACATTTTTAAACAATCTGTAAATGTTTCAGACCAATTATGAGCGGAGCAACAAACTTCAAGCAAAAAAGGCGAAGTTTTGACATTAACCCAAGCAGTCAGCACTAGAGAACGGTTTGTTAAATTCTCGAAAATTTTAGCCACTAAACGCCTAACTAAGAAGAATAAGCCTGATATGGTGGCAACTTCGCAGCATAAAGTAATTCGAGACCTTACTAATCCTCTTAGTCCTTTTAAAGAATCTACTGAAGAGATCAGTGGAGAATACTATGTTACGTTAAGCTTAGCAATTCCTGTTTCTAATTTACTTCGTCAAGTTACTGATCAATCAACGCCATCGACCACTCTAGGAGAAATTGTTAAAGAGGCATTACTTGAGAAAGTTGAAGAAAAACTCGTTCCCCTTGAGAAAAAAATTCTTTTCTTTTGGTGGCGACTATATTAGATCCACGGTTTAAACGTCCCCACTCGCTGTCTCCAGTGCTATTTCAAGACTCAGCAATGAGATACGCTTGGAGCACAGGCGTAGAGGACAACAAACTCCAGATCCAAGACCTGCTCAAACATCACAAGAAGCTAGTTCGTCATTTATTTGGTGTAGGCATGAAATATTAATAACGCTTAGTTCAAATAGAGTAGAAATTCCAAGCTCTGGCAGTGTTCTCAATGAACTCAAACAATATTTGGACCAACCATTAATCGACCGAAAATCAGACCCGATAGAAGTTTGGGTGAATTTTCGCCAGTTCACACCAGTTTTCTATCTGAAGTAGCTTTAAAATATCTGTCAGGCTCCCTCTGTATCATCTGAAAGACTTGCTTCGGCTGTAGATTCAGCAGTTCCAGATAATATAAGCAGGTTAACTGGAGAACATATTAAAGAGTGAGTACTTTTGATGTCTATACCAGATGATTACTGAATTGATTAAAATTAAGATTACTAACTGCTGTTTACAGGATCATTTTCTGACATTACTAAAAACTTCATTTTAAATTTCTTTCATTTCTTATGTCTTAGACTTAGATTTTAGGTCTCTTGGTTTTTTTTCGATAATTTGTAAAAGAAAGATAAATTTTGACGTTTAAAACCAATTTTAAAACAGAAGAGACCTAAAATCAAGAACATTTAGATGCATTAACTTCATTTTATTAACAATAAATATTTAATTTTTTAATTAATAAATAAAACTGAAAAAATCAAATGTGTGCTCATATTTTTTAACGTTCGAATAATTTGACAATTTTCTGGGTAATCCCACCTTGGAAATAAAAATATCGATATTTCTTATTCTACATAAATCGATATTGTTTAAAAATATCGATACGATATTTATCGATATATTTTTTTCATTTGCCCCTCCCTAATTAGAGAATCGTAGATTGTAGAGAAATTGGAAGGAAACAAACCTCTTGGTTGAAGAATATTAGAGAATGGACTGGGACAAGAGAAGCAGAGAAAAGACTTATAATCTCCCCCCTCTTATATCGAAATGTTTCTAAATATGTCGAAGAAAACGACAAACGGCGTAGCTACCGCCATCTATCAAAGATTTTTGATACTTACCTAGTTATTCAACATACTCTCCGAAAAGGCGGCAATAAGAAATAGTCACGAATTTAGAAGTCTTTTATTTTAGTTTGTCCTCTGTTGCATGTATAAAATTCATTAAAATAATAATGATAATGAAACTGAATGCGGGCATGCGTCTAATTAACATCGGTGCTAAGCTAAAATGCCGCTAAAGTATGCTCGACTGCTTTCTTACCTATGATTACTTATCAAATGCAAGATAAAAATGCTTAAGGCCGTTTGACATGATGCAAAATAAAGTGCCAGAAATTGCAAGCAAATTCTTGAAAGATCAAAATATTACATAGACAAATACTGCATGTCGTTTGACATTATGCAAATCTCTTACCACTGCATCATGGTTGCAACTAATCAAAATTTCAAAAGTAAAAAATTTCCTAACCTCAAACTTTATTTAATATTTTGTGGGCAGTTTAAATTGAAAATAGCAAAGCTAATTGAAGTAAACAAGAAAAAAGTGGCCAGTGCATCACTGGCAATAATTATATCTGCCTCTGCCTTGCTTTTGGAGTTTGAAGGACACTTTAGCTAGAGAATTATACAAAAAGCGTACAAAAATTAGTTGAGAATGGATGAAGAAACATTTGAAAAAACTCCGAGAAAACTAAAACGTAATATTAGCAATTTTTTAGCAATATTTTCAATGAATTGTATTTACACAAGTTGCAAGATACAATTTACGAAATTTTTGACAAAAAAATAATGTATTTTTTCATTCAAAATTATCAAAAAAAAAAAATGGTTTCGCGAGTTTTTATCATTTTTCTTTTGTGCTTAGTCGCTTCCTTTTTTATCAGGACAGAAATGCCTTAACAACATTTTCAGATTTTATTATATATAAAACTAAACTTACCACGACTTCCTCTGTTGACGTTGAAAACGTTGTATAAACATTTTGTTATTTACCTGAGAAATGATGATGATAATCAGCTGTTCTACTAGCCGCTACTACCGAAGCGAACAAAAACAGCGTAGTCATCATCGATATAATGATCCCTTTACAAAATCGTGGTCTTTTCAAATCTAAACGAGTATTTATATATAAAATCATGTATATCATGCATGTGAAAATGAAAGAAGCATGAGCACTCGGAAAACTTTTTCTTCCGTCCATTTGTCCGTGATATTCACCATCACAATTGTCTATATCGGTGCCATAACTATCAAAAATATTTTATCAATTATTCATATTAAAAATCACCCTTTTTAATATACTATGCAGTTTTAAAGAAGAAGCAAATGGATATCAAATAAATACGTGGAAAGTCTCAGAAGTACATGGCATGACCTAGAGATGGCGGTAGTTGCTTGAAAAATACCACTGTATTAGAAAATACACAATTTTTAACAGCATACGTTCCAAGTTTGAAGACGCCACGTTGTTTAATATTTGTTTGGCAACTATCTGAACTATACTGAACGTTTTCAGTAAATAACTTTAAAAATGAAGATATCTGCAGCAAAAACGGAATACATGACCATCTCAAAAACACCTATCAGATGCAAACTGGTTGTAGATGATGAACTTATACAACAAGAGATGAAATTTAAATATGTAGTCATAGAAATATAAGGAGAAAAACAACATAGACTATAAGTGCCAACAAGTCATCAAAGAACTTTATACCGGAACCAGAACAAGAATTAAAACTAAGGTAGGACTCTCTGAAGAAGTTCAAATGAATACTGGTGTTCGGCAGGGAGACACTCTTAGCCCAACCCCAGACGATGGTATTGCCGTAGTAGAAAATGAAGACGACTTAAAACGTCTACAATATAAGATGAAAATTTCTGTCAAAAATTTAATATGAGCATCTCAGTCAACAAGACACCATCAATGGTAATCCTATTAGATGCAAATTGGCAGTCGATAGCGGAATAATACAGCAGGTATCAAGATTCGATTACCTGGGAATAAATATATCTAGTGAAAGAAACCTTACAGAGGACGCACGAACACAAGCGATGAAAGCATCAAAAGTCAGCGGCTGTCTGAGAGATATAGTATGGATAAATAAAGGGATGAGCTCACAGAGCAAGATTAGAACGTGTGTGAGAGCTATTCTCACATATGCCTCAGAAAAGGGAGCCGAGACATCAATAACAAAAAGAATAAAGAGAACCATAGAGATGAAAATGCTGCGAACCATCAAGGGAGTCACCCTCGGGGACCGAATAAGGAGTGATGACATAAGAGAAGAATTGGACGTACAGGATGTAGTGATGGATAAGGGCACGAAAAAGATTCTGGAGGGATTACGTAGAAAGAATGCCAGAAGACAGATGTGCAAAGTGGGCTAAAACTCGGAGACCTGTAGGCAGACCACCAAAGATGTGGTACGAGAGCTGAAGTTCAGCTTCTAAGGAAGATCCAAGAAGAGGGCCAAACGTACAGGGTTGGACCTGGTCCTATTGAAAGAGGAGGAAGAAGAAGAAATATAAGGATGCGGTGATATCGAATCGGAGGTAAGAAGCCAAGCGGCAAAAACAACACAAATCTCAGCTTACCTGAATATATCGGAACACAGCGGAAACCGGACCAGACACATCGAACACAAAGAGAATATTAGAAACCACCGAAATGAAAATAGTGCGCAGGATCGCCGCAAAACACTATTTGAGGAGAGAGAAGCGAGGACATTCAAAGAACATGTAAGATTGACAACGTAAACAAATGGATATTGGGAAGACTCCGCAAGAGATGGAGCGACAACCTCTCTAAAAATTAAACGGCAGAGGATACGAAGAAAAACAAGCATATTGCTTATATTAAAGAAAGAAGAAGAAGAATAGGTGATGTCGACAGTTAATGCCTGTTTTGAGGAACTTTACGATTTTTATTATAAAAAGGGTATCGAACTTATTGAACATCCCTGGAAAAAGTATAGATACTAAAACTAAAAGGAGATTACGTTGAAAAATATTGAACTTTAATCTCCAATAATTTTTTTTGTAATTTAGTACCTGAATGTAGATCCACGTTCCAAGAAATGAAAGTACGAGATATATTAACTGAAATAGACACAAAATACTTGCTGCTATCAAAATTTAATGATCAAACTTCGTATAGATAATTTCCAATTTATACGGCATGAAATGAGAAGTAGTCATTATGGATGTAGTATAAATTAACCGTAGAAGTTTTTTAATTATTCGTTAAGCACAAATAGAAATTTAACACTTTAGAAATAGAGAATCTGTACGCCAAATACTTTTTTTTAAATTTCTTGACACATCAGGACACATTTATATCACTTTAAAGTATATTATATGTATGTATATTATACTAATTATATGCTTGTAAAATTCTTACCCTTCTGGAAAGCATCTAAAATAAAAATTAGGCCTTGGTCTGCCGACGCTCAATTTCAACACACAAGTGATGATTCCATTCAAACAATAAGCTAAAGTTAAACCGTAAACACTCTGTATTATTTCTGGAATTGTTGTCCGATTTTGTCGAGCCAATAACCAATGTCCTATATAAATAATCATCGGGACACACACCATTGTCATATATAAATATCTTTTAGGAAAATAACTATCGACAGAAGGATAACGGTACATCCATAATTCATCTTCATCGATATGTCTTACCACTGGACTCAGTTTATCTAACCATCTAGAAATTGAAATTGTTAATTTTATTTATAACTAGCTGACCCGGCAAAACGTTGTTTTGCCATATTTTTTTAGTTCAATAAAAATAACTGGTGGCAAAATTAGGATTTAAAATCTACATAACAAAAAAACTACAGATCATATGCATCAATATACGAGGATATATTGGAAAATTCTTAGCCTACTATAGAACCACACAAAATTTCAATGTCAAAATATTTTATTACTCAACATATTCTCCTCTTAATTGTATACATTTATTACAGCGAACCTGCAACGTCTCTAGACTTTTTTAAAAAAATGTTTTCTTCTTGCTCTGCAAACCAGACCTCCACAGCTTTTATTACCACCTCGTTGGAAGAAAATGTACGACCTTTTAAACTTTTTTTCAGTTGAGGAAAGATATGATAGTCCGACGGAGCCAAATCTGGTGAATAAGGGGGATGTTCTAGTAATTCAAACTCTAAATCACGAAGTTTTTGCATGGCAACATGAGGTTTGTGTGCAGGGGCTTCGTTCTGCAGAAACAAAACCTTTGGATAGCTTTCCGCGTCTTTTCTCTTCAACTTTTTCCCGCAGAGTGGTCAGTAATGTCGAATAGTAATCTCCAGTTATTGTTCTACCCTTATCCAAAAAATCAATCATGATTACTCCATGACAATCCCAAAAAACTGAAGCAAGAATTTTTCCAGCAGATTTGTGGACACGAAACTTCTTAGGTCTTGGAGAACCAGAGTGTCGCCATTCCATCGATTGCTGCTTTGTTTCTGAATCGTAGAAATGTACCCAAGTCTCATCCATAGTAACAATTCGGTTTAAGAAGTCTACATCGTTTTCAAATCGAACGCGATGCTTCTTTCCTTGCACGCTTTTGGTCAACTTTCAAACACTTGGGGATCCATTTTGCAGCATTTTTTCTCATGTCCAAATTGACGTGAACTATATGATGAACGTGTTCGTATGAAATATTCAGTGCTTCAGATATCCGTTTTGGCCCAATTCGACGGTCTGATAAAATCATGTCATGAAATGCATCGATATTTTCGGGGACTAACTCAGAAACTCTTTTGAAGCTTGCAGTCCAATTTTTTTTAATTTATTGCGTAACTCTGATTTATTTTTTTTGACGTCAAACTTTACACTGACACTTCTAATAAGTTATTGTTCGTTGCTATGGTAACGCAATATTTTGTTTATGCATGGAACTGATCTAGGCTAACTAGATATCAATAAATTCTCGTAAGATAGACGAATGCGGGTTTTCTTTTTTTGAAAATTACGTCGTCCAAATGTTGGACGTTACATCGGACACATTCTTGGAGCCTGGCTTCGATTTTCTTGCAACTTGCTGGAGAAGTGCCGCCGAGATGCCATTGACTTCGCAAACGATATTTTCTTTCAGTTCAGAGATTGTCGCCGATCTTGTTTCCTACACCCCCACAGAAAAAATCAATTTGTTAGGGAAAAAATCACGAAGCAGCGCCATGGTCTTCCTAGTAGTGTGTGGCGTGGCGCCGTTTTGCTGAAACCATGTCTGTGAAGTGAAGGCTCAATGTTGGAAATAAATAATCGTTAAGCATTCGTCTATAAGCAACCCCGTCTACGGAAATTGCGATTTTCAAAAAAATATGGTCCAATTATTCCCCTGTTTGACAACACACACCAAACGTCACTTTGAGACTATGAAGTGACTGTTAATGTTTTAAACGGGGGTTTTGTCTTTTAAGGAACCGATAACGACAATTTTGATTGTTTACACTTACATTTAAATGAAAATGGGCTTCATCAACATTATCTCACAGAAATTTTTACGCATATTGTGATCATTAGGCTTAAGCGCTTGCACAATTTAAATTTCAAATCATTAAATTTAAGATACTTCTTCAAATTTCGTGTACTATAGTTTGTGGAAGCCCCAATGCAGCCGCTCTCTTGCAAACTGACTGACGCGGATTATAGCGCAAACTTACGCGACGAGTTCAATATTTTCATTCGTTCTCGACGTTCTGCTGGGTCCTCATCGTGGGTTGTTTTCTGCTGAACTTGTTGCTCGGTACCTTCGCATCCGTGATCGAATTCAATTTTCACTTGGGGCGTCACGTAACCGTCGAATATTGTAACGTGAAGAAAATCTTCGACGAGCAATTGCACACGACTCATTGGCTTTGAAATAGGCTTCGATTGCAAACGCACGTTGCTCACCCGTCCGTTGCGACTAAATAACCTGCACGAATGACGATGCCAACGATGCCTCCTCCCCGCCACTCCGCCCACCCGTTACTTATAATCGAAAAAGTTGTAGATAATGAAATTATGCTTTATTTTGGTCACTATATGAAACTTTATTAAAGTAAAGAATATATTTCAAATTAAAATTCGCCTGGGGCATAACCGGGAAAGTTTCACTGGTCCGACTATAGAAGGGCGTCGCAATGAAAAGGTTAATTAAGCGAGAATATGTACCAAATATAGTTGTCCAATAACAACTTTAGAATGAGCATAATATTCAACAGCAGGCTCGTATTGGAATGCTAGACGAAGAAATAAATCATGTAAATACTCAAAGAACTTATATACGTTGTCGATCAATTCCAGAAATCTGCGCATTTCTCTTTGTTCCAATTGTCTCTGTTGATTTCGATCATCTCGTGCCGCTTGCGATCCACGTACCTGCTTAGTGCTCACACGTACGTTGGATTTGTTCACCTAAACTTCGTGCTCTCATATCCTTGGTGTGTACGAGGCCTCGGCAGGGCGACGCGGCGCAATCGCCATCTATTGAGCTGTCATGACAACAAGGCGTCAGCGAAATTGTTGATGCGTTTCGAGGAGAATACCGGAACATTGCTAGTGATTATTGTTTGATGAAGCACGGCTTTTTTGAGGGGATATAGTGACAAATTTACTCATCATGACCGTAAGCGCTATTAGAAGAAAGTTCAGAAGGTTGATTGTGACCCGTTTGAGCTGCGGTACGAAGATAAGGACCAGTGGCCACGCGTGACCAGTTAGACAGACTGGTAGACCCAGTTTTCCGCACGAACTTTACGACCAGAGAAGCTATGAAGGATTATAAGAGTTTAGAAGCTCACAATTTTCTCATCTCTAACCTTGTATTTCCTCTTCGTGTGAAAGTGCTGTCAGGGGAACGTGTGATAGTGCTTGGCAAGGTTTGTATTGTTTGTTGAGCATGCGACACCATAATGTTCGTCTGGAATCAGGATTTAACTCTTATCACATTTTGTCTTGATGTCCGAATAATTTTTCTTGTCATTTTCATCGTTTTTAATTCTCCTAAATCATTTTATTGAGTCCCTATCTTTCCATTCGAAGAAACAATGTACAACTGAATATTGTTTCTTTTTTTTCCCCTTGATTTCAATTTCCCTGCTGAAATTTATGTTGTGCATGCCCCATTTTTTCAGATATTTAGATATCAAACTTGTTCAGTCACATTATTTCCTGTGCGAAAAACCCAAAATTATATTCATGCTGAACGTTTTAATCGTGAATAAGGCCACGCGTTGCTGTGGCCGAGTGATTTAAAAAGGATGCTAATTGGTCCCTTTACGTCTTGCAGGTATTGCTGACTGTAGTTAAATAAATCAAGTTAAAATACTTATTTGTGAAAAATAGTGACTTTATACGGTATTCGTTTGCTTATTATTTGACTTACCTTTCACATTAATAGAACACGTATACCTACTTAAATATGTACACTTTTCTGTTTTGATTTAAAAGTATTTGCAAAAACTGTTAAATACAATATGTACAGGTAAGATAATGGCCGTTGTGGGCGGTAGCTCACAACATGTCATTATTTACATGAAAGTAAAAACTGTCTTTTCAGTTATTAATAAATTGTGGATACATGATTATAGCACTGGAAATTAATGATAAATTTACGATTTAGAGTATAATTAACATGCGAGAGCACAAAAATATTAAAATGATACATATTTATAACTTCTACGATCAATACACAAACAAAACCTAAAAAAGAGCCGAAAACTATATAGGGAGACCGGCTTCGTTCTTATCCCTACTCCGTGATGTTTGCTTGATGAGAAGTGACAAGTGTAGACACTTAGCGGGGATATCTGATGAGTTATCGACCGGCGAGGATGAAATATCAAATTAAATTTAGAGAAAAAAACATAATTAAGGGAAATTGAGCACGATTTACAGTTATTGAGACAGTGCCGTACTCAGGATGTAAAATAAAATCAAAGGGTATTAAAGAGAGTCTCCATATTACTTTATTTTTATTTTATAGTTGTTATTAGCGACGAAAAAAATGATATCAACTGAACTATGAACTTTTATCTGAAAAATATATGAGGTTGCGAATTTCTTGACTATTTTCTTAAAATTTTTAAAACTTTTTAATAATGGAAATTTTTCGTAGCGAATTATGGTAACAGCTGAAGCATTTCTCTTCTTCCTCATATTATTTCTTATAATTGAGATTTTGTACTGATGTTTCTCAAATATAGGAATAGGTTAGGAATATAGAATATGGTGTTAAGATTTTCTATCAAATATTGTTTAAAATATACCGTATATTTGTAAACATGTTAATATATTTATTTTAAAAACCGGTGATCTAATAAAATTGAAATTTTTGATTATGATAGTTTTCAATACTTACAAAAATATTATCCAAAAGCCGACTCGAAATCCACTTTCAATAATAAGATGAAGTGCAGTGGTAGCTTTATCCATATTTTCTTTAAACTATTATTATATCTTATATTTCCAAATTCATTTTGAGTAATACTTTTTCAATTGTAACAGTATATTTTTACACTAAAATTTTGACTGATTAAATATAGGTTAACCTCACATATCTGACTTCAAGGCTAACATTATTTCTTTGTGTAGAGTACACGCCACAGATTAACTAAAGTTCGATGGTTCGCGACTGTGGTATTTGTTCTGACCAAATAGAACGCCATCTAGGTCACAAAACTTTGGCTATTAATTTGACATGCGTTATGAAATACTGGTAAATGAGATGTTTTAGTAATATAGCAAAATTTAAGCGTTATTTTAGTAAGTGTTTCTGTACTGAAAATCCACTGATTGACGCCAGTTCTAATAGATGTTTTGTCACTTTAATTTTTCTGGTAGTCCATGAAAATGTATGCACATATTTGCAATACATACACAGTTTTTGAAATACGCTATCATTGTTATTAATATACTTTCTATTTTGAATCAAACGGCTTTTATAAGAAGTTTGTAGTCATACTGCAATGCCCTCGACCTTTAAAATAATCGTTCCATTAACGTGGAAAGTCCATGGACATTGTTAAGATATAAGTGGAACGCACATTTTGAGCACTGGTGGCTTGTGGTATGGTAACTTGGTAACATTTAGAATACATATTTCACTTCGATTTGACTTATCTGCAAAGCAACTTGTAAGAAGTTTTGGCTTTGATATAAATTTCCGTCATGTTTTGATAATAGCTCATAAATCAATTCCGGATCACATTACAACCAGCTGCTATATTAACTTAGGAGACATTGCATTATTTACATTAAAACTATTATTAGTAGCAGCGGTAATTTATTTAAATTCTTTCTGCACAAATGAAATAGAATCTACCACTACAATATAACCGTGGTACGATATAAAGGATGTTAGGAAGGTTCAACGGAACGTACTATATATGACAGATGCCTTACATCGTTGCCATGTTGTATTTTTTTTTCAGATGTTGACATTAAGTAGCATTTGGTTGATTATAGTTACTTTAAATACAACCAATGGAAAACAGAAGCAGGAATTTCTAAATTTTTCGAATTTTATCTCTTTTAAGATGTTTGAAAATGACAAACAATCGCTTGATGTTTACAATAAAATACGAATGTTCAGATTGTTATCTGCAACTGTTTCTAAAAATTTTAGAATTGCAAAATTATTATAATACTGTTGAGTTTTGCTAGTATATCTGGTAGTTAATTAAAAACAGCCCTATTTCGAAAAGTAATTGTCGTAAAGACCCGGGATGAAAAATGTATGGTTAATTAGACCAAAAGAAAACCCTAGAAATTATTTTCAATTATCTAGAATTGCCACTAGCATGTGGAATCGCTTTTTAACATGTATTACCGATAGATAAGATACTTTATCAATTCTTTCCTCTATATCTTATGAATATTTTCTGAAACGATTGACATTTTTATTGCCAAATTTAGACCAACTAAGAGTTGTTTAAAAGGGCTTTTAACATGGTAACAGCACTAACATCAACAATAGTACAAATAAAATAAATAAATCAAGTGATTTGTTGATGACGGAGCTCGGAAAATAATGTAAGGAGGTTAGATATTCATACTTGATCTTTTACTTTTTGCCTATACGAATACATAGTTATCGAATATTCTGGAGTGTTGTTAACATACTGAATATTTCAGAATAGCTATAAAAGTAAGTTACAACCCTACTACTATCATTTACATGATACATTATGTCCAAATTAAACAATGTAAATTATGATATTAGGTATTAGAGAAATGATTAGATAAGTCAATGCATTTATTTATTTCTTCTCGTTACTCAATAACTTATATAAAAAACTCAGTCATCAACTATTTGCATCGCACTCGTAACCAACAACAAAAAAAATTCGCTATTAGATATCTCAGATTTTCAAATGAAATAAATGCAAAGTGTACTTAAAAGTAACGATATTTCACAATACATACAACGGCACATAACCTCACAATTTAAGAAGCTACTCTTTTAAGTCACTATGAAGTCATCATATCATTGACTGAAGAAGTATTTACATTGGGCCCTTTCAAAGAGTCGTTTATATCTCTTCTGAACATCGACAAATTCTGCGTAAACCTAAAAAAATGTATAATAAATGAATTTAAATAAAATGATTTTTCTTTTTAACTCACCTATCTCTGTTTTTAGTTAGTAAATTTCTTTCTATTCCATCCATGAGATTTTCAAACCATTGCGCCATCGCCGCCTGCTTATCTGGAGGTTGACTTCTGATAATACTCTCCCTCATTTGGTTGAAATATTCTTCGTTTAGTAAAATAAGCCCTAGAAGAGGTCGCGACATCGACCACTGGTTCCTACAATCTTCGAACATTATTACGTTCAATACGGTGCTCAATATCTGTTGTAGAATCTCCGGATGCATTTCAAGTACTTTCAAAAACATGTCACTATTCGCAGTCATTCCAACGCGTTGTTCTTTACCTGGATACACTATAAAAACGCAACGTTATAATCATACTTGAATATCAATAAGGACTATTTATTAAAGGGATTTATATAAATCTTCATTTTATTCATCAGCCCTTTCTATAGCCGTATGTTTCCAGTTTCTCACCCCAATTTTTTTTTAAATTCATCGTTACCTCCTCAGGCTTCTTTTTGCACTATTTTCCTTCAACTCTACCATTATTCTTACCAACTTCTGATCGAGCTCTCCATAAATGTCCCAACAACTCTTACTCTTGCTATTATCTTCATACATTTTTTTATCATACTCATTATCTCTGCAGCATAAATTATAATGGGTCTTTTTTATATTTCATTTATTTTACTTTAAATTTCCTTGCTTTCCATTATTTTTATATGTGCCACAAGTGCTCTAATCGCTGCTTGTATCTTTTCTATTATTTCTTCTGTTTTATGTTCATCGTTAATTAGTATTATTACACTTGGGAACTCATTTTTTTCAATTTTTTCTTCTCTTTCCTTGCTACATTTCTTCTTAACATGATTTTTTAAACTCATTTCCTTGAATTCTTTCAACATTTTTATTCTTAGTTACTATATCCCTTGATTCACTTTATTTCTTGTTGCCTTCCCTTCTGCTGCTCTGCCACGCCCGTTTAGTTATTATAAATTTTTCTGTGCTCTTACTCCCACGCTTGAGTTTTTCATGGCCACTTCTATTGATTTATTAACTTTGGTGGAATTTTCTTGTTTTTCAAAGCATTACTCAGCTCTTTTCTGTTAACTGTGTCAAAGACATACTGGAACCCAATGAATAAAATAAAATTTCTATGCCTATATTGTAATTCCGAGTCTCGCTAATTCTTGTACTTATTAAAATATGGAAAAATCTCGAACAAAAAGAGATTTGAAGCATATCCAGAGATAATTTGTAATTGAAGAGAATTTTTTTCTGGTCCTTTTCTATTGACTATTTATTACATATAAATTATTATTTTCAAAATAAAACTGAGGAATAGTAGAAGTTATTTGAAAAAATATATGATTCGAATTTTGATGAAATTTTATCAAATATTTATTGAATAGGACCACTTGATAAACCTGAAAGAGGATGAATGGATTTTATATAAACCAAATAGTAAAATTAACCGTTGTTGTATTCAGTTCACCCTGAATTGAAAGTCACCGGAGATGTCGAGATATCGATAAAAGTGTCAATTCACTTCATGTTGTTTAAAGTCGATGTAAATCAATATTCTTAGCAGTATACAGCCAGGTTGTTTTTTCAATTTGAAATAAAATTAACTGTTATTTTTGATACTAAATTTCCTCATCTCTAGTCTACTCTTAAAGACAGACCTTGTTCTCGTACTCGCCTTATTATTTGCATCAATTTTTGTAGAGTATCACCTCTATTGGTTGTTTTATGAATGATAACAAGAGTTCAGTTCCTTTACAATTGTTATAAATAAGCTACAAACAGCATTTGAAGTGGTTTGAACAAAGAAAATGATTGTGTCACTTCTAACTATCAAATTTATGAATAATACAAAATTCCCGTAAATGAAATATAATAATTAAATTCGAATTTATGGAACAGTTGGTGATATCCACACCTTCAGTCTCCGAAAACGATAAATTGGTTATCAAAACGCACATCAGACACTGTAATTGTAAGTGTTCGTGTAGTGTAATGTAAACAGCTTAATCAAATTAAATAAACACGTCATTTACTACAACTATACCAACACTCACAATACATTCTTTGGTCGTTCGAGCCGGATATCAACCAATGAGCTATGGAAGGTTGGAAATACCAAACCGTGTGTGAACATCATCATAAGTTCCAGAAATTCCAACTTAAATGAGTTATAAGAGTATAATCTATTGCTAAAATTTGTAACAAGTATGATAACCTTCATTTAGACAATCTTGTTGTCCAATTATTTTTGTACGAATATTATGTTAGTATCTACTTGACTGTTCAATAATTTTTACACAGTTGGCTACGATTTTGCATAAGAATTCGGTCTTTTCCATTATCTTCGCTTCAAAGAGATACAACTAATGATTTATATGTTAGAAAGTAGTAATTTTATATTTCTAGATAGCTAGTAGTACAAAAAGATGAGAATGCATGTTTGTAAGACACGTGGAGTAGAATACTAATTACAATTACTCACCTTTTTGCGTTAATTGCTTGAATAAATAGGTTACTATATGATCCAACGTTGCACAGCATCCTGTACAAACCATAGTGTCTAAAAATTTTGAATATATATATAAAATATAAATATATAAGAAAGCATGACATTTTCAAGCATTTAAAAAAAATTAACAGAAAATATATATAAAAAGCTTAACATACAAGATAATTTATAAATAAAGCTCTCTGTCCAATTAATATGTTGTAATGCAAAAAAAATTGAGAATTAAACCTAAAATATTAAAAAATACAGAATTTTTATCTGTCTGATAAATGACTTGAAAAATCATCACATAAATCACTCTAATACCCTACCGTCTGGTCCTTCTAGCCTTTAATAGAGATATATACGGCTCGAAGGACCAAGCAGTATAATTGTAAATATTTCAATGATAGTAAACAGTGTATTCAAAATAAATCACTCACATATAGTAGCGCATGTGAAATATTTATTTATTCAGATTAGTACCCCAACCACATCATATATCTTTTTTTTTTCATGATCTTAGCTCGTAGATATTTTCCAATTTTATATATATAATTAAATATGAAGTTAGTTGTTGGTACAGTCAGAGATTTAGATACAGCAGCATACTTGAAAAACAACATTTTCAAATTTTTCCAATTTTCCCAATTTTGGATTTTGTAGTATACAAAATGAAGTTATTTCATGTTCCAAAATATATGAACCATGATTGTTTTAAACAAAAAATCGATATAGTTCGACTTCTGTATGGAGTATTATACATTGATATTTTTTAAAATTAAACCCATAAGAGTTCAAACCGTTCAACAGTGAAATCGCGAATTCTTGAGTATTCAAAAAAAAAAAAACTTCAATATGCTTTGGAGAGGTAAAAAGCTTGGGAATATCTTCAGAAGGAACAATATGCCACCAAACTGGAAATGTCACTTTTCCTCCATTTTTCAAGTTGTAGTAAAGAACAATATTTTTCACCCAAAAAAATGCTTTCACTTGACTTAGCTTTGGAAAGAAAAGAAAAAGAATCTTAGCTAAATGTATGAAGAAGCAAGTTTGTTAAAAAATTGTAGAATAGTTATTTGTTAATGTTAATATTTCTGTACTTAGTGCTTTGGACGTTAAAAAAATTTATTTTTAAGGCTGACATTCCAGTTTATTGCTGAAGGTGAAACAGAAAACTCTAATGGAAAATGGACGTTCGAGAAAACTGCAGTAAACTAAATTTTGTAGAATAATTATTCTCACAAATAAAAGATAAGGAAATTTCAATTTGGTTAGGTTAATAGGTGGATGTAATTGACGAATTGCAAATAGAATATTTTGAATAACGCTCCAATAGGTTCAGACTTGCCAACTTTGATTTAAAGAAACTGAAACAAACAACAAAATGCCACTAAATTTGATACAAAACGTCATTTTTCCTCCTAGTATGGAGCTTTCAGTGAGGAACAATTCGATCAGGACATTTCTTACTCAAAGCAATGCTTGCAGATTATTGTTCATCAGCATGTGGAGATACTACAGAAGTAACTGAAGATATATCAAAAGCCAACGAACTCGTCAGTATTTTAATGATAGTTTTGTTACTTTTAGTTTTATATTTTATTAATCGAGCATCACAAAATTTAAATCTAAGTTCAAAAATGACCAGATTAGCTTTCATTAGATCAAGCTTTGGTAAGAAAAGAAAAAGGATCTTGGAGGTATCTTTAGAAGAAACAAAGTCATTTGTCCACTTTTCTCTGCTTCCCTGTCTTGGATGAAGAAGAAATTTTGTTCAAAAACTGCAGATTATTGATTTATGAAAGTCTAATATTTCTTTAGTAGTGATAGTTGGATGCTTAAGCATACTAAAGCTAATTAAATATTAAAATCTAATATTGGGGTAGGTCATACACCATGGAAACACAGAAAACTGAAGAAAATGCAAAGCCCTCGTGAACAAAATTAAGCAAAACTTACAAAACGACGCATAAGGATAGCAACCTCATCGTTTTACCACAGCTGCTGATACATCAACAGGTACCTGGGAGCCATTTGACGACGATGATGAAGTTCAGACTGGACAATGTTGAATTAAAGAAATCGTTTGACACTAAACTCTACACTACACCAAAATGCTAATATTTCTTCAACTGTCATAATTGTGCGACAAGAAATTTGTTATTTAAAGCAGCCATCCCAGTATATTAACGAAGAAGTAGAAAATTAGTGGTATTTCGATGTTCTACTGAACTATAGCTAATAAATCTACAGAATAATGAACTACACCAAAAATATTTTTACAATTGTGCCTCAAGAAATCGGATTTTTTATGCTGACATCCTAGTTTATTGCTGAAGATTGAGTTGAAAATTCTAAAGGAAAAGAATCCTCGAGAAAACTCCAGTAAAATAATAATTATTCTCACACAGATGTAAAATATGGATTTGTGAGAGTAGTTAATTGTTAAGAAACTTGAACATTTCCAATAATGTTTCCAAAATACTGTAAATGGCGGTTTTATGTTAATAGACCAAAACACTAATAATTCTTCGCTGTTTGGTTGTCGAAAAATTTGATTTACAACACTGACACCCTATTTTATTGCCAAAGAGAGTACTGAAAACAGTCAGTATTGGCTACTGTGTAATTTATGTTTGGTATAATCCAAACTAGTTGTAAATTCATCAAATTTGATGCATAACATGCAAAAATCTACCATGCCAACAATAAAAAATGATAAGAAATTTTTTTGAAAGTTGCTAAAAGCTCATAAATACAGGAACTGATATTGTTATATCAAATTATCATTTTCAAGAAATTCGTAATAAGGAAAGAAGATTGTACTAAATATAACAAACTTTTAGCACTTTTGTCGAAGATCCTGTTTTAGAACTCAACATTTAACAAATGCACCCAATCAAAACTAAAACTTTTTTATTTGCGGTTGCATATTTATGCTTTTATCTATTTAGGTCGTATGCTTTTGGCCTTTTGCTGCATCTCTGAGCTGCACGGACCTGTAAAATGATTTAGGTGCCCACCTAAGGCAGTAAGTCCTTCCGAAATCGACGATAAAATATACAGGAAAACTTGAGGTTCCAGCGTCGATAGGAAACTCATGTGATCTTGAGCCAGGCACTCTAGTAGAACATAATATGTTTGAGAAAGCTTCGGATAATCCTACAAAATTGTTATTATTAAATCTATTGTAGTTTTTCAAAATAAAAGTAAATACTTTTACAGTACCTCTTTTATAAATATTTATATAAAACAGTGGGAAAAATATACAGAATGTCCACTTTAAAATTTTAAAACTGATATCATACGCCAACTGGAATTATAATAATCTAATACATAACTCATTATCTATTAAAAAAATATATAGAAGATTAGAACAACCCTTATATTGACTTTTAACTGAGCACATATAGTTTTTTATTGTACACTCACCAATAAATCTGATTGAGAAATTGACAGCAACAATTTTACAAAAATATTTAAGGCGTTATCTAAGGCTTCATCGCCATATAATCTAAATACTCCGAAGTTGACGTAACTTCCACATAGGGCAGCTTTGAGCATCGAAAAACATATTGATATACCTTTCAACTTCAATGGATACGTTTGTTCTTTTGGTACTTCTACATTCAATATTCTACTACCTAAAAATATTAATTTTATCGAATGATTCATTATATTGATTTTGAAATTTTTTTTTAGAAATATTCACTTTTCACTTTAAAATTGCATTATTAACCAAATTATAGGATCACCAAATTTTATTGTACAATAATTTCACTTTGTCTAATTAGTATTTCAAACTAACTCTGATGGTACAAAACTAGCAGAAAAATGGACTCCAGCCAAATTAAATGAAAACTGGGATTAAATGCCATCGAAAAGTATAAAGCAAAATCAGGGGAAACCACATTCGAAATTATAACATCAGACTCAAATTTGAACTCATCGCATCTGCCATTCAAAGCTCTCAGCTCTGAGAATATTAGACTGAAAACAATCCAAACTTACAAATCAACCCATTCATTTCAGAAGACCCTGGAGAAGACCAGTAAGTAAAAAAGGAGAAGCGCCTCAATTGGTAGTAGCCAATAAGTATTTCTTATTCAAAACTAAAATATTTGATATTCATTTAACTCTGAACCATTCAGCACATCTAAGTACAACATCAAGGAGGCTGTGAATGAAAAAGAATCCTCAAAAGCAGCATCTTAATTGGTATTGCTTACAGAAATAAATAACGAGCTTTTTGTCAACTCCTACACTCCAAATCTGATTGTAAAAGATCTCAGGGACGATCCACAAACACATCTAAGAACAACATTATGGAGACAGAGAATGAGAATGGATTCTCTTGAAAAAGCGATTCGATTGCAGTTGTTGACAAAAACAAATGGTGAGATCTTTGTCAATTCCTACATCCGCAATAGAAAGTTTCACACAACTCTGACCTATTCAAAGTTCTCAACTCTTATCTCTTAACGAGATTGTCCCCAAAATTACATAACAAAGCAAAATCTGACTGACTGACATCAGGGGAGATCCAGAAACAAATCTAAGGACCACAACATGGTGACAGTGATTAAGAAAGGGGCCTCGATTGTCTGCTCTTACTGAATACATTTCTCAATTTACTCATTACTTCTTCAAAATATGTTACTTCCTTTTCAATTTACCATGCAGGTGCGCTCCAGGATATTCCACATGGTTTTCTTGAATAAGTAAGACATGTGTAGTTGATTAAGAAGTGTTTAGTGTTATCGTTTGGTTCTTCAATCACAGTTCCAGTAATTTTCAGGTAAAAGTCGTTTTGCTGTATCCAGTATAGTTCCCAGTATCATGCCCTGAGATTCTGTGCTGACTTATATTCAGCATTAACGTGAATGGATATTTTCCCTTCTAACCAGCAGAATCTGCAGACGCCTCTTTCCACCAGTTCAAGTTAATCGGTGTCCATTTAGGTGACAATATTGGAACTTCCGTTAAAACTCTCAGTATAGACTAATGCATTCTTCCAATCGCTTCTGATCATAGTTGGTCAGTAGTATCTTGAATTGTCTTAGATCTATTCTATTGTCTCCACTTAGGATTCACTAGTGCATCTAAAATTTTGCTTGAATGAACTAATTTAGGTATGGTTGCGTTGAAGCAATTCTAGGTACAAGATTTTACCAAAGTTTTAGCTCATTTTTATGACTAAAACTGTTACTGACGAATTGTTGTTGACTATTTGGTAATATTGACGATTGTGATAGCCAGAATTCCAAATTATGATTAGGCATCTCTTTTTCTATCCAGTTCTGAGTTGATTCCTTTAATTTTCAAGTCTGTCTGTTATATATGTTTAATTTGTTTCTTTCCGAAAAAATCTTAGCTGTGGAATTCACCACTATATTGTAGTGGATTAAATCTTTGTTTTTCTTCATTTTATAAATGCGACTTTTTCTTAACGTATTATATTATTTATTAGATGTTCTTATACACTCTTATAAATTTCTTACTTCATCAGTGATCTCATTTCGGCACTAAATTCTCTATTGGATGTCATTTTTGTTCTTCTAATTTTTTTTCAACAAATCTCAATTGTTCTTCTTCTTTCTGTATCAAATTCAATGTGTATTCACTATAGATCCAATGTGGCATTTATTAAGTATCGTCTTAGTTTAAGAAATTATTATATGTTCAATCTAAGCTAATATATATATATATATATATATATATATATATATATATATATATATATATATCGAAACCTTCTAAATGAAACAGATAATTAGTTATAAAAGCAAATTAATATCCTCGAAATCGTACTTACCATAATTACAAATAATTTTACTAGCTTCCCTAAATAATAATATACCATTTGGAGATGAAACATCAAACTGCAACCTTTGTGATCTATTTTGTACTAATTCAGCAAACAGCTTTAAAACAGGAGTAGTTACTTGCGGATCATGATACCATAATTCAATAGCTCTAAGTAAAATCGGCGTATAATTGGGATAACTTTGAAGATATATATATTTATATGTTAAGGAAGGATATGTCACAATTCAGATTAAAAAAATAATACTTAACACTTGAAGCTTATTCAACACACATTGTATAATTTTTTATAATAAGGATACATCCAATCGAAGAGCATCATGTAGGAAGTTTTGGTATTAAACGAGAAAGCTAATCCCCGCAAATCTCTAGCTAGGCCTATAAGAGCTTTTTTGGCTTCATCCGATGCAAATAATGGAGAGTCTGCTGATGCTAATAGCGTTCCTATACTTTCAAATGATGCTAAAAATACAGATTTAATATAAATATTTTCAAAGCTACAAACAAATAATAAAAAATGAAAATCATAATCACCCCCGCTAAAAAAGAGTCAAAACTCAAAAAATGCAATAACTTAGTTAAGTATACATTAAAATTTCCAAGAAATCGTCATTTCTTCGCATCAACTCATTACCATTAGATAGCGGAAGTGAAACGTTTACTTTATGGTTAGTAGTCGGCAAAACGTTTAACAACAGTGTCACTTTTTGGCTTTATACCAGTAAACAAGTGGCAGTTATTTAAATTTCTACTAGTATTATAACAGATTTTGTTTGTATAGTTCTGTAAATTCTTTAATACCTTTCAGTGGAATCGTGTTTCTTTTGGAATTGTGACTGTTTCTTTAAAATTTTTTTCGCATAAAATTAATATTGTGGCCAACAAAGCAGTTACATTTTCAGTTGTGCCAGTCTTATACAAAATGTTGTTTTTTTATACGTAAAAAAGATAAATGTGTACTATGTAACAGCTATGAAAATGCTATAGGACAACATAAGGAAAAATTAAAAGTGGAATATCTATTGCATTTAGAAAAAAAAATAATTATCAAGGAAAGAAAAAGGACATGAAAAAAACTAAGGCAAATCCTAATATGTTGTTTCGGTCTATGACCTGCAAGTAGTACTTTCTACACCTATTATATTACTATTAAAAAGTAAATAGCTTCAATTTCACCATGTTTGAATTGTATACAGAGTGCTACTACTCTTGGAATGAAGAATATGGTAAGCTGATGGGATGATATATTCATGTTTACTTGACTTTATAGAAAGAAAAAAAAAAGATAATATTGATAGACTACACTTTGTTTTATTTCGGGTAATATAATAAAAAAAAACAAATGTTTAATATCTATGTATATTTATGCTTTGACTAAGTACACTGAAATGTATTCAATTACCCCTAAATATTTGATAAAAGAGCATAGCCAGAACGAATGGGGTTCTGTTCACTCTGCAATCGAAAAGTCTTAAGATGTGGCCCTATATACATACCCAGTTAATATGCAAAATAATAAGCACCGCGTAAAAAAAGGAACCCTAACTAAATGCATTGGTACTACAAGATTTCAATTTTTAAAGATATCAGGAGTAAAGGTTATAAAAACTATCGACAACATATATGGCACATAGGTAACTCGAATGTTGAAGCCTTGATAAAGATCAAACAAAAGATTGAAACGTTGGCATTTTAAAAAACTCTTGTACAGTTTTATTTTGAGTCCTCAACCTGCAACACCATTCAAAATTATAAAAATCAATTTTTACAAATTTAACCACGAAAATAACAAATTTTGAGAATAAAGCAAAAAATATTCATCAAGTAATTTTCAGAAATTCTTCAAAAGCATTTTTGTCAAAATGGTTTTTTTTCGAGTTGTGACTCTCTTTTAGTGAAGGTGTATGATTTTCTCAGTTCAGTTAATTAAATAAATGTTTAAAAAATTCGAAATTTTCAATTTTTACTCCAAGTTTGGGGATATTTTTCTTATTCAAATTGTTTAGTCACTTTTAGTTTTATATTTTATTATCCAAAACATTAATTTCAAGTTCAAAAATTACCAAAAAAAATCGCTTTTACTTTACGAAACCTGGGAAAGAAAAGCAAAATAATCTTGTAGGTGTCTTAAGAGGAAACAAAGTCATTTTTTTTCTCACTTTTCTCTCCTTCCCTACCTTGTAGAGAAGCTCTAGGACCCACTGGACATAAGCCAAATGTATGAAGAATCAGGTTTGTTAAAAATTATGAAATTCGAAATTTACAATTTCTACTCACTTTTTGTGGATATTTTTCTAATTCAAATTGTTTTTAGTATTAAATTTTCTTAACAGCTAACTTAACACACTCACTGCTAGAACCATTTGTTTTACGGAACTGAATTATAAAAATAACTTTAAAAATACACCAAGAAAATTTGTATAGCTATTTCGTATTAATATAGATTTTCATATGAATATCTCCAAAATTATATTCAACTTTCAATTGAGAATATGCACTTACCTGTTAAAGGCAACATGAATGTATGAAATCGATCTTCGTCCTCTCCCAAATCGACCATAAGCAGCCTACCCAGAGATGTATAAAACATTGATCTACAGCGCATTTCCGTTACCGCTACTGAATTACCAAGGAAAGGAAAATGTTCGCTAGTGTGATTGTTCAACATAAACTGAACTTCGTCTAACTTAACAAGCTTCCTAACACAACTGTAACCCACAGAAAGATCGTTGAGTAGTATCAACGTTTTGCTGATTATTTGTTCACTCCGTCCCCAGTATTTCAAGTTAGTAATACTAGAAAATAGAACATAAAAAAATTAGAATTTCTTAAAAATCGATAAGGCATAGATTATATAATTACTAAATTTAAAATGGCTATTAATTAGTATTCTTTGGTATCCCAACGAACTATTACTTAAAAATGGAGAATATGGAAATTGAATACTTACAAAATGGTTCGATCTACATATAGAAATTGCTTCATTATCAACTCCTCAAAATCATCCAAAACATTTTGAATAACAAAGAGGTCATATACACCTTTCGGGACATATTCAGTAACTTTGTCAACACATGATATGTGCCTATCAGAGAAGCACTCAGAAAGTGATGTATGAATAATACCATTATGAGTTGTAGATGATAAGAATAGCTGAGGATGGTGGGAAGAATGTATCAGAAATGTGACATACTGATCCGCTTTCAAAACATTGAGCTCCCAGGTCATTGTTATAAAGTTTTTTTGATTTGGTTTTCATGTCTTTTGGAAATCAAGGTAAACATACTTGCCAGAAAAGTAGCAAAATAGCCTTTTACTAGCCCAGAACCTTTCTGTGGCACATGAAAATGTTTTAAGAGAAAGAGAATTATTTTGACAGAATCTCACAGGATTGAATCACCACAAAAGTTGTTTCTTTAAGTAATGGAACCCAAATATGCAAAATGTATATTTAACATATTTTTTTAAATATTCCCATATATCTTGAGTAAATAGCATATTGTGCATAATTGAACAAATTTCCAGACAAAAGCAATGTTGTGAATCTGCTATTCTGAAGCAATTACTTTTAATGCAGTTCTCAAAAACTAATCATAAATCAGGTAGTCAAACTATTCAAAGAAAACAAATGAGTATTCCCAATCTAAAATTCAAAAGCTGTTTTAAACCCTTCAGCCTGAGTTATGTTATGTATACAACATGTGGAGTAGACCAATTTGTGTCAGCTTTAATTCATTTTGGGCTTTTGAATAGGTTACACCGATTGTTGCTTTGTAGTGTTGAAGTATTCTATTAATTTTTTTCAGTTCTATGTCAGGATAGATCAAACCATAAAAAAACTATGTAAGAATATAAAAAAAGATGTATAGTTATATGTGTGTTAATATTGTAAGTATATTCAAATCAGAGTGTTGCAAAATCAGTCAATAGGAAAAATTTAATTTCCGAATTGTCAGTTGAATCTTCCCAATTCCTTATTGATATTAAGGAATTATTCGAATAGACAGAAGTAAACAACTTTTATTTATTGAAAATCAATCATAGTTTTTTTTCTATAATAAAATCACAAATAGAGGAATCTAATTTGCCATAAATGCAATAAAACAATATCAGGCAGCTTTCCAGAATTTCATAGAGAAAACGTGAGGCATAAAGAATTCAAAAATGTGCTCATTCTTGGAGGCGGTGGCGGAAAAGTACTCTCAAAGTACCAACGGTGGGGCCCCAAGACTTAGTCACAAGTTTACTGCAAAGGGACAGGTAGCACTCCTTGAGCCAGGATAAGGCAAGCACCTACGGGTTTGAGTGTAGTACCTACAGCCCACCTCGTAGAAAAAAGCAGAATAATAGAGGACGAAGACATAGGTGCGGAAAAAGATATAACCTAGAGATAGCGACTTGGAATGCGCGTGTCTTTTTAGTGCTGGTGCCAGCAGAAATCTGGAAAGACAGCTTCTTCGGTACAAAGGGGATATCACTGCACACCAGGAAATAAGAAGGCGGGAAACTGAGGTCGTTACATCCTCACAAACAGTGGTAACGTTAGAAATCACTTTGGGATAGGTTTTTATGGTGAAGAAATTACTTAAGCACTCTCTTATGAGGTATGAGACAATAAATAAAACAATTTGCGCGGCCTGTGTTCGAGGTAAATTCTATAATTTCTCTCTTGTGTCAGTATACAAGAGAGCAAATATGAATAGGAGAAAGATAACTTCTATGGGATATTAGAAAGACATTTTGACCAGCTACCCACTGGGATGCAAAGATGGTAAATTTGCCAGTCGTTTACCCTGGGGGCGCGCCTGGTACATATGGAGAGGATGCATTCTGATCGATACCAACACAGAGCCATGTTTGGAGTTCCTGGAGGACGGCAACTAAAAGGAAGACCACGCCTTCGTTGATTGGAGGACGTTGAGGCGGACTTGATCCACTTAGGGGTTCGACGTTGGAGGCACCATGCTCAGGACAGAAAAGATTGGCAGTCGATTGCTGATAAGGCCTTGTTCTCAAAGGACCGTAGCGTTGGTTAAAGAAAAGAAAAAAATAGTGTGATTGAAAAACATTGTACATTTCAATTCCTTAGTCAAGTAGCTAGTATTTCAGAGGGAGAATTTACTGAATCCATTGATGGAATAATCAGAAATTATAAAAATGGTCTTATCACATCAGTTGAGGAAATATAAATTTTTTATATTCAAACGGGAGACCAAGTTTTTTAATTGAGAGCATCTAAAAACATTTAATGGCTCACTGTTTTCATAACCAATGAAAATTTAACTCACTTATAAGACTGAGGAATTAACTAAAGAAAGAAATACTAGCTGAAAATAACAAAAACTGGTTTTGTGGGAAAGGGAAGAATCATTCAGTTACAGAGTCCTGCCTCCACACAATGTTTTAAACAGGAAACTTGTAGGAGTGAAGATCCAACTTCTTGAAGCTAGCAAAGATACTGGATGGAGGAGTCGTTAATGTAACATACTATGTTTAATCTAAATCTAGCAACTTACATTTTTCTAATGAAAACACTAAGAACGGTGGCTTCATCGTTTAGTCCCAAAGCTTCCGAAAGCCTCCTATACACTTTGGAATTCTTCTGCACCTGGTCACCAACGTATATCTTCCTAAATGCTTCGAAGAAACTCAACATAGCCATTTCTAGTTTTTCACAACCACCTTGCACTAATCTGGAGTCCGTTAAATTCATTAATTGCAGCACTCTACACACTAATTCACCGTCCATTGTGTCATGTTCTTCGTTACTATTAAACGATACCCTACCACCTATTGCCGAACTTATTACATAAACCAACCAGGTTAACTGACCTAAAAAGAATCAAAAGTGAAAAATAAATCCTTGGTCTAATTAATAAAAGCTAATCACCTTCTTGAATGGTTATCTCCATTCCTTGACTAGGATTACCCAATAGCTCCGAATAACTTCTCACAGCCTGATCGAATAACTGTACTAAAAGCATGCATGTTTTTTGATATTCGCATCGTCCTATCACTGATAGCTGTTCCAATTGCTGCTGCACCATTCCAAGATCGTCTAAAGGATCCTCGAGTCCTTCACGTACCACTACAGTTACTGATTCAAGACGAGAAGTGATGTAAGCATTTGTTACTTCAGGAGTGTACGTTTCCAATAAATGAGGTTCCGTTGCCTTAACGTAGGGAACTGAAGCTACCATACGCTGCCACAGGCTCAACAAATAATGGACGCTGTTGGGGGCGAACTGCCACATCTAAGTAATTGAACAACATATTATGATCGTTTCATAATGACATACAAATAATACATGCTTACCTGTAAACTTTGCACGGTAAATTTAGCTATCAGTTGAATTGCTTCTGGATAGTTATCCACCATAACTAACTCACCGAGTTGATAGTTGGATTTAAGCCTAGCTAAAAGTCTGCAAAATTCATGATAATTTGCGGGATCGCTTAAACCTTGAGGATTCTGTAAAATGTGTTTGACCCCGTTTACCAAATGTGTCAAAAACTTTGCTCTTTCTGTATTGCTAAATAAGGAACGCCTCACAGAAGCTATTTGAACTAGACATGATAAAGCTAAAGATGAAAGGGTGTTTGGTAGTGAATGGTATAGATCAAAAAATAATTTAAGAGTTGTAAAATCCAGAAACGCCGGTCTCCAGCTGGTAGGTATTTGAACAGTGCACAGATCATCAGAGGATTCGTCAGTAGACGTACCTAGAACAACAAAAATTAAATACAATTTTTTATGAGTTACTAATACAAATCAACTTTGCTCTGAAACTATTTTTTTTAATTATGTGAATAAACATACCTATAAAATCAAAAGTGAGACAGTTCTGAGCCAACCTTAAGAGCTGCGTCATCAAACCATGTTGGCTTTCATCGTTGAAATTCAAATTCTTGCAATTTTCCCTGGCGTTTCCTAATAAAGTACAAGAAAGGCGAAAAATTTCAAACAGTTGAGTATCTCTAAATGAAGAAGCAATTTTACGATGTTTAGTTAGTGACCTGTTAGCTTCAACTTCAGAAATTTGGTTCATTTCACAAGTGAGTTGGGATAGTAGTTGAACACCTATCATACAATGTTCCACAGAACCCTAAAAACATTACGATTATTACTAAATGGTGACCATTACAAATCAATTTGATATGATATTTAAAATGCTGCTATTCATTTATTTATTTTCATAATTATTTAAATTTGCATATATAAATGAGATTTATCTGATACTGACAAATGTAAAAACACATTTTATTTATATGAGTTCAATACAAAACAGTGAAAATTCAAATAATCACTGTCTAAGTGGAAACTTTTGGAATTGTTAGTAACACTCATCTTGAACAGTCCGGCTCGAAGGACCAGACAGTGTAATTTTGAGTGTTGGTGTAGTAGTAGAAACAGTTTGTTCAATATAATCACTTTTAATTTACAGCTATGTTTTGTACTGGTATACAGTTCAATCTAACATCAGAAACATCACATTTTAGCATATGCAGATTGTTAGCGCCTTATTGTATATTGACGCTGTTTTGAATTCATATACAAGTGTGAATTTAGTTTTATGGACGATATTGTACTGCTAGAATTAGAGTTAATTAATAAAGTATATGAAATAAAACAACTTAAATGGTCCTTAAGAAAGAAAATCATTTCACGAACACATTACACAGACAATATTGTGAAAAGGAAAAAAATATTTGGGCTCAAAGTTTAAATATATGTAAATGCAATGGCAAAGGAAAAGACAGAGAAAGAGCATACCTTTCAGGATGGAAAATAAGGAATATCATTTTGAAAAAGTAGTCTGCTGCTGATAATGAATATGGATGATGAGACTAAAGAATTATAACATTAGATTGCAAAGGGTTGTAGAAAAATGGGACTTATTCTGAAGAAATACCCAAAGCCTCAAAGATACAATGATTAGGTCTAATAAATATAGCAGTGTGAGAAAGGAAAGTGTTCTGAAAAATACTAAGGAATATAAAAATGGAGAAAAAAAAATGAATGTTGAACTGAAACTAATATATAACAAGTCCAAGAAAGCATTAATGTAAAGAGAGGGAATTAGAAGGAATAATAAATGGATAGGAGAGGTGACATCAAATTGATGAAAGAATATTTGAAAATGCTTCAGGATTTTTCTTTACACAGTAAAAAAAATCAACTAATTTTACCATATCAAGATTACGTGAAATGAAAGACAAAATGTAATTTACTATGGGTTCAGAGTATTTGTTGTTAGTTAATCAATCTAATAAACAATGAAGAATGAAGAAAACAGTTAAATAATGTTCATTATTCAATATCACAAAAAAGAAAACTAAACTATATATATATATATATATATATATATATATATATATATATATATATATATCAGTGCAGCCTCGATATAACAAATCGGAAGGGAACAATTAAATATTCTTTATATCAAGTAATTCGTTGAACTGAGGTTTTTTATGTTGAGGTTAGGTTGGTCTAAAATTCGTTATAAAGAGGTAAAAAAATAGTTTTATTCACCTCAACATTACGTACTTATCTTGTTAGCAGTGTTTACATTACTTTCCATCAAACAACAATGACTGTTTTAGGAACAAGAGCGTGTCGAATCTCATACTATATGAGATTAAGAGTTATGTATACATTGGTGGGAGCTTTATATAAAGGTTTTGGGTTGACAAAATTCGTTAATTAGAGGTATTTATACTTTTTATTGATAGTTGAAAATTTCGTTATAAAGAGGTGGTTTGCAAAAATGTTCGTAAATGTAAAGGTATATTTTACATTGACTCTTAAGGACAATTCAAGGGGATTACGACGAATTTGTTAAATGGAGGAGGTCGTTATATTAGGGTACATTATATTAAGATTGCATATATATATATATATATATATATATATATATATATATATATATATATACAGATTTTTTTATTTCAGTTCTCCTTGTTGCTTAAAAGTTTCCAATAAAATTTTGATAGATTACAATATTTGCAATAAAATATAAAAATATTGAATTTCAGCTTTTAGGAAGAAATAAAATTACTTACTTGTAAAAATTTTCCAATATCAGACACAACATTCCTAAACACAAACTCATCTTTATGTGAATCAAACCATCCCAATTTGGTGATCCTTGCAAACAGCGTAACTAAGGCTTGGAGAACAAAATTGGGCAGTTTTGGTCTTGTTGCTAAATAATTTAAAACATAATTTCTAATATCTACTCTTTGTTGTAAACTCAACCCCTGCGCACTTCGAGACACTAATTTGGTTAGGGTGGTTGCTGCTAGAAGCTGTGCATAACAGGAATCACCCCTATCGAGAAGAACCTGGCATTTGGTAAGAGCATCTGGACCCGATTGAAATACTACCAAAGTTTTTTCAGCTTCTGCTCTTACAGATGTATCTTGGGATTCATATAATTGTTTACAGAGAAGTTCCAGTTGTCTTATTCCCTAGGATACAAAACAATAAAATAGCATATACAAGATAGGAATTATCCATTAAAACAAAAAATATCAACTTTTACTTAAATTTATTTCAATTAATCAATTCTATTCAAATATTTTATTTCTAGGTTAAACTGTATTGTTAGAACAAAGTAATCGTGAATAATTTTTGTAATAAGCCAAAATGTTTTTAAACAAAGCTTCTTTCCTCTTGTTAGCTGTAATTGTTCCCTTTAGCTACGCCTATGAACAATTTTGTTCATGACTTTTTTTAAAAACATGATCATAGTACTAATCTACGCTTCTATATTTTTAATTAATCTAATTCCTTTTGGTGTCAGAAATCCCGTAATACGAAGTTACATATAACAAGGGTAATGAAAATTCGTGGGTATAATTAGTATGTAAAGTTGATATTTATAAAAAGAAGACAGTTTAACAAACCTGTTCATCAGCCATTTTCCACCGGGTTCATTTGTTTTTCCAAGATTATATTTAATAAAATTAATGCCAGAGCTCTTCTGCAAAGAAGCCGGAATTTATCCCTATCACCTCAGTCACACAACACTCAACTTCCACTCAAAAAACAACGCAAATTTCATGTTGTTGCCCTCTATCCGAAAAACTAGGGTAGAGCGGTAAGTTTAAAATTTATTATAACACTAATAAAAAAGGAACCTTCGACATTAATATATTCACTGATCTCTGAATAATCATGGATTTTTATAAGATTTTGAATGGAGTAAGATGCGAAAAGCTGTAATTAATTTCAATTATTATTTAATAAAAAATAATAATACTCATTACGTCATATGTATAAGGGAGACAAAACTGACAGATGAACTGAGTACTTTGACGTTCTGTGTTTATTTAAAATGCTGTGATACCAACACAAAAAAAGTTATAAGAAAATAAATTATCCCGCAACTTACATTACTGATAAGTATTGCAGTGTAGTATAATAATATGTATGGAGGGTAGAGGATTCAAAGAATTTTATTTACTATCCTTTCCGCTTGCTACTAAAGCGCCACCTTAATTTGCTTCTTTTCAACGGACATTTTTTATACATTGAGATGGTTCTCATTACATCTCCACTCCATTTAATACGGTATCTGTAATTTTTTTTGGTTAATTTAAATTTTAATCATTTCTTATCAATTCTGTTGTTATCAGAAATTCAGTTATGAGTCTGCGTATATGATTTCAGTTAGAGCGCAAGGCAAATCATTTAAAATTAAAATCGATAAATTATCATCTGTTAAGGAATGTAAATAGTAGTTTCAGTCTGTTATATGTTTGTAGTAATCACCTAGTAAAATGCTTACAGTTAGTTAGTATAAGTGATTCATAACCAAGCTAAAAATGTTAAGTAACAACCGCAATTTACTGTTTAAAGGTATTATTTTAGCATTATGTATAATATCTTGTGTTCATTTGTTTATCTTTCCCTTATTTGAAACGAATACCGACTCAAATATAATAAGGACTTATTTGGATTTTGAACAGTCGTTGTGTCTAAATAATATTCGTAAAAAAAGATCATTTAATCGAGCAAAGTGTCCGCAATATGGTATAATCACTGTAATGCAAGGCGGTAGATTAGGCAATCAAATATGGGAATATGCCTCAGTTTGGGCTTACGCTAGAGAAACTGGATTAGAACCGTATATACCTCGGTGCATTAAATTGAAATTAGAAACTATATTCGATAAATTATCCCTGCCAACATTTGAGACAATTAGCCATTGTCTAGTTCAAACAGATTTATTTTATCTTCCTTCTGCAAAAGCTTTTCCAAATAATACCTTAGATGCCTGGCATTTCACTAACCAAAGTATTATTCTGCCAAAGTACATCACATCACCTGAACTAATATCAACTTGGGTCCAAGATATCACTCAAGAGTTTAGTATTAAAAAAAGTCTGTTAGATAAAAGTCATAGAATATTACAAGCAGCCGTTAAATGTGTAAATATACCAGTAAAAACATTTATAGGGGTTCATGTGAGAAGAACTGATTATATCAGTTATATAAAAAGAAAATATAATGCCGAACCCGTCGATTCAAAATTCTTTTTAAAGGCGATGGATATGTTTGAAAAGAAATATCCAGATTCAATATTTATTATTGTCAGTGATGATCCCAAATGGTGTTGGAAAGAATTTAAATTCAAGAAGAATGCTTATGTTGTGGGAAAATATCACGGTGGCAGCTCTACTCCTGCTTTAGATTTAACAATTTTGGCTTCCTGCAACCATACGATATTTGATTATGGAACATACGGTATGTGGGGTGCTCTTTTAGCTGGAGGAGAAACAGTCTATTATGATCTTAATCCTGAGTATTCCTCGCACAAACTTGGAAGATACATGAAAAACTGGCATATTCTCTAAATCGACAAAAACCAAAACACAAGTCTGATAAATTTTCTATAAAATATTTATTTTTATACCAAGAACTTGTGAAATTTTATTATTTTATAGGTTTATTTTTATATGTTTATAACTACAGACAAAATAATTTACAATATCGAGATGAATATATTTGCCCTAGGCACATACAGGGTGAATCCTGAGTAATGAAATTCTCAACTCAATGATAGACAGGACTAATGTTTTCAAATTTTACTTATTTCTTAGAGATACAGTAGACCAATAACTTTTTTATTACGAATAATTATTAAAAACTTGGTTAAGTTAATTTACAGACTATATATATATGAAAATATTCAGCTAGGTAATCTATAAAAAACTTTGTTACTTATGAATCACTCTGTGTTGCTTGATGACTTAATATGGAAGATAGAGTTAAGGGGGCGCTATAGTAGCGCGAGTATTTTCAACATATATGTAATACTCCAATATTAATTTTCTCTCTCGTTCGAGACACTTTATCTATACTGCGCATGTTTGAGAATGCGCAGAACTGAGCTGAAACCTCGGAGGATAGAGAAATCGTTATTATTCTGTCCTCTTAGTCGGAACAGCTTTCACTTATAGAAACTGTCCATATAGAAGTATTAAATATATGATTTTGAATAAAACAGTTTTATGGTTTTAGGTATTTACCAAATTATTTTGGATTACATTAATAGTCAAAGTTTCGCATTTCTTAAAAAAAATTCGTCTACAAAAGCAGACTTTATCTCTATCCTCCACATTCAATATCTTTAATTCGAAGGTTAACAGTTTGTAAATTATTTCAGTTTTATCTATATATTTAATCTCCAGAAGTAAATCATTTCGTAATCTGTTTTGCACCTGTCCAGCAATTTGAAATCAATAATCTCTTCTCTCTTACATTGGTTGAACAGGATCGTCTTTGGGACATTTTCAATTATTAGATCTTTGATTTTTAATAAAAGTGATAACAGATTAATTTCATTAAAACTTATAATCTAACCTAAATTTATTTTACTCGAAAGATAAATAGATTATATCATCATTTGATTATGGGATTAAGATATTTAATTTAGATATTTGTCGAATGTTTGGAATATTAGTTTTATAACTGAAAGTAATTTTTTTAGTTAAACAAATAATTTTTTGCATGTAATGAGGAATGACTAGAATCTAATACAAGGTGTCACGAAAGAAACACATTTAAAAAAAACAATTTCAAGAAAAGTTTTTCATTTATGAAAATACATTGCTTGAAAATTTATTTCTTAAAAATAAGACCGTCCAAATGTAAACCATTACGCGCACGGCATTCGTTTAATTGAGCACTAAAGTTGACTTCGACGGCTCGGCAGGTATACGTGATGGCTGTCATTTTATGATGGATAGGAAAAAGTCCATAGGAGTTTCACGATTTCATGATGAGATCTATTGTACGCGTATGAAGTTGCTCCGTCATAGTTATAACCATTAAAGTTTTGCAGTTCAGTCACGAAGAAGTCGTTCTGAATTTACTGTAACTGTGCGTTTCCTTTCATCTTCAAAATAGTAAAGGTCTGTGATTCCTTACGCTGATCACTATAGGCGATTATAATGATTTCTTTTGTTTGTGTTTTGGATTGTTTGCACTCCGGTAGTGGCAATTTTGCTAGTTGGCGTTGCCATTAAGATATAAATAAGCTGTAACGGGAAACATGATAAATGTTGGAAAACCCTCAATAATCTGATTTACCAAGTCAAGCTTGTGACCAGCTTTCTGAGGTTTTAATTCTTGTATAATCATAAGTTTGTAAGGGTGCAGCCCCAAATCTTTGCATAAAATGCGAAGTAATTATGAATAAGCAAAACGAAGGTTAATTTGTGAAATACCTTGTATAATTTTTATTCCAAGTTTCTGAACTTGAAAACTTTCTACTAACAATTTCTATAAAATTACAAATTTTTTTTCACAGCATTTCTATCTATGTTAGGATAAGGGCATGCAATTGTTTCTGAATAAAATAAATTTTTCCAACTATATATAGCTATTTCTAATGTTTATGTATAAGTCTAATTTAGACACTTCTTGAATGAAAAAAACTTTTATTGTGAAATGATTTACTACTTGGTTTTAATTCATTCAAAACTTAAAGGCTGTTTGGAAATCTATTGTGCCAAAAAATAAAATTTGTTTTCCAAAGTTTGTAGAATTTTATAGATTTTGTTAAATATTCTCAGGTATATGCTCATATTTTGACTGATAAATATTTATATTAAAAATATTAGTTGGAATATGTTATTTTTCTACAAATTTTTTTTATCTGAATTCAAAATGTAGATTTATTCTTAAGGAGAGTAATATTTTATCAAAAACGTTTAATGTGTCATACAATCTTAAAAACAAAAAAATATATTATGTATTTGAAAAAAGTAAAATAAAAAAATTACTACTTAAAATCTAACAAAAAAAATAATAAGAATAGACGTTACACAATAGACAAACTATTTTATTAAAACCTGTAGGTCAGTTAAATTTTAAGTTACCTGTAGTAATTCCCTATTATTTATAGAAATAATATCTGTATCAAATTTTCTTTATACTAATTTATATGAAATGAAAATATTAATGTTTGTATTAATTCACAGCAGGAAGCTGCTGTGATTCTTGCAATAAAATCATGTTGTGTATAAATCGTCTGTCGTGAATTTATTATAAATAACTTTTTTTTTGTACTTGACATTTGATTTAAATAGATTAGATCAACGTATGAAAGAAAGTAAGTTTCTTAATTGATAAATTTTCCAATATATTTTAAAATTTGAGAGATTTGACTTAGAGAACCCTGACTGGCATCTTAAACAGCTATTGTATATAATGTTGCATACAATGTGCATTATGGAAGAAATTATATTTTTAGAATTTATTTTAAATAATTTAATACATCTTTGTACACCTGTAATTAATCATATATTCGATGTTAGTAGTACCTAATTTCCGGCATGATTAAGCATTGTGACAAAGTAAACATGAAATACTAAAAAAATATTACATAAAACCACTCTGGTTGTGAAATTTCATAAAATGAGTCTACAATCCATAAAAACAAATTACTATCATAAAAGAACAAATAAATTTATCTCATGGGGATAACCACCACAATCTGTAGTTACTGTGTACATAAGATATTGATATGAAATACACTGAGAAATTTTATTTCTTCATTTTCTTGATGAAAAAAAGATAAATTAATTAATTTGAAATAATTCATCATATTGTTCTCACTTTATTAATTTTTATTCAATCGATGTATAATATTTATTACCAATGAATTTATCTACTAAACGTTCTTAAATATTTTTTTTTTCTATTTTGCACCTATAACACAGACAGTATAATACGCAAACGGGTGTCTTACGACCCGTCACTGATGCATGGTTGTTGAAAATATCTGGAACTCACACTAGAACACGAAAAGGAGACAATCACTAAAGCCACAAAAGCCCTGATGGTGTGCAGAAACTTCTCAGAGAGGTATTGGGGTTGTAACTGAAAGATCCTACTGTGGATGTACACGCGGTAATTGTGAGACCAATCATCACTTATGGGGCAGTGGTTTGGGGTACTAGAACTAGTCTGAATTCTACGAGGAACAATCTCTAAAAGGTACAAAGAAAATACTGATGGAATCGCCAAAAAAAGCTGTCTCTAAGTAATGACCAGCCTGGCACATGCCTCAGGATGATGCATCGAAAAAGTTTAGCTTGGAGAGAAAATTTACCTCAATTTTAAGCTGTAGAAGTAAGTGGGATCCAAACATCATACAATGAATTAACAGAAACGCCATTAAATGGGATACGGACGGATCTAAAACAGCAGATGGAACTGGAATAGGAGTGTACGAGCCCAGAACCAAACACTCTGAAAGCATGAGCAACTCACCAAGCATTTTCAAGCAGAAATTTATGCAATTGAAAATGTGCCCAATTTAATATAGACAGGAACTATCACAAATAGGAGATCATCATAATGCCCGATAGCCAAACTCATTTGGGATTATCTAGAACAATTAAACGAGCTAGGCAATAAAAATAAAGTTGCCCTACAAAGGATTCCGGGACTCACCGGATTGAAAGGAAATGAAATATCTGATAAGCTCGCTAAAGCGGGGGTAGACAAGTCCTTTATAGGACCTGAACAATAGAAAAAGCATTGGAAAAGAAGGTGGATACGAGCAAAGCCAATTATTGGGACAAACTGCGTTGAGACAGCTAAAGAGAACAAGTACGAAGTAAAAACAATCTACGAATACCAACAGGAGTCCTATCGGGGCACTGTCACCTCAATAGACACCTGAAGACGCTAGACTTAGCAGATAACGCGACGTGTAGATTTTGTTGCACAGAGGACGAAACCTCTATCCACATTCTATCGAAGTGTGAAATACTACGGAACTCCAGAGTACTACACCTGGGAGCTGTGAGCTATAAACACTGGGTTCAACAGTATTGCAGCAAGAAAGGGGGACACAATTGATCCTTTTGGGTCGCAGTGTACCCCAATATCTACATACATACATCCTAGAAGTCTTAAAGCAATATATACATGCCAAATAATCTATTTTTGTATTATTTAGATTTAAAATAGTACAAGCTCTTTCTGTACCATATTTAGATTCAGAAATTTTTTAATATTTTCGATACTTAATTTGTAACATGCCATTCGGCTTGTAACGTTTTTCTTCAAACACTTTGAATATTTCTTTGTTCACGTATTGTGGCACGGTAGTCACTCCTGATTTATTTATTATAACATTAGAGTTTTTGAAGAAATTAATTTGTTATCGACATCCCCCTCCATTCCACACCGGAATGTATTCGAAATCGCATTATCAGTATTATCAATTCTGATATTTTTTAACTTCGCGGAAACAAGGGAAATCATTATCACCAGAGATTCAAAAACTGTACGCAACCTGATGATGTAGGAAATATCTGTGAATCAAATATGTTCTCGTCGTCAACTGAATTCACAACGGGAGATAGCGACGACAGTTTATAATATTTGTATGAAAAAAAACACAAATTATAATAAATTGTCCTTATTTTAATATATTTCAATAAACTAAATCATTTTTTTACAATAAAATGTACTTTAACATATATTGTTGCGTTAACGTTTTAATGTCATTAGACACACTGTGCGTTGACGCGATGAGCCAGTCTGTTTTGTTTCTTCAAGTTGTGTGTTATATTGTTTACTTTCTACTAAACGTTTTCAAATCAAAACTGGGGAAGTTTTCTAACACATCTCATTTCTTTGACTTCTTAATAGAAATATCTATTCAACTTTTCCTGTAGCAAAGCGTAGACTTGAAAGATATCTGATCTGACCGATTTCACCACCTAATTTCAGCAGATGAAATATAGTTCTAAGTTCCAGTTTCAAACTGACAGACAAAATCAGAAGGCTGTAACATACCACTTGGCTTGTTACGTTTTTCATCAAACATCGTGAATATTCCTTTGTTTACATATTGTGACACAGTAGTCATTTCTGTTTTATTTATTCTAACATTCGAGTTGAAGAAGAAATTAATTTAATATCGACCTCCCACTTCTTCGAAGTATTCAATGAAACTACAGTTTCGTTGCTAAATCGTCCTCTATCTAGCTACATTCCAGTTTAAATCAAATTAATTTTAGTAAATTTGTGAAGATATTATACTTTATATTCATTGTTCTACACTTCTACAACTGCCCACTTTTCCATAGATAAATCACAGTCTTATTTTTAATATATATATGAATCTGAGTTGTTTTTAATTTATAACTGATTTTGTTCGTTGTGCTCTTTTCGATACGCATTTATCATTTTTGCAATAAATTAATTTGTTCTTCTAAGGAGACAATTGATTGCAGCCCTGAACTGGATCCCCAGATGTTGGAGTTGTATTTGTTGCTTGTGATGGTGCACCTATTAGACGAGCGGATCACCCCCAAAAAGTCGCTTAGAAAACGAAAAACCGACCAACCTCGTTCTAGTCGTTAAAAATCATTGATCTTTATATTTTCGAGGGTGCTGAAAATCTGGAAAAAATGAATTCATGATTTTTGCTGTCCTACTCGCTGTATTTTGGCGAATAATGAATATTTTTTCATGAAATTTTTTTGGCATACCTTGAACCAATCCAAAAAGTAAATAAATACATTCGAATCCCCCCAAAAATTTTCCGGCTGTATAGAAAAATCCGGAAAATTTTTTTAGGCTCTCCCGACTTTGTGCTTACGATTGACAAAGCTGAGTGAGGAACCTTAAAATTTACTACTTCTGAATGCATGGTACTAAAATTAATGGTGTGAATAAGTTTTTGGGAAAGTCTCAGACCTCAATGTGTAGAAGAAAAAAAGCGATTTCAAGATTCTCATAGCGAATTATTCTTGTTTCTATATTTGGTTGCATAAAATGTTGTTGACATACATGAAAGTTTATAATTTTTAATGTTGGATATTAATATAAAGTTTACTGAACGTATTTTAAATAATATTTATGCAATAAATTAAAATAGTTTTTTTAACATTAAAAACAAAATATAATTTTTAAATTATACATCTATTGAAAAATATCTCAAAATAGTCTCGAAACATACTTCCAAATAAAAATTCGAGGCATGCCGCTAGAGGAAATTTTTTTCTATATATGTGATGATTTGTGTGTTTACTTGTTTTCTTACGACAATGCCAACAATCGGCTGAGTGGAAGTTTAGGAAGTGAATGAAAGATAGAAATGTTTCTAAGTTTGAATACGTTATAAACTTGTCTACAACTTACTTGTTGTCATAAAGTTACCAATAATTCGAAAAGATATATTGAAATTTCAATTTGCAATGATGCGTGTGGTAAGTAAACTACTTTTTGCAAAAACTAACCTCTAAAAAATTTGTAAACATTGGTATAGAAAGACTGTTAAAAAATATATTTTTTGGTTGTATTCTTACAAATGTGATGGCAAATATTGAAGAACGAAGTGAAAAGCTCTCTCAAACGGAGCTCGGACTCGGACTTTGATTGGTATACCAATTGTTTTTTCTGTGCGAAAGGAGCAAATCCGAAAAAAGTTATCAAATTATCTTTTATTTCCGCAGCCAAAAATAGTACAATTAAAGATTCTCGACGCACCAAAAATTAGAAAAGATACTGTCATTGAAAATCGATTTTAACTCTGAAGGTTTGAATTTTGATTTGCACACAGCAACAGAATCACAGAAAGTGCATAAAGATTATATTTCGGCAAAAGCACTCAATGCCTTCCAAAATAAATCCTTACATAATTTATTATACCTTTTTTAATAATGTTACTTTCTATTTGGGTTATTAATTATGTGAAATTATACTCAGCATATTCTAATAAAGAAATGAATTTCATAACTAACTATAAAAACATCTCCATAGAGCTCCATAAAACCAAAAAAACAAAAATAATTCATAACGAATTAAACTGCGAAGATTTTTACACGTACAACTCGAGCGGCGTGGCGACGCGAAGTCGCAACTCGCAAATTGAAATCGCTGTATCTACATATTAAGATCTGAGACTTTCCCAAATACTTATTCACACCATTAATTTTAGTACCATGCATTCAGAAGTAGTAAATTTTAAACTTCCTCACTCAACTTTGTCAATCATATGCACAAAGTCGGGAGAGCATAAAGAAATTTTCCGGAATTTTCTATACAGCCGGAACATTTTTGGGGGGATTCGGATGTATTTATTTACTTTTTGGATTGGTTCAAGGATATGCCAAAAAAATTTCATGAAAAAATATTCATTATTCGACAAAATACAGCGAATAGAACAGCAAAAATCACGAATTCATTTTTTCCAGATTTTCGACTTAAAACTCGATTTTGACCATATTCCCCCGGTTTTTAGCGACTAGAACGAGGTTGGTCTATACATGAAAAAAAATGGGGGTGATCCGCTCGCCTATATTGTATTCTTCGTTGTGGTTCGAACTCCAACCTGGCCGTTGTAGAACGGCGAATATAAAGAATAAAATCACCATAAATTTACTAAAATTGACTTTGATTTAAACTGCAGTGTAGAAAGGTGGAGGTCGATTCGATTTCTCGAAAGGAGTGGGAAGTCGATAAGACAATAATTTCTTGAAAAACCTCTATTTTATAATAGATAAATTAGAAGTGACTACTGTGCCACGGTACGTGAACAGAGGAATAATCAAAATGAATGAGGAAAAACGAAACAAGCCGAAAGGCATGTTACAGGTTTTGTCAACTTTTCTCTTCGCCATGTGCCAGATATATCAATTATAAATGTACGTAAAGTACATAAAGTATGTTTCTTTACGCACTAGTATCTGATGTAAAGGGGGTCATGACCCCCCCCCTAAACCTTGATTAAGTAATTTGGTTTTTTGTTTCTTATAAAAAAGCGTTAGTAGGAATATGTAAAAGTACGAATTATATGATTAAATATGATTCAAAGTCGATGAGTAATTGAAGATTGAAGTAAAAATTGAGTAAAATTCGTCATTAAGCTGTAAAAAACAACGTAATTAACTTATATTTTGTGGGTAAAAGGCTTAAAATACCATGTCTTTGGGGGAGGACTCGTCCTAATACTAATGACCCCCGTTTGTCAAGACCCTGGATCCGCCCTTGGTCTAAAGTACTTTCTTCACGCCCGGCACCTAGTAGAAAAAAGTTTTTTTTATGACCTCGCCAACGAAATGGAATAATGACCAAATACATCAATTTCAACATAACAAAGAATTTCAAAATAAGCGAAATTTCTGATAGTCTTTTTCGCAAGCAAATTATTTATGGTCACTTTACGTAACTCTAGAGGTGCGCAATTAATTTCTTTGCCTCGATCTTCATCCATTTTCTTGAATTATTTTATATTTGACATGTCAACAAATGAAAATTTAAAACTTTCAATTGTTAATCTAGTTTGTTTAACAGTGTTACCACCTAAATATAATTACTACAATTTGTCTATTATAATGTTCAAACAATAATTTAAAATAGAAAATAGGGGCGAAATAGAAAAAAAATTGTATCACACTCGTTTTATAAGACAACTTTGTCGCACTCGTTGCTTTATACTCTAAAAAACGCTTGCGACAAAATTGGGTCTTATAAATAATAAATAACTATTATCGAGTATTCTAGAGGATATATTGATGATGGAACATTATTCATGATATATTTAATTAACTTATTTTCATAAAAAATTCTAGTGCTAATGTGTCCAAATCCAAGTTCAAGTATTATGAACTATGATTGTTATAGAAGTCTCAACACTATCACTGTGATATATGTTTAAATAAGAATATATGTATATTCTCTATTATATTAAATATTCCCTTGTATAATATTCAACGCGTTTCGTTAGTAGTGCCGTCACATCGCCATTTTTAAATGTTCGGGTTCAAAACTTCTTCTAATGTTTGTTCTTGGTCGCTGCACTGGAACTGTACTAGTACAGACCAGTTCATGAGTGTATAAATTAATTCGAACGGATACAAAAAACGATTTAGTGCAGAGAGCAATGAAGCATTTGTTGATTGTTGTATTTGAGGTTATTTGATGTGATTCAGGCCATGTAGTATTAACAATAATGGAAAACGATTTAGTATTTTTTGATATTTTACATTCGTCTGATGGCGAAGATGTAATGCCACCGTTTTCAGATTACTCTTATTTCACTGCATTGGCTGAACTGACTCTAGACCCAGTGGAATTAGTACAGTGAATTGGGTGAACTAGTTCTCTTGTACTGCTACTGAAACGCTTTGGTCTACACTTCCTGAACTAGTTATATCAGTGCAACTAACAAGAACAAACCTTTACAGTTAATCAGTTTATTTCACAATAAAGTATTTGAGGTTAAGTTATTTTATACTTGTTTTTGACTTATTCTAAATTTATATCCAATAATAAACTACCTTAAACCTCTTAATTAAATTAAATAATAAATATTAGCCTTTCATATTTTTTTCTAAAATTAATTTAATTGGAACACAGACACAGTGACCTACATGAACTTTATATGTTAGCCTAACGTGGCGTATACTGAAATACAGTCGAACTTACCGCACATTTCTGTCTGTATAATCCATATATGTAATATTTCTACGTGTACAGTTTAAATGGTAAAGAATGTCCCACTATTAAAGTGCTGACAATATACTATTCTCTCTCGTTCGAGACACTTTATATAGGCTGCGCATGCTTGAGAATGCGCAGAACCGAGCTGGAGCCTCGGAGGATAGAGAAATCGTTGTCATTCTGTCTTCCTTAGTCGGAAGAGCTTTCACTTATAGAAATTGTACATATAGAAGAATTACAATTTACGAATTCTCATTCGATTAATTTACAAGTAAATTATAACTATTTAAAAAAATATTATATTATGAACAAGTTTCTTTGGTATTTATTACAGCCTTGAAAATTGATGCAAAGTCGTTCGTATAAAAAAGTTCACAAAATTAAAAATTCTCCCATGACTGTTTTTCCCATGATTGAAAAATGCTTTTTTTATAACAAGAAACTTTTTTTCGTCATTTTAACTATTAAGTCGTGACTAATTACCAGTTTGATAAAGACTGAAAGTAGTTGGAATTTTTATTTGTCTTTTAAAAAATTACAATAATAAAAGGTAATTTTATAACAGAAGAGATCTAAAAACAAGCTTATTGAAAATAGGCGACAAACTTTCAATTTAAAAAAAATATCGTTTAGCATCGGCGCATGCATGTCATAACAAACGCGCGGAGCCCTATTTTCAACGTAAAATTAAAATTATAAATAATGGAAATAGAATTCCGGAATTCAAAACTATTTTATCGGAAATTTAAACGAGCATTTTTCAATATTATGTAAATATTCATGTTTTTTCGAGACATCGCTCATATTTTTAGAATTTTCATCTCTATTTTTCACGTTTTAGAATTTGTTGACTAGACTATAAATAGACTTAACAGTTGGTGTCATGCTAGAAACATTTCTACGTTGTTATTATCCATAAAATTTTAAATATTTACGTTTAAAATATTTCGATTTCCAATGTTTTTTAAACAACACATTTTTGTATTTCATTTAAAATTTATTTTTATATGTATAATCTTAATAGTATGTATATAGGGCTAACCAAATGTAATGCAGGGTTTGAGCTAAATAGACAGTATAATTTTTGGCCTCTAGACTCTTATTTATTACTGAATTATACATAGGTATGTTTAAATAGCCTCCACGTATTGTAAGCAATACGCACTCTGCATAATTGTAGCTAAATTCGTTGATTGGCCTCAAACTAAGAATTTAATGGCGGTTCCAATAAGAAAAGCGCGCGAAGAAATAGTCTGTTTAAATTATCGCACAATGTTATGATCTATTGGGACATATATTCAAATTAGTATTATTATTAGAAGGAAAACGGAGTCCTGGAAGAAAAACGTCATGGTTGAAAAATTTACGTCAGTTGTTCGGACAGACAACTAGTTCACTTTTCCAAGCTGCAGTGAACAAAATTATCATAGCCAACATAATCGCCAATGTCCGATAACGGACTCGGCACTATAAGAAGAAGATTCAAATTATAGACAGAAAACAAGAGTGGCTACCACATATATAAAAGACAAAAGAGGAAACCTTGTAGGTGACGAAGAAGAAAAAACTAGTAGATGGAAAGAATATTTCGAAGAAATATTTAATATCGAATTTCAAAAGAGCTTATGATAGTATAAACAGAAAAAAGTTGAGCAAAATATTACGAGAATTAGAACAAATTACTTCAACTAGTTAAAATCACATTAGAGGACACAACCAAAGGTGAACCTTTCGAACTACAGCTAGGATTAAGACAAGGGGACCCTCTAGCTATTTAATGTAGCTTTGGAAGGCATAATGAGAAGAACCAGTGTCAACATATATTTAACAGAAGTAATCAATGCTGAGCTTATTCCGATGATGTGATGTTTATAGCAAGTAACAGAAGAAAGCTTGAAGAAACCACAAAACAACTAATAACCGCAGCAGAAGAGATAGGCCTACATTACAATAATGATAAAACAAAGTTTATGGTTATAAATAATGAAGGTGGAAGCAAGTCAAAAAACAATTTAGGTATATAAACATGATGGGACGTTAATAGAATTCGAGGAAGTAGAAAATTTGAGTGTATTACCAAGAAGAAAAAGATATCGAACTAAAAATTGCTAAAAGTAAAAGTTCTGCAGGTAAGCCTTAGAAGAATATTAACATCGAAAGAGATATCCAGATCTACGAAAGAATTTATGAAACAATTTTGAGACCCACCTTAATATACTCGTGTGAAACCTGGATAATGATGAATAAAACTAAACAGCAATTGGAAATCTGGGAGAGAAAGGTACTAAGAAGAATTTTTGGAGAAAAGCAGACATGAGTCACCAATAAGCGCATTTATAAAGACAAGAAGGCTTAGGTCACTCAGAACGAATGGACGAAGACACACTCTTGAAACGAGTTGCATTGAAGATACCAGAGGGCAAGAGGAAAAGGGGTTGACCAAGTAAACGGTGGAGGTGAAGTAGTGGAAGAGTACCATACAGAGAAAAACATCGGGAACTGGAGTGAAAAAGCAAGAGATCGAAAGAAGTGGAAAGAAATTACAAAGCTATGGACCTATATGGTTTGTATATAGACTATATACATATATATTCAAATTTTAGAAGTTTTATGAAAGAATTAACATTTATAAATATAACTAAAGAAAAAACAGAAAGATACGAGTCAAATGCAAGTCTGGTTTGTTTTGTTTACCTTCTCGAGACCATATGACAGGAGAGACTGCTGCCGCGCGCAAGCGCTGACTCTATTAATTTCTAGAAAGAAGGGATCATAGAGCTCTCTCTCTCTTACATATGGGCGTAATAGTTCATGTCCAGACTTTCCTATTCAGGGGCCTTACGTGAATCGAAATTAAAACACCACCTGGAATAGATAAATATTACGGATATATTCTCGTAGTTAAATGATTTGATTACACTTGACAAAATACAAGTAAATATCTGCTAATATAACCTATTTCACTATACGTATCGATTATTTCATTGAATTGTACGAAATTATTCGTATCACGTTAATGCGTTTTACTGCATAAAATTGCACCTCAAAGCTCAATTTTTACTAATACCAGACTTTGAGCTGTCGTATTATTCTATTTATAAGGTTAGCTAAGACTATTGCAAAAATTGGCGGCAAATTCAAATCTTGCGTTAGCTTTGTTACGCTCTTTAAAAGCACACTAGACTTGTCTGTTAATTATAATCTGATTATTTGTGGAAATATTAAAAAAAATAAATTATTTATGTGATTTATATTTATCTTTAATATTAAATAGAACCAGATTTATTGCTATTGTTTTGATAAAAACGTTGTACATGATGTGTATGTGCAGAATAATGGCACTGGCAAGTCTGCGGATGACTTGGCAACGTTGTTTCCACCTGTGATTTAGACTGGTTCTTTTATTCCTTCCACTATGGAGGGTAGAGGTAAGGAGGACCATCTCATGTGGGGGCTTAGCTTAAAAACTGTTCGCGTGTAAACGGTAACTTATAATTCAAAATTCGACCAGAATGGCGCTCCTGTCGGAGCGAGGTATGCAGTGTGAGAAAATTTAATATTTCAAATAACTAGAGTCGTTAGTTAAATATTGGTATACAAAATCTAAACTATTCTCATAGTCCAAAATAATTTTGTAAATATAACCTAGAAAAGCTACTGTGAGATAACGCTAAATGTTAATTAATTATTGCGAATTTGTAAGAATTTTTGTATTTCACTCCTTCTCTGTCCTTATTCTTAAATTTCTAGCCCTTTATTTAAAATTTACACTCATGCTTTAGTACCGCCCCCCTAACGTAAAGGATTTAATGGACACTACCTCTCCATACCTTCCACTTTCTGAATCTAAATTTCAACACTTAACACATTTTGACAGCGTCATTAGTGTGAAGTTATGGTGTACAAAAATGGTGCATTTGAATTTGTTCAAACATAAAAAATTGTTAATTAAGTTTCCTTTTGACAAAAATCCTCTTTGAAAAGACAACATGTTTAGGATCGGCTTTCCAAAGAACGATGTGTGGTGGTTTTTTAAGTTTGTTTAACAGGATAATGAGTGAACAATTACATTTAAACATTTTTAGACTATTTATACTGAAAATCCTTACAACTGAACAGAATAACAACCCAAGAAAATTGTACAGTAATATCTCAGTTTACGCGGCCTTACTTTGCGAGGTTTTCAAAATTCCCGCTTACTGACCTCGCTTCACGTGAACGCAATGATTGGTCATTTAGCACGTGTGGTATGATTGCAGTCAACCCTTAGATTAGGGAAGGGAGAGGATACTGTACATGTATATCTGGCCGTGCTTCTCTTTTGTTACCAGATCGTCGGTGTTGCAGATTTTCTGGGGTTTCCCTCTAACCTGGGAACCGGTTTTCCTGCTCCCATCGTCTTCAATGTAGATGAAAGCGGTCTTTATTGGGAAAAGATGCTATCCCGAACTTTTATTTCCAAAGGAGAAGAGCAGGCAAGAGGTTTTAAAGCAGCCAAAGATCTATTGGCTCTTATTTTGGATGGAAATGCCACTGGAGACTTTAAATTGTAACCTTTGCTGGTATATCAATATGAAACACGTCACACTGTGCGCTGAACTGATATAGACAGCTTACCATTTGTTTGACGATCCAATCGGAAAGCCTGGGTAACAAGAGAGGTTCTTTCCCACTGGTATACAAACAGCTTTTGTTTAGATGTTAAAACGTAATGGACTGCCTCCAAAAGTTTTATTACTTCTTGCCAATGCACCAGGTCATTCCCTACTAATGGCGATACCGCGAGCCTTGGAAGTAGAGGTGATTTTGCCTAGGCTTTTTAATAGGCCCGCCATGCCCCATTTGAAATGACCAAATATCAATGTCTTTTGAAAAACCGATCAGACTTTTTGTACTAAACCTTTTGACGTATTAGGATATGATTCCTAACCAACCGAAAAGGAAAAACTACGGTGGCATGATTCTCCTGTCGGGAATAATCTAGGAAATGTTCTTCAGTGAAGCCGATATAGAGTTTTCCCGCTTGAATCACGATCAGCTGCACAACGAACGTCCTTCCGATCTTACATATCTTCCAGCGGGCTCGATCATGGATGCAGCCAATTCGGGTTGGAAGCTCTGGATGACGGTTTGAGATCGAGGCAACCTTCTTATCCGAGGCTGTTGACTTCTGATCCGTCTCGGTAGCCTTGGAATTCCTTCTCGTTTCTTTCTCCGCACCACTGATGTTGGGGCGTTTGAGCTGGGTCATGTCAGACCTGTGATATCGGTAGAAACCGATGACGGGAGTAGTGGATTCTGTGGTACCTGTTTACTCAGAGCACTCAGGATTTCCCGCAGACATTATTCGCGACACCTGATTTGCTTCTGCATTGGATTAAACCCAAAAAAATGAGTTTTTGTTTTTGCACCGGACCTCCTCACGTAGACGCTCCCGAGGAGATCGGTGGATGGGCCCCCTCAACGACCAAATAATCACAATTATTGTTAAATTTCAGTATATATAATGATAAAATAAAAAAAATGAACTTCTTAGTGACTTTCGTTTGTTTGATTATGCAACTAATACTGTCTTATACAAAAAAATAAATCTGAATAATTTTATTTGTTAATTTATAAATTTTTTAATGGAATTATTATGAAAAAAGAAGTGCTTTTTCATGTGACATTGTTTATAAAATTGAAGGAAGTCAAAAAGTAAAAGTGTACCAAACATCACCACCCTCTCATACCCACTGTCTGGAAACTTTTTGTAAATTTACCAAAATATCCAGTTGTGATAAGTTTGCTTTATTAATTTTAAGGTATTAAATTATATTAAGTGTGAAAAGTGGTCATATCTCAATTTGAAAATAATATCCTACTAACTACTTGATTTTGACCATGATTTCGTGGCATCCTGGTGATTTTTGTGTCGCTAGTTTCTTTGGGAATGAATGCCCTACATTAGTTTTCAATTAAAGTACTTGTTGAATTATCTCCTGTCAAATATATATTTATATCGAATAAAACTTTGTATAAGAACTACATGACTTGGTAGAAACGCCTTGACTTCAAAGAATTCATCTTACAACATGAATTTACCTAAAAATTTAGCTCTGTAGGGGGATTTGTAACAGTAAATCTCAGCCTCTGCTTATATACGATTATGTAGAAGAAGAAATCTCTCAGATTACGTTGTTGGGAGTATTAAATTGAAGAGATTTATAGATAAAATAATATATTTACACATAGATTAGGATAAATCACAAAGAAAGTATAGTTGAAAGTTTTATTGAACAAACCACACCATGTAACTTAACGAATAAAAAGGAAAAAATTTATATCACATTTTCATTTTACTGAAAGTATTCAGTATTAGTCTTTCAATATAAAATAAATTAACAAAAACGGACATTAGCCTAAAAAAATGGTATTTTACGCACTTATATATATATACACTGAAAATATGAACACATTTTTTACTATGCGAGAAGTTTTTAAAATTTTTTAATCCATAATAATTCAAACTATTAATCTATTGTAATGGATACAGAGTGAAAAAGAAAAAAATAGTGCCTAAAACCCAACAATTTTTGATGCCACGTGGTTTTGGGGCACAATTTAGTTGATGTTAGTGATGTTACTAACCAAAAATAAAGAAATAGATTGTTAATTGAAATAGAAATTTTTTTCTAAAATTTAAAATCTAATTAGCCCAACATACACATGAAATCAACCACCTTGTACTAGGTTAACCAACTCTGCTCAATCATATCTTCCAAATTACTTATTATATTATTTGAATTGTCTATGACCATCGAATCACTGAATCTCTGGTTAGGTACATAGTAAGTTTGGGCTGATAAAGCAAAAGCTTTAAATCTCGATGAAAATCATTTTAGTCAGTCAAATTCAGAGAAGATTGAAACAGGCATATTTTATAGTTTTCAAATAAAACCCACCCCGACTACTGGCAATGGTACTGCTTTCTGAACTCGTTTATCAGCCAAATTACCTCTCTCCAATCGTTCCTCTTCTTATTTTAATAACATCACATTGACCCCATTCAAACACACCCGAACCCCAGGCCATTTTGACTTCTCATCTCAATAACACCCCAACTCAAGTCCTGCAGAAGTTACAAGTCCTTTTACAGATCAATCAAAATCAATCCAACTCTGCACAGGAAACAAGTATTATTTTAGGGCCTTCCAAAAAACTTAAGCTAAAATAAAAATTTCTACCCAAGTCACAAGAACCTATCGAGTGGTGGTTTAATAATCATTAAAAGGGCAACTTGTTAAAGATTCATAATTCACCATAGCAGTGAAAGAACAGAGGAAATAATTCCATCCTTACTACAGCTCGGCGCGAGCCTTGGCCCCCTCGACAATTCACCTCCACATTTATTGTTTAAGTCTTTGTGAACTTGATCAGTCCATCGGATATGGTATTCATGATTCTCTTAGGTATCCGTTTGTCCTCGGATGATGTTTTCCATGTATTAAGTTAAAAAATGACACTGTTCTAATACACCATTTTTATCAAAAGAAACAAGCTCAAGAATATGGTCCCACTTTTCAGAAAACTTTGGAAAACTCTTGACTGAAGAAGACTTTGGATGTTCGGAGAGTTGTCACTGGTGTAATGTTGGTGTAACTTTGTATTCAAAAAAACTTAAAATATTTCAACTCTTATTTTACAGACACGAGATCATTTTTCCAAATCATAGGAACAATCTAGATAGGAACTATCATAAACAGGAAATCATCATGCTGCCCAATATCCAAGTAACCATTAGAGCTTTAAGCTCCAATATCATAAAATTCAAACTAGTTTGGAAATGCCTGAACAATTTAAATGGGGTAAGCAAGAAAAATAAAGTTATCTTACAATGGATTTTAGGACACACCTGTGTGGAGGGAAACGAAATAGCTGACAGACTCGCTAAAGTAGGGACAGACAAACCCTTCATAGGACCTGAACCCCTCTGTGGTGTCAATAACAGAACAATAGATAAAGTATTTGAAAAGGTGAATAGAGGGTGAAACCAATCTAAAGGTACTGAGACAAAGATAAGATTTGTTTAATGTATTATCCTAAATTAGAACAACTTACAAATACTAACAAGAGTCCTGTCGGGGCACTGTCGCCTCAATGGACACCTGAAGATGAAGTATGAGACACTACAGAATTATAGAGCACTACACCTGGGAGCGTATGAGATAGATCTTTGGCAGCTACAGCACTGTCACATTCTGAATTTTCTAAGAGGAATGGGATTAGTATATCAGCTGTAAACACTGGGTTCCCCCATACTGCAGAAGATCTTTTAAGGTCACGGTGTTTAAGGTTTGAATTTGAATTGAATAGATGATCGAGTACATTAACCAGCTCGAGAAAGTTATTATAATAGAGACTTTGCACACTGGAAATTAATGTTGTAGTTTGGCACCCCTCATTTAATAAATGCAGCTTGATTGTCGATAAAAGTAATGGAATGTAAAATATATAAATTAACAGAATATCAAATTCACTAGCTCTCAACTTTGATGATTCGGGTACATCGAACAGATTACGGGGAATTCCCAGAAATACAATGACGACACAGATAAACATGGGAGAGCAAATGAAGAGATAGAAATACACGGAAGAACAATATCGTGGAACCTGTGATAGTTTTAAAGTACTAGGCTTGATGATATTTGGATCAAGTAATTTTTACAATATTTAGCCTTGAAAAAAGCTGTATAATTATTTACGCACAATTTATACTTATAAGTTGAATTATAAAAAAATCTCGCATTAGTTTACATACAGTGTTTCCCAGAAGTCACGGTTCCATAAGTGACAACCGAATTTAGAAAATGTAACCAAAACTACATTTTTATATAGTTTAAAACTTTTTGTTAGGGAGAGATAACCCCATAATTTTCAAACTCAAAATAAATCTCGAAAACCCTGTATTTCAACACTTTGACTTACTTGAAACTCTAAAAAGGTTGCAATTTAAAGATTTCCAAATTATCGCCTTCTAAAAAAGATTCCGGAGTGTATAAAAATTTTAGACCATCTAAAAATATAGTTTTCATGACCCCAATTTTTTTTTCTTCATTCATTTGAAACTTATTGTTGTTCAAAAACTTTTGGAAATCCTTTATTCCAAATTGTTAACACAGATAAAATTTGTAATAGATACGCAGTTACTCATAAATTTTTTTCTTTCCCTTTATACTTGTTTAAGCAAATACCCAGTGATATTTTTCGAGTAACCCAAATTTTTTCACACAATAAAAAACAATATTTACATGAAAAGCCAGAATGTTTCAATACAAAAGCTATTTAGACGAGGCTCTACTTTTCCTTAATACATTAGTAAAAAATTTATTTAAAACGATTTTTTTGATACTACTTTAAACAACTACAACTGTTCGATAATAAACGTCCCGTCTAAATAAACAATTAATAATAAAACTAAAATTTCCAATGAAACTGCGAGATCTGTTAAAAATTTTACCCAAAAAATTTGGTTATTTACTCTCTTGGCAGCTACATTGTTTTCTTGTCGGTGCTAAACAGCGCAGAGCGTGGCACAACAAACCACAGACATATTCTCTGAAAGTTTTGGTAGGTCGCAGCAACAACCATTGCTCCTGAAATCACCTGCAATAGAAATATTTTTCAATTAAAATAAATTTTTGTACAACTCAAAAATAAAACAAACCAGTGAAATAGCTTGTGTAACCCTAAGACATATATTATTGTAATTTGATTTGAAAGCTCGCCCAAAGATAAAAATGCAGGATTGAACTTGAACGAATTACCAAATTAGCCCTAAAAAAGTTATAAAATACATCATAATTGTAGGAAAAAGCCTCTCATTTGCAAACGACAAAACATCTATAAAATGGAAGAATTTAAAACAAACGAAAATAGAAAGAAATTTCTATGTGGACGTGACATAGGTTAATACTAGACATATGATTGACACAACCAACGCAGTAGTCACAAAGTTCTTTTTGAAGATTTATCGATGGGTATTCAAGCACAAACAGGCAAAGGACTTGACTAATTTAGTTACAGTGGATTTCAAGTAAGAAATTAAAATAAAAAAAGTGATGACTATCTCAAACACATTAGTGCAGCATGCTTGGACAGTGACTTGATCCGGTCTAGCAATGTTTCTGAGTTCAGTCTATTGTTGTAATGGATTAACACTTCATATCACAGGATGCAGATGCAATAAAGTCATTACATTTTTAATTGATACAGTTATTGAACACTTCGAATCATTACTACTACTATAATTCAATTTTGGCCATATATCAAACAATACAACGATGTATTAAACAAAATACAATTAATATTTTTAATGATATTCTTCTTTCCTAGAATCATTTATGCTCTTCCTAGAGTAAAATAAGTTTAATATGAATGTAGGATCGAGATTATTGCTCTACTCCATCCTACAGCCACGCACGAAACAAGAGTTCTCTCCAGCAGCCTAAAGCCGACAATAACATTCGAGTCAGTAGGGGAGTAAAACATAGACGGTAAAGATCACGCAACTAAGATGGCATCCCGCGTGGTTAAGACGGTGTACCGCTAATTTAGCGAATAAACCACATACACGAATATTTTTACTATCAACCTTAGTTCTCTTATTTACATTGTACATAAGTAGAGTGTTTTCATTGTTTAAATTCTGTAATAAAAATGTTTTCTTTCTAACCGGCGTTTTAAGAAGAAAAAAACTCTAGACAACCAAAAAATACCTACATGAACAAACTGAAAACTGAAGTAATAGAAAGGGATATAGAAAGCACAGTAACAACGAAGAGCAATGAAAAGCTAGAAATAGAGGATGTTGATGAGGAATAGAAACAAATAGAATCATCACTGATAGAGACCATGCAAGAATCTCTTGGTCAACACATATGACACAGAGGTAACTCGAATGTTGAAGCCTTGATAAAGATCAAATAAAAGATCGAAACGTTGGCATTTTAAAAAACTCTTGGATAGTTTTATTTTGAGCGCTCACCCTCAACACCATTCGAAATTACATACTAGGAAGCATGATGTAAAGACTACAAGGTTTGTTCTTCCCGAGGGCTCATTTTCGAATCGTTCTGCGCATCTTTTGAGAGCCAATGAAAATTCGCTCCCAAATTGGCGCGTCGTTTTGGGAGCGAATTCTCATTGGCTGCTTCCCAGTTGGTGCGCTATAGCGCACTTTGTAGTCTTTACACCATGCTAGGAAGGACAATAATATGAACAATGTAATTATAATAATTTTTTGTATACACGTGACTTAGAGTTAAGTAATTTATCAATATATGACATAAATTCTGCCAAAGAAAAAAAAGGATGAATTAATAATATGTTGAACGCCCAAGAAGTTTTATCACTCAAAAACACATTAGGGCGTATTCCTAATGAAACTATCAAGTACCCCTTGAGATATCTCATCCCGTCTACTTTCAACTCATGCCAAAGTGTCACTAGAGTTTTTAGTGATGCGGTAAATGGAATAATCCTATCAATAATTACCCATAGGTGATCTATGTGAAATATCGAAAGATTGATGGGACCAAAACAACAAATAAAGTTGATTCTTCTTTGTTGATGATGGGGTAGGTGGAATAATTCTTCTCATAATTTCCCGGACATGTTCTATGTGAAATATCAAGAGATCTAAGGGGCTAAAACAACAAATAGACTTGATAATCCTTGAAAAAAACAATGTAAATCTGGATTATTGGAAAAGTGTGTTGGGCAGCTTCTGAATATAATGTAGAACATGTAAAACACTCATGTTGCCTCTGATGAATACCAAAGGAAACGTAATTATATGCATTATCTCCCTGACTCAAACAAATAATCCCCAGAAATTATTTCTAAAAAAATCATGTTCTGTTTTTTATATCACTAAATACTATTAAATGCAGATTTAATTCTCCTAAAAAATATGTAGATGAGAGTTAATATTTTTGGTTTACCTGACTTCAGAATCGGTACTGCTCGAATATTCTTCTGGTTTTACAATTTGATAAGTTATAAAATATTCCGGATACGCCTGTTCGCCCCTGTATACGACATATTCCGGGAAATTTAACCCCCCAGCCGACGGTCTTCCGGCAACAGAATGATGACCGGGTGGAGCGTGCGCCATTTTCATAGCGCTAAATTGAAGAAAAGATTTACCTAATGTTACTCGACATAACAGAAGATGCCTGGAAAAAAAAATAAAGCGTCAATTTAAAACTTCCACAACAGAATTTTACCTCATAAAATTCGACACTAAATTTTATATCAAAATCTAGAATTGTAGAATGTTTATTATTAATACATGAGACATTTGTATCGAAATAGCATAAAACTTCAAAGAAAATATTGTCTAACTTATAACAAAATAAAGTCGAGATTCATAAATTGTTATTTCTAGTTACTTCAAGGTTTCGAGATGCCTTACTCACCTATGACAGCTGTAGCAGCTCCTATCTTTATGCGTGGGACACCCTGTACCTCCACCTATTCCATAAACGTACTGATTACTTTTAGATGAATGTTCAGCGAAGTAAATTCCTGCGCCGAACATCCCTCCTATATAAGCGTGGCGCTCATCGAAACCTTTTTGTACAATGGCATTAATAAAAGGTGAACCGTGGAATAGCATCCTCTCACAAGGTTGATTACTATTTTCTTCAGCTACTTCTTTCCTTCGATGAGTATAACGTTCCCAAAGTTTCTTGTTCTGTACTTTTTGTATCTACAAAACGTTCAAGTTTATAAAATAGACCGCAAATCACAATATTTGATATGTCTAGTTACCCTAATAATATTGTATCTTGAAAAAATACCGCCAGCATGACCGTTGTCTCTGTGCTCTCTTATACTATTTTGCATTTCTTCTTCGACTGTAATAAATTCTTTGTCATCGGATAGGAGATCGACTAATAACGTTCCTGGATTAGAAGGGGATGTCCATAGACCTCCACAACTGGCTACTAAACGTTCCATCCCTAAAAAAAATTACCAATTAGCGGTGACAATAGAAAGTACCAAATGTTCCACTACAGTTTGAAAGATACCAGATGATTATCAATCATCTGATGCAACCCTCTAGTAAATCTGAAATAAGGTCTACAGGATAATAGCAGAACTGGTTTCATAGTCAGAGAAATAGAATCTTTCTTCTTCTATTCTTTTCCTTATAATTTTTCAGGTACCAGATTGGGAGTCCTTATCCTCTACCACCCAGTTTTCCTATGATCATCTATCTATCCTCGATTTACCTACCTCCGTTGTGGTTAAAACTGCAACAGCACATTATAGATACAATGTGGATAAGCTGAACAAAGTGACAGATTTTGATTTTAGAAGGAACAATCCAAAGTTGTGTTTACAATTTAGGGAAAGTAATTTACCAAAGGAGAATCAGAAACACAGTGGGGTTGACAATGAGTATGTAAAATCTATGGAAGAAAACAGGCTGGAATTATCAAGGGTCCAAATTTGGTACAAAAATAATCTAAAAATCTAATTACGTCTGTTCTAAAGGCTATTTTCCAATTATATTGATTAGACAAAATCCATTGATAAGACTCAAGTAAAGATTTCATCTCAATATTTGTGATCGCTTTAGCACTTGGAGATAGTTAATTTGATGGGAAAAAGCCATACTCTAAGAACGTTGATTTTTTTTTGTCTGAATCATCCTCAGGTATTTATTTATCATAAAACATGTATCTCACAAAATCCACCTGTATGAGGGTTGTAACAGAATAGTTATCTGCTTATGACTTTTAGAAACAGTCTATTGGTTAAAAAAAATAGAAGACATGCTCAAAACTTTTTGATTCTTTCTTTAACCTGTACAAGGGTTGTTTCAAAATAATGATTATGTGCTTGCGACATTAGGAAACACCTTATTAAATAAAAAAAAAAATGAAAGTTTGCTTGAAGCTTATTTATTCTTTTCCTGAATAATCTTGGAGGTATATATATACAATATATACAACCCCTGTACAAATGTATTCTAAGAGGTTCATTTTTTTTTTCGATTAATAAATTTCTGAGGATTATTCAGGAGAAGAATCGATAAGCTTCAATTATGCATTCCATTTTTTTTATTATCTAAAGTATGTGTAAGTGCTAAAACGGTTCCAAAAATTGAGACAAATTTTGTAATTAAATCTTATCAACTGATATTAGCTAATCAATATCAATGTAATTCTAAAATAAGATTTAATACAGAAGTAAATAAATTTTTAGAATATTTTAGTAAAAAATGATGTTCCATAAACCGGCTGGGGAAGCTTCCGAAGGGAAAGCAGTTGTAAATAGACTACTTCAAGATCAAAAAAATGAAAGTGTCGTTTGCAATCCAACTATCAAAAATAAGGTAGAGGCTATCAGAAAATTGACACACCACCAGGTCTTAATACATAAGTTCCAGCCAAAATTGTTCAGCTTTCCCACTGATCCAATAATTTTGAAATCGAAGAACTTCATTTGAAATCAAAATTGCCAAAGAATCATTTTTTTTAGTTTAGTTAAAGGCTTATGAACCACCCTGTGGCCTTAATTGTTAATATAGAAGTAGTATTTTATGAATCGAAGAAATTGGCAGCATGACAAAAAATATAGCGGCTTATTTTTATTTATAATTTTTTTTTTCTCACCCTTTCTCTCCTTATCTCATGTGCTATAGACCAATTAGCACCAATTGAAACCTTATACAGATATGAATTTACAATTACATGACTAACCTCTAATAAGCTTGTGTCTAAAACCATAGGCCGATATTCCAATCTGCTTCAAATCGTCATGCGACATCTCCGCTAATATATCCAAAGTAATTTGCTCCCTTTCGAAAATATCCAATAAATGTTCTAAATTTAAACTCGATAAGAAATTGGCAACAGAACAAATCGCACCGTCGTCTCCCTCATTGCCTTCAAGTTTTCCAGAAGAACATCCATCTGCGGCAGCCATAGACACGCTGGTTCTACTACCTATTGGAACAAGAAGTTGTACCGCCGCTCCCGATGGCATTATTACTGTTTCTACATTAGTGGATGGAAGAGGTGGACTAGGAGTATGAGATAGAGCTATTGATGGTGGTCTAGAAGGAGGAGCCGATGTTGTCGGCACACCTTGCTGGGATGCCATCGCGTCTTGTAAAAGACACCTCACATCGTCTGCAGAAGATAAATCTACGGGAGCTTGACCTTCTTGGTTCTTGAGAAATGGATCTGCCCCGTGTGCCAACTATGTAAACAAAAAAATAAATAAATACAATAAAATGTACACCAAAAGTATTTTTTTTTTAACTTTTCAATTTGTTCTACCAATATTTATAATTATTCTGCCTGGTCCTTCGAGCCGGAACACACAAAGGAAAAGGTGGTATAATTAAGAATGTGTAGAGATGGTAATTTAGTGTGTTCAGTATGAATGTCGGCAATCACTGCTTGCAAAATATCTTTTTTACTGAACTTTAATTTCTCATTCATATTTCTAGATAAAATACAAAAATCTTCTGTACTCACTAGTAATGCACAAAGTTGAGTTCGTCCTTTTTGTGCAGCCTCATGCAATGGTGTAAAACCCCATTTATCTGTTGCATTTACAACAGTATTATACTTGATCAATAATGCTGCTATGTCTAAATGTCCATAGCTGGAAGCATTATGAAGAGGAATAAGGCCACCTTTGTCTTGAGCATTTACATCTGCTCCATTTTCTAAGAGAAATTCTGCTACTTCTACATTATTATAACCAGCTGAAAATAAAAATAATTCATTACGTTATTTAGGTTCAATACTTTATAAAGATCATATTAAAAAGAAGCCAACTAATTCACCTATTTCCAAGATATGAAAATAAGGATAATATTTGTATATATAAATTTAGTAATTACCTGCTAAATGTAACGGAGTCGAATTTCTACCTTGTGCATCTCTGCAATTTATATTATCAGGGGTCACCAGTCTTTGAACTCTCGCTAAATTACCCTTTTTGGCAGCATCCAAAAGCGCAGCGTTGCCCTTCAGCAAATCGGCTACATCTTGATCGTTTTCTCTTACTAAATCTAACGGTGTGGCACCGTCTCGATTTTTCTTGCTAGGATCCGCTCCGTGCTGTTTAGATGTATTATTATTGAGAAGAAGTAATGGTTCAGTGTCGTCAAAATCAAATTTTATAAACAAAATTAACAAAAGTAAGTGAAAAAAAATAAATGTTTAAAGTAAGTTGAAAATTAAATCATTATAGGGGTATTCCAGGGAGACCCATTAGTTCAACATGTATTTCTGCTTTTTTCCATTTTATTTCCATATTTGCTCCAATTTCTTCTATGTTTTCATCCCCATTTTTCTCTATCCCATGAAATGTATTATTACTTCTCACTCCTGTTTAAGGCATTTATATTCTTGTGTTTTCACCTACTACTTGACTTCTTGATTCTCTTCTCTCACCTTCTCATTTTGTTTAATGCTTATTTCAATTTTATTTCCATTTGTTAATATTTTCTCCATAAAATTGGGACAAATCTCATATTCCCTATATTTTTTTCACCTCTCCAGTTTCAATTCTATCATTTTTGCTTTTCATGTAGTTTTCCACCAATGGTTTACTCAGTCTTTCCACTAGCACCCCCTACAATCTTACTTTTCAGATATATTTATCTTCTTAAATGTGATTGGGTCCGTCTCTGTTGTTTATGGGTTTAATATTAATAATAATAATTTGGTAAAAAAATTTTAAACCAGAACATAAACATGGAATTTAATTTTTTTAAAATCAATTCTGTAGTATATTATAACAGATCACTTTTATTAATAAATTCTTTTTACATTTTAATCAAGTTTTCTTAATATGTTCATGCACAAATTATTCTCTAGCTATTTGCAGTCTTTCCAAGACGGAAATCTCAAGATTAAATTGTAAAATGATTGTTTGAAGGAATACTCACTTTTAATAAAAGTTTCACTATTTCGTATTTGCCTTTAGCTGCTGCTTCATGAAGAGGAGTGAATTTCCATAAATCGGCTACATTTACACTAGCTCCATGTTTAACTAGCAGCTCAGTCACTTCGTAATGTCCGTAGGAACAAGCGTTGTGCAAAGGAACTAAGCCGCTGAAAGAAAAAACAGAAATTACTATAACGAAAACTAAGTTTGGAATATCAAATTAAGTAAATAATTACAATCCAAATGTTTATTACTGTAATTTCTGGAACTGTTAATGATATTCCTACTGAGCACACTCTTTACATTACAACTACACTCCTTACAGTTACACTACCTGGTCCTTTAAGCATTCTATAACCTGATATCCAGCTCAAAGTACTCGATGAGGCGGCAGGTGCTAACCAACCCACCTTGTAAAAACCCAACCATTACGAGTTCTCAACATATTCACTGAACTAGAAACACAAATTCACACTTTCTTCCTTTGCAACTATTCTGTACTTCAAATGCATTCCCTTTTATTTCTTTCAAATCTTTTATTTCTGCTTGGACATGGACATTTATACCAATATTGACCTCTCCAGTTACCCTAGCTGGGAGAAGGTTGGGACAGATTCAAAGTTGAGAGACTATTTTAAGCAGAATACTATTGATGGTTTACGGTTGGTTTTGGACCATCTTTGCCAGCAGACAGAGCAGAATTTGCTCCACCATAGCACAAGTAATCTTCTTGAAGATCTTCACTTATCAAAACTTTGCCAAATAACTCATCTAGTTTGTTTCTGGATAGCAAATTTGCTGATCTCTATAACTTTAAATTAGGCAATAAAATATTTTGATATAACTTACCCTTTATCTTTGGCGTGTACATCTGCTCCTTGTTGTAACAAAAATTCGACAACTGAGACTCTATTGTAACCAGATGCAAAATGTAAGGGTGTTGAATGTCTACCATCCAAATCTCTACAATTTACTATGTGCGGATACGATCCCAACAGTCTTTGAACTTGATCCAAATCTCCAGATTTAGCGGCTTCTAGAATTTGACATTCAACATCGGCACTGCCAGTGGGAGGATCTATTCCAAAATAAAATTACACTATCCACTTCAGCACAATTAAAATACTCTAAATGAAATTAGTGGATTACCTTGAAGAATTTTCAAAACGTTTTCGCTGGCAACTTGGGCAGCAGTATAACCTTGAAGAGAAACGGTTGTAATATCAACACTGTAACTCAAGAGAATTCTACAAGCTTGTACATTGTCGTCACGGGCGCATCGATGAAGAGCTGTTTGGCCAAGTCCATCAAGTGCATTCACTTTGGCACCATGTCTCAGTAAAACATCCATAAGATCATAATGGGAATTATCGGCAGCTATATGAAGAGGAGTTAGGAAGTCTTTGTTTTTTTCGTTAAGTGGAGCGCCTTTCCTAAAATACGAAAAAAAAACCATACATATTATATAAAATTATGAATTTCAAGTTAATGTAAATATTTACCTGATGAGGGTTTCTAATATTTGTTTTCGTTTAGGATAAATCGAGCTGACAGCTACATGTAAAGCTGTGTCACCAGTATAAGGGTGTTTAAAACTTAATATATCTGGAATTAAATATTTCTTCAGTTTTGTTGTATCTGCCTGACGTGCAGCATCAAGAAGAAGATGACCTTTATATTCATCTGAAAAAATACATATCATTATGTACGGAACTTCATTCACTTGATATTTTAAGATTTCTTTGTACATGCAGATTCAACATTTATGCTCCTTATCGGAGGTGTTTTCTTCATCTACAGCTCTTCTTCCAATTCCAGAATTCTAATAAACTCTAGTATCTGTGCTAGCTTCAAGGAGGCAAATATTCTCTTCTACAGGTTTCTTCTTTAGGCTTGCAATAGTGAATCATTTAGTTTCTTCTCACAGAATCTATACTTTTGGTGTCTTCTAAACCTAAACTCAGCAGAAGTTTCCTAAGACAGTAGTCAGTAGTAGAAAATACTTTTTGGATCTAGTCATATTATGAAATACCTTTGACACTAACACAAGTTAGAAGACTGAAACAAGAGATAAACGAGAAAACTGAAGCAGATGGAAAATTATTCAATGTAATTGAGACACAATTTCTAGCCAAAAAGGAAATACAAAACAAATAAAAACAGAAATATGTAAAAAAGTAGTCAGACCCATATTGACATACAGATCAGATATGAACACTCATACAGAAACAAAAAAGCAAAAAAAAAGTACAGAAATGAGATTTCTAAGAAAAATAGGGAATTAATCAAGATGCGACAAAATAAGAAATAACATAAGAAAAAATTTGAGGTAAAAACCGATTCCAAACAAAATCCAGAAAGGACAACTAAGATGTTTTTACCATGTTATGAGAATGGGAGAAAAATAATTAATACAGAGTATATATGGATCAAAAACATATAATAAAAAGAAAGAAAGACAGAGGAGCTTGGCAGAAGAAAATCGAGAAATAAGATGACAGGATCAAAAAAAAAGACCCAGGATAAGAAAGAATGGAAACTGCTTGTGGAAGAAAGAGCCTATGTAATGACTAAACTCCAGCAAACTTTAGAACTGAAAAGGTAGAAAGGCTTAAGTAAAGTAAGTTAGTAGTATTATGAAACTTTTTGGATTAATCCAGCACGACAAGTCATCAACAGAGTTTCTCCTCCTTCCCAAACTCTTCCTGAAGGAACATTTTCTGTTACCACAGGAGGACTTTGTGTTTCTTTACTGGTGAGTGTAATGGCTTAGGTTCCTCCATGACATGGAATCACTCTAAATAGACTCTCTCGTCCATTTTAAATGTTATTTTCAACACTGCCATGTCAGCTTGGAGTCAGAGCATGGGAGCTTAGTGCTTCACGAGCTCCTTAATTAACAGAATGAAACAATACTTCACATTTCTTTTAGTTTACAATAATTCTATTAAAGTATATTTATTATTATTAAGCATTTATTCATAGAAACCTCTAAAAATATTTTCCCAAAAAGTCTTAGAATTTGTAGTAAAAATTTACTGAATTACTTACAGGCAAGTTTTTCTTGTAGTTCTCTTGTAGGAGCAACATCTATAGCTGATTTGGAATGACAATTGAGTTGATGTGGATCAGCGCCTTCGGCTAATAATAATGAACAAACTTCTAATCTTGATTTTGATGCTGCTTCATGTAGTGGTGTAAACGCCCAAAGATCATTTGCATTCACATTTGCTCCATGTTTGATCAACATTTCAGTAACTTCAAAGTGACCATATGAACACGCATTATGTAAAGGAACCAAACCTCTGAAATAATATGATAAAAATATGGTTTATATTAGTTTTTGCTATATAACATACAAGTTGATTCTCACCCTTTATCTTTAGCATGGACATCAGCTCCATTTTGAAGTAATAGCTGCACTACTCTATTTCTATTATAACCAGCAGCTAAATGAAGAGGGGTTGATCTTCTTCCATCACTTGCATGGCAATTGACATTTAATGGATTAAGTAGAGATAAAAGTCGATCTTCTGCTCCAGATCTGGCAGCTTCCAAAAGTTCATCTTTTCGATATTCGCCTGTTAGTACTGGCCGAGTTGAAACATCTGCTACTTCTAAAGGGGTTTTACCTTCTGTGTTACGAATGTTAACATCAGCACCATGTTGAAGAAGAGCTGATGACAATATAGGTTTTAGATGACACACTTTACTATAACATTTTATACATTAATCTTTTTCTATAGCAATTTGAAACAAATTCTAAAATAAAAATATACAGATTGTCTTATATTGGAATGAATAAAAAGAAGTAATATTAGGCAAAAGAAACATTTAATCCATCGAATACTGTAAAATTAATTGCAAGATTATTGAGTAGTAGAAGTTGTAAATGGTAAAAAGTATTTTAGATTGAGGTTCAAAAAATGAATAATGAACTAGATTATAAATATTATATAAGTATGTTTGTATTTATTAAAAAAAAATAATTCCTCACCTATGCAAACATCCACTTTTCCTTTAATGGCCGCTTCATGTAGTGGAGTGTAATTCCAGTTGTCTCTAGTATTTGGATTTGCACCTGCTTCTAATAATAATCTAACAACATCAGCATGACCAAAAGAACATGCATTATGAAGTGGATGCAATCCACCATCATCCCTTGCCTGAATAGAAGCTCCAGCAGATAAAAGAAATTCTACAACTTCTCTCCTACCATAACCTGAGTGTACAAAAAGTGATATTTGCATGTAAAGCATACATATTTCATTATTAGAAATATTAATAAAAATCATTTAGAGTAAAGCCTTGTTTAATAGTATATCAATTTTATGGGTTGCAGTTAATTTTTTTGATAACTGTTGGCCATTTTATATGGATTTAAGAAGTTTAATATTCAAATTTAATAAAACACTACTAATAAGAGGCATTTTATTAAGCATATTTTTCAATCATACTAATATAGTACACTACGTTTGTAGTGTGCAATTAACAGACTAGGAAAGTGTTGAATGTATGTAATATCAATATAACTTTATAATAGTCAATAAGGTGCGGAAACAAATTTTTTTCAAGTGTTCAACTTACCAGCAGCAAAGTGTAGAGGCGTAGATTTCCTTCCAGCAGTATCTCTAGCATTTACAGTAATCGGGGTGACTAATTTTCTTACCCTGGAAATATCTCCAACTTTACAGGCTTCAAATAGATCCCTTAAAGGGTCACTGGCACTTGGAAGCGAATCCATTGAATTTTTCAAAACATCTCGTCTACTTGCCATTCCAAAAAATAAACAATTATTACAACTTAGCCATCATTGTTATTCATCGTATTATTTTATAAACATTTAAATTAGAAAGTTGCACATTATGCCTTATAATTAATCGATTTTATTGAGTCATAATACTACACTTTTGCAGCTTTGTTGTGTAAATTCAGGAGGGGATATTGGGATTATGATGTTATGACGTTACGTTTCTTGCGACACAACACAATTGTTGAAATGTCAATTTTTATTTTTCTGTTTCCTAATATCCGTGATATATGAGTATGCTCCACACTTACGTTCAAATTTCATAAAACTTTATTATTGAGGCACTTATGAAGGAGATTATAAAATAAAATCATAATAAAAAATGCTCATTTATGAAGCTGACGGTGAAACCAATATGGAAATTAATGAACTTAAATTATTTGTTTCAATTGATTTTGTACTTTTTTGTGGAACATATGCAAAAATAATACTAAAAAAGAAGAAGAACCTTTCTAAATTTTGGTTATGTTATTGTCATATATGAACCAGGAATATCTATTTCAAAAGAAAAAATATTTATTTACGCACTAAAATGAGCAGTATACCATTATTTCCAAATCTTAAACCAAGATTAATTCACGCTTCTTGGTTTGACGTAGATCAACCCTGCGATGATGAAGATGAAGTTTCTCAATTAGAAAGAGATCATCAAAACTGGGTAAAGATTAATCAATTACAGAAACTAAAAAATTAACTCAAAATATCATTTTCTTCTACTTATTACTTCTTAGACTCCTTTTTATATGTTTTAATAGTGATTCATCTTTATTTTAGGTCTATTTCAAAAATAAGGTTTAAACTAATTTTATATGAAATAGAGAAAATAGATCATGAAAACATGTAAAATATTATCATTTTACTTTCATAATTTTATGTTTTAGTTACAGATGATAAGGCAGAAGAATGATGATTTAACACCTATTGGAAAAACTGCATCAGAAGTAATTTTTTTAGATAGTTAACTTGTGTGATTATTTTGCATAAAAATATTGTTATATTTAAGAAATTTGTATTTTTAGACTATGGAGGAAGATGAAGAAGAGGATGATGAAGATGATAATGATGATGATGATGAATCTGAAACCCACGATGAAGAAGAAGAGGATGAAATTGAAATGGATGTTTCTCAAGAGCGGAGTTCACCAGTAGATGTTAGTATAAGACTCGTTCAAGGACATGGTGTACGATAAATTTTTATACACTTTTTACTCTTCAATTGCTTCTTGTTTTATGAGTTCTTAATGCTCCATTCCAGAAATAATGTATCTCTATTTTCTGTTTTTATAAACTTACTTAATTACAAGTTGGTGTTTGAAAAAGGTTCGTTTGAGGAATTTGAATAAAAAACGAGAATGTAGTGAAATTGTTTATTTATTTATCACAGTAAAACATAGACTTAAAAATGAAATAAAAACTTTACTCAGGCGTTTTTCTTGAATGTGTCACATTCACTTTTGATACTAAGCAACACTTTTTGTAATTTCTTTAATAAATCTGGATAAATTAAATTTTCTTTCAATTCGAAAGATATCTTGTAACACTTTTTATATAATTCGGATAGTCTTTCACAATCCTTATTCGGAGGTGGTTTTGTAACACAACATTTCACTAACAGTTTCAGTACGTACTGTAAACGCGTTACTACAAGTTTGAGCAACGAAAAACAGGTTTTGAAATTATCTTCTTCGGTTTCACCTTCTTCTATGGAGGGATCATTCACTTCTAGTTTATTGTTAATTAGCAAATCAATAATCTCGTCTAATTCTAATACGATATCCAAACAATGCTGAAGATGCTTTATTTTGATGTTTAATGCACTTGTTGCTGGAACAAATTGATATTTATATTCATAAGTATTCAAAATATTGGACATTTTAACAGATAAGGCATAATCCTCAAGAGTTAGAAGTACAGAGAGAAATATAATATTAGTAGGTTCAGAGGTACATCCTGAACACACTGTTTACACTACCACCACACCAATACTCACAACTACACTGTCTGATGCGCATTTTGATAACCAAGTTATCAAGTAACAATTGTGGTCCTTCATATACTGGAGTTGACGGATTATCAAGAACTCTGAACCTGAAATTAAACTTTAAGTCGTCTCTTTATGATATTATTGCCCTGATCTGGTCTTCTTTGATTTCTTTCTATCTCAGAGAACCTTCTTAATGATCTAGAAATTGAACTAGTGAGAAGCTGAATATTATAGGTTTGATTTTCAAAGTTTTAAGCTATAGAGTTAGATCATTTTTTCTTTATAACAAATTATTTTAACATACATTTACTTTATAGTATTGTTATATAGGAAAAGTCGAGTAATATTTGGGGAAACTTAATTGAGTTACTGTTAAACCCATAGTTGTGCATCTAGATCAGTTTATCTTCAGTCTCTGAAAATGATAACTTGGTTATCGAAACACGCGTCAGACAGTGTAATTGTGTTTGGGTAATGGTAGTATGAACAGTGTGCTTCAGTATGAATATCACCAATTTAATGACCACTGATGAGCATCATAGAAGATGTTTTCACGAAAAAACAAATCTGGCAGTAATTCTAGATAATGATGACGACAGTTTCTGAAAGAGTAATGGAAATGACTATTCCACAAATATAATTGGCAACAGCTTTCCTAGAAAAAGACTTACAAAGAAGACATTGGTAACTTGGCTAAAATAAACCATTTGTAATGAAATAATTGTCTACCTACTTTCTGCCAAATATTCTGATAGAGCGAATCTCTGCATCTGAGCCGTCAAGAAATGTAAGGCATCGGAACTTTGGAAATACATCTTGGCAGCCTTTTCATAATTAATTTTCGCAAGTTGAATGATATTTTTTCTATTACTTGAATCGTTAGGAGTCGTCCAAATATGGCTGTGATATAGAGATCCAATTCTATAGTGAATAACAGCCGCTCGGTAAATGTACAAAGGGTACTTTGGGTTATTTTCATCAAAATCGCAATATTGCAGGGCCCTTTGTAGGGTTTCTATTACTTCTTTTTCAGCTTCGGTTTTACTCTAAAAACAATCATTTATGTAAACCATCAATCCAAACTTTAAGAAACTATACTGTTGGAAAGACTGCAGATTTTGTAAGTTAGAAAAATAATCATCTACATACTTGTTAAATTCCAGACCTGAGGAAACTGGAAGACTTAAATAATAAACAAGATTCACGTGGTAGATAATATTTTTACCAAAAATATTTTGAAGAATACCAAAATAATTTCCAAAACCTCTAATTCATAATTCTGTGAAAATCAGATGGAATTAAAGGTATTTGAAAGCATCAGCATAAGTAAAAGAAAATATTTTTTACGTACCAAATGAGAGGGGGGATTTTCATGCATTATCCAACCCATATTAAACAGAGCAGTGGAAAGTTCCCATTTTACTGCGTCCCATATTCCCGGACAACTTTCCCTATCGCCCAAAACTTGTAAAGCCTTTTTGTAATTAATAATAGCCTTATTATAATGCAACTTTTCTTGATGAGTAATCTCTCCCCTGTCTGAAGGGGTATTAGCATGTGCCAATAGTCTATAAAGATGTCCTATGTTTGTATATAAAAGAGCAATGTTGGCATTGTCTTTTACGTTTTCGAAAAGCGTTAATCCTCGTTGTAAATACCCTTCGGCCTTTTTGCAAGTTTGAGTTATATCATACATTTTCTTTTCCGTTTTAGCTCTGTTTAAATAATAGGAACCTATTTCGTTTAAACTGTTCGCCAATCGTCTGAGGATGTTGTCGCTTTCCGAAACCTTCAACGCCTCTTCGTAACATTCTACACTTTTTAAAAGAATTTGTTCTATGGTTCTGATGTCGAATAAAAATACGCAACGCATTTCGCTATCTCCGATGCTAATATTGTACAACTGTTCGTCTTGTTCGAGTTGTTCCATCATTTTGAAATCTTCATCTTGATTATTATGAAGTTGGTCATTGTAAGTTTCACATTTACCTAATAAAATATAATTTTAATTAATTAGTTACAATTAAACTGAACAGATTTTGTTATTAAAAGTTTTTTATTACTTTTTTGGTAATGTATCTCAAAAATATGTCAGAACAAAAAGAAAAAAGTGATGGTACCAGAACAGAACCCACGGAAAATTATGGAGACGACTCTATCACAATTGAAGAAATAGCTTCGATTAGAAAATCTTTAATATCTTCAGAATCAACAATGAAATCCAATCCTAATTCAAATTTTGCTACTCTAAACAGTCCAGTCAAGAATCTAGTGGTCAACAAGTTTTAGGTCTTCATAAAAAACAGAACTTTGCTGCTGACATAATCAGGTCTATTCAAGACCATTGGCTTGTAATTGTAGATCAAAGTTCAACTATTTCAAACTCCGAAGCTTTTAAAGGTACAGAATATAAACTTGGCCAAGATGACACTGATACAGTGATAACTTCAGGAATTTCTGCAACTTCTGAAGTGACATTAAGATTGTGGCAGAATGGATTCAGTATTAATGATGGCGATTTGAGACTTTATGCGGATCCAACTAGTCAAAAGTAAAAAAAAATTATACTCGTTTCAAATTACAAAATAAAAATTACTGACTTATACTGTAGAAATAATAATTATAGCAAAACAGTTTACTGCCAATGATGTCTGATTCTAGAAATATTAAAACTTTGAAATACCAATCAATAGAGGTGAAAATACCTACATTGAAAAAAAGTATATCCCTTTGATTTTGCAAAATGAGAATTCCTTCTAAAAATACCACAACTACAAAAAACAGAAAATACAGCGCTTCGATGTACAAAATGAGAAGTACTGGCCAAAACTGCAGACATAATAAGAAATATTGGCCCAAACTGCAGAGGTCTCTACTCTACAAAAATTAGTTTAGAATAAACTGACATTTTTACCTACTTCGGTCTTTATCATAACAAATTATCCGAAAAGTGTATAAAAAGTTCAAATAAGTGAAAAGTTAAAAAAAATTTTATTTATTTACACTCCCCTCAGCCCAAGGGCCAATTAAATACTGGGAAAAAATACATTTATAAACTATTAATTAAACAACCAAATTTGAAAAGTACAAATAAAGAAATAAATAAAATTACAAGATAATAGAAGTACAAATAAAACAATGCTATAGATCCAAATGTTGTCTCCCTATGAGTTCAATAATGTTTGAGCTTTTAGAAAGATTGCAACTAAGAAAAGCCAAAAAATGCTTCCAATGAAAAAAATTTACACCCCTTTGGTTATGCAAAGTAAGAATTTCTAATAGAAATACCACAACTACGAAGAATCAAAATATAAAGTAAAGAAACATACAATTCTGTGATGTGTGAAATGAGAATTAATAACCAAAACTGCATAAATAGTAACTAGAAATATCACGAATATAGAAAAAAGGCCAAAAGTACTTCCACTAAAAAAAATTATACTCTTTGATATTCAAAATAAGAATTACTGGCAAAAATAATATCTAGAAATATCACAAAATGGGGTCAAAAATACCTTAAAATTCAGAAAAAGTACATGACAAATCCTTCTAATAATACCACAACTACAATAAAAAATAGAAACACCTCCATTAAAAAATACGGCCCTATGATGTACAAAATGAGAAGTACTGGTTAAAATTGCAAAAATAATAACCACAAATATCACAAATCACAAAAAATGGGGCCAAAAATACTTTGCGATTCAAAAAAGTATACCCTTTTGATTTTGCAAATGGAGAATTACTTCTAAAAATATCACTTACAAAAAAAACATCTCCAATAAAAAATACAGCCCTTTGATGTATGAAATGAGAAGTATTGGCCAAAACTACAGAAATAATAACTAGAAATATAACAACTAAAAAAAATGGGTAAAATATACACCCTTTTGATTTTGAAATAATTATTTCTAAAAATGTCACAACCAAAAAAAATATATTAAAAGTACTTGTATGCAAAACGAGAATTACTTCTAGGAATCTAATTAAAAAAACTGAAAAATAGGATATAAAATAACAATAATGTCTTTTGTCCTACAAAGCTCCTCGGTATCAAATAGTAAAGTATGCAGGAAAAACACATTAATCTATACAGAAAACTCCACACAACAAACCAATTATCAAAAGACATATAAATCCACATGGGTGATAGATAGTTTGAGATAAAAATAAATAGAAGCACTTATGTTTTTACACATAAAATACACAGTATTTTATACCAGGGGGTTAATAGACCATTACTACATATTAGATCTCAGTTGTAATAACAACAAATGTAGTTTTCTAATTCTACAGAAATTTCAGCTCAAATTATGAACCTGAAAGAGGAAGATTTTATGTAGAATATTTGGAAAGAAATAAAATAAGTTTATGGTAGAGATGCACAAATGTTAAGATGCTAAGCTAGTCAAACATAATTCAGATAAAGACTACTGTACGGTAGCTGAGTAGAAAGATGGAAATATTAAAGGGAGAGCACATATTAAAGAAAATTGGATAAAACAGAAGACATTAATTCAAAAATAAACCTGAACCGATTCACATTCACTTCCAAAAAGATGAAACAATATAATTATGAGTAATTATGTAACGTAACAAAGAGTGCGTTAGGTAGGTTGAAAGATAAAGAAAACATTTTCTACTCACTCCAATTTTGTATCATCATGATACAACAATCTCCCGCTCTGCCAAGTAAACAATTTTCCCTAAGGGCGTTCGACGTGTATTGCAACTTGTTCATTACTAACTGACATCTAGCGAGTAATCCTATATACCTCAAACTCAATCCGTAATTACCCACAACAAAGTGATGTTCTGATAAAGTTGCGTATACCAGCACAGCTTTTTCGTACAATAAAGTTTTTAAATGATCCTTCCAGGATATGCTGTTTTCGTTTTCCTGCCATGTAGGCAAAGGTTGGGCTTCACTCAAATTTTTCGGTAACAGAGCGTTTGTCAATTTCTCTTGGTTTTTGTTTTCGGTTTTTTTCTTGCGTTCTTTTTTCTTCTTTTTACTTGGATCTGTGGGTTTTTTGACGTCTTCAAGTTTAGCGTAAGGCATTGGTATGGGTTCAAACGGTTTCGCCATTTTAATTTCTTCTTCTTGTTTGTCTACAGGGTCTGTTTCAGTTTTGTTTTCTGGGAAATATTTTAGACAATTCAAACCTGCGGTTACGTGTTGAATAGCCTTAAAAATAATTTAATTAAAAGGTATTTTTTTAGTTATAAATATTAATAATATACACTTACCTGTTGACAACGTTCTTCTATACCTCCTACAATTGGAGCAGGCGGTTTATAATAATTTTTAAATTTTTCGAATCTATTATTTTCTAAAACCAATATTTTCATAGGTTCTTCTTGATTTTCATCATCGGATAAATCATCTTCGTACAAAGATTCGTTTTCATCTTCGACATCTTGTTCCCCTAGCCTAGGATTTTCAGGATTCGTTTTAGCAGGAACATAAAGATCAGAAAGCATATACAAAGATGATGTTACAATTTCCGGATATTTTTCTTGAGGTAAAAGTTTGATACAATTCTTTAAAAGCATCCTAATTGTACCTGGTTGTGATCTATTTGGGGAATGCTTCATATTTCTAGCTACCCGATAAAGAAGCATTGCTACTGGTATTGTAAATGGATTTTGTCCCTTTTCAACATCTTTTTCTGAACACAAACTTGTTAGATCGTAAAGTTTAATTACCTGTAAATAGAAACATTCATTATTTGTATAACAATGGTATAGAAATACAAACATAAACTTAATAACATCTGAATATAAATATGAAGAAGCAACTACAAAGTATCAATATTTTACTATAAATAAAGTTTCCCCATCATAAGACTCAGAGACCGAGAAGTGGATCAAATTTAACTTACAAGATTTGATTGACCCAACGGGACAGGTGAAACTAAATAAAAGCAGCCCCTGGTTACCTTCTAGTAACAAAGTAAAACGAGCCCAAGCACGATGGGGTTGTGCCGTTCATTTAATTATGGAGTTCCCATCGCTATATTCCCCATCATAAGACCCTGGTTACTATTAAGTAACAAAGTACTCGTCAAGACGAATCAAATCAGCTTAAACTTGATCGTTTTTTAATTACGGAGTTTCTATGCCCATCTTCCCTTGCTTTGAATAATAGTAATACCATTAAACCAGTGTCTTTGCCAACCAACTGTTTTTCTTAATTCAACCACTTTATTTACAGTTTATCTGCATCACCCTCTGCTTGAAATTTTTAAAAACCAGCTACCTGAAGTTTTTTACATAGTTCTACAATAAACAAAATCTCTTTGTATTTATTGAGCTTGATGGATGGTCTTTATGGTATCTTCAGAAAATATTTTGCACCAATTTGTCTTTTTATTAATTTACGTTGACTTACAACATGCAATTCCATTTATGCTCCATAATTATTAATGACTAAAAAATTAATGCTGACTTTGAATGCTTGTTGCAGATCTCTCTTTCCATTAAATTAATTTACATATCCACCATTTTTGCGAAAACTCAACCATAATCAAGTTAATTGGAAAAAAGTTGAAAATGTACCTACTGGGATAGTTTTGGAGTTGTTAGACTCTCGGAGGAGTGGGGACTTTTAGTATGTTATTCTGGCCCCCCTAATATCACCTCGCACCTTGTTAAAATATTGAGTGAGTTCACAAAAAAAGAAACTAAATTCCCATGAACGATTTTCCTCATAACGCAAATTAACCATGTTCCATGTGAGGGTTAAGAAGATGCTTTAAAAAAATTTAAAACCCTTTGAGGAATTATATGAACATCCCTTGATTCTCCTTTGGATTATATAGAATTTTGTAATAAACAAATTTATGTCAAAAACTAAATAAAGTAAATAATCCGAATCCCTAAAAAAGAAAACACCTTACCTCTTCATCTTTTCCTTTAAATAACCAGTAGGTATGACCGGCCTTTGTTGCATTAGATTTCAAAAAGCTAAGAATACTTTGAGCTACGTCTCTAATCAATTTTGGTGAAAATTTTGAATTATCCATTCTTGGCAAATCCTCAGTTTTGATTAATTCATATTTTTGAACGATGCCATTCAAATGGTAACACATCACTACTTCAGGTACATTTGACATCAAATTGTCAAGCCAATAATCAATTCCCGTTAATACATTTATTGGTTTACCCATATCACTGAGACGAAGAGATATACAGGGGTGGGTACCACCACCAAATATTGGCATATCAGTACCTAAAAAAAAATTCATAGAACTTCCTTCTCAATTCCACAATTTTTACATTAGTAGCAATATGAATTTTATAAGAAACGAGATTTTTTTAATTTAAATCAAGTCACATTTTCGTAAGAAATAAATTTGTTTTGAAAAATCCCAAGTATTTATGAAACCACAGTTTTATTATCAGCACTAAAGAAACATGTTTTTTTAGACTGTTTCCTATATTAATAATAGCTTTTTTTGGCTTTTAGGTGTATATTCTTCACAAATATAACAAAATAAATTGGAAGAATTATCACATTTTACATGATTCAGCTGTCAACTAACTTCCAAAAGTGAGTTAGTGAAAAAAATTGAAGATCTGAGCTACTTACAGAATTTAACGAAAAAGTGACAATTTGATATAAAAAATATTGAAACAATTTTAAACTTGAATGACAAAAACTGATATTTTTCTGTTAACTTTTAAGACACTACCAATAAAATACACAAGAGAGTTAGTTCAAATATCTTTGAGTGTTGCTTAGTGTATATATGACTTTTTAAATAACTTTCATACCTAGAAACATTTCAATATCTTCAAAAGTCCAAACAACATTTCTATTACATTTATGACCAGATGTTGGAGAATCTGGACATTCTGTAGATGGAGACGGTTCTGGTAATAGAGGACCTTTAACTGGTTGATGCCTATTATAGTTAGTTTCAAGCAATTGAACACCGTCAGTATTATCAGTAGGAACTAAACTGTGATACAAAAACTTTGATACAAGACTTTTTTCTTTTAAAGCTTCTCTTCTTCTACTACTAATATATAAATGTTTATTTTCATTATAAGTAGCAGTGCTAATATTATCAACAAAAAATTTTCTCAGCCATTCCCATTCTGTTTCTGCTGTTCGCAATAAATGTTTATATATATCGAACTCATCTATAAGTAGAGTATTTTCTATACGATGTACCATCATACTGATGTGTCCTTTTTTATGATAGGGGATTTTGAGTAGTTTCTTTATATTTTCAGCGTCAGATACTACATCAACTTCTCCAACACAGTCTGGAAACATCTGAGCCATTTTAAAGCTAAAAAGACTTAGAGATAACTTCGTATAATTCATAAATATTTAATAAAATTACCTTGAGAAACCTTTGGGATGAGTGAGAACATGTTGCAGCCCGTACGAATCTGCAGAACTACTTAACCAGTTTGATGGAGGTAAGTTTAGATCAGTATTACATTGTAATTTCATAAATTGAGCTGGTTTTGGCAATGAATACTTTACCACAGCTGTCGATTTAATTTCTTCGTTTTCCAAAGTTTTCGATAATTTTTCATCCATCTTCATCAATGAAGTATATCCCACGATTTTTAAGTACAATCAAACTTTAAAATAATATATTTTTGTTATATTTAGAATTTTTTTAAACTCCCATAATCTTCAAAAGAACAATTAAAATTAGCAGTGGCTACTAGTCTGTCACACTGAGTACAATGCGGGCAGATTTTTTTAAGCTAAACCCATACAGGAATTTTGCAGAGGGTATTTTTCCAACTTCAGCATATTTACATAAACACTATCAACATAGCAATATCTTTAATTTGAATATAATAATAAAATAGCAATTTATAGAATTTTGGTTAAATTACTTTCGTTTAAAGCTCTCGATACTATAAAAGTAATATTTCAACAAAAGCAGCTGTAATATAAAAATCTAATGGCTAATTATAATAATTAATAAAAATGCATATATACATATTTATTTAGTGATCGAAAAATGTTTAATGTACATAATTGGATGTATGTAGATGGAATAATATTTATTTAAGTGTACGTTTAGTTATACTAGTAGCTATTATCATGACGTTCTCCCCACTATCTTTAACCTCAAATTTTGACATTTCAATGTACACAAAAAACGTTCTAGAAATTTCAAGAATTGGAATTAAAATCGATCTCACTCAAATTAAATGTTAAATACATACAAAGTATGATATAAATTAACTATTTCAACAGTTGGATTATTTTTGGAAAGTAGCCGAACAATCATAACCTAGTCTTTTACATAATGATTAAACTACCAACGTGTTTTCAATATTTCATTATATATAGTTTACAACTTTGTTCCTATATTATATTAATTAATTGCGGGGGTAGGTTTACCTATTAATTTCTAAACATTCAGTTTATAAGTTTATATCACCCTAATTTTTCAGCCAATAACTTGCATCATATTGATGGTACTTCTACTGCTGAAGTAATTAATGGTGATGTCTTTTTTGAAATAGTAGATCCAGTAGAATTAGAATATACTTATAGGATTCGTCCAGCCAAAGACTTCGGAGCGCCTTTTGTAAATATAATAAATTTAGTTTTATTATTGGTTATTGAATGTTTTTTTTTTTGTAGAATGCCTCATTTCATATTAAAAACGTACCTTTGGTTCCTATTCTACCAAAGAATGGATGTAAACCCCCCGATAATTTGGAAGATATAGAAGGAAATGTAGCTTTTATTGAAAGAGGGTAAATATTTCAATATTAGTCTATTTAAGAGTAATTTTTTTTATTATATATATTTTTGTTTCAGTGATTGTTCTTTCAAGTTGAAAACCCTCGTTGCAGAGCGCGCAGGTGCCAGAGCAGTCATAATAAGTGATGTAGTTAATTCAAATCAAGAATATTTTATTGAAATGATTGATGATAACGCAGTGGAAGAAGTTAATATCCCTGCAGGTTACTTATTAGGAAAAAATGGTTTAATGATATTGAAGACCCTGGAGAAGCTGAAAAAAAGTTTTGCCATAATTAATTTACCAGTGAATTTGACATTTACGCCAATACACGAAATGAATCAGCCTCCATGGTTGGGTTGGTAGATTTAAAAATGATTTTATGTAATTTTATTTTATTGAAAAAAAATTTGGATGTTTCCTGCTTGTGAGTACATTATATTCATTAAATGAGTGATTAGTAAGTATTGTTAGAAAATTAATGACTAATGAAGCAATAATCACCGTAGATATTTTTATAAAAATTATTATTGAACCATTTTGTATGCTGAATTTGCATAACCTTGAGTATAAGTGGAATATGTGGAGGGTAGTACATGTTTTGTAATTGTAATTTCCACTGAAAATTGGACGTGACATTCATTATTATTTCATTTACAGGGTTGTAAATAACAGTGGATTTTACTGTTACACATTTATAAACATTTTGATATTACCTACTAATATATTAACGAAACAATGACACATAATATAAATGAAACAAAAAAGTTTTTTATTAAATACAGGGTGATTGATTAGTGTGATATATTTCAGTGCCTCCTTTGTCTTTGAGATATCAATCTGAAAATTTAGGGATGTATGTATGTGGATATTGGGGTATCATATACTCTGCGATCCAATGGATCTATTGTGTCCCTCTTTCTTGCTGCAATACTGGGGAACACAGTGTTTGCAGCTGATATTTTTGAAAATCCAGAATGAATTTGAGCGAATATAGCCATCATTAGTCTTCACACTTTAAAATTATGTTCAATCTTAAAGGATGTTCCAGAATGTTGTGCCATATCACAGTTACATTTTTTTTTAATGAAACACCCTATATTTTATTGCATATTTGGAATCTGCTTGATTTCCCCATTTCTCAATATTGGTCTAAGATGTGTTTTACCGGGCATTTAGAAAGTTCAATACCCTGTACAATGTAAGAGAATTTCAAGAATGCAAATCTGTTGTGACCAAAGCATTCGAATAATTCTGGGAAATTTTTTATTTCGTTAATATTCATTGAATCTAATAAGGGTGAATCAAAATACTATTACATTATTTTTGAATTAATTTTATTTTTCTCAAAAAAATATGGTCCTAGTACATATTCATCAACACTTCCCCACACATTCAACGATCAACTAGTTTGACTGTGTGTCACTACGTGATTTGGATTAGCTGATGAATTACAGTGAAAGTTTGGCTAGTTAACACAACCATTTTTATTAAATGTGGCTTCATCTCCAAATAGAACATGGTTGAACAAGTCTCTCTGTTGATAAACTTTTCGTAAAGTCTACCTACAAAGAGCTTGTCATTTTCTAAAATCAACTTTGGACAAATTTGTCATGAATTCTTTGCACACCGTTCGAGCTCAGTTCTTGTTTGCTGAAATTTATTAGTAGGCTGTAGCTTATGGCGGCAGATTTCAGGGGGCGGCAAATTTTGTTTAAAAACTTCTTTCTCTTTACATGAAGAAAGGTTTGGAAACTCTTACAGAAATGAAAGTATTTTGATGAAAATACTAAATACTTAAACAACTGCTGAAAGCTTTATTAAAGGTACTTTATGATCATGAATATTGCAACAGGGATCTGATATATTATTATATTATTATTTTCACAAATGATTTAGTTATAAATTTCAACTAAATCACTAAAATTTTATCTCTGTGTCTATGCTCTACAATGGGCCGAAGGTCGATTCCATTTCAAGGATTAAGGTACTACAATCAGAAATCTTGGTATGAACAGGTTTAAAGTGGAACTTCGGAAGCCGATTCAGCAAAATTTTTTTAGAAGCTTGTCATAAAAGGACACTGTACACTATTGTTTAAAAATGCTGTAACCAACTTCTTATTTAATTTCACTTTTAAGTCCCATATGGCACTACCTGTGCCCCGGGTACTATATGCTAACAAGTTATGGATATTTTCGTTTTTGTAAATTTTTGTTTCATTAATAAAGGATTATTATTGTTTTAATATTATTAAATCTACACACAATCAATCATTCAATATCATTAGAAAAACATCAAATTTAATTTCAGAGTTTATTTTCTTTTTTTTTTTCGAAAAAAATACCTATTCAAATTATTTTTCATTATTTTAAATATAAAACTGAAGAATAATCAAGAATTTTATAAATAAAACTTTTGTTTCCGAATTATTGATAAATTTTATTGATAGAAAATATAAAATGAATAATTGTGAACTGAGGTATCGGATTTCAGGCGGCAAAAGGTGAAAAGCCTTCATTCCTTACACTTGTGTGTGGGTTTTCAGTAACTGTCTACAAACAATCTCCTGTAACAAAAGTTTTAAATCGGTCAAGCTTTTCATAGTTAACTGAACCTGTGCGATTGAACCGCTCCATCAACATCTCCAAGCATGCTTCCATAGGTCGCCGCCTTTCAGGAAACCGTTCATGGTATACTCTTGCTGATAGTAAAGCCGTACCCTCATTAGCAAATACAGTTTCTGTACCAAACTGGCAGTCTGTACCGCATGCACACCGACGCTATGTTATCAAATAGAGACATCCGGATTGGTCGGTAGGATTCGTTTTCGGTACGATTTTCTCTCGGAATACTGGCTTTTGGTACTCAAGATCAGTCGACAATCTGCATCAACCGAATGAGTAGTTGCGAAATAATTAACATTTTTTTAAATCATTCAATTCCGCGTGCTACAAAAGTGTACAAAAGCTACAAAGAAAAGAGTTCTTTGTGAACAGTTTGCAAGTATTGGATTTCCAAAATAGTTTTTTCTATTATCACAAACGAATATTTTCAAACACGGCATTTTGCACCCAATATTGACACATTTGCCTGCGAAAATTCCATATGTTGATATTTGCAGTTCCTAACGTTGACAACAATTTAAATATTGACCCTTCGGTTTCCTGAAGCTGTAACTCATGGCCTAAATAAGCAAAAGATATTCAGAACAAGTCAAAATATATTTCAAGAAGGTATGCGGCATTTCAGAGAAGAAGGTAAGTGAATTTTCACCATACCTACCTAACTAAACAAAAGGAACGGACACAGAAAGAGGGAACACAAATTTATAGAGATTGTCCTTGTAATATCTGGGCTTGGGCAGTTTGTATTGTACATTGCTGACCGATAGGAGATGATTCTCGTTGCTCGAAGGTTTAAAAACTGTCCTCAGTCTGTTGCAGGGAACACAGTCACAATCATGTTCATTAATTCGTCCAACTTTGTAGTCACGGCACAACATCCTTTTCTTCCACGGTGGTGGTTTTCTCAGCAAAAAAGAGTTCAACTGATTGTTTCATGAAAGATCTCGCAACATCATCGGTTTGGTGCCATTTTTATTGCGTGTAAGCTGCAATTTTAGGCAGAAATCTAGTTACTTTTTGGCTTAACAACCTATCCATCAGACTCCAAAACCAAGGCAGCAGTAGATATAATTATTGACAGTGATCCACTGACCACTTTTTCACTTCGTTGAATACTTACTTAGTTTTGTTACCATCTTTTTTAAACCGGTCACAAAATATTGAATCAAATTTTAAGTAAGATATTTGTTTAATTCACTTATTGAATTTTTGGAAGTGGCAGCCATGATGCAATGGCAAGAGACTTGCATAATGTCAAGCGATGTGCAATATATTCATCTATGCAAATTTTGACCTTGCAAGAAATTGCATGCATGCGTTGTCTTGCACCATATCAAGCGGCTTTTAATCTGAATCAATTGAATTGAATCAATGACTATTGCTGAAAATTGTATATTTATACTGTTCTTATAACGGGTGTCCGCCGGAAAGGTATACTACTTTGTTTGTTTATAATTTTTGATTTAATGAAAGAGAATGGATCTTATATTGATAAATGTTTTATTTAATGTCGGCAATTATGTATTGAATACAATATTAGATAAATCTCCGCCTCTGTTAGCCTCACAAATGCGAGCACTTTTTTCATTACAATCTCACACGCGGTATATCATTAATTCCATCACGAATATTTTGTTTGAGTTGCTCCAGCGTTTCTGATTTGTTTGCATAAACCTTGCTTTTCAGATATCTCCACAAAAAGAAGAAGTCCGAAGCAGTCAAATCAGGCGACCGTGGCCAATCAACATCACCATTTCTTGAAATAACTTATTGTAATTCCATTGTAATTTTGGCTGTATGCGATGTATGCACCATCTTGTTGATACCACATGTTAATCAAGTCGAAAGCATGCAGTCGTGGCGTTAAAAAAATTTCACGATATCGCTCCCCATTGACAGTTACCGTTACGCCGTTTTCAGTTTCAAAAAAGTAAAGTCCAATGGTTCCTTCTGACCAAATTGCACCTAACCAGACTGTCTGTTTATTCACATATTCATTCAAATGAAAATGTACCTCGTCACTCATATTTTTTTCATGAAAATCGGAGTTGTCATGGACGAGCTGTAACATCTTATTGGGATATGTACGACGGCGTAAATAGTCTTCAGGAAGAAGTTCTTGTGTCAACTGAATCTTAAATGGAAACAAATGCAAATGTGTAAAATTGTGGCCAAATTTGTTCTTGGAAGACCAAGCTCCTGAACACGACGTCGAATGGATTGTTTTGAGCACTTTCTTAAGCAGCAGTAATGTTTTCAGGCGATCTTACAGTACGTTGTGGTCAATGCTTGGGCTTATCAGCTACAGTCCCTCTTTCTTCGAAATCATTCACTATACGATAAATAATGCGTCTTGTTGACACGTTGTTTCTCCCAAAAATTTCACGTAACTTTCTCATCGATGATTGATTTTGATAAAATGTTTTAACGATTACAACACGTTGGTTTGCCGAAGATTTTTCCATAATAAATTTGCCACGTCTCTACTTCACGACTGCCCAATATGAACTGTCAACATCAACACTAATGTTTACCAAAATAACAGCAAAACAAATTAGTATACCTTCCCGGTCAACACTTTGTATATACTTATTTAATAAGCTCCAATGTAGAGAAAAAATATTTTTCAACCATCGATTTCTTTTTTTCCTTGTACAAATCAAGAAAATGTATAAAATATAATTTGTTGATATAATATATAGACAATGTTGTTATTTTTTCTGAATTAAATTAATAATTAATATTGTTTCTCTTTATTTTAAATTCATTTCCATCTTCCGTGCGCTGTTAATAAGGTATTTAAAGTAGATTAGATTTTTTCAATGTGATTTAAAAGACAATTCAAAGGCGTAATTGAATATATTAAAATATATCGAAACACCAGGGGCGGATCGGCCTATACGTTTAAGACTTACCTTTATTTAGCAAGTGGAATTGTATGAAATGGATTTATAGTAGAAGTTAAAAGAATTATGACCGGTTCAAAAACTAACAAAATGAAATATCAAAAAATAGTTAACAATGATCGCACTATAACATGACTGAAAGTGCGAAGAAATTTGGAGAATACTACCAAGAAAACAAAATGCCTCACACACAATATCACGATAACATCACAAATATAGTAATTAATTAAACACTTTAACACATTGAATACACCGAATTCAAAGTACCTTACGATCTGCAATGAATGAAATATCGTGGGCTTACTGCAAAAACTCGTTATGTACAAAATCTATAGTTTCGGGATAATTAAATTTAAAGTTTCTGTTTACTACGAAAAATCGGTAAATGAATTCAAAAACTTTCTATTTTGAATTCGAAATCTTAATATATAAAAATTCAGTGTCAGTATATATGTTCCGAATGAACTCAAAAACGAGTCAACTGATGTCCATGAAAGTTGGCATATATATGTAATTTGGTTTAACTTAAATGATAGGATAGTTATTATTTAAATTAATGGTCTCAATAATTAATAATAAACTGATCATCAACGTTGATTGTTGTTATTAATCGCAGTTTCCATAAGTTTGGAACAGAGATGGCGCCTGCATCTCAAAGAATTCGCACAGCTGAAATTCGTGCAAGAGAACAGCGTGATAATAGTCTACAAGAAAATGCATTGAGAACCAGGGTGGCACGTCAACAACACATAGATTCATATAGAGAACAAAACCGAGAAAATCATCGAACCAACCGCGCAGTGACACATATATCATTTGTTTGTCTTGAATTTAATTATGAACCAGATATCATTTACTCGGCCGATTCCAAAGTTGCTATTGGTGCGATGGACAAAATATGCAATTATTGTCTGGCGTTAAAATTTCGCAATGAAACACCCGGCATCAGGAAAAGTTGTATTGTCACCACTCCCTACTCCATCTGAACCTTTGGAATCCCTTCTTTCTGGCATTTCAAATGAATCAAAATTATCTTTGCGTAAGACAAGAAAATTTTATTCTTGCTCCCAAATGACGTCGTTTGGAGCATCCAAAGTTTGTGATTTTTCATCTGATGGTCGTAATTTTGAGACAACATTTAAAATTCAAGGCCAGGTATATCAAAAAATTGGATCATTGATGCCAATGCCAAATGAAGATCCAAAATTTCTTCAGATCTATTTTATGGGTAATTGTGAAGAACGTGTAACAACTCGATGCCAGAATAATTTCATTGAACACGCAGAAGAGAGAGCAATTGTATTGTCATTAGAATTATTTCAAATCAAATCACTCAACCACAGCAACGCGTGGCCGGTTCTACTAGTATGGTTATATTTTTACTATTGTTCATATAAATAGGAATAGAAAAACATTATAATATAAATATAAAAATAACAAAAACAAAGAAAAAAATAGACCTACAGGTTTTTAGCAGAAATTTGAAAAAAATATTTATTCATTTGTAGCCTAAACATTGTATAAAAAAAGTAATGCGTTATTAGTACCGTAAGATCAAATAAAAACGTCCTCAAAGTAGACCGGGCAGGAAGTAGTAGAAGTCAACAATTTTGTCAAACTTTGTGAATGAGATTAATAAATCAATGTCAATCTATCACGTGTTAGTACTCTCCAAGCCTACCATGAGGATTTGCACCAACCGTAGAATTCCTCAGGAATGTCTCCTTTTTTGCACAACTGCAATATCTATTTTTTTTTCTTCAGTTATATAGGAAGTGCTTTTGAATATTAATTCTTGAGGATCATTTCTTGAAAATCCTTTGGACGCCCTTTGCCAAAAACATGAACGTCCTTAAAATCTGCAGAATGTTCGTACTTACATTGTACATATTACTCCTGGCCTGTTTTTTTCATACCTATTTCACTTTTGACCAATCGACTGTTTCTCATTCAGTTTTCTTGATTATATTTTTTTTGTAGTCTCTATGCATGCTATCAACTTCGATGAATGTATGTCCACTTTATAGAAACTTGTGTTCAATAGTGTCCAAATTTGTAACCTGAATCAAGTATAAAAAAAGTCCGGCTATATTCTGGTTACGATTTTGGCGACCACAAATATCAGAATAAAAACAGAGTTGCTTGATTTCAGGATCTAATTGCATGATATATTTTAGAAGACAACTTCCTATCTTAGAGCTTCCTCGTTTTCCATACAAAGCTTTACACTGTGATACATCGAGTTAACGTCACTTGAAGGTATCTGGAGAACGGACTGCAAATCAAATGTACAACACATAAATGTCTTATCTCTTTATCATTTGTTTATCAGCGGCTTTGGCATTGTTCCAGTCTTCTTTTCTTGCTAGATGCTGTCTGTACTGGTCTTCCAGGCCTTTTTACAGCAGTTTTAAAAGAATCGTATCTAGTGCATAGTTGACAAAGATCTTTTTTATGTTGATAAATGAGAGATCCAATGGTACGAATCGGATAGTTTGCATTAAACGTACAAACTGTACGCCTTCTCGGCTCTTAAAAATTTCTGCGCCTTCCCTGCCTGATGAGTATATAAGAATTGAGGTGCAATCGAGTGCGATGGTATGATGGTTAATACCCCTCACCTTTTCGCGTTTTTTTGTGTTTTTCGGTTGAAACATCGACTTAAATTTGAGGTTATAACAATTAACTTATCTTTTACTAACAGACCCATCCTACATATTACCGAACTGCCTCCAAATCGTTCATAAAGTCGTATAGTATCTAAAGATAATGATCCAAGTTATGAGCCGTGAACCTCAAAAGAAGCGCACAAAGAGATCTGAACGATTTAGTTCGTGATTTGAATTTATCTATAAAATAGTTTGAGCTTTTGCGGTATATAGATTGAACGACTGGAATCCGCTTTCCCCTCATACGAAAACTTCTTATTCTCGACATCATGTAGATGAAATAAAACATTACTTTTCCAAATCGGGTCTATTGCGATAACGTTACAGTTTTGATGAATTTATTAAATTTTGAATATGATCTAAATCTCTGACGATTCCTTAAAAACTAGATTGAAAGCAGTGTTGCCGCATAACGAAAGCAAACTTCCCTCTTCCAGTGGCGGTTGCTTATAGTTCTAATTTGAAAGAGATTTGCGAAAATATGAGAAAAATTTTAAAGGCATTCCTCTTTTGCTTGGTCTACAGCTTGGTTAGACAAAATTTTGCTGTTTCATTTACGGATGGGACAGTCGGGACAGAAACAATCACTATACATAGAAAGTGTGGCCTAAATCACTTATTTCAGGGTGTTGAAATCTTAAAAATGATCCTTTAGTGAACCCCGATGATATTCTTTTACTATCGTTATAGTCTGATAAGAAAGCTAAGCTAAAGATGGCGGTGGATTTGTATATCTGAAAAATAAAATCCTCAAACTCATCGAGGCAAAAATCGGAGGGAATATTTGTAGGTCCACAAATGCGGCAACTAATCAACGATTAGAGCTTTAAAGAAAAACTGTATAATCAGTAAAAACTCGCCTGGAAATGTTTTGTATGCATTGGAAACCATAAATTTGATTTATATAAAGCCTTGGAAAGTAATATGACCTTAAAAATACATATACTGGACTCTTGTCGGATTTCTTTCCGGAAAATTGAGGTGGTGTGAGTGACGAACAAGGCGAGAGTTCCATCAGGATATTTAGTTAATGGAGAAGCGCTATCAAGGGAAATGAAGTTCAGGAATGCTAGTACTTTATTGTTGGAGACTTAAAAAAGACTTTCCAGAAAGTTAAAAATTACGAAAATCATGAGTACTTGTTCTATATTTAGCAATAAATAATAAATGTATCCGATGTTTGTATTTCTTACGAAAATATATGTTTTGATGTTACAAGGATACATGACGTGTCAATTTTTTCTCATTTTCATATTATTGTTTGATGGCAGTACAAAAAAAGTTGAAATTTTGTTAAACAGTGTAATTGATATTGAGCAGTTATCAACGTTTTGTCCATTTACACCAATGTACAGCAATGTTATTTGTTGTAAAGGATTCCTCCACGAAGAAAACGACGGTTTACCTAACCAAATTTGTCTTCTGACGTCACAAATTACCACGATAATACCTTACTTTATAGTAAAATGTGAACAAATAACATAATAATGTAAAATGTGGTTTCTTTTATGCAACCTTCTTAAGTTTGAAAAAAATTCAATTCAAAGTTCACCATGAAAAACGGAACGAGAAACTCAAAGGGTTTTCAATGTCACCAAGATAAAAATTTTCAAAGGATGACTACACATTTGTGACATCACCTTTCTTTCCTTTTGAAAGAGTCTTCTTTCTTCTAACCAAATTGATGTGACGTTTTTGTTTACAATATTCCTTTTCAAAAATATTCCAAGCGCCCTTATTTCCTTATTCAAGTGAAATATACGAGGATATATTGAAAATTCTTAGCCTACTATAGAACCAAACAAAATTTCAATGTCAAAATATTTTATTGATCAACATATGCTCCTCTTAATTGGATACATTTATTTATTTATTTATTACATACAGCGAATCTGCAACGTCTCTAGACTTTTCAAAAAAAAATTTTTTCTTCTTGCTCTGCAAACCAGACCTCTACAGCTTTTATTACCTCCTCGTTGGAAGGAAATTTACGGCCTTTTAAACTTTTTTTTAGTTGAGGAAAGAGATGATAGTCGGACGGAGCCAAATCTGGTGAATAAGAGGGTGTTCTATTATATCAAACCCTAAATCACGAATTTTTTGCATGGCAATATGAGATTTGTGAGCAGGGGCGTTGTCCTGCAAAAAGAAAACATTTTCCCGTAGAGTAGCCAATAATGTCGTATAGTAATCTCCAGTTATTGTTCTACCCTCATCCAAAAAATCAATCATGATTACTCCATGGCAATCCCAAAAAACTGAAGCAAGAACTTTTCCAGCAGATTTCTTGGAGAACCAGAGTGTTGCCATTCCATCGATTGTTGCTTCGTTTCTGGATTGTAGAAATGTACCCAAGTCTCATCCATAGTAACAATTCGGTTTAAAAAGTCTACATCGTTTTCAAATCAAGCACAGATCGAACGCGATGCTTCTACCCTTGAACGCTTTTGGTCAACATTCAAACATTTGGGGATCCATTTTGCAGAAATTTTTCTCATGTCCAAATTGATGTGAACGATATGATGTACACGTTCGTATGAAATATTCAGTGCCTCAGATATCCGTTTCAGCCCAATTCGACGGTCTGATGAAATCATGTCATGAACTGCATCGATATTTTCGGGGACTGACACAGAAACTGGCCTTCCCGATCGGTCATCATCTTCAATTGAAAATTTACCTATTTTGAAGCTTGCAGTCTAATATTTCACGGTCGCGTACGAACGACATTGATCACCAAGGGTATTAAGCATATCTTCATAAATCTGCTTACCTCGTAACCCTTTTAAATACAGGTACTTGATGATGGCCCAATACTCCAATTTTTCGATTTTCACAATTTCGGTGGACCCTGGTTTACTTTTTTGACGTCAAACTTTACACTGACACTTCTGATAAGCTATGGTAACGCAATATTTTGTTCATCATGTTTTTATAGTGGTGTAGAAGCTTTAGTCAGACAAACTTTTGTGGAAATAAAGGGGCAATATATGCAAAAATAATATTTTTTTTCTTTCTATTTTAAGAACTCAAAGTCCGCACTACTTATGTTTTGTTATATGTCATAGAAAACATTCATCTTTAAATCTGATTATTTTTACGATAATGATAAAGCAATCGGGAATTTATACAATTGAAATTGTGTCACGTAGATTTCCATACCGGATTCTACACATAGAAAAAAAAAACAATCAGAACAAGCATTTTTTATTCATAAATTACTTGATAATTTATTGGATTTTATTAATATTCTATCTTCATCCAAGGTAAAGTATATACATCAATACATTATGTAATCCATATTAGAACAATTTAATTGATATATCGGCATTGTTATAAATATAAGATGCAGTAATATAATTGGAGTAGACAATTAAAAAAAAAATTGGAAGGGAATTTCAATAAGTAATTACGCTGTGTGGCGCTGCAAAAAATGTGCTTTGCAAATTAATTATTAACATTATATTTATATAGATTTTTATTTTAAATATAAATGAAATGGTGACTCAATACAACGTCAGTACTTGAAAGTGATTTTGTGAAGAGAACATATCTTGAGAAGATGAGTCTTTCAAATGTTTTATGCTTGGTAAGAGATTTAATATTATATTTTTAAGAAGATAATTCATTGAAAAAACTTCATTTTCCAGTTTTCAGTTATACAGATTAGTATTTTAATCACCAATTATAAATAAATAAATTTCTACAATCAAATAACAATTCCAAATTTATTTTAATTAAATTAAACTACATAGTATATAAGTACCTTTTTTATTGAGAACGTGGCAAGGAAACACCAAAATAGACTAATTTTAATATATTTTCCGAGGTTTCGAATACTTATGTATTCATCGTCTGGGAAAGTATTCGAAAGCTCGAGAAATATATTGAAGTTAGTTCACTTTGGTGTTTCCTTGCCACGTTCCCAATAAAAAACTATTCATAATATAGCTGAAAAAGACTTCTTTACAATTCACGTACATAAGTATCTATATTATTTCATGAATTTGCAATTTATACAAAAACTTTATAAACATTGATTTTTTTAACAGTAAGTATAAATTTGATTAAACATTTTTTATTTAATCCCAATTCTGTTTGATTGGGGGATATGATATATGCTTTGTTCTCGAAATCTTTCTATATTTCGTTTGCTCTCTTAATCCTTCGCATTTTATCCTCTTTGTCTCAACTGCTTGTTTCAAAATTTCAATCCGTGTTTTCCTTGGGTTTCCTCTATAATTCTCATTTGCTATTTTGATATTCTGTTTTCGGGCACCGGCATATATATCCAAGCCAATAGTGTTTTATACATCTTATTTACATCTGTTTGTCATTAGTAGTTATCTAATAATATTTATTATGTCTTCTATGTATATTATGCATTTATATTATCTTAATACCAATTTACGATACCTTGTACATCTCTGGGATACGTGTATGGAGCTAAAAGAAATGAAATTAAAAATGAATTTATTTTTTCATAAAATTTTTGTGTTTTCTTTGCTGGGCCCCTCCTCTTTCTTGGTTCCATTCGTTCTTCAGGATACTCCTAAGATATAAAGTGGAAATAGGAGACTACTTTCCGACTTCTCTGTCCAATTTGTCTCACAACAACTCAATCGGGTTGAGATTGGGCGACTATGATGGCCAAATGATTACTTGTAGTTATTTCTTCTTTTCCAATTCTTTGCACAGCTTCAAGGAATGCTTGGAATCGTTCTCATGCTGTAAGAAATTGTCTGCTGATCAGGTGCTGGTCAGAACATACTACAATTTCCTTGAATTTTTACTAGATCTCCAGTCGTCCTTCCTCCAAAACATCCCCAATTCATCACCGCACCTTTGATGTGTTTTACAAACGGGACCTGCACAAAAGCATTCTTCTCTTATACCGAAAAACCTCATACATAAAGCTCTCTCCCACTCTTCATGCGTCCAATTTTTATGTTCTTTGGCCCAATGCAACCTCTTGATTTGTTTTGACGTCTTACCAGAGATTTCCTTACTGCCACCCTTCCAAAAAGACCAGCTTCCATTAATCTCCTATTCACTGTAGAAATACTGGAAGGCAGATCCCTAGATTCATTGATCTGAGTTGCTATCTTTGGGCCTTCGAGTCTTCGGTCACGTTTACTGATTAATACAATACATTCATCTTTGGCGGTTGTGGAGACGGCCTAAACGTTTTCTATCGCTACGTTGTGGTCCAAGGTACGTCGAGGTATTTTTAATTCGGCGGCAATGGTACGTATTACTTTTGCCAAGACTATGAAAACTCGCGATTAATTCACGTGTTTCAACTGATAGTTCCTTGGTTTTACCCATTTTAAAACCAAGTCTGAAATTGTGAGAACGAGAAGTTTTAAGTGCAAGTGTATTATTTTGATGAATGGATTATCGGGTGGTCCTAAGCTTTTTACCGATAGTGTATATCCTTTTTTTGGCTTGAATATATCCCCATTGTTTTTTTTATTCTACTCTATCAGTAATTATTAACCATGTGATACTGTTCTTAGTATTTTCTTTCCATCCCTTGATATCCTGTGTAGTCAAGTCGTTCTCTAATTCTTTTCTTTCCTTCCTCTTCTTCTAGCTCCCGGATCCCACTGCGGTATTGATAAGACTATTGTCTCTCCGCCTGCTTTCCACAAATGCCCTAGTCATTTTTTTCATATCTTGATTGGTCATAATATTATTTTTATTATCTTCTATTCAGCAAATCTTAATTATTCTTCTTCTCTGTTTGTCATTGTTTCTATTCTATAGATTAGTATCAGTCTTATCATTCTGATGTATACATTCATTTTCGTCTTTATATTTAGTATTTTTATTCTCAAAATTTTGTTATTAACATGATTAGTTTTCCTCTACTTCCGATCCTCTTTCTCCATTGTTGTTTATCATTATTTCTAGATATTTGAAGTTTTGTATCTCTTCAAAATCGTTCTTATCGTTCCCTTACTCACATACCTCATAAATATTTTATTTATTTTAAACCACCAGTTTCTTCACGTGGATCGTCTTCTATTGATTCAAATACGTTTAGAATCACTTCGCACTTTCAAATATGCGTGTTTTTGACGTAAATTTGTCTTAATGCACCAACTGATTTGCGAAGCTTCCAGACGGCCAAAACTCAACAATTATTGACGTGTTTAACCCAATACTTTTTTATTTATCAAAATGACACAAAACAGAAGCTTCTACAAAAACATGAAATTTTAAGATAATTAATAAACTTAGGTCTGTTAATGTAATTTTTATTCAGTTGTTTCTGGTCATGGTGTGCGCCATGATGGTATCAGCAGCTCCAGCTCCAGCACCTGTACCAGTACCAAATCCTAAACCTCAATGGTTAGCAGCATATAGCTACCCAGTGGCTTACGGCTACTGGCCAGCTTATGGTAGGTTACAGAAATTGTAAAGTAATTTCATTATTTATATTAGAGTAGTATCATAGAACATGTTTGTCATAAATCCAAAATTACCCCTGTTCAATATGGCTGGTTCATTTTCAGTTATTAAATCCCACTCAAAGACTATTTTGATAAAGTCTAACTCAGCGTTTTCCAAAAACACGTGGCTGTGAAGAAAAGAAATGCTTATCAGACTCATCTTTGGGACTGATCTTTGCTTACAGCTTCACTCGTTTGACTGAACTGCTTCCAAGTCGCGTGGTGCCCTTCCGAGCTTCATTTTTTGCTAGGCATCATCGGATCACACATTCTCTACCAGTAGCCTCAGCTTACCTTCTTCATAAATTGTAGTTCTTTGATTCAGATAGGAACAACTGCGTGCAAAATTTCAAAGTGTCCGGGGGTCCACGCGGCATCTGCCGTCTACCGCTGGTTTAACTTGACATTTATAATATTTATTGGTGGCAATTATTAAAGAATTTGATTTTTTCTTTTAATTGGGCACCAAAATATAGCATTGCATTTAAATAGCCCAGAGCAAAAGAGTTGAACTGCGTGTCGAGTTCTCCTTTATAATCAAATTGCCCCCCTGTGGGGCGTGGGCCACACGTTGGAAAACACTACATTACAAAACAAGGGTATAAATATTAGTTTAGTAGCCCTGCTGACAGATAAATTCCATAGTTTTCATTTTTTCAAAGCTCTAAAACACTTTTTTAAGCTCTGGAACACATAGTAAAGATTTTTGAGTAGCTTTCCCCCACATTAATGACTTTAATATAGCAAATTAATTTTTTCAACCACATAAAAGAAGCAATTCGTATTTCTCAGAAAGATATGCAATTCCCTCTATGTACTACTTTCAGCACAAAATATTAAGAGTCTCGAATAAACTGTTGAAAAAGTATAGTGTACACTGCGTGTGAAATTTAATAATTCAAAAGAAATTATTTCTTTTGAGGAAGTGTTGTACTAAGTTTAACTAGTAATACCTTTGATGTTAAAGGTATTTTTTCGACATACAGGGGTGTAATAGAAGTTTACGAAACATCTGTGCCATTTTCATAAAATAGCTACTGTCGACTTGTTGTGAGAAGTGTTTGTGTTTCATTAGCTTGTATCTCAGAACCTTATGAATCATAGTGAATAGTTTTCTGTCATTCCTCTAATTTACAAAGCACCCTGTATATATTGGTTACATCAAATTTGTTATATTTTTATAATGGTTAATTTTATTTTATAGGTTATGCTTACGCATCGCCATATTACTACATTTAACTGAGCTTTACCGACGATATTCTTCAATGAAGAATGAAGGGGAATCAAACATTTTTTTTTAATTTGAGTATTACAAATAAAATAATATGTAACAGTTGTACAATTATTAAAATAAATGACTGTTCTAAAAATTGGATTTCAGTTTATTGAAAAAAACCTTTAGATTACAATAATCGACAAAAATTTATTTTTATTTTTCTACTAAAATAGAATTACTTCATTGCAATGCATTTTGAATTGTAGAATTTCAACTTGAGTCCCATAAGTTCGAACGCTTGCTTAATTCGAACACGTTCCAGAAATTGTTTGTAAATACAGTACATAATTTGGACTAATGTAAAAATAAATTTTTAGACGACGCCATCCGAAAGTTGTTCGTTCTGTATTCATTTACATACCGATAGTTGCGTTTTGAGTGTTCCATGTAGTGAAAATGACATTTCCGTACTGCAAAACACTTTTGGGATGCTCTGGAGAAAACAACATTAAATTACTTAAATGTGATTCTAGTCACTTCAATGTTGGCAGTTGACAGTTTCACTTCGATGATTTTGCATAACTTTCTTCCACCACAAATACGAGTCAATCAACAAATTCTATCGAAGACACAAACACATCTACAAGTTGTATCGAAATCACAAACACATCTACAGAGATTACATCAATATCTAATAGAGAAATAATGAATTAATATTGGCATTGCAAATATCATTAAATACATTATATTCTTCAATAAATAAAATCTTTATAATTCTCTATTATTTATTTTTTTCCTCAGTGTATTTGAAAAAGCTTTAGATATGTCGTCTAAAAAATGTTGTGTACGCCGCGGCTGAAATACTACTTTGTGTTGGACTCTTGGACGAATAAATAAAATATATAAATAAATATTATTCTTTCATGGTTGGACTCGTCTTATTGCTCGTCTCGCTATTTTCTGACTCGTCCAACAAAGTAGCACTTTCAGTACTTGGCATACAAATAACTATTTACAAAATGAAAAGTAGATAAAGCAGTCGGGAAGGTGAATTATTTTGAAAATAAAATGCAAATAGTTTGTTTAATAAATACAGAATAAATTGACACAATAATAAACAAAAGAAGACAGAAGTACACACCCTACTGAACAAAAGAATAATCTTAGGTTAGTTTTTTAACATAAAATCCCTCATCATCATTTGTTGCAACTTTGATAGTCTGTTTTTAGTCGCATAATTTCGCCATGTTCTCATGAACATAACATTCGTGAGTGTGGCACTAGACTGTTCTTCCAAGTAGCGAAGGGCAAGATCAAGTGCAGCTGCTGCCTTATTGTGCGAGACTTTCTTCTCTACCTCCGCCCCCCCCCCCTCATCATCGCACTGAACCTGCTTATGCGTCACGGCTGCGATGATGTCATCATCTGTCAAAGTCTCGGCGCTATCGGCGTCTGTCGCCATCCATTCATTCACGTCTGCGTCGACTGCATCCTCACAACCTGGAATGTACTGTAGCAGTGGAATTAGTTTAACGGTGTCATTTTTTGTAGACTGTTCCTCAAATTCCAAAGATATCCATAATTTATTCCAAGATTTTCTCATTGCTCACTGTAACATTTTTTCAGCTGCCCGATAGACAACATCCTTTACGTTTGTTTCTTTAATGTGTGTGAGAGAGAGAGAGAGATTCGTTGTGTAAAATTTGGAAGGATAAGGAGAATTTTTTTGGGGAATTTAGGTATTTTGATTCGGCCCTGATATAGGCATTTTCTCCTCTGCAGGGCTGGGGTTGTTGTGGTTTTGTTGGGATGAGTTTGCCCAACTGCTTCTAGCGGTTTTTTTTACCGAGAAAACGAGTGAGGCTTGTAAGTAAAAACGGTTCTATTATATTTTTTGTGTTTTTTTGGTTTTTTTTTATATTTTTTTGAGTTCTTTTTGTTTTTTTGTGTTTTTTCCCTAATCAAATTTGGGGTGGGCGGGTACATCTACGGCTGTATTATTCCCTATCGTCGGCCATTTGGCTGGAGAACTGGTTCACCAGGTTGCAGGGAAACCGCAGAAAACCTGCAACACCGACGATCGTCGAAATGGAGAAGTGGAGATGGCATACATAATTGTGGTTGCCAGGATTTCGATTAATATTTTGGTGTCCGTGGAGAGGTTGTACGGGGTTTGGGGTTTTTCCATCCTTTCCGGAAAACGGGAACGGAAGGCGGGGTAAGATCCACCGCAATTTTTGCAAATAGGGGAGTTAGACTTTGGGCATTCTTCTGGTTTATGACCGGATGCACCCCAGATGGGACAAATAGGTTTGGCATTGCATGAGTCTGCGTAGTGGCCGGTGGAGGAACAACGGATGCAGTATTTGGGGACTGCGGGAATAGAGTTTGAATTCGAGGCTTCGCAATAGTGCGAAAGCCCGTGGAAGGTAGGTAGTGTAGGTAGTTTTGCCAACTTTTTAAACTTTTAAAAAATTTGGTTCTAATTTTTTTATGATATCTAATTACAAAACTATGTAGCTAAATATCAAATTTTCATATGGTTAAAGCGGGCTTTATAACTCCCCGCAGAACCATAGATATTAAAAAAAAAACAATTTGTGCGAGGTAATCCCACTTTACAGTACATAGAATTAAATAATTAACACTTTTATTTATTTGTCTTTCCATTTCTTTGGTAGACAAAGCAAAAAACGACATTTCCTTATCATCTAATTTTATTACAGCTAAATTGCCTCCTCTCGGCAGAAAACTGCCTTCTCTTTGTGAAAAACTTCCCTCTCTGGGTGGATATTTTCGGCTTCAATTAGAATTTATTTTTGGACAGGAATTTGTTGAATGTTTTGTACTTCCACAACTATAACATTGCCTTACTTTTGCTCAAAAAAAACTCATCGGAAGGAGATGAAATATCACTTCCATCATTTATTTTCAACTTGCTCTTGACCAACTCGACAGTTACCTTTTGATCTGACGTTTCCAAAACTGTTTACGGTGTTTAATTTTAATCTAATTTAATTTTTATCCTTTATTTGTGACGTCTTAAGTTTTTACCGAAAAAATAGAACTTTCCTTTGTCTCTTACCTACATTTATACTTTTTTAATCATAGTTGTAGGTCAACTTCACCTATTGGTATAAGTTTTTCTTTATAACTTGCAATTTTTAAAAGTACTCACTCATATTTGATATACTTAATATCTAAACTTGAGCGCTACAGTTAAAACTTATGTACAGAAACCTTAATTCAAGCACAAAACATACACATATATGTAATACTCCTATATGGACAGTATGTCGACAATATTCATTTTCTCCCTCATACGAGACACTTTATCTATTCTGTGCATGCTTGAGAATACGTAGAACCGAGCTGGAACCTCGGAGGATAGAGAAATCGTTACCATTCTGTCTTCCTTAGTCGTTCATTAAACAAAATTCATTACTTATTGTAATGAATTTTGTTTACGTATGATTGCCCTATTACTCAGAATTTTTTTAACCTATTTGAATCGACGATGCCAACTGAAAGATGACAAACACACTACATATATATTTTTGAATAACATTTGGAAATAATTTAATAGCATATTATTTTATTTCAAATAACCAATGCTATTCCATGTATTTAAAAATACCGATTTAAAAAATTGTTCTTTCACTTGCAATGAAATAAGTAATAAGCTTTAGAAAACTAAATTATAATCTTTTTTTTAATATAATTATTGATTGAATCAATAAGAAATGTCAATGAGTTTTAAAATATATAACCTGGTAATCTGAACCGTTCTCGGAAGCATTTAAATGAAATTTCTGCGCAATATCCGGTTATGCACGGTTCCTGTAACAGTACTTGCTCCCAACCAAGTATCGACAGCACAGTCTCGGAAGCAGTTCACGAACGATGTCTACGTCGGTTGAAACACAAAACAGAATCATTCGTGTAAAGTTAACCACAGAACATATCTTATGGATATGTTCTGTGACGTTAACTGGAACACAAAACAGAATCATTCGTATAACGTTAACCACAGAACATACCTTTTTTGGTTATGTTTTGTGACGTTAACTGCCCTGTTGGAACACATAAACTCTATTGCGCAGAATCTTCATCGTACTAAGGACGGTTCTTTGATGTATTGGAACGAACCTAAAAGCAATGTACCTTAAATTTTTGATGACTATTCCATTTGATCTATGCTTCAATAAAAAATATAACTGACAACAATATGTCAAAATAATTCGTCAAATTTTTACTATCAATGAAATTATTTTATTTATTAATTGGTTATTTAATTATTTTTGGCATTCTGTATACTATAGTAGTGGCAACTCTCCTATATTTATACGAATTTTTAGAACATAATGTCGATAACTTTACATAAAATTTTAAAACCTGTACTCCTAGGCAACCAAACAATTAACAATCAGTTTATGTAAATATATAGTTTTTGTGTAGGGATGTTCAAAAACCGTTCAAATTTGGCAAACTAAAGTGATTTAAGGTAACGGTATTTACTTTATACAAGATCTCGATGTATTTATATATATTGGTATTTTCAGTTTTGGACTAGAATAGTAGAAAAATAATATCTATTTGGTAAGCAGCTTTGAAGTTAAAATTCTAATGCAGAATGGAGAACTGTAAGTACACTTTATGTCATATCATCAAAATTATTATCATTAATAAACTTACTTTATGCAACTTACTTTACCTCAGTATATATACAGAAAAAACACACAACCAACTGGTTAATAAAAAAATTGGATAAATGAGTTTCCTAAACGTAACGTCATTTGACGTAAACTACAACGTAATACACTGAGAAAACAAGCTCAAATCGCAATACTGAGAAGAATAATTATATTTTTGTAACTAAAATATGAGTGTATAACTTAAATGAAAAAAAGTTTTTCTTGTGTTAAAATTTAAAAGGAATTTCAAATAAAACATTGGCATCTATCTATTTATAAATAAACATTTATATAATAATTGAATATACTATTACATACATATTATAATATAAAATACAGAATGAAAATCCTACATAATCAAAACGTAAATAGACGAAAAAATCTAAATTTGGTACACTGTATCAGTTTGTTAACAGGATGTCTACAAAAAATTAAAATTCAAATTACTGTTTTCTCTCGGTTTCTTCAGGTTGGTTTTAACATTTTCCCGGTTGAAATTTCTTAAATTTACTACACATATGATGATGAATATTTATTTTAGAAAGTACAAGTGTAATAAAATAACCAAGTTATTTTTTTAATTTAACTAATTCTTGCTCCATTGGTGCAAGCTGTTATGAGAGTCTTCAAGGAATTTTTTTCTGTTTCCATTTTTTCTATTTTTAAGCTAATCTTGTGATTTCTTGTATTTTTGTGTGCCAAATCTTGAGTAAGGATTCCTCATAGAGAGTATTATAGATTTTGAAATATCCACATTTTTAAGACCGCCATTTATTTGTAGAAAATTGTACACTAATCTTTAATTTATTTAAGTGATTCTTCTTTTACATTTTCAACAAAAATCTCCTTATTGACAGAAAATCATCTTCCTGCTGTCGCATTACCGCGAGAAATGACTTGTCGTTGTCGTTGTACCACCTTTAGACTATTACGGTAGGCATGACTAGAAGAAAAATGGGGGGCACATCATTTTTCCCATGTTTTGAGACCTCCTGCTATGGGTCAGATTTGGTTCAAAATTAGCTTACTGGCTTTTTTGGCGGCGGATTGATGTTATTAGAGTTTGGTTGATAACAAATGAATATTTCGAGGGGTCGCAGTGCAAAAAAAGTGGTTTTTGACCTTTGCTCACCTCTGCAGGTCAAACGAAAAGCGACTGAAAAATTAAATTTCACATGTAGGTTCAATTAGTTGCGAGATTATTTCCTGTCTAATGTCGAAACTTTCCATCTCCACCCCTCTCCATTTTATGGTCATTTTTGTTATATTTTCTTATTTTTTTGCCAGAAAAAGTTTAACTACAGGGTTCGAACTTCGCATGCAAGTAGGGGTGATGTTGAAGAATTGTTCAAAGTTTTCTTCTTCAGTTCTTCTAGCACAAAACGCCCGAAATCATTTTGATCGTTGTAATTGTTGAACTGGACCGCCTCCTATTTAACGAATAATACGAGTATGATCGTTGCTAGGGTGATTTTTTTTACTTTCTATTTTCGAAATTTCTTGTCATTATGACAATTTTTTCTTTGTTGTCAATTGGAATTGAACAAGAGGGTTCGAGACCACCGGGTCTATTGAAATTATGAAATTTCATTCGAGAGAGAGAGTTAACTTGTGAAATGAAAAGTTATTGCAAATTTTCCATATAAAGAAATAAGATTGAGAATTGATATCATTTCCAAGAAATTCATTTTATGGAAAGATTTGTTTGTGTAGTAGTTAAATTCTTCATTCGACGAAAAATTCGACTTTCGTGATGGAGCTCTGCTGCTCACGGCTTTTTTTAAACTACTGTTTTCGATAATTTCATCCAAAAATAATCTACTTCATTATATCTGGAATAGATTTTTATATTATCTAGACTATTTAGAGTGATCTGATTCTTCAGAATATTTCTAAAAGCCCTTGTCTGCATCTTCCAACGTAGTGGCGTTGCATCTGTTTGCAGTCAACAAAATGTCAAATGCTTTGGACATGAGTTACACGGAATGTTCTTGATCCTCTTATTGGGATTAAAGTTTATATTAGGGAGAGGGGGTAGATTCAAAAATTAAAACTGAAATATTAATCATAAGCTAGGGTCGATAATTTTTTAAACCAAAAACAATAGTAGTAGGATGACAACCATTGCAAAAAGAGGGGAATATGATGAAAGTAAGGGGAAAAATAATTTACGGGCGATCTGAGGTCGGGAAGGGAAAGGGGGTGAGTTTTTTATGATAAAAAAACGGTTTATTTCGATTTTTGGCAAAACTAGTTCTATGGGAAGAAGTCAAATAGCAAAGTTGTAGGTAATAAGAAGATCTACAACTTTTGTATTCACACTTTTCTCACAATTTATGTGAAAAATTAAAAAAATAAAATTTTTATCTTCTTCAAAAAACATTTTTTTTCACGAAATTTTGTGAAAAGTTTTATGTCCCATATACAGTATAATTTATTTGACTTGAAATATTCATTTTGACATAATATCAAAAAAGCACCCTAATTTTAACTTATTTTCAACTTTATTTGTATTTAATATCGAAACAGCATCCACATTTTCTCCCGTCAAAATACCAGCTTTTTTGAAAAAGTCGTTGAAATCTCTACTTCTTGATGTGAATAAAATTACCATCACCATGATGGTACTTTCTCTGGAACTTTCTCAGAAAAGGCAAAAAATAAAAAAATAAGACGAAAAAAACAGCATTCGAAATTTTTTTTAATCATTGTTTACAATATTTAGATATTTATTAAACTTCTAGACTCATTAGAGAGAAAAAATTTAATAAACAACTTAAAAAAAATTTCGTATGCTAGTTTTTTTCGCCTTTTCTGATAAAGTTTATCATAGTATATCACCGATTTTTCCAAAAAAGCTGTTATTTTGACGGAGGATTTCCGTTCGAAAATTATGGTGCTTTTTCGAAATTATGTCAAAATAAATAATTCAAGTCAAATAAATTACAGTATATATGGGACCTAGAAAGCTAAATTTTTCACAAAATTATCTGAATTGAAATGTTTTTTGTAAAACATAAAAATTTAAAACGAAAAACTTGATTTTTTTAAATTTTCACATAAATTTTTAGTTTATGTGAAAAAAGTGTAAATACAAAAGTTGTAGATCTTCTTATTACCTATAACTTTGCCATTTGACTTTTTTCCATAGAACTAGTTTTGCCAGAAATCGAGATAAACCGTTTTTTATCCTTAGAAACTCACCCCCTTTCCCTTCCCGACCTTAGATTTATTTTCCCACCATTTTTATTATATTCTCTTTTTCCAACAAGTTTCATCCTACTATTATTTTTTTCACTTTTTATCATTTTTAAAGGCTTTTACCCTGGTCTATCCTAACACATCATTTTTATAACCGCAAACTTAAAGCTTGGTTAGCTTATTGGGCAAGGATAGTTTGTTTTGGTTCACTTGATTGCTAAGGATTGCTAAGAACCATATACAACAAACTAGAGAGTGATGCTAAATGTATATATTTTTGAATAAGTTGTGTTCTAAAAGCCCTGCAAAATCTACTGTATCTTCGGAAATGAGATTTTTAAAAATTTCAAAACCAAAACACCCCCTTAACTGGAGTGAAAACAGTCATACAACCTTTATAATCAGTTGTTTTATGTGTGATTCAAATTAAAAAATAGTTATTTTCATGAAAGTTTCTAATATTTTGTTTTAGAACCAGATTTCGAAGAAATTAGTTGGACCAAAAATTAGTGTAATCTAAATGTAATTATTGAGTTTTATAGTAGTAAATGGCTGTAAGTTACATATATTCCAGTAGATGTCATTGTAAGTAGGGTTAGACCACAGTGGCTTGATAGAGAGAGTGTTGTCTATGTCGCCTCTACCACAATTTTCTTGATTTTTTTAATGATTTTAATCAACTATGAAGAATAAGGGAATAATATATAATGATGCACTGTTATTTTTTAAACAAATATTATAATTACAAATATAAAATTTTATAAAAGTATGTCATGCCGAACAAAGTCAATTTGTATATTGTCACAAATTACATTTGTTTCAACTATACAACTTTAAGTATTGGTGGACGGAAAACGTTAAAATTTTTGAGTACATTTTCTAATACTACATCAAATCGAAAATAAAAAATGAGATTCTCAAAAATATTTAGATTGTAAAATCAAAAATATTAAAATCACAATAACAACATAAGTATATTAGAAAATAATATACAAAAAAAATATACTAATACTAATATTTATAGCATTTAATACTCAAATATATATACAACGTTATGTTGTGTTTCTTTTGATCAAGTTTGTGCTCTTGGTGACATAGTTTTGTTGAAGTTTGTACTTTATGTCATCTTTAAGTGTATTTACAATACTTTTGGTGCACATTTTATTTTTAGAGTAATTTTCAAAAAATTATTATGAAATATACAAGACTAACTAATATATTCTCTCTATATCCAACTGGTGCAGAAGAAATGAGACTTTCAGTCAAACTATAAAGAAACTTGAATTTCATGGAAAAGAACAAACCAGTCAAATTGATTCAATTCTCTCTATATCTCTATATATAAGGTTGGCATCTGAGTACTTTCGCTTTTTACTGATAAAGAGCGTTGCTTTATTTTTTGAATAATTTATGTTAGTGCTGTACTTTGCCGCGTGATACTGTTCATATTAACTTTAGATACTTTAGAAGCAAGTAAATATGTGAAGTTTATGGTGTTGATTGCTTAACAGAGCATACGTGTCAGAATTGGTATGAAAAATTCCGTTCTGTTCTGGAGATTATTCCCTCAAAGATGAGCAATGTTCTGGTCGGCCTACTAAAGTTGATGATGACCAAATCAATGTAATAATCGTCATATAACTGTTCGAGAGGTTGCAAAGGGGCTATGTGTATCACACACAATTGAAAAACACTTGAAATGTCTTGGGCTAGTTAAGAAGCTAAATATTTGGGTACCTCACGAATTGTGAAAGAAATTCATTTATCACAAAGAATTGCATATTGCTATATGCACCTTAAACGAAATGAAACCGAACCTTTTTTGAAAAGAATCATCACTGGTGATGAAAAATGGGTCCTGTACAGTAACATAGTTAGAAAACAATCATGGAGAATAGCGTAATAATCGGGGAGAGTGGATCGTTGACTTGGCCGCACACCACTCATGACATTCGATTTCGAAGAAACGAAATTTAATCTTTTTTAAAACACAACGAACCTTCGAAAGACGCTGAAAGCAGCGGAATTTTGACAAGTAGAGGATCGTCTCTACGAGTGATTTCTGCAAAAAAGGCGAAGACACACACCACAAATTTTTTTGGCCAGTAGAGGATGGTTGGAAAAATTCAAGAAACGGTTTGGGTTTTGGCTATTGAGTTTGACCGGCAAGAAACGATTGAAAAGTTACAATTAATCCCGGATCAAATTTATGAAGCAGACTACAGCGATTTGTTTGGTGCCTCTTGCTAACAATTACCTTCGTTTGTCGTACATAAGCTCGTGCACCAAGTCGTAAGCTGGCCAAAGATCGGATAACGTTCATGTCCCGTTCCAAAGCGAAGCTTGAATTGTTAATTATTGGATAAGGGCTTTCAGAAACGTTGAATTACCAGTGATCTGCAAACACCAGAGTAGAACGTGGATGATCAAACAACTTTTCATAGAATGGTTTCACGAGCAATTTGTCCTATCAGTGAAACAACTTCTGAAGACATTTTAGACAACTGCACTGGACTCTCTGATCCTGCGGATTTTAAATCAGAACACAATTTCGTAAGTGTTATGTTTCTTCCTCTAAACGTTAGCACACTTTTACAAAAGACTTCTTTATAAAGTTTTATCAAAAGACAGAAACAAAAACATTGAACAGATTCTCAAAGAAACAAATTTAAAAGAAATTGTTTTTTTTTGGCTAATTCATCTTACAGTATCTCAGAAAAGTTTTGGTTTGCTCATGGGGTAAGTTATGGCCTGATATGAAGCTTCTGGAGGTGTATAAACAACGAAAAGAAGAAAATTATATTAAAAAACGATTCAGATGACGACTTTTAAGCCGAGCTACCACCGATGTTCAAGAATCCCTACAAATCCAATTGAGCGGTGGCGAGGTGTTAATAATCGAGGAAGTTTCTGAGTGCCTCTTCGGTGGGGAGAAACACCAAATGTTAATGACGTCATGACGAAATTGTAGAGAGGTGAAAGCAACACTATCGACGCTGATGAAGACTATCAACCACGATACTGCACTCTAGACCTTCAACATCGCTATAAAAAAAATATTTTTGGATTTTTTTTATTAATTATATACCTATTCGAATTTGATAGGATAGGATAACGTCTGACGGACTGGCTAGTTTAATTTATAATTGACCAATGTAGTATAAAAGTGTTGGAAAAGAAACTTGACGGATTTGCAAATGAAGAAAAAATTGAAAAAATCGGTATTTTTAAGACGAAATGACAACACAAAAAATGATATATGACTGAAGAAATAATCTCTATATTCAATTATTGCAGACTCTATGAGCCTTAGTGTAAACTGTACATGCCAAAAATCAAAACTATTTGTTCGGTATTTTATTATGGGCGGAGGGGGTAGAGAGAAGAAGAACAATCTGTATATATGAGAAGTGTCCGTTTAACTGCGCTGAATAAGGGCGGCGCCATATTGGTATCATTTTTTTAGGTTATATTTACGTAAGTCGTTGAAATTTTCAATAATGAACAGTTTTGAATAAAAAAATTGATGTACCCTAAAATCTACTACCTCCATAAATTTTAGAAATAACCTGATAACATGGATAATGTATACAACTTAAATTACATGACGTATAATTTCCTTAGAGAAGATTAAAGAATTTTCTTATGAAGTATACTTGGTAGATGACAGTTGACTGTTTAAAATTAGCGACGTCGCACATGGTTGTCGCGTGTAGTTAAATGGCAATTATTCCCACTGTGTTTAGTTTGATATTTGAAAGTATTTTTTAGTTTAGATCGTTAGAAAAAATAATACAAATTAAATACTTGGTAATACTAAATTTTTCATACATACTGAGTAACGAAAAAATATTTTAGTTTCTATTTATAGGTAATGCAATACATGTGGTAAACAAAATTAAAAGTGGCATATTATTAGTCCCATAAAACAAACCAAGGTGATTAAATTATGTTTTACTTTGTACTTTACTCCGTAAAGTGTCATTTTTTTTTTAATTTAAGTTTCATTCTATAATTAATTTCAAATAGCAAAATGGATTTAAGTGAATTCCTAGGAGGAAATATGCTTCTAGTTCAGAAGATATTTTTTTCTCTTCTTTCTCCTTGATCCAAATTTATCATTCATTTTTTGTCGTATTTTCGTTGCTATTAAAGTGTCTATGGCAACGTCCTTAATTTTTGTTCATTATTCCATAGTAGTTCTAATGTCTTCTCTATATTGATAATTTTATTTAATTTTCTAGAATTTTTCATAACACAGTTCTTAATCAATTCAATATAAACATATTTATACATTGTTTTCCAAATGTTTACTTTCACCTCTTTGTTCAATTCCCAATTATAGTCCCATAAAACAATCATCTATGAATGGAAAGATCTCATTATAACGTGCTTTTAAAAGATTTTTAGTTGAGAAAATTTCGAATTTTATTTAAAGGGTAAAAAAACGATCAAGAACCACAACAAAAATCACTTTCTGCAAAATATCTCAAAAAGATGGAAGATTGCATGTATTTTTTTTTAATAAAATGTTCAAAATATAAATCTTTCAGAGATATTTGTAAAAAGTTTTCTTCAAAATTAAGAAAAATTAAATTTAAATTGTCTGGAAATATTAGAAAAATATGGAGTTTAATATTTTCTTTCACATTTGATTGATAACAATATTTTTAAATATATAAATGTTTTTAGATTCTATTATAAAGAGTGAAAATTAAAAAATACACACTTTCCTTTTTGAAATTTTGCGATATTTTGGTTTCTGTTTTTATTTTTAGTCAAAAATTATTTATAAAAATGTATCAAACATTTCAATCTTCTGTTTAAATTTCCTCATATTTTCATATCTTTTATTTTTTTCACATATTTAAAAAAAATGATTTTTAAGTTACTTTATTTTTTACCCTCAAACGACGTTATCATTTTCAATTGTACATATATATTTGACAAATTTTATAAATACGATAAAAAAAGTTTAAAACTGGTAATTTTTTCCAATCCCCCAATTAAAATTCAACATTTTTCAATTCTTTATAATTTAATTCCTATAATTTTTATTAGAAATATTTTTTTCATATAATTTCATGTATTTGATATATTTTCATAAATGTGATTTCTATATTCCCCCATATAAAAAAACATTTGTTTAACTCTAAATCCTTTAAATTTGAATTACTAAATTTTTTGTTATAATTTCCATTCATATTCTTTCAAGTCTTTGAAATATTTTCAAAAAACTGACTTTAAGAATAGTTTTAATCCAATATAAAATATTAAGTATAACTCCATATTTTATTGTTTTTATTAAAAAAACTGAATTTTAGGGTTTTTAACTGATTTCAAATTCTCAAATCAAATTTATCATTTTTGAAGTAGAGCTGTTTCAAATTTATAAAAAAATGTTTAAATTTTTTATAAATTTGAAGTGATTATTAAAATTACTTTGGTTTCTATTGCAAACACAAGGTGATTGTGCGGAAATTCAACATACAATTTTCTATTATAATATTAAACTTTCTGTTCCCTCCATCCATTATCCATCTATTACTATTTTCATATACATTGCATTTCTACTTCTTCTAATTCGAAGTTCAAATGCGGCAGATCTAAACCTATTGGATTTTTTCATTTTAGAATATCTTAGTCTGAGATCTCTTCTTAGTTTTTAATAAGTAAATGATCCAATTGATAAAATTTGATTATATCCTGATGTTATTCATCAAATATACTGGGTTTGTCAAGTATATGTATCATTTCAAGTAATGATCATTTAAAATTTCACCTTGGTCTGTTATCAGTCTTAATTTTATAAATTTAATTTTCATTATTTATTAATTGACTTGTGTCGTGATTATACCATTTCTCACAGAAATGATTTAAACAATAATAAAACAACAAAATTAAATTATGGACGGTTTAAATGTTGAACATCAATAATATTTCCTTAAAATTAAATGATTAAAGGCACAATATCCATGAGAAGGCCTCTTGTTTCAGATCTAATATACATTATGTTATCAAAATGGTATTTTTCTATTTAATTCTAAATAACAATAAACAATTTTAACAATTTCTTAAAGTTGAAATAATTTTTACATTCAACAAAATATAATATTTAGTATACTGAGAAAAATAGCTAAATGACAAATCAATGAACCAAATGCGTAGACATCTCATGTCATGAAGTGGTAATCGATGAATGTCAATCATGAGTCAATAAAGATCTTCCTCAAGCTCTTAATGCATCTTTATGGTATACAGATACTTCAAAACTAGTGTAAACAGCTGATTCTGGAATTTTTGAATTATGACGCATCACAATTTTTTAAGTAGAACTGCTAGCAATAAACGTAGTTGCTTAGAAGTGTTTAAATAGAAACTTCGCTAGAAAACACACTTACATTCTCTCTTAGAGCCAAGCAACCTTGAATGCAATTAAGTAAACGTCAAAGTTAACCTGCAAGCAGACCGTCTTGTCAAAAAAAGGTAATGACTCCATATTTTGAACCAAAGCCTTAATGTGGTTTCTTGAAATATGACTAAAAGGATGGCTAAATGATTAAATGAAGTCTTTTGAAGAAACACTGCAGGCCTAAAAAGATTCATAACCATATCAGTGGAGAAGTTTGAGAAACATCTCTTGATGTCCAGAAATAACATTAAAATCGGTAGTTGGTCTTGTGACAAGTCACTACAGTCTTCTGACAGCTGGGGACTGTCCAATCTCATGTCACAATAATATAGATGACAAAGTCTGATTCTGCAAGGAAGCCAAAGAGAAGGCAGAGCGATTACTCCGTATATGTCCTGATCATTTCAGAAAAAGGCTTAGTAACCACTAATATGTAATGCCCCCAAAAAATAAGCTTCTATATGAGGAGTTTATGTATTTTTGGGGCAGAACAATCCAAAATATTCATAATCATAATTCATAAGTTTGAGGAACATCTTGTGATGTCCAGAAACGACATTAAATTAGTAGTTGGTCTTCTGACATTGGAGGCAGAATAATGAGAAGCAAAGTCATGCACAACATATTTTTCGTGGAATAGAAAAGCCAAAACAACTTACCAAAAAATCTGTAATTTACACTGAAAAAAGTAATTAAATAATTTTATTAATTATTGAAAAATAATTGTTAATTTGTTGTCTAAAATAATACCATTTCGATAACTAATTATTATTTAAATTTTCTATCTAATCCTTTGATAATACAGGGATATTAACAATAAAATGACCAGCGTAGATAGGCTTACTTGTAGACTACTAGCCCCCGCCAAACGGCATTTAAACATATTGAAACGTGTTAAATTATTATCGACGAGATTAGTGAATTCTGCTTCTATTAGTTGCCCGTCGTAGTAGGTAATGGGATCTTCGAAAGGATATTCAAAGCCTTGTTTACATTCACATTTATATCCTCCAGTTTCGAATCCTCTTCCTAAGATTGGTACACACTGAAAATTTTTATTAACCAAATGATATTTTTTATTCATTATTAAGGAACTTATTGAAATTTATATGAAAAAGTGGTTTAAAAAAATTAGTTATATGAGAATGGATCAATAATTTCCATTGATAGAAAACTATCTCGTGATTTGGGGAGGGAATTGAGAAACATTGGATTTCATCTGGTCATAAGCATTATTTTTTCAAAACAAAACATCACTTCAACAAACACTAAGCTTTATAACTACTTCTGGAAGCTATACCATCAATTTTAGTTGTGGTACAGAAGATGCAGAACATTCTGCACTTTCACTTGAGGGCTCAACACCCCAAAAAATTTATGTTGTGGATACAATATTCATATCATATGAATCAGTAGGCTCAAATTTAATTCATCACTAAGGTATGAGCGCCATGTTTACTTACAATCGACCCCAAATGAAATAGCGTGACATCTTTGCAGGAGTGTTTGACACTTTTGTACAGTTTTGTAACCACGGATGAAACATTGATACACCATAACACAATAGAGACCCATCAGCAATCAAAACATTGGCATTTTCGTGATGAATAGACGCTTAAGAAGATCAATGTCAGTTAATATAGTCATGGTGACTTTTTTTGGGATTTTGGGATATCTGTATTATAATCCACTCTAACTACCATTAAAAGGGTTCAACAATTAATGGTGATAATCTACCAACTTATAGGGTCGATTTAATGAGGATTTAAAAAAGATTTTTTTGCATCAGGACAATGTGAGTGTAGTTTCCGTGGTAAAAATCTACGAATTAGACTTTGAACTGTTTGCTTATCTTCTTCATTATCTGCTAATTTAGCTCCAAACTAGTGTTTTTCGTTCTAAAATTAGAATAAATAGTTTGGCGATAAGAGATTTGGGTCCAATGATGGTATCATCTCACACACAAATTCCTATAATGATTTTCATGACTAATCTTACTTTTTGAAAGTGATGAAAAATTTAGAGAAACGTTAAACAATCTGTAATAAAATGTTTTTTATCCAAAAATCGTCCTTAATCCAACAAGTCATGACTTATTGATCAGCCCTCGTATATTTTGTAATACTTACATAAGATGTTTTGTAATCACATTTCTGCGTATTTTCGAAAGCATTCGAGGATATATCTGGACATTGGTTGATGTCAAGTTTTAATAAATCCATGGAAACACCAACTGCACCCCTACAACAAAAAAAATTAAAATTTTGATAAACAGAGTGACCCCCTGAAAATAATGTACATCGATATTTGATAGTATTTATTAGATTTTAAGGAAACACATACATCTGTCATTTATTTACCCCTTCCATCAATTTCTTCAGCTGTTTAAATAGGACATATGACACATTATTACAAAGCCATCTATGTAAGTATAATGACTATTTTGATCGATATTTATACCGTGTTAGTTTATGTGTCATTTTTGTCACAAGGAAAGTCACGATGAAATACTTACTTGAATTCCAGATTAGCTTTGAGACTGTCCCATCCAAAGAAAGGTGCTACATAACCAACTTTCCACATGGGTACTTTACCGTAACAATCATAATGTGGTTGTAGCCAATGACCATGTTCCAATCTAGCGCCATAGTAGTGAGTTGGGAAATGTTCGAATTTGATTGTATTTTCGCCAGTTTCGTTAAATCTAATTCTAATTTTCAACCAGAATTTTTCTAAAGTATCGAAATTGGAAGCCCAACGATATTTCAGATCTTTAAACCACTGCACGTTGGTGTAAACCTCTGAGGGTTTATCAAGTCGCGCCAAATCTTCTAGATTGAATTTTCTGGTGTTCAATATTTTTTTGTAGGCGTAAGGAGCAAAAAGGGTACGATTGGGAAATTTGTTTCTTTCCCAGTATGTACCGGCAGACCAAATTCTACTATTACCTATAAACAACAACTTGTATATCTTTCTTTATAATTTTATTATCAGGTAAAAACTTACCCAAAACCAAAGCCAATGTTTCTCCTATCATTTGATCTTCAGTCAAATCTTTATCGGCCACTCTTTTACCCGAATAGACTTCTTTGGGATCGGATACTTGTAAGAAAGAGCTTATGAAATTAGCAAGTCTTAGTGCCATCTTGGCTTCGTTTTCAAAAAACTCTTCGGCTCCATGCATTATACCTCCGTAAAGGTACAGATCTTCAGGTTTGTAATTTTTGCAGTTATCTTTATTCATACCCAGAATATAATCCAACACGCTATGAATATTCATTACAGGTTGACTCAAACTAGCAGGACCAGTTACTTTTTGTCGATATTCGGGATATTTATCCATAACGACTTCTCTCAAATATGGATCTGATTTTTCCCATTGGACTGGTAACTTTTGGATCCCTAAAAATATTTGTTTATATATAAATTGTTCGTTCCTACGTATTTATCACTTACATCCAATTTTTTGACAATCAAATCCGTTGTAATATTGTTCGGATGTTGCTCGTTCTAAGATTTCACCCAAAAAAGGTCTTCTTGTTTGCATTGGTAATCTATAACCCGGTCTACAACGACACTGGTAGCCCCCTCGACGGAAACCCCATCCATGTATTGGTTCGCACTAAAATATATAGTCATAATAGGCACCATTTATGTTTTTTGGGTTACTGAACATGCATTAGAAGTGTATGTTAAATTTTTACCCGCAAACTTCAAATTCATGTTCACTGTCCCAAAAACCATAGATGAACCCTAATTATTTAACTAGGATGCCTAGCCTATAAAATATTTAATTACAAAATTATTACTCATTTAGAGTTTATGAAATCACTAGTGATAATCACATTGAACATACTGTATACTATCACTACATTGACACTGAGTGGTCTTTCGAGCCGGATGTAATATTTGGAAGGTTGAAAACACTTAGAAGAGTAATTTAGGTGTTTGTGTAAAGGTAGTAAGCAATTTTTCATTGTTTGAAGATAGTTTAGTAGACATATTGTGAGGAGTAATGAAATCATTTGCACGGATTTGTGAAAAAATTTTGTTATTTACCTCTGTAGTTTCTTTTTTACACCTAGCAGTATCCGCGAACATATTTGGACCATTATTCCCCATACCAATTGGACATTGATTGATGTCTATTCTTTCTAATTCCATTTCCACCACAGATACAGCAGTGTATCTGAAATTTGGAAAATTAAATTGGTGACATTTGGACTGAACACACTGTTTACACAATCACTACACCAACACTCACAATTAATCTGTTTGACGCGCGTTTCGATAACCAAGTTATCGTCTTCAGAGACTGAAGATAAAGTTTACCTCCAGTCAGCCTACATAACTGTGAGTGTTGTTGTAGTGATACTGTGAATAGTGTGTTCAGTATAATTTGGAAAATAATAATTCTAACAAATAAACTTACATAGAAAATCAAAAGATAAAAAAACAAATTTGAGGTTATAAACAAAAGGTAATGACTCTAAGATCACATGTCCTACTGAGGATTCGGTGTTAAGGCTCTTGGAGCCAATTTGTTGTTCGATGGGCGTTAAACCAGGGGTTCTTGATCTCTTTAACATGCTTTACAGATTGGAAGCCGCAGGTGGAGGAGGGTTGGAGATCGAGGCAACCTTGGGATCCGAAGCCGTTAAGGTCTGAGACGAGCCTTGTCAAAAGCACCGTTCAAAGCTTCAATATCAGTAGAAACTGATGCTTTGGTGGTAGTGGGTACTGTGGTGCCGGTTTGCTCAGAGCCCTCGGATGAAAGAAGAGGATTTGTCATAGGCCCTGTTGTTAGAGGACCATTGGATTTTCTGGAATTTACGTTAGGCATTGTTTGTGACACCTGATTAAGTCTCAGGTTCTATTTATCCTTCGGCACGATTGCTTTTGCCATGAATTAATCCCATAATAATAAACCGTTCTTTGTACTGTCCCCCATCCTTATGCCTATCTAGAAAGGCAGGTGTTGGGCCAATAACCAACGTCAAGGTGCAACGGCTCCTTGAGAGGAAAGTTATTAATATTTAATGAATGTAATTATATTTGTTTTTGAATAAAACTATTCACCTGCTTCCTCAACCCCCTAGTGGTAACCACTTACCATCTTAAAAAGGGTTTGTAATTCTTCATACAGAGATGTAAATGTATGATAGAAACATTTGGAGGGAAAAATCTGTATTTAAGTAGTTATTTTAAGAAATAAGAGCTTTCAACTACGTCACTTCCCTTTGAATTTTGAAAATTTTCTCGATTTGTTAAAACTGTTAATGTTTTGATTATTCTTTGATTAAAAAGTTATTACTTCACTGCTAATTGCTAATTTTAAAATATATACGAGGGTTGTCTGAGAAGTTTCCGACCCCAAACTGAGAGAGTCAGCATTTATAGATATAAGTTGGAAAATATGTTTGTACAAACGTCGAGAGATTCTCACTTAAATTTCAGCCATTTTGGACGCTTATTTTCAATTTGGCAATTATTTTGAAAAAAATATCTCGATTATTTTTTGGGTCAAAAAATTTTTTGATAACCCTCTTATTCAAAAGACTTGAAAACTGATATGAAAATTTGGTTGTCAGATACCTAAAGGGGTGTATTCCTCCCACTTTTGAATGAAACAATATAATTTATTAATAATATGTAAGGAGGAACATTCTTTTCAGTTGGTTCCAAGTAAGCAGTCAATTTGAATATTCTGTCACTTGTACAGATGTTTTATTCCCCAAGAAGTTGGCACCAAACTTTATAGTTACAAAATTTTTTAGGTTCTTCCAAGTTCTTCTACTTTATTCCAAAAAGGCATAGAGCTGAGAATAAAACTTTTAGAGAAAATTGAAAAAATAATGATTTTTAAACTGGCATGATTTGTTCAAGGTATTGCTATTTTGGCATTTGTTCCGAGTTGTTCTAGGATTGTTCCCACCCTATGCTTTTCCGAAGCAAATTAGAAAAAACCTACAACAACAAACTAGATAAGCTCATTATAACCCATTCAACAGTGGTTTCTTGAAATTGAGATGATAGAATTTTCTTTGAAAAAAAAAAAAAATTGTGGAACAATTGAGAACAAATTTGAAATAACTCAGAACATTGAATTACGATTGCTTAAATTATTTTTCACGGCATTTGTGAAAATATTTTTTTGAACTTTATATTTTGAAACAATATAGAACAAACCTAGAACACAGAACAACAGCTGAAATCGCGATACCTTAAAAGTCTCAGCTCAAAAAACGTTTCTTTTTCAATTTTCACTCAATTTCATTCTCAGACCTATGCCTTTTTGGAACAAAGTAGAACAACATGGAGCAACTTTCAAAATGTGTGTAACTTTGTGGTGTGGTTTTTTAGACACACAAAAATAAAATAATTATACTTAAAATGTACAACAAAATATTTAAAACAAATTATTAATTGATGCTTACGTGGGATATTCTATATGTCTATATCCAGTATGTCTGGGATAAATATCTGCTATGGGAACAACAGCCGCTACCAACCATCTATTTGATCGACCACAATCAAAATATGGTCTCGTCCATTTCACAGGACCCGGTATTTCATCAGCTCCAGGTGGTCCGTGAAAAGTGAACGTTTCGTTTGTATTATTAGCATATCGAATCTCCACTTGATAAGTAGTTTTTGTATCATGTCGTTCTGCCACATTGTCAGGTAACCATTTTTTATACCATTCGTTGATTCGGTAATAATCTGAAGTATAATCGTTGCTGGTATCTGGTTTAATTGCACCTAAATCTTGTACAGTAAACGTATTTAACGTGGATATACGTTCTAAGTGAATTGGATCGTTGAAGTCGTCGGCTCTGAAGGTCCTTGGTGCAAATCTATAACACAAATTACATTTTTTTGTTAAGTTATCATATTAATCTTGTATTCCAATCAATACTATGTACAGAAAGTGAAAAATTATGTATTACTAATTAATACTTAATATTGGTCGCAAGTGATATTTTAATTACTTTCATTGTATTAATAAGTGAATCACAATATGAGAATATTAACCCCTCCAGCACCCCCTTTGAATCATGAGCACCCCTTCGAAAATTTTAAATAAGAAAGGGGGTCATGTAGCACCTTATTGGACAGGGATTTTAGTCCTCTTTTAGCAATATAAAGTTTTTCTGAATTTGGTGTAATGATATCTGAGAAAATTAATTTTTAAGATGTGAAATTTTGATAATGCCTCTATCACAAAACTTTATCAAATCCTTTTTTAACGCTAAAAAGGATCCCTTAGCCCTTTACATAGTTGATAGCCGAAAGTAACATGTGCTGCTGATGTAATTTTTGTGAAATTTGTTGGTTAAAAAAATTAATAAGATGCCTTTAGCTGTTGACTTATTGCATCCTTCTGTCAAAAAACAGAGGCGGTCACACAAATTGAAAAGGTTGCTCAGCATCCAAATAGTTACTTTATGGATGTGAAGTGACCAGGCTGCTACACAATTTCAACTATTTTCTCGCATACCCAGTCCGCTGTACCTTGCAAAGGTTGTTCTACAATCCTCTGCACATCTACTTAGGGCAAGGCGAGACTTACAGAAAGTTGCAGTTTCAGGCATAAACATCATTAAATTTTAAATAATATGTGACTATAACTTTATTAGAAATCTGGAAAAATGCTGTAGAATATTAATGCCTTTGATAACTTTCCTATTTTGGAATTACTTACTGTTGGGAGACAACATTTTCTCTCATGAAAAAAAAATAAAACAAGTTTAAGAATGCAAATTACAGATGTACATTTAGAGGATCAATTGAAAATGTGTGTTACAAAGCTTGATCCAAATATACAATTACTTTCAAATAAAAAGCAAAGTTAAATAAGTTGCTAACTTAGAGATTAAAAAAATACTTTACTGTAATTTTGCGACTTTTTACATTATTGTTATATTATATTTTAGTTATTCTATATATTGCAATAAATTGACAAACTTATAAAAAACTATAATAATTTCACAAAGTCACTTTAGTAGGTAAATCAGCTCTTATTACTGCCTAATTTAAATGTGGCCTCTAATGGTAAAAAGGTTCCCCACCTATGGTATAGTAACGTGGTTTAAAATTGTATCTTCTTATTGCCACTAGCCATTTATTCTTGAGATCAGAGTCTTTTGGTAATTTAAAATTTAGTTACTTAATCATTTTTGATTGCAATGATTAGAAATGCCAACATTCTTATTTGAAAAATTTTATTTTTATGCCGCATCTTTTTTCTTTCTAGCCATTTATGACACAAGATTGAAGCATCTGTGCTTTCTATTCTTTACCACACAAACTGTCTCGACCAAATCCCTTGCTTGTCTATGAAATCAGTTTTCTCTCACTTTAAGTACATCTAACCTGCCTCAAGCATATCGACAGGCTTTAGCTTAGCTAAAAGTGTTGACAATTTTCATTTACAAATTACAATTTTGTAAAAGAACTTCTATTTTGTACATATTGTTTATTAATAATTAGATTTCACTTCAACATAAGAAAAAAGAGTTATTTCAAAGCTCAAATATTGATATCAAGTGGTATCAAAAGCAATTAAGACTGCAAATGATTTTTTAGAAGATGTTTTAGAAATACCCAAACATAAGGTGATTAAAAAGGCTTTGCGCAATTTCTCGGGAATTGGCCCATTTTATAAATGTCCAGCACACTGGGCATTTACCTGGCCCACATCACTATACCTACCACCTTCTTTATTGACATAAGGGATGGTCATCTCACCACAATTCAAAATAAACTATTTTGTTATGAAGATTTCATAAGATCGACTTCATTCAGGTGAAGAGAATATGATTCTGTTAATTCTGTCTTCTAGTTTAAGCAAACAATAGCTCAGATTTCAGTATAATAAACTGGTAAAAAAATATGCTATTTTGTGTTTGCATAAGCTTGGTTGTGATAGTTCAGGATTCGACGAAGTTTTATGGCACCACACTTTCATTTATAATTTCTAAAAATTGAACATTTCGTATAATTTCATGAGATGAAATGAGTTATAATTGATTTCAATTCAAATAATAAGAACATGCATCAATTTCGTGTTTGCCCAATGTTATAAAATCTTACAATATAATGAATAAAATAAGCACCATCCATAATTTCTCAGCTTAGACCATACAAAATTTTACACAAGCATTCAACTTATTTTGACTCTGTTCTGGTAAGATTAAATCTTTATGACACACCTTGAATAAATTATTTTCCAGAATTCTCACCAGAATTCGAATTCGAAATTAAATGTTATTTATTCTGATTACTTTTATGAATCTTCCTAATTAATTAATTTAATGTCTTATTTCAATGAATGATTCATTTCTTAATAAAGTTGATTTCAACCACACATAGATTATACAATAAATAAAACAACTGTGGATATAAAGAAAAGTACATTACCTGGGAAATGTTTTGTTAAAAAAGCCTCTGTAAGAACTGGAATAGGACATATTCGGCGAAAAATAAATAGCACTGGCGTTGATATGTTTATTGGTAGAAACGTCGGCTACTGTTGACAAAAAATAATACATCATACCAGGATCGTAAGTATCGTTAATAGCTGGTCTAATAAATCTGCTCTGTAAGATATACGACCAAAAAAATGCCCTATTCATCGCTGTATTGTGTAAGTGGAGCAGTAAAGTCCTATTGGGGAAAACGGGATTGATGTTAATGTCTTTAATATCCGGAAGATGAGAAACAGCGTCAGGTGGTAAATACAGATCACCCACATGTTGAATTTCACAATTATCTTTAGTCACCCTTTGCATATTTCTTGTTATTTCGTCGAAAGGATCCCTAGCTTGCCATTCATATTGCCCCGACACACCCACAGTTAGTAAACAAATTAATAATATAATTGTTTTTCCAATCATTTTCAGTAATACACTTTGTTTTATACACATAGTGGATACTACCGTTGCATATTTTTCAATTTTTTCAAATTTACCCTCACGAAGCACTAAAAACCTCTAACAAACAATGTAATATGTCAATAAATATGAATCCATCGACCAACCTCGATAGTATAAAAGTCGAAGGTGGGAGATTGAATGACTAAGCCACCTGTGTCGTTGGGCGTAACAAAAGAATCAACAAGTGGACAAATTAAATCAGTATTAAAATTCCCTATAGTATATGCAACCAATTATACGTAAACTTCATAATTTAAAAACAAAGAAATCTGTAAATTTCATACATTGAAATATCCATTAATTTATTCTCTTAGATGGCTCCGCCGAATTCTTATACTTTAATACTAATTTATAGTTATGGAGTAAAATACAATTTTGATGCCCTAAAAATACAATATACTGCAAAATTCCAAATCCTCATTAGGATAACACCAATATATGGAGAACGTAAAGAGCTTTGTCAAGAAGCAGCTTATAAAATAGCAAAATAAGTTGAATGCTTGGGGTCCATCGTCCACCCTATTTTTGGTCAGAAAAAATAGAAAAATATTATTTTATTTATTAATAATGTTTGTTCGATAAATTAATCGTTTTTTGATCTTTGACCAAAAATGTGGAAATTTTTGTTTTCAAACTTAGATCTTATTTGTATTTTCAATGCACCGAAGAAATAAACGAAATAATAAAAATATTAAATTGCCTACTTCCAAATAATATCAATAATCGACATGACAAAATTATATGTCAATTATAAATACCGTACATGTTTAATATTCTGGATTGGTTTTCTTGAATTTTTTTTATTTTAATAAAATCAAAGCATTTCTATTGTTTCATCAAGAAGCTAAAACTTTTATAAAAAAATCCCCTCAGAGTAGGCCCCGTTGTGTTAATCCTTTTAACGGGATTTCTCAACATTACTTTGCTTTGAACAACACCGCAGTCATACCATTCCACCGATCATATCCTATCTTGAAATGGCGGCAACTGCAGCTAACTGATCTATGCTCAGCAGTACTTTCTACCAGAGATCCGGGGACCTTTCACAGGGTGTTTTTGGAACTACGAGAGTTCTGTGCGTAACCCCGATAGTTGGACTTGAGAGGATTCTTAATTCAGTAACATTTCTACGTATATTTCTATTGAAATGTTTCAAGTGAGTGTCGGTGTAATGTAATTTTGACAGCGTTGTCAGCTGCTATTATGAATGTTATCTTGTGATTAATTTTAACCATTCGTTTGCTATAGCGATAATTATTATTGAAAGAAATTAGTGGGATTGATAATTATTTATGATTGTATATACATTTCGGTTTAATTGATCATTTGATTTTTAAGACTAAACTTGAATAAATTGTTTTCAAATGCGTTTTTTACTTATGGATTTAATGTCATAATGACGACATTATTTCAGGTTTAATACGATACGCGACGTATCAATCTTAAAACAAAAATAGTATAATTTATGTTAATATATTTTGGGTCATGACACAAATCAACCCAACAATTTCATAGATATGGCATCGTTGTAAACTTATGTTTATCGTTCAGAGTTTTTTTATAATTGAAGATGGGTGTATTACAAATATATAGTTCAAAAGTAACTGTAGCTTGTTAAAACACTTTCATTAACTAAATAAATAAGATATTATCAGACGCCTAAGATTATTTAAGATATATCTAGTTGAAAATGGACGATTTTGAATTAATTTTGGTAAAAAATTACTTTTTGGTTGGAAGTTGGCTTTTCGATTATTTATTGTTCAAAAATTGTTTTTTTAACATCAATTTAGCCAAAAAATTTTTTTCCCTTTTCTAATTTCAACATAGCTTTTTATTTTAACGTTGTTAATAATTGGCTTCTCTTAGTCTAATTATGTACAAAACTGGATTTTATAACTAGTGTCAAATCAGCCAAGTTAGGTATTTTTTTTAAATTACCCTCACAAAGTTCGTTTTAGTCGAAAATTGACTTTTTCATGTCTTTTTCGTTCAACATTGGTTGCTAGATAATTGGAGCGATAATTTTTAAATTCGATTCAAACTATGCTTATTTTCGTCTGTCGTGTAGTTGAAAAGTGCTGGCGTTTTTTTTATTTTCATCGCACCCTATTCTTGTTCTTAAAACCGTATAAATGACTAGACATTTTCAAAAGCTGGAACAAAGAACAGGAAAGTAAAAAAATGTTAAAACATCCCCTCAGCGGTTATTGAATTTCTACAAAAAGAATAAAAACGGACTTCTTAGTGCCGTCGTAGTCGTCGTACATGAACATATGCCGCTTTTTGTGCGTAATTCAAGAGAGGAAGCAGATATACATCCTCTAGCCCAGCCGTGTAAGCCAAAGGGTCATGTGAAACGCAGGACAAGCATTTTTATGTCTACAAAACACCGCGAAACGAATATTATGTATACGTCGGGTGTACTTTTGAACAAGCATGTGTCGAGCAAATGTCTTACACTGATGCCAGATCGACTTTTATATATGTATACTATGCAGAGACTGAAGGGCACAAACTGACGGAGTATATTACCCTCATAATTAAAGCTATCTGGGAAACTAAACGGCAAACTATAGAGGAATTAAACACTCCAAGACAATTTATAAGAAATTCTTTCCTGTTTTGTGCAAGAGTCTAACTAGATCATGCTAAGAGAATCTGAGAGCTGGTTTAGAACAATAACCGATAAAATTTTTGTACTAACGCATATACTTAGCTGAACATTGACATATATTACGTATTTATGGATTTCAGGGCAGCCTACGACAGTTTACGTTTAAGAAACCCAATAATAAGTGAAATAAGAGTACAGAATAGGCTGTTTGACACTTTCACGTCTTATATATGACTCACCTTGTCGTGCTTATTATTATTAAAAGGCAATAAAGCTTGAATAGAAACAAAAGTTCTATATTCAATACTAGAATACAAATCATGACATTTACTGATTACGTAGATATCATATCGCGTACATGGCATCTGAGGAAACTTCTGTCGTATTTACACATTAGTAGACAAACTGATTTTAAGGTCGACGAAAACAACAAAAGTCATGTAATATTTGTAAGCTAGTAGTGGTCTTTATTTATCTATCTACATTATTGGCATATAAAAGTTACTTTAGCCTCAATGTGTATTTCATATAACATATGGATCTGAAACATGTACACTGAGTAGAACTTATGGAAATCTTCTACGAACAAAATATTTTGCCACCGACAGTGGAGATATACCTTTGATATTTATCCGAAATATCACAAAGTAGTGGAGGCAGACTAGGCCTATTCAAATGGGGTGGACACAGAGCTTTACAAAAAAGATTGTCATTCTAATTGATAGGCATTAGAAGTAAATGTAGGGAAAAACTAAAATGAAACGACAGGATTGTAGATGTCCGTAATAAAGGAGTTCTCAAATGGAAACGGATATTGATGAATAATCATGTTAGTTGCAGAAGTAGCTCGAGATAGTCGAGGTTCATAACAGGTTGTCGAACTTATGGTGATGAAGAATGTTTAGACTGGAACTTGAAGCGATTAAACAATCATGCAAATGCTGCTGTTAACCTATATGGAGGACGAGAGGGATAATGAAATAATAATTGATACAAACTTACTAAAATGTATCTATCAATCTAATTATTGAAGCATGGAATATAACACTGTTTGTTTAATAATTGAAAGTTTTTAGAAAAGATTGCCGGTTTGCAGGTAGTAAGCCGAAACGAAATATCTTGAAAAGAACTAACATCTGGCAACGTTGTTTTATTCGTATTCGATGTCTGGCTTCGGATCAACGGACCGTATATAAATCCACCTTTTAATTCCATTATTCGGTGTTGATATTGCTACTATAAATAGAATAAACTGTTTTAATATCTGCTTTTAAGAATTAGGTTAAATATTGAAGGACATTGAAGTATTTTTATTTAAGATAATGAATATATATACTTGAGATTTAAAGAAATTTCACTAAATTGATACATAAAATTGACAGGGTTATTTCACATTTAATTAGAAATGTGTAATTTTATTATTACATAATCTTAGAATCGAAAATAAAAGCAGGCTGTTTGGCTAATTTTCTTATGTCTCATACCCATAAAAATGAGTCTTTAATGTTCGCCCCATTTCGCATAGGAAATTTTGTTTTAAAAAAATAAAATTCGGGTCCGTATTGAGAATTATTCACCGAACCATGTTTAATGTATAACGGCCATCAAATGATTTTCTGGTACCTTTTTTGACATTTTCATATTGAGCAAGCACTACCAAATAGACGACTTTACCTTAAATTTCATGTTTTATATACAAATTTATGAATATTCAACTTCGTTATATTTATTCTAACCGAATAAGATTTTAAGATATAATCTATTTTTTATTTTATTTTCTTTTTGCTTGTAAAATCGTTATGCCACGTCACGTTTTCATGATAATAATTTAAATGACCAATGACCAAAGCGAAACAAGTTGTTAGTCAATGTAATACTACTACTACTCGTCTTGGACACGACGGTGGCTTGAAAGAAGACACCACGAATGACAGGAGCATCCCTAATATTCGGCCGTTAGGATAACACGAAATAAAAATCGCATTTCACATTGGCGTACGCTTCCTTTTTAAAACTGGACCTATTTTGTTTCAAATTTACGTTGTACGGTTTAACACATCTCACCCAGTTTCGGAGATTCTTTATTTGCTTCGATTTAATATTTAATTATAGTGTTAAAACATAGTTAAAATAGATAACGATGATTATATACAAGTATAAAGAGTATAATTAAAATAAAATTCTTAATTTATTGTCAAATAAATCCAAGAAAAAAACCGTTTTTTTGATATTTGGAGCCCTTGATGTTTTTTCACCTTTACTTTATTTTTTTGAACAATAAAATAGAAAAACACTTTTCTATTATAGTAAGAAATGGTTTCTCATGGTTATAACCTAAGTCAAACATGAATTGCTACATGTCAAATTAATACGCAACATTTTTCATGTTGATAATGCAACGCTGACCATTGTATACTAAGGACATAAAAACATTTACAGGCTTTTCCATAACCACATGAACAAAACACTTGTTGTCAACTTTCTCAATTGGGAATTATTTTATTGTTCCTTTTTACACGAAACCAGTTCAGATTTGTTCAATTTCGATTATAATGGAATACGAAGATTTAGAGTTTGAAAATACACCTCCAGATATTGTTTATAAAGCATGAGATGTTTGTAATAGGCTTGTCTATAAAATAAGGCTCCCAAGTAATTTTCATAATGAAAAACTTGTTTATTGGTATTAAATAATACGTTTTTTGAAAGTTTCGACTATTTTTCGACATAATCGCTGTTTAAATCAATGCGCCTTTGTACGTGGTTAGTACGTGCGGCAACGACGCGAAAGTAGCTTAGAACCTCTTTGTTTGTTGAAATGTGCATCCCTCACTAATGTTTTGTTTAATTCAGAAAAGTCATGATGATCTCTGAGGACTGTAAGGGTTAAATGAGGCATTATTCCATCCAAATCTGCATGTCTTTAAATTTTCTGGACCAGTTGCGCACATTCATACACTTTTCTCCGTACACCTCAGACCGATATTGACGACTAACAAGATAAGAATGAACGTTGTAGACAGCTCACTGGGGCGGGAACTGGGAGAAATGGAGCCAAGCTATACGCCAGTTTCGACAAACAGCGTTCCTAGCGTCCACAGCTCCTTAGAAAACCTTATTTTATGGACAAGACAAGAATGTGAAATCGCTTACAGTAACTTTATGAAGTAGAGAATGCAAAGCAAAGTACTCTCTGAAAGTACTTGTTAATTTATTTTGAAATGTAATCGAAATAATAGAAATTACTTAATGCTGAAGAGCACCATAATTATTAAAAATTTTGTTATTGTATCAAAATCGGCAGATGGTCCATATTTTCAATGACTCTGAGACATAATGAGGTTCAATGTCGTTAATGTGCCGAATTATCTCATCCTTTAGCTGTGTGGAAAGTGGCATCATTCAGTTGGAACCACATATTGTCTAGGTCCATATCCTCAGTTTCTGGCCACAAGAAGTCCGTTATCATCTCGCGATAGCGAACACCACTCACGGTAACTGCTTGTCCGACCTCATTTTCGAAGTACGGCCCGATAAACCGCACTAAATACACACTCTTTGTGGATGGATCGACTTTTCAACAATCACTCGTGGATTCTCATTTGCCCAAATGCGGCAATTCTGCTTGTTAACGAATCCATTGAGGTGTACCTCGTCGCTGAAGATTATTTTCTTTGCAAAGTCACCATTCACTTCTGTCTGTTCAACCAACCATTCAGCGTATTGACGACGCTTGAAATGATCAGCAGACTTCAGCTCTTGAGTCAATTGAACCTTGTAAGCGTGTAAATTCGAATCTTTATTCAAAATTCGCATCAGTGATGTTTGTGAGATGTTTAATTGTTGGGCACGACGTAGAGTCGAGGTTGACATTTGGTCGATTATGCTGCCCAAAAAAAAATCACGAAGTGCACGAAATGCATTTTGATTTGAACTCCCATTTTCGTAAAAGGCCTCAACAATCTTAACGCGCTGCTCAATTGTATACCTCTCCATGGTTGAATTTGTCAAACACTGAAACAAAGAAATGTCAAATTAAGTTGGGCAAAAAACTTGACGTTAAGGTACGACTAACAATTATCATCGTGCATTATAGTTGGATCACCTTATATTTGCTGATTACATTTTTGGTTTTAATTTTATGTTGCTTTGAATGATTTAAAAATTAATGACAAGGAAGATTTCAAGTCAAACTTTTTAATAAAATAACTATCTCCTGTAATATCTTGTTGTAACATTATACCCGAGGGTTGTCCGGAAGATTTCCGACCTCAACCTTACCAAATGGTACTTGAGACTGTCAGAATGAAAGTTAAAGAGATGGAAGAGGCCTTCAGCATATCAGAAGAACAAATATACCGACTGAACTTTGGACCAAATATGTATTCGAATGAACATTTTCCAGGCCTTATTGATGTGGTTTTTATATAAAATGAGCTGGATTTATTGCGCCTGTTCATCGTTTCATCGGCCGTAAAAGTGGTGGTTAGCATATTTTTGGATTAATCATGGGACTATCTTTGAAAAGGTGGAGCAATAACAATAACACGCATCATTGCTTGATAGGTGAAGGGAGCAATTGCAAAAAGCGACCGCACCTTCTCATACTTCGGTGGTCGCCATGGATAAACTTCACGAATTGGTTGAGAGGTCGATATCGCATACGTAAACGCCCATTTTGAGGAAAAAGATGGCAACTACTATTTGGATTGATGTTGGAGGATTGCTGGATCATGTGTATAGACTTGAAAGAACAAACGTTAAAAAATGAAAATGTCTTGCTTCTTTGTTAGGTCGGAAATCACAACCCACGTTAAACAGTTAAGCACAGTTTGGTCCATAAGTTATTTTAATGTAAATTCATGTATGCCTAAAAACACATCGATAATTTGGCTGATGACATCCTGAATTTGGTGAAAGGTCTAAGCAAATAACAAACAAAATCAATTTTAGACAAACAGGTTGAAAATATATCACTAGGGGCTAGATTTATATCCCAATCACCTACAATGTCGAAAATTTTTAAGGAAAATTGCATTTTTGGCTTTAATTTCAGACTTTTTTAGTTATTGGCATTACATGGGCATGCCTTTGTATGAATTTCGGAAAATAATGATTGATGAAGTGAAAGTTTTTAAAAATGTCACATTTATAGTAGGCTTCTACCTAATTCGCAAAAAAATATAATAAGCTTGACCAATGACCATACACGAACGAGACGTGCTTTTTTAAATTACCAAAATGGCAATGTATAAGACCGTGAGAATAAATAAATTTGGCATAATGGCTTAAGAATTGCCGAATCCGGAATTATCCACCGGAAGGCCATCTACGACTATTTCAATTAATGTAGGAGCAGAGCCCTAACCCTAAAACGCTAAGAGGGGTGGAAATACAGTTATTTGCAAACTTCTAAATTTTCAGCTCTATAGCTAAAAAATTGAGAACATGTAGTGGAGTGTAGTAAATATGTAGTATAGATTTAGTCTCGGCACCACTAGAACCTGAAGATAAAATGATATATAAACTCAACACGTCTACTCATCAATTTCAACGTCGACATCGCTTGACATTTTAATCGAAAATGTGTTACCAGGAATTACATTCCAAAATTGTTTAAATATACCTGTTAATTTAATATGTATCAATTCTAAACCTCGTCCTGAACACATAAAAACAAAGCATCCATAGAAAAAGTAGAGTGCACTACACGTGAGAAAATGACATATTTCATTCCCAAATTTCTTAGCTCGAACAAAATATGTAATTTTTCTTACCTGTCATAAAATATACTCTTTTCTAAAGGTTTTTGATATTGAGATATTTGAGGTAGGTCTCTTTATAAACTCTAGTAGTAATCTGACCTCATATCTACCTTTATACCATCCTTAATAGTTACACATTTTTAGTGTCTTTTTCCCTGTTCATCACTATTACTTTTACTACAAATAAAAAGACTTTGTTGGTCTTAATTCCCTCGGTAATCCCTTTGTAGAACTTTTGGTCGTCGTTGGATGATTCGAAGCCGGTCGGGTGAGTGGTTCCAAACTTGGTCTGAGTCTCCTATATCCAGAGCTCCAAAGTAGTTCGCCAGCCATCTCTTTGAGTGCCTTGTAGCTTAGCTTCAGTTGTCATGTTTCGCAAATGCAGAAAAATTGGCCGCGAAAAGTATGACTTTCGTCTTCGTCTACATAATATAAGCCTACCTGGAGAAAGAGTGTGTCTTTCAAACCTTTTCAGCTTATATATTCCTGCTTATCTTTTTTTTATCTATCCGTGTTTTAGGCAAATGGTCCAAATAAGAGTTTAACAGATTTTGACGCTCATGTCGCAATCAAAGTCATAATCGCTGGTGTTTCTCACGGTTTTAATTTATTTTAAATAGAACGAATGCCGGTTTTTTTTATCTATCCCCGTAGAAATGCTCTTTATATAAAATTCAAACTGTCAGTTTAAGCAAGTCTATATGGGAATTGATCATTTTTAACAGATGTATTAATCAATAGATGTGTATAAAATTTAATTCGAACATATTTTAGGATATGAAGTGTTTAAAAAATTTATTTCTGTAACGCCAATGCACAACAAACTGTCCTTTGTCTCTCGCACCGAGCGATTACATTTGGCAAGTGCAAGTTCTGGGCACTAGTCAAGAGGTGCGGTATCAGAGGGGGAAATTTGCAAGTCCAGCTGGCAAACCCATGCCAAGTGTTCTGTCCCTTTCTAGCGCGCCTTTGCCATTTTTATCTGCTGTTGATGACCGACTACAGGGACGTAACTGTCGAATTCCAACGTCAAAATTTTAAGATATACGCAAATTGTCGGTATCAAGTCATATTTTGAAAAGCAAGATCGCAACAGTTCGAAACGTCAAATTTATTAAAAAAAATAAAAAAAAAATAATTTTAAATCAGAAGAGGCCTAAAATAAAGACGATTTAGAAACATAGGAATATTCTTAATCATTTGGAGCCCCAGATTTATAAATTCATAACATTATCCTTTCTCGGATCACGAGGACAGCATATAACGCAATCTTTGGGCTACAATTATTCTGTCTAAAATGCGATCCAATAATCAAATTATCGTCTTCAGAAACCGAAAGTAGACAGTGTAATTTCAAATGTTTAACTTAGATCACGATCTGAAAGATCTCCTTTGACTCAATACCCAATGTTTAGGTGCATGCACAAATTATGTGCTTTAGTATTTAACCTTCTCTTTCTCAAAATATGCATTTTTATTGTATTAACGTGAAGTGACAGTGTACCATCAGACACCCAATGGGAATGTTTAGGTTATACCTGCTCGAATTGATCTATTTAATCTTCGATCTTTTATGATCGTTGTCTCGAGCATCTACGACAGAATGTAGTTTTAGTTTCTCCCGGGAAACAGATTGGTTATAATCAGTCTAGAAGGCCATTTTTTTCTTTCCCTAGTCCATTTAGTGTTTCTACACCTTGCATAATCAATTCAGCCTTAATAATTTCATTTTATATCTCTATGACTATTTCGTTTCCGGTAGCAACTGTCCAAATTAAATTATGCACACCTTTCAATAGCCTAGACCTTCTACTTGTAAGATACTAGGATGGATGCTTTTGATTTGGTTCTTGGACTCCTGTTGCGATTTTTGAGCTATCTGTATATCATTGTATGGTATGGATTCTGATTGAGTGATTCTTTTTATCAGTCAATTATACTAAGAACTTCTTCTCGGAGTTACTTATGACTATCCTAATCATAGACGTGTTAGCATCTTTCTGCGACAATGTGATGTGTGGTTAGGTTCGAAATAACTTCCATTGCTGCTGTCGGAGAAGTGTAAATACACTCTACTCTCTACACTTTGCCCAGGTGTCGTCTCATCGACTGTTGTTCCATAATTGTTATAATTGGCTTTAAAATCACGATGTAAATCCATCGGTGTATGCTGGAGTTACATCTCCACCTCTTGTTTATTATTCTTTTGGACATTGTGAAGGACGTTGTAACTCTCTTATTCTAAGTATGTTTATTCGACAAAAAGTCTGGTATCCAAGGTGATTCCCAGATTCCCATAAATGTAAATTTATGTTTACTTTCGTAATTTCTCGGAAGGTCTTCCTTTTCTTTAAACACTTTTGATTTTGTTATTAATTTTGTTGATTTGTTTTGTGACATTGATTTGAATATGTACATTATACAGGCGTATAGATAAGCGATTAAACCCTTGGCGAATGGTTTGTCGTACAAAAATGTCGTCGAGGTTTCACAAACAGCTATTGAAGACGCTGAAATGCATTTGTAAGCATTATACGAAGAGAAAAAATTCATGATATAATCGCTCTTGTAATCTAATATAATCGTTTGCTCATCGGAATTCTGGAATTTTTTAAGGGTATAACAAATCATGCGAGTTTGCATTTGCACAATCAATAACACTGGTTTACAAAATTCAACTATTTGTCTGTGTGTAATCTACCTATTTTGAGATACTCTTGGATAAAAATCAGAAGCCTAGGGTTCTAAACTGTATTTATAAATCGTGTGTGGAGTTTTTAAGAATATGAAAAAGTACTAGTTATATTGAGCATCTAGTGCAGCGCTCATCTAACTCTTCAGTGCCTGAAGATATACCTGAACCCTAGAACAAGAAATTGAAGTTTTAAGCTTATCACAAAATGATGCCGATTTTGAATGTATGTTAATTGTAATTGAGCTAAAATACTTTTCTCAGAATGAGAATTCTACCACAGAATAAAGAGGTCTTTCAATCAGAAATGCCTTTGTAAATCTCCGAAAATTATTAAATGTATTTGTCACTTTTAATCCTAAAGGTAGTTGTTTGATTAATTTTTTGGCACTGGTGGGTATTGTTAAATAAATGTCCAAATTTTGTCTTCTAGTAGGGTAGGTATGCATAAGTCTCTCAGTTGAGTTGTGAAAATGTTTGCGAACCAAACAGACGGATTTTAAAATGAAAAGAGCGGTAACAGTTAAATTTTTTTTTTATTTAATAGAATTTGCAATGCGTTTCATTACTTGAACCATAAATATAACGAATAGCTCAAAAAGGCAAAACATAGCGAATATGCGAATCGAACAACGAGTAGTAAGTTGTTAAAGCAGTTCGAGAATCGAGCTGTTTAGACACAAATATAATGGCAAAATAAGCAGAGGATAATTTTTTTACCAAGTTTTCTACATATACAGACCTACAACTAAAGTTTTCTCAGTGTTTAAACAGGGCCCGTTTTGTTAGACCAGGTCTTAATACTAATGAGCGCAAGATAGAATGTAAAGCTTGAATATCTAGATCATTCCAGGTTACTCTGGTGTCATCTGCAATGAAGTGAATTTACCATTAATTTGTAAGTCTGTGACATCATTAATGAATACGAAAAATGAATTAGACCTAAAATTGAACCGTGATATTACTGCCAGCTGGTAAATTACTCGAAATCTACCATTAGCTCGTACTAGTTGGTTTATAATCAGTTTTTTTAAGAGGTTTAGGATTTGATTTTGAAAAAAGCCACAAAAAATTTGAAAAAATTCTCAATTTGGTTATTGTTTCGCATGCTGTGTGGCATATGGCACCGTCTTGTTGAAACCACATGTCAGTCATGTTCAATTTTTCCATTTTGGACAAAAAAATCGTAATTCATCACACGGTAGCGCTCGCCATTCACAGTAACGTTCTGGCCATCGTTGCTTTTGAAGAAGTACAGTCCGATGATGCCACCGACCCATAATCCACACCAAACCGTTACTTTTTAGGGATGCATTGGTAACTCTTGCAATGCTTCTGGTTGGTCTTCACTCCAGATGCGGCAATTTTGCTGACCACAATTTTTTGATAAAGAAGTGGATCTACCTCCAACTTTGCCAGCGTCTATTCACCAAATGTTAGCCGTTGTGGGAGATCGTGTGGCTTCAATTCTTGCACCAGCCATATCTTACAAGGTTTTACACCCAAATCCTTTCGGAAAAATTTCCACGTAGTGGAATAACAGCGTGTGTTAGTGGTTTAATGTCCAATAGTGTGAACTGGGTTCTAAATTTGCAAGCGTCGTTCGTTCGTAAGTCGATTTATGATTAAATTATAGACCAAACTGAACAAGTTTGACAATGACCCAAGACACGATTCACGCGTGATCTGTCAAAAACAATGTTGCCAAGAAGAGACAAGCAAAAGACACCTAGGATACCATAATACTCTAGTCTGTTAAAAAGAATTAAATGATCAACTCAATCTAAGGCCTTAGGGAAATCACAAAACACCGAATCCGCATAAAATTTATTATTAAATGAGGTATATATTTGATTAAAAACAGGAAAAATAACGTCATTAGTGCATTTATTAGGTAGGAAACCAAATTGTTGAGCTTCAAAGTTTTTATGTTTAAAAAGAAGAGGTAAGAGACGGTTTTCCATTAGTCTTTTAATTATCTTCGATAATATTGATAATAATGCGATAGGACTTTAGTTACTAGTGTTATTTTTTCCGCCAGTATTGAGCAGAGGAAGACACTGTCAGTGATTCTTTTAGAAGAAACTAGTAAAGAAAAAGCATCGCGGCTTAAAAATATTTAAGAACTAATATTCTTGATAACGTTCACGAAATGATTGTTAAGTTAAGATCGAGGTCAATAGTGTTTTATGAAAGCGTATTGTTCCTCAAATAATTGATGCAGACCAAAGAAAACTGTATAACTGTATCAAATTTCAAAAACTTGTTGATAAGAATGGGATTTGAATAATACGAACCAAATGACTGGCATTTATTCATTGGCAACTCAAAACGTAACCTAAAGTGTACTTTATTACAAATGTAAATGAAAATTGTGAACAATCTTATCGGTCAACAAAGTGTTTTATATGTTCTTGGAACAGTCAAACAATAGCATTGGGTAAAGAGAAACTGACCTTTGAGGGACAATATGGAGCCTGGAAAGAAAAATATAGTCTAGAATTCATTAGTTGCCCGAAACAAAATGATCATTCCGCCAGTACATATACACATCATGAAACAGTTTGTTAAACCAATAGATAAAGACGGGAACTGCTGTTCTTACATTACTCAGAAATTAGAGATGACTTACGAGGTTCCTTATAACTTAATTATTAATATTTTGTAGTTCAATTTTTCTCAGTAAATACATGTTTTTTTTATACCAACATAGTTGAAACTAGACCTGATAAAAATCTTCTGATTATATATATTACAACGCATTAGACGTTGAAAGCGAGCCAATGACTAAATTTTTACAATAAGAAAATGTTGAATGAGTATAATCAAACTCTTTAAGCTCTGTTTTGTTCTTTTTCCTCTACTATCTTTAATATACGTCTCCATCCGTTTCCCTCCTCTGTTCTTTCTCTTCATTCAGATATTCCCACTCTTCTCAAATCTGACGCCTCCTCTCCTATCCATTTCTTTTTTGACCTGCTCCTTTTTTTAATTCGATCTCTATTTGTGCTTCATTGCCAATTCTATTTGCATCCATCATGTACACATGCCCCAACCTCTGACTCTTTGGACTCTGACTACTTGGGTAGTATTAGGCTCCTTATTTATTTCTTTCAGATCAGCATTTATTCTCTTTTCTATGCATCCTAATTTTCATGCTCACAGAATTTTTCCTATCCCACGCTTATATTTTTTTCTGCATCTAGGACTAACGTCCATATAGTATAGTCGGCCAGATTATTGTTTACTACAATCTTATCTTTGTTACTTTGGAAAGTGCTTTTGCTTTAAGGATATTATTCAAGAATGCCTTTGCTATCCTATTTTCTAGTTATTTCGGCTCATTATCCGTATTCGTAATCAGTTCTCCTAGATAGTTGAAAAACTCAAATATTCCTCGATTTCCGTCCGGAAAGGTCTGTTTTTTCTCTTCTTCTTCTTCCTCTGTCGTTACACTTTCATCTATTTCAAATAGACTATTTAGTTTCTTCACCATTTACATTCTCCCTGAGTCCAATTCTTTATGATTCCATTTTCAATCTACTATAAACTTTTTCTAATTCCTTTAGGAATTTGGCTAGTAATCATCTGAATATTTCCAATGTAAGGTTAAAAAAGTGGATAAGAGGTCCTCCTGCTTCAGCCGTCTTTTTTCTTAATTCTTTTCTGATAGCCTTCCTTCAGACAATACTCGGTTCTATCCAAAATCAGTTTCAGCACTCTTATCAGTTTTTTTGGCACACCTAATAATACTAAAGCCTCATACAACTTTGTCCTCTCTCTTGTATCGTAAGTTTGTTTAGAATCTATGAATAGTAGATGTAGTCCTAAATTTTGGTATTGATTATATCTCTGTATTGTTTTTAAGGTGGTAATCTGGTACGCCATGCATCGCTTCTCCCTAAAACCTCCATATGATGTTTCTTAATATTCTGTTCAAAACTTTGTAGGTCACATCCAGCAGTGCTATCTCATCATGTTTCTTATAGTTGAGACATATCACAACATTGTTCCAATCATCTAGTAATCGCTCTTCTTAAATTTTGAGTCTGTAGACTCTTTTATGCAGTTTTTTTTTAATATCTTTGTGATTTTGATTATTTTTTATCATATTTCACGTTTTATCTCTTAGTCTGAAGGTTCTTCTACTTCCCTTCCATCCTGCTCTGCTGCAGTATAGCTTTTTGATCTCAATTGTTGGTTTCCTTGATTGCTCCCGTTTCTTTACAGTGCTCTATCGGTCTCCGTTTTCTACCTTGTGCTTGTAGCACCTCCTGGTAAAGGTTTCTTATTTCTGTATTCACATACTTTTCTTCTATGCTTCCATTTTCTTCTCCGTGTGTTTTCTTTTTTTTCAGCAATCTGCTTCCATTTTCTTTTTCGGCAACAGATGTATTGTAAACTAATGTAATTATTTGACACAGTTTGCGAATTTTTCGTAAATTGAGCGACTAAACCCTGTTAGATAAATGTTAATTATAACTGGAATTTGCTTCCGTGGTGGTGAAAAAAATGCTCTAGTAATATGAACAAAGCTGGGGTTGTTATGTGGACAAAATATAAAAATTCTCTGGGTAGACAGTGTAGCACCCTGCGCCGATGCGAGCCTGTTATTCCGATGTGGTGAAGAGAGAAACCCGTTTGTGAGATTTTTAACCGCCTCCGCCCCTTTGAAATTGCGTTTTTTCTGTGTTACGACCATCGGGGCAGGGATCTCGTATAACCTGTTTATCTTAAAGAGTATGTGGCGGGAACTGAGTACATCTACCCAGCAGCCCCGAGATAAAAGAGAGTGCGAGAGAGATGGATGGGACGAGAGCAAGCACATTTGCAATTTGAGACTATTTCTACTTGCGAAATTTAAATCAACACCTTTTTTCTTTCGTCCACCACCAGACAAATTATTGTATGGAATAAACCGTGGGAAACGGCGTTGACCCAATGCAAATTTGTGTTGCTCTTTGAGACCATTGGTTAGGATTAGAGGCTTAGTTTCGTTTTTTATTCTAATGTTATTGAGAATTTTTAAATTTTCAATGTCGTTTACTGATCCATATATTTCTTCTTTGGTTTCTCATTCCTTTTATAGTCGTTAGATAATTTCTTTTCCATACTATAATATCGCGCTTTTTCTAGCAAAAATCTATTTCTTTTAATAAAAGTTTCTATTCAATTCAGGGTAATACTTATCATCTAGATCTGTGGCAAGAACTTTGTTTACTGTCGGAAATTCTTTCCTTAAGGAGAAAGTACGGATCTTCCTTCGAAGTTTTTCTTTTAAATGATTCTCTATTTGAAATTTTGGTTTAAAAAACTAAACTTATATTGAGCAACAGATAAACTGAAATGTAAATGGATCACAAAAATTTTGTATGAATTTCGCTTTCATTTAAAAGAATAGTACAAATTGAGTAAAGTTTAAAAATAAAATTTAAATATTGTGCTTTTATACGACACATGAGTGATTATGAGTGGAAAAATTTGCAATGAAAATAGTTGTTGTGCCTAAAGCATTTGCAGAAGGAGCTTTGCTAATCTCACAATTGCTATATAAAAACCTTAACTTATATTGAGCGGCTCATAAACTGAAATGTAAGCTTATCACGAAATTGCGAGTTATGGATATATTAGACAAAAACTTTTATGAATTTCGCGTTCATTTAAAAGAATAGTTCGAATTAAGTAAAGTTTAAAGGTAAAGAAACATTGTCCTTCCTTAATGACAACTCGATTCTTAATTTTTTTCACGACGACTTACTAATACGATTGTCAAATATAAACTAAATGCCCAAAATGATTCAAAATTTTGGCGAGAAACTCTCAACGCATGTGCGAATATATTCCCCAACTTATATCGATAAGTACTAATATCTTCAGGTTGAGGTCGAAAGCTTTTCAGACAACCCTCGTATCGAGTATGATTTCTAAAAGGCTAAATATTACGCATTAAAAAATGCATTTGTATAAAACATTTTTACGTGTAAATTATAGTGCTTTTTTGATTAATGTGAGCTTTTTTAATCAAAATAGAATATTAGAATCAAAGAATACAACCATTTTATGTAAGTTTTTTAAATTTGAAAAAGATTTGAAGTATTTAAATACCTCAAAATTGTGTCTCGTCTCACAAACAAAGAAGCAAAGTGATGGAAAGAATGTAAAACCGCGTTTCAAACCCCTTGAAAATTTAATTTCAAACTCATATTTTGAAATTTGAGCAACCGATTGATTTCATTATTGCACTTTTAAGATCAGTTGATTGAGTGAAAAGCTTTTATTAAACCGACCTCTTTCTCTAACTTGTTGACTGGTGTTTTTGTTGCTGGCATTTGGCAAGTTCTTTATTCGTTTTCTTACGTTATTGCCAATGGCAATCGCCTTGCATGATGTCAAACATAAGGTGACCCATATATTTTTTTCAAGACATGTAAAAGTTATGAAAAAACTTTGATTACGAAAGTTCTTTGTATTTAAAGGAATTTTTATATTATTGACTTTTAGATTATATAGGGTGTCTCAATTCTTCAGTTTCGACATCAAATTTGGAATTTTAAATGGAACACCCTATATTTTATCGCTTTTTTTGATTCAGTGGTGAAAACAAAGGTAATTTTCACAACTGGCATCATTTGCAAAATGAATTTTTGAACACAAAACTTAGGTTTATTGAATTTTCGTGATTTTCTAGTCTAGAATCATACTGGGTGTCTTTTTTTAATGTATAAGTTTCGAATTTCGTAAATAACACACACAATAATTATATAGTGGCAAGAAAAATTCGAGAGAAAATTAATTACCTCAATCAATCTGATGCAGTACAAGAGACAATCCGAAGGATGGAGGCAAGGTATACTAACTGCATTGCAGAAAATGGGGGATACATAGAAAACAAATTGTAAAATGCCGGTCTTTAAATATGATTGAATATATATTACGTTTTATTAATTTTCTGCATATTCTTACTTCAAATCTCTTGAGAGATAAAATGTTTCTTTAAATTATTCCTAATAAAAATATTTGTGTAAGGGTACGATATTTTTATAGCTTTATGTTTTTGGTAAACATTTTCTATTTAGTTTGTTTTCAAAAATGCAAAACTCAGTGCTTTACATTATTTTCAATATAGAATGGGCGAAAAAATGAAAAAAAGTCAAATAATTTCACAATCAATATACGTAGATATAGGACACGTATGTATGAAATGATTCTTATTTTTATGCAAGTTCTATTGAAGGTATAGTATATAGGTTGTACCATAAAAAAAATGAGATTTTTTTATTTACAAAAGTTGAAACTTATACAGTAAAAAAAGATTCTAGACTCGAAAATCACCCAAATTCAATAAACCCAAGTATAGTGTTAGCCTCATTTTTATTTTTCGGATAACTGAATAAAGGAGCGACATTGGTAAATACTGTCTACAATTTATAAAATTTCAATTGTTTCAATTCTAATATTTAAAATATGCCGAAAATAAATGTATGCAAATTAAAACGAGAGGGCAGTTTTGTCCTAGATATAGTACGCGTCTAAATTCCCTTACCCTCTCTGAATAGAAACACCGAAACGAAAGAAATTTTGTAAACGGCAGCTACAGTTGAAAGATATTTCATTACTTCTATTTTCATTTGTAACAATTAAACGAGCACTGTGTTCATCACTTATTATAGTCTATTTACTGCAAGAGAGAGAGAGAGAGTAATAAAACTTCATCTCTAATGCAAAACTTAGATTTTTATAAAAGTACTCATTATGAATATTGGTTGCGACACTTCATCTTCTGATTCCGATTCGGAAATAGCTCAACTTACACTAGTGAGTTTTTAAATTAAAATTATTATTTATGAAAATGAAGTTGTTTGAACACATAGGTACTACTACCTATATAACCATGAAATGAAACATTTTAGAAAAAATTTCACTTCTTCGCCTCCAGCTGTTCGGAAGTTATAAGCAAGTTGATTAGGTGAAAATATAAGTGTACATCCAATATATTCATTATATTTATAACTGTTATTTCATATGAAAATTCTCGAGGTATAACTTGAAAAAATATTTCAACGGTCTACTGGTACGATTACGAATGCTTTATTATTTTGAAACTCTCTCATTAATAAAATAAATAGACACTTTAAAAGACACTTTAAAACGATAAAGAAAGTATGAGAAAATTTTGTTAATTAAAGACCGTGCAATTTGTTAAAAATGGAATAATTTGATCGGGAATAAATTTTCTACAGTGCTTACGAGGTTGTATTGATATCTAGTTAGCCCAGTCCAGTTCCATGCATAAACAAAATATTGCGTTACCATAGCAACGAACAATAACTTATTAGAAGTGTCATTGGAAAGTTTCACGTCAAAAAAGTAAAGCAATGTTACGCAATATATTAAAAGAAAAAAGATGTCCACCGAGTGTCGAGCCGTCATCATTTACCTGTATTTAAAAAGTTTAAGAGGTAAGCAGATTTACGAAGATATGGTTAATACCCTTGGTGATCAATGTCCTTCGTATGCGACCGTTAAAAATTGGACTGCAAGCGTCAAAAGAGGTAGATTTTCCATTGAAAATGATGACCGATCGGGAAGGCCAGTTTCTGTGTCAGTCCCCGAAAATATCAATTCAGTTCATGATATGTTCATCATATAGTTCACGTCAATTTGGACATGAGAAAAATTGCTGCAAAATGGATCCCCAAATGTTTGAATGTTGACCAAAAGAGTGCAAGGGTAGAAGCATCGCGTTTGATCTGTGCTTGATTTGAAAACGTTGTAGACTTTTTAAACCGAATTGTTACTATGGATGAGACTTGGGTACATTTCTACGATCCAGAAACAAAGCAACAATCGATAAAATGGCGTCACTCTGGTTCTCCAAGACCATGAAGTTTCGTGTCCAGAAATCTGCTGGAAAAGCTCTTGCTTCAGGTTTTTAGGATTGCCATGGAGTAATCATGATTGATTTTTTGGATAAGGGTAGAACAATTACTGGAGATTACTATACGACATTATTGACCACTCTACGGGAAAAGACGCAGAAAGCTATCGAAAGGTATTTTGTTTTTGCAAGACAACGCCCCTGCACACAAATCTCATGTTGCCATGCAAAAAAATTCGTGATTTAGGGTTTCAATTACTAGAACACCCCCCTTATTCACCAGATTTGGTCCGTTCGACTATAATCTCTTTCCTCAATAGATAAAAAGGTTTAAAAGGCCGTAAATTTCCTTCCAACGAGGAGGTAATAAAAGCTGTGGAGGTCTGGTTTGCAGAGCAAGAAGACACATTTTTTTTTGAAGACATTGCAGATTCGCTGTAATAAATGTATCCAATTAAGAGGAGAATATGTTGAGTAATAAAATATTTTGACTTAGAAAATATTGTTTGGTTCTATAGTAGGCTAAGAATTTTTCAATATATCCTCGTATATTGTACCATATATTTTTCAATTTAAGTACCTTAAAAAAATTCACGTAATCGCTTTCGAGGCGATGCGCGCGGAGGGCAATTTTCAGTGTTAGATCAATATTATAATTAAAACTTTTAAAAATTGAAAAATATTTATACGAGCTATAAGAGAAAAACCAAACACTATTTTTTGAAGGCGTTTACATGTTTACAAGTTTTGAAATTTTTGCGGGCTAATCTACATCATTTTAGCAATAGTATGTCCAATTAATTCCGATTTGAACTAGACGATAAAGTTGCGTAAATTCAGAGTTTTTGAATATAACTTGAGCCATTATCCCCGTATATTTATAACGATTTTTTCACTAATTGGTGATAACTATTATTTTGATAGTTTTTAATCTTCATGAGGAAGTCATTTCATATTTCCGATAATTAATTGGGATATTATTATACACATTTATAACCAGAGTTATTCTCGTTAAAATTTTTTGTATAAAGTAAAACTTTGGGAGTTGAAAAATTGTAATTACATTTTGATCCCCCTGTATTAGTTTCAACTAATGTAGTAAAATTGAGTATTTTAATTTTGCAAAAACTTTGGCTACAACAGATTCAAATTTGTTAGGACGACAATTGACTACGACTTTTTAAATACGCTGTATAACATATTACAATGGAACATTGGTATTTGAAATTTGGTTTTTTAACATTTAAAAAACGTAACTTCACTATGTTACAGAAGGCCCTGTATATTTGATATTATATTTCTAAAATGCGCAATTTAAAACTGGCTACTATAATTTGTAAATAACTCTTTGATATCTCGTTTAACAACAGATATAACGGACTTCGTCATAGAAATTTTGCACGTGTTTTTGAACATCCCCAGTATGTTTGTTATAAATTGTCATCTCATCTATCTTCGAGTCATTTTGTACTACTTATTAAGTCAATGCTCAGTTAATGTATTCAAATCTTTGATTTCTTTATTACCAAACTATTTATGAAGGTATTAAACTTTGAAATCATTAGTATTGATAATGAAAGATCAATATTGACTAACATACTGAATGCAGCATAATCATGATAATAATTTGTAGTTGGTTGAATTATCTATTTTTTTGCCGGCATGCCAGACTGGTTTGTTAGGTAACGCGCAAGCGTTGAAACTCGGCTAACAACCTGAATGCAAGGCGAAACGCGCCGTCCAGACTGGTTGCAAAACAACGGAATTTACAGAGTGCACACACACACTGCATTTGAAACCGCGGGAGTCGGTACTACACCTAAAATTCCACAAAATTTGTTTTTTTTTGTTACGAAACTTGGAAATTGTCGCTTTAGTTTTGTGTTTAAAGTTTGTATTCTTGATAACTGTTAAATAATTTTAGTTTTATTTTTTTTTTCAAATTGTTTGAACAGTGTTGATTTTTTATTGTACAAATCATGTTTGTTGTGTTTTATCAAGTGTATTAAAATTCAGGATTCTTTACTATTAACTTATTGGTGAGTTTTAATATTTTACGTATACCTCAATAAAGTAACGGTTAGGGTAGACGCCGATGCATGCACTTTGTCGGCTTATTCATATTATTTATGTAGATACGTACCTTCAGATATTTTTATATAAACTTATCATATCTAAAATAAATACTATATTGTTTTATATTCCAAAAAGTAACGTTTTAACGGTACTCTTTGTCTACATTTTTTTTTTCAATTTTATTTGGCTTGTCTACCAGAACTCGTTCGCATTGCAATCGATTCCTCGGAATTTATTCGGCTAAAATCGACCCGTGCATTTCAGATGTCTGAATTTTTGCGTGGTTGTCGGTTTCATCTACTTCACAAGATTTTAGAAAAAAAAAAATAAACTCTTGAAAAAAAACTAGTGAAAGTATTTCTAAATCAGTTACACTTCATTTAAATGTATATAATTTCAAATTTTACAGTTTGTATTGAATTTAGTTATATAGTTTTAAACTTTTCACATGGATTATTAATAATACTAGTATCCGTTATTTCATATAATTTTTATGAAAATATAACCTACAATAAATGCATTTCTACAAATTACATGACACAATTTTATTCGTTTCATGGTATATTAATTGTTACTCACAAACATTTTGACACAATAATTAAAAAGCTTATCATTATTCTATTAATAAGTTTCAATATTTAAAACCGTTATAACAAATTAATCATATATAAATACATTTACATGTATTCTGTAAAAAGTAAGATTTTTATTTAACGTTCGTAGTTATAGCGATTTATCGGAAACTTGGCAACGTTAAATGAACGAATTTAGCATAATGACTGTTCCCTTGCGCGGCGAATGGTAGAGCCCGGATCTTACCCGTCACGTTGACGTTGTCCATAATAGTCGGCGGCCGCCATTTTAAATTTTATAAATTTGTTATTATTTTTAGGTGTTGTGTGTACAGTTAGTGTATATATATATCTAGTTGAGTTTAGTTGGGTAAGCAAAAAATTTATTTTTCATATAAGTAGACAAGTAGTACTAGAGCGATAATAATATGAATATGTATAAATGAAGCAGCATCGTTATCATTTCTTTTAGTTAACAAGCGAATACGTATGCATTTTAATGTGTTTGTATATAAATAATGTGAGTAGAGATAATATTCCTATGTTATTATATAATCTATCTTTGGTGTTAACACATGCACTTCTAAATTGCTTGTTTTTATATGCACTCGTCGTTTTTCTCGATGAAAAGCCGGTAACCAAGTCCCTGGTGTCGCATGCGCCAAAGTTACTACGACGGCGGGAGAACAACCCAGCTAGAACTAGACTGTCGCAATGTTTTTTTTTTGCTTTCTATTGCAACTGAAGGAACGCGTCTAGTGCATTAATGAGTTTTTTTGGCGCACCATGTCCCGCACAATCGACTATATTTTGGGGTGGGAATGATGAGTACTTGAAAGGTCAAATCCGTCGGGGTGGCTAGCCCCTTAAAAAATGTTGAATCTATTGTTGACTGATGGAGATTGGAAAAAAAACTAGTCTATGCACCTGTGACTAGATTTTTGGAATAATACTCCTCAACCTGTTTTTAGAAATTTTCTATGAAATAGTTTCATTTACAAAATTGAAGTGTCTTGTTTATTTTTGATAATTCCAACTAAATTAAATGGTAGCTGAATCCACTGAGGTTTTAATTTTTGTTTATGATGGTTGATAGCTTAAAAAATGATTTTAGATTGGTGTTCATATACCTATACATATTTCAAGTTCAAAAACATATTGGTTAATGGACTCGTTTATATTTATTTCAGCATAGTTGAACAATTTTTGATCAATACAAATGTCATTGAATCAAATAAAATGCAAAAAATGTGACTTCAAAGTTTGATTGTGAAAACACACTTGCGTTTTGTAATTTAATTGAAGAATCCCAAGCTTTGGTATCTATTAAAGTGAATCATGAAAGAATGGAATATTATTATAATTGATATCAAAATATTTAGACAATCAGGAGTATATATAAAGTATCTTGATTTCTGAATTAGATGAAGTCTAATGAAAATGTGGATAGTTTGTGTTTTTTGTGTTTCCCAATGTATTTCAAATGTGGTAAAGGGCAAGTTTTGAAATGAATTCCCTAGTAGTTAGTAGCATTTTTTTATCATCCGATGCAGTGTAATTTCGATTATGTGGTAGACAGAATCTGTAGAATTGATTAATTAAACACTTTCTCTCAGTATCAAGGAATATTTTAAAAATAGAAGCAACGAAATGAATATAACGTCTGCAATGTTGTGTTTAAAATTTTTGAATGCCACCGTTTAAAGTTATTGCAATAGTTATTGGAATTTACAATGTTATTTTTATTTAGGCAAACAATTATCGACACACAGTTACAGTACTATCACGCAAAATTTGGCTAAATTCAAAAATAACTGTTTTGTTGATTATTCTATAAATAAATATGCTGTTGCCACGGATGGCTTTAATCAAATGTTTATTCAATTTAAGTACCAATTAAAAATTTATAAATGTTTTTATCGGGTTATCATTTGTACCTGAATTATCTGTATTTAATTAATTATATAATAATAAATTTAAAAATACAATTATACTGTGGTAGTACGTATATTAATTTATCTAAATAGCATTCTTTCGTATTAAAATAAATTAAGAAGTATTAGATAAGTTGAAGTGAGAAAAAATTCGTTTAAGATTCCATTAGGTGATACTCTTGTGACCTGGCAATGACAAAGACATGATTTATGAAATTATTTTGAGAAAATTATGTATCTTTATACATCTCTTCTCAATGAATGTGGTGGTGGTTTGCCCTGCAACTTTGATTAGGTACGAGTTATGATGATTACTATGAAAATAATAATTTTTATTGTACAGCTAGAAAAATTTTATTACGATTCATGTGATTTTCTAAAAATTTATCATTTATTTTTACACTTACCGCCACATTTCTTTTGTGAAAAAATTTTGCATGGTTTGGAATCCAAATTTTAATTATGATATTTATGACATATGGGTTTTTTAAAGCCATATAAAGATTTTTGGAAAAAATATGAATTTTATTCAAAAGGAGAGTACCATTTTTTAAAATGTGGAATAATACGAGGGTTGTCTGAAAAGTTTTCGACCTTTTTTTATTTTTCATTATAGTCTCCTTCTAAGCATACGGAATTAGTCCAGCAATACTCTAACCTTTTTAACACTTCCAAATAATAGTCCTTCTTCAACTTGGGAGGCAGGAAAAAGTCTGTGGGATCAGATCCGGGGAATATGGTGTGTAGTCAACCAATTTAAGGCCATGGCCATAACTCAAGTGTGAGAAGGTGCGTTCTTTTGATGTCCTTTTTATTGTTTTACGTTTTTGAAGGTACTAGATGATCACATTCTCATGACTATTTCTAAAAAAATGGTGTTCACCACTTTTCCGGCCGATGGCTGTTTCTGTACAGATTCACCCTGTGCAAACCGCGTTAATAGGGACTGGGAAACGTTTACCGAACGCATATGGCGCAGAGTCTTATTTCACAGTGACTTATATAACTTGATTTAATTCTAATTGAGCTTAAGTTATCATCTCATCTCTGTTTTTATTTTGATATGGTGGGTCAAATGGAATGACACATTGATATATTCATTCAGCTAATCTAAAGTTCACTTGTCAATACAAAAATAAAATAAATGAATAATTAATTGTTGAGCTAAATACTGATTGTAATTATGAATTGTATATCAAAATACCAGAATCTTTGCTTGTTGTGTGGGAGTGATAGCGAAGGAGAGATTTTGTCCGTCATTTGTCAAATAAGCTCAACTGAGTTAATTTCTTAAAACAAAAATTGGTATTGAATGGGTAGGGGGGATGTAAATATATCAATTCATCTGATTTGTATGAAATTGAGCAGGACGTTGAATTAAATGAGTTCAAATTATCTGCGATTTTATGCAAAAGGAATTTCAGAATATATATTTATATATTTAATGACAGCTCGATACTCAATTTTTTTCTACGACTCACATTTACAAGCATTAAACAGAAGTTAAGCGTCCAAAATTGCTGAATTTTTAGTATAAATTTCTCGACGCACGCGCAAATACATTTCTCAACTTTATTTATAAGTCCTGCCATCTTTAGGATGAGGTGGGAAACTTTTCAAACAATCCTTGTATTTATAAAAAATTTTAAATTAAACTTGCTAAAATATGCAATCAAAACCATTTAGCATGAAAATACAGGTTTGTTGATTTATGTTTTACATCATAAATTATTAATTGTGATTATGAATTCATTTCTCTTATCTGCTAAATATATTATTACTTTTCAGTTTGTTTTACATTCAGATAACAATTTTTTGTAGATCAATAATTTTAATTCAATTTTCTAAAGCCTTGACATTCCTTTCGCTTTGCAACCAATTATTTGATCTTGTCTTAAACTCTTTGATTTCTGCTTGTATCTTCAGAAATAATAATCTTCAAATGGTCCTGGCTGATACACCTACTACTGTAACTCCATAAATAAGTCAAGGAGAGTAGAATCAGTAGATCTGTATGGCTAAGAAATGTATGAATCGCCTATCAATTTCCAGTAGTTACTCTTACATTCATAAAAGAGAATATACCACCGACAGTATTTTTTTAACAAGTAAATTGTAAATGTAGAAATTCTTTTTTCATACCTATCGGCATCTATTTTTGAAAAATTTAACAAACTGACTAACTTTATTTAGCTTTGTTATTTTAATTTTTAAGCTGCCCACAAAATATTAAATTAAGTTTGAGGTTAGGTCTTGTTTACTTTTACTTTTGGAGTTTATCAGTGGTAACCATGATGCAATGGTAAGAGACTTGCAAGTCAAACGACATGCGATATTCGTCAATGTAATATTTTGATCTTTCAAGGAATTGCATGCAATTGTTGTCTTGCATCATACAAGTTGCGTTAAGAAACGCATCTATCTGTCTTTAAGTCACATTCCGACTTTTTTTTTAAATCATGTTATGCACAGCATCTATGTTTTTCTGAATAACAACAAATTTTCACCGACGGACGCACGACCATGACGAAATTCTGTAAACCAACGTTTGGTTTCGACTAGGACCCTTGTTGAAATCATAATAAATCACCAAACGTAAGCCTTCACGGGTAATTTCCGTTTTTTGCTTCTTGATAAATTTGTCTATCAACAACTTGATTGCCTAAATTGCCACTGGCTTTGCAATAACAAACGTCAATGATCACAAATACCACCCATTATTCGTTGTAAAAACTTCAAAATGCAACCCTTGTACGTGTTTGTCTCTGCTATCACATCTTAATTTGTTTGAAATCGTTTCTATTCAGGGAAGTTGAATGTAATTGGAAGAATTCAGATTAGATGAATATGGTGATGGGTGAGGCAATGAATCCTGAAACCTTTCTGTAACAATAATGAAGGGGCTGGTGTATTTCATGAAGAAATTAAACTCTTTGTCTTCAACAAATGCGGCTGTTTTTCTTGAAATAGGTATTTAAGTATGTCTGCAAATCAGTTATTTCTTGTTCTAAATAATTGATCGAATCTCAAAGCACTAACCATTTTCTCTCCAAAGCAATCATAAAAAGTATGGCGTATAGACACACTGTATATGTGAATGCACTTCATTATTATTGCCTTTTCTTGGTAATGAACGTTTTTTATTATTTTCCCGTGCAAGTAATAAAATCTGCATATTTTTCACCAGATTTTTTTATGGGCTTCTTCCATAATTCTACTACTTTCCTTTTCGTAAACAAAAGTTGTAACTTTCATAATTTTATTACGTCCATAATTTAAGTTTAATGGTTTATATTCCATATTTAAACAAGCATAAAACAAATTCATAAAGCAATTTCCCCATCAAAATTGTTCAAAGGAGATTTGAGAGGAATTAGGTTGAACTGTGGAAATATTTTAATCTCATTCAGATTGAGAACACACTTTTAAAATTTGAAATTATTTCTCGATTTCAACCAATTTTTTGTTAAATGTCAACCTTATTATTTCGTAAAAGACTTTTCGTAGTGGAAAATAAATAGATTAGGATTTGTTTATAAAATGGCTTAGAAAGAAAATTTTATGTATTTTTTTTAAGTTCTCGACTACTCATAATCTATATTGAGCAGATATCATTTTACATACAGGGTTTCTAAATTCACGCGACAAAATTCAGAAGGTAATAGCTCGTAAGAAATTAAGATGGGTCTTTCCTATAACAAAATTTCCTTAAAAAGTGGTGACTAAAGTTGATTTTCTATTTTTCTTCTAATATTTCAGTAATGCTAGAAACTTGGAATTTTGTAATTGTCGTGCACTCGCAAACAACTAACTAGGGGTATTTTTTCAATATGCCTGTTGATGAAATTAGCAACCCTTACTTTATTTCATATTAAAACTTTTCTATAAAATTAAATTGTAACTTGAAATCCTTGTTGCACTTGAAATATTTTTTTCCAAAACCAATAGTTGCAAAGAAAACACCATAATATATAATTTTTTTAATAAATTGAGTGGACAACAGTAAAGATGTAAAATGTAGTACGATTCATAATAAATGCTGGAAATAACCACCTCTAGCAAAAATACATCAACATATCCTACGGAAACAGATATCACACGGATTTAATTCCGAGGAAGCCAATCCTACGGTTGTTGCCTAGCAGTTCGAATGAAATGTACTTTATCACCATCGTGCATGAATCACATGTTTCGTCTGATATTGAATGCGATGTCTTCAAGTAGTTCATGGAAATCATTTTCGAGAAATCTGGTGTAAGGAATTCCTTTTAATAGCTGAAGCAGAAGATGTGGTCCAATTGAGTGAGTTATCCCCTACAGTATTGTTACGAACAAGTTCGCAAAATGGGTCCTTAAGCCGGCCCCGTCCGGTTATTATGGAATTCTAAAATTCGACGAGAGCGATAACCTTTGATTGGAATACCAAGAATTCTAAATCCGCGCTGCCTTTGATGTTTGCTTTTTATTGAACTATTATAGCAGTCGGTTTATTTACGTTGTTTCTAGGAAGGTCTATCATTATTTGTCTTGTTTCTCTAGTTTTTTTGGGATATATAAGGAGTTTTTGTACCGCAGTTTAGTTCAGTTTATAATAAATAGTCTTAGAGAACAGAACGAAATAAATTATTTGAAATAGTTAAGTGATAGTGATAAGTGGATTATACTAAAAGTTAGTGTAGTACAAAGTATTTAAATAAATTGATAACGTAAGCGACAGTGTTTATTAATTCATCCTACAAATAGAAAACGTTAGAATATCAATTCATACGTTCACTGAAAAAACATTTTGAAAATGGTGCTCTATATTCTCAAGGGGATTTTCGCCTCCCCATACGTGATTATTGTGAAAATTTATAATAGATACTCTCGAAAAATGTGCCTCGTTCGTAAACAACAAATTATTTAAAAATTGAGCATTTTTTCGTGTGGTAACCATTCACAAAATCTAATTCGTTGAGGAGAATCTAGATCTCGTTGGATATGGTAAGGATATAACTATCGTTCACCCCCGTATATTATATCAGGAATATTGAAAAAATACCCGTAGCTAGTCGTTTGCGAGTGCGCGAAAATTACAGAATTTCAAGTTCTTAGCCTTAATGAAATTTAAAAAAATAAAAACTCAATTTCGGTCACCGTCTTTCAAGTTTAATATCTCGGAAAGGGTCGGGCTGAGAAAATTTTGTTATAGGAAAGACCCAATTTAATTTCATAGGAAATACAAATATATGTCGTTTATTAAACCCTTCTACTTCACCAACCCATTATTTTTAAATCAATCAACGTGCAACATCTTTTAAAAATGAAATATTAGTATCGCCAAACAATTTTCATTTAACAAAAAATATACCAAACTAGAAATTATAATAAATAAAACCGCGTTACTACAACAATCACCCGTGGATTCCTATTTACCCAATTGCAACAATTCGGCCTATTAATGAATCCAGGTGGAGGAATGACATATCGCTGAAGATGATTTTCTACATAAAAACACTATTTACTTAACGGAGCTGAGAATGGTCAGTAGGCATCAGGTTTTGAGTGAATTGAACCACTAAGCGTGTAAACTCAAGAAAGAATAGTAATGCATGAATTGGAAACGGTTTTGGAAAAATTGATTTCCCGTTTTTAAGAAAGCGAATGGAAAATCTTTGCTGGTTGATATTAGTCCTAATAGATGTTTTCCCACTTTCTTTCTTATTACTGAATAGACCAAGAGCAAAAAATTGCCACGTTGAGGTGTGACTCACAATTAACATTATGGTTCAACCACCTTTTACTGATCTAAAAGAAGTTGGCACTGCACTTTGAACTTATAGATATTTTGAAGGTTGCTTTAGGTTCTTTCTACGTTTTTCCAAAACAACATAGAGCTGAGAGCGAAACATTTAAAAAAAAATTAAGAAATCATGATTGCGGTACTTGTTTCGAGCTCTAGTGTTCTATATTGTTCCAAAATATTGCGCTGAAAAAAATTTATTTTTCACCAATTTCGCGCAAATTTATTTTTAAGTCATTAAGAGATCATAAGTTGTTCGAATTTGTTCTCAATCGTTTAAAAATGTTGCTCTCTAATAAAATACCTTTTATTAATTAAAAAAAAATTATTTAAATTTATATTATTTAAATTATATTCTACTGCCACCTCAGTTTTGAAAAATTGCTTTAATATGAGTTGTTCTTTTTCCTAGATTTTAGCAGTTGTTCCTGGATTTTATAGGTTTGCTCTACTTACTTATAGAACGGCATACGGCTGAGAAGGAAACTTATACAAAAAATTGAAGATAAACTCGATTTTTGAGCTGGGACTTGAAATTTTTTCGATGAGATATCTTGGAAAAATGTAGAAAAACCCCTAAAACTGCGATATCCTGAAAATGCGGTAACAGATAAAAATTGGATTTTGACAAAGTTTCTGAAAAATAAATTTCTCTCGAGGAAGCGAAAAAGCCTTGAAAATCTAGAGAAAAGCTAGAACAACTCGGAACAACCAATTTATTAACAATAATAAATTTCTAGAAGAATATCACGGAATAAACCTGTAACAATTCAGAACAGCTATTTGTGAACTCATTATTTTGGAACAATATAGAAAAATCCTAACACAACCCAGAACAAACACCAAAATCGTAAAAACCTTTGAAATACGGTCCAACAGATCAAAAATCGGGAATATATTTTTCAATTATCTCTTAAACTTTTATTTTCAGCCCTATGCCGCTTTGAAGCAAAGCAGAATAACCGGGAACAACCTTCAAAATTTCTAGTCTAAATTGCAGTCCTTGGGGGTCCTTTACTGAGAATAATGTTTCATTCTTTTGAAAAGTTTGATTATCTAATAGTGCGTTTTCAAATTTTTTCTCTATATATTTATTTTAAATTAATATTTCTCAAAGTTTTCAATTAATTTATTAACGCCGTTATTCGTCCAGTATAGTTTCGAATCTTTTACACATAGGTAGGTACTTTTAAATCAGAAGATTTTCCCCCTCATCATAAACGTTGTTCGTAATATAAAAGATTCTGTCTAGGGGACGATCAATTATACTAGGGTGCTAAAAATGCGTTGTCTCATATTATAATCGGCTCCTTTATTTGCTCTACGTGTTCTTCAAAGTTTCTTTGGTCGGTGATGTCGAAATTTGAATACGTTCGTGATCCAGTCGTAACGTTTATATTTAAGATTTGTACCGTTTTAGTTATGAGTTACCAAAAAATTCGATGTGTTTTTTATTATGGTAAGTTTTTGTTATATATGTATATGTGGGTTAGTATACAATATCAGGTGGTAAAGAAAGAAAAAAACATTCAATTTTTTTTTGTTATACATACATTTTTTATAGATTTTTCACGTAATTGAGACGCGAATGAATTTTTTTTTATTAGGATGAATTTGCTGTAAACATCAGAATATTGTAGAAATGAATTAATACCATGTCATTCGGCTTGTTACATTTTTCTTAGAATATTTTGAATATTCCTTTGTTCACGTATTGTGGCTTAGTAGTCTCTTCAGAATTATTAATTCTAATATTTGAGTTTCTGAAGATTTGTTAACGATCTCCCACTCCATTTGAAGAATTCAATAGAACATCGGTATTTATTCTAAATCGTCCTCTATCTGTCTACATTATACAACAATAACAGTATGTATGTCAGATGTGAACCCACCTTTAGAATTGAAACAGAAGTGACTATTGAGCCACAATACGTGGAATAATCAAAATAGCCGAATGGCATGTTACAACCTCAGACCTCCATAGCCAATTTTTTATCTCTATTTGTACGAAATATCCACCAGGTTTTTGCTATTGGTTCAATTAATGAAATTTATATAGTATTTGTGACAATCTAAGAAAGTGCCTTTACTATTGAAACCTATATAAAATTCATTAAGACACAAAAGTCGTAAATCTATGTTTATTGGGAGGGTATTGTGCACAGCCGCACTATTGTAAAATCTGGCAATTTCCTTATAGTTTAAAGAGAAATTTGAATTTTTTAATCAAATGCAGTTTTTTTCTGTTTATATTTATGTACATACATTAATGTAAGTTCTCAATTTTTCTCACATGCTGAATACAGTTTCTCCAGTTTTCAAAAGTTACATTTTCGATTTTTCTTGTTATCAACTTGATCGCACTGTTGTTTAAAATAGGTGTATTATTTTGAGCACATACATTTAGAGATGTAAAATTCCCGGGTATTTACAATTGTGGGTATATACCCTGGGTATTTACTCGGGTAAATACCCAATTTGGGTAAATACCCGGGTATTTATGATAACTTTCAACGTTATGACCGCTACGAGATTAATTGCAAACTTATTTGAAGTAAACGTATGTATTATGTACGTTTTATAGTTATTGAATGATATTATACCTTAATAATATAAATTAAAGCCTTTATGCCATATGAACTCGAGGGGATTGAAAATGAAATAATGGACCTGCTTCTCTTGCAATTTTATAGCAAATGTAAACCTTAGAAAAATCATAACTTTTACAGTTTATATCAATTATATAACTTTCATGAAAATATATGTCATGTTCGCACAAAAAGTCTTGTATTTCACTTTTTCCATTACTGGCACCTGGTAGCTTTTTAAGAAACTGTGGTAGGATGCGTTTCCCATCACAATACACCTAACCTCACATGTAGGTAGATTCGGCTCTCCGATCTAGCTGTATTTATGTTTTCGAGATATACTATTCTGAATTTTTGCAAGCGCTCTGACTCCATTATAACTTTTTCTTTATTCTTTTGAATAAAAACTCCGAACGACGTAAGTACGAGGATATTCCAAAAGTACCTGGTCTGACCTAGAGACGGCGGTAGTTGCTTGAAAAATATCAAGTTTCAAGTTTGAGGACGCAACGTTATTTAGTATTTGTATGGCGAATATCAATAGTGAATGTTTTCAGTGCTCATCGTTATTTGATACCATACTTTTATTTGAAAGGTCTTAGCCAAACCATTATAAAAGATGAACTAGATTCTACTCTGGAGAGACTGCTCCATCGTTATATAAATATTGAGTAGCAGAGTTTAAACGAGGCGACATGCGAAGACCAGCATTGCAGTGGTCGACCAAATGAGGTGACGACTCCAGTAATGTTGAAAAAAATTCAAAAATCGGTACTGGATGATGATTTACTGAAAGTGCGCGGGCTAGCAGACATAGTAGGCATCTCAAAAAGTGCGGTACATCGCATATTAACTGAAAAATTGGACGTTAGAAAGCTGTGCAGGGTTTGCTCACAATGGGAAAAACAGAATTGTGAAGATATTTCCATCGAGTGTTTTGCAATGTTTCACAGAAATAAAACCGAATTTTTGCACAATGGATGAAACGTGGATCCATTACTTCACACCGGAAACAAAAGAACAATCAAAACAATGAACTGAAAAGGGAAAACCGGCTCAAAAGAAAGCAAAGATCGTTCTATCTGCAGACAAGGTCATGGCGTCGGTTTTTTGGGATGCGCGTAGGATAATTTTCATTGACTATGTGGAAGAAGGAAAAAGTATGAACAGTGAGTATTATGCGAACTTTTTGCAATGTTTGAACGAAGAAATCAAGCAAAAACAGCTGCATTTGACTAAGAATAAAGTGTTGCTTCATCAAGACAAAGCACCAGCTCGAGCTTCCGTTATGGCAATGGTGAAAATAAATGAATTGAAGTTTGAATTGCTGCCTTATGCACTCTATTCGCAAGATTTAGCCCCCTCGGATTACTTTCTGTTCCCGCACTTGAAAAAATGGCTCGGGGATCAAAGTTTTTCTAATAATGTAGTGGTGATGTCGGTAGCTGATAACTATTTTGAAGAGCTTGACGATTCTTATTATAAAAAGTGTATGGAGTTGAAAAATAAATATTTTTTTCCATAATTTTTATATTTTCTTTCTTGGACTAGGTATTTCTAGGACTATCGTACCCCTTAAAATGTAGTTGTACAATTGATATGACTATCAGTTTCCTGGAACAGTATCCGTGAAAGGACAATAGCATTTTTTAGTCTGCCTACATTCAATAAAGATTGCGGCGAATCAAGTTTTTGAAATAAATCAGTGCACTTGGGTATACCAAGTCTTTTCGTGTTTTTACTACAATAGGAGTTTAGGAGTCATCAAATTATTCATAATTCTCCAAACTGTAGTTTTAGGGTGCTCGTAAAAGCTGAAGTCTCTTTTAATGTCAATTATTTTTCGTGGCCTCGCTCTACTAATTTTAAGTAAACACTTTTAACGATCATTTCTGCTTCAACGTGCAAACATTTGGTAGACATACGTTATCGAACTTTGTAATACATGCTTCAAAATGAACTGACAGAGTCAAAGGCGTTGGGATCGTACATAATCCGACCCTGTTAGAATCGGGTAATAATATAAGGGTAGAGTCTATTCTATTTCATCTCGTATATTAACTGGAGGATAATTACATTTGATCCGAGGTTGGACCAAGAACGAACTTCGAACGGCATTATAAAGAGGATCAGCGTTTAAGGCTGGATCTACACTATAAGGTCATTATGGTTCGTTCGCGGTCCGATCTTGGTCTGGTGAAATATTATTAGATGAAAAACAATGTGTACATTCATTATATCCGTAAAAGTCAAGTTCCAGTCGAATCCAATTCTACATTCTTCGGCCGCGAATATCAAATACTTTAAGTTCTTATTTCTTAGATCTTTTGATATATTAATGCTTCTAAATGTTTTTGATTTTAGATCTCTTCTATTTTAAAATTTGTTTTTTTTTTAATAATTTTTGAGAGATTAATAAAAAATTATGAAGAAAAACTAATTTTAAAACAGAAGAGACCTAAAACAAAAAACATTTTGAAGCATTAATGATATGAAATACTTCGATTATTGACGGTTCAAAACTAAATCGTGAAGTCGAATTATCGAATGTGATTGGAATTCACTAGACCGAGATCGGATCGCGAACGAACCGTAATCGACCTTATAGTGTGGATCCGGCCTAATGGATCGTATTTTGAATTAATATTAGCTTTAAAACTTAATACCATTCATGCTTAATAAAAAATAACGTAGACGAAAAAAAAGTTTGCATCAAAATTCAGACATTCGTGATTTATTATTTATTTAATATACCGTTTCACATCATCGGGTAAGGTCATCCTTAACTGTCAATTAACAGTAAATCGCCAAGTAATTTTAAAGTTTTTAAATTTTATCGCTTTAGTCCGTAACCTAACCTAAATCGAAAGGCTAACTTCAAGGAGTTATCAAATAATCGTAATAATTGGACCCGATCGGGTTAGGTTAAGTTATATTAATTGAAATAAATACTTTGTAACAATTTTTTCTTCTTTCTTATCCTCTCTTAAATTAGCATTAACGAAAATTTAAAATAATTAAAAATCAAGGGGCAAACCTCACGGAGGTTAACAACACCTATCCATTATAGAGAGTTTACAATTTTATAAGCTATTTAAAATGTGTATAAAAGTGAAAAATTCTCATTCAAATGTAATAAAACTTGAAATAATCGAATGTAACCTACTTATTTGTTGAAAATAATGAAAGTGACTGAGACTACGTTTCGTCTTACGCTATAATAGACTAGTCGGGTTAGTTTGCTTTGTAGTAGAATGAATCACAATGGTGGAGGCTCGCCTTCGGGTGATCGTTCCTCGGTTAAAAGAGAGAAAACGAGAGATAGCGATACCGGCCGTGTTGCTATGTAGCCGGCTTTGAAAATGCATTTTTTCAAGGTGATTGCCATTTATATTTGGCTTTGAATGCGCCGGGAGTTGATTAGCGCGACTTGCATAGTGGTAGCGTTGCATATTTTATATCGTTTGCGACGTTGTCAGTTTTGTGCATTCCGATGCAGCCGTTAACGAATAACTTACTATTCATATAAGCCGTTGTCTTATACGGCATAATTCCATTTAATTTTTTTTTGTATGCGCTTCGAAATTCATCTAAAATGACAATATCAATAATTTTAGAGAGGGTTCTTTTTATATATTGGATTATTTAATCCTATATTTTAACTTTGATTTTTCCTCTTTCCCTAACGTCTGTTTCTTAAAGGACCAATTTTCCAACCTAGGATAAAACTGGTGATTGTTTGAACTCTAGAAACAGACCTGTCACAAATATAACCAAAATTTTTCCAATATTTATAGTTGAATTGTTCAAAAAAGTTTTATAAACAAAAATGAACAAAGAACAAAAAAATCTTGCAATTTCTATGGGGTATTGCTTTTGGTTATCCTTGTAAAGAAATACAAAGAAACAGTCGCATCCAAAAAAAGGTGATACAGTAACTTGGAAGGGAAAGAACAAAAATTGGGAGGAATTGGCAAATTTTATGATGGAGATGACAAAAAATGTGGCATAATTTAAAGATTCCCTCTAGAACAAATAACTTTTTGATTTCTCGGCGCGTCGATAATGTTGATAATTTTTTCATCATCATCGTCACATATAAAGTGCAAATTTTCACATCATTATACCAAAACCTTAGTAATATTGTGAAAATGTAAACAATTTGAAAAATTTAGGTTTGGATCCGTAGTTTCATGTTAAACTGAAGTTTAAACTATCCCCAGTCCGCCGGTAACGTTTAAACTGTGGAACGTCAAGTTCCTCCCTATCGAGAAGTCGAGAGAGCCATAAAAATATTTAGCTGCTGCCACATTTTTGAATTTACTTTTGTTTATATAACGTACTTGGCGCATATTATCGATCGCAATTAAAATAAATAAGAAGCATTTTACCATCCACAAACGTCAAAAAATTCAACGATCGATATAACTCGCATGCGAACGTTTTGAAACACCCTGTATAAAAAAGGTGAATGTATAAAAGTTATACAACTTTCGTTGTTTCCAATTTTCAACATAGTTGCCATACAAATACGTAGTAATTTTTTGTAAGTATACACTCAAAATAGGTCATTAATATTCCAAAAGTATTTTTTTGGAAAAATCTATTATTTTTTTCGTTCCGAATGCCGTTTGTTTATTGAGAATACTAAGTTGTTTTAATTTTGAAAATGAGAAAATTTGTTTAATATTAAGACATATACAATGAAAATTCGATGAAAACTTTGCACAACACTAAGAAATAAAAGTTCACTATATAGAGGATTGAGAAGGAAAAGTTGTACAACTTTTACAATTATTAACGTTCAACATAACCTCAAAATTGATGTTTCCGTTACAAAATGCTAGCGCTATAATATAAAATGAAATAATCGTTGTTGACAATCCAAATGAGTCATGATTTTTTTAGATCAAATATTTTCTGAAAAATTTATTTTAAAATAAACGCAAAATTTCAAATAGTATTAAAGATTTCATTTAAAACAACATATGCGGCTAATTTTTTTCGTAATAACGTCAACTTATATTAAAATGAACATACTAGCAAAAAATATCAAAATTTCTAAAAGATTTATTTTTAAATCTCTTCTTATCTATATCCGTTTGTGATACTGATTGTTTCAAAATCATTTACATCGCCAAATTCCAACTTGTGCAGCTCACGCCTTCTACAAGCTTCCATAAGCAATTTGGGGCTTCTCCAATAAATAGCGTTTCGTTTGTAGAAAACGTTTTCACTTTTTCAATCTCATATTCTCCAAATTTTTTTAAAGTCTGACATACGAATTAGGATATTTGCATATGTCCACTTTGTTTCATGGATAATGCCGATTTTAAATTTGAATGTGTTCAAAGCTTGTGGGGGTTTCAATTTTTCGTTTACTTTAGCTGATTTTACTGGCAATAAATTATTTGCGTCTCTTGTGGCCTGGTCTATACATTTGGGGGAGTTAAATTCTCGATATCACTTCCACTATCTTACATTTCCAAAGATTTTTCTTTTAAAAAGCACAATATTTCAATATTGATAAATTTCAGATACGTCAGGTGGTCATAGTAACAGTTAATCTAAATATTAATAATTAACAGTACATATCTAAAAAATGAAAGTATAGGAGTAGAAAAAAATGTATAAAAACAGTCACTCCTCCCCTTTCGTAATATAATGACAGGAAACACCAATGAACATTATTATAATAAAAATGGGCAACTGAAAGTCCGGCTTTATTAGCTCTCTATTTGCAATTTTGGTCGGTCGGTCCAATTACATGGTAATTGGACCGACGCCTCATTAATTACAAGAAAGCGAACCAGGTGTATGCTTTAGGTCCATCAAGGAGCCAACAAAGTGCTTAGACACTGGCACTTTCTCAGCAGTTGCTGGTAGCAACAATATTTGTTGGGTTATGTCAGCATTACGAGATTTATTTTTATTAACATAGGCGTCTTTGAAGAGGAATAATTGCCGAAGGCACAGTGCAAAGATATGGAACGCTTACAAAATCAGCACGATGAGTATAACCTGTACAAGAAAATAAAAGAAACATCTGAAAACAAACCTTTTCTAACATACAAAATGAACAAGAGCAAATGGCATAGGATAACGAACAGAGAAAAGCTATCTGGAAAAATATATTAGCAACCTATTTGCAGGCGAAAGAAGTGAATTAGGAATTAACCTGAAATATGATTTGTCTGGGCTGTCAATTACAACAGAAGAGATTGCTAGACCTATAAATAGCTCAAGAGATAAGGAAACGGTTGGCCCAGATCTAGTGCCTGTTGAACTACTCAAACTATTAAACAACGAAAGTTGCAATCCAAGTACTGGTTCAGAACTGCTACGACCAGACGAAGGATGTAGTTATGTGTTTTATAAATTACGAAAAAGCTTTTGACATAGTGCAACACCATAAACTCATTCAAATACTGAGGTGACTTGACATAGACCAGAAAGATATACGCTACATTGGAACCAACTGCAGTTAGAGTTGACAACAAACTTTCAAAGGAACAAAAAATCATTAGAAGCAGGGTTGTGTCCTCTCCCCACTTCTGGTTAAACTTTATTCGGTGAACATCTTTCAAGAAGCACTGGATAATTAGATATCAAAATAAATGGCACAACAATCAACGATATACTAATGATACAGTCGTGATAGCAGACGACATAAATGATCTCCAAGGGCTCCTGGACATATTTGGAATACTCAGTGAGCTTATGGGAATCAATATCAACATAAAAAAGACAAAATTCCTAATAATCATCCGCGAATTAGATGAGTTTCAAAATGTAAACCTATCATACAATAGTGAAGAGATTGAATGGGTTACAAAATTTAACTATCTGCGAACTTAGTTATGTGAAGACTATTCATCAGACGTAGAGATCCATAGCAAGATAGAAAAAGCAAGGAGCGCATTCATGGTCAAGTCAAAAGCATGTTTACGAACTCAGGCTTTTACCTGAATCTCAGAATAAGATTCACAAAATGCTACGTATTGTCCGTGCTATTGTACGGTGTGGAAGGGTGGACACTGAAAGTTAACACCATGAACAGATTGGAGGCATTTGAGATGCGGATCTACCGAAGAATTTTGAGAGTTCCATGGACGGCAAGATATCAAAAATTTTTCAAGGATAAGAACCACAGGAGAATTGATTCATACCACCAGAATCAAGATGAGATGTTCAGAAGCGATCTACTTTTTTATCAAAATTCATTGGCACCAATATTTTACAATTTGAATTTTAATTATTTTCATCTCACTTTTGATGGTGAAAATTATTTATTTTGTTGATCTTTCTAGTTCAACTCTAGATTTCTGGTAAAGCATTTTTTGTGTTACTTCAATTTCATTCCTATCCAGTTTAGGCATTTTTCATTTTTTTAGCATGTTAAACTATTATTGGAAGGTATTTATTATTGTGTGGATTTCGCAGAAAACAACGAGAAAATTTTAATAAACCACACTTGAAATTTTGTATAAACGCATACCTTTATTTTAACACCTGCCGATATAAATAGACGGCTGCTTTCCGCTTTTTAACACTGTATATTTTATGAATCATATTAGCTTCCAAGACGCAAAATAATTGTTGAATTATTGGCAACATCACTAAAAAGCGCCTCGTAATCCAGTATACTTTATTAACTTCAAATCAAGGACAAAATTTAGTTTATTAATGTACCCGACTAATATTATATACAAACTAGTAACATTAGAAATAAATACTGATTAACTATACTATTAAGATATTAAAAATTTTGTTAAATTTGATTTAAATGCTGACTTACAGTTTTTAAAAATGATCTTTTTCTGAAACCAAACAGTTCAATAAAATGAGAATTCAAATTAGCTTCGGAAAGTTGATTTTAGCATGAAATTAGAAATTTCATTTCGGGCGGAGCGGAATATTATAATAATAATGACAAACACAAGAAATCGATTTTTTGAAAATGATAATGAAAAGTTTCAAATATTTTGAATTGAAAAGAGTATGTGAAATAAAATCAAAATACCTATTAGAATCTATAGCTTCCCCATTTAGCATCTAACGACATTTAAACAAATGGAATAATATGGATCCATTCCCTTTATTAAATCATATATCTACAATTTGCAAAGAATAATCTAGTATAGATATATTGCCCCTTTATTTCCACACATTTTTCAGAACGTCTGACTAAGGCTTCTATGCCATTATTCTTGTTTAATTTCATCTTCTCTGTTAACTCTGCCTTCAGCTTTACGAACACAAAATAGTCGGATGGGGCCAGATCAGTGTTATATGGTGTTCATTCTATGTGAAGTCACAGATGTGTATAGTAGCCTTGGAAAGCGAAACTGTGTGAACTGGAGCTTTGTTAGAAGCTGTTGCGAAGTGTGTAGTTTTTTGGTCTTAAAGGGGGCTCTAAGTTTTTGTGAAACAGTAATAGCTATTTAGGCCACTCGAATACTCCCTTCAACGTGCGGTTCTGCGATTAAGGTGATATCTTATACTAGGACAATTAGCTTCAGCCTCATTTATCAAAACAGCGTCTAGGTCTTTGCTGTGTTAAATTCAATCATATTGTTTCTACCTCACTATAAAAGTTTTTCAAGTTTTGTCGAGTTGATGTGAAGAAGAAAGGAGTTAGGGGGCAAGATGGATCCCTAGGGAATATTCTCGTTATTCTTAAACCCTTCTGAAGTATCCAGTGCTGTAGGATGGAACTTGAACCATAAATTTATTATAACAAAGTTTTGCGTAAAACTCTTATCGATATTTATAATAGTCTCTATTTTACCCTGCATATCGATTCCAAGCATCTTTGGTAAGCGATTAAAGGCAACCCGTGTAGAATCAAGGTTACATCTTTTTTGACTTCTTGTCACTGGCAGAGGACAATAACGGCGTGTCGCGATTGCTTAATGCTGATTAAAAGTTTGTTCGTATTAAAAATTGGATCTGGATATCTCCAAAGGTGATCCAAGTATAGAGTAAATATTAACGATAAAACGCTCTTTACCCCCTTCTTATTAATGTTTTATGTATACAGTTAATATTAAAGATACAATTAGAATTGAGTAGAGAGAGAAAAATAGTAGTGTATCGTTGTTCTTGCTCTCTTTATCAAAAGTTCTGATCCACTTAGACAAGCTTCCATATCTCGCTCTCTCTGTTTTTAATATTAACTTCATGGATAATATCTACATAATGTGATCGTACGAAATGAAAGCTAGATGATAAAAAAATTAATTATCTGGCTTATTGTTTTAGCTATGGCAGAAGGTAATGGTGAGGTACCGGAAGAACCAATGAAGATAGACGTCGAACGCACCGAAGACTACCAGAAGCTGCTGGAATATGGGCTGGACGAAAAAGTTGCTGCGAAATTGGATGAGATCTATAAGACTGGCAAGTTAGCGCATGTTGATTTAGATGAAAGAGCATTAGATGCGCTAAAAGAGTTTCCCGTTGACGGGGCGCTCAATGTACTAGGTCAATTCCTCGATTCAAACTTAGAACATGTGTCCAACAAATCGGCGTATTTATGCGGAGTCATGAAGACCTATAGACAAAAGAGTAGAGCGGGGACCAGCGGCTCGGCGGGTGCGGCCACTCCCGCGCCAGTGCCCGTCAAGGGACCCGATGAAGAAAAGATCAAACAGATTTTAGACCGGACCGGATACACCTTGGATGTAACAACTGGTAAATATAATTTTTCTTTCTGTTGAAAATATTTTCTTTATTCGACCGTGTGCCACTAAACTTATGCAAGTTGTCTTTATAATGGTTTATGTTTAATTTACCACCAGATAAAGTGAAATGTACAAGTCAAAAATAGTAAATGGTTACCAAAATTAAAACCGCATTTTAACATGAAATTATAATCAAAGTTATTTTCCAGATATAATTGAAATTGTCTTCCAGTTAACCAATAGACTGTCTTAGTTTTACCCTTAACTGTTTTCGTAAATAAGTGGATTACAAGGTGTTTGACTTCGGTATTGATTTTTGAACAAGATTGTTGCACAAGAATCTTTATTTAGGTTGAAAGTGACATGGACACTTTTCATTTGATTTGCTTCAATTTTACATGTTTTGAACCATTTAGTTAATTTATTTCAAGATGCTGCGTTTGGATTTTGGTGTGATGCAAGTAAGGCTGAATCGACTGCAAATGTTGCAATGGTTGTGTACATCATTGAGGGTAAATCCCTTGTATTTAGTAAATGAAATATTGGACCAACCAGAACCCTGATTGAATATAGCTATGTGTATTTTATTTGATATTTTACCAGAAAGAATTTGCCCTTCAAGTATGATTTGATCTGGTACTAGTGTCTTCAATTTACATTGCAAGCCGTTGTGCGACATCTTATGGAAGGTTTGACTTATTAAACAACTCTGTGAATTTGTTCGGTAGGTCCATGTTATTGATGAAATCCAAATTGTTAATTAGGTAGTTGTTGTTTTTCTATTATTGTATTGTGTATCTTAACTAGTAGCGATTGCGAGGACTTTTCAAAGAACTAGTAGAAAACTTATGGGTCTGTGTTAACTTTTATGGTGCTTTCTCTGGTTTCGGTATTATTATGACCTTTTCAAAGACTTCTCACAAAACTGGTAGAAAGCGTATGAGTTTGTTCTAACTTAAATTGTTTGGTTCCTGCTCTAGTTTTTTATCATTGTGAGATTTTGAAAACTTCTCACAGAACTGGTACAAGGCTTATGTGTGTCTATTAACTTTAAATTGTTTGGTGCTTTCCTTGGTTTCGGTATCAGCATTAGCTTTTCGGAGACTTTTCACAAAACTGGTAGAAGGCTTATGAGTTTGTACTAACTTAAATTTTTTGGCTCCTGCTCTGGTTTTGGTACTATTGTGAGCTTTTCAGAGACTTTCCACAAAACTGGTAGAAAGCTAATGGGATTTGAATTATTTGGTGTTTTCCCTGGTTTTAGTATCATCATGAACTTATCATAGACTTTTCACAGTTAGAAGTCTTATGAGTCTGTACTAACTTAAATTGTTTAGTTCCTTCTCTGGTTTTGGTGTCATTGTGAGCTTTTAGGAGACTTTTAACAAAACTGGTAGAAGGCTTATGTGTGTCTATCAACTTGAAATTGTTTGGTGCTTTCCTTGGTTTCGTTATCGTTATGAGCTTTTTTGAGACCTCACAAAACTGGTAGAAACTTATGGGTGTTGAATTGTTTGGTGCTTTCCCTGGTTATTCTATCATCATGAGCTTTTCGGAGAATTTTCACAGAACCGGAAGAAGGCTTTTTGGTCGTTTGATCGTTTCCCTGGCTTCCTTGTTATTGTGATTTGTGATGCTTCTACTAATGTAGGAAAGCAAAGTCTCAGGATGTAACCAAGGCTTTGCAAAGTATTCTACCAGCTCTTTAAATGTATTATTTTGGAAGTATTGTTTGAAGGGCATTTGTTATTTTTTCATTTTCTTCTATTGTTGATTAATTGGTATACTTGTATTAAATGATCTATGAAAGTTTGTGCTATTCTTTGCCCTATTAACCATTTTGTTTCTTATAGGTGGATTTTTTATTCTTATAGTTTGCAACAGCGAGTAATTTATATTTTCAGTTGGTATAAGCGTTTTCATTTAATTTGGTGTTGTTTTATTTTTTTTTTTCAAATTCTTTCACTGCTGCTCTGGTAAATTGATTTTTGTTTTAATCATTTTTTCTTTTACCAACGGTCTATAGTAGAATTACGATGACCTTTAACATTTTTTTTTCTTATAGTGATATTAACATCGATTATATTCAATTTTTGGCAGAAATGGAAATTTTGATACCAAAGTTTAATCCGAAATTATTTTTAGTCATCCAAAAGTAGTTAAATGAATCAGATAGTCGATTTTTTTAATGGAACGCCCTATATTTGATCCCATTTTTAAATTTTATAACTTTGAATAGGATTTGATATACCTAGATTGTCTATCATTCACTGCACCTCAGAACAGATGGAGATAGATAACTTTTAACCACTTTGATAGAAAATTGAGAATTTTATTAATTTGAAAATATACAGAGTGTTCCGTCTGAAGTAATAGAGTATGTTTGAATTTGGCTAAAGTCACCTCCAATATTAAAAAATATCACGATTGATACTTTAAGGTATTATAAATCAGTTGTAAACTTAATTGGATTTATCGGGATTAAACTTTTACTCCAACTCTTCGTTTCCGCCATCCTGTATATGGATAAGTGAATAAGGGGTATGAGGGATAACACGCGCGTTTGAAACGCAAACTGATTAAAAAGGGCGACCGAAGCCATTAAAGTTTTTATATAATGAAATCGATATAGCTGATGTACTACTATACACCAAGTGCTGATTCACTCTTAAGATCATAGGACTTTCAGCCACTAGCAAAAGAGAACATAATGAAATTTTTAATGGACATGACATATGTTATTTCCCTATAATATATTATGCAAATAAGTTAGAAATTAAAATAAATAGGCCCCATATTCGGCTGCCAGCGATAACCCGCAAAGACCTCGCTGAAGATTACTGTGTCTTCTTTGACAATTTCCCTATCACCATTGGGTGAAACTTTTCCCTAAATTCCACCTCGTCGATCGACGGTGTTGTAGGTTTTTTGCGGTTTTCCTGTTACTTGTTTGGTTCTTCGAGTCATTTTCTTTTGCTTCTTCTATTTCAGTTTTCATCACACAACATTTATCAAAATTTTAGCCCCGTAGAGGAAATTTTTTCATATATCAGAGTCAAACCTGAAACATTCCTCATGTAATTGCCAGTACTTTCTTATTTCCGATGTTAAAATCTTATGGTACAAAGATTTGAGTTACCACTCGGTATATACTTTTTATCCGTTTTTTTTTTGGAACAGGTGAAACGTAAAAAACGTTTAGCAATGTAATTAGATTGTTTTGTGGATTAAATTACATTTTGCAGCTGTTAAAGGTGGTGAAACTCGACCAGCATACTTTGTTATCAAAAAGAATTCCGATGTAAAGATAGAAAACTATTAATCGTGGTATAAATTTGAAGGGCTCTGTTTAAATTTTTAAATTTAATGAGTAAAAATATTTATTAATAATTAAAATTACACTAACGTTTGATTATTTAATATTGTGAGAGTGTTCAAATATTTTTGTGTATTTGGATACAAGCTAATTTTATTTCATTAAAGAGTCGGATATCCACCAAAAACTCTTCCGAGTCTCTATTATGTTCCCGAATATGAAAACTCTATCGAAACAGACAAATGTGAAACGTTATTTCAACTGAACGAACTGTAGCTCTAGCTTCATTTGAATTTTTCATTCATTTCCACTGGTCTGTGAGTATTCTCTTCGCTAAACATAAAAGGTGTAGTTATAAAGAGAATAACGTTGCAACGGAAAAACTACGCATGCTCAAAAGTTTAACGACTGTCAGCGTGCAGCGTCCTCTTTCGAATACGTCACCATGCCTGTAGACAAACCAGTGTAGCCGTGGCTTCACTTTTTTTGTTTTTCTGTAAAAATGATCGACGTAGAAATTGAGCAATAGAGAAACTGAAACTGAACTGAAACTTGTAAAAATTGCAAATGAAACAAGTGTATAGCAATGAATGTTTGTCGCGTCCAAGTGTTTTTTAATGGTTTAAGTAGAAGATTCACGTTCGGCTCGCCCTTCCACGTTAAAAATGTTAAAAATATTGAAAAATTTGGTAATCTCGTTCGTCGTATAAGTATTCGTACGATTGTTGAATTTAGAAAAAAGTGTATGCCGTAAATATGCAAAAAAATGTTTTATATCACCAGCCTCGTTATTTAATAGCCACACAATGTTTGGGATTGTTGACATTCTGAAAGATAAATTTTCTACCGATCAAATGCTGGCCATAACGTACTATATTTTCCTTAAATATTTTTATAGCCTTCTTTCTTCAATACTCCTACCATTTTTACCAGTCACCTTTCCTCCAAAACATTCCCAAACCTCCGCCGTGTTTTATAGTCGAGGTCTAACATCCTTTTTTTCCTTGACCTGCACACAAACACTCTTTTATTGAACCCAGAAACTTTCATTTGACTCATCACTCCATAAAACTCTCTCCCATTTTTCATGCGTCCAATTTTTATATTCTTTAGTCCACCGCACTCTTTTAAATTTATTTTGCCTCTATAAAAGAGGTTTCTTCACTGCCACCCTTGCAAAAAGGCCAGCTTCTCTCAATCTCCTTTTCATCCAAAAGTACTCAAAGGCAGATCCCTGGATTTATTGATATGAGCAGTTAGCTTTGGGACCGTGAGTCGTCGATAACGTTTATAGATACATTTATCTTCAGCGGTTATAGTTTTTTGAAATCACCTTGAACGTTTTTTATCGTCAAAGACCCTGGTGGATGCATATTTTCTCACGATACGTTGAGGTATTTTCAATTGACGGCAATGTACGGTTACTTTTCCTTAGGCTATGAAGACTTGCGATTGATACAAAAGTTTCAACTTAATTTTAAGCATACTAATTTCACAAAAAGATGTCTTGGTCCAAACAGTACACAGCAAATTCTCCCGTCTCACAGAGCTAATAAATAGGACTAAATGCGCAACAGAGAATTAATATTTGGAGATTAATTCAAACTCGCGAGAGATTCGCTACGGAAATTTTATACTGTCAAGCCAAGGAAATTATCACTTATCAATTTTGCAGTTAGGTCACGTGACCGAAATTTTTTTCAAAAATTCAGGTTGTTATAGCAATCTGTCAACGTTGAAGCATCTGATCGTCCCCTTGGTAGGGCGAAAAAAAAATGATAAAATGTATTTCGTAATTTTAGAATAACGAAGATAGAAAAGAAACTTCAAATGTAAGTTGCAAATACTGATTTTTACAGTTTTCAAAAACCATAACTCATTGAAAAAATATGATTAAAACAATTCGAAAATTTATAAATTTTAAAATTACAAATTCAAATATAAAATAAAATAAAATTCATAACTCCGTTATGAGTTCTGTAACTGTAAATATCATCCCGTGGGCTCTAGCCAACCTAAATTTGTAAATTACAATAATAGTGAAAAAATTTGGATGAAAATTTTTCTGAAAAAAAAGTATCAAATATCAGCAAAAACACTTTTTAATTCATTTTTTTGTACCCTACCCAAGAGACGATTCCAAAAAATTCTTGACATCTGTTTAGGACACTTCAAAGTAACTTATATTGAAAATTCAAGAACTTACCCCAACTTAATAATTTATTAGCATTATACTTTTCTTTTTTCAATATCTTTTTTTTGGTGTAGTAAGTCCTTCGTTTTTTTCCACTGACCCCCCAGTCACTGGAAATTCGTCGAACAATTCGTAAGCTAACACCAAGAGCAGCTGATACACGTTCACCTATCTAAAATAAAGATTCAAGGTTATTTAAAAATTGGCTCATCATCCTTTAAACAATTGACCTTACTTTGAACTTAAGTAATAAAAACTCAAAATTATACCATTACAAGAGCCTTATAGTGTGTTAATTGATAATAAAATTGAAGATTATCTTGTATAAAATGCATTTCGGTTAATAAAATCGAATACACATTTCTTCACATCTCTTTTTGTCGATAGCAGAGTTGACACAGTGCATATGAAAATTCTCAGCTATAAATATCAACCTTGGTTTATTGCTAGATAAATAATTTGGATTATTCGACTCAGAACTTGATAATTATTCCTTTCTGGAATTTGGCAGGCACTAACTTCTGGTTATTGTTAAATTCTTAGCAGTACTATAAATATAATGAGCAGAATTTGCTTCAATTTCCATAGACCTTAACTTTTCGTTTAATTCGTCTTTTTAGAATATAAATTAATTTACTTGATTATAAAAATTAATTTATCTCTTATTAGTACCAAAACTTAACCTGGTTAATTTATTGGAAGTAAGAGAGGTTTCTCATTAGAAAGACTATATAACAATCATGCGTTTAGAGTTGGCTTCATATTTAGTACCCTGTTTTTAATATTATAACAATGGAGAGACCTTGTTAGTCCTAATCGACAAAGTAAATCATTCGCACTCCCATTGGTCGCTGGCTTTCAAATGAATTTCTTCCACTAGGAGATATCCTAGAGAGAGAAAGAAAAGCTTGACAGTTACAGACAATGTCTAAGGTTTAATCCGCAAAAACTCTTAATCCGGATCTGCGGCCCTGCAAATGTGTATCTTGTATAATTGGCTTCTGTGTTCACTTTGAAGTCTACCAGTATTCATTTATCTGTAATATTTCCGCTGCCGGGAAGAGCGGTTTGTCTGAACTATGAAAATTGTGCAGTAATATGGGTAAATCTTTAGCCATTCCCACTCTTAATATTGCTTCCTTTAAGGGCTCCAGATCATTGCCTTTGATTCCTTTTTGTCCAGGTTCCACACAGTTTATTCCAAGTCAGCCAGTTTATTTCGTGTCTTGTAGCATTCTAGAATCAGCTTTGATCTGGTAGACATGTTTCGCTGAGCCATTAGTGCCTCACTACAGATGTATATACTTACGTGGTTATTATCTTGTGCAGCAAATTGGGTCGCAAGCTCGGTTTGCATAACAAAAGATAATATTCTGTAGGACCAAGAGAACAAAATTTTGAAAGGTGTAACTGATATTATGATAAAACATACAACGAATACAAAAAGACCATCACAATAATGCATAGAGAAACATACAAAATACCAAAATTTTTTGAAATTTATCCAATGAAGTTGCACATTATATAAAAATTCTGTAACAATTTCTGCGCATTTTTAATTTCATAAGTTTGAGTCTATCTCTTCAAATAGAGATGGGGGAAGTGGGAGATTTATTTAAAAAAAAAATTCCTGTAAGTCCGTGCCACTTGATGCAGCGAATTTAGAAAAAAAATTTCTTTCTTAGTTTCACATTTCAAATAAGCCCTCTAGTAGTAGACCTAAAATCCAAAAAATAATTTTCACGTGTTCATCGGGGCCACTATTGTTATTGTTATATATATATTCGCTTATAGGTCAAAGAAAATATGGGGGACCACCGCCAGGCTGGGAGGGCGCGCCACCCGGTTCTGGTTGTGAGGTATTTTGTGGAAAAATCCCCAAAGATATGTACGAAGATGAGCTTATACCATTATTTGAAGAATGTGGCAACATTTGGGACCTTAGATTAATGATGGATCCCATGACGGGTACCAATAGAGGATATGCATTTGTAACATTTACAAATAGAGATGCAGCGCAAGTAGCAGTCCAAAAGGTAAGTATATGTTTGCAGGATCTTATTTATTTTTTTTTTTTGGTAAACTTTAGTTAGGATTGTCAAATGTTTTGATGTTGTTCTGTATAGTCGTCATATCTTTTTTTGTTTCGATTTATTTTTGGGAAACTATTAATATATTTTTTTTAATTTGAATATTGAAATACAGAATTATACTTTTTTTTTTTTCAAATTAAGGTTAACCTTTAGAAGTTAGTAGTAAAAAAATGCTTGTAGCTAGTTGAGGAAGAATAAAATTATTAGTTAATTTTGGGGAGAATATTTAAGTCAGATCGGTGATTGGTATTTTAGCAAAAATTTAAGAATCGATATGACTTAGCACCCTTATACCTTTTTTCAAAACCTGAAATTTTTCTTGTTTTTCGGTAGACCGTTTTAATAAATATAAATTTTCAGTTTAGTTAATTTATTTACATCATTTGTTTGAATTTAATCAAAATTTGAAAACAAACGGTCTACTGAAAAGGACTGAAATTATCTGAACAAAAGTTTTATTTACCTAAATAGTTAAATATATACGATTGTTCAGATAATCTAGTCTTTGTGTGTTTAATTGGCAGATTCTATTATAGTGATGTGTGCCAACTGTTGTCATAGCCTGCAATTGTTTAGTGTCAACTTTTGTTGCAGCCGCTCTGACCACGGAGCATACACTGAAACTCTTCTCTACTTCCCTTGTAGTTTTTCCTCAAGAGCCCAAGTGTAGGAAAATTATCGGAAATAATTTTACAGTACATATTTACAACTTGGCCGCATTAAAATATTCTGTCGATTGGTTTCCTTCAAGTTATTTTTACTAGGAATTTTTTTTTTTGAATTACAAGTTTTTTTTACTTGATTATTCACAGATGAAACTCTTTTTATCTTGCTACATCATTTTACATCTTTTCTATTTTTCTTCATTGATCTCTCTCATATCTTCTAATAATAGATACTTTTCAAAGTCTTCATTTAGAAATTTTTACATTTTTCTGGTTTTAAAATCTTATTTATTCTTTTTCCTACGATACATCCAATGTAGTTGAATTCTTCGTTCTTCTCTTCTATAGATCTCGGTGTGAGGTTTTTATTTTTAAATAATTGTTTTTACGATGTAGCCAGTTTATATTTTTGTGTCACTGACCACTTTTTATTGTGAGATTTTTTAATAGCTGATCTCAGATATCTGAACTTGCTTGTTTATCAAAGAAAATGATTTCATTCTGGTATTAATTTCAAATCTTGATCGTTTTTTTTGCTTGAGCACTTCTTTAATGACAGCTTTTGCTTCATTGCAAAGTCACTGCATGTTTTCTTTTTGCATTCGATTCAGGTTTATCGCTTATACTTTGTGCATTTAATTCCTGTCAATTGTTCCTTCCAACTTGCTCATAGACTTTATGTGCTTGTCTTATTTGCTTCATTAATTGCTTAAATTTTATTGAAAGTTTTTCTAAGAGTTGCGGCTTATACATTAAGGTTCTAATTTAACCTGAATCTAAAATGCTTCCATTGTACGTAGATTGAGCCTTTAATTTGATCTAAATCTGTTAATTCTTATATACCTTTTACTATTTTTGTCACTAGGTCGTTTAAAATTTAGCCGTACAGTTCATGTACTTGTTACTTTAATTGCATAAAATTGAATGAAGGATTTTCTAAGCTGTGGCTCTGGTCCTTAATCTAAATTGTATTGTATATATCTTATACCATTCACGTCAATTTTTTCTCCCAACGTTGCACTTAATGAACATGTATTTAATCTCAATCTAAATCGGGTCCATTCTAATATACTTTCTACCAACCCCGTCAATTGTTCCATAAAAACGTGGCGATAGACTTCATCTGCTTATTTTTTTAATTCCCTAAATTTATTTGAAGGCTCTTCAAAACTTTTACTTTTACTGTTCCCGTCCTCAATACTTGGCCACAGAGTTCATGTACTTGATCGTTAATTCCTTAAATTTCACTCAAGGCTTTTCTCAAATCAAAATTGGGCCCGTTTAAATGTACATTCTACTGGTCCTGTGAGTTGTTTCTCCAATACTTGGCCACAGACTTCATGTACTTGTTACGTTAATTGCCCAAATTTAATTTACGGCTTTTCTTAGGCTTTTAGCTTATACATTGTACCTCTAATCTCGTCTTAATCTAAAGTAAATATACCTTCTATTCTTCCTGTCAATTTTTCTTCCAAAACTTGGTCGTATACATCATTTCTTTGTTTCCTTAGTTGCTTAAATTTGATAAAAGGCTTATCTCAGGCTTGAGCTTATATATTTTTACATTCCTTCCTTTACATTTCTTCAAAACTTGGCTATAGATTTCATGTACTTATTTCCTTTGCTTTAATTTGATAGAAGTCTCTTCTCAGGCATTCGGCTCATATGTGGTGCTTGTAGTTTCGCCTAAATTTAAATGAGGGCCATTCTAATACACCTTCTGCTATTTCTATCAATGGTCCCTCCAAAATTTCGTTATAAATTAAACTGTATTAGTCTATGTGATGTATGATCTTCATTGTTGAGCCTATTAGATTCGAAAATATTGTGTGGCTAACTCAGACATTATAAAATTGTTCTTAGTATTATTATATATTATATATATTATTATATATTATATTATATTGTTGATAATAAAGAATTTTTTATGATATAAAATTAACTTGAGGGAAACTAGTATAGAAACAGAATAAATATGAAGGCGGGTGTCGTAAATTGGCTCATTTTTTGTAGATTGTTTTAGTAGTACATTTGAATTGTGTGTTTGTTGGAATTTAATTTGGAAATTTAAAGTTTCTGCTTTACAGGTCTCCTCTTTGCGCACATAAATGGGCAAAATTGAGACCGAAAAAAAGTGACTCTAAATTCCATTTAGGTAGACGGAGATCATAATGTAGTGTGGAGATTCTGGTTGGATTTTTTGGGTAACTTTGCGGACGGAATCTGCCAATCGATTGAGACAAAAATTTACCTTTTTTTTACTGCGCGTTAGAATTGACTTGATCGATTTTAAAAGGCTAATTTTGTATTGGTATTTGAAACGTTCTTTTTTAATATCATCAGAAAAAAATAACCTACACATTCCCATTGTGTCCCAAATAGTCATGCAAACTAAGTGGTTTCAATGCATCTTTTCGTTATTTAATTTTCAGCATTAAGTCCAATGTTTTGCAAACTTTCCAACCAATCTAGCAAGCTCTTGTTGAAAAGGATTTGATTACAAATCATACAATTCTTATCAATGTAAGTGGTCAGGTAAAAATTTCAATTTTCCCAATATGACTTGGCAGTGAATCACGTTATGACCTTTTAGTACCTTAGAATCAACATTACCCTTAGCAGAAACTTATGAGAGGAAATGAAGAGCTAGCTGATAAAGGATTCCAAGGGATAAATAAGAGCATAGTAAGAATCTACAAAAACCTGCTTGAGAACCGCCATTCTGGAGAAACAAGAACAAAAATAGCAGTTACAAAATGTCGACTCAAAAATGCTGAGATGAGAATATTATGCTTACATGACATAGTGCTTACAACACTACCAGTGGAACAACAAATGAAGACAAATTTTCGAGGTGGATAATGTCATATGGATCAGAATGGGTTATGATTGGTTGGTTAAAATGGTTCCAACTAATGAGAGACTATCAAAGAGATAGTACTTAAACCAAATAATAATTTCTTAGAGATGAAGTCTCGTCGTAGCTCCAAAAAAGGAGTGTGGCTCTAAAAGAAGAGGAGGAAATTAAATCCATTTTCTGCACTTGTATCAATGTTTGATTTATAACGGATTTTGTAGTATTTCACTTGAATAGGCTTTACATTTGGTGCAAATTCCTTAACTCTGTCCGGTCCTCTGGACTCCACCATTTTGTAAACGTACATACACCTGGTTTCTTTATTATTCGAGGGTAATCGATTGCAACTTCTCTGAGACCTTCTATCAGCAGTCAATCGCGCAACATTTCTTTTAAATTTTGTCTACAATTTAAGAATTGTATTCAAGTTTAAATAATTTTTGTTATCATAATTTTCATACCAAAAGTGGAGGCAAATGATAAGTTTGAATATCATTATAGAAAATACCCAGTTGGGAGTACAAAATTTGGCTTTTGAAATTGTATTAGTCATTTATCAAAAACGGTTTTAAAATTATAAACGGAACTCTTGAACAAATGGTATCCAACTGAATTAAAAAAAATCGCGTTTCGCTTTTCTTTTGTTTGGTGTTTAATTGGTAAAATTTTTGTTTCTAAAAGTATTGAACCAAAATCGAGCGGTTCTTAGTTGAAATTACCGGTTCGCTGTTTTAAACATTGAAATTTGATTATATTTTTAGAAATTTCGATTAGAAAACTATCAAATTTCAATAATTGGTACACTGGTTCTAATGCACCTTAATATATATGATTACAAATCTTTACTATTATTAACTTGAAATATATACGATAAATTTGATTGCAAAATATATAAATGTGCAACTGACCTTAAGACAAGATAAACATAACTGCTGGCCTAATTAATCAAAAATACACCAAAATGGCAATATGAATAGGTATCAAAAATCATTAATTAAATATTTTCAACAAAATTTTTCCAGAAGAATTTGTAATGAGGGTTTGTTTTTAAATATCATTTTGCTTATGAATATATACCTGTTAGTTTTTTTCCAAAAACTGTGCTTTAACGACTCCTTTTGGTGAACCTGTGTGAGTTGCACAAAAGAAAACTCTAAAGCGGTTCAGAAAAGCATCAAATTTCCCATAAGGTCCAAACTCATTTGATTTCTTAAAAATTGAATAAGTATGAGAAATTTGAAAAAAAAATTTTTTTATACATTTTAAATGGTAAAACTTTATATTTAAATTGTATGTCCATCAAACTGATTTGCATTATTTGAATTGTAGGTACTTAAAATTGAAATTAAAAGCTGAAACTTGGTGAGAATTTTAAGTAGATTAATATTTTGCTTGAGTACCAAAAAAATTTTTTTTTCGAAAATGAATCACTCTAATACCTATAGTAACGTAACTTGTTAATATTTCGATTTCTATGAGATTTACAAAAAAAAATATTAAATAAAAGTTTTGTTTCAAATAACTCAGGCCATCTGAATACTCCATAATAACCAATTAGTATATTTTTATAAATAACACATCTTCTATATATTTTAGATAACAATAATCGGTTAAATACAAGTAAAACTGTCACAACTACATATGTCTTTATTCCACAGTCAACAGATATATATTACGGAAACTTTCTTTTCATATAAATAATTTTCTTCATCTTAAAAAAATAATCCAGAGGCTGTATAAATCGGTCGATCTGATTGGCCATTCTAATGTGCCTCTTCTTCCAATGCATCCATATTGGAAAAATCGATTCAAGTCATTTTCAACAGATATACTATGTATCAACCTCCTGGAACCAAATGGCACTAAAATTTGTTACCATATGCATTTTGGAACAAATTTAAATACTTTAGTTCGTTCAAATTACCTTCTACAAAGAATGATCCAACAATATCAACTTTTCCTTGCGTTTTATGTTCCCGTATCCACGTAGGATTGGTATCAGTCCAATTGTAATAGTTAACTGTACCATTGAATATAAATGTGACTTCATCGGAAAGGACTATATGGTCTACATCTAACTTTTACATTATGGTTTTACAAAATTCCCTTCTGCAGTCGATATCCTCTTCAAATTATTTTGGTACTAACGTTATTTTATAAAGATGACATTTATTTTTATTAAAAATGTAACATGTGGATCCTATACTGACATCATGTTGTAATTCATTTTTTTGAATTGATGTATTAGGGTTTTTTACAAAACTTTTATGATCACTAAAATGACAACAGACTTTTTTGACATGAACAATTTTAGGATAATTCTAATCTCAAATCGCTGTAACTTGAACTAGAACATTTTTTTTGTTTAAACATAAAAGAAACCAAAACATTATCAAGTAACGTTACTTTATGAACACACATATGAAGATACAGTCAAAATTTTGATTTATAGTTGAATTTTCCTCCACGTCTTATTTGTTATTTGTAGGAGTGTAAACAAACTCTAAAAACTAAGATAATTAGAATGGCCCTAATGTGGCTACAATGCCAACAGGGGGTATACCAGGTAATGAGGAAGAAGAGGGACCTGTCAAAAAGAGGGCAATGACATCATATTTTGGATCAGATCCCTACTGGGGCCTTGTAACCTCAACAACGAACTGAACAGTCTTACTGACAAAATCTTGACCATATCAGATAAAATTAACTTCTCCAACTGTCCAAAAACGACATTAAATTAGTGGTCAGTCTTCTGACAGGTGACTGCTTCGTCAAATGTAACCTTAAAATTATAGGCACGACATTGCGTATGCTGAAAAAAAATATAGAGACTATAGAGCATCTGTATGCGCAGTAAATGCTCTGCCCATTTTACTAAAAGGTTTAGGCATCTCGAAGGAATAGTACTAACACTTTGGGAAGTATCTTTTTATATACAGGTTGAAACTCAAAACGACTCTCCAAACAATTTAATCTAGTCAAGTTTTACATTTCGCTGGTTACCACTAGAAAAAGAAACTGTTTATGCAAATTTTCTAGAAAATTAGTAATGGTGGAGATAATCAATTTTGCAGCATTTTAAAAATCAATATCTCCAATAGTGAAAAAGTTTTAGATAAAAAGAAAACCTTCAAAAAGTTACAATCATAAACAATAAAATGTTAAGGAAAAGGTTATGATACTTTATGATCAACTTGATTAGTATATAAAGTGATATTTTATCAAATTTTTATTATTACAGGACATGTTGTACATAACGAATAGTAATAACCTTGGGGTTTGAATAAAAACAAACATTTCTAAATGAAAAAAAATTGATCATTATCAATTAATTAACGACATTTCTAATTAATTTGATAATTAAATTTCTAATAACAGATAGATAGAATTGGAATACTGATAATTAACAAATTATATAGTATGACCTTGGTAATTTTCTTTTTTCCGAAAATAACAATTATATCAACACTTCGTGTGATTTCCTTATTAATAAAGGATGAAAAAAATATTAGTGAATGTTTAGTTTTGTTAATAACAATATCAAAATAGTGATAGTACACTGTTGAAAATTTCTTCGGTAATTTTACCAAAAATGTGTAGGAAGTTTTAAGGCACAAGCACAAAAATTTAGTAAATTGACTGAACAAAATTATTCAATTCAGTTTGTGAAAATCACAAAACATTTCATAAAATCACTAAGAGGTAATAGAAAATTCGATTTACTATGCAGTGTTATAAGTATACGTATATATATATATATATATATATATATATATATACGTATAAATATTAAACAAAATATTCTTAATAATTTACTTTACTATAAAAAAATTATCATTTTCTAACAAGCTTTTTTTAGATAGGATGATATAGTTTTGATTTATTTTAGCTTCATTTTTATTCAAAATCTTCCCACTCTGAATTAAAAACTTACCAAAGAGGCTTAAGTATTCTAGACTCAAGCATAAATGAAAACGGGGTGGCTAGCGCCATCTATCAAATATTTCCATAGTGTCAAATCACAGAACTTTGTTGTAATTTTACAATAAAACATAGTTAATCAAAATATTAAGAATTTTTTAAAATATTTCAAAGATTTTAATTGAAAAATGAAAACAGTTTAGTATAATTACTATCTATTGTCCAAGAATTTTAATCAAATTGCATTATAATTTTAATTCGTATACCTTTATTAGTAATTCTAGCAATCATATGTTTAGTAAAATAATGGTAATTTTACAAAAAACAAATTACAGTATAACTTAAAACAAAAAATTGATAACTACAAACAATGAAAAAATTAATTTTTAAAATAATTTTGAGATAAATACTATGAATTATTATAGGGAAATTTAAATAAATATGAGGTTAGAAAAATATTGGCGGTGGTACTAGGGTACGAAAAGTGCTAGTAATTCAACAATACAGAAAATTTGACTTTAATTGATTCTTTTCGGTTGAAATCGCATTAGAACCACTGTACGGAGGTTGTGACAAAATTTGTATCCATTTGGTACTGCTAAATTATGTTTAGTCATTTCACTAGCTAAATTTAAGATTCGATATATATCAAAATCCTGAATTCTGGCATTGTTTCTCAACCCACAGTTGGATAATCACGAAATCAAACCTGGCAAGAATCTGAAAATTAACATTAGCGTTCCAAATCTACGTCTTTTCGTCGGAAACATTCCAAAGTCAAAAGGCAAAGAGGAGATCTTGGATGAATTTGGTAAATTGACAGGTAACGTTTCTTCGATTGTTAAAGTTTTGCAAAATTTTCAATGTTTACTTTGAAGCGTGACGTAGCACACAATATTTATTATTTTATTTTTTTTACCGCCTTATTTTGATTTTATTTGAAATAATTGAATTAGAATAAATTTGAAGTGTTTTTATTATAAAATTTTTGTTTTTTTATGCTCTCGTTTTCACAATTTCATTCAGAATATTGTGATTTCGTAGCATTTCTTACTGGATATTTCTATGTTTTCATTAGTTTTCATTTTCTCCAGAAATACTCTTTTCAAAAATTCAATTTCCAATCTGTTCTAATAATTCTTCATTTACCCCAGGTATCATTTTTTATGTAATCCATGACATTTATAGGAAAAATTCTATTCCATTTATATTACGATGAGTGTCTAGATAAATTATTGAGTTTGAGGAATTTTGCGAAAATTGAGTACTTTAATGAGCCAATATTTTCTTCGAAATTTTTTGCTTGCTGTAAATCCGATGCCCTTTAGTGATGTACCTTCAGTTTGTAATTGACTATAATTATTGCATTAATAAATTTTTCCTTGCAATATACATATGATAATATATGAGTTGTGATAAAAAATATGGTGAATGGTTTTATTAAAAATACAAAAAAATACTAAACATTGTGAATTAATCTCATTAAAAGTACCGCCCTTGTCTAGCAATTTATTCTTATGCTGAATCCGTGTTAGCATTTCCGAAAGATTTTGTAGTCGGTAATTGTTTTTTATTTTCTGGAAGAACCAGATTTTGCATGGTGCTAAACACTCACTGTCAGAGACTGTTGGTGTAGAGGTACCAGAAATTCCTTGATCTTCTACTTCTGATTCTTATTGTTCTGGTTTCACTTGAACGTTCCCCATTCATAGACCTGTGCTGAAGCCTTCAAAAATGGCAAAAAATGGGATGGAAAATGTAACAAAAATGAGAGAAAAAATAATTTACGGTGGATCTGAGGTTGGGAAGTGAAAGAGAGAAAGTTTTTAAGGGTAAAAAAATGGTTTATCTCGTTTAGGGGTTAAACTGAACTCAAAATTCATTTGAAAAATTGAATAACCAAGTTTTCGGTTTATTTTGTTTAAAAAAAATCTTACCTTTTTATGCCCTTTTTATACAACGTAATTTTTTTTAATTAAATATTTATTTTTTCGCCCTTATTTTGCCATTAGATTGAAAATGCAACCTAGTATTTAATGGAAAATTTTCACGTTAAAATATCGGCTTTTTGAAAAAAAGTTGGTTGGCTTTTAGTTTATTTGAATCTTTACTTTTTTAGATGGTGTGAAAAATTTACATTACTATGGTATTTTTGTGGGAAAATGCAATTTTTAGCTATTTATAAAAAATTACAGTTCAATTATTCGGTTCCATTTTACATTGATACAAATGAGTTATTTAAGTATAAAATAAATAAATAATTAAAAATTGTCGAAAGAAATTTTCGGATTAGATTTTTTTTGCATTTACCGATATAAATTACTATCTGAAAGTAGAGATTTCAAATAACAAAAAGTTCAATATGTTGACGTGAAAAATTTCGATTGAAAATTAGGGTGTTTTTTCGAAGTCAAAATAAAATAAAAAAATAAATATTTGAAAAAACAGTGTGTTTGGGACATAATACCGAATTTGGTGAAAAAATAATTTTTCTTTAAAAGAAGAAATGAAAAAGCAAAAACTTAGTTATGCGAATTTTTTTCCTAAATTTTGAGATTATTTAAAAAAGTGTGAATACAAAAGTTGTTGATAACTGTAGTTTTACCGCAAATCGAGATAAACCGTTTTTTTGTCCTTAAAACTAATCCCCTTCAATTTTCCGAATTCAGATCATCCGCAAATAATATTTCCTTATATATCTGAACCCTTTCTCAATGGGTTCCTTCCCACTACTATTTTTATGCCTTATATTATTATTATATTATATTATCTTTTTCACTTGTCCAAACCATCTAAATCAATTTTCTTCTGGGCTTTTATGCAGGTTTTTTTATGTGTAAACAAGATTTCGTTGGCTACCTAACTGCTGTTACTGAAATTCATTCACCGATTTTATAATCACACCTCGTATATTATTGTGAAAATTGTTCACTCACTACCACTAGACCACCATTAACAATTACATTACCTGGTCCTTCGAGCCGGATATCAACCATCGATTATTGTAGGCTCGAAGGACAGGCTTCTATTATCTTGAGTTTGTTTTTCCTTTTCAGTATTTGAATCTTTTTTGATCTCAAGTTTTTTTCTGACATTACGCTCTGGTCCCTTAAATTGTTATGTTCTTTTTTAGATCCATAGAAAAATGTCAATATCAGATTGATATTCAATTTGATTTTAAATCCACATAGATACTCATATTTTAAGTTATTTCTATTTTTATATGGTCATTTCTTCATTTAGTCTTTGAGGATCATTATGTTGTACAGGTTGTTTCACATGAATTGCTTAATAAATAAGGGAAAGGCTATTGGTGAGGTAATAAGTATTAAACCCAATATAGATACTTATTCGACAATTTTCTTTGAGTTCTATATTCGTTTATGAAAATTTTTTCTTTGTCAAAATTATTGTTGTGAGTTTCGCCCGCTTGAAAGTAAACGAGAACACAATCAAAAAGTATAGTGGCGGCCGGCTGCCGGGCTCAGTCCTTTCCTTAGCCCCTCCCACCTCGTTGCCCATGGCATAAATTGGCTACCCTTCCACTGTCTTTGCAGCTGAATGATTATGAAATACGGAAAGGCAAAAAGATTGGCGTTACCATATCTTATAACAATCACCGGTTATTTGTGGGCTATATTCCAAAGAACCGGGATAGAGATGATCTTTTGGAAGAATTTTCCAAACATGCACGTAAGTTGAGTAAACACCAAAATACAACCATTTTTTTTTGTTTGTTTGAATCTCCCTCATTTGTTTTTGGAATGTCATAGTCTGCGCCTGAGCAAAGGGCAGGGGCAGGGCCGCTACAAGCACGAAGGGGTGGGTGACCAGGTCCAAATCGCTGCTGTTTGTCACGAGTGCAGATGGCTTGGTGCAACGATATAACTGTTTGCCTATGAAACGAGCTTCTTAACTTTCTAATCAAAACATTGCTACTTCAGATTTTATTTTTTTTATATCTTATGTTTTTGAGATAATTTCTCCTGATTATTGGTCTTTTTTGATAGAAAATCGGTTTAAAATAAAATTTTGACGTTTCGATTTATTTCCGTCTTTGCCATATATTTTTACCTTTTAATTTAAACCGATTTTTTATCAAAATAGACCTGAAATCAAGTTAATTTATCTCGAAAAAAAGATTGAATGTTGAGTTGTATTGAGTAGCATTCATTTTAAAACAATTTACTTACCTCTTTTTGTCTTGATGAAATATTACATCGATATTGAACCACTAAGTTGGAATTTCTGGAACCGTTGGTGATATTCATACTGAACACACTGTTTACACCACCACTACACCAGCACTCACAATTACACTGTCGACGCGTTTCGATAACCTGTGACTGAATGTAAATCTTGAAGACGATAACTTGATTATCGAAACGTGCCTCAGACAGTGTAATTGTGAATGCTGGTGTAGTGTTAGTGTAGTGTGCTCAATACGATATTGAACCAATAAAAACGGGCCGCACAATTCAACGTACTGTATGTCGTACGACACTAACAACAGATCGTACTACAATAAATAAAACTACTTTTTGGTTTTGTATAACTACAAGTTGTTTTATAGTAATTTTAATTTCATGGTTTTTACGTTGGCTTCGAATGCATCAAAAAGAGACATTAGCTGCAATTTTGGTAGTTTTGTTAGATGACGCAGAACAGCTCAAAAAAATAAAGAAAATTGCTTACAAAAACGCCAACTGTAATCTCATATGAACTTAATGCGTGAAATAATCACTAAAGAACCAAGTGAGCAGACATAAATGCAAGTTGTAAACAAAAAACCCGTACGTTTATTTTTACTTACTTTTTTCAATTCATGTCCTTAAGCAACCCCGCAAGTTATCGATTTTCTTTTAGCCAGAATTTCAAAGAAGCATCTCCTTTTTTTTTTATTGCACTTCTCCGAAGAAAGAAGTACCAATAAATTGATGTTCTGGGCATCTGCAAGTGAACTCGGTATTCACAGGAGCAATGTCTGCCTTTCGAATAGATCTTGTAGATACTGCTCTATGTGGGCTAAAAACTTATACACCCTACTTTATATTTCTATAATTTTTTATCAAAAATTTCCATTACTATTCATTTTTATAAAAATTGTTTATATTTTCGATAAAAATTGTAAACAACTTATCTTGAACAAGTTAGCGCTTGCACACAAGCCATCAAATCTAGCCTATTTACTACTGCGTTGTACTACAGATTTTATTGTACTTGAAAGGACTCCATTTTACTACAAAGCCACTTATTATCCAATCGATGTTCCAGCTGTAGTTAAAAATTTGTGTCGCACTGTATATTGAACACACTATTTACTACCCCCACACGGACACTTACAATTGCACTATCGTCTTCGAAGATCGAATATAAACATTTTAAGTTTCTTGTTTAAACAAAAAGATGAAATTAATTTTTTTATGTACGAGGGTGACGCTATATATTTTGAAATATAGGAAAACTTTTCAAGAAAATGATTTTATTTACCACCACGTATAAGGATGCACTTTTGTAACCCAAGCTTCTACAACTTGAAAGTTTTTCTTCACTTTATGGAACGCTCACAACAAAATTGACGATTTGCTTCATTTAACTCATTATCGATCGTGAAAAGTCATCCGCGTGAATGTTTATTTAGGTTAAAGCATAACTCAAAATCACACGTGCCAAAATCAGGTGAATAGGATGGATGTTTAATGACTATTATATCATTTTCATGTAAAAATTCAATTGACAGATACGATATTAACTGAAAATAAAAAAAAATGGAGTATCGAACTGTCATTAAATATTTGTTTTCTAAAGGCAATACGCTTACGCAAATGATAACTCTGTATCATCGTTTTCGAAACGCAATCTTATGCGCATATTGAGCTGTGTAGCGCGGCACATCACAGAGTAGCATCGGCAAAAATACTGCGTCGCACAGTTTATCTCGCATATTAGAATGTTTTCATAATAATTGGATTCAAGTTTTTAGTCAGATTCGTATGCCGACCTATATTTATTTATACTACTTCATCCAAAACAGCGATTACCTGAAAAACATTCCTCATGGGGAATTTGTTTTTTTCGTATTTTTTCCCAAATTTCTTGCTTACTTTCCATACATTTTGTTATCACTGGTATCATCAAAACTGGATAAACGTGCACCAATTCAATTAATTTTAAATCCATTGCAAAACTCTAGCATACGCCGGTGCAAGTAAATAATATGATACAGTTTCTGTATTTCGACCACAAGTGCGGAGCAGTTCTCGTCGCCACAATTTTCACGCGCTCTAGCGAACACGTAAACTACTACCCTGTCTTGACCTACTCTGACTGCGTCACACGTAGCCATATCAGATAAAAACCAGTTATATCATCGAAAAAATTCACCAGATAATACTGTACGACAGTCGAATTGAGGTTAAGGAGGTGGAAGAGGTCATCGACAAAAAGTTGAACAGTAGCAGGAGGGTATAACGCATTATAGCTTGATAAGGTAAAAGGAAAAATTGCAAAAAAGCTACCAGATTTTAAGCAAAAAGAGTTTTTCCATCTAGATAATTTTAAATGCATTTCGAATTGGTTGACTACCAGATCTGACCACAGATTTTTTCCTGTTTCCTAACTTTAAAATTTCACTCACAGGAAAGATATTTTTATCTATACACTAAGTGTATAGACTTAAAAGGATATAATGTTGAAATACTTCTCAGAAAAGCCTGTATTTTCTGAATACTGAAATTTGATGCTGGTATTGAAAAACGCATAGATGTCAGCTCTAACTCCCCTAGTTTTGTGTCTTTTCAAAGTATACTCTCATTTATTGACTCATATTTCGCTTACTCACTTTTGATAACAGAAGGTGTTTCAACTGAGAAATTTATACACTCATTAGTTATTTAATTATTTGAATAACTGTTTTTAGACGGTTGGTACATTTCACTTAACTTACTATTTGTCCATGGTTATAAAAAGCATTACAGACTAGCAGCTAGATTGTCTACTTCCAACACCAAAGTCGCTGTATTAATTATGAATTTTCCAACTTTTTCTAATTTCTTATCAAAGCTTTGGAAAGAATCAAGTAATTAGATCGAAACGTTAAAAAATATTGGCTCATGGTTCATAGTAGAGTAGTGGGCGGCCAAGGAATGTTGTACTTAGGCAATCTGATAGGCCTGTCATGTCCCACTTGACATTAATAAAGGCCGATGTCTTTTGGAAAGCCGATAGGGTGCTTTGTCTTGACATCATTAGGGAAGTTGTGAGGCTTGCCAAGTGTTTTAACCGCGCTCGTATGAGAACTGGGCATTCACAGATAAAGTGATCTGCTGTTTCTTCCCCTTCCATGCACCAGAAGCACTTTGGGTCGTACGTGACGACCCAGTCCGCATAAAACTTCAGGCACCAGTCGAGTTTCGCGCCTATTCAAGTGGAGCTGTGGTTTGGTAAGAGAGGAAGAAGGCCCATCTGTGTGTGCATTAGCTTGTCTTATGCCAGGTATCTCTATCAATCTTCGCTCCCAATCTGGCAAGCGAATTCGTTTCGTTGTTGCCGGAGTGATCCGCATCCAAACAAGCTGAATTATTTCCCATTGAAAAATCCGTTAAGTATAAGGGTCTGAAACAAAATATAATTACTGCAAGACGAAAATTTCTTTTCTAAAGTTTGTCAAACTCAAAAGTTTTTGGTGCATATTAGCCAATCATTTGGTATTAATATTCTCATAGATTCGGCAAAAAAATATCTTATAATATTATCTTATACATTATCTATACACTAGTAGAGTACGAAGCAATTATTGCCAAATTTGCGATACCATGTCATTGAATCTGGCAATATTATAAATGTCAAATCTAAGTATCTTAAACCCTCGTTTTAGGTGGTTTCCTATGAAATTATTTACATTTTTTAAAAAAATATGACAAAGTGGTGGAAATTGATGATGGCGGGGAGCAAAGACGCCGAGGTTTATAGATAGTGACTTTTTCTAATTTATTAATTTGAACTATAGAAAAGTACATTTGTTATTTAATCAATACTAAATCTGAAATACTTCCCAGTAATAATATTTTGTGGGAAAAAGAACACGCACCTTGCCATCTTGCATTCCCATGCTTCTTTAGTACCTAGCGTTAGTGGACTTCGGTGCTCATCCAAAAATCACGATAATCAAATGAAATTTACTAAACCATTAACCTTTAAATTTATATATTCAGCTGGGCTAATGGAAGTTATCATTTATTCATCGCCCGATGACAAGAAAAAGAATCGCGGATTTTGTTTTCTGGAATACGAATCCCACAAAGCGGCATCTTTGGCAAAGAGAAGATTAGGCACTGGCCGTATTAAAGTTTGGGGTTGTGATATCATTGTCGACTGGGCTGATCCTCAAGAAGAACCTGACGAACAAACTATGTCTAAGGTCAAGGTGAGTTACAATCTCATTTTACTTGGTAATTCTATATGGTTTTTGTAGAAGATTTAGTTCAGAGTCTGCAAAACAAGTCTTCATATGAACAGCGCGACGTGGAGGAAATAATTTCATCCATCAGATATTTTTCTATATTATTTATATGTAATTGAATATTGTTTCTAGTGTCTTAAAACATAGCTTCATTATCATTTGATCATAGATAATTATTTCTTCAATGCTTCTTGGTTATTAGATCGTCGTGGAAAATAACTATTGCTAACTAACGTTTGGATGACTCGAGCAGTTGGTATCTTCAAAAGTTACTTGCTGATTCGGAGTCTTGAGTTAGAAGAGCAGCAAGCAACTTCTGAAGATGCCAACTGTTCGAGTCATCGAAATCAATAATTAAAAAACATTAAAGCAAAGGATGGCTAGAGACTGGAAAGTTTATACTTCTCTTTCCTTAGTAATTTGGCCTTTGTCCATATAATTCCTCAGTTACAGAACATTCTGTAGGATTCTAAACTGGTCTGTATTTTAACTAAAAACTTACTAACCTACATTCATCTATCTCTATATGTTACTATATTTATTTATTATCCAGGTCCTCTACGTAAGAAACTTAACTCAAGAAATAAGCGAAGAGAAATTGAAGGAGGAGTTTGAGCAATTTGGCAAGGTGGAAAGGGTAAAGAAAATAAAAGATTACGCTTTCATACATTTCGAAGATAGGGACAATGCCGTTAAGGTTAGTGTTTGATATTATTAGTTAAATTTTATTTTGGTAGGTGCTTCCGAGCATATGCATCAATTTATAATCGTTTCCGTAGGCAATGGAAGCATTGGATTCTAAGGAATTGGGAGGTTCTAATATCGAAGTCTCATTGGCGAAACCTCCGTCTGATAAGAAGAAAAAAGAAGAAATTCTGAGAGCTCGTGAACGAAGAATGATGCAAATGATGCAAGTTAGAGGCGGGTATGTAACGAACAAAAATTATATTGACAATTCGTTGAAGTATATTATTTATATTTTAGAATGATGCCGGGAACAATGCCTTTAAGGGGTCCGCCTGGAGCTGCCGGCCCAAGGGGAACAAGTGGTGGCATGAGATCAGCACCTATGGGAAGGGGCGATTATGGTAAGTTTTTATTAGCTGGCTTCCGTTATATGATTTTCGACATAACGGTCCTTAGTCTGCTTGTTAGTCAAGTAACTATTCATTTCGAGAGTGCGAGGAAGTATCAAGTCCCACATACCACTCTTTCGATAAATAAAAAATGTTCACTAAGAATTGGTTTTAAATGTTCAAAAAATAACGAAAATTCCTTATTACATTCCTAGTTACAACAAGGAAGATGTTTCATTATATCTAATGCTTGATTTTTTCCGATATTTCCATTTTTTAATCTAGTTGAAATTTTCTGTATCTTTTCACTTATCTACCTCAAATGGACCAAATATGTGCCATTTACAATTGGATACTCATCGTCACTGGAAAATAATATGATATGATGTTAATCATCATCATTAAAGAAGCCGAATGATATATTCTACCTTCTCTATTTAATTTTCCTATAGGACACCTTTGAATTCAGTTTGGGTAAGTCAATTCGGCGGTTTGGACCTCTTGTGTTTATGTAGTACCCACATTTAGCAAATATGCTTTTGGTTATTTTTCATTCTATCCCAAAATTTGAGTTTCTTTGTGTGTACATTTAAGGGACAATGTCCTAAAAGATTTTTTAGTACGGATGCACTCTATAGATCTCTATATTTGCAGTTTCTTATTAGTGTTTAACCCTACAGAGTTATTACAATACCTCTATCTCTTCTTCGTTTCTTTTGTATCAATTTCTTCTTGTATCGTTGGTCATTTGACAAAAAGGTTCTGGTTCCTAAAAGGGTGTTTGGACTCTTGGACTGTTTTATTGCTGGTTTATCAGCTCTTTCATTTCCTTCTACTTCATCGTATGGTAATAACAACGGGGTAAGTTTGTTTTTCCTTACTAATTTATTAAATATATCTAAAAGGATTCCCAAACCATTTTGGAGATCTGATATAATTATTATTCCCTGTTCTCTATTTCACTGCAAATCGAAGAACAATGCAGAATTTCAAGGCAGGTAAAGTTGTTGAAAGTTCAAATTTCTTAGAACTATTTTCTAATTGAGTCCAACAGTAGTCCAACAAAAAGGGTTCTCAAATGTGAATTCTGGCTAAGTTTCCAAATTTCAAATGTTACTTCAAACTATTTGCATTTGTCGAGAATTTCTTGGAATCATCCCCCTGAATTTTGAAAAACTGTTAGGATAAAAAAATTCGGATCATAGATCTTTTTAATTTTACACACAAAAGGTTTCCTTGAATTTTTTCAGTGCTAGTAATATTTGAAAAATTAAGGTGGCTAGAGGTTACGGGATGATAATTACAGCTACAGATAAAATAATTACAACTCATTTAAAAAGTGCTCCATATTTCCCAAAAAAAGTTCGAATATATTTAATAAATTAGGTATTTTAATTACAGAGAATTTTTTAAAATTTATTGTAACTTTGAATATTTCGTTTTCCACCATTTTGTTAAATGGATTTTTTTAATTCCTCCTAAGCATTTTATTGCGTAAATCAGATTATAATAAAAAAAATCCCATTGAGGAAAATGGTGAAGAATGACATTTTGAAAGTTAATTCTTGTTACAAATATAAAAAATTCTATGAAATTAAAATTCATAATTTGTTTCAGTAATTCATGGTACAATTTTATGTGAAATTTAGAAATCTGCAACTTTCATTTTAAAAAAAGTCTCGCCAAATCTATCCAAACACTTCAAAGTAACTTATATTAAAAATTTAGGGGATTTCACAGAATTCGCATTGTAGTATCCTTTTTTTTTGGACTATAGTCTGCATTTTCGTTTCCAATTTGTCTATGAAATTAATACAGTCTACAATTAACCATACTACTCTTAAACAAAAATTTTTTTATATTAGTCACCTATGAAGGCATATAGTTCATTATTTATTAAAAATATTAAACTAACTAAAAGGGTATTCTTAAGTATTCTAACTCAGTATTGTCAAGGAGTTAGATAGTCTCGACATTGACGTGATGATGGAGTCTTTCTTCATGACTCTTTTATAGAAATGTTATTTTTTTTTCCATCCAAAACTTTTAAAGTAGTTACACATATTATTTTGACATTTTTAAAATAAGTGAAAGTCGTGAGTACAGTTTCATTCCTCGAGAAGACATTTTGGTGAATGACTAGGGGGTAGAAACCTTTAAAATTGATAAAAAGTGAAAAAAAAAATTCCAACATGAAACCCCTTAGAAAATGGGGAGACTATAATAAAATACAGAGGAAAAATAATTTACGGATGATTTGAGATCGGGAAGGGGGTGAGTTTTTAATGTTGAAAACGGTTTATTTCGGTTTGCGGCAAAAGTACAAGACTTATTGAAAACAGTTGTTGGCAATAAGATCTACATTTTTTGTATTTTACATAACCTAAAATTTTATATGAAAAATTAAAATAACCACGTTTTTGGTTTTTTATTTTTATATTTTACACTAAACTTTTTTTTTCTCTCAAAATTTTGTATAAACTTATCTTTTTATGTCCCAAATTTGTTTGATTTGAAATATTATTTTGACTCAATATCGATACAGCACCCTAATTTTCAATCGAAAATTCTTCCGTAAGAATATCAGTGTGTGAGTTTTTTGTTTCCTGAAACTTCTACTTTCTGATGGCGTAAAAACAGATTACGTTCACTATGGAAAATTTAAACGTACAGTGGATTAAGTATCTATTAAATACAGATTTCATCGAACAAAAAACCCACCACCATGTGAAATACAAAAGTTGTATTTTATTTTATTACCTACAACTTTTTTCCATAAAACTTGTAGTTTTGCCGGATATCGAGATCTGTTTTTTACCATTAAAAACTCACTTTCTCCCTCTTTCCGAACTCGGATTGGCCAGAAATTATTGTTCCTTTCATTTCTATTATATTCTCTTCTATATTCTATATTCGTCTAATTTGTAGTTTTGTATTAAAGGAAACTTTATAATCCTGTAAATATAATTTTTATATGATGGTTCATTGCATTGTAGATAAACCTCTTCTTAGTGAACGTAAAATAATGCAGTACTTGATATATGAGCTTTATTGCATTATTTACCAATTTTTTTTGCTTTAAATCGTAATTTACGAAAAAAATAACTTTCTTTGAGTATGAAAGAAAATTTAACCAATATTTCTAGCACTAACATTTTTCTTGTTTTTCCTTGTACATGTATATATTTTCATGTGATCTACGATGGTCTGACTGCAAGTCGTCGGAGAACTACCCTTATATATAATTATTAATTTTTTATTACAACAAAATGTTTTCAAGTCTTTACAGGTCTGTCAGTATTTAAATTTAGTGCCTGTAATTTTAACACTAGACGTTTTTTGTCGTAGTTTATATTTATCAATAGGTTAGCGGTAGTATTTGGGTGAATGGTAGTTTGATTAAAATGGACTTTTAACGAAATATTTTTCTCCAGATTCAGAATTGGATTACCAACATATAACAAAAATAATAGCATTAGGTTACATTTTTTATCCCCTATCTGCATGCTTATTTATTGTACAAACAGTCTATATTGATATTTGACAATTAGATTACCTCTTTTGGCACCGTCGCATCGGTCCAGTAAAGTTCATTCAGTTATAATTAATCCAGAAATAAATATGTAGCCTCAATAATATTTTTTTAAGGGGTTATATCATTAAGTTTATATAAATTTTACCCGGGGAGTAGAAAAGTTACACTTACTGGGTATTTCTGGATTGAATTGGAAGATTGGAAAAAATTTGATGGGGAACGATATCGAGTAAGGAAGTTGACATATTAGTCAAATAAATGCACGAATAGAAACTATTTAAGTGTACAAATTTTTTTTTGGAATCATCTAGTCAAGCTTTCCTAGAATTTGTCTTTTCGTTTCTTATATTATTTTGCTTCTATCACATTTTTTACTAGGCTTTGTGGGGCTTTTCTCTTGATGTCTTTGTACCAGTTTAAACTAAAATTTTTAAGCATAATTTGGAAATTTTTAATCCTCTGAAATTACATTCCCTACGATTTTCTTTAATCATAATTTGTCAGCGAATTACGATTTGTTTTAAGTTGTAATATTCATCCCCCAAGTTCTATCCACCTTTAAATATAAGTTTCTCCTGATTTTTCCTTCTTTCCAAAACAAAACAAAAATATTAATTTTAATCCCTACCTGGAGATAATTGCAAATCATTCTTAACAAAAAGACATTTTAAAGTGAAAATTCCATATATAATTCTCATTTTAGGTCTAATATGGCAGGTAGTTATGAAGGATGAGGTATCTTTTTGGCTATAAAATTTACTAGGTTGAATATGTTAAAAATTGGTGTCAAATATTGCAATAGACTGTTTTTAGTAATTAAGTTTGGAATTTCCGAAATTGTTGGTGATATTTATACTGAAACAGATTGTTTACTACCTCTACAATAACACAATACTATTAATCTTATCCTTCGAGCCTTTTATATCGTTACACCGGGCTCGAAGGACCAGAAAAAGTAATTGTTATTGTAGTGATAGCAAATAATATAAGAATATTCTTATAAGAAATATCTTCCTTTACTTTATAATTTATACTACCCGTTGCGAAAGTTTTGTTACTATAGGGCCTGTAAATACCAAAGAAAATTTATTTACAATGAAAAATCTTATTATTGTAACAATTAAAAAGTCCATATAGATTTATGCAATTAAATCGAATGTGTTGTATGATTGATATTTAAGCCGGGGGCACCGCAGCAAGGCAAAGGGGCATCGTAAAGCATTGCACGCGCCTCCGACTCTTAACAAAATGCATGTGTACCCTCTGTCTTTTTTTCTCTTTACACTATCTGTGTGTTGTTTGAACAAAATATTTCGCTTGCAGCCAGGAGCATCGGGTAAGTATTTGCTGTGGTGTAGGGAACCTATATTATTAATCGAACAAATTTATTTAAAACCAGAGATGTTTTGGTTATTCAGAATGGGAATTTCAATAAAATTAATACATACAAAATATATTTACAGAATATTTATAACAAGATAGGCATTCGTTTAGGTACTAACTATATCATTTAACAGCATGCTGTCGAAATATCTATAAAACGTAATAATAGTGGCAAACATTTTGAATAGATTAAAAAGACCAAAATGTTCTTTTGATTAAAAAATCTTTGCAGGTGATGATGAGGCTAAATAACATTTTGAATTTCATTGATAGGATTAGTAGAATAATTTTCAATCGATTTGGTTAATTCATGGCATTCATTATTAATATAACGTCATACAATATTGGAAAATATTTTGCCGAACAGAAGAATATTAACGTTGAATTGTTAACCAACCTAATTACAATCTGCCAGTGTGAATCTCATTATAATAAGTGCTGAAATGATATGGATAATAATTTATTTGTGTTTCAATCTATTTACTTTTTCGTTAAAGTATCTTAAATTACCCTGCATTAATATGGGAAGTGGTGAATCGTGATATGAAATCAATTATTCTTTATATGTTTCATTATTACCTCCAAAATATTAACTCTTTAATCAAGACAGTTTGGAAATATTTGAAGAAATAAGGTTAATAACACACACATTTGAAAGTTGGTTTATCCCTAATTTTTCACGTACAATGGGTATTCATAAATAATAATAATCCTGGGTCACCTTGTATATGAAGGGTGTCCAGATATTCTCCTATCAAACCCTAACTACAGATCATAGATTAAATTTCATTTTATGCATATCTAATCACACCAGCCACGTTGTCGCGTTTGGGTGATTCTCCCCTCCCACCTTTAGTGAAGTTTTTCATCTAAAAATAATCCAATTAAAACTTAATTTTCGCTAAAATTACCCCCCTCTCACCTCTAGAAATGTGGAGTAATTATGGATAGCATGTAAATTTAAATTATCGTTTTTCAATTCCACTATTTGCGCACCCAAAGGAGCAAATGGGTGCACAGTGGTTCAAACTCATGTTTCCAATTGTCGTTTTTGAGATCTATGCGTCAAACACGGTTGTGCTTAGTTAATTGGTTGGACTCTGTGAGCTGAAAATTGCGATTTAAACTGTGGGATTAAGGTTATGTAGACAAGACTTCACAAGGGCCCAGAGGTTATATATATTAAAAAGTACACTAAGTGGTTATATAGTATTCCTGTTTTGTAGTATCTTGTATTTCGGACAAGGCAACAAATAATTTTTTTGGTACGTTTTAAAATTTGTGACCTGACATAAAATTCACTGAAGTTTGTTTCAATTAATTCTCGTGTGACAAACTAGGTTTCGTGTGTTTGATAAATTAAATGATAAAAACCTGCGATTACAATTGTTCACTATAAAGCTGCTTTTTATTATCATTCAATTTGGGTATATTTTTTGTCCCCCAGTTTATTGGGGTGAATTCAGTGAATTCTAAAATTATAGGAGTTTTATACAAAGTTTTAAGGTAACAGTTAAAAATATTGAAGGGGTACAAATTTCTAAAATCTGTAGTTTTCATTTGGCGAAAGTTTTTGGGCACCCTATATACGTACTGAATTTTGCATCTTGCTAATATAATATTTCCGAAATCGATGGGGTTATTCATACTGCAAACAGTGATTATTATCACTATACCTACATTCAAAATTGCATTGTCTGGTCCTTTAAGTCTAATAAGAACTTATACAAGGCTCGAAGCACCAGATAGTGTAATTGTGAGTGTTGGTTCAGTTATAGTAAACAGTTTGGATTAATACATTTGTTTACTGAATTATATTTTCGACTTCGTGGAATTTTTATCACCATTACATTATACCAACGTAAAATTCAACAGTCTTCCGAAACATCTTGATGTTAAAGAATTCTTCTAAAGTGTTTGTTGCTTTAAATATTCATCCAGTTTGTACTACCAACATATCCGTGGTAAAAATAATTGGAAAATTGTAGAACGTTTAGTTTAGTTGTTTATAATTACACGTTAGGAAACAAGAATTGGACTAAGAAGCATGGTACTGTTCAAGGTACTACAGTGTTTAATATACTAACATATTGAACTGTTGAAAGTGTATTTTATAGTTGGTGCCAGAATCATTCCCACTTTGAATAATCTGTACGTCTTTTTAATGTGAATGTACCATATTTATGCATATTATAGAAATTGAATTAGATAATTTGGTGTATGTGGTAAAAGAAGCCAAAATAATAATATTTTGGCGAGAATCGTTACTTGACTCTTTTCCCGGCATGCTATTGTGTAGTAACTTGAAAAAAAATCTCCAGGCAATCAATTTGGATATATATTTATTTAGTTGGCTAAATTGGGACTTATTGTCTTTTTATAGATTACGATTACGAGTATTACGGTTACGGGGACTATAGAGGCGGCTACAGTGATCCCTATTATGATGACTATTATAGATATGAAGATTATTATTACGATTATCAGCCGGCCCCAACATCATCTAGAGGAAGGGGTCGGCAACCTACTTCGGTATGGGTCAAAACTAAATTATTCTTTCACGTTAAAAAAAAAAAAAAAATACACAGTCAGATGTTGCGCGTCGGCCGACATTAACATCCTAAATTCATTAAAAAAAAAAAAAAAATAAAATTCACCTTGTCGTTCCTATACGAATCTTTTTTTATTTTTCTTTACTACATTTAGTTGATTGATATTGGAAAGCGAAAGGAAATTTGAAATTATCCACTAGAAATTTATTTAAAAAAATCTCTTAATCACATTTATTTATTTAATCGGGAATAAGATTAATTTAGTCATAACGTCATACAAATTTCAAAAACACATTGCGTCCAGCGGTCAACGGAATATAAACAATTTTTTAGTTAGATAAATTTTAAAAAAATATGGTATTTTTCAGCGTTTTTGGTTATTATTTCTGGAAAATTATTGCTATACGTGGCAACAAACTAATTCGTTGCATTTCTTAAAACCAACATTAAAGAACTAGAGGCAGAACAACTGACCTGAAAGGTCTAATGTGGAGAGGCTGCCACAAAAGAAGATTTACGCAATCAAGGACATAAGGAAGTTCTAGAATCCCCGATGCGGCTATTTGCTTCTTATTTTGTTTAAATATGACACAAATGGGATCAATTAATCTCTCAATGGGCCCAGTATCCATATTTGGTATAGCCAAAAGTGTTGCTATTACATATTTTTCTAGTCTGTGGAGATAGATGGAAAAATCTGATAGGAGACAAGCTAAGGCTGTACTTAAACAGTCGAGAAATATAACTTGTGACTAGTCTCTTAATCGGTCACGGTCATATGAGTCGCCATTCGCATGCTATTAGTATTATGGATGATCTAGAACGCGGCTGGTGCATGGAGGAGAAAGAAATTGCAAACCAAGTCATCGTTGAGTGCCCAGTAAATACTTGGACAAATCTTACAGTTTGTCCAGTGACTGTAATAGGTTCAAGTCAAAGGGACTGATTTTCAAAGGACATCGGCTTTTGGTAGTTTTAAATGGGGCACGACCGACTTATCAAAAGGCATATGTGCGCAATGGTTCCTGACCGCCCAATTCCTGATTATGAATTGTGACAAACAAAAGTTTTATTAGGATCACTGGCACAATAAGACTAAATAAATCCCAACAATAAAAATAGAAAGAAAATGACAAGAAAAACAAAGATAATTGGATCCAGTTAAAAAATTATAATAGATCAAAAAGGAAGCGCCCATGTCATGGGATAGCAATTATTATGAATAATATTTTATTCACGTTGAAATGTTTGATGTTAAATTTAAGATATGATACATTTTATCCGCATTATTGAAAGTTAGTCAATTGAAAATCTTCAAAATTTCTTTTGATCTCATATAAAAAATTATTTGACGTTTCAGTCAGAGGCTGCTAAACATATGGCACCGGTGTAAATGTAGAAGCTTTTTTAGATCATATTTATCAAATGATTTTGATAAGGTACCGTCACTAACCATTCAATTTGTCCAAAACAGCTGCTTTCATACCTGTATCGTATTTGCTTTAGCACTATTCAGGTGGGTAATTGAGATAGTTCTTCGTACTTTTTACCGCCACAGTCAGAAATTTGGCTAAATTATGGCTACCAAACGGTGTATGAAAGTCGCTTACTTAAAGCCAACGTTGCCATTGGATGCACATCGAGCCTTGTAGGCTTAGTGAACAGGTGCAAATTTGAATAAATATTTCGTTTTGACTGGTGCAACATTTCTTCAATATGGATTCCTGTGAATTTTGATTGCATTGCAACAAAACTGACACTGGATGTCAGTTTAGGGATTGTAAAATTGGTTAAAGTCCACTATGATCTGTATTTCATGACAAAAAAATTGTCAAGGATAGTGACGATACAAAATGAGATCAACCTCACGTTAACCAAGATTACCAAGGTTACATGAGCATGGAATGTAGAATTTCATCCTTTGTTGAAGTTATTTACCTTTACCAATAAAATAATTGCAAACTTGACAAATGAATATAAAGTTACTTTATACTTATAAAGTATGACGATTCCTTCGGAATGGATCTGTAACCTCAATGTCAGGAGTAGATAAACAAAGTCGATTCTGAGACGGATACGACTTCATTAGTGGTGGCAGGGGGGACATCTTGAATGTCAACTGTCAATCGGAAGGGACGTGTTTTGTTATAACCATCTGGTATTTTGTGTATCTGAGTGCACTGTGTCAACTGCTAGCTATGATACTATCCGTCATATCACATGTGTCAACTATCACGTCTTTTAGTACATTTTTTATTATCGGAAAATGTCTGTGTACTAAATGTATGTGTATAGAAAAGATTTGTGAAACTACGTATTATCATGATGAAGAGGAAATCTGCTGGCGTATTCTTCAAGTCTATTTCTTTGTGTATCGCTTAACAAAAGTTCCTTGTGGAATTTGAAGTTTAAAGACCGTTTTGGAGTCGTAGGACATCTTGGACCGTTGTCCATTTTTAACTGACCCGTTTCCACACGTGACACAAAAAAGACCATCGACCTTCAACCGTAGCGTAATATACTCTTGCCCAAATCCTTGCTCTATCCTAGACGCACTGGTGGTCATCTTGAGGCGCGGACTATCACCCCTTGTACCAATTCAGTGAGGACGAGGGTGCAAAAATTTTTGTTACTGTAGCTATGATTCTATGTTTAATGCTATGGTCGGAATAATCATTAACGCTCTTAATTTGATATAAAACTCCCAGGTTTTACGACAGTCTATAATAGCAGACTGGAATGTCTTCAAACTTGTTTCTCGTTGTCTCAACACAGATGGTATGAGACTTGACCTGTTGAAATAGATGCAGATAAATTTATTCCTAAAAAAAAAAATAATACAACAAAGTTTAAATTTATAAATGATATTATAGATTGCATGAAATATACAGAAAAAAAAATTCAGGTTTATGTGGACGAAGAGGATCTTTCAATTGAATTCTGTCAATTCAGTTTCGGTTTTGTGGAATTTTATTTTGCATTTCATACGTTCCATCAGCAAACAAGCAGTTTAACAAATTAACTGCTTAAAATCACAGATTCTACTTCTGTTTACATATCGGAACTGCTGAAAGATACTATAAAAACTACAAAATATAATGCTTATATACTTTTTTTTATTTACTCCATCCTTACAGCTTAGAATTTCCTATTTCGAATTTGGCAACGCTGTATAATCTGATCCATGGGCGTCACTAGAAGGTTTTTTTCCCATTCAATCGTTAAAATCTAGTCGTGTCGGTAATTTTTTGGATAGGGCATCGCGTTAACTTTTGTCCGTCGGCCGCGTTTAACATTCTGACTGAATCAGTATTATTAATTTCTCTTTAATTGATTAATGCGGTAGTTTGATTGTGGCACAGTGTCTTGCCTGACTAATAAGAAGCAGCTAACCCAATAACTGTATAATAACAACTTCCCGGTACTATTTTCCGCTTGCACGTGAACAAAGAAAAAAAAACAATCACTAATTTCATCGTACACTTGCCACATTCAAAAATACCATCATATCTGAGCCAACTTGAAAATTGAGTGAGCGCCGCCGGGAAAAGTGAAACACGACACGAAATGAGTCAATTGGCATTGAGTACGTTTTAATAATTCTCAAATTCGCAAACAAAGCCAGCCGCTGGCGATGGTGGCTGGCTCAGATATGATGTGCTCTTAGTTGCAGGGTTATCCAAAAGTGGGAAGAGGGATGATTTTTTTTTCGATGCCGCCACGCCGATACACTAACCTCACAAATGAACTCGTTTGGCTTGTGTTTTAGTGCATTTTTTCAATAATAAATTTTCATATAATTCAATTTATCCCGATTGTCATTTTTCGACTCTCCACGATCAGAAATGGGATTAGTAGTAATATCTATTTGTTCCTAATCCGATTGCTCTACTCGATTTACACAGATAGTTCGAAAATTAGAAAGAACGATGAATACGGCCTCTCCGTCCACTTAAGTCCATAGGACTGACAACAAAGCAGCCCTACAAAAGTTTGACTCTCTGTTATTACAGTTGAAATTGATCTGAGGATGTAAGGTGTCATTCAAAGTCCTTGGACTGTATAATAAAACCATCTGGTACCTGATCGGTTTCCCAACCACCAACCGATTGCAAACTGGAATCTTAGTAAGATTAGATCGTAGCAAATGATCGATGGATTGCCCATGAATTATCATCTGCGGAATATGGGAATGATTACCCACGATATTTGTCGCTTCTGCCAAGAAGCCACAAATAAAGCTGAACATTTACTTACAATTGTCAATATGTCTTTGCTTTGTGTTTTTTAAAACCGGAATAAGCACCCAGGTAGGTAATAGGATTTAATGAGACCTTGTTGTCAGGATGGTCGCATAATAGATTTAAGAGCTTTGCATCGCCTCTTCTTCGATCTTAATAATATCGATCATTGTTTGGTTTAGAGGCAAAGAGGACGCTAGAAACTTTCACATCAGTTTCGTTAAAATTGTTTGTCTACTAATAGTAAAGTTGAATTTAGTTACCGAAATTTGGGAACACTTGAAAATTTCTTCTGATCTTTAAACCGAAAATTTATTATTGAAAAGTACACTGCCAAACACTTCGTAACTACCGAGTCCATTGAAAATATTTCTCAAATTTTACTTTTTTCTTTTAATTTGCTTACTACTGCAAAAAAAACGTTTAGGAAAGTGCAAGCTTGAGTGTTTGTCTATGTTGTGTGTTACAGCCAATTTGTCGCCTAGTACAATGACAATTCAGCAGCTTTTTGTCTTTGCTTTTGCTTAATTAGTGCTTATTTTTATATTGAAGCTTTGCTTTTTTGCTTTTGATTGGCTTTAATGACTCTAGCAGTTATGTTTTGCTGAGCTTTTATATATATATTATTATTAATTATTTTTGGATAACCCTTTTTCTAGAGCTTACGCATTCATAGATGATAAGGAAGGAGTAGCTGAAGAAAATCAACCGAGGACACGCCGAGGACGATACTTGATGTAGAAACAAGATTTGGAATCATGATAGCGAAAGCTTGATATTTTTTTGTTAAAGATTCAACAGTAAATTGCTAAATTTTCATCTTAAAAACGCTCGTAAAGTATAAGATAGCAAGATATTTTTCAAAATTCTGGTTAAATCATTAGTTTGTTGTAAGTTTTTAATGTTATTGGAATTTCTAAATAGCTGTAATTTCGATTCTTATTGTACTGTATAAATACTTGAAATCAATTCAATATATCTGAAAATGTCATATTCAATTTTCATATTTTGAATATATAATAGTTCAATTTCCAAAGATTCATCTTATATTTTGATCGTTCTTTTAGATAATATTTTTTCACTTTTACTTTGTTAAAATATTTTTATTCAGTCCTTTCCGCCTCTGCTTTTCAAATTTAATAAATATATTTTATATTTTCGTGGTTTTTGAAAATACTTCATTATAGTAACATCGTGTTCTATTTTGAAAAAATGTAGATATGTAGGTGAACAATAATTGAAAATATTGAGAGCTATTTATTATTGAATCAATTATATTTGTTATGATTCCAATGCTGTTTGTACCAATTTGGTTTGTTACAAGGCATTCTTTGGTTGGTTTTCTTAAGGGTTTTGGCTACTGCAATTAGCTTAATTTTATCAAAACTGAATTGTATTGATTTTAACCCACGAATTTCTCAAATAATCGTTACCAAATGATATAAACGATTATTAAAAATTGTTTTGTTTTGAATGCACTTCAACTACTTCAAAATTTAGATTAAAACAGTAGAATAATTTTTTTCTTTTATAAAAATTGCTTTAATCTTGTCGATTTATGTGTTATCCTTTTAACTGTTTAACATTTAATAATAGGATGTCACTAATTATGTATTAACCTGCCAAACCAAATTGCATTTTTGTATCCTCTGAGCTCAAATAGTTCAATCCTGTGGTATTATTGTCTTTCCTATTTCCTCGTTGAAAATTTGCAATCACTTTGACCTAATCTGTGGTATTTGATGTACTTGTAATGTTACTCATAATTTCGAAAGTGTTATTTCGTATAATCATTTCTCTCTGTTCTCGGATTCCATCTCAAACCATTCTAATATCTGGAGCTTTTTCTCTTGCTCACTGATTTTATATTTGATTTTAGTGTTAACTGTAATCTTTATTAACATCTTTTGTACAGAGATACAAAAACGATCGCTGTTAAAAGAAACCAATACCAAAGGAGAAATCTATTTTTCAATATAGTCTCCCCAAATTTTCAAGCACTGGTACCGTTTTACCAATTTAAAGAAAGCGATTGTCTACGATGAATCAAACTCCTTATCGTTGGCGAAATTGGGTTCCCCAATCTACTTCTTCATAGCATCAGAAGAAACCAAAACGACACTGTCGGTAGTCCTATTTAAATGTGCGCAAAACCTCTCCTGTTTTTACCCCAGTGTTAGGACACACGCAGAAATAATCTTGGAACTTGGTAATCCGTTTGTTCTAAATTGTTATTTCCACTTTCTTGAATATTTATCAGTAAACTTCAGAATTGTTGCTCCAAGTATAACCATCAGCTTTTTCATCGAAAAAAATTTGCTTTCCGAAATGGAGAACCGATATGACTCCAAAAAGTGACTTACACTACTCCAGTTTAACAGCCAGTTACTATTCTGTTTAAAATGTCTTCTTCCATAGGCACGGTACCAAAACTAATAAGGTAGCATACACCCGATTGGTTTTTGGGTTCTCGGTGAGGACTTTCAGTACCTATCGAGCGCAAAACTGCACAAGGAACTTTTCCATTGACGCATTATATCTTCATTCATAAAGTTAGGTTCATAAACTGCGGAGAATTAAGGACGTATATTTGTTGCTGCCAGTTTTTTAGGTCATTTATTTTTTCATTAACAAATTTTGGCCCTATGCTCCTTTCATTGGCCTACTAGGAGTTCAATTAATCAGCGGTTCTTGGATATTTGATTGAAAGTGCTCAGAAATGTGATGCCAAGCCAAAAGAACGGTTCATTTCCAAGTTGCCTTCGTATGAACATGTTATTGTCTTTATTACCGAGAAAGATTTGAATAAGGAAGAGATAAATTGATGAGATAAGAAACAAATAATTTTATTAATTGTGAAAAGTAGTATAACAAGAACAGATTATGAAATTTGACATATGACATCTTGTGTCAATTATTGATTGGATGCGCCATCTATCTAACGACAAAGCCATTTGTCATAACACTGATAATAGGTAAACTGTAGACAAATCAAGTAAATGAATTATTGTCCTTGAATTGGTACATTTATATTTTCTTACTGTTTGCCATTAACATTATTAATAAAAAAATAATAGTTTCTCAAAGCTTGTATACTAACAATTATTTGGTTATTAATTTGAGAAATTCATGGGATTGGATGACTACCATTTTATGAAAAATTGATCGCGATTATTGATTTGAAAATTGACACTTAGGAACTGGATGAAGGAGTCACGTCAGGTGTTTTCTACGACGTTAGCAGTGGAACACAGGTTTGTTGTCCTTTCTATCAAAATCGTCGATCTAGATTGAATCCTCTCCGGAAAAACAAAACCTGAACAATCTCGAAGTGGCGCATTTAATATGCAGACACCTCAATAATATTTTCGCCATCTGAAGGAATTTTTATCCATTCTTGTAAAAATTCAAATTTAAATTCCTTCAAATAACAAAAATATTGTTGAGCTGTCTCTATTTTAAATTCGACACATTGTATAATCTTTGTTTAACATTATCTTGAAAATTGTTGCAATTTGAAGAAACTTTCGATATACCAGAGATTAAATTTTATATATTTTTTTTAAAGAAAAATTAATGATACAGGGTCTATAACCTACAATTATGACTAATTTCAAAAATGAGTCAGGAGTAGAAAAGAGAAAGCAGGAGAAACCATTGTTTTCCTCATTATATAAATTGCGGTGCATATTTTAGAAGAAAGTGACAGTGATCAACTTCTCGCTCGATTAAATCTATTTCCAGTGATTTCTAAAGTAGTCCTGGTGAATCCCCAGGAGTTGACGAGAAGCTCAATAGGAGTCTACGTAAATTTCCATCGATAGAGCCGATCTTAATATTTTTTAATGAAATTTGATAATATTGCAGAAATATATGGAACCAGTAATATTTTGAAAGTGGTCTACGAAGAACAAAATTTTTAGAAACTTTCCGATCTATAATCAATTGTAATAATAAGCTCATTGCGTACATTTTGAGGTTGAATTGGGTTGTTTACTAGCAAATGATTGAACTTCAATTTTTATTGGAATATGTAAGGTGAAATGTCAGAAGTATGTGAAGGACAAACGAAGAAATGTCAAACATTGTTAGGGAGAATAGAAATTATATATATATATTAAATAGAAAATTATAAAATCCGATTTTTGACAAATCAAACCTAAAAAGGTTGATTGATGTCCTTAATTGAACTTTTTAATTGACTATTATCATCATATTTAACTTGAAAAAACAATATGTTGAACATAAAAAGTATACAAAAGAATAGTAGGCAAAAGAAAGGAAAATAACTTTCATATGCTGCGATTGATGTACACCATGAATTTATCCAATAATAACCTATGGAGCTATCGTCTGACAAAAACATCCAACAGCAATTGATTAAGCGATATCAGGGCAAGGTATAGATACGAGAAAGTATCTGCCCTCAGAGACCACAAACTAGAATACCACTTTTCTAGAATAGAATACCTCTTTTCTCTATCATATAGAATAGGTCTTTTCCCTACAGATTGGGAAACTACTCGGGTTCAATCCATAGTAGAAAAAAAGGAAAACAGATGATACCCAACAAATACCGTCCGATTACTTTAATCCAAGCAGTTGCCAAGGTCATGGAGAAAGTAGTTAACCAGAAAATCAAGGGATATCTTGAGTTTGCTAACATAATCAGCGACCATTAATATGGCTTCTAAAAACATAGATCGACCGAGGACCTTCTGGCCTATGTCACCAACGTATGGACTGAAGCTATTGAGAAATTTTCATTGCCGTACGATGACATGCTAACGCTAGTTCTGGTATTATGACCTTGAAAGGTTTAGTGATGTATCAACCGAACCTACAAAATCTCACAGGGTTCCTGATGGATCATAAAACACCTCGAGAAAGGAACAAATATTGACGATTGTAGCTTTTCTAAAGGAGACAGTGGAACACCGGAAACCATTTCAAATAATGCTTTGGAACAGCACGAATGATATACTTGGTGTTTTTGGATCATTATCCGTAACCATCTAATACCAAGAAGGAAGTTGCTGGGATACTGAATAAATTGGAGATTTAACAGATTAGGTTCAAATTTAAATTACAGGTCAAGTATTTTGAAGCAGTATATGGAAGATTGAAAATTACTTTCATATCTGTAACTAATTCGAAATATTTGCCTAATCAGTAGTGTTAATTATTCAAAGATTATACTACGAAGTCCTAAATAAATTTGATTCAATCCCACATACCAGTATCCTTTCGCCTCTTATTTAGATCTCGCCTCTCACTTCCTCATCTCCTTACGGTTTAGGTGCAATACTAGAAAAAATATTTTGATAACGAGATATAGCAGACACAATCCTAAGAGGTAACTATTTGTATTTCGGTTGATACAAATTTGGACTCCTTCATTTTAGTTTGCTGTGGATAAAATAGGATAATATTTAAATAGAAATGTTTAATTATTTTAGCGCCCTACCAAACCATTTTATTAAAATGCCAGAACATGTACCAAGATTCTATAAAAAAGTCAATTTTTATGTAAGTACACAACAAATAAAAAAAGGGTTTATCGTATATTTTGTTGGTTTCTTGCTCCAAAATTCCATAAAAGGAACTGTGAACGTTTTTATATATTGCGTAGGATATTTGGAGAAGAAAATAGCAATAATGGGAAACTATGACTAAACAATAAAATAAATATAAGAACAATCTCGTAGTAAACGTGAAATTTTTTCATAGCGTTAAAACTAAAACGTTTTGATTTATACATTCCAAATCTTTTGCTTCACTAACTTAACACACTAAATATTTCGTAAACGCTTCTTGTGTATGTCGTACTTATTTGCTTCGATACTAACACAGCAACCATGTTTGATCCAAATTGTTCAACCGAAACTGCAAAAAATTTTACAATTTTACCTCGAAATCTCAAACATTCAATTCAATTTCATTAAAACAATTAGATGAAAAGTTTGAAATTATGAAATAATATTGTTATGAAATTTAATGTTTAGTTTAATAAAATCTTTTGTTCTCTAGGTACTATTGGCACAACTTCTAAGTAGTATCGAACAATCAGTAAAGTCTTACATTCTTCAGCCGCGAATTTTCTCTTCTCTCCGGACTTCTACGCTAGATTTTACTCTTCATTATCAATATTTAGGATATGCTATTTGTATTCCAAATAGCTTGCCAATTTTTTGACAATATCAAATTGCGGATGTTTTTTGAGCCCGTTAAAAGTTTGTCATACTGTACTCACTTTTTTACATTCATAATCAATATAGTCAGTAATAAATTCACACAACTTATAGAGGACTTCGTGATTTTTATTGCACACAACTGAGTAAGTCATATGTAGATGTGGACAGATTATACACTTTCTAAATGATGCAGAAACATCAACACGTAGAACCATAAAAATGGCAAACCATCATATACTTTACGAATGTCCTACCCACTTAGCAAAAGGCTTAGAGATCTTGAAGGAGTAACTAAAACTTTGGGAGGTATGACAAAACCCAAAAAAAACTCCCTTTTGTGAGGAATCTTCGTATTTTGGAGGAAGAACAATGAGATGGCAAAAAATATCTTTTTAGGTTGGCTGGACAGTTAAAATAACTCCCCAAACAATCTGCAACACCAAAACGTCCAAAAATTAAATTGGAATTTCTAGAAGAATTACTGAAATACACTGTTTACACTACCACTACACCAAAATTTAGTCTTTAGAAACTGATGGTAAACTGACTGTAATTGTGAGTATTGAGTGGTGGTATTGTAAATAGTGTGTTATGTACGTCGAAGAATATAGCCGCTGTAAATAAAAGTGTGGAAGTAAGTCCAAATTTGTCATTGGTCGCAGGAATTTGAGATCTATACTTCCACTGCGTGGAAAAATGCAGTTGGTGTAGAAACTATAACCACAAGACCACGATTGAACTCTAGAACAATTGGAAACTGCTTCGATGTTTCAACTCAAGATTGTGTTTAATGATGAGGCTCTATTCGGGCTGACAGGTTTATTAATTAACAAATTTCCATATGTAGAGTCTAAAAAATCCACAAAACAAATCCAATAGACCCTAGAACAAATGAAACAGAAAATGTCTATACCAGATGAAGTCACTGGTTATCACCTTGGTCAAGTTAACATGATTTAAGACGTACAATCATTAATGCTTGATGAAGTGGCACAAAATTGGGCGTCTAGAATGCGCTTTATCAAGAAGAACCATATGCATGTAATGATATTCATAAGCCATCTATTGGATGTCGAATAAAAGCAATTTTTTGTCTTATTTCTGACTTGAAAACATTTCTCCATCCACAACAAGACTGTAGTAGTTTGGAAATAAGTTTTGGTCATGATTTTCTGTCCATTCTACATGGTTTCCAGAGTACATTCTTCAGTTCCACATAAAGAGGATCAAATTGATAAAAACTGTTATCAATCTGGAATTTTTTTCATTTTCATAATAATTTCTATATCGAATTCAATCTCTCGGGCAAACTTAGAAATGGGGAGAATCAAATTTCAAAAAGTTGAATTAAATTTATGTTAATTTGCTATTGTAGCAATGTTTCTGTTGAAAGTTCTAAAGGAAAACGCTCAATAATTCTGGCATGTCATGGTGAATCAAAGTTTTTACAATAGTTACCTATCAACGAAAATTGCCTTATTTCTTTGTGTAAATCCCGACACTTTCCATAATGCTCATGCTTTTGGTAGCTAATGCATATACTCATCGATGCAAATGCATCTCATTTCTTTTTGTAACGTACGGATAATTCTTGCTCAAACTTAACCTTTACTTTAATGGTGGTTTTCCTCAAAAACCATAGAAGCAATTGTTTATTTTTTCATTGTCTGTTTTCCTTTCCACCTACAAGAAAAATTTTGTACTTGTTTCTCCACATGTTTGTCAAATATTTTTTAGCATCAATTTCTAATTGCCTTTATTTAAATATTCTGTTTACTTTCATAGAGTAAGACTAGTAATAATTATGACTATAATTATTATTTCTTCTATTTTTATTAAAAATCTCAAAAAAGAATATTGTGGAATTCTTTTAAAATTGTTTTTGTTCAATAGTTTGAAGTCGTTCATTAACAATTTGATTGAACGACTCGAGGTGAAATTGTATTAGTATTGCACTTTCCTTAAACCCAAATGAGGTGGTATTGGTAGAAAGGATGAATAGGCGTGTTCCTGAACTATTTCTTTTTATAACATTTGCTGTTTAATTGTTAACTTCTCAATTTTGTCCGAATTACAAATAAAACATGCTCATTTCACATTTGTATGGTTATAACAACCGCATTTCACATGTTGACTATCTTGGAATTCGGACACAGATTTTTTTTCTTGAACGAAATTTCATTGTTTTTTTTTGTTACGTTTTTTATATAGGCTGGTCGTGGGCGTGGAGTGGTGGCACGTGGCCGGGCCGGTGGCCCCCCAGCCCGTGGGGCGGCAGCCAACAGAGCGGGCCGGGGCGGAGCAACAGGGGCCCGTGGGGCAGCACGCCAAGCCGCTCGTGGAGTGGGCCGCGCCAAGGCAAGTTTACCAGGTAAGGATCATTTCAATTTTCAAAAAAAGGCGCACCCCATCTTTAAAGGGAAAAAATTAACAAACTATTGGAAAAAAATCAGCTCTCATGTAAATTACAAATTATTTAAATATTCATTAATTTTTATTTTACAATAATTTGAAGTATAAAGAGAATAATGAAAAGAAAAGAAAACGTTGCTGGTCCATTTACATTTAGAAATATTTTAACTGTGATATAACTTTACAATACCCAATAATACAAAATCCAATCCCATAAAAACTAAATGTTGCGCATGGGATGTCAAATTCGTGGTTAAATTGGAATTTCTATATACCACTATACCAACATCGCATCTTCTGGACCTTCGAGACTTCACTGGTTTACATCCGGCTCGAAGGACCAGGCAGTGCCAATATTGGCGTATTGGTGATTAAAATTGGATCCATGAACTCTTAAATATTTCAAAAAATAACTATTCAAGTCCTCGTGTAACCTACTTACAAAAATTCCGTTAGCAAAGCTGAAACTTTATTATTCTTATTCCAATATACACTGCCGAAAAAAAACTCATATAGTAAAAGTTTTTGCTCACAGTTTTCAAAACAAATTTTTGTTACCTTGATTGACAGCGCAAAATGTCATACATACAATTTTTTTTTAAATATTTAAAGTAAAAATTATTTATAATTGAAATAGATTACAGTGTTTATATTTAAGGTCTCGTTAAACAGCTGTGCTCATGTTTTATTGTCGATTTTCAGTTATGTTAGCAGTTGCCTAAATCACGATGTTCATCAAAGTTCCCAACCTTATTTTCATCCTGTTTTAAGACACGAAGTTTGAGAATGGTTTTATTGTTCCTAATGCAGTATGTACGTCGCACATTTTATATCCTTATAAACACGAGGATTAGTTTAATTATTTCATTTTGTATCACAAAAAAAAATGAAATTTATATTTCCATTTTCAGAATTTCTTAAATTAATTTTATTGTAATGTGGGACACCGCGCCCGAATTTACCTCTAGAAGATCTGGTGTTGTGTGAGGTGTCTGTAATTAAATTTTTTGTTTGGAGACTTCACTTTACAATATTCTTCGTTTTTTGACACTGAATTTGTATTTTTACAGAAACGATCATATATTTTTTAAAAAAATAATTAGTTATCGATTTCCTTAAAAGTCATTCTAAAACTAATGTCCTTTTGTTGATATGCACAATATATACTTCAACTGATCTCCTACTTCACCATTTAAATAATTTTCTCTTTTAACAAAAACTTTTGAAAATTATAGATCAAAGATGCCTTTAAACGGAGAACCTAATAACGGAAGCCCTTATTAAGTCTACAGGAATTTCAACCGTGTTCCACCAAGTACAAGGATTGTCTGAAAAATTTCTGACATAACAAAAGGAACAAGAGATTTTTTGTTTCAAAATCATTTTTCTTCTTTAACATATTCTCATTTTGAGCCTATATTTTTTTTCAGCAATGCTTTCAAATTTTTCAAATAATAGTTGTCCCGCTGACTTTACTATAAGCGAAACTTCAAAGTTTTAAAACAGGAAAAAGTTGTCGGGTGCTAGATTTGATTAATACGATGGGTGTTCAACCAAGGACGACGCCTTGAAGGGGAAACACTCACATTTTCTTCAAAATCCCCAAAATACTGAAATTTTTAAAAATAATGTTAGAATATCCAAACTTGACAAAAATGGAATAATTATCTAATCTCGTGTAATATATATCCTTCTCCTGTCTTCCTTAATATTGAATATACCGGTTGATGAATAATTTTTTTACACTGTAACATATATAATGAGAAATTGTACAATGCCCTTTAACTTAAAAATAACTGAAAAATCATTGGAAAGTTCCTCAAAAAGTTCACCAATAAAATCCACACCAAGTCTAAAAAGGAATCTCATTATGCCACGTGTGGGGATCATGTAATGTATTCACAACTACCAAATTAACTCTTTGAAATAGATTTTTCTTTAAGTACCTTTATTATTACCTCATTAACTTCAATTACCAACCATTTTTTTACAAGAAATCTTTAAATATTTCTTTTTATGCCCTTTCCCTAATAAACGTAGGCAACCTCTTAATCTCTACCTGTGTTGTACTACAATAGAAGTGACTTACAGTTTAATGAACGTCAATGTTGAATAAGGCTATACTATGCTCTGCGTCAATGATTTCCAGTTGCATGTCACAGTTAATATTTTGATGTTTTTAAACCAGAATTTGTTAGCGACTAAATTTTATATCAAGTTTACAGAAAGTTTTACAACTTCAAATTTTGGAGCTTTCCTAAATTTTCTGTCAACCCCCATCTTTCCTGTCGTGTATTTCAGAGCCAATTCGTTGTTCTGTCTAATATTCTCGTAAATTACAGAACTTAATACTCTAGAATATTCGATATCTGCAAAATCCAATAGGTCATAACCAAGTAACAGGAAAAAGAAAAATTACCTAACCAAATAATTCAAACTATCATTAGGCCAAGTTTCAGAAAAACTGTCTGAAATCTCTCCTCTCATGGTACATTTAGACTCTTTAAGGGGGTTTTAAAGTTTCGTTCCCATTGAAACTTTTAATCGGCTTGCTTTGAACTATCATTCTGTCAATTTTGGCTAAAACCAATTACCTTCTTCCCAGGGTACCTTCGGACACTTCTGGAGTAGTTTTGATGGGGTTGGGGAGGTTTTGGGGCTCCGAACCCAGGTAGACTTTGAATCAACTTTCTTCGAACTATCATTGTGCCAAGTTTCAGAAACCGAAATTCAATTTCGATAACGATTGAGCGGGGTCTTTTATGAAATATTGGACATTAATTGGTGGTGATCTTTTTGATATCAGTATCAATATTCTATAATCACTTTTAGTTCATCCCTTCCTAATAATTCATCATCCGATATAAATATCTGACAACTATCAATCACTTTATAGATTGGAAAATGTAAAATATGTTATCAGATATTGAAATTTTTTTCCTGAATACCTTAAGACAATGATCGTACCACATATAGGCACAGACCTTTGCAGTTATGTACCACTGAGTTTATACAGTCTGCGTAGTATACAATTTTTTTTACTGTTTTGGTTTGGTAGTGATAAGAGGAAATCTACCCAACGATGATAACATATTTTAGAGCATGTTTTTTTAAATATCAATTTTTTTTGTTAATATTTCAGCAGGTAAGCGAAAGTTTGACGGGGGTCACCAGAACCAGGGGGAAACTAAACGCCGATTCCAGAGCAACTGGGGAAGCCAGCCCCTTCCGCAACAGCCGCTGGGGGCGGACGTAAACGGTGAACAGCAGGCGTGGTACCAGGATTCATACGGCTCCTGGAGCTAAGTCAAGTGAACGGACATTGAAAGCCCACAGTGAGACTGAAAAATGTGAGTGGCCCTACGTCAAAAAAGAAGGGCGATAAATGAGGCCGGGGCGCACCCTCTAGTGCCTGCTATAGTAGGGTGTTGAATCGCTCCAAATGAATTATTGTACTGGGAACTAATTTTTTTGTGGGTTCACGCATAGATAATGTGTATGTATATTTTCTGGTAATCTGGTCTCTAAATTTATTTATATTTAATGTTTGATAAATGGAAAGTTTATATAAGACCAGAAATTTTTTATCTAGGATTTTTTTATAAAAAAAAATCGATAATTTCGACCGTCCGCTATATTTGAAGAATGAATTTTCGATTTACACATTGTTTTTACGTGATCACAAATAAATTGAAATAGTTGGTACAATGAATTTTGGCGGAGGATTGTTTCGGCAGAAGTGAATATTAGTCCGTGCGCGCCAGCCTGATCAGCTGATGGTGTCCCCAATTCTACGTTAATAATTACCTATTCTGCATTCGTTTTTTTTATAAATTCAATATTCATTTAATATTTGACTTGTTATTGGTACAATCAAAATTCTTTTGCTGTACGTTTGTTGTTTGGAAATTAAATTTATTCAATTAAATTGATTAAGTTAAAAATTTTGCATTATGTTTTACTAATGTTGTTTTGTAGTCGTAGATATTTAGAAGAAAACACGTTTAATCGGTTCTTATTCAAAAATTTGTTTTTAACATCATGTTTAGATGATTTTCTAAAAATCTTCGACTTTTCGGGCGTAGCGCGTTCCCAGTTCTGGCGATCTACTACAATCAAATTTCGGGACGCCAATAAAGCCTACTCGTTGATAGTCTTATTTTTTTATAGTTATACATCTATTGTCGGTTGAGCGGTTTGTTCCCCGCGTCATGCCGTATTTAAATGTTTTTTTTTTATCTACTTGAATTTATAACGAGCGGTCTAATATTATATTCCAAAGTGTCACATCACTGCGTCATTTTGTTTCTTTTTAATATCTTTTTATTTCTCAGTTGATTCAAGAATTGATTTTTTTATAGTTTGGAATTCGTTGTATGTGACAAGCATGGGTTTGGCACTGAGGCATTTTAACGACAGTCTATTGTTCCGTTTATTTTTTCGGAAAGATCGATTGTTTATATAGAGGGACTCTACTCGGTTCATGTTTATGCGCTACAGATTAAAAATTCGTATTACACCAACATTTAGAATTACAAAATTACACTATCTGGTCCTTCGAGCCGTTTATACAAGAATCGAAGGACCAGATAGTGTAATTGTGAGTGTTGGGCTTGATAGAAAATAAGTAGCAATGAATAAAATTCACGTGGAAAAGGAAATTGATTATATTTTAGTCTGTCGCGTATATTATATAAAATCGTTCCTCATGGACAGAGTAAATTTTATTATATATGTATAATATAATTATATATTTTATTCTTGGTAATGCATTTTTGCATTGTGATGATTGTATTTTAGCGGTAATTTAAGGAGTTCAAAAAGCATATACTTCTGTTTTCCGGCACAGATGATAATATTAATCGAATGTAGGTTTTCATTGTCGGAACTTTTTTTTTTGAAAACTTTATTTATATTTTGAGTGCGAACCAAAAGGCGCTTTCGTATCTTTTTATAATACCTCAGAAATCAACCTTATCATATTTCTAATGGAAAAATCTTTTTTAAAAGAATACAAATCCAAAATTTTTCTAGGAAATTATTGTCAATTATTGTGGTGGTTGATGAAACATCCGCAACCTTGATCTTGTTTAATGTATAAAACGGAATGTTTCAATTTCTTTTTATTTTTTCCTTTTCGTTTATTTTGTATTATTTCCAAGGTTATGAAATCGACTCCTAAGGTTCATTTTCTATTTTATCGTTAGTTTGAAACTTTTTCATATCATGAGAGTCCAGAACATTTCTCAGAATGTATTTTGTTCTCCAAGTAATCGGTTTTCCATTCTTTATAAAAAACGCAACGACGGAATTCTGGATTTAATTGAATTGTAATTTTTATTGAGCAAAAAATTCCGATAATTTATCCATTGTCATCTACAATGAATGATAAAGACCCAAAAAGAATGGTTGGAACGTATTTATTTTACGTTTCATGAAAAAGTCTTTGGATCATAATTGGAATCCTTTAAAAAATGTCTCTTTTTTCTATGGGTTTTCATGCTTTCGGTTTAAATATTTTTAGCCCTCTATCCTGTAATCAAACAGGATATTAATTCAATCAAATTGTAATTTTATCGAGTGGAAAATCCTTTGATTTACCCATTATTATCTGTAATATGTATTATAAACCAAGAAAACGTTTTTATGTATGCATTTTAAGTTATGATCAATTTTTCATCGAAAAGTCCTTGGCACAAGGTTGAAATAATCTTTTCTCTTATTCAGTATAAGCAAATCCCATGGATTTTAAACATTTCTTAGGATTATCCTCTCTATCTCTCTCCCTACTTTTTATTCAAAACAAAGTATTGCTTTCCACTTTTCAGCCAATGAGAAAAATCTCAATTTTATCAAATTGTAACCGAATGCAAAACCCTCTGACTTACCCACTTTTATCTATAATAAACGGTATAGGACTATAAAAATGTTTGGTTTTTATCCATTTTAGATCACGATAAAGTTTACATGGAAAAGTCCTTGGAACACGGTTGAAATAATCTTCTCTATTATTTAGTAGAAGCAAATCCTAAAGATTTTAAACATAATCCTATTTTTCTATCGGTCTCCATACTTTTTATCTAAAAGGAAACATGATTTTCCAATTTTTAGTTCTTTACAAATCTCAATTCAATCAAATAGTAACTTTATTGAGTGAAAAACCCTTTGATTTACCCATTTTTATAGGTGATAGAAGGTGTAGATCCTCGAAGAATGGTTTAGGTCGCAATCAAATGGATTACAAATTTTTATTCAGATAACTCTATTTTTCTATTATGGTTTTCCACTTTATCACTTTCTATCTTTTAGGCAACCTCGGAAATCTTAATTTAGTAGAATTTCAATTTGTATGATCAAAAATCTCAATGATTCACCAATTGTCATGGATAATAAATGATAGACCTAAGAAGAACCGTTCGGACTATTCTTTGGGGAAATTTCATGAAAGAAATTTTCAAGACACATTTGGTTATCATTTTTTTGTTTCACTGTCAATTACTTTAGTATGTCAACATCCTTTTATTTAGTCTCCAAAGGGTAAGAGTGCGATGAAATGAGATAGTTCCACTTTTGATCTTTTGAGCTTTTTTCTTATTGAAGCAATAGTAATTTGTAGTCGAAAGTAGGATAAAATAGAAGCTACTTATTTCGATATTTCTATTTTCTCAAGTTGTCGCAGGCTCCGAAGCGGATTACAGCTAAGACACTCATTTGCAATGATGGAATTTTTGTTATACATACATTTTGCTTCGGCTTAACTTGTCCCTCTCCGATTTTATATTTAGAAAGTTTCAGTTATGATTTTTTTTGTTTCGATTTTAGTGTGAAGTAGTTAATCTTTCAATATTTGTACCATAAACGCCTAATAGTAACACGTTTTTTTTGCATTTTTAATACAACACAAACCATACTACTGTATCGAGTCTCAAATAAGTCTCAAATAAGACCGTGGTATTTTAAAGAGAATTCGTTAAATTTGGCGCGAAATTACACATCAAGACTTCGAAAGAAATCTTTTTAGAATACGTACGGTGTTGTTTGAGATGCGTTTTATGCAATTTCATACTGTACTCTGTATTTTTTTCATTATTGATATAATTTGGTCGAAGCCCCTTGCCTGCTTAGACTTTTTGTTATTTTGTATCATTCTATCAATTATGAGAGGACTGATGATTTATATGTCTCAATAAACAGTTGTATGTGTATTACAATTTTACTAATTTTTCGGATTGTTATTTGAAACGACCTAGCGATGTTGCCATTCCCTCAAATATCCTTTTTACCTTTCAGATAGAACTGAAGCTTTCTACTGAGATCTAGTATAAAAAATACATTTTCAATATGCTTATCATTTGTCGTCGTCTTACAATCGGTGTATTTCTCTATTCTGGCTCTAATCAACTTACAACATTATCTTGAAAAAAATGAAGGTTTTTAAAAACATCAAGAATAATTGAAGGGGCTATATGCAAAATGCACTTTAAGGAGAATTAGTTTAGTACCGCGAGGGAGGGAAACAAGGACAGTCGTCGATCATATCTCAACAACAGATTATTTACACCTTCAGGTGAAAAAATTGTAACGAAAATGATCGAGAAAAACGTTGAATTTAGTTCCACCACTAGAGGGTGTGATTTTTTTGAAATTTCATTTTTTGTGCGGAAATACTTTTTACGAACAAGAGGAGACTCGCGCTTCTCTCGGGTGAGGGGCATACTAACTAAAACTATACCTCTTTCTGCTTCCACCATTTATGAATTTTTGGAACCGTGTAAACATTACTTGAAAAGTAATATTTACACGGTTGTTGATAATCATACTGAACATACTTTATACTACCACTCCCCGTTTCGATAACCAAGTTATCGTCTTCAGAGACTGATGTTTACCTTCAGTTATGTTTTACCTGTTAACTATGTTATCAAGTACAAGTAATTGGTTTTTTTGTGAAGATCATTTAGAGGTTAGTGGGTACTTTTATTATTTAAGTGGCAAATTCAAAACTATATATGATACAGGGTTGTAATTTGATTTTTTAAAAGTTTTTTGGCATTTTCGTGGCATCCCTACGGGATCTAGCCTGAATGACGTTGATGAAAAAAGGGGCACTACGGATTTTTCAGAACTAATTCGTTTAACATGGAGAAAATTTTACTCTAGGATATTTTTCTTGAGTATAAAATGAAATCTGTCTGGTTTTAATGACGAACTCGTCAAATTGAGGGACGCATATATTCTATTTATTTATAAAACTGCTCTTTTAATCTGGTTGAAACCTCTTGCTAATTATCAGGGATTTACTGAATTAAATTGAGAAATACTAGGGGTACTATAACTTTTAGAAAATTATATGGTGTTTGTATAACTATTTCGTGATGCAAAACGAGACACCATAAGTCCAACAAAAATGTCGAATTTGTGTTCTTAACTAATTGTAATATATTTGTTAAAACTTAGTATCTTAAAATTAAGGAGTTCCGCGTACGAAATATCTTTGTTTTTACCCCATGAATAGGTCAGTCTACAAATTTGTCTGTTTATCTGGTTCATAACAGGTTATAAATTCGTTATTTTTGGAAAATAATTAGCCATCACAAGAGATTCTGGTTGGGGAAAGTCAAAATAACACTTTAGCCAGTAGCATTTTGTCAAACAGGCCGGCCGGTCTCCTACACAATCGGCGCTGATGACTTAGAAACTTGGTGAGTTTGTTAATACCGACTTGAAATAAACACCATTATCTTTGTAAAATTGAGTTGTATTTATTTTCGTTAAAAATAATATACTTTTATTTTAAATTTTCCAAGTAAAAGTTTCCAGAAGGCATGACAGTCACAGACTGACTAATGGCGGCAATTATGCAAACATATCACAGGAGAAACAACTGAATTGATATAGGAACGAAATATCCCTAAAATGTTTTTATCAAAAAAAGACTTTGGAGAAAGCTGTTGGAGCCTGTTGGATCTCACAATTTTTACAAAGACTCATTATGAGGTGACGATTAATGTTAAAAGTTTCAATTTGAACCAAAAAAATTTTCAATATATCGATGGATAGTAGTTTTTCTACTACCGTGTGTAAAGTATATACTTTAGACACACTTTCGAGGGCGTTAAACTTCACTTCACGCACTATTGCGTTAAGAGAATTATTATTAAGGTATCTGTAGCGTTGTGGCTAAAGTACAAGGCTCACATGCAAGAGGGTCCATGTTCAAGTCGCGCTCATTCCAATTTTTTTTTCTACTTATGTAGTAATCATTTTTTTAGGTGACATTTTTGCATGCTGAAGAGAAGAAATGACAAATTTGAAACCTTCACAATGTGCACCAAACTCTTACCCGCAGCTTCGCTCGCATTGAAGCCATTATAGTGTCAGATATCATTACAATAGAGATAAATCAATCAATATGATAACTATTTTATTGCTTGGCTGGGATAAAGAATTTTCAAAAATTACAACATACCATCAAGTTTCAAAAACTTAAAACTCTATTAAAATATAATAACAAACGTTAAAACATTTTTCTCTGTAACAAAAATTAATAATATCGAATTTTAACAATTTCAAAAGATAACTGTAATCATAATGAATAGCATCCAACCAAAAAATAACACCTAACCTCAAAAATTCAAATAGATTTATTCGCGAAATTATGAAGTTAATTTTCTTTCAAACCTCAATCGAGGTGAAGAACAAAGCCAGAATATCAACAAGTTTGGTTGTTCTATAAACAATAAAAATTATTATTTGAAATTTTAGTCTAAACAGTAAAATAATATATCTGTTTAAAGTACTTTTCTGACAGAAAAATAACCGCACATCCATAAGACGCATTTCGAAATAAAAAAAAATGTAGTATTACAAATGTTCTATTCTAATGGCCAATAAAATTCTTGTATCCCTTTTTGTTAGTTTCGTGTCAATGTACAAGTCTCTTCCTACCGTGCTTACACGAGCAAATACATTTCGAATGTTTAACTACATCATTCAGATTAATTATTGTCTCATGAGACTGGGAAGTTAGACCTGACTTCTGTAGACCATGATATATCTGCCTTTGTACAGTAAAAGCTGGTGAAAATCCGGGCATTCTTATCTCTTTATCAACTCCAAAGAAGTCATTTGAAAGCAAGAATTATTCTTTCTCAATTTCTTAAAAATTGCTTTGACTCATCTTTATTGTTTTAACAATAAAGTTTTTAAAGGCTCTTCTGGATCACCAAGTAATGGTAGTGAAACTTTACAACTGGAACAGCATATTCCAACAGTTCCATCTTTCCATTTGAAAGCATTCATTTAGCCAATAACAATCAAAGAATAATTGTGATATTCAATTGAAGGATCATATTGAAACCCAGTACCATTGAATACAGACCAATCCTTACGCATGAAAGTTCGACGGCGCGTTGTCTGCATTTCTGCATTATGAATTATTCTCGTTTGCGATTGTTATGGCGTTTCTATCGCTCTTCTAGCTGCCTGCAACGTAGCTTGGCTCCGATTCGTTTGAAATTAGTGATTTGATGATAAAAATAATCGGGAAGAATTAACTTATCTCTATTTTCAAACCGGCCGACCTATTCTGATCCTAGGGCTGACCTCGTCAGTATAACCTGGAAAGAAACATTTTTCTTTTCAATAAGGTGACCCTGAAGGGCTCTATATATGGACATGATGAGGGAAACCTGATGAAAAATAATTTATTTTTAATAGGGTCAATCTAATCTGATTTTAGTTTCAACTCGTCAGGATAACCTGATAAGAAATAGACTTTGATTTAAGATTATCCTAAGGGACTCCTGCATGGACATGACCAGGAAAGCCCGGAAAAAATTAATTTATTTTCAAATGGGTCGACCTAATATAATCCTATTGTGGACCTCGTCAGGATAACCTCAAAAGAAACATTTTTCTTTTCAATAAAGTGACCTTGAAAGGTTCCATATATGGGTAAGGTAAGGGAATGTAGTTGATTAAGATAGGTAGTAAGGTAGCTCAGGTGAGTCTAGAGCTCTGCAGCCCCCTTTTCAGAGAGGGCTCCCTAGGACACTTCCGTCCGCAAATCATTATAAATCGACGGTCCATAACCTACAGTTTTCTCGAAATTAGTTTATATTTCAACTTAACGGTTTGGGTAAAAGGCGCAGGGCTTCCAGACTATGGAACCGTTTTGAAAAAATATTCTAATATCTCTGAACTAGATGTTTAATTGATATGACTCAAATTTTACATTTTGAATATACGCCCACAAACATTAAACTTGAAATAAATAGACTCCATAATTGTTTATGGTTTAAGTAGGTTTAGATATTTATTTTTCGAATATGACACTTTCAACATGTGCAATATAAAGTTCTAAAGAAGGAATGATACGTGAAACATTTTCGATAAGCTTAAATTCATTAATTAGACGTTTCAAGGCATTTTTAGTGCGTTGAATTGGGGATCTTTTGAGTTATTTAATGAAGCATCTTCTTCCACTCCAATTCAATCTAGAGAAAATTGGTCATTAGATTATTGCAGCTCTGTTTCAAAGCGGTGTTCATCTTGGTGGAAAAAGAAACCATTTTCTTTATAACTATCATCATTTTCAATTAGAGTGGAATAAATTTTTTTACAAGCTTTTCGCTAAAATAATATGGAAATAATCTCAACTCGTTTTGCAAGCCAAATATACAAAGGTTATTTAACGGAAATTAATCGTAACTAAGTTGGAATTTCTGAAACTGTTGGTAATATTCATACTGAACCCAGTCTTTACATTACCACTACACTAACACTCACAACACATCTGACGTGCGTTTCGATAACCAAGTTATCATTTTCACAAACTGTTTACTTTCAGTCTCTGAAGATGATAACTTGTTTATCGAAACGCGCGTCAGACAGTGTAATTGTGAGTGTTGATGTAGTTATAGTGTAAACAGTGTGTTCAGTAACTAACAGTTCTAGTTCTCTAGACTATGTAGCGTCATCATGTGATCCAGACTCCAACGAGTTTACTGTCTTTAATTCAGGTCTCCGATCATGAAACAGTATTAACAAAATTTTTGGTAAAATCCAATACCAAAAATGCTTATCATAAATCATGCCGTACCTTTTCGGGGAAAAATTTCCAAACATTTGACAACCACTGACTGGAACATTCTCTCTGTTGATGTGGACTTCGAATTTTCTGGATCCCTAAAAATACTAACTAGAAACTTATTTTTCTCTTAGAAGTATTAAAAAATTGCAAAATAAACCATGGTCTACTAAAGGTTCACGTATATCTGCAAAAAACATGCGTATCTTCTTCCAAAATTAAGTGAAACTGTGAAGAAAACTTCATCATAAAACAATAAAAGCCACCAAGGATTTTCATCATATCAGTTTATGTTGTCTAGGGTATTATTTGAAATGAACTCTCGCGCGCTTTTTATTTTTTTTATATTTTATGACACCTCTTAAAAACGAGATCATCTCGATGTTGCTGCCAGGCACAAAAAACTACTTGGGTACTTAGTTGAAGTTGAAGGAATAGAGGTGGGAGAAAACGAAAAACGATAACTAAAGGAAAAAGAAACGATACTAGAAATTTTAAAAATTTGGAATGATATAATTTCCGACAATTATAATAATTATTATCATTATAATTCTCGTAATGTTGCGATAGAAACATGGTCTATTGTGAATGATAAATAAGGCTTCTTCGTCGAGCACAATCTCTACTTCACCTGATAACCTCCATAATTACGTTGTGGCAAAAATTTACCAAATTATAAACTCTTTCTCGTGATCCGCTTTCATATCTCCCTGATGCTAACGTGAATCTACATACATTCTTCTTTATTCCCGTAGTTTTAGCAGAGCTTCGCAAAAAAATTGATGATATCAAAAACAAATCCTCATCTAGGCTTACATTAAGTGTTTTCGAGTCTGACGGAATGCATATTAAATTACCACTTTTCCAAATTGTCTTGAGACGGCAATAATTATACGTCTGCATAAAGGAGATAAAGATCAAGCATTGAATTTGAATTTCTAAGTAACACGTGCCTAAATGATATATTATCCCTCCTAATTAATGTTTACTCCACCCTAAGTAGATAACCATCGCTTCCCTGCAAGAATTTTCTGTGATGTTTCTAAGGCTTTCGATTGTGTTAATCATAATATTATAATCAACAAATTGTAGTACTATGGTTTCAGGGGAACACCTCTCGCATGCTGTAAGTCATACCTTACCAACAGAAGTCAGCTTGTAAGAGTTGATACAACGATGTCTTCTTGCAAGCTATTAGAATGTAGATTGGTTCAAAGCTCAGTACTAGGCTCTATTCTGTTTTTTCTGCTTATCAACGACATGAGCGGTAAAATATGTCTCACATTACTAGTTTTTCTTGGAGGATATATTTCAATGGCAGAAATTGAATCTGCTCACCTATCCATCCGTCAGTGACTGATTTAAAGTGTAGAAACGACATTTTGAGCATCTAAGGCTCTTCTAATTACGTAGGTAGTTGTTAATTGTTAGATTTGTTACATGGTTTAATGAATGATTTGTTGTCATTGTCAGTAAGGTTAGCTTTATATTTAGATAACGCCATCTAGCGGTCATTATATGTTTATTGTGGGAACAGTCTAAATTACTGCAAGTACGTCAATGTAAGAACTTTCTATCCAGACTAAATTTTCAATTTCCATCTAAGCCAACCAGCGTAATAGATGCACACATTTCTTAATATATCTCGAAACAGAAAAAATATTTTTATTCAAGTTTACTTTTGAAAGATCTACTCGTTTCTATTCAAAATTATCAAGTGAAATCACAATGTTTAAAATATCTAAAACAATGCCCTCAAACATTCACGTTGCTAATTGATTCGCTTAGAATTTATATATTTATTATTGGAAAACAGCTTTTCCAAAAAATATAAAGTTTATAAAAATCTGCTGAGCAGGATTTACAGGCATTTTTAAATAACAAGGTCCGCGCTCTCCCCCATCTCTCATTATAGAGATATAGAGATAGACTGAAACTTGTAAATTAAGAAATGCGCAGAAATTGTTGAAGAATTCGATTATGGTATATAAAATCCTACTCAATCGGGTAAATTTCAAAAAATGTTGCTTTTTCAATTTCATATTTTCAAATACGCCAAATTATTTCCATGTGTTTCGAGGGGCCACTTTTGTGGCCGACGGCCGTTCTTAGTACATTTAGAAATATATCAATTTTAATTAGAAATGGTCCAGTACTGAAGGCATCATTCTATTTTTAAAAATTTGGCGCACACATTCCTGTCGCATCCACCAAAATTTGAATCCTGAAGAACACACGGTCAAAATTAGGGAAAGAAAACAAGTTAGATGCTTATCCGCGAACATTTCAGCTGAATTTAGTAATTTTTTCAAATCGTTACTTGATTTCTTACGAGCATAATTACTCTGCTACTTCGTTATTTCTGGAGTGAAGAAAAAGAATGAGTAGTAAACTGTTACTCAGAGCACTTTTGGAAATGAATCGTTAAGACAGAGGTGTCAAACTCAATTTTGCAGAGGGCCATATAATAAATTTTGATTTCATAGGTTGGCCAAATTGAAAATAAAAAAAATATACTGGATCATTATAACATTTTATTTATTAAATTATATAACTATATAATACATGGTTGTTAAAAATCATGTCAAAGTTATAAAACATGAGAGTTAATTATTCTGAACTCGAGGATCCAGATACTGACGCACATAGATCGTTTTTCAGGATTTAGGGGGCCAAAATTATTTTATGTGATATTTATATTACAAAATAGTTACATAAAAAGAATTCTGTGTTTGGAATAACTTATCGAAATTATTTGTTGGTGCACGGTGGTTAGGCGCACCTACTTGTGTTTTTTTATCAAAAAATATTTTATTCGAGATCGTAGTTGATTTCAAAGTGTTTTTAATATTATATTGAAATTACATATGACATACTCACGGCTTTCTCCAAGGAGGGACAGCTGTCTACGTTTTAGTAATACTTTCGGGTATGTATTATTAAATAAAACAAAGTTTATTTTGTTCTAATAAGTAAGTAAATATATTATATTATTAAAAGGATCTTTACATTCGTTATACAATATTAAAAGTACATAAGCTAAATAGATAATCACTAAAAATAATCAATCATACATTGGAGACTTATTCATCTACATTTAAATTTTCGCCGCTTTCATCAATTTCCATTGATCAGTTTGGCTCAACAGGAATTAATAGCTGCATTATCTCAGACAAAAATAATTTTGAAGTGGTTTTTTGGTCTTTCTCATGGAACTAATAAATGGGTCGGATGTTAATAGTAACCTATGATAAATATCTAAGTTGCATTCTTCCCTCGAAAACTTGGGAGCAAAGTTTAGGCGATAAGACCTAAAATGTTTATTGCGGACCTCAGCAGCTTCTTCCGAAAGTTGCCCTATCGGCAACAACGAATTTTCTATTATTGAAGCTCCAAGAATTAAGACCTTATGCATCGTTGGAGTCATAGGATGCCAGCCATATAACTCAACAAATAGTTTCGCAGTATTTATCATATTTTGCTACGTCAATCTTATGGCCGCTTGATATGGCTTCTAATATCACTTTTAATCTAATAATCAAGTCATAACTTATCCCTGTGATTTCTGCAGCCAATTCAGGGTTCTCGAAGAATCTTCTGCTGGTATTTCCATCGTTTGTGTTTCCGAAGTAGCTTTTTGGCATATTGACTAAGAGACCTGCCTCCTCTCTAAATATTTGCTGAATATCAAGTTTCTTCTGCTTTTCTAGATTATTTTCTTCTTCGGTTCATCTCTCGCGATATTTTTTCACGGGCAATTTATATGCTAAATGCAGCACACTCGAATATCCGGATTCTTACATGTTATACGGAAAGGCCAAATTCAAGAGCTTCAGGGCATACATCATTTTTTTTGTTAAATTATTAAAATCTTTTGATGTAGCTCCACATATATAACATCTGCTGGTCGATTTGGTGTCTGTAGCTGCATTACAGACCTTTCCGTCAACCATAGTCATTTTAAAACTATGTTGAAAAAAAATTCTCTCCATAGAGGTCAACTTTCGTCAAGTTTAATGAGTTTACACTATTCTTTACATAATTGATTTCTTCTTTTGTGATGTCCGTAGATTCTTTTACGAATCTAAATCTTATTGGACGGCAATATCTAGGTGAAGATGGAGTTGGATTTTGCCACACGATTTTACTTTTATCCTCACCACAAACAATTCGTAGAGGCACAAATGAGCTTATAAAAATATTAGCATCAGATTCATCTTCGTTTGAGAGTCTTTGTTTAAACTCGGCTTGTTGAGAGCCGTCACGTCACAACCCCATTTGCAGATTAACAGTAACGAGTTCCTTTCAACGGCATCAAGTGTGAGTAAGACTTCTTCTAAGAAGAGGGATAATCTGGTTACAGTGTGATTCAACAAAGATTGTAGGTTTCCTTCTGCGCAGGTAGACGTCACTCGTAATGACTCCTTGGGTGGGTAGCAATCTTCTTTGGTCTTCAATATTAAGTAATTCATAATGTAGATAGAATCTTTTGTTCGTTGCTCGAATAATTTCGTACTGTCTTCTGGTCAAATCGGCTTCAACAAACATTGTCAGTGCTTGCAGAGGAGTAAGGAGCTCTATTTCTTTAGACTTTGAATGTCTGTTTTTACAATCACTGGCAGAAGCAGAAAAATTTGTAATGTCTTTTAAAACAGTAGACGCGTTTCTTTTTCCTTCTGTTTGTAAAATTACTTGTGCCGCGTGAACAATTACTTCTTCGTCGTAAGATGCGCGGACTCCTTCATTTTTTCTTCACTTTGTTCTTTCGCTAGATTCGGTAAAAGATTTGGTAGGTCGTCCTGGCCTTTGATGCGTGTCTACGGGGATCTCAAATGTTCCTTCCAATCAAGAATTATTGGCCTCCAAAAAGTTTTCAAGTATTCTATGCGCCCGAGACCACCTCTTTATCAAATCACATTTAAAATACGAAAACTTCTTTTTTATCACATTTTTATGTTCTTCTGTGTCCCCGTAACACACGAGTAAATAATTTTCTAAATATTTATTTTTTTCATTTATCGAAGAGGTATTTACGAGTCAACATTTTCACCCCCGAGCAGCCAGGTGAACCTATAACAATAAAAAAATAATATTAACACAAAAACATTAAATCCGATTTTTTCAAATTTTTATCAAAAAAATTTCAAACTCATTTATTTTTAAAACTAGCAAAAACTAGCAGCTGATTCTGAGCAGTTTTCTTTATAAGACTTTATACTATATAATGAAATCAAAAATGTAACTCGGAAAGGTGCGGAAGTAAAGTTTTTTTCGATTGAAATTGAAAAATAAAGAAAAAACATTTTTAAAAAAGGGTATTATTGACGGCTCATTAAGTCATTTATTGACAATATATTTAATACAATTTCATATTAATTTAATGAAGGCTTACCTGTATTATTGGTATTGCTAGTTATAGTAGGACTACAGCTTAGAAAGGGTTACCACAGAGGTTTAAAACGAGACATTTCGCGAAGTATGGTTTTAAGATCACAGGCCAATACCGCTGATGTTTAACGGAAGTGTCAGATGGAGAGTGTGGACCAGTAGCAACCGGGGTGGCAATCCATCGTACAAGGAGTAGTAGTATACTTAGGTAATAATCCCAGGCAAAAAAAACAGATGCTACACAACGCAACGCTGGAGCTGGTATGTGATTCTAGTATTTTTTATGGAACGTTGACGAATGGACAATTTATCACATTTTAGAATTCTTTTTGAACAAATATAGACTATATATAATTAATTAAAGTTTATGATGTAATATTAGTGCCTGAGCTACATATTTAATAACGCTCTATTTTAAAATAAATTTGGATATTTTTTAAAAATTAATTACGTTTGTTAGTAGTGCTAGGTTATTTTATTGGGCTTTAGTAGTATTTATATAATTATTTTAATTTATGCCTTCTGATTGGGAGTCGGTCTTTACAAGGTTATCCGATATAAAAACAATCATAATTAATGAATCTAAGAGAATTTTAAAGACATTAGTCCCCAAATCAAGTAGAATAAGAAACGTTTTACAAAATTTAATTTATAACTATAATACATTCATTGAGATAGTAAAGAAAATATTCCCGTCATTGGATGATAATAAAAAACAGTTAGTATTTACTATTTACAACCGTTAGAGATAGGGTAGTTAGATCATTTCAAGTTTTACGTATAAATTATAAAATCCCTAGCTCTTGCCTTGAATGTATAAACCTCGAAATAAAAGACGAAATTATTGAATTTGACTCAGAAGGTAGTGACTCAGATCAAGACTTGATGCCTGACAGATACTTAAAAGACTGAAAAATGTCTACTTCAATTATCGATTTTTTTAACTTAGCTAGTAAACTAGTATCGAATGAATTTGACGGAAGTGCAGACAAGCTACAGACATTTTTAGATGCGCTATCACTGCTCAATGCAAATTCGACAGGTCACGAGGCAAATGCAGTTGCTTACGTCAAAACAAAACTTAGCGGTAGAGCTAGAGACTTAATTACCGACAACGACGCGACCTTAACCCAAATTATACAAAAACTTAAAGACAATATAAAAACCGAAAGCTCGAAATCAGTTAACTCTAAACTTCTTAACCTAAAACAAACAAATAAAGATAATGTTAAATACGTCGAAGAAATTGAAATCTTAACAGGTAGTTTAAGAAGAGCTTACATTAGTGAAGGAGTACCCGCTGATACAGCAGAAATATATTGCACTGATGCGGTCGTTAAAGCTATTAAATCTAATACTAGGTCCGAAAAAGTCAAATTAATAATGGAAGCAGGCACGTTTTCTAACACTCGCGAAGTACTAACTAAATTCGTAAGAATAGATGTTCAAGATAACGCTAGTGTTCTATTAAAAACATCTCTGCCACATCTACAAAAATTTTCGCTGTAACTCGTTCAATGACAAAGCATACTCCAGATACAAATTCGACCATTGCCGAAAAACTAGCCCACAAAATAATAGACCAAAAGTGTTTCAAACCACCGACAATTTTATAACGATTAATATCCCTTATTTAAAATTTACTATTAAGCCAGATTATCTTAGAGTAATTCTAGGTCAAAAGGACAAAATAGAAACAATACATTTTCCAACGACAACTTTTCTTTAGGGAAATTGTTGTCTCAGCTTGAAATTCTAGCTAGCAAAAATAACATTAAGAAATTAAAATTAAAAATTAAGGATCCTATATTTACTATGTGCACAAATAATGATTTTAAAGAAAAGGGCAAAACTATGATCAAAAATTTAAATTTAGTACTATATGATGAACTACTACCTAGAACTTAGACACCGCTTACAAATTTCTCATCAGAGAGCTAAAGATTTTCTAATTAGTGCAAAAGAGGAACGTAAAATAGAATACGATCAAAATTCAAAATATCTTAACCTAAGCCCTGGCGATTTGGTGACGATAACAAACGAAAATAGATCAAAATTCGATCCTTGGTATAAAGGCCCATTCTCAATCGTTAACTGCGACAATGTGAACTGTGATCTAAGAAACCTTAAAGACAATAAGATTATTACAGTGCATAAAAACAGAGTGCAGTTATGTAGTGAACAAATATATAAATAGTGTGCGATTCGGAAGTAATTTAAGATTAAGTACTATTTATTAAGTAGGAATAGGAAACGTATTTTTGGCTAGCAATTATTTTTGGGATTTAATATTTAGTTTTAGAAAAAGGGATCCCTATATCATAAGTGAATATTTCAAAAAAAAACGAGCTTTTCTTTTTGTTTTGTTGTTTTAGATGTGGAATATGAATTGTATTTCTAATGTGATCAGCAACACATTTCTCTTACTTCTTTTTCCGTGAAACTCAATGTTCTTCATTTACTGGCCGTAAATGAAGTCCATTCTTCCAAAAGGGGGAGATGTGGTGCCCTTTAAGTCAATTATTTTATTCTTTTATATCGATATCTATGTATACACCCTGTACACTAACTGTTAATTATTTATAACCAGGTCACCTATGTTTTGGTGATATTGCAATTTACTGTCTACGTAGGTAAACTATATCGTAATTATGAACCAATATTATGTGTCATTATTAATTATAAAAATGTAATTCCAAACTATTAAGACAATAGAAAAATGGTGAAGTTCAATCGCTGTTTAATTTCTACCCCTCGTTAGGGCCCAACATTACAGTATAAAAGAATTCTAAAATGTGATAAATTGTCCATCCGTCAACGTTCCATAAAAAATACTAGAATCACATACCAGCTCCAGCGTTGCGTTGTGTAGCATCTGTTTTTTTTTGCCTGGGATTATTACCTAAGTATACTACTACTCCTTGTACGATGTATTGCCACCCCGGTTGCTACTGGTCCACACTCTCCATCTGACACTTCCGTTAAACATCAGCGGTATTGGCCTGTGATCTTAAAACCATACTTCGCGAAATGTCTCGTTTTAAACCTCTGCGGTAACCCTTTCTAAGCTGTAGTCCTACTATAACTAGCAAACTGAACGTAATAACGTACATAATCACCCTTATGTTGGTAGGCATTTGCAAAAGGTCATCTTCCACAATGAAGTTAGAATTGACTACACCGCTGCTCGCAACTTCACTTTCTTTCCAGAACGCGCGTACACTACGAGCCTCTCAAACGCGTTGGCAGGATCGCCATGTAATGTTGGGCCATAACGATATATTACGATATAGTTTACCTACGTAGACAGTAAATTGCAATATCACCAAAACATAGGTGACCTAGTTATAAATAATTAACAGTTAGTGTACAGGGTGTATACATAGATAGAGATATAAAAGAATAAAATAATAAAAATATGACACGACACATAAAATACATATACACATAAAATATTCACCGAAGAAAATGATATACTAAAAGGGCGTCAAGAACTTTCACGTGCAGTAAGTGCGACAATCAAGTTTCGACTAGTAATGCAGCGCGCTCGCGCAGTCTAGGGATGTGGGTGGGGTTGGTTATTGTTCGTCAGGTAGTCTACTATTCCAGGAAAAAAATTGTTTGTCATTAGTCGATTATTGGAATTTCTACTTATGGCCGCCTAATTCCTAGAAATCTACGTATGTGTGACGTTAATTGATGTCAGGTATTTGTTGTAGTTATTTTGAGAATTGATCGGAGATGTTCATTCGTAAGTCTTGTGCGATGTTTGTTATTATTTGTTTTCATGACGGAAAACATCTGCTTACATAAATAGGTGCTAAATATTGTGCATAAAATGTAATCTCATTGAAATTTTCTTTCAAAATACTGTCCGATTGAAGATCGATCAACTCCATTTGCAAAATGAACTGGTGCCTGTGAGGCTTCAAAATTGATTGGATTGTTGAATATTAGGAATTCCATTTCATTCATTCTGTCTTCAAAACGATTGCTGAATTCCGTAATCAAATTTTGCAGAAGTTGAGAATATTCATCCAATTTTTATTTTGTTCCCTGTGCCAAATGATTTTAAGTGAGGGGAATGGTCCAAAGTTTGATTTTTTACCTGATTTTCTCACAGCATCAACTTTGTTTCAAAGGCTTGAATATATACATACATACATTTGAGTAACAATCCACCAGTCATTGTCATAATCAATTGGTTTGCCTTTTTCTAACATAAAAGCTTGAATAGGGCCACGTCATAGAAAAAATCTTTCTAAAACTACTCCTCGACTGAGCCAACGAACTTCGGTGAAATAAGGGACGTCAGAAAACTTTTCCTCCAAAACTAGTAAAAATTACCTGAACTGTCGGTGATTTAGTCTTCTGCTCCTTATAAAATTTACAATTTTAATTATAGGTTGCATGACATGGTCCATTTCTAAAAGTTTGGATGCCAATGATTTCTGATGAATTATACGCCCGAATGTTCGCCACCCATAGAAAGAGCGCCATACGTAGTTGTGCTGCTAAGTATATTCCAGTCGAGTTCATATTCTTTTATCAAACGCTCAATTGCAGAATAAATATCATTTGCCGTTGTAGTGCCTATCAATGGAACGCACTTCAATAGTTCTTCAGTTATTTCAAAGTTACTGTTAATGCCTCGTATAAAAACAACAAGTTGAGCTGTATCAACAGTATCAGTGCTCTCGTCAACAACCAGTAAAATATTTGTAAATTCCTTAATTTTCGCCTTCAGTTGAAGAGCCAAATTTTGAGATAAATCATTTATTCTTGAAGCGACAGTGTTTCTGGAGAGCGAAATATTTTGAATTATTGACTTTTGAGATGGAAATGAAACATCAGCATTTTTCAACATACAGTCTTTAATAAAATCACTATCAGTCAAAGGTCTAGATTTTTTCGCGATTTCTAATGCTACAATAAAACTTGATTTCAGGGCACCTTCGCTCTCTGTATTAGCTTTAGTAAACATCGATTGTTGACCTTGAAGTTTAGATTTTAAAGATGACAGTGTGTCGATTCTTATTTTTTCAGTGAATTTTGACTTATGATTTGTATCATAGTGTCTCTTCAAACTAAACTTCTTACAAACAGCAACTGTTCGTTTACAAATCAAATACAGTGGTTTACCTCTCCATTCTAAGAAGAAATATAAAATTTCCCATTTAGACTGAAAAACTCTGTACTCACTATCAACATTACGTTTTTGTGACATTATGCCAAAATCGTAACAATTTTGGAATTCGACACAACAAATATGGATACCGCACGCGCACGACATAAACAAATGCACAATACCTTCACAATCACTACTTCGCAGTACAATTAAAATCCTTCTCCAGCTGTATCGCTTCGATCACTCGACTCAACTGACTCACGTCGCGCCGACGCACTCGTTTTATATGGTTAAGAAAGGTTCTAATATCTAATATCTTTCTCTCTCGCCTGTATAGGCACGCGCTATTTAAAACATCCGTAGAGGAATCGAATGAAGTCTAAAAGGTCCGAAAAACATAATTCTTCTTTCTGTGACACATTGCGATCGCGGACATTATGTATAATTGGTTTGGGACGGCCCATGGACCAAAAGGTATCTTTTACTTAACTATGTTAAGATTACTTAGATATTAGTGATGATTTTGGATTTGGATAACGCTTGCAATAGGATGGGATACTCAATGAAAGATTGGGTTCAGAGCCACGGCTTTATATTTTCAGTAGAAATATAAATCATTTACCTGGTATTGTAGAAATCCATTTCACGAGATGACAGTATCAATCTATTGGAGATGGCGTTAAATTGTGATATTTACCAATCATAAAGAACTACTTTGAAATATAAATCATGGTTAGGAGTAGAAGAAGTAACAGTTACAGACAAAATGGCAATGATCCTTTTAGCAAACAAAAATTCAAGTTGTACGATCGTGATGTCTTAGAGACAAAATTCTTCTTCAGTTGGTAGTAGCGGACAGTCAAATTACGAAAAAATATTTTTATAACATCTAAAGACATGGTTGAAACGTTTGTTACAGCACGGCTCTTTGGAACAAAGCTTGATTATACTGAAGGAACTGATTAATTGGTATAAGATAAAAATAGGTTAGAAGAGAAAATGAAAAATTTAGAATATTACCTGAACCCGTTTGAGTGCAATTAGGTCTATTTTTAAAAAAATGATCGTCATAGGGATTTTGCTGTGTTGGAATTTAGAAAACTGAAACCAGAAAAATTCAGAATATTTCTAAAAGGAAATTAACATAGGAAAAAATTTGAAGGTTAATTTTAAATTATAGTAAAGTGTTTAATACGATAACTGCTACAACATCGCTTCAGGCTTATCCCATTTGTAATGCAAAATTTGGAGATTCCACAAACATAACCACTTAATTTCTGGATATGGTTTTTTGAATTTATTGTTTTTGCTGTATTGACTAACAATTTAAAAATGGCGAATAAGGCAAGAAGATAAACCTGCATTCAACGAAAGACAGCAGTTACTACAAAGTTTATGTTGGTCTAACTTAAATTTATGTGTTGACAAACGTTGAAACAGGTGGAAATGATAGTTCAAATGTTGGTAATACCGCCACGTGTGTTCCCATAATGTAATGTTATTACTGGAGTTCACAAAGTCATAATGAAAATTTTTTGTACAGTTTTGATTGCTTCTGTACATAATGTATGTACATAATATATTTCCCCAATCCCCAGTCGGACAACACTGTAACTCCCAAAAAGATCAAAATGGAGGCTACATGGTATCCCTCTCTTCAAAGCTTATTCTCTCCTTTATATATCTGGTGAGTGGTATGACGAAAAGACTTGGTGCAGAGCAACGTGAGAAAATGGAAGTCATCTTGTCTGTTCCAGATTTGGATTGAGTGCCTGATCAAATTTAAGGCAACGTGTTAGTTAAGTTTTAACTTGGTAGCTAGATTATAAGTTGGAGTTTTTGAGAACCTATCCGCCACATGTTTACTTCCTATGATTTTAACCGACTATGTCAATCAATATATCTTGAATTTGGTAGCAGTCACGCTACTGATTATGTAACTGATAAAACACCTCATTGAGGAATAACTCTTTGCTTATGTCTAAGTGGACCAAATATGAACAATTCCATAGCACAGTAAGGAAAATCTAGCTTTAAAATAGTAAAAATTGAATACTTTAGGTAGCAAAATTAAAGTTTGAAGACGGGGATTGTAGACGTCACTGATTCCAGTTCTGGTTCCAGTTTTCTAGATTCTAACATAGCAGATTCCCTATGACGGTCATTTTCTTAAAAATAGACCTAATTGTACTCAAATGGGTGCAGGTAATATTCTAAATTTTTCATTTTCTCTTCTAACCTATTTTTATCTTATACCCATTAATCGGTTCCTTCAGTATAATCAAGCTTTTTTCCAAAGAGCCGTGCCTTTAGATATAACAAACGTTACAACCGTGTCTTTAGATGCTATAAAAAAATTTGTTCGTAATTTGATTGTCCACTGCTACCATCTGAAGAAAAAATTCACCATCATGCGACTTAAGTTTTTTTGCTAGAATCAGTGCCATTTTGTCCGTAACTGTTACTTCTTCCACTTCTAACCATGATTTATATTTCAAAGTAGTTCTCCATGATGGGTAAATATCACAATTTAGCGCCATCTCCAATAGACTGATACTGTCTTCTCGTGAAATGGTTTTCTACAATACCATGTAAATGATTTATCTTTGAGGATTTCATTCATTGAGTATCCCATCCTATTGCAAGCGTTACCAACTTCTGATCTTTTTCTTTACTCCGGTAAGTAACAAATAACGAAGTAACAGAGTAATTATGCTCGCGGGAAATCAAGTAACGATTTGAAGAAATTACCAAATTCAGGTGAAAGGTTTGAGGAAAATGAACAAGCAACTTCGTTGTTTTCTTTCGCTAATTTTTACCGTGTGGTCTTTCAGATTGAAATTTTGGTAAATGCGACACAAATGTTGCGCCACATTTTTAAAAATATAATGATGCATTCAGTACTGGACAATTTCTACTTAAAATTGATACATTTCTAAATGTACCGGGTGGGCATCTAAGAGCGGCCGTCGGCCACAAAAGTGGCCCCTCGAAATCCGTGGAAATAATTTTCACTAGAGAGCGTATTTGAAAATATGAAATTGAAAAAGCAACATTTTTTGAAATTTACCCGATTGAGTGGGATTTTATATACCATAATCGAATTCTTCAACAATTTCTGCGCATTTCTTAATTCACAAGTTTTAGTCTATCTTTCCAAATAAGAGATGGGTGAGCCTCGCTCTCACCTGTTATGTAAAAATACCTGTGTTTTTAAATCTTCTTGACTTTAAGTATCTTCTGTTTCAAACTTAGTTATGATATTGATCAATATAAATACGCAAATTGTCAGTGTCAATATCAATGTCAATTCCAATTAAAAAAACTCGAGGCCCCAATTTTATCTTTCTTTCAAAAATTATTAAAAAGACTTAGTTTGAAACAGAAGAGACCTAAAAGCAAGTAGATTTAGAAGCATAAACATATCAAAAAGTTTAAGAAATAATAAATTAATAGCTGTAAGTCGTGCAATGACGGACGTATTCGTGTTTATAAAAAACCCAATTCTAGATTTGAAGAGCAATATTTTGACGGAAGTAATAAGTCCGGCTTTTCAGTAGATGTTTGAGCTTGGATGAGTATTTGGCGTTTGTTGTAGAATTGTTGCAAGGTTCAACTCTGAAGTTTATCTCAATTATTTTGCCATCAGTAAATCGAATTTATGTTGGAAAAGATTTTATTTATCAACACGATAATTTTCTCGTCCACATCGCCCGCATAATTCAACAATGGTTTCAACAATACAATATTGAAAAGATTAATCTCCAATTACTTACTAAAAAATTTCTTCTCCTATTCAATTATTCATCGTCAAATATATTGTTCAGTATTCTCAAGTTTTTTTATGATGCGTCCTGTATTATAACAGGTCATGGGAAGCTATCTTAGTTGTTAAATACTTGTCAAATAATATCCGGCGTTTTTACTGGAATCAGTAAAGCAACCGCATTAGCTGTTCTAGTATAAACCAATAAAATTTGTTTCAATGCTTTCATTATGTAGATGTGTTTGGTGATAACATTGGAAGACCTCATCGTTTTACCTTCTTTGTTTAATTGTAGATCATTGAGCATTTTTCCTAATGCCCAAGAAACAAAGTTTTTGACCAGGTATTCATATCAACTCAAGCACTTCTAGGTCGATTCAGAAAGATGGAGTGAAAAGAATTTGTTGTAATAGATACAACATCGGAAAGAGATTTTTTAGTATTAGTGAGTGATTGAGTTATTGCGCTTTGGTACACTTCAGAAGAAAAAAAGATACTTCGCTGTAATTGTGGTATAATGAAAATTTTTTTGTAAATACTCACCTGATAACTTAATATTGGTAAACATGGCAACAAATTTCAGGTAAATTTATACAGTTTATAAATTGCACAAATTTTTCCCAAGATGTTATTTCAATGAACAGAAATATACTTCATGTACTTTAGTAACTTCGTCTACAATGTATTTATCATATTTGGTTTTCATGCTAATTTACTATCCTCAAAATTCTGCTTTTACCATATTTTCTTCGAATGGCATACTTTTTAAACGCAACCAGTCTTGAATTAGGGCTTCTCTTATGACTGCAGTATATAATTTTCAATCTTTCTTACAATGGTAGGGGGCGTTGTCTTAAACAATTATACAACTACGGCACTAAACCAATTCTCAAACGATTTGCCGCCCATCTCCTCATGGTAGTCGCCCATTTCCTTCAGGCAACTTATTTCAATTTTGGTAAATTTCACATCAATACCTTAATCTGTTCTCAAGTTATCTTATTAACAGATATACATAGTATGTTGAGGTCATTTTTACTTGAAGGGTCCTTTGATACAGTTAAGAGGTCATCTAAGCCAGCTTGCCTTGAAGCATTTATGTATTCATCGAACCAAATTTTGGTTTTAGTGTGGCATACGTTTACCCACATTTCCTCCAGGAAATAAATTTTACTATTCTCATTTCTATAGTTCCTTATTCTGGTTTCTCGGACAACTAACTATATTTCCCTCCTTTTTCAAATTTAAAACTTGATTCTTACAATTCTTTAGTGATTTCGATTACTGCAGTTTTTTCTGTTATTCCTTCCTGTTTTTCTGTTATTTCTTGCTCTATCCTTGTACTTTAGTTTCTCTATCTTTATTGTGATCATTTAATTATTATTGTTTGTGTTTCTATGATGAACTGCAGATCACCATGGATAAGATACCGAAGCAAGACGAAATTATAATACTGGGGGATTTTAATGGAAGGATTGGTAACGAGGTTATTAGTGGAATTAAGAATCGGTTTAACGAAGAAACACTCAACAGCAATGGAGAACAACTCATACAATTCTGTGCACATAATGAACTACGCATTAACAACACGTTTTATCCCCATAAACAACAGCACAAGTATACGTTCGAGAACACAAGAGGACATAAATCGATTATAGACTACATTATTACAAACAGAAATATTCATCCCTCAAAAATATTCGATGGCAGAACATTAACCTCAGTAAACACAAGGACTAACAACCATATGGTGCTAGTCATAATCCGGAACTGCGTACAAAGGAAAACCCAGAACAAACCGAAAGTGACAGAAAAGCTGAACATAGAAAGCCTTAGCGATGACACCACAAAATACCTCTACCAGCAAAGACTAAGGAAGGCAATAAATGAAAACAAGATCTTGAAAGATGATACCGTAGAACTAGCATGGAAAAGATTAAGTACTAATATAAGGACAGCTGCAGAAGAGGCATTAGGCAAACGAAAGGTGAACCTAAACGGAAAGCCCAACATGAAACCATGGTTCACACATGAAATCAAATCACTTGCGGAAGAAAAAAGGAAACCATATCTTCAATATAGAAGTCAAACAATTACATATGCTGATTACAAAGTCGCGAGGAATAGGACAAATGTGGAAATACAAACGATTAAGAGACAATTCTGGGAGAAATACTCATCAGACATGGAAAACGACTTATATGGAGGACAAAAAAAGATCTGGAATATGGAACATCAAAAGACCAATCAATGAATACATCCATACACGAAAATAATAACGTTCAAAGAATGGGAAAGGTATTTCCATGAACTCTACGGTGACACAATAACAAGCCAGCCCACAGAACAGAAACAAGAAAATATATCTGGGGAAGGAGAAGATATCCAACAACAATTAATATCAAAAGACATAATTGAAGCAACAATGCGCAAGATGAAAAACAGGAAATCACCAGGGCTGGATAACATTAATAACGAGGTTCTTAAATATGGTGGCAATGAATTAATAGACCAAATGCATGTCATGTTCAACAAGATATACGACCAGAGAAAATTACCAGAGGAATGGAAAGTAAGCATAACGATCTCCGTCTTTAAAAAATGGGAAAAGAAAGATCCAAATAATTATAGAGGGATCAGCCTCCTAAGCACAACTTCAAAATTACTAACAAAAATTATTGCAGAAGAAATCTAGAAATCTCAAGTAGCGGCATGAGCGAAGAACAACAGGGATTTAGACAAAATAGATCAACCATAGACGCTATATTCATCTTAAGACAGACTGCCGAAAGGGCCATAGAGTACAATAAAACCGCGTTTATGTGCTTCATAGACTTAACAAAAGCATTTGACAGAGTGAGATTACATGACGTCATTGAGCTACTAAAAGAACGAGGCGTAAACCAAAGGACAATAGACATCATTCGGGACATGAACAACGGAAATAGCACATATGTAAGAGTAAACAACGAACTCTCCAGTAAAATGCCAGTATCAACAGGGATCAGACAAGGAGATAGTCTCAGCCCAATACTCTTCAACATTATAATGGACGGCAGGCAGAGGATACAGAATGGGAAAACATGAGTTTAAGATAGTTTGCTACGCTGATGACGCGGTTGTGATATCCTAAGATGAGGATAATCTGCAAAAACTGCTACACAGATTTGAAACAGTTGCAGAAAAATTCAATATGATCATATCGACACAAAAGACACAATCCTTGACAATAGCGAGATAACCAAGAAGGTGCAAACTGGCAATTTATAATAAAAGTCTAGAGCAGGTTATGTCTTTTAAATATTTAGAAGTTAACATCACGAGCAATAGGAACGAACTTGAAACAAGAAGTCAAAACGCAAACAACCGCAGCACCTAGGATATCAGGATTCCTTCGAACCGTGATATGGAGGAAAAATTTTTAAGTATCAGAAGCAAAACACGGATATATAAAACTTGTGTCAGACCAGTAATGACATACGTCATAGAAACGAGAGCGGAGACTGCAACTACTAAGCGGATTCTTAGAACGACCGAGATGAAGACATTACGCTCAATCATAAGGAAAACACTAAGAGACAGAATAAGGAGCAATGAAATTAGAAGAATGTGTGACGTTCCGGATATAGTGAGATGGGCCAGAACTAGAAGAAGAGCATGGAGAGATCATGTCAATAGAATGGACGACGATCGACTGACGAAAATAGCAAAGGAAGAAAGACCCAATACAAGTGGACCGCCTGGAAGACCACCAAAGCGCTGGTATGAGAGCTGGTCCTCGGAGTCACAACTTAGGCTGCCTCTTTGAAAACACAAGACATAGTCTTAAAATAAGAAGAAGAAGAAGAAGAAGAAGAAGAAGAAGAAGAAGCTTGTGTTTCAGCCGTTCCTGCTTTTCCTCTGATCTCTTTGTTGTCAGCTTCGTTTATATCCCAGATCACTAAAAAATTGTCTCTATTTTCACTGATTTTTTTGCCTTAATATTTCCTGATGGGTGAAATTTGAGATTTCCATGCCAAATAGTTACATTGTATGTTAGAAGCCATTTTGCTGATATTTTCAAATCGTAGTAATACATTGTCTTTCGAAGGGATGAATTCAATAACATGCTATATATTTTGTACGAGAATATTCTAGAAGTTTCAAGGATATTGTTGTGAAATTGTCAACGAAAAGCAATATGAAGGATAGTTTTCGCAGTCTTCTTCGTGTTCAATAAAAACTGCTCTTTTGCGCTGTTATGTTTTGTTCTTTGTACTGTGACGTAGTAATTTGATACTCGACTTTCTAGTAGTATAATTGAATCTGAAAATATTGCCGCCGCTGTCAAAACAGACGCGCGCATTCTTGCGCCGTAGTTGTAGATGCGGGCGGGCAACCGCCCGATGAAGCGCAGACGCCGCCCTGACCTGGCAACTGGACCGCTCCCATTCTGGCGGCGCGCGTAAGGTCGGCTGCATGTACGGCAAGAGCTGGTGGCGGCCGCTTAGCGATGTTTCGTGTAGGGGCGGGGCGGACAACGAGCCGTCGACTCTCCTGACGCCAACCTAGACCGTGTACAGTGATGTGTGCACTTTTTTTAGTGACTAGATCAAAACAATTACATGCCAGTTGCCGAAAGTGTCCACGAGATAAGATGGCTACCGCTCTTCGGAAAGGTTTCGTTCTGTATGTCCTTCAAGGGTAGGTCCTTAGCTGATTTGCTCCACCGCTTTGGTACGGATTTGCTTTGCTACACTTTCTGCTCTATGAAAATAACAATAAATCCAGTTGACACTCTTAATAAACAGTATTTTCCAAAGACACACTATCCGCATGAAGTGAACTTTTCATAAACAATAACATATTGCGCCAATTTCTGTACGTATTGGCGATTAGTGATTAAAGAATTCAATGCGATATTCCAAAACTGATATGTTTAAAAACAAAATTTTTGGTTTGGTGGGAGGGGCGTGGTAACTCATCTGTCTACACTGATATATCATAGAAAATATAAGATTTTAGGGTATAAAATGACTACTTTATACACTTATAATTTATTAAAATACTTTAAAGTCGTATAATTAATTCATAGTTTCAAATTTGTTGATGTTTTTATCTTGTTTACTTGTTTGTTGTGACAAACCAATGCAGTAAGTACTGAAGTTTACCGCATTATTTTTGTTTATAATGAGATCGATTTAATAAAAATGATATATTATTTATTAGAAGCATAATTTTTTCAAACCTACATGCCGCAAATTGTTTCTCATTATAATTATTCACTTACATAAATTCAGATAAAAAAATTTATCATAAATAAATAATTAACTAGTATATCTTTATAATAATGATACTCAAAGAAAAATTCAAATAATTTTTTTTGTATTCTATTGATTTGGTAAATAAAGTAAATTTGTACATTGGAGATGATTTCATATGGAATTATTAGATAAATATTCAAAATTCCCGTTCGTTTTGGAATAATTTTATTACTTTCAAAGTTCGTTTTGAAGAAAAGGGCGTGGTGGACAAATTATATCAGAGAAAACGTTGTCACGATGAAATAATATGAAAAGTCTACTATTTTTTTCAATCTATTTATAATTAAGTAGTAAATTTATATGCGAGAAATTATTATAAAATATGCAGATTTATATGCACTAAACAATGACGAAATACGCTTGAATAAGTAGAAATATTCAGAAAAAGCACATTTTGTATATTTTTCATTTGAAAGAATACAATTTATTTACATTTATCTAGAAAGTTTCAGATACTTACAATTTTTGTATATTATTCTAATAAAACTCAAAAAAATCTTCTATTATAATTCATGAATGTTTTTTCAGATGTTTTTAAAATGATTTTCAAATCATCCATCTGGAAATTTTGCCTTTTATCTGACAATATATTTTTATAATTCGGAAACATCTACCGAGTTAACTTGAGCATAATTAAAGTGACTTAACTCTGAAAATGCCATACCTAAATCAATTCCTGTTTTCATTCAAAAATTTTGTGTGTTTCCTCTATTTTCTCCTTTTTCATTTACCGAATTACTAATTTCATTTGAAATTTTTGAATTATTTTCTTCAAATTCCTTAATAATTACAATGGATTTTACTAAAGGCTTTTTTTTCTGAATTGTTTTTATTACAAAATTGTAATGCATTTGGTACATTTACCCATGAAGTTTTTGTTACAATATTTTGTGCCTTTGCATTAGGAGTGCTCTCCCCAGCATCAAACCCTGAGAGTAATTCCTTAATTGTTACGAAATGTTCAGCAGATTCCCACTTCCAACCAAGTCCTCACCTAGTCATCACTGGTTCAGGAGGTAAATGATTGGTATTTTACTACCAATTTATGGCTAGTTATTGGGAGGGAATTGTACAGGCCTCACTGTTATATTATGACACTTATTTGATTTTAAAACATGATTTACATTATTGTAACTTTAACTTTAATCGTAAAATTACTTATTTCTTAGACCTTTTTTATGTTTTTTCACATAGAAAGACCTAAAATAAAGAACATTTAGAAGAATAGATATATAAATAGTACATATATCACATTTTATTTATTTCTAGATATCATCCAGTTCAATTTCGCTATCGCTACTTTCTTGCATTCCAATAATAAATTTGTTACAATTTCTCAACTATTTACATTTTGTGTACATACATCAATTTGATTTCCGATATAGCTGTATTTATTTTTTCAAAAGTTTTGCAATCGATGTGACTTCATTATAACCTGCCTTTTGTATATTCTTTTCAATAAAAACTCCAAACGACGTAAGGTTTGGCACGAAGTTGTAGTTGAACCATTAATGTCACCATCAGTTTCCTGGTACAGTCTCCGTGAAAGTGACAATAAGGTTAGCATTTTTTGATCTGCACATATTCCATAAAGATTGCAGCGAATGAAGTCTTCTTGAAAGAAATCAATTCACTTTGGTACATCATCGTCCTTTAGTGTTTTTTGTAGTTATTGAATTGTAACAGATAAAATATTATTATATGATTATATAAAAGATTATAAAAGATAAATTTTACTTTACTACTGAGGCGAATTTTATTTATTTAACGATTCAAAATGTTTGAAACTCCATTTCAGCATCCTAGCAAACACCGCAATCTCATAGTTTTCTTGTTGAACAAATATTTTGAAAAATATATTACGATGGATAAAGCAGTGTAATTTTTTCGCGATTAAGAGGAAACAAAGATTATAGGGATCGCTCCTTTTTCTTATAGAATATCCACAGTGACATTTTTATCTCCAAAACAGCCCGTTTGTCTTATTATCTCAATGTAGCAATCTCAAGGATTCATGATTTGAGAAATTTATACGAATCTTTCTAACCTAATTTTGTATCACCAAGCTTTGTTGTTAGAATTTAGGAATGATTGGTGTTAAGTGTCATACAGGCTGATTACTATAATTATTTACATTGGAATTGAAGTGAAAAAATACAATCATTATGGATACTTTCACTTCCTGAAAAATCATTTTCTCGATATATGATTATTTCAAAAAATATAACCTATAATTGCAAATTTAATCACCAATTATTACTATAATCTAATTCTGAATCTATGTTTACCAATATTCTTCTTGTAATGTTCAATACTGTAAGCATATTGAATTCGGCTATTTTATTTCCAGCATTAAGCAAACAAAAGTATAGAGGATGTCTCATGAATAAAGCCGCTTTCCAATTTTCAATTTGTTTATTATATAATCATGCAAAAATAAAGTCTCAATATTCGAACAGCCCATCGTATTCTGAATTCTCAACATCTCCGTTGGTTTCAAATTTTTTCCCACGCATTTCGCCTTGGATCTGAAAGAATAGTAATCTGACAATGCAAGTTCCACTAACTTACTACTAAACACACTGACCATTACGGATATTAGAAATTCGTTTATTGACACTTCAATCATTTCTAGAATGTTAGAAATCTCTAGTTTGCCGTAAATAAATACAAAGTCATTCTTGGAAATTGATTCTATAAAAAATAGGCAAATAAATATAAATAAAAGAGATTGCCACAATATAATGTTAAAGTTCATTCTGGGAATTATACGCGCCGCATTCGCAACTTAATAGAACTGGACCGGCTTCACAGTCTACGTCAGTGAGCGAGATAGTAGCAATATGGTTTAGCTTTGCTTTACCAAAAGAAAAAAAAAATGCTTACAATTTATAGATACGTACTTTTAAATAACTGAATTAATAAACAAATAAAATAAAATCTAAACATTTATAGTATATATAAGCAAACTTCAATTCGAAAATTTTTATATGCTATATACATACATTAATGTATACATTGTAAGATATATCCGCCATCGGTTAACCATTTATGGTTATTTTTCCAATAACTTTTATTACAGTTGCATAAGCTGTCCTCTATATACCTCGGCATTCGTAGCTCGACCATCTGGAATGGTTTCGAAGTACACCAAATCTTCATAACTACACCAGACTTTCCGTTCGAATCGATCTTTTTTGCGTCGAGTTTTGGTAATTGACCTTTGTCTAGCCACTGATTTTTCATGTTCGGATTGTTTAGATAAATCAATGCGTGTAATATAACGATCATGTTTAGGCAAAAAGCTGTGAACACACCTCTACTCGACTTCTCCCTTGCATCTCTGTTAATTCGTTTAGTACTATTCGATAACTTTTATAGATCTGAACTGATGACTTTAAATGGAAAAGTATGTATCTTTGGAAGATTCAAGGGAGTCCCATTAGTCGTAATCACCGATCACTGTCATGCAGGCAGACAAAAAGATATTAACATTTGAAATGAAAATGAACAAAACTATTTTATATTTCATGCCTCTGCAATAAGAGGCATGAAACGACGTGCAACTAAGTTCTCTGACGGTCATAGATCTATGGTAGGTCTGCGGTTCTCAATATTCATCTTTAACAGTAGCACTTTCCTTAGCCTCTAAATTTAAAGCTCGGTTGTTGAGACCAGCAATCCCATAAATATAAACTAATCGCAGTCTTCGGTGGTGGCTACCAGCACTTTGCTTTCTCCCACTTGAGTTTGGACGGACTGGTGTAGAAACAATCCAACGGATACTCACTCTACTCCGGATCTTGTCTGCGTTTTAGGCAGCGCGATGGTCCGGCTGCCTTTTCTTTTCCAAATATTAAGGCTGCTACCGGTATTTATCTTCTAACAATCTGCTGGACCTGCGTGGATTTCGGTTGGAACTTGCTTCAATGAGGACGACGGACGACGACTCTTCGTGACTCGGTACCATCTCTTTTAGGTTTGTAAGTGTTTCCCTTTCTCTAGCTACGATTTCTTCAATTTCGGAACGTGGGGGAAATACAACCCTTATTAATAGTAGTTTAGAGGAAGAACTATATTTTACATTTGAACCGGCCTATTCTTGTGGTTATACTCGAGAAAGGATTGGAATTTTAAGTTGATAAATAGCGGAGATAATAAGAATAGTATAGTTCTTCCAATATCAAATCCAGAAGACAGTTATGAGAGGAACAATCGATATTTCATAAATACGTACAGCATCAAATTAAGAAATGGAAAATAATGTTTACTCCCCGTATAACAAACCGTCAGTCCACGTGGACTCATCATCTCCACTGTTTACTAATGAAAGCATCGAATCGTAAGCATAAATGCAGTGGCGTGGCTTAGTGAGATTAATTAAATCATAATAACACCTGCGGAATTAACTGGAGTGAATAAATTTTCCATTTTTCGAGTAGTCACGAAAGGGGTTGTTGTGGATCATACACAGAACCGAGAAACATATGAAGAAAAACTGGAATCAATTGACAAACACAAAAAATGAATAAACGGATGGCAATAATCGAATTGTCAAGGATCGTTCGACAAAATTATTTACGTCAGATAAAAGACTACCGAAGTTCCAATAGATACATAATTTATCTAGATGAAACATGGTTTGACAGTCACGATGTAGTAAATTTCGGTTGGGTTGACAATAGTAAAAATTGTTGTTTGAATGGGCCATGTTCTAAAGGGAAATGCATTATAATCAGTGGCGGATTTACGAATTTGCCACCTACGAGCCAGACCTGATTTGCCGCCCTGCCCAATACCATGTAATGAGGGTGTAGGTGGAGGGGATAGGGAAATAGGTGGAAGGGAGGTGCGACGCTTTCAAAGTTGGCAAAGTTGGAAGCTAGTAAAATTTCTTGCATGACCAAGAAACTAAATCTCAATAAAATTGTTTAAATATGACCATAGAGATCAATGGAACCTAGCCTTAGATTTCAAATTATCTCCGCAGTCAGTTGACTGATGATACAGATTTGTCTATATCAGAATATTATAAACATAGTATGGGGAAATGGAACTAAAATCGCACCTTTAGTTTAGTATTGTACAATTTGACACTTGACAGCGCGCAACGCCGTGTGGGAATGATTCAAAGCAGCAGGGTGCAGAAGCAGGTGGTAACACGAAAGTAGTATGCATGGAATGGCAACACGGAAAACTACTTCAACTTCCAGCTTTGCCGGTAGTCAGCAGTGTCACCGCCCAGAGTCGCATCTACTTTATCATTGCACAATCCAGTTTACTCTACACAAGCACATTCTTGATTGGCAGTCCTCTACATCGTGGGTTTTTGTTTTAATTAGACAATTCAAAACGAAAACGGTAAAATGGAAGGCGTTGACATTGCTAAAGTGATTTTATCATTTATCAATTGTTTACTTCAAAGTAAAAAAACGTTTTCCTCATTTTTTAATTTTGTCGCCCCTAAAACTAGACGCTCTGGGCCATGGCCCGGCTCCTCTGTATACAGCACTGAAAAATTAAAAGCTGTGCAGCTGATTATCATGAAGATATGACTGTAGAATTATTTGAAAAGTGGTTTAATGAACAGATTGACTTAACATTCCACCGCAGTCAGTATTCGTTATGGACAACTCATCCTACCCCACGCGGCAACTCCTTAAGGTTCCAAATAATATTAGTAACAAAGCTCAAATTTTAGCAGATTTGTCTGAAAAAAATAGTCATATTTCTGTCAGAGATCATAAAAAAGGCCCAACCAACAAAGAATATTGCTTACTGTTAGTCTAAAGCTAGAGAAAATTTATTATATTGACAAGCTGTGCAAAGAACAGGGTCATACTACCTCGTTACTATAGCATATTTAACCCTATAGAGTTAACATGGGAAAAACTCAAATCAGAATTACTAAAATCAGTCTCCAGAAGTGAGTAAAGTACTAAAGTTCTCGCAGCAGACCGCCAAGAGCTTTGGCAAAACTGTGTTGAACATGTTATCAAAGAAGAAGATGAGTATGTGGTCTCACCCTCTTTATAACCCATCATAATTCAATCAAATGATGTCTCTAGTTCAGATTATACTGACTACCATTATTATTTATAAAGATTGGAATTGAAATGTTTTTCTTTTGTTTTATTTGCAAAGAATTTATTTATCTATTTATTTGCAAAGAATTTTCCTTCAAGGTTTTTGCTTTGACATTCCATTTTCCAGAGAAAAAAAACGAATGGGGTACAAAAAAGACTCAGTTCAGGTCTGATACCCTGCTTAAACCAAACGCCCTTACAGGCAGGTACATTTTACTCGTCTAATCACGTTTTATGATTTAATATTCAGATGTAGCAAGTTAACGAGATATAATAATGATTTTTTTCTAGGTTCCAAGTAGGACCACAATTGAGTGCATCTGTCTAAATAACGGCGTATAATGCTGTCCAATTTATAATGATTCGATGGACTTTTAACGAATACTTTCTCACATAAGATATACATATTTTTAAAAATATTTGAAAAAATAATAAATTTATGAAATGGTGACTCTACGCCTTTGGTAGATCAAACAAAATTGTCGGCAAGGTTTTTTTAAATCTGCAATTGATATTGGAACAACTATAACTTCGTTTCGATTGTTTGAAGGGAATAGAACATTCGAAGTTTGATATAAGTTTTCATATGACAAAAAAGTCAAAATTGTATTTTAACCAATGTTATTTGTCATGATATAACTAACAATGAATATGCATGAAATTTGATAGGATATTTTTTTAATAAATTTTCATAAACCGAAGAAAACGCTCGATATACTGAAAATGACTAGGCGTGCCAAAACAGCACGTTCGATCTTTGGAAAGCGGAACTAGTTATCTTCTTGCCACAGGCACACTTTTTATACCGTTTGATATCTTATCAACGAAATTCTGATTAATTTCTGCATACTAAGGCTATAGTTTCAATCTAGATCGAGAACTAAAATTTTTTTAACATTCTTTTTCTTCTAATACTTTAGAACAATCATTTATTGCAGATTCTATTTTTTTATAAGAACATCAATACACCACATGCGCAATTCATTAGCACTAGACTCACAAATTAGGCTTTAAAATATTGTAATGCTCCTCTTATGTATGTAAATAGTTTTTAATTGCACAATGGGTGAAATAAATTTATACAAACGTTGTATTTAACTTACTTAATTTGTTTATACACTAATTATTCACTAACTTTCAACTATTCACTACTACAAGTAACGTCTAATTTATTTAAACTATAGGTATTTATTAAAATATTTCAAATCCCTATAAGAGTTTTTAACTTTTTTTTAATAGCATCCCAAAGAACTATATCTCTATCAATCTCTTCTTTATTTCTTAGACCCTTTCATATGTTTTTGTTCCAAAATTGTCTTGATTTTAGGTCTGCTCTGATTGAAAATTGTTTCTAGGACAAGTGAAAAATTGACGTATCGATCTATTCAGATCTTTATCAAAGTATGACTTCCGTTGACTACCTATAACATGAATATCAAGATGATATGTTATAAAAAAAACTCTTTTTTTCTTTCGCCGACATTTAGTATTTATTTTCGCGTGAAAATACAGAATTAAAAGAATGAATTTAGACTTGACAAAAAATAGTATACGCACCACGGGAGAAAAGTAGTGCATTCTTGCCCGCGATGTTTGTCACCCACGCCGAAGGTATCAAAATGTCATTTTTTATCAAATACTTTCTTCTCGCAAAAAAAAAGATTGTATAAACACATACGCAGAGGTAGATATTTGATTTTGAAGTGTTTTATTATACAAAAAAGTTATATTTCCTTTATATCATTTATGAATGACACGTTCGTTAAACTATTTGGTATAATAGTCGTATGTTATTTTTTTAATATATTTCTTCCTGCAATCATAATTCTGGTTGATATATGGTGTATGGTGGCAAATCCGGTGTTATTCAGCACTACCACACGTTCTAAACACTTTATTAGATGATTCTGTCCTACCGATTCATTAACATACTGTTCAGTGATCGCCTTGTTTCTTTAGTGTTACCAATTTTGCCTCAGATTCAACTCAAAATGTAGCTGACGATCGTTGAAATGAAACTGGTTTTTACCTACAACCTGATCATTTGCTTTTGTTTGATGAAGAGCTTTGTATATCGGTAAAATTTAACATATTTTTCAGTAATCACAAATCTCCAGTTAACATCATTCTTTGTTTCCTTAAGTTTCACAATTCATAACGTTCCCGAATCTTTAATATTATTTAATGTTACTTGGCGGATTTCTCAAATTCGACAAACTCCTGAAATCCCAAATACAACAACAACCTTGACCATTAAATAAACTTCATCGAGAGCATTCTTTACAAAATCGCTAATTTGTGTACTAAAACCCGCGCTTTCTTGACCTTTTAATCTTTCTCCATTTTGTTTCAGAAACTTAATTAGTTGGAAATATTTTAAAATGTCTACATTATTACATAATTTTAATCATTGAAAAATTCGATCACACTGTTGATGGCTTTTGTTCTTGTTACAATTTCGAAAAATATGCCTTTAGCACCGTCTCCGAGAAAGGACTGTACGTTTTATTCATCTTCCATTCCATGAATCTTGAATATGTGGTTTCTTCAATTTTCCGCGATAATTTTTGTGACGCTAGTTGTACTAATTCTTAAAGAAAACTCGGAAACAGACTTTTTTCATTTGAAAGTATTGAAAATAACTTTAAAATAACCATTGAGTTCATCATTTTTAAATCATATCATAAAATTAAATTGACTGCTATTTGATTATATTGAACGCAGGTCTAATTGTCGCTTTAAGAACAGCATATCTTGCTAATTTTAAAATTCGAATCTCATATCGATTATTTCCTGACTTGAATTGAATATAATTTTTCAATATTAAATCATCACCGTTAGAGAAAAAATTGTGTATTATACACGGTACAGGTACATTTTCAAGTTAAATACTAGTACTTTCTCTCTGTTTTGACTACATATAAATAATTTTTTTTTAGTTGTTCGCATGTATGTGAACCATTTCCAAAAGTTTGTTTCAAAAATTAACACTGAAAATCGTTGTAACGACGTTGACAAGTGCGTTATTTAGATCCAGTCTATTAAAAATTTATTTCTCAACATACTGTGTCCCGTTAGTTAATTTTTTTCCTTTCTCTTATCACCATGAAATTCAAGTTTGTCGAAGAGGCTATCAGAACTATAATCTAGTGCATGAGTGTGAAATAATTCATACGATTGAATAAATTTATCTAACAAAGTAAATAACTGGAATGCAAATTAATAAAATCGTAATCACCGAAAAAGTGAATAAAAAGGAGAAACATTCCGTGTAAGTGTTCTATATATATTACAATTTTTCAGTAACTGCATACTTTCAAATAATGATTGCCGTTCAACGTCCAATTCCCACGTTATCTGATAGAGAACTGACTGGAATGCTGACGCCTTTCACTTGGGTGTTTAACGCTAAAAAGTTACTTTTAATGAAATATTTCCGCTTTCGCATCAAGATTTCGACACAATTTCAACCTTATCACGGTAGAACGTTTTTTTTGGAACTTGACAATTTTCACAATATTATCACGACATTTCCAATTTCAATTTATTAACGACAGTCACTTCAACCAAAGTAATTTTATATGTGATTCAATAATTAGTTATTAGTAATAGATACAAAAATAGTTTATAGTAAATGATTAATTAAATTAATTTCATTCCATTGATTTTTATTTTATTCGAATTCGAAATTTCCTGGGTAACCTCCGTAGTTTGCAAATGGTTCTTTCATTTCTCTTAGCAGTACAGGATAATCGGATAGTTGGACGGTTGCAACTGTTTGAATGATTTCTTACTGATTTAATCCTTATGTCTGTCGAGTGTAATACGTGAAGTTGAGTTTCTTTTTCCATCGAGTCTCTCTTTCAAAATTCTCTTCATTTCTCTCTGCCTGTTATTTTTGTGGAATTCATAAAACTGGGAAAAAATGAACTTAAAGCAATAACCAAACTCCGTAGCAATTTGATTCCATTTGTTTTTCAGAATATTCCAAAGATGTCAACAACTTAATCGGGTTGAGGTCGAGGGACTGTGACGGCCAAATCATTACTCAGTATATTCTTTCTTTCCAATTATTTTAAACACCCTTTGTATAGCATCAAGGAATGCTTGGGAACATTGTTATGCTAAAATATAAATTTTCCGTTAATATCATTTATAGCTTTCTTTCTTCTAAATCCCTACAATTTTTATCAGGTCACCTGCTTTTCTTCCAAAACGTATCCAAACCAGCACCGAGTCTTCACCGTGTTTTACAGTCCTTTCTTCCTTTGACCTGCGCACAAGAACTCCAAGACCTAAAAATATCTCACCTCTCCATAAAACTCTCTGAGTTTCTTTTTCCATCGAGTCTCTCTTTCAAAATTCTTTCCATTTCTTTCTGCCTAATGCTTACGTTATTTTTGTGGAATCCATAAAACTGGGAGAAAATGAACAATGCAATAACCAAATTCTTCAATACATGCTTGGAGGAAGAAACAACTCCAAAATTATAGAACAATGCCAATATTTTTATTATGCACAAAAAAGGCAACATCATAGAACTACAGAATTATAGACCAATAAGCCTTCTGACACTTCTATATAAATTACTCATCAAAATAATTAATGCACAGCTAAGAAACTTGACTTACATTAACGGACAAAACTTTTTGCCCACCCTATAGTTTGCCTCAAACACAATAAATAAAAACATCATATCATATACACTGCGACCTAAAGGATCTATTGTATCCCCCTTTCTTGCGATAAAGGGAAACCTAGTGTTTACAGATGATCCGTTAATCCTAGTCCTTTTAAAAAGTTCAGAATGTGAGATGACTGTCGCTGCCAAAGATCTTCCTCTTCTATGTCATACGCCCTCAGGTCTAGTGCTCTGAGTTCCGTAGTGTTTTACACTTCGATAGAAGTTGGATTGAGGTTTGCAACAAAATCGTCTCCCCGCATTATCTGCTAAGTCTAGCGTCTTCAGGTGTTTGTTGAGACGACAGTGCCCCAATAGAACCACTGTTAGTATTCGTAGATTGTTCTTACTTAGATTGATACATTCAGCAGATTTTCTCTGGTTATAGTTTCCCAGGAGAGTATTTGCTGTCTTAGCCCCCATAGTTTGTCCCAATAATTGGTTTGCTTTTTTTTACCTTCTTTTCCAATGATTTTCCTATTGTTTTGTAGCTGATACCACAAAAGCTATCAGCTATTTCATTTCCCTTTAAACTGGTGTGTCCATGAATCCATTGTAGGGTAACTTATTTCATTGCCTAACTCGTTTAATTTTTCTAGGCAATCCCATACGACTGGAGATGTGGAGAGGTGGAATACTTAGAATTACCTCTAGTACAGCTTCTGGGCATGATTTCATGGCCTCGGTTGCACATATCAAAATCAGTCTTTGCACCTTCAAGAGATTGTTTCTCGTGGTATTCAGACTAGCTCTAGTATTCCAAACCATTGGTCTATATCTGGTAGGATCTTTGAGTAATAACCCCAATTTCTTCCTGCGAAGTTTCTGCACTCCATCAGGACTTTTGTGGCTTTATTAGTTATCTCCTTTTCGTGTTGGTTTTAGAGAAGTTTACTATCTAGTGTGAGTCCCAGATAATTCCTCTCTGTTTTTCACTTAATGACTTGCCCGTCTAGCTTCATGGGATTGAGATTTCTCTTCCTAGTGGAGAATATAAGGTAGATCATATTTGGATTGACGTTTAGCCCCACCGATCGACACCACCTTTTCTTAGTTGAATCTTCTTTGAATTATGTCACCGAGTGTATTTTTACGGTATCACATGGATGTAACCCCTTTTTGCTTTTATTATTTTAGTACATAATTTTGACATTCTCCGTAGAAGTTTGGTTCCATTTGTTTTTCAGGATATTCCAAAGATGTCAACAACTCAATCGGGTTGAGGTTGAACGACTGTGACGGCCGAATCATTACTTTCAGTATATTCTTTGTTTCCAATTCTTTCAAACATCATTGTCATGCTAGTAGATAAATTTTCTGCCGATCAGGCGCTGGTCAAAACGTACTACATTTTCCGTTAATATAATTTTTAGCCTTTTTCTTCTAAATCCCTACAATTTTTATCAGGTCAAAATTGCTTTTCCTCAAAAACGTTTCCAAACCACCACCGAGTCTTCACCAAGTTTTACAGTCGGGATTATACATGGATTCAACATCCTTCCATCCTTTGACCTGCGCACAAGAACTCTAAGACCTAGAAATCCCTTTGACTCACCTCTCCATAAACTCTTTCCCACCCTCCCCTCAATCTCGATTTCACTGTTTTCAAACGAAGATCCCTAGATTCATTGATCTGAGCTAGTATCTGCCCGTGACTCGTCGACCATGTTTTCTGATCACTACATTTATTCTCAGCGGTTTTGCGAGACCACCCTGAATGTTTTCTGTTGCCAAAGCTCCTGGTGGATCCATATTTTTTCTCGTTGTAGTCCACGGTACATCATGGTATTTTTATTTCGGCAATGGTACGGTTATTTTTGCCTAGATTATGAAGACGTGTGATTAATACATGAGTTTCAACCAATACTTCCTTGATTTCACCAATTTTACAACATACAAGACTGAATTTGCGAACTTCACAAAAAGATGTCTTGCTCCAAAAATATAAAGCACTGCACGTTCTTGCGTCTCACTGGGACTAAGCAACAGCTTTAAATACCGATGAAAGAATTCATAATTTGAGAATAATAAACAAATCTGCCAATACTTGCAAGTTTTAACTTGTCGCACTCATCTATAAAATATAAATATGCTTTAATATAAAGTAAACAAATAACTGACTGTCTATCAGCCTAAAGAATAAGCAGGCTTCCGAGCTAGATATGAAACAAATGATCTTCTACAGGGGATAGAATAATTAATAATAGTATGTCCATAGTATCAAAATTCGTAGTATTCCGCAAACTTAAGGCGGAGGGATCGTTTGTCATTTTTTACTTTCATATTCCTCCTTCAAGTAAGAATAGAAATACTATACCAATACTCTTCAATCGTTGAAGCTTTTGCTTTATACTTTGCTTTAGTATGGAAAGTTCTAACATACCAATTGTAACTATTAGGCTTCCGCTCGAAAAATTTTTACTTGAAGCTCTTTACACGCAACTGTTATTCTTCATAGTATACAATGTGAATTATACAAATTCATAGTATTTGATACGCTAATGTTCAACATTCCGAAAATGAGGATTTATCTGTGAAACGACTGGATGAATACGAAATGAAGTTTATTTATCTTAAACATTTTGATAAACCATGCTATTTCGCACACGCATTTAAACGTTTGTGTGCATGAGAAATCTAATAAAACAGGAGCTCGAAAAGGATTTATGTTCAACCGAAAAAAATGGGTATATGCGTGGAAAACTTGTTCTTTTTTTCCATATACCAAATCACCAGGATTTAAAAAGAAATCGTAAAATATAATGTTACTTTTCCAACGAAAAGGGTCACCGAAAGGGCAAGAATCATCTACTATCATTGTTTTTTGTTGGTTGTAACATTGCCTGTTTATTTCGAGCTAACAGTTAGTTGATTTGAAAGAGGATTGATGTGTATGTATATTTTGAAGTTATATTATTAGAAGGTGTTTTCAATCCATTCATTATTTCTATGCTTGAATTTTCAAAAAATTTGTATTTTATAGTTTTACTTAATACTTTTTAGTATCAACTCCTCTTCTTTATTAATTTGATTTGTGAAATAGACAGAGAGAATATAGACTAAGCAATTCCTCTGGTACGGTCATGCGATGAGAATGGAGTAGATCAGGTGGCCGAAAAAAGGAAGCATTGATGTATCAACTTCAAAATAGAAGAAGACGAGGAAGACCCTCAATTTCCTGGAAGGAAGGTATTGAACAAAATATGAAAGACAGAGCTATTCAAGAATAGAATTGGGAAACAGGATTGAATAGATGCAAAATTTTGGCGTACAAAATGCGGGATGCTGCAAAGAAAGCTGTGTACTGTACCATTCGAAGTGTTAACAATATCACAATTGCGAATACCACAGAAAGTTACAATATGACATATGACGCGTAGTGGAAATTCACCTGCCATTTTTAATATCTGTATGTGTCATATACATATTAGTTGTAACCTAACCTAAACTAACTGTTCACACAAAATAATACTGCATTTACTTTTTTTTTCATGATAGTATAGCTATTCACGAGTAATGGCTACCACTTACGAAAATACGAAATTTCAGCAACCATTTCCGAGCTCGTAGTTACCAAATTGTTCAACAGTGTGGAAGACCAGAAATTCTTACAAACGGGCTCTGTTGCCGACGCGCAGCGTTATGAACGACAGATATCTGTAACAACTAACGAAAATATGGAAACTGGCGCTGGCATTAGCTGAGCAACCAATCTATCGAGAGAACTTTAAATATTCTTTACGAGGAATGCTAAAACGCATGCACTATCGAGTTAACCGTCCGCGTCTCTTCCGCGCACTTCACGAGGATGATTTCGATAGCAGCGCAGTTTGGAATTTTGTGAGTGATACCTTGGATGCAGTCAGAATGATCCGTAGATCCCGCACACCATTTTGTGCTCGGACAAAGCAACTTTCAAGCTGAACGGTACCGTCAAACGGCATAACTGACTGTACTGGAACGACCAGAATTCTTCATTGATGAAAAATTGAACCTGCTTGGGGTGTGTATTTGGGCAGGTAATTATGTGTTAGATCTCGGGGGTCTGGACTTTTTTGAGGATCCCGTGACGGGACAAAGTTATTTGGAAATACTCGATTTATGTGGGCAATTGCACAATGAACCAAGACTCGGGAACATCCGTCATTTCATGTGGAATGGAGCTTCGCCGCACTCCGCGTTATGTGTATGGGAGTACCTCAATGTTCATTTTGGAGAATGGATAGGCAGATAAGGATTCGTCGAGTGGCCCGCACAGTGATGTGACCTGGCATATGATTAACGCTCATTGTACAATTTACTTACAAAATACTTAAAATTCACTTACAATTCACTTACAATTTACTTACAATTTACTTGCAATTTACTTGCAATTTACTTACAATTTACTTACAATTTACTTACAAATGGGAATATTATGTATAATTTATATCATATCGCTATAATTTCTGCTGAGTAATAGATTTGTGATGATATTTTTTTGATTTTAGGTGAAATCGTAGGTGAAGGCCTGTCGTTTACCTCCCGACCTTGCTCCCGACACTGACGATATGGTAAGTATTTTGTTCCACTAAGTACATTTCCTCCAAATAAGAAAGAATTTATATTCTATAATCTCATTAATCAAATGAATGGAAAGTAATGAAAATACAAAAAAAAAAGAAATTACCTCGAATCTGCACTATGATTTAATAACGAAGATTATTAATTAATGTTTTAATCCTGAATTTCCCAACCTTTTTTATCCCATGCCCGAATTTCTAGAATTCTCATGCCCTCCCCCCTATGTAACACACATATAAAAAATGTAATTGTTTACCAAAGAAACTTGAATTAGAATAAGTTTTTGAAAAAAATAACTAGGTAGTTTTTACCTACGCACAGTAAGCAGTAAGTAAATTTTCAAAGCATATTTCAACGTTTTTATTATTTATTTACACTTTTTCTATTCGTGGGGGTAAATTAATAAATACCGTCACGTTCTTAATTTATTCACACACTATATAATACACTTAACATCAAATGTGAAAGACGCCACCCGAAAAGCGCCGCGCGAATTCACCGAATGTTAAAAATTCCATAGTAGCTGGAAAGGGCCGGCCTAGGGAACCATTTTGCGAACTTGTGTGTAACAATATAATGAAAGACTTGAATTCAAATTTCAAATGATTTTGATAATAATTTCTCTATATTAATGCTTGCCGCATAAAGATTTTATATTAGATTAGAATTTGGTCAACTTTAATCTCAAGTTGTTACATTGTGCTTTGATTTTACCAACAAATAATTTACAGCATTTAGTTAAATATAAAGATGGAAATTCAACAAAATGTGCAATAGTTTTATTATAAAATTTGTGTAATTGATTTCTGTTTCCTCATAAAGCCGCACCATCCCCCATTCTATATTAAAGTTTTAACTGACTCATCGTTTTGCAATTCCCTGAGTTCTTCTAGATACTGCATATTTGATATATCTGACAAATCAACTAACAGTGCCTGCATCATCCATGTTGATAAATCAATTTCTCTTAGATCAGAAAACTTTCCCCGAAATCAGCAGATAAAATATTCGAATGATTGATAGTGATGAGTAAAGTGATATGAGTTACTTTACATTTATGAGCCAAGAAACTGATTAACTCAATAAAGGTATCTAATGAAAACAAACATCTTCGCTTTTGCATCGATAAGAGCTTTATTTGTTCCTTGATTTGATATTTTTAGTTTTTCAAATAAAGAAATAAAATCAAATTAACTTACTAATTATATCTATACAATGTATATATTTATTGAATACAGGAACATTTACAACAGTATTTACACACAATTATTTAAATTAACACCAACTGTAAGCTGTCAAATACTATAGAGAGAAGTCTGGGGTATTCCACGAAGCCTGTTGTCTGTCGCAGGTAAGTTTACGCCAAACAACCTGATGATATATTGGTCTCAATAAGCCAGATTATAGGGTTGAACTATAGTAGATTTAATTTTCGATTCGCCCCCCTTATGAATCAAATTGCCCACATTTAATTGTTGTTTTTATTGATAAAGTTATCGGATTTACATGCAAAAAATTGTGATAAAATATGCCCATGTGTACCAAACAATAACGGAACTTACTCAACATATCGACCGGTATTTCACGAGTAAATGCTTCAATGTTGGCTTCCAGTGCGTCAATCGTTGCTGGTTTATCCCTGTAGAAATTAGCCTTAACATGGTTCCACAAGAAATAATCCAAATGCGTTAAATCCCACGATCTAGACGGCCAATTAATGGGCTCCAAACCGAGAGACTGAGATGAACTGTTCACCGAATGCGGCTCTCAATTTGGTCATTGTTTCGCGTGCCGTGTGGCATGTGGCACCGTCTTGCTGAAACTACATGTTTGGCATGTCATATTCTTCCATTTTGGACAAAAAAATTGTCAATCAACACACGGAAGCGCTGGCCATTCATATGAACGTGACGACTGACTGGTCTTCACTCCAGATGCGGCAATTTTTGTTGTTTACATATCCATTCAACCAGAAATGAGCTTCATAGCTGAACACAATTTTTCGATAAAGAAGTGGATCTCCCTCCAACTTTACCAGCGTCCATTTACCAAATGTTTGACGTTGTGGCTTCAATTGCTGCACCAGCCGTATCTTATAAGGTTTTACACCCCAATCCTTTAAGAAAATTAGAGGAATAAAAGAGGCCCAATTGCTGTGAACGGCGGCGAATTGACATTTCGTGGTCAACAATAACACTGGTGGATACAGCCGTAATTTTTTATTCAGTCCTCACTCTACGTTTTCGTGTTAGTGCTTTAATGTCCAATAGTGTAAACTGGGTTAGAAAACATGCTTACGAATAGTTCCCTCAGACCAAAATGTCCATTGGAAGAAGTGCGCGATGCACTCTCTCAACCAAGCATGAATTTTAATAGTAAAATTCATTAATTTGGAAGCGTTGTTCGTTCGTAATTCGATTCGTGATCAAATTATACACAAAACTGAACAAGTTTGACAATGACACAAGACACGATTCACGCGTGATCTATGAAAAACAGTGTTGCCAACAAGATACCAGTAAAAAATCACTCGTTATAATTGATAAAAAGGTGTCTTTTCGAGGTATTTTTCCAAAAATTTGGCCCTTTTATCTGACAATATATTTTTATAATTGGAGAACTCCTTCCAACATCTACCCAGGTGACTATTTATAGTTTTTAAAACAAAACTGTTATGATAGGGGTGGGCTCAATCACAAATGAACCTTTTGTTACAATTACAATATTTTGTGCATTTACCATAGCAGTAATTCAACTCTCTGACAGGCGCAATATGATTCGTATCCTGAGTGGACGCAATTCATCTGAAAGATTAAGTACATTTCTTATTATGGTTCCCTTAACCGAAAAAGAGAGGATAGAAGTTTTAATGACGGTAGGTTACTTGAAGCATAAGCTTCATTTAACGAGACCAGAAATTTTATATTTTGCTGTAAATAAAAGACAACGCACCAGAAATTGCCTTGTAATAAAATATTAGTCAGTCGTTAGTAGTAAAGTTTTTCAAGAAATAAAAACTGTACCCATACAAAGTTCCACTTGTTCACGAACTCTTGAGAAAGGAATTTTGTGAAATATTTGTGAGAAATTGTGATGAAAATCCAAATTATCTAAATACCGTATTATTTTAAAACGTTTTGTTAAAGTAGTACAGTAAATCTACACAATTCTCCCTACTGGGATAGGGAAAGCCCCCACTGGATTCAATCAAAACACATCCAGAGCACCGAAAAAATTATATTTGGGTAGGGAAATTTATTGGTCTATATTTCTTTTATGAGAATTTAACAGCTGAGCGATATTTGGATCAGCTTTGTATGGCAGTGCTTCTAATTGCGTCATTTCCAGATCCAAATAATAGGGAAAATGTTGTCTAAATATTTATAAATGATTGGACCATATGGTAGACGGCTAATTATTCTTGAGTTTTTCTGGTGTTAATATTATCAAATCGAGTGCACGTCACAAGAAATTTTATTCTACTATAATTAATGAAACCGTTTTACTCAATATCCGTCCTAACCTCTCAGTTTTTCCAAGGATTGCCGTCCACTCCTCAGTACCTCTGTCAGATAGAGTAATCCGACAAATTTATTTAATTCAGCTACCTCTGTAGGTTTTGCGTCTCTAACTCTTAGAAAGCTGGAAGGTCCAATCTTGTCCAATGTTGTGAAACTTGGTAGACCAAAATGCATTCTATTCATTTTACTGATTAAATGCGCCCGACGAAAAGTTAATTGCTACAACATGTTCAGTATGAAAGATTGCCGCTTCCAACCAAGTTTCACGGCAATCCTATAAAACGGAATTAGTGAATATCTTTTGATAAGTACTTTTTCATCATCAAGTGACGTGAACTAAATCTGGATAAATATTATTTGATACTTTCATCATCACTTTTTTTCAGTAGGTAATGCATTAGGTGTAAATATATCCGAAGGAGAAAAGCATCGAATTAATGTCTAGTTGCCCGTTTTCATCCGATTCACGTTTTTTTGTCAAACAAAAGATTCGCGGATAGCTGTTGAAGACTTTGAAAATCATATCTCTACTACATCAGTTTCAAAGTAGAAGGAATATTTCGAGAATTCACTTAAGTGTTTGCAAAAATTTCTGAAGGCAAATATTTCAAAAAGCAATAAAACACTTATTGTTTCTTTTTGTAAGAACTTAATAAGCAACACTAGGGTAATATCGATACATACCACCCTATATAACTACTTATAACTATTAATTTGTAAATTCACGATAAAGTCGTCTGATAATGTACCAACTGAATGTCAGTTCGTAACGATTAACTGTTAAAGGTACGAACATGGAATAGGTAGTAGTAGCAGTAGTGAAATTGTGTTGATATGTTGTATAATTCGGAAGGGTAGCTTTCAGGAATACAATCCGAGCTACAGCAAACACATCTAACTTTCAAACTGTCTTGAAGATACTGAATTATGTAAGAACCCACGAATTTGGTTGCTAAAATAGCGACGAAAGTACATTCTATGCAGTCAGTATAGGCTGTCGGGAGTTTTTACTTTTCGGTCTAAACTATTTTTCAATTTTATGTGAAATACGACTTGAAATTATTTATTTTTGGTTAGTATTAAATAATGAACGTGGATTGAAAGAAAAAATGTCCATGAAAAAGCGTCGGAATATCTTGAACAATTAACTTATGAGTAAGCTTAGTCAATAAAAGCAATACTCGGTGTGAAGCAAATTGAATCATCGGTTTCATGAAATGATATAGTAACATTTATGAAAATCTTTGGTGCAATATCCCTTAACCTAACGTTATTTCTTGTATCATCTAAATTTATATACCGATGATATTTTAGTATATGTAAAGGGTGAAAACATTCAGTTTCTAATCCAAAATGAGCTAAATAATATTGAAGGATGGCAAAAATTTGACAAAAAATCTAAATGCGTCCTATTCCTCCTAAGGGCCTAGAAAGAATATCCGGAATTAACAACAGGTAAGACCAAAATCAACATCTCATTTTTGGAAATTAATCTTTCTTCCCTATCGCTTGTCCTTTTTTGATATTTTTCCTCATCCTGGCTCTAGATTATCACTCCACCTCTTTCGCAGTCAAAGTCTACTTCGTGTTCCAATTGGAGGTTTATCTCTTGCTATTTTCACTAGTCTATCATTTATCACTTAGGTTTTCCATTGCTTCTTACGCTGTGATACCTATTAACGATGTTTTACTGCAGATCTTTTCACACGATTTCTGTTTGGATTTGAATTATTATTAGTATAAATAACATCCCAGACAAGTTCACGCTTCAAGTTTTTGTGTTACTTCGTGTACAAACGTGGATTACGAAACTATGTTTACGGAACAACTAAAGAAAATATGGAAACTGGCGCTGAAATTAGTTGAGCAGCTCAGCCAATCTATCGAGAGAACTTCAAATATTCTTTACGACGAATGTTAAAACGCAGGCACTATAGAGTTTACCATCCGCATCTTTTCCGCGCACTTCACGAGGATGATTTCGATAGCAGCGCAGTTTGGAATTTTATGAGTGATACTTTGGATGCAGACAGAATGATCCGTAGATCCCGCACACCATTTTGTGTTCGGACGAAGCAACTTTCAAGCTGAACGGTACCGTCAACCGGCATAACTGACTGTACTGGAACGACCAGAATCCTTCATTGAAGAAAAATTGAACCTGCCTAGGGTGTGTATTTGGGCAGGTATCTATGTGTTAGATCTCGCGGGTCTGGACTTTTTTCAGGGTCGCTGTAGGGGCAAATTTATCTGAAAATGCTCGAAGATTTATGTGGGCAAATGGAGAATGATCCAAGATATGGTAACATTCTTCAGCTCATGTAAGATGGAGCTTCGCCGCACTACACGTTATGTGTACGGGAGTACCTCAATGTTCATTTTGGAGAATGAATAGGCAGACCAGGATTCGTTGAGTGGCCTGCACAGTAATGTGACCTGACACCCTGTGATTTCTTCTTGTGGGGCCTTCTCAATTGAAGAAGAATTTGAAAATTTTTATGGACAGCTTGACCAGTCTCTCCATTGAGGAACTTTGCCGTAACTGCATTGATCAAGATGGGCAATACTTCAGTATTCCTTTTTCGAAATTTAATAAATTCATTTTGACGCTGCATTTTCTCTCTTAATGCAAATGTGTTGCCTGACTTATGCCGACCTCTGTATAATTCAAGCTCTGAAATTTCACTCTTAATCATTAAACTGCCTTTGTATATTAGATAACAGATATCCTACTGTCTCGTTCCAATAGTAATATTAAATAATCTTTTTAAACTAACAATGGTTAAAACTGTTCATTTCCTAGGCTGTCCTTTGGGAATGTCATCTAACTAATAACTATTGAACAACTAGGTGACTTACAATGGATAAAGATTCAAATGAGAGCGGATTTTATTCTAATTTTCAACTCAATTTCGAAATCACAGAATGACAAAGTTTAATGAGAAAAATCTCGAAATTTCTCCTCAGAACAAATCGCGAGTATTGATCTGTAACACATAGAAGCTAATTGGAAAAGTTTCTCGAGGAAATGTTTTAAAATTCATTATAAACGTGAATCTTGTCAGATATCTACCACAAGATGTTCAAAAGTACCAAAACTAAAAATAGCAAAGCTAGAATTAATCGAAGAATGAGATCGTCATTTGGATAATTGGTGCCATAACTTTACTTATTTTAATTCAATTGTACAAACTTGGAAAAGTGAATCCCCATTATAGGATGCTGTTTCATTTCCAAGGTAAATTATAATGGTAACAATGCTCATCGAAAACTTTTGATTGGGAAGTAATTGTTAAAATGTTGTGTGTCGCGAAAAAAGTTGTCGTGTTCTCGTTTTAGACATTTGAGTTACACAAAGTAGTGAAGGTCATGAAGTAATGGGAGTTGGCAATCCATCACTCTTATAGCTGATACCTTAGAACATGTTGAGGAAATGTTGTTTGAAACATCGTGTCTGTATTCGATAGATAACAGAGACTCACAACCTTTCTTAGAGATCGACTCAACATAATAGGATGTGCATCATCGCTGATTATAATTCAAATATTTCAATATAAAGTGCTGCAATTAATAGTAGATGCACATGATTTAAACATTTTTTTTTCTCAAGGTGGAATTCAATTAGGCACAACGTCATATAATGAATTCATCATTCTATCTACTTCAAAAGGAAATCAATGTAGAATAGAGTTTTCCACTTCGCTACTGGATGAATATCGCGAAGGTCGTCCAAAATCAGCTATTCTGCCAGAAAACATCGATGCTGTTCGTTAACTGATATTGCAAGATCGTCATGTAATATACTGTGAGATTGAAGCATACTTGAGCATCAATTCCAGTCGCAAACATTCAATATTGCATGATCATTTGGCAGGCAAAAAGATTTGTTCGCGTTATATAATTTGATAAGAAATGCCCCGTGTCTATTGGTGCAAAGAAATGCTGAAAAAATCAATCGCAGTTCTCCACAAGACGTCTGTAAGATCGTGACAGGCGACGAATGAACCCGAAACTAAACAACAATCGTATGTATGCGTCTTTCAAGGTTAACCAAATCCAACAAAAGTTGTTCGCTTCTTATTCCCGCCGATCAAAAACAAACTGTGGGGTCTACATTTTTCTACACCTCAAGAAGTGGTTGATGCGTTTGACTCACATGTTTTGGAGATATCTCAATCGGAATAGATAAAATGCTTCAACAATTAGTTCAAACGCGATGATCTTAGTGCGGAGTATTTTGAAAAACGATAAAGCCATCTCCAGTCATACAGTAGTAAATATTTGTTTCTATTTGTCTATATTATAACTTAAGTAGCAGCACCTATAACTATGGCAGCCGTATATAGATATGAATCAAATGAAGTCTACTTTCCAGTTAACAATGCAAGTTTTTACAAAAAGTGAAAATGAAACGAACAAGTTCGAAACAAAGTGTTTTATTGTTTCTCGAAATTATTTCCCTTGAGGGCTATAAATTTTTGCATACGCCCAAACCGATTTCTTCCACTTTGAAAGTCTCCAGTAGCTTCTTGGTGTTGTAAATCACGGTAAACCTATTTGACAGAGAGAAACAAAAAAAGTGATCAGGCGATAAAACAGATGATCAGACTTTAGTTCGATGATTTTCTTCTTCAAATAATCAGTTGTTCGACGTGCTTTATGGAAGCTGGCATGCGGAATTCATCAGGTACATATCTTTTTACATCTAAATGGTCATTCAAAATCGATTATCTGTTTGTAAGTCACATGCCGATTTCGGAATGACAACCCATTTTATTCAACCTTCTTGGCTTTCATAACTTATCATATTCTTCAAACCAATTCTGAAAACTACAATCTTCTCTGGTGCTTCATTATCTATAGTTACACGAAGCGATTCTATGCATTGTCGTTGAGTAAGGCCTTTTTTACAATTAAAAAATATCTTCCAAGTCTTCACGGGCGATTTCCATTTTTGAAAAAACGTGCTTTTTTTAAATGTTCACTATCAACAACATACTCAATTACTTTCTAAATAGCTACTGGTAATAACAAACATCAATTTTTATAAATCCAAAGGTAGCACAGTTCATTGTTCAATTGTAAAAAAACTTAAGAGATAACCCTCGTACTCCATGTAAAATCCACTGATTTTGATTGATATGGGCTTCCTACATCCGCTTTTCAAAATTATTTAACGTAGACGAAACGAAAATCACCGCACTATTAAATGATTCCGAGTTGGAAGATTCCAAGTGAACCAGAGCGCGATTGTTGAAGTTGAAGTGCCTAAAATGGTTAAGACTGGTAGTAGGATTTTATTTCAAACTTAAACTTGTGTTCTTCGTCAGTATGAATCATAGCTCTATTTGATTTTCACTACCTCTGATACATTCAAATCTGGTTGCTTTCCAGCGAACCTTCCTAGCTTCGTAGTCCTAGAAAATGGGTTCCTAAATGCAACTTTTACTACACCAGCATGTAAGCTAAACAATTACAGTTGAGGGCTGCAACTACCTCAATTCTTCTTAGACAAATACATTTTTTCTTTCTAGCACATATCTCAGTTGTGTTTAGTTATCCACTTTTTAGAGACTGAAGGTGAACTGAAAAGCTATATTTTACACAAGCTATTTATTTTACTGACACCCATTATAGCTTTGTTTTCAAAGAATAAGAGTTGAGTAGAGATGCAGTTGCATTACGTTTTATTAGCAACACAACATAAATTCGTGTGCTTTATTGGTTTAAATAGTAATCTATTCCATATAAAGTGTCTTCCAAAATTTTCAGCTACATTTTAACCACTTTACCCAACGGTGAAACGAATAAATGCCGTTACGGTATCCTTATCTTTTTAGCTAGTGCTTTTTTTAGAGCTTCGTCGAGGATATTGATGTGAAAAAGGATGTCGACCACACCTCGACAATGGCTGTTTGTTGCGTGTTGTCTCTGTTTTGACACGAAATCTGGTTTTGAATCAATTGAATACTTGAAATTTGTCATTTGAATGTAGTAGTAATATATTTATGACACAGAATTTATCAAAATGAACGCCAGTATTTTATTTTTCAAAAACTGATTGCAATTCAGACATTCTTATTCTTTTTGCATTTTAATTACCAAAAGAAAGTAAGTTTTTTATGGAATTAATTCATAATAATGATTCCTTGAAAATAATAGAAATTATTTATGGTTCTTCTAGAACTATAATAGTACATTATGTTACTAGAATTAGGCTATCATTATTGTTGAGGCCAGATTCTGCACAACCTCAGCTAAAAGATTGTTTTCAATCCTTGTAAACGAATCTAAAAAGATTTTCGATTCTTTGTGAGTTATAAGAACCAGCCAAGGGAATATACAATTGTGCATAGTCATCGAAAATTGTTTTGAATTTAGTTCTGTTACGAACTCACTGACTTATATAAACCTTGAAGTCAGCCCTGTTCTAATGTTAATCGAAGCTTGAATTTAGTCATTCTGACTTTCTGTAGCGGCTATTTGTTTTTACCTAGTTATATTACGTTTTTTGTAATCTATTTTTATAGAGACGATTCTAGGAAGGCTTATTGTTTGTTTACGCAAAATTAGAGATTTTCAACTAAGATTCTAGAATGTGATGGAAGTGTAGAAAACGAGCTGAACACATCGGGATAATGACAAGTAAACTAAGCGGAGTATTAAAATTAATTATATTAACTGTATAGTTAAATGTATAAATAAACTACTTAGGTAAGATACACCGTGTATATATATTTATCCCACAAGTTGTGTGATTGAAAACTGTTTAAATATATGACAACATTAAAGTCCTTCTTTTGACACTTTTTTGGCCAAAGCAGTTAAAATATTACGAAAGTTTCGAGAAAAATCTATAGCTAAAGATCACGAGATCGTAGCGTATAATGAATACCAAAAACTGCTTCCGAACGAATTTCTGTCTTTTCAGCGTGTTCAGAAGCATTAAATATCCAATTGTTTCACTCTTCTCTAAGCTTGGAACTATTCCTAAGCGATTCAATCCTACTTTGAGACGATGTCTGACTTTTTAAAATATTTCAAAGTGTGGTTATTATCGCACCACATTGTTGGACCTACCAAAAAACCCCACGTCGGCAATTGTATAATTGCTTATAATCACGTTGTAACTTTTGTTTATGTATTATAATTATTTGTGGTGAAAATAATTTTTTTTATCAAGAAATTGATAAAATGTTGAAGCAAAGGCTTTATGTGAATAGTTTTATGGTAAGTCTTCTCCAGTAGAGATGCCTACGAAACGAGACTTTGCAAAAGCTCCGCGAATTTTTTATGTTGTTTACCATCTCAATGAAATACACTTTTTTCTTCATTGGCGTATAAAACTAGGGAGTGAAAATTGGAATGGATTTCTCCCTAAAATACATAACAAATATGGATTCATGAAAATTCCTTTAACTTATAGAACAATATTTTTATTTTTAGTCTAGTCAGTTTTGGTGGATATATTATTCAGCCGGTTTTGATGTTTCTTATTCAGCCGGTTTTGATATTTAACGAAGCCAGGGAAACAGTCTTTCTTTCGGTTTGGACGTGGCTTGGATGCTAAAAAATTCATCACAATCGCACTTAAGACCGAAACTGAAAGTCATGGACATCTAACTATTGTAGAATATTCACTGTCTTATCATATCGTGACAAAGAAATATATTGTTGAAACTCCTCCATAATCATTGGCTAGGTGATGATGTTAATGGTGCCATTTACTATAGAGCATCAAAATCAATGAGTTGAAGAAGTCTTTGTCTCGATCGAGCTCTGAACTTTTCAATATCTCTGTTGTTTTTGATTTTTCACCTTATATTATTATATATGTGGTAGGAGAATAATTTTGAATTATATTTATTGCAAAAAGAGAGTTTTCCTAGCTTTCTTTACCATTTTATATGTTCATGTCTTTTTGTTGTAACTATCTGATGTTTCATAGGAAACAAAGATATTAACATAATTATAAATTATCCAGTTTTTTTGGAAACATATAAGTATGTTTGGTTGCCTCTCTGAATAGTTCACATATACAATTACAAAATTTATCCATTTTCTAAATGTTCATTTAATACATAATTTAGAATTTTAATTGATTCATATTCTAAGATCCTGGTAAATGTTAGTTAAATCACCTTAACTAAATAATTACAACCTAAATTCCAAATTTAACAAATGTAACCCTTTTTATTCATATTGTTTTACATTATACAAAACTTCTTTTCAATAAACTCGTTCTGAAAATAAAAGTTATAAACTGATGCCTTATTATAGAGTAAAGTTTATAAATTAAATCTATCAAAATTTTGACAGCTGGTTGAAGATAGGAAAATACCAATTCCTCTTATTAGGTTATGTTAATTTGACATTTGACTTACAAATATGTAAGAATTTTGAAATTCTTCTTATTATTTCAAGATCATCAATTCAAATAATTTTATAATGAAATATTATTCATATCTAGAAAATGTATCTTACTTATTAGTTATTGCATACTCATTGTTTTGTCTTGAATTTTTTTCTTCTCTTCTGTTCAAAAAAATTATCAAATTGTACAGATTATAATTAATAATCAAATTGACAACAATTGAGAACAACAACTAATGGTTGAATTTACAAAGCTTTTCAACAGAATACTATCAACCAAAGAAGCTCCTAACGAATGGAGAAAGAGTATAACCATTACTATATTAAAGAAAGGGGGTAGGAAATCTCCAGAGAACTATAAAGGTATAACCCTTCTAAACACAACCATGAAGCTTTTTAGAAAAATCATTGAAACAACATTAAATGAACATGTAAACACATCGGAAGAATAACAGGGATTCAGGAAAAATCGATCAACTATAGAAGCCATCTTCACAATCAGACAAGTAGTTGAAAACACTATAGAATACGACAAGCTCGCGTATATGTGATCTCACCAAAGTATTCGACAGGGTAAGGCTAAGCGACGTGGTAGACATCCTAAAAAAGAAATACATTCCGAAAACCATAATAGACATAATTAGACATTTAAACTATAAAACATCCACTCACATATTAGTTAACCAAAACCTGACAGAGAAAATACAAACACGCTACTGATCAACCTGATAATGGACGAAATAATAAATCAAGTCAAGAATACAGCAAGAGGATATGCACTTCCAACGGGCGCAATACAAATAATCTTTTATGCCGATGACGCTGCAATTGTGGCAGAGAGCGAAGACGACTTACAGCAGCTCCTATATTGATTCTACGTAAAAGCTAAAACCTTTAACATGCAAGTATCCACCGAAAAAACTAAAACCCTTGTCATCTCTAAAGAACCAATGAGGTGCAAACCCGCCCTAGAAAATAAAACCATAGAACAGGTAATGATATTTGACTACCTAGGGACACCAATCAGCGCAGACCAGAACAGAATAAATAAAGTGGAAGGACAAGGGAACGAAGCCAGCCGAATATCAGGCGCACTCCGGGACATTTTCTGGAATAATACCAGTATGAACAAAAGGGCAAAAGCTGAAATATACAAAACTTGCGCTAGACCCATATTCACATATGCTATAGAAACAAGAGCGGACAACAAAAAAACTAAAAACATCATTCGAAAAACAGAAATGAAAAAAATGTAAGGTGGAAAACATGATGGAAAGTAAACGTAGAAGAGCTTGGAACGAACACGTGGACAGGATAACCAGAGAAAGATTAGCAATGATCGCACGAGATGGTAAACCAGGGACATGACTACCTTTAGGATGACAATCTATAGGCCTAAGACCTACAATACGTTGAAGAAGACAGAAATATGGAGTTTGTTGACTTTTGTTGCTATTCATATTGTTGTGACATTTTATTGTTTAGATTAAGAATGACGTTCAATTTTTATAGGTTAAATTAGGTTAGGTCGTTAATGAAGTTGAATTTTATGGGTTAAGAAAGATTGGTTAATGATGATGTTGAGTTTTTCATGTAGTTTGTTTTTTAAAATCCTAAAGATTTGCATGAATAACGCTAAGCTTATTTAAATCAGTTTTTTTTTCATAAACTTCATCATTGTGAGCAAATTAGGTTATTTCTAAAACAGGTGTTGTATTTTGCTTACAGTTGACAAAACTGAGGCAGATTAAAAATCCCTAGAATGACCTTCATAGAAAACATAAAATGGAATTTAGTCGTAAACTACAAGGCGGTATTTACCCAAAATGAAGTCATCAATATTCAACTTAGACTATTAAATAATAATTTAATCCCTTTGACCTCCATTCTTCGTTTAAAAATTCTCCTTTCTCAATGAAATACCCTGTGTAAGTAGTTAAGCGAGGACGAAATTGTCATTGTCTTAACGTGGATCCCCTTACAAAATTGCTGGCTTTTGAGCCAATTTCGTTCAACACGGGATGCCTGCTCACTTCCCCTCACGCTTTCACCATTTCTCCGAATATCTCCACTATGAACCCATAATCCTCGATATTCTGTATGCGACCTCGATACTAAAAAGGTATGTGATCTGAAAGCTTATAGACAAGGGTTTGTACAGATTACTGCGAATTCGCTTAATTACTACATCAAAACTAGACTCGAGAATTTACGGAGGGGAGTTGGAATGTTTGATTAAGTTTAGGTTTTTGCGTGAATTTTAATTTTTAATATTATATAAAGGATAAATATTACCAAGTGATAAAGAAGTCGAGTATTTAAACTAGAATAATGACACTATTGAACTAAAATAGAAATGAAATTTGGGAATGAATTCATTGAAGACGGTAATAATTGTAGGTTAGCTTCAAAACGTACCAATTTTGGAACGTTTATTTCAAAAAAGTAACTTGTTTTATCACAGTATTCAACTTCTCCCTTCTATATTGAAAAATGTCTATCTAAAAATCTGTACACATAGTTGTTATTCTTTTCTTCGAATCTTTAAAGTATATGTAAGAATATGCCCACGTTAAGAAGATCGACTTTTTCTTTTTGCTTAATGAAAGAAATAACATTATTATTGCTTTATGAAATAATTTTTTAGGGAGAAAAATAGAATATCTATTATTATGTTTTTCTTAAATTTTTTTTAAAATTTTTATAACTGTATATAGTTTGTAGTTATTAATTCATCCATAAATCTAATAGTACAAACTAACAAGAGTAAGAATTCTTAATTTGTTATTATTAATTATTATTATTAATTTATCATTGAAAAAACTTGTTCTTCATTCAACAACTCAAACGCAAATGAAACAAAATTTATATAACTCTGATAATAACAAAGTTTCCAAAACAAAACTAGAAGTCTATTTCCTCCAAATACTTCACCCCCAAGAAACCCATCTAAAAAATAATACAAACTTTTGCCTAATTGTTTCTGTGGGTACCATCATAAACGAGAATAAAAGGCAAGGAAGAAGTAGACTCTTTAGCCCTAAAATCAACCTCCACTGATAACCTACTACCGTATTTTACATTTTTTATAATATACCATCTCCCACGATTCCCAGTCACAAAGTAAATTCAGATCAGGATTAAACTACCACAAACGGTGTATATTGAAACTTACCATGCTATTTGGTAGTATGTAGCGCATGCAAGTAGAAATTACAGAGTTTGGGCAAATAACCAACATGGGCATATCATCCGAAGCAAATGATCCAAATCAGTCTACGGCGTTCTCAATAGTTGGGCATCGCCAAGACTTTATGGCGATTTTTGCATGAGGATCTTACTTTACACCCATTCAAGATCAAGTTCACTCAAGAATTGAAGCCGATGGACCATTCGAAGCGACATACGTTCTCCGATTGGGCTCTGGAAAAGATGCGCCAAGATGATCAATTTAATCGCAAAATTATCTTCAATGACGAAGCTCATTTCTGTCATGATTATCAATTATTTTTGGAACGAAATGGAATATATGTACTTGGTTAGGTTAGGTGGACAGCATGTGGTTTTAACGGCGGCGCCTCAAGCCACACAGCATACGTTACAATCGATTTATTGAAGCACATGTTTGATGAGCGTGTTATCTCAAGAAATGGACCAGTCAATTGGCCGCCTCGTTCGAGAGATTTAACGTCTCTTGATTTTTTTCTTTGGGGCTACGTCAAGTCAAGCTAATAAGTCGACGACGCGAAATAGTAGCCGTTCCGGCCGAAATGTGTGGCCAAGTCATTGAAAATTGATTCCAACGAATCACCCGCAGCAAACATGCCCGCAGTGGCCATATGAGCGAAGTCGAGTACCATTTATAAATGTTTTGAATAATGAAGTCTTTGAAATATCTCAAATGGTTTTTATTTTATTTTGAAAAAAAGTTGTCAAGTTTTTATTGGAAAACCCCTTAGAAGAGCCACGGAAAAACGTTCCTTTATTAGGCGATATTCTGATGGAGAAGGCCAAATACTTTCTTAAAAGGCTTGGGCGCGGAAAGTTTTCTGCCAGTAGATGTTAGTTGGAAAATTTTGAAAAAAGACACGGAATACGTTAACTCAAAATAACCAACGAGAAGTTGTCAAACAACGAAGAAGTTGTAAAATCATTCCAGGATAAATGATCAAGGAGAAAGATTTATTCGCTGAGCAAACTTATAATGCGGATGAGTCCGGTTTATATCGGGAAACAATACTAGACAAAAAGCTGGCGTGTGACCTAGTAGTTGAGTCAATAATAATTACATTTCTGAAACATTGTTATTTGTTAAATTTGATATTGTTAATCAAAATGTACTCATATTTTCAAAACAATGATATGTTATTAACCTTGGGTGAGTGATTAGGAAAATCTAGTGCAGCTGTTACGCGGTAGAAAATTTTCCTCGACGAAACTTACCAAGTAAAAACACATTTAGAGCAATTGAACGACGTTGTCGAAAAATTGGAAATATGGGACCTAAAAAATAAGAAACAACAAAAACCATTTATAAATAAAATATGATTTTGAATCAAATCGATCAAAATCCAACAGTTAGCATAAGGAATCTGGCAAGACAAACAAATACGTCTTCTTCAAGTAGTTGGAGGATACTTAGAGAGCAACAACTACATCCTTATCACTATAAACAAGTCCAAGATTTCTTGCCAGACTCTCTACCGGTTAGAGTGGATTTTGTCAAACATTACAACGTTAAAGGGCAGCTCTCAATCCAAATTTTTTGTAATGTATTCTTTTTACGGACACGACATCGTATGTTCAACTCCCATAATGCACACTCCTGGTGTGCATTACCAACACTCATTTAACGTTAATGTTTGGGCAGGTAACAAATTAATAGGTTATTACATTCCACCTGGAACTTTAAATGGTGATATGTACCTTATTCGAGATATTAGAAGATTTGCATGGAGCCCCACCGCACTTTGTTAAAAGGTGTCGTGATTGTTTGAGTAACAATTTTCCGAATCGATGGATTGGTAGAGGTGCAGAAGCTCCGACTCATTGGCCTCATCGGTCATACCATTTAAATCCTTTGGATTTCACAGTTTAGTCGTATATTAAAGAAAAAGTTCATGCTACAGAGGTATATTCACCTCAAGAATTGAAAGACAGAATTCAACGTCACTTTAATGACCTCATGACTCCCAACCATTTAGAAATACTTTAGAAAAACGAATGGAATTGTATATTCGTGAAAACGGAAGACATTTTGTACACCTACTCTAATTGAATTCTATTTTATTTTATCAGCATTTTCACAAATTCTCAACTTGTACTTTTTTATTTAATTAATACATTTATTATCACTTGATACCATCATCGGTTATTACTTCATAATTTTCAAATCAAAATAATCCAAAAACGGTACACAGTATCGAGTTTTATCAAGATTGCAATTTTGGTGTGAGATTAAATGATGTTTAAGTTCACTAAAGATTTTGCTTAATAAATCTAATATTCAAAAAGTTATGTTCAATACTACTTGGTACGAACCGCGTAATTAGCGCCATCTATGAGAGTCAGACATAAAAATAAATTCAATGGATGTTTCAACTTCCAAAACATATTCATATAAAATTTCAAAGTGTATAATTTTTTTCTTCAACGCCCTTTATCTTGAATACGGATGGCGTTGAGAAAATTTTTTACTGAGCAAACCCCAAAGATTCTTCAGTTTTCTATCTATCCTAGAAATGGGATCACCTTCTTTTGAAACACCCTGTATATAATAGATAAGATAAACTGGAAATTATGAAGTGAAGTGGTTAATCATTATAAAAGTGAAAATTCTTATGAATGGAATGAAATGAAATATTATATGAATAGAATGAGTGACTAGGAAATTAATGTCAGTGTTTTATGGGGTGGGGCACTTTTAAGATAATTTTTCACCTTATATTTCGACATGAAACATTTAAACTATGAGAGTGTGTGTATTGAACTATAATTATTTTTTATTTCAATTTTCTAGCATCCATTTCAGATTTTCAGAGTTGAAAAAACATCGTTTTCATCTTAATATTTGTTTTTTTGTTATATACAAAAAAGCTGAATCAAAAATTAGAATGAATGTTTCGAAGTAATATCCAATTTTCTGCGTACGGTATCACCATTTATTAACTCGTTCTTTTTCCATCGAAGGTTAGACAAATACATCGAGAACACTTTCACAGCCATTTTGTAGATTTCTGCGGAAGACAAATGGTTATTATTGAGTCTGTAGCTACAAAAGATAGAGTCAGGAAAAGTTGAAGGGTGATTTATTTTACACCTTGTTTGCTTCGAGAAAAAAAGGACATAACGTTTTTATCTGTACAACAATTTGTCATAAACCAATATACCTGTTTTCGAGAACTGAAATATTGCTGACAGTTATCGTAGTTTACTATTCCTACCGATGCTCTATATATATATATATATATATATATATATATATATATATATATATATATATATATATATATATATATATTCGTACGGTCATTTTTAATATTATTAAAGAGTAATCTAATCTATCTATCTAAGTAATCTATTTCCTAAAATTTTCAAAAAAGCAGGTTTAGACTGCTCAAAAGGTCTGTATATTAAATATTATGTAGTCGTATCTTAAGTCGATTGTTACAAGCAAGATCTTGCACCGGCAACATTTATCGGTTTGATGCTTTTATTGAGTACTAGTGGCAATTTTAGGAAGAAATCTAGTCACTTTTATTTAATCGCCAGTTATTGGAAAAACCTTAATATTTAATTTCCAAATCATTTACAGACAAACACTTATGTAGAAGTGTTGACGACAAAATATGATTAGTTAGTGGTACAGAGTTGTTATTTAAGAGAAATGTGGCGAGCTCCAAACAGTACTTGAAGCTCCAGAAATGGCAACATTTCAAACAAAAAATCATTTGAAAGAAAAACTTCAAAGGAAAGTACATGCATTATTTTTTAGAAAAGAATTTCTGACATTAGACAAAGCTCTTAACACGGTTCAAGATTATCAGATTATCCTGAATAAAAAATAGGTTTTTGCTGAAAAAGAATTCCATAGAGTCTATTTTAATAGAAAGAAATGATAAGAAATGAATGTAGTACGGAGAAAATATTATCTAAGGTTTATAAAAGAAATGGAAAACCAAAGAAAAAATATATTTTCAAATAAACTATCTACTGGTTCAAACAACAGAAAAGGGGCGCAAATTGATAATAATACACATCAGCAGTTCAAAAGATTTTGTTAAAGATGGTTAATTGACTTTCCAATCAACTTGTTTCGGTGACTACCGGACATGAATGCTGAGGGGTCCGATAAAATGATAGATATTCGTCAGAACTGTTTAATAGTAATGGATAATTCAACTATAAGTCGAGACTTCTAGAAAAATTTCTAACAACCACGTGGTTGAGAAAATTGTTACAGAATTAGGTAACTTCAAAGAATATTAAGCCCCATCCAGGTTATTTGAGGAGAATTGTATTTTTTGTGTTTCCTCTATAAAGATAAATTAAAAAATATGAAATTGATAAAATTGCAGAAAATCGTTGATTAATAGTGGTTGAATGTCCACCAAATCGTTGTGAATCGAGCAAAATTAAACTGGTATGGGACAAATAAAGGGAGAAGTTTCTAGACAAAACAATATTTTAGAAATGAGCGAAGTTAAACAGTTGTTTTTGGAGGATTTAAATAATGCCAAGCCTGAAAACTGAGGAAAGGCAGTAAAGCATATTATTAAACACGTAAAAATTGTGAAAGTTGGACAACACTACTAATAAAATGATCGAACCACTCATTGTGAATATTGGTTTATCTCATTTCTATTCTGATTTGGTTTTTGTAAGAAATATCTCTACTTATACTGATGAGCTTTCATATTACAATTATTCGTTATGAAACTTGTAGAAAAATGAAATAGTTTAGAAAGAATTGCACTTTTTCACCATCAACTGTTTGGAAGTTATATGTAGGGTAATTAATATACCTATATTATATAGGTAAGTATTCATCCGATATATTTTTATATTTGAACTAATGTTATTTTATACGAAAATACTCAAGGTTTAACACTATAATTTTCAACTGTCTACTAAAAGAAATGGATCATGAATGCTTCATCAGTTTATCACTCATTCATGCACAAAAATGTACTATATTAATAAAAATATCAGAGAACGTGAGAATCAAATGGAAACTCCATCTTTCACGGCCACTAAGACAAGAATAAACGTAGACAACTTGCTGGGCGGAAACTGAAAGAAAGGGAGCCAAGCTTCCCACCTAACAACGTTTCTAGCGTCCGCAGCTCCTTGGAAACATGATTTTATAAACAACCCTCGTATATTAAGCTTGCTTCTTGTAAGATTTGATAAATTGTCACATCATGACACTTTGCCTTTAAATTGCTTTCCAATTAAGCATTTCAACTAAACAATATACACATGCGGAAGTCTGAAATGTAGCGAGGAATGGTAAAGTGTGGCTGACCCTGAGAGGATTTGTAGGCATGTTGTGTATTTAGGTTTCACTCATAATATGCTAAAAATCTATAAGGGTTTCCTAAAAAGTTTCCGACCTTTGCCTGAAGATGTTAATACTTATCGATATAAATTATCATAAACAATACACTTACGCAAACGAAAGAGACATTGTATAGAAACTTTGCACCATAATTTACAGTCGTAAAATTTTGGACAACTAAATTCAAACGTATCAGTTTGAATAACGAAGAGCTGATAGTTGCAAAAACCAACCAAATCATCGAAAACGTTCAGCAAATAGTACTAGACTACCGTCAAGAGATAAACTAGGCTATCGGCATATCAAATAGACGCATGTGTCACACGGTGACTAAAGAAATATGCAATGGTAAGTTATCCACGAGTTGGTGCCGCTTGTACTCATTTTGAGCTAAAAGTTATACTCTATACATCTATAAATAACACTAACCTGTAGTGTTGAACTGCAGAGCAGAATTTCTCTGCACTTTGACCTGCTCATCTCTGTTACTATATTCTTTCAATTTAAAATTATACGAGTACAGTATTTTAGTCTCCTCCAAAGTTAACACAAATTCAATATATGTTTGTTCATCTTCCGGAAAAGGCATTTCTAATTATTACAACTACTTATTTACACAATTGAAACTAGGGTATATAGTAGTGTTTACTACTTTCCGCATTTTTCAACGTAGTACACCGTGGCAATGAAAACACTGACCGATCGATTCCTAGTGGCGCTGCACGCTGCGTGCGGCTATCACACGAGCCTCATTGATGCGGCTTAAGCAAAATTTTGCATTGATTCATAATTATAGATGCGAGATGTATCTAAAAGAGAGGAATTGCAAAAAGCGACAACATTTGAAGGAACAAATGTGCTTTTCTAACAGGACAATACATCTTCTTACACTTGCCATCGCTACCCATCGCCACTCACCGATTCACCATATCAGGACCTCAGCGACTTTTTCCTGACGAGGAGTTTATCCTCAACGCTTATTTCGATGAATTAAAAAAGAGTAAAGCTTCGCTGGAAAATGTATAGACTTGAAAAGAGACTTCTTTGAAAAATAAGAATGATTATAGAGAAAAATGTCCTGTTCTCTTGTTATATATACATTTTTCGAAATCTCAGATGCCACAACATAAATTCCACATTATAATTACGAACAGTATCAGAGATAACAGAAAATTAAAAACCCCCAAAATCATCACAAAGCTATGCACAGTTACATTTATTAACCCGTTTTACAGTATAAGTGTTTATTACGCTACATTTACTTCTTCCCTTTAACATTTTGCCTCAAATTATCGCGGTCATATTTCGTTTCCCAAACAAATTTTTTTTTTACGTTGCGACACTGGCTGTACGTGAGCGGGATCCGTATTGATTTTCGAGGCGTCTACTTCAATACAACGATATATATAAGGATATTTAAGTTTCGAGCACAGAGGAATTCCAATTAGCAAATTTTTTTGTTGATTGGTTTCGAACATCAATTAATTCGAGTTTCTTGTAAAATATTTCGGAAACTTTTGATTAAATCTAACTGTGATAAATAATACTAGCACGGATTTAATTTATGCAAAAAGTGAACAAACGCCTTACGATTGCATAAGAGATGTTTTTTTTTTAGTTTTAGGTTTTAGGAATTTATCGATAAGAAACAAAGAAATGAAGTTACATACAAAATTACGTTATTTACCTAAACAACAGTGACCAATTAACTCACGTTACGAGGCCCCCACGATTCAAAACATCTTTGGTAATCTTCTGAAGCTTAGAACCATAATTACACCTTCTTTCACTTTCTCTATGCCACTATGATGAGTTCTATTTAATTCTTTTGAACTATGACTTTATCTTGGAGAATTAGAAAGATGTAGGATTCAATATACGGAGCATAGAGAGAGTTCAGCATTATAGGAATACTGTTTGCAAAAACTCTTGCACGGAGAGAGATAATTTATACAAGAAATGAACAAAAGTTTTACGATTGTATAAGAAATGTAGCAACTGAGTTTTAGGATTTTATCGATAAGAAACAAAGAAATGAAGTTACATACAAAATTATATCATTTACCTAATCAAAAGTCATCAATTAACTCACATAACGTTGCTCCCATGATTTAAATCATCCCTGGTAATCGCCTGAAGATAAGTAACCATAATTTCATATTCTTTTACCTCCTATTAAGAACATCTATTAGACTATTGAGCTCGACGGTAATTATTTTTGAACTTTATAGGAGCTTCACGAGAATGAAATACCAAGACAATGGGCATGGAAAATTTGAAAAAAGTATATTCTTTTTTAAGAAAAATAAATAGAACTTGATTTAACAAGAATAATGGTGTTTATATAGTATTAACAAACATACAAAGTTCAGAAGTCTGGATATATTTTAGATTAGAAATAGATTCCTTCGCAATGGATAGTTAGTTTGCCACAATAAATGATTTTATGACTGTTAAAATCCACGGCATGATCCACATGAACAGACACGATAATACGACATATTCATGGATCAAACAACAAACCTTTATGTGCACGGAACATTCAAATTTTTAGAGTTTAAACAAACATTTGATTTGGACCAAATTCGACTTCGATTTGTTTGACTTATGGTGTTCGAGTAAAAATTTGTCTGATTTTCACCACCAAACAGTTAAAATGAGATAGAGAAATGCTAAAAGCTGAAGTACTCCTAGATTTTATTATTATAATTTAGTTAATGTCTGTTAAATAGCGGAAAGTGTTAATCAACTAACATGAAAAATGTATTTTTTGCAGATTTCGTCATGAAAATTTGACAAGTATCACCTTAAAACTACTACATTGTTGTTACAATAATACTTCAAGCTATCCGGTATTAAGTTTAAGTTTTAAGTTTTGAATATGATATTTCAAAAATAAAAGTATCTACCTCGAAATCATCTTCACAAAGCTTCGATATCCTGACAAAAATACGACTATACGGCACGAAGCGATAGGTAAAACAAAACATAGTGAAAATATTACATTTTAAAAAAATTATATTAGCACTATTATGAGTGCTACAGACGTGCGATTAATTGCAACATTTATGTTATGGCGTGCCCATTTATTTAAAAATAAACTCAACAGCAAAAAAATCGGACACTTAGATTTGGTTTTATAATTTTGAAAATATTAATCTTTTCAACTATGGTAAGAATTGGTTAATTTATAGGTTATTTGAACAAAATCTGCCAAAAGTGAATAACTTCTATTGACTATTTACAAAAATATACAAAATAGAAAAAATTATAAATGAACACATTTTAAAAAAACGTTATTCTTCATTTTTATTAGGTTTTCTAACAATTTATATCATTCTAATAGCGGGTATTACTCCCTCTGATACGGCGAAGGGCTCTACCTCTGTCGGACATCGACGGAATTAAATTCTCGTACTCCATCAGCATAGCATCTCATTCTTCTCGAAGAGCAATTTGGAGGTAATTTAAGTTATTAGGAGGAGGCTGACGATGTCTAACCCACCTCACTAAATTATCCCACAAATACTCTATGGGATTCATATCGGAAGATCGTGCAGGTCAGTCCAGAAATGTGATTCCCACTTGCTCCAAGTATTCGGTGACAATTCTAGCGGTATGTGGTCGAGCATTATCCTGCATTAAAATGAATTGCTTACCAATAAATGGAGCAAATAGGATCACAGGATCTGGGAGGACTTCCTCGATGTACCTCCAAGCAGTCAGAGTCCAATTATTTATGAAACTCAGTTCATTCCGGGCGTAGAAATTAATGTGTGATTCACGAATGGTACATTGAGTAGATCGAGAATTATCTGTGAATAAAACGGTTCCCCATGGCTCCAGAGTGCAATGAGAATACTGATCGGCAAATAATCGCCATTCCCTTCAATGTCTTTCCAGGAGTTGAAACCCTTTCACGGATCGCCTTGATAAGATTTCATGCTGCCGGCCTTCCTATCGTAGCTACCAGTCTTCCGGAAATGCCGGAGTGCATCTTGAGTGGTAGATTTCGCTACCCAGTGTTTCGGCAATGTACCGTAAGCTCCGGCCTTATCCGGCCAAGGCATCAGCTCGGGTTATGTCTACATTTGAAATAAACATTATTCTGGACCCAAATATAGTAAAACTTATCTATTAATAACAGAAAAGGCTTGGTTAATAAATTAAAGATGTTTAAATGTGTGAAAAAACTGAGAGAAAAAGTGAAAAACTACTTAGTTTAGAATAAGTACGACAGGTAAATTAATTTCAAGACAAATAAATCAAATCTGAGTTTTATCTAATTGTTTACTAGTACTTTAGTTCAATGGACTTAAACCCTACATTTTTCTGTAATAACTTAGAATACCCACAAAAATAAACACATTGCTAAAAATTAGTTTTTAATAAGAGGAAGATATGAAATATCCAGTTTTTTTGCTGTTGAGTGAATAAACTTTTTCAGATCTATTGATTACAACAGAATCCATGAATTGAAATCCAATTCCCTTTTTAAGAAAGTGAATTGAACACTCACACAGGTTGACGTTAGTCTTAATAGACGTTTCATCACTTTTTTCTAGGGGAAAGATAGTAGAAATAGTTCAATAAATGTACTGCGTAAAATTATAACGCAAAATCGCTACGAGTAATTCAAGTAATAATTATTTTTGTGCTCTTGTATTGGGAACATTGCATTTTAACACTGATTTGAAGAAGGTAACTATTACCAAAAAAGTATCGGTTAACGACGAATTATAAGTTAACTCACCATCTTTGGGGTGATTTATTGCCAGCCCTTGGTATCGGTCTGGCGCAAAATCGTCCTCGACTGGTAAATGATACTTGAATTTCCTGTAGTATGAATATCTATTATATGTAAAATATAGAGGCTTTTGTTTTTCTTCTTTTCCTTCTTAAGGTTCAGCTGCCAGGGCTATTCGGCCTGTTTTTTAGTGACTTTATCTAAATTTCTATTTATTTATGATTAATATTTAGTTTTATTTATACTGTAGACTTGTTAATACCATTTTTAGGATTATACTTTGATGTTTGGAGCACTTAAAAGCTTATACATTTCATGCTTGGAAATTTAAACACTATGTCTACTAAGAATGGACTGTTAGCTCAAGTCGTAGTCAGCATTATTTATTATTTCTTTCCTGGATAAGTTAGCCATCGCAGAAAACCAGGGGTATCTTATCGAAGAGTTGATAAATTGCGAGAATAAATTTTCTTTCGACGAGTTAAGTGTTTCATATGTTGAGTATCACTTTTCTATTATATTACTTTTAATGAGCTGTACCACATCTGAATGCTGGCTGGCAAGGAAGATGGAACGTCTTGTGGTTCTTCCTAGGTTTGTGTGATTATCTACTTATTTATTTCCTTTAATATGAGAGTGTTCTGGGATCCAGCCGATTCAAAAGTTTTGCTGATACAACTTAAAGCAGTTCCTTAATTTTAGGAATAAAGGGATTGGATGATGAAGAAAAGGATGTTTTAGATATGAAATTGATTACGCTTTGGGAAACAGGGAAGATTATAGCATAGGAATATTGGAATTTGAGATTTGTTGTGAAGAAATCATGATAGTATAAAATTCTGCTAAAAATATAGAGAAATGGGAAGGTAAGGAAGGACATGGAAGCATAAATGAAAAACATAGTGCCAGAGAAATTGATAGAGTGGAGTGAGAAAGTTGATTACATTCGAAGTCTTTTTTTATGTTCTATTCTAACGATTTGATTAATTTGGAATACATGTGCGAAAAAATGACAAATAAATTTATTATAAGATTCGATAAAAGTACTTAGAAACCGACTGAGAAGCCTATATGACAGAGGGAGTGTTTCTACATTTCCAATACAACTGGTCTTCTGCTCGCATTCAGATAACATAATATTAGAACGAGTTAATTTTAGGTAGCCCACGATGGCCCTTATGACCTGGTATTTGAATAGATATAATATTTTTAGTATTTAGTAGGTGTTGGGCGCAACCCCCATATAACATGCAAGAGTGATCAAATAAGGGGAGTACGGTGGATTTGTATATATTTAGGAGAGAGATCTGATGGCCACCCCACCATTTACCACACAGTAAACTAATTAAATTGATGATGATGATTATGAATGAGTTCAACATGCTATTTCCAGCTAAGCTACTCGTCAAATATTACCCCCAAGTACTTGTATTGGGACTTCCAGGGAATAGGATGGCTGTTGATGATTATTGAAGAGGATGTAGTAATCTTATAATTTTTTTCTGAAGAGCATAACGACGCAATTTTAGGACGACAATGTTCTGCCTCTTGGATGAGAATTGACGATTGAGGTTGATTAGGGTGTTATCTTGTTATGGACTCTTCAATGGTATTTTCGAAAGATATCGATGCAAAATCATCTGATTTTCTGCCGATTTCTATATAGCGAATCGCACGTAATATTAAATAGTAGAGCACTGACAGGAAATTTTTTTTGTTTAACATTTTCATTTACACTATTTTCTATTGAACAAATATAGCTTTTGAGGTTAGAGTGTAGACTGTACCTGATTATTGGATGTATCGAAACAAATTTCTGGAGTAAATAAGAACTTCAATAGCAACGAACTCATTCATGTGTATTAAAGTATATAGTTAATTCATTAAAAAACAAAAATTTCGAGGCTTACTACTTAAATGCGACAGACTGGAAGAATCTGCAACATTTGAATAAATCAAAAAGTACATTTCCATCTCTGCGTGTTAGCGTTCAAGTGGCGTAAAACAAAAATGAAAATTAGGTTAGATAAACAAAGGAAAACATGTGAAAGTAGCTTAAATTCCAATGCTGTGCGTTATGTTGGGCGAATAAAAGAAATATGAAATGTAAACGAGGCAGTCGGCGCCGTGCCGATATGATGATTTTTACGTCTCTATTCATTATTCTTGTTACAGAAAAACGATGTTATAATAGACTATTTTTAGATATTTCGTTTCGATTTATGCAGATAACGTGAACAAACAAAAAAACAGCAAACCGTAAAAAGGTTAAATCAAACATAAAATGGTATTTGAATTACCATCTTTTCCTCAAGGAAAAAACCGGAGTTGGTTCCCAAACATCATTTTAGTTTAATGCAAATATTTGAATGGGACGGTAAGATGATGAAGTTTTCTTTACGTAATGAACAGAATAATGACAGCAGATCTACGTACATATTATTTTTCTTTCTATTTATATTTTGTGGTATGCCAATAGGTCTGTAAGGCGAGATCTTTATTTTTAAAATGGAAATACACGTCCAATAATAGAAAAAATAATTATTAAGCCCTAACACGTACCACTTTTCAGTAGCTTAATTATTCCTGTTTACATTAGCAGGTAGATGATTTTATAAAGGGGCGGTTAATTTTGGTGAATTTTATGGCCGAAAAAATACCTGAACTGTTTTATTCAGAATAATAAACATAAAAATAAATTGAAAATTAGTATTCTGTTTTATAGTAAGTGGTTCTCTGTTCATAGTGCAAAAAGTGATTATAAAGATCGCGAGCTAGGCCATTTTCCAAAAATGCGAAAAAAGCCTATTTCAAATATTTTGGTACCTCAATTGGAGACCAAGACAAGCATTGGGCCCCCCACGCGTGCTGTTAGTTGTAGCGTGTCTTTGGTGGAAGAAAAAAAAATGCCTTTTGTAATTCCAATTGTGTGGCGAAAACTTATTAACCATTTTAACGACTGATATTTTTGTCTAGCAATGACTGAAAGTTATTCTATGAAAGATCAAGTATCCAAATTTGCTATATTACCTGTTCCCCATAACGAAGATTTACCAGTACCGATTGCGATTTAGAAGATATTTGAGACAACGTATCAACAGCAAGCTCCGAAGAACAATGCACCAACCCTATTTTTACTCCAAGTACCAGTTCCGGCGAGATGAAGATGATATGTGGGGACCTGAAGGTAATTGGAATTTTAATGGGCCTTCAGGGATGGTTTACGAAACATTACTGTTTTCTTTATCTAAGGGACAGTCCGGCAGTAGATCAACACTATGTAAATAAAATTGGCAAGCGAGAAGTGAGTTTCAGCCGGAATCTCAAAATGATAAGCTTATACCCCTTGTAGATCCCAAAAATGTCATTCTGCCCCCCCTTCACATTAAACTTGAATTGATGAAAAACTTTGTAAAGGCTATGGATGAACAGGGTGATGGATTCAAATACCTTAGAGTCTTTCCCCAGTTGAGTGATGCCAAATTAAAGGAAGGTATTTTCATTGGGCCACAAATAAAAAAATTTCTGGACGATGAAAATTTTGCAAAAAAGCTCACCAGACAGGAACTTAGAGCATAGAAGGCATTTGTTGGTGTAGTGTAGGCAACAATATGGATCCAAACTACCAATAGTTTATACAATTACTTTGGAAAAAAATGAAAATAATAATAATAGTATAAAATAACAAACACTTTGGGAAAACCAGGGAAGCGATTAGTTTGCACCTTTTATAAATTTTTGTAAAACTCTTTGTAACACAGAGGCATGACAGCTACACCATTGATTTTTTTCTGGAAAAGAGAAAGTGATGCTCGACTTTCATAGGCCTTGGAGAGTGTTACAGTTGGAGTGAAACTGAAACTGCAAGAAGCAGATGAACTGCTTCGACGTTTCTTGTTCTGGTTTGCTATGTTAATAGATTTGAAATCTTGCTAAGAGAATGATGTTTTATATCGAAAAAATCCAGGCTCATCTTTGTGGGTCTCAATCACACAGATATCAGCGATTGGTACCTTAACACCGTCTTCATTGAAGAAAGCGTCCTTTATTGTCAAGGCAGCTGTCAGCTTTTTCAAATCGATGATTTCGGAGAAATCTATTTGCTTGACAGCGTATGCTGGAGGTGTCTTTTTTGCTTGTGAGATGATAGAAATATAATTTTCTGGGACGTGGATGAGTGAGGCTTTTCTATATTTATTTATAGCCCGTTCTATAACAGAGTGAACGTTGTCGCCCTCGTTGTGAGTGTGTCCAGTTACTAAGAATTTGTGCGCTATAGATCTGATATTTTTAAGCTCCCAAGTGGCAAACATGAACAGGGCAAAAACAAACCGGTTTTTTTTGCTGACCTTCGCAGTTATCACTGTAAAAAATGACATCAATTGGGGTATCGACAGTTCTGTTTAGGTTTTCGAGGTACAACCAGATGCAACTGCCAATTTCGTTGGCACCCCGTTTTGCTTGGCCTTCATGCCACATGTAACAATATGTCTTCTTGGACCTTAGTTCATACTTTAGTACATAGTGAAGTTATATCAGTGTAAAAGAGGGCTATCTCAGGTTGCCTCCAATAACTATTGGAAATTTAAGAGCTAAAGAGGGCTATCTCAAGTTGGCTCTTTCTTGAAGAGAATAATCTAGAGGGAAATGAGTTAATTTACCATTCAAAATAGAGCCATTATCATAATAGTTCAGTTTTGTACTAAAGATTGATATGAAAAAGTTACTTACTGTTGGTTTATCACATAATAACCCACTATTGCACAATAGAACTCCACTGTCTCTATGTGTGGCAAGGATCAAAACTGATATGATTCACTCTTGCACGGCCCCCCCTCCACAAATCAAAGATGACCTTACGTGTACTTCATCTAGGAGTGATCCGCTAAGTTTCTTAAGAAACGGTCTTGCACAGAGTTAGCAGAGGCAATTTGAAGATAATGCATGCAAAAAACTGAAAAGGAAATAATAATAATGAACACATTTCAATACATTTTTTGTGATATTTCTTGTCACACTGGCAGATAAGTTAATGTTTTCAATATACGAAGTTTTCTATGGAAAAATTACATAATAATAAAAATTACATTTAAAAATTACAATTACAAAATAATTACTTTACGAACAAGTGTGTGAAGAATACCTTATTTACATTATATCCCAATCACTCCAATACGGCCTTTCATCAACAACTAAATCTTATCGAAGATGCTATTATTATTAATTTTTTGGGGAACAACTAAGTGATTTAGATATTTTAGTAATATACATGATACAATTTCGTTTTTGTTATAGACAATCAAAAATATTGATAATAATTAATTGAATCAAACAATTGTCATTTAACACCTAAAAGTAATATAATTGAAGTTGGAATAGAAAAAAGAAAATAAGAGGCTACACGATGGGTTTTCAACCTAAGTCGTCATAGTCGTGGGTTTTATTAGCTGACAATTCTCTTTCGATGTCACTACTAAAATATTCGCCACGTCGTCCATAATATGTTCTCTTTCAATATATTCGTTTCCAACTTTTGTCACAAACAAACAAATATTTTTCCAATGTTCTACTGTCACCTCACAAAATGTATTTTCTGTTAATTTCTACACTTCGTTCTTCGTTCTTCGCCAACGCCCACATTTTTCTATTGGGTTTAGCTCCAATTAATAGGGTAGTAAACGTAACGTTAAAATGTCATGCTCTCCAAAAATTATTTTATTTATGTCTTAAAAAATATTTCTTTCAGTAAGTCACTTCTGCATTGCATCTTTTTTTCATGAAACATTTGGAACAGTGCATTGTAATAGGTGGCATTATCTAATACCAGTACGCATTTTTTTGAGCATTGGGAATGAATTTTACTTTCAGCCACTTGACAAAATTTTTATTTTTCTTGTCATGTTGGCCTCGGTTTTCATTATGGATTTATAATTTGTAAACTTCTTAGATATTCCGAAGTTTATTTTCATGGTAGGCTTTCTGTTATGTATCGCTGTGTATGAATACATCATTCATTGAATATTTTTTCCTCACATTCTTCAATGGATCTTTTGGAAGTTGGTTTTGTGAGGGTTTTTCGGGGCGATTTAAAGAGTCCACTAGTTCACTGGGGGATTTTCTATCACCTTCACCAAACAATACACCGAAACAACAGGTTGTTGTGAATGATGTTCAATATTGATTGGTTAGTTGATGAATAACATTAAATTTTATAGGCTAGGTCGTTATGAGTGAAGTTAAATTTGGTTAATTGGTTGTTGATGATGTTGAATATCTTTTCTAGATTTAGTTTTATTTTAATTCTAAAAGATATGCGCAGATTACACTAAGTTTATTTAAATCATCTGTTTCTAAAAACAGATCTAGTTGTTCTCAGTTGTCAAAACTTTAGTAGATTTCTAATTCATATTACGATCTTCATTTGTTGCTAATGAACACCTATCAGGATTCAATTTTCAATTTAAATTCACTTTTATGAAAGGTCATCCGATTGGTGAGTGATCTCATCGACTGACCAATGTACTTCTTGGTCATTCATTTTAACATTTGAAAATGAATATAAAAATGAAAAAATACTCTCCCATCATCTTTTTTATCCAAATTTACAAATTCATATATTCAGCTATTAAACCATTCTATAAAGTAACAACTGAAATATTGATTAAAAAGTCGATTTTCTGCATAATGTAACACCAGTCAACTATAAATCAAACTATCTGTCTACACAAAATATTTTCACAAATCATCGAACTATTAAAATGTTCTGAGTCGCAAGAAAGAGCCCAAAATTGTTAAGGTAGTAGCTACGATAGAAGACGCAACATCGCGTAAAATTTTACAAATTTTACAAATAATAATTTTATAGAAACTTTTCGTAATATTTACATTATTAATCTAGCATTTTCATCTAATTATCTTATTCTGGTAATGATTTGTAATTGATAACGATAAATAATATCCGATTAGAGCTATCATGCACAAAGAAACGAAGTTAATGACGAAGGCCTTTTTCGTTATCAAAACGCAATTAATTTCGAAGAATTTCGAACGACAGTCTCTTTTAGATCAAAAGAATACTAATTACCTAATCGGAAAACAATTACCGTAGTAAATTTTTTTTGTTACGAAAGCAATTTTTCAATGTCTTCTTCATACAAAGGCATCCGAGAAAGTTTTTAAAAGCGATTTTAAAAGCTCATAACTTTCTCGTTTTGTTTGGACGAAGATGGTTGTTTGATTATTGTAAATGCCGTTAAAATTCCTAACTGGGAAAGAAGAGCTGATATTAAAATTTCCGTGATTACAATTTAAATAGATAACTCGAATGTTTGAAGCACCTGCGGGGTCTATCTAACAATCAGTTTAGTTGCACGTACTTTTAAAATATTGTCGAAAAATAGAAAATGTTCCACAACTAAACTTTTCATCCAGTACACAGATGAGTATAATTTAATTACTATGACTCAATATTTCATTTGAATGTGTAGCGTAGTGGTTTTTGTATTTACTTACACTCTCTTTATTCGTGGGGTGAATTAATAAACAAGTTTTCAATTCATTTAAAAACTATACACTACACTAACTTAATATAATTGACTTATCACTATCACTTAATAAACTTAAATAATTTATTTGAATTCTCCTACTACTTTGCTAATTCGTTCTGTTCACTAAGACTATTTATTATAATCTAACTAAACTGCGCTACAGAAACTCTATCGATCTATCCCATAAGAATGCTAGAAGTTCTAGAAAATAAAGTAACCTTCCTACAAATTATTCAAAAGAAACAATATAAGTAAGCCGCTTGCTACAACGCAAAGTTATATATAAAACAAAAATCAAGGCGCGTCAGCCGAATTTTAGAAATCCTCTAAATCCAGACAGTACCGGCTCCAGCGCGGAGACGCGTTCGTAAGAGGAATTTGAGTATATAGAAATGTCGTTTGTAATACTTTGTCACTTCTAAAAAAATTCTATTTTCAAAAATACACTTCTTACAGATTTAAATAGCAATTAAATATATTTTATTATACAAAGATCTCACTAATTATATTGGTCTATTGTTTTCTGGCTCCTCGTTGTTACAAATTCTTCCCTCCTTTGGTTTTGTTTTGTCTTCGAGGTTTTCGAAATATCTTGCAATATTTCTTCTAATACTTTACTTAGGCTGGCTTCAGTTTGAATCCAAAAAGACATTTTGAAATTCTTCACTTAATACTTTGATCCATATATATACATTATCTTGACTGAAAAATACGAAGCTCTAGGTTAACAATGACATAATAGACATTTTTTAAAAAGTATTTGTTTTGTTTAATTTGTTGATATGAAACATTGTGAGAAAGTGAAATATTTAATCAAAAGTGAAAAAATCATATCTAAATATTTAATTCAAAAATGGCAAAAATTTAAAATTTTTAACTACCTAAGAAGACGGTTCTCATTGCTTTTCAGCTATAACGTCTTAGGTTTCATAAAAACATTGAGCAGTCGTCTGCTTGATGAGCAACGTAGCGTGAATTGTTATAAAACATCAATAAACATTTTTCTATCTATAAAAATAAAGTGAACAATCCTTTTATAGGTTAAGTTCTTACATTATCACATAATCACGTTATAAATTAAAAGCATGATAAATTCAATTACTACAAAATATCAAAATAAGTTGATTTTGAATGTACCTTACATTAAAATGGTCCAGGCAACAAGAATAATTACATCTTGAAGAATCGTTAAAACAACCAACACCTTCAAACTATTTTTGTTGTATATTCGAATTTCTTGACATCAGAAAAAAAATTTATTAGGTGTTTTAGTCGTGGTATTTTTATATTCTGGCACAAAACACGATTTACATATTGTTTTTCAGCTTAATCAAAGTTTAATAAGATCGCTACAATATGAATCCAGGGTGTACTGGGTTCATCCAATAAACCAACGTAGGCACGAATGTGGTGAATATCATGTTCTGTGGCCCGAAATTAGCTTTTAATAACTAAGGTAGAAAACAACAAAATACAATATTAGATTTTCTTAAGTACAACCGAGTATAAAATTATTATAAAACTAGACATAATATTAATTTTGGAAAAGTAGATTAACATTTTATAAATTTGTAAAATTAATTGATGTATTGGAATAGAAACTTCTTTTGGTATTCTCTGAAACATAAGTATTGGTTTGAGATTGTCGTTTTGGTTGGTCTCAGTAGTCCTTATTTCGGAAATTGTACAAAAACTCATACTTTCGTACCTCTTCTATAAATTGTACCTCAATTAACATAAAGATAATTATAGATATATTACGGAAACGAATATAGTTAGGAAACACTTTTCAGTCACGCTCAGAACAAACTCGGCACAGATGGTGAATATAATCTACAACACTTTGTAACACTTCTGACGAACGTAGATATTGTAAACACGTTTTAAAGCGTGTTGTCGGTCTCTGACGACACATCACAATAATATGCATAGATCTATTGAAAATAACGCAATAGATATTTATATAACACGTGTTAATGCGTGACACATCACAATAATATGCATAGATCTATTCAAAATAACGCAATAGATATTTATATAACACGTGTTAATGCGTGTTAACACGACACGTGTTAAAAATGTGTCCTTAGCTTAACTCTCGTATTTACTCTGTATCATATGTTCAGTTTTTATTTTATATCTAAGACGTCACGCAATATGGTGGCCTTACTGAATTGTTAAAACTACCTACAAAAATTATGAGTTTTTAATATTTTTTTTCTCTATAAATATTAATCAAAGAATCAAAAATATATAAATAATAAAAGTTGTATTCAAACTATCCAAAACAATTTTTTTCTCAAACGATGCAAGTACCCTATTGATGGGGCGTTACGTCTTTAATCCCGCTAAGAGGTACAAATTTTAAAATATAGAAAATAAAGTTGAAGCTGAAATCTATACAAACCAAAGGATGCGAGAAAATATTCAATTTCTCCATGAATATTTTGTATTCTTCGTTGTTGAAATTTTAAGAATTTTAGAATTGCGTCGATGTTAAGACATAAAGGTATCTGACGCTGCCTTAGTGACCTTAGTGATTTAACTAGATAGTGCATCAAAATCAAACTACTCAAAAAATCTGAAACCAATAATATCAGTATGCGCTCACTTAACAATCGCATATTATTTATTGTTTCGTGGTTCAAGAAGGTTGTGTTCAAGGACGAATAATATTTGTGGGCAAATCAGAGTATGAAGGTGAGGGCTCATATTTTTAAGTAGTTTGGATCGTTTATATAATATTCTAATAAATAATTAAGCGGTTCAAAATGACATGAAAGAGGGAGTTAATCACTTATTTGTACTGTTGTAGATATTACTTAAATTCTAGGGTCCCTACTATGTTTTTGTTTCTGTTAAATAGATCAGTGTTATGATGACAACATATCTGCTCAAAAATTACTCACGGATAACCGTAGTTTCTGCTCATATCGAATATCGAAGTACGTGATTTAGTTGTATGAATATATTCTTAAATTTATTCGTCTTTATTTTATTTCAGAGAGACCAGGCGGCTCCCACCTCAAAATAATAACACAGAAACTTTTATTTCATAAGATTCAATTGTAGGAACTCACTAGTTTAGACGAAAAATATGTTATAAAGAAAATACAATTCCAAAGAACAGATCAAAGATATTAAACACAAGTGTTCATATGTCAAAGCATAGTTTAAACAAATGTGGTTCGAGGATTATTGAAAAAAAACAGTTTTATTTTTAAAAGACAACACGCAGTAGTTATAAGGAACCTTTTCAATTTAAAAAGATTCCCCGCAGTGAAAAACCGGACCTGGACAACCACAAAATCGGTTCGCCGAATGTTATAAGAATGAAGAGAAACAAGACAAATCCAAATTGCTGTAGAGGTTAACTTGACAAAATTCGAAGCTTATAGGATGGAAACGACCAAGCTTTACGATGAGCTGAATCCATGGTAGCCTATGTATCGCACGCTACATACAATTCTTCAGCAAGGTGCAACTGTGATAGAGCATGCTTTACTATCAATAGGGTTACTATCCATAGAAGAAGTACGGAAAAAGCGCTTCTGCAGCTGTTTGCAGAGCTTTGAAAGAAAACTTTCTAGGGAGGAATGCAAACTTGATGTACAAAACAGGCTGTTGTTAAGCTCTGATCTTCTTCTGAGGGTCATGTGGCCAATTTAGCTGTTTTTTTTATTAAATCAGTTGGTATTTAATTTTTTATATTTCTTAGAATTACTCTGTTTATTTCTTATTAAGTTACTTGATTCGCGTTTAGTGTGCTTTTGTTTTATGTTCCATATGTAATATACCTCCATAAATAATAAAATCGAACGACAAAGCATTTTTGAATGACAGAATACCAAAAAAAAAAAACCTTCGAATCCAAATAGAAGGTAAAAATTATAGAAGGAGACCAAGAAAAGCATGGTTTGAAAATATGAAATGAGCTGCTGAGATAAAGGGGAGTGAAATAAAAAGGAATAAAAAGTAATCGAACGATAGTAAGGCAGGGAAAAAAGTCATGACTCCCTATCAAACAGCCATACACCTCACAGTTATCTGTCTTAGGATTAAATAAAATAAAAAAATTAAAATTGTTCATTCATCGCGCTGATGATTTTGAGGAAACCTTCAAGGTTTTCATGAAAATAAATAAATAAATGTTGTATGAAAATTTCTTATGAAAGTCAGTGAACTTATTATCTTTTTTCGTTGTTCATTTCTTCCTTTCTTTCTAAATTCTCTTCTCTCATTTTAGAAGCAATTTATAGGCAAATTCCGGATAACAACGTAGAACTATAAATTAGCAATAGTAACAATCTCCGTTTCATTGTACGTTCCCAAAGCTGATGAATCTGCAGAGTCTCATGTTTTGACAAAGATTTTCGTAATGTATATGTAAGGTCAATTACCTAAATGCTCTATCGTTGGGTATTCATCACCTGAGTTAACTTGTAATTTGCTATGCATTCGGATTCGCCTTCCGCTTAAATGTAATTTCCACTAGGCAGCTAGCTTCCACCCCCAATGATTTATGAATGCGATATTGCTGAAATCTTGGAGACTTGATTAATTTGGAAAAAAATAAAGTCTGTAGCTCAAAGTGAAGTTTTTACTCAAATTTCGAGTTTGTAATACGATCTTTTTGAATGTTTTAATTGAGTTGATTAATAATGCGAAGGTTTCGTGTTGAACTGGACTTTTTTACAACCTAATTTCATTATACTAAACTCTCTTGTTAGTTGAAGTTAATTCAGTGCTCTGATCATAATCAATATTTTAACAGTTTACAGGTCGCCACAAATAAGTTTCTTTCTAATGTATTTTATGAGCTGTTTGAATTATATTCACTTTTGGAGCAATATCAATTTTATATCCTATTAATTTTTTTCAAAAAGACTTTTAAATCGGCATAGGATATCTTGGTTTCCTTTCAATTGAATCCGTATTCAGAGATCATTAAAAATACAATATGAGTAATATAGTGCAGTCTTTGAGACTTGGGTAAAACTATTCTTTAAGCTTAGGTGCAAAAAACTGCCGCACTGCATTTCCAATATCATCCTTTGGATTCGAAGAATTTTGCATGGATCTGAATAAATAATGATTTGGCAGTGCAATGTCCAGACTAGATTCTAGAAGGAACAGATTTTCCATGTTTTTATCGCAAGCAACAATGCTTCTAATAAAACGAATATCTTGTGGCAGGAAAACCAATCACAGAAGACGAATCATTTTGCAACATTACAATGCGAGCTCTCAACATCAGTTCAAACAAAAATGTTTTCAAATAGTTAAAACATAGAATTGATGAGTCACCTGACCATCGAAAATAAATTGTGAGGTCAACGTTTTTATACTACTGAAGAAGCTGATGTCTGAAAGTACCTCAATCGAAATGGAAAAAAATGCTTTGGCAATTGGTTCAAACGCATACAAAACTGTATTGATATTAATGGAGAATATTTTGGACAACAATAAAGCTATATTCAATTATAAATATTTGTTATTTATCTATCTCCAAACTTAAATAGCAATTCTCGTAATCAATCTACGTCAGCCGTCAGCTTGTTAAAATAGAGTCAAAGATTTTCTAATATATCAAATACGTTGCTATTTAAACATTAACCAGAACAACCTCAACTCACACAGCTTTATAACTTACTGGGTTTATGACTTTTCTTTTTTAGTATCAACGAAGCTACACGTACGCCATCTAACACGGGCCTTTTAAAAATTTGTTGAACTCTACCGTTTCCTTCGAACGTGCCTCTTTTCAAGTCAGACTGAATGTCACGAGTATTCCGAATATAACTTTGCCATTTTGAAGATTTGAAGATTTACAAGGTTATTCAAAACCGGTCGTATCTAGGAAATCATCTCATCACGAGAAATAATTCAATAAGCTTCAGAAACAATGGGCAGCTTAGGAACAAACCTTTTTTTTATATAATCAATATTTTATTTTAATGTTCATTTTATTTATTTAAACAGTTTATATACCGTGGGGTGAATTTATACACACGTTGTATCTTACTTACAAATTTTATTTATATATTCACACTAAATACAACAACTACACCTATTACTAAACATTTATCTAGCTCTTACCACACTTAATCATTTATATACACCGTTCACTTGTTACTATTTCGATGTGTTTATTATGACACAAATTATTTACTGACTCTGGCTACTAAACTATTATCTATTTATATCCAACGGCTTTCCAGGTAATTTGGATTCTCTAAATCCTAAGCAAACAAAAAAGCCTTCTTAGTTTCTACAAAAACAATCATATGATAATGTTAATAACTTATTACAAAGAATTGTGCCGTATAAGACTGGCTCCTTAGTCTATAGTATCAGTAAGCGCGTTCGTAAAATTATTATTATATTGTTTACTAAAGATAGTTCTACATTTATATTAGTTTCTAGACAGTTTCTTTATGAATCGCTGAAAAGACAATAGCTCAAAACTGCTCGGTACTCCTAATAGAATTAGTCAAACAGAACTATAAAAATGTTTGAAAGAATAGACGAAGCGTGACTTTCAAATGATTTTCTATTTGGAATTTTTGTTTTTCCCTGAAGCTTTTTGTGCTGTTTGAAACTCGCCACATTTCTCTCCTTCAATAATTCTATAAACCGTACTATTAACTCCACTGTCATAAACACATAAATATTTGTCTTTGAATGATTTAGAACAATAAAATATTTTTTCTTTCTTATAAACTGTCGAAAAACATTTTTTTTTGGCGTTTACGCTCCTTAAAATTTTTCTCTATAGTTCACTAGAAATCTTGAAAGTTGAAACTAAACTGAATTAGTAAGAATAAGCAAGAATATTCTTTCTATATGGAATTAAAATTTATTAAAAATTTCGAACTTTTTTACCATACAGTCCCGACCTAATACATAGTTATATTCGTGCAGTAGCTTGGAGGGCGGCGCTTCCAAACTGACGTGGAGCACAACTCACTTCCAATCTTTGGCGGCTACATTTGATGAAAACGGTTTTGCTAGATATAACAAATACCTTAATCGTCAAGGTGATGTAGAAATATTGTTCCTTACTTTTGGTAATTATATTTATTTTGTATATTCACACGTGTTTTTTATTGCCCATTGGAGGCTGGAAAAAAGCAGCCCTCGTATATGGTATGCGTTTAAAATTTTTTTGAATCTCCATAAAAAACATTTTGTGTAATTTTAAGGTTAAATTATCACTAATTAACCACTCAGACTAATTTCATCGCATTTTTTTCACTATTACTTAAAGCCCTAAACAATGTACCAAATTTGCTATTTTTAGTTTGGCCCTATTTTGAGGCCCAATACTGCCCAGGAATGGAATATAGAAGTAAATTGTCCCTAATATTCATGTTTTGGGTTTCTCTATACGATTCTCCTTTATGTCGTTTCTTATGTGAGACACCATTTATAGCTTCGTTCTTGTAGATATATAGACATATAGACGAAATTAAAAATCTCGGTAATGTCATAATAAACAACATTATCTTAAGCTGCATTGCCATATCAAAAAGCGCCTCGCAGAAAATTTCAACCACGGACTTTTCTACAAAAACATCTACAATAATTCCTGCATGCTCCAGACATTCCATTTCAAAGAGGTTATGACCTCGAGGCATAAAATAAAGAAGTTTCCACCCGTAAAATGTGGCACAGTGTATATCATATAAGCATCAAAGTAGTCGGCGGCTGCCGAATTACAACCACCGTTACGTGTCGGAGAGACGCTGCGTCGAAAATCAGCTCGCATCTATAAGAGGCAAGGCGACGCCGGCGCTGCGGCGTTCCCGCCACGCCCGACTAGGCCATTCACCGAAGCCATCCCGTTCTACAATGTTGTCAGTTTCTAAAAGACATTTATTTGGAAACATCACACAGGCCTGCATTTGTTAACACTTTTGAAGTTGATTTGAAATTAACGACGAGTTAAAACTAACTGTATATGGAAAAAATCATGAAAATTTCTACGTTTGGGTTTTGGGATACGATCTTTTCAATTAACGTTCTCAATTTAATAATGAATAAATAAAATTTAGACCACACCTGCATCTCAAAAATTTACAAAAACCACTTAATATCTGGATGACGGTAAGGTTTAGGTATAGAAAAGTTTTGCCTTATTTTTTACCCCTACATGCATTAAAATAGAGAAAACCGAGAGGTTCTATTTAAAAAAGTTTAACTTTGAACACTGAGGATAATATAATAAAATTTTTCAACATAGATTCAAATACGTCTAGCCTTGCTAAAAGCAACCAAACAGAAATCATTTTCATTTATTCAAGTATACTAAAATTTTACGTAGATTTCAAAAATGTATTAATATACAGGGTGTTCTATTTAAAATAACAAAGTTACAGTTGAATGATGGTTCTACCGGAAGTTGACCGTCTTTGAAAATATTTTAGTTAAAAAGATCGTTTTAACTCGTCGTGGGATACCCAAACCTCGATTTGTTTCAGTTATAATCTAGTTTTTAAATATGCTATCTATATGAATATAGATTAGATATGAACAACTTTAACATAGGCATTAATACTTTGTCGTGCTAAAAAAGGCAGTAATTTGACTCATAAGTACAGGACAATAAATCAAATTTTGATCTCATTTCATGATATTTGGCACAAGCTCTGCCCAACCAACGTGTTGATTTTTTTCTCTGTAAGCCTAGTCAATTTTTTTCAAAACATCGAGATGATTTTGTCTATATCTTTTAGCGATTTGTTTCAATATTTCAGGATGACTTTCATTATATTTTCTAGCGGTATCTCTATGAATTTCTCTTTTCTCTTTATCTTTTCTGTTGTTTAGTTTTTATTAAGCCAGAAGATCTTTCTTTCCGTTTTGTTCCACTTTTTAATCGCATTCATATTTCTGGTACAAAAGGAGATCTATTCCTACTCAAGAATGTTGTAATAGAAGTTAATTCGGAGGGATTTACATTTGTCTTCAAGATTTCGTCAAGATTTTTTGAACTTAAACGTCAGAATGAGTTATTTCCAGTGGACCTGAGACTTTTAATTCCTTCTTATGCTTCTCTAAATTTAGCCTCGAGACAACCATCTTGATACACTTGAAACTGATATAGAAACAACTCTGCCGTCGCCTCAACGCCACAAAGAGGTCATTGTATACAAGGCTTCGCATTACGTACGTTTAGTACCTTAAGGTTCACCAGATGGTTGCTGAGTGAAGCATTTGAACCTCTACCATTTGTAGGATGATGTTCGATCTGATTCCTAATAAGAGCATTTTATGATATAGTGCCATACTATAAATATGATATTGATGACAAAAAAACACGCGCCATCACCCAGAATACCTAAAACTTTTGAAGGAATGTGAGAATTCATTGTAGTAAATAATTGTTATAAAACGTAGCTTAGAAAAAAAATATTGGAGCTAGTAAAGTTTACCCCGTGAATAATAATCTTCATTAAACATTCGTGAAAATTTTGGCAGTTGTCTGAATATATTTTCAAGTCTAAATAATAAAAAGAAAGAGTATAGTCCACCAGATGTCGACAACTGACAATTCCCATGACCGAGTTAAACATATGATAACAGTAACTGGTCAATCCTTGAATGAATGAGGGAGTTTCTCTTGCAGTATCAAGAACTAGTGATCACCAAGAAAAAGGATGGTACAACGAGATTCCGCATGGACTATCGTTAGTTAAACAACGTCACGAAAAAAAGGAGCTATCCTCTATCACGAATTGACGATATACTGGTAGCTAAGATGTTATTCATGTCAAAATGAAATAATTCTTATGACGGAAGATGATAGAGCGAGGCTGCTCGGTTTTCTTATAGAATACAATGTTCAAGTTTCACATTATTTCCGCATTTTAAAAAAGAAAAAGGCCCAGTACTTTGGCGTACATTAGCATGTAATTTTTCAACGAAACCAATTCCACTTTCAAGTTGATTCCCACAAGAGATAACACGAGAGATTTTAGTGACATCTTTTATTTGTTTTAGTTTCTCAACGTCACTTTATATCAAGAAATAAAAAACCCAAATCCGTGCTGGGAGTCTGTAAACTGACAGTAATAAATGCAACAGATATTTTGAATTTTATAAATGTTCCCTAATTCTCAGTTTGAGGAATTTTAATTTCGTTTTACTACTCGAAAAGAACGAGAAGAGAAAACGAATGTGTTTTCACCACCATTTTTTTGTTGAAAATTGATATCCCATCTCCACGATTTTATCAGCGTTGAAGACGTGTAGACAAAGACATTAGGCTTAGAATTTTGTAGTATACATCTTTTTTTGGGGCTTTCTAAGATGAAAGGAAAAACAAGCAGTTTCCCCAATTATCACGGTTTCTATAGCTTGAATAATGTTCACTTTTATCAAGTACCCTGAAATATGTCACCATATTATGTCACCATTATCATCGGTATAAAGTATGAAGTACCACCACATATCAGGATGTTTCAAAAAGAAGTGCCTCCGTTTATAGAATAGGAAAAATTGAGTAATTAAGTAGAAAACTTTCTCAACGTAACGTGAGTGGGGAAAACGTGAACTCAAGATAATGCCGAATGCTATAGTTCTAATATATTAGAAATTGATGGTCTTATTTTATTTGTTACCATTTCAACAATCACGCCATCACTAGTACCAATAACAACAGGGGAAATGCGGACGCACGTATTCGTCAAGAAATACTATTTTCAATATTTTGTATGTTTTTGATGTAATTTTTTGATCAAATATCTATAATAGTAATTTAGCTTTTACATAGTGAAATAATCACGTCTACATCAGCTTAATTACAATGACGCAATTGGCAAAAGAAATTTAACCTGATTTATTTATTGTCAGGCAATCTCGAACTTATTGTTTCAAATGTCTCGTACTTACAAAAGAAAGACCGAACTAGAGTACAATTTAGAAGATATCAAAAAGGGATATAAACGATGTTACAACTAGAATATTCACTCTCGCAAAAACTTCGGAAACTTATGAGTTTCCAAAAACAAGCATTTTTGACCACCGAAAGAAAAAAGTGATGAAATTACCAAGAGCTTGACGAAAACCTTCATTTACAGATGGTCAGGAAACGCAACTCGATTATATCATGAAATGCAAGCATTATGTTGACCGAGTGAAACAGATGAAAATGACTGGTATTGCAACTTCGTGAAAAGACATTTCACCATATCTCTCAGGTTACCTGAGGCAATGAATCGTATCACTGCGTTTATTAAATGTTTATAGGATAATTTGGCCATTCAAAACAATCATCATGTTCAATCTGACACAATAATTAATGTTGTCGACGGTCCGAGGAAATAAGAGAATATTGGCAGTAGAAGGTCAGAAACAAGTTGATAAGGTAACGAGTGCTAGAAAGAGGTCTACAACAACAGTTGTTCATCATTTTATTGCATGTGGCCAATACATTCTTAAATTTTTCATATTGAAAAGGAAGAGTATGAATCCACTATTACTAACAGGTAGTAATTTTAATATAGTTGGGGTTGTGTCAGACTTTGTATGGATAAACGACAGTCTATTTGTAGATTGGCTACACCATTTTATTTCAGATGCAAAGCCTTCAGACGAATACCCCGTTTAGTTTATTTTATATACCCGAGAGAGATTTGATGTATACTCACTCTGCATATATCTTTTGCGCCCTGTTGAGATAGATTCAATTCAGCTATATACCGCATAAAAAGGAATAAATATGACAAAAAATATTTCTAATTTTCAGATAACCAAATAATTTAAGTTCAACAAATTTCTGACTCTCGCCGAAGTAAGTAACGGCTCAACCATGTACACCATGTTGAAAATCTTGAAAACCGGGCTTCCTATCAATTCACTTCCTGATGCTCACAATCATGCCGATGTAATTGACGTGGGCATGATGTCCAAGTTTACGGTATAGTTATTTTCCCAAATCGAAGGTTTCCATCACGCATGCAGTTTCCCTATCAGAGATCGTTGTCTATTATTTCTTCAAAAATAGTAAAACTCAATATTAGGAATGAAAATTCTACTATTCTCGCAACTATAAAGATCAGGTAGAGGAAAAGGAAAAGAGAAAAAGAGCTAAAGAAGAAGTAGTCAAGGAAAAAAATGGAACAAATGCCAAAAACGTAACTAAAAAGACTGACATGCGTTAATAAGAAAACTACAAAGAGATCAAAGAATTTCAATAATATAGAATACTTTAGTGACTACGGTCAAAATAAGAAAGTGAAAAGGGTACTATTCTTTTATTTCTACAGAAGTCTAGATTATGTGTTGATTGTGCAAAAAATAGCCTCAAGAGAATTGTACTGACTGATCTCTGTCTTTAATTATGTTAGATCGTAGTCACCCCACTTGGTGTTCGTTTACTCGTCTAATATCGTATAAAGCCGAATACTACGAGTTTAGTTTCTTCATAATATTGCAATTAATTAAAAACATAAATGTTGATTAGTGTATTCGTTGATGATAAGTAAATCCCACTGTTTTATTCAAGTTTTCCCTCGTACTCCCCACTTTCCCATATTCATTTATATACTTTTTTATGATCTTTTCGAAACTACTGGCAACATTGTAATGGTATTTTCACCTATCCGAAGATACATTGCATTTGCCATATACAATAGCGAACAAAAATTTTTGCTCACCCCATAATCCATTTATTAAATTTCGAAATGATGTACTTTCATATTGTTAAGCGAATGTCTTGAAAACCAAAATTGATTGCAAGTATCGGCTGATTTTTTTATTATTTTTCAACTGTGAATGATTTCTTTGTCATTGTAGTCCCAGTGAGACGCGAGAACGTGTTGTCATTCATAATTTTTGAATCAAGATAACTTTTTATGACGTTCGTATACAAATCGTTTTCTTTCTAGCAAATTAAGAGTTTTAAAATGGATCAAACTAAGGTAAATATGTGAAACCAAGGAATAATCGGTTGTAACTCGTGCATCAATCGCAAGTCTTTATAGTCTAGCCAAAAGTAACCGTACCATTACTACCGAATTAAACATAACTCGTTGTACCGTAGAGTACAACAATATGCATCCTCCAGGAGCTTTGGCGATAGGAAACGTTCAGGACGGTCTGGAATAACCACAACTCCTGAAGATAAATGTATTGTATTGGTCAGTAAACGTGATCGAGGACTCACAGCTGCTCAGACCAATAAATATGCTTTTGAGTATCTCTACAGTGAGAAGAACATTGACGAAAGCTGGCTTTTTTAGAAGGGTGCAGTAAAGAAATGTCTTTTAAGACGTCAAAAGAAAATTAAAAGGTTGTAGTGGGTTTAAAAACATAGAAATTGGAGCCATGAAAAGTGAGAAAGAGTTTTATGGAGTGATGGCGCAGGTCAGAGAAAGAACGGATGTTAGATCCATGAGTAATCCCGACTGTAAATACGGTGGAGACTCGGTGATGGTTTCGATATGTTTTGGAGGAATTGCGACTGAAAATTTGATAAAAACAGAAGGGATTGTGCAGAAAGAAAGCTATATAACAATATTAAAGAAAAATGTAGTACGTTCTGTCTAGCGCCTGATAAGCAAAAATTTCATCTACCACCATGGTGATGATTCCAAGCATTTCTACAAGATGTACAAAACGTATTTGTAAGAAATAAAAAAAAGAGTGTACCAAAAGAAATTATTTGGCCATCACATTCGTTTGACCTCAACTTGTTTGATACAAATTAGACAGGGAAGTCAAAAAGCAATGTCCTACTTCCAATTTGCCAACATTTTGCTCCGAAAAAATTAGAGCTCAAAAGGGGTTACAAATAAATCAAAATGAACGATTTATACTATTCACCTAATAACTTCGAAATATATTGAATATTGAATTACATTTCCTCAGAAGAGCGTCATGTCAATCGACCTATTTGCCGATATTAATATCCTCAATGGCTCGCAATTGTAAGGAGAGGTTTGTAACCTCTGACTAGTTTCGACGTTATAACGTCTCATCAGAGTAATTAAAACAAACTCTCGTTCGGGCTGGAGAACCGAATTGAAGACAACGTCAAAGAGCGTCACTATTTGGTTCATGTAGTTAATCATTTTCCAGCGAACGCTAACTGGCGCCATCCTCACTTCAAACTACGAACCATTGGCAGGTAAAAATCTAGCGTAGTCGCCGACAATGTCTTGGATAAATAAAGTAAACAAGGCCATACTAGCTGAGTTACTTCTCCTGTATATTGTTGAGTATGTTTTTTAAACATTTCTCATATCGTATATATTATCGTCAGCTTCATGTTTCACATCCATATAAAATAACGCAGTTGGCAATTGTGTTAAATATTTGATGTTTTTTCTCTTTGGATATTTTACTGGACAATAGTACACGCCCCAATTATTTTTTTCTTGTATTATCCGCTCTTCTTTCTGGTTCTTCTTCTTTCTTCCGCTGCTTGTGATTTATGTTTTATATTACATATTATCACTATTCTCTTATCAATATTATGTGTTGTTTGAAAAATAATTAACAAAATCGATCGTTTTTATTTATTGTGTATCACGCGAACTAAAGGGTGGGCAAAACCTTTTGACCGGTAGTATATGTGTGGGATTAGTCTCACTCTGTTGATTTATTTATCTTTTCCATTGAAAAAAAAAAAACTAATATTCACACATTAATTTTTATATGGTGTTAACTATGTGGAATGTTTTAATCAAATTAAATAGTGAACGTCAATTTATAAACCACGAAACCACGAATAACAAAGGTTGCTACAGTTTGAGGCTTGCATGTGGCATTTTCTACAAGACAGTAATAAATTAAGGATATATTTCTCTGTTTCAATATGGGTAAAACTATTGGATGGTCTGAGAATGTCTAGTAAATACGGGATGAGGGATGATTAAATGTCGTATTCCCTTTTTAGTGTCGTCGTTATGGTAGCTGACCTTTTTTAGTGGCACTTTATTAAATGATACCTTATACTTCCAAACACGGAAATATTTTCCAACACGGTAAAAAGTGAAGTTGTAACTGTACCTTCAGTAAGACTATATTTGAGACTTTATCATGTTGTCTAATTACACTAGTTTACAGTATATCTGTTGCCGAAGAAATTTTAGATGTTGTTTACTACGTATACTATTTCTGAAAATATGATTCGAAAATTTTTATTTCAGCTATAAAGGTATGAAATAGAGAAAAATATTTTCTAAAAGACTTCTTTTCAATGCTCTTCTCTAATGTGAAGACTTTGGAAAATGACGTATCAAAGACCAACAATAATCCGACATTATATTCGTATCCCAGAAATCCTAATAGGACTCTTTCACGAACCGCATAAATTACAACTTCTGTTTTTGAAATTAATTTTTTAAGAACAAAAATTCATTGTGAAAAAATTACAGAATCTGTAGGTCTTATTTTATATCAGATTCAACATCAACCATGTATTATAAATCTTTATATTTCTTTAATTTCTCACTTCTTAGACCTCTTTTATATGGCTTTGTTGATCTAAGGTCTCTATCAATTAAAATTTCTCTTAAAATCTTATAATATTAATGAAGTTTCAATTGATAGAGAACAAAAATCAAAATAAGATCAATAAAATCATATAAAAAAGGTAAGAAATCGATGAAACTTATACCGACATGGATGAAATAATGCCTCTCATGACATTGAACTTATTTACAGAAATGTAAGCAAACGGTTAATGAAAAATTAAATAAAACTATCCTTCAAAACATTGCGAGGTACAAAAACTGAATAATTTTTTTTCTAAGATGCAAAAAATATGAGTTGTTACCCGCATTTCTAAATTTAAAATTATCGCTTATGAAATTTACAAATACTTGCTTGCAACGTGAATAAGAATCAGAATCACGTTTTGTCTAGGTTTGTGTTTGGAACAACCTGAACAGGCCTTATAGGCACAAGTCGTGGAGTCGCTTTCCTCCATCTATTTTTGTTCATGGCTGCGTCACGCCAGTTCTCTATTTCTATTCTTTCTAAAACTTCTCTACATGCTTCTATCCATTTGTTCCACGGACACCCTCTTTTTCTTTTCGCTCCTTTTCCCCTTAACAAGGTTCTTTTCACCCAAAAGTGTTCGTCCATTCTGGCTATATACTCCATCCAACGGAGTCTTTTGTGATCAGAGCATCACATATCCCATCTCAGCTTAAGTACTGCGTTCGTTCTTCTTCTCCACTCGTTTTGCTCTCGCACTCCTCCAAAAATTCTCCTTAGTACCTTTCTCTTCTATATGTTTATTTTGTTTTCTTCTTTTTTCTTCATGATCTAACACTCAATGTTATACAGTACCGTTGGTTGTATAATTGTTTTGTAAATGCGTAACTTGACGGCTCTTAAAATATCTTTTCATCTTAACAATCCTCCTAGGGCTCCAAACGTTTTGTTCCCTCTTGTCAGTCTTTTGTCGATTTTGCTGGTTTCACCTCCTTCGTTTGTCACTGTTACTCTCAGGTCTTCGAACTCCTGGACTTTATCAAATCTATAAAACCATTTTTCCTCTGCCATCACTTCCAATTTGTTGCAGTTATTCAGATCCCCTCCCATCTCAATTTATTTGGCCTTTGGTCATTTTTCGTTCTACTTATAAGTAGGCAAGGATTTGTGTTTTGTTATTGTGAATTATTCCCTGGGTTTGGATGTCACTACTTCTCAGGATCATTTCTAAAATGAGGTTAAACAGTATTGATAGTGGCTCTGCTTGCTTTAAGCCTCTTTTCCGATAGGCTTCTTTCACACAGCTACTCTATTCTCGGTGTTATTCAGTGTCATTTTTACCAAATGTAACATTTTCTTAGGTAATCCGAGTGCTGCTAGCACCTAGATCAATTTTTTTTATATTTATTGAATCATACACTTGCTTGAAATCTACAAATAGAAGCTTCAGATTCAGGATCGAAAAATTAATTGATACTTAAATACCAGATGAAGTGAATGAAATTATTACAAATTTTAAACATGAATTAAAAAAACAAAAAACAAAAGAGCTATATCAAACCTCAAAATATGTTTAAAACCAAAGAATTTAACAAAACAAACTCCTAAAAATTTTGCAAGCAGATAAATTAAATAGAAGTATTATGATGAAATCAGAAGATTATATTAATAAAAAGATGAAATTATTGAATGATAAGACAACTTACAAACAAATTGAACAGGGCTCTACAAATTCATTTCAAAAACAAAATAGTAATTTCAGTGGAAGAAAAACCCCCTAAAATATATGATATGCCAAAAGTACATAAGCTTAAGTATTCAAACTCCTCTCAAACCAGTATCTAATTATTTGAAAAAAAAAATGATACCAAAACAAAAACTATATTAAAAACAGATGGGATTTCAAAGAAAAAATTTTTAACGAATATGTATTTATTTGTTTACATGTAGTTTCTTCATATACAAATATTCCTATCAATTGTTAAAAATATCATGATAAAAAAATGGGACAAAATTAAAAAATACACATATCTCAAGACATATTTATCAAAGCTATAGAATTAACACTTACAACAGCATACTTCAAATATGAAAATGAAATATATGAACAAATTGATGGTTACGCTATGGGAGCTTCCATATCAAGTGTTATAACAAAATTAGTGTGGAAGATCTTGAGGAAACTGTCTTAAGCAAACTTAATATAAATTTCTCTTTCTTTTTCCGTTACGTGGATAGTTGCATTAGTGATGTATCAAAAAATGAAATTGAAAACATAGTCAAAAATACAATTCTTAACATAAAAAAGTTAAATTCACAGTATAAATCGAACAGAACAATAAAATTAATTTTCGGGAAGTCACATTATATGAAATTAAAAATAACATAAGATCAGAATGGTATTCAAAACCAGCTTGGTTGTCAAGATATTTAAACTTCAATTCGTCAACTTTGTTACAAAAAAGATCAGTGATAATAAGTTTGGCTGATACAGTTATACAATTATCAGATACTGAATTTAGATACTTAGCTATTTAAAAAGCAAAAACTGCATTGATAGAAAATAATTATCCGGAAAAATGATAACATATTTAAGAAAAGCATCAATAGGTACGTACTACAATCAATTGAGAGACAAAATTGACCCTAAACATAAAGCATTATTCCTTACCGTATGTACACAAGGATTTTCTCAACTACTATTAATTAATTATTTCAATTAATATGATATTAGTATCTTAATATTTCACTAAACTAAAATCTAGAATACCCAAAAACAAAAAAAGTTATATATCAAGTACCTTATGATTATGACGCTGTCAATTTAGGGCATACATTTCAGTATTTAGAAAATAGACTAAGAGGTTATCAAAACGATAAAAAAAAACTACATTAATGAACAAACATTCAAATATGACGATCGAAAATTCTTGAAATAGGATCACATACACGGAAAAGAGAATTTCTTCTAGAAATAGTTCAGATACATAAAAACGAGAAGGAGATCAATGATAAAAAAGACCTTAATAATTTAAGTTAAATTCATAGTTCTATATTATAAATTTTAATACAAGTAACAATCATTTGATGGACAGCCGCTACAAATTTTTGAGATGTAAAAAGTGAAAAAAATTTTTTTGGTTAAAACATATTTCTATTTTGATATTATTATTATTTTAATATTCATGATGTGGGTTATCTATTGATTAATATAAATACGTGAATTGTCAGTATCAAATCATATTTTGATAGACTGAAAGTAGTCGAAACGTCAGTATTATATGCTTTTAAACGAAATTTCAAATTAAACTTGAAATAAAGATAATATATTAACAAAACCATCTTTATATTTATAAAAAAACTGCTAGTAGGGGAGCAGAGATTTCGGGATTTACTAAAGCACGGCAGATTAATATACAGGTGGATATCTTGTACCCGGTTAAGTACCTCAACCAAGTATAGGCCGCCCGTCAAGGATAAAAAATCAGATTAGTCAGAAAAAATGATCATCAGAATTTCTTGAGTGCGTCAGATTGAGGTCATCATCATCATCATCATCATCATCTATCAGCCATCTTCCATCCACTGCTGGATATAGGCCTCCTCTAGTTTAAACCATCTGTCTCTATCTTGAGCTGTATGTATCCAATTTCCTACAATTTTCTTTACATCGTCACTCCATCTTGTTGGCTTCCTGCCTCTACTTCTCTTATCCATTCTTGGCCTCCACTCCAATATTCTTTTCGTCCATCTATTATCCGTCATTCGGGCTACATGGCCTGCCCATTTCCATTTCTTTTGGGTTATGATTTCAATAGTGTCCTTAACGTTTGTTCTTCTTCTTATGTTCTCATTTGTAATTCTATCCCTTCTCCTAATTCCCAACATTGCCCTTTCCATTGCCCGTTGCGCCACTCTCATCTTTCCTGCAGTTTGTCCCGTGAGGGTAAGCGTCTCTGCCCCATAGGACATCACAGGTATAACACACTGCTCATATACTTTTCTCTTTAGGCTTATTGGTAAGTGTGATTTCAAGGTACTACTCAACTTGCCAAAAGCTAGCCATCCTAACTGTATTCGACGCTTTATCTCACACGTTTGGTTATCTCTTCCTATCCTCACTTCATGGCCTAGATATTTATAGATAGGTAGGTGAGTTAATTACATGCTAAAAAGTGTCTATTCCACTAATGTGACCATTTGAAAGAAACGTAAAGACAGGGGAGGGCTACAAAGTTGTAGAAAAACGTTATTTCGAAATTCTCGGGCTTGGCTAAACTTCTTTTATTTTGACGAAAATTATTCAAGGATAAATAAAAGTATATAAACTGACAATATAACGTAAGGTTGTGCATTTTTTGTTTTAGTCCATTCAAGCTGATTAAATTGTAACGACATTTGTTTATTTAAAAACTTAGTCTTGCGGTAAAAAATGCGATATAATCTCTGACGCCTAGAGTACGACGACTTTTTTTACTTGTTTACTGTATTTTGCTCTTTTAAGCAAGAATAGAACTACCATTACAAGTTATTTTTTAAAAATTGATAATGACAATAATTTACTCCTCCAAAAAGAAACGGCCTAGTCGTTGCTGTGCTGTTCAACATTCTAAAGGTAAACACATAATGTATCACTCATTTTGTATAAAACTCCGGCTTTATTCGTAACTATCAATAATCTGATAGTTACTTCTAAGTAACACCCTACACGTACATTTAGTAAGATGTACACGTACATGAAAAATCCATCAAATACTCCCAATATTCTTTGGCTCGTCTGCTATCAATATCCAAAATTGAAAATTTGTCGTACACTTAATACCAAACCCGTCGACTGGTTATAAAAACATCCTTCTAAGCCGGAAGTGCCAGTGTCACGGACGGGAAATAAAGTGCCGATGACTCGAACTGTGTGATCTACAGATGACTGAAAAATGATAAATGATTGAAGAACGACGAAAAACAACATTGGCGCTGTTTTGCATGTTCTGTTATATATATATATATATATATATATATATATATATATATATATATATATATATATATATATATAGAAGTTTTTGCCATACCGGAAGTTTCTTGAGATTGATTGCCGGAATAGAATCTGAAAGCTTTTTTACATAAGAGACGATCCAAGGCGATCGGTTTATTTAAGAGACAAAAATTTTTTACAATCAAAATATCATGTCTATTTATCAGTTATTTGTCGTTTTCTCATTTTGATTTATTAGGGCAACTCCAAACTTCAGAAATTTAGAAAATAACAACTTAAATAGCTTAGATTTCAAGAAACTTACTGATATTCAAAAGAAACCAAAAATAATTGTGGGATAACAAATATGTTTACAGAGATGAATTAGGCTTTCCATTAGAAATAAGTTCAGTGAATGTTCCACTATGGAGTGGAGGAAGAAAGGCGAAGGCGTGTGTGTACCGTGTTTTGGAATATGAAAGAAGTAATTGCGCTTGATTTTCTCACTAAAAAAGAAAGTGCGATGGTGTAGTATTATAGTGAGCTGCTAAAAGTACGATGAAACCTATCTAAGTTGTATTAATAATTTCCCGGTTTCAATTCTCAGCTATTATTTTATTCATTTAAGTCCGCTCTCCATTCTCATCAGACAATATTGTTTCTATCTATTTCCAATCACATTTTGTCTTAGCATCATATACTTTGTTTTCTTTAGGTTTGTTCTTAATCCATAAAATTTTCCAGCCTTTTCTAGTTTGTAGAATGTGATAAATGTACCCGGTTAATATCTCGTTAAAATTTTTCCAATATTAGATTAAAAGCTACTGTTGATATTGCATTTGCTTGCATCAGTTCTTTCTACTGTGTCATAAGCCTGCTTAAAATTTATAAACACAACAAGGAGGTCTTGTTTTTCTTCCTTTCTTGAAACCTCTTAGGTATTCTTTCCTTAAGCTTTCTTGGTACCCGTTGGGTCTATCCTTCACAGCTCTAGCCGAAACTTCATCACATCCACATCCACAATCTATAATGTCCACATCTACTTTTATCTCTCTTCTTGAATATTGGACATATTATATCATTATTTCAACACTCGGGCATTTTTTATTCATTCAAAATTTTTCGTATTACTCTAGATATTATTTTCTGTACATCCTCTCCGCCATATTTGATAATTTCTGCTGGTACTCTATTTTATTCTGCACTCTTATTCAAATTTTTTTATTTGTTCCAAGATTTCTTTATCACTTGGTACATCCACAAGATCCTCTTTCAGTTGTGGTTACTCCTCTGGTCCATTCAATACTCCTATTCAAAGTATGGAGCCAACTTTTTCTTGTATATCAATTAAAAGCCCTTTCTCGCTATCCCTTTTGATAGGTACTTTGTAATTAACTGTCCCTCTCTCGATTTTTTAGCCTAAGAATTCCTTTGTTTCAAAATTTTTTAGTTTTTTGCCCTTGAATTAACTTGTTTTCTGCCTTAGTATCGGATATCTGACTAAGTCCTTGGAGGCACACATCACTGAGAGACGGCTCCATGATAAACAAATTGGCAGAAGCAAGCTTATGCGGTGGATTCCCAAAAATTTATCAGTATCCATTTTTTGAGTTTTTTCGGTAAATAAATTAGGCGTTGTTCACATTTACTGGTATATGGTACTTCTGGTGGTATCTGGTTTCTTTACTTATTTCATCTACTTACTACTTTTTAAATTCCTCCAAAGTTTTTTCTTCTTCTTCTTATTTTCTGATTTGGTCTATCCACTAATTTCTTGGTTTTATTTTTTGTTTTTTAATGGTACTTCAAATACACATACCTCTCAATTTTAATTTAATATCAATGTATGCAATTTGTTAAGTTTGTTTTGCTTGCATTAGTTTTGAATAATGCAGATGCTCATTGAATGTGATAAATTATTCGACTTCCTGACTTTCCGATAATAAGAGTCTAAATACTTACCATATATATATTCAAAGCATCTAAAAATTTCCATAGCTGAGCAGGTTTGAAAGTCTATTAGCTTTCTCATCATCTCATCAACGACAGATACAGTTTTTTAACAAAAAAAACTTTTCATTATGTATGCAGATGCTCGAAAGTTTGTTTAAAAGGCTTTGGAAAAGCCAGACAATGTCATTTTAATTAAAATGGCTCCAGAAGTGTTCTGCTCGGCTGTTTTGCATAAATAGTGGAATCGAGGCGATGCCGATCCATTGAATTTGAATATTGTGATTTAGTTTCGAGGCGCGAAATGCAGTAGTAGATGGATATGGCCGTGCCAACGGTGGACAAGAATGTCTCTTTTTATTTAAAACTCAGTAATATCCGGTATATGAATGAATATGAACTATATTCATTCTAGTCATTCAAAATAATAGTGGAAATTAATGAGTAGCGTATGACCGAATAATTTTGATTTCAATATATATATATATATATATATATATATATATAAATTGTAAAAAAAAAATCTTTGCCAAATAAATTATGAGCGGTTTCTTATTGGGAACGTGGCAATGAAACACCAAAGTGGACTAACTTCAATATATTTTCCAAGTTTTCGAGTACTTATGTATTCATCGTCTGGGAAATGATTAATTTAGATTTGTGGTGGCTTTTAGTTGTATGAATTCTTATAAAAATTTTGAATTCATAGGATTCCAAATTCAATATTCAAAGTGAGGTCGATAGAAATATTGATTAATTGAATTAATGCCGGTCTACAAAGGAGAAAACAACTTCTTTCCTAGTTAATACCACGAAGAATATTGAATTATATCTCCTCCGAACAACGTGATGTCATCGACAATCCGCCGAAATTGTCATCCCTAACGGTTCGTAATTACAAGGAGAGGGTCGTAACCACTGACTAGTAGCGTGTCTTCTGAATGGCGTAAGGACCTCTCGTTCTTAGTTTCTAATCCGAACCGAAGGCACAGCCAGCCGGCGCTGCTACTTGATTCATGTAGTTGAACATTCTTCAGTAGACCTCTTCTGGCGACATCTTCACTTCCAACTGCGAATCATTAGTCAAGTAGATCACGTTCTTCAGAGGAAATGTAATTCAATATTTTTGGTGGTGGTATTAGCCAGGAAAGTAGTTGTTTTCTCCTTCGAGAACGGCAACGACAACAACATTTCGAATCATGAAATTCGAAATAATAGGTGTAAATAGATTGAGCTAATTTGGACATGAGAACTGTAATTATAATAACAATCTTTACATGAAATACTATATATAACATTAGTGGAAGTTTTTTTTTAAATTTGAAAAAGAAAGAATTGATTATTATAGTTTAAGAGTTTGGCGATGTGAGTAGTAATTTATCTTATTAATGGTTTCCTGTACCAGTCTATCACGATGGAGTTATTCAATTTGTGAATAAATCACGTATCCAGAAATGGTACGGAATTATCGATGTCTTCCGTTTCTATTGAGGATTGGATGAACGGATCATAACTAGTAAAAGTATCTAGGATTTCATCCAGATCATTATTAGGTACTGAAATGAAAATATCATCAACGTTTTTTTTTATGAAGAATGGTTTGAAGAAAAGGACTAGATTCACCATGACTAACACATCGTTCATTACGTAAGCTCCTAAAATAGAGTTTAACTCTAAAAATGAATATTTATTTATGTTGCAATGAATTCTGATCTGTACCCAGTTTTTGTCTATGACTCTTAGACAAGCATTTAAGTATACATTACTGAAAAGTGACACAACAAAACACAAAATTATGAAACATCAAAAAAATATTTTAACAAAATATTCGAATTGTATGCGTTTTACGCCAATAGCATAGAAGTGATTCCCTTCCACTCCTTCCTATTTTTGTTTTTGTTTACCAGTCCTGAATTTCTCCCTCTCTCTCTCTCTCTCTTAGGTCTTCCATCACCTATGCGTATCATATTTTCTATGGTCTTCTTCTTTCCGGTTCTATGTCCATATGTTGCTCTAAAATCTGTAATTCTCTGAATGTTACTGCTTCTCTAAATAAATTCCGTTTTCCATTATTTGTTCTTTTCAGTCATAATTATCCTTCTTTTCACCCCTTGTATCCTCCTGAGTATTCTCCTTTTCCACTTTTCTTTTGCTACATTAAGATTCCACATTTCGTTTCCATAACTCTCTGTTAGTCTTATTCTTTTCCATAAGTATCTTTGATCAAACTTTATTTGCCATAATTAACGGCGTAATTTTTTTGTTAACGTCTCTCGTTGGGTCTTGGACACTTTTGAGGTGTATTTCGCGTATTTTTCTAAAAATTTTACGTCGTATGTTTTCCCTATTTTTGGCTTGCCACACTCTATCTTACGTTTTGCGAAAAAAAGTGTCCAAAAAATCTTGATCTTGAATGGGCTTGAGTTAAATTATGGGAGGGATCTGGCTTCGATACAAAATAATGTTATTTTGGTGTAGCCAATTTTGAAGTTGACGCACAAAATCAAAAAAATATAGTGAGGCAGCTGTTGGTATACTTTTCAGAATCTACAGTCTTCCCTCTTTACTCTACTTACATATATACTTTTTGACGAAATTGCATATCAAACCAAAACTTTTTTTTCCATTATCAGGACACTTCTCTAAATTATCCATATAAAACCATTGTGTCCTTAGTTTTCCGAATTGGCAAGCATTTTTCTTAAAACATGTTGAATATTCCTTTGTGTCACAATAATTTCTACTATCGAAACCAAATAAATTTCCATGGACCTCCGCTTAACCATTATAGACAACCATTTCTCTCATTAGATCCTAAATGATACAAAAAAGGTTTTCTTGTTTCTTCCTTTTTAAGTATTAGAAAAAATAACTAAGAAATTTTTTAGGTGAAGATTCGTGTAATTTCTGTAATTGGAGTAATTTTGACTACCAATTCCATTTCCTCAATCAATAAACATCACACAGTTTCAATTCAATTTATGATTTTTGCTTCATTCACTTTCTAGCTTTGCAGTCAAATGGTCGCAGGCTTAAGCATGTGTGGTTTTTAATAATTTTTTCTCACTTAATTATTGTTTTCAATCATACTTTTTTTAACTAAGCGATACTCACTCATAACGTTGAGTTATAACAAAAGATACGTCAAAAATAGCGAAAAAAGTTAATTTTGATGCAGGAACATACTGATTAACCATTGAAAAATGATCTGCACTGTTTGGTTTAGGTAGTGTGTCATGGTTTGAGTTGAATAACCACATTAACAATCAAATTGGCCAGGCGATATTTCCCTCATTGTTTCGTCTAATTATTTCCTTTCACCTTTGGAGTAAACAACTCCCAGGCACACCGATAAATGAAAATACAGTGATTATACAATATAAGGGATGTTCTTGACATGTTTAGAAGTCTCGCGAGTAATAAATGATTTGGTATAACGTCTATCAATGGATAATATTCATTCAGTTTTGTTATTTTTATTACTGTTATAGAGAATCTAAAAAGTTCCGTCAGTGACAAATAATCAAAATAAATCAAAAATTAATTTGAGTTCAGTTGAAGGAAAATTATACCTGAAATTCGGATAGCTGTCGTTATTGTTAAATTAGAAAATATCTGGTCTATCAGAAGACTGGCGATTTATCTAGGTTTTAAGGCGGTACCACAGCTAGAATGAAGACGGTGGGAACAGGACGGGGCCTTGGACCGAAAGGTTGGGTCGGAGCAAGGAAAACTTCAAATAACGCACGCAAGATGTTGCATTGATTAAACGTCCCTTTGTATCGGTTGCTAGTGGTGCTTATAAAACAAACTTTCCAGGCCTATGACATGTAGACGAATTGAAGCTTCGGCTTTGAAAAACTGTGCAAGTGCTACTAAATTATTGCTTCCAATTCAGTGCAATCCGTCCAGAGTTGTATTTGCATTAAATCATGTGTATCAAGACGATTTGGATTTTGGAAACTAATTGTCTTCACACATGAAAAGAAAAAAAACACATGCAAGTCGTACAATGACGGACGTATTCGTATTTACAGATCACAAAAAACGAAGATTTTAAACACAACATGTTGACAGAATTAATATGTCCGGCTTTTCAGAAGATGTTTGGTCTTGGTATCAATGACTTGGCGTTTTTTGGAGAATTAGTAGAGGGTTCAACTCTGCGGTTCCCCTAAATATTCTAGACAATAATATGTTCTCATAGGTTAATGAAACAATTCAACAATGATTATGACAAAACAATCTTGAGTCTTTATCGTGGCTGGCTAATAGTGCTAATATGAGTCCCATTGAAAATTTATGGTAGTGATTGGCAAAATGCCGGGACCAATAGAAAGATGTATTCGCAATCTTTATCGATTACGGAAAGGCATTAGATGGAGTGCAACACGACAAGTTAATAAATATATTAAGGGAATAAGGAGTTGATAGTTCTAACGTAAGAAACATCGAAAAATTATATTGGCGCCAAAGAGCGGACGTTCGAATCAACGGAAAATCGACAGAAGAATGCAAAATTTTAAGAGGAGTCAGACAAGGTTGCATACTCTCACCACTTTTTGTTTAAATTGTATTCAGATAAGATTTTTAAGCAATCTAGATACAACTTATCATATGAAATAAAGATTAATGGTTAACTAAATACAATCAGATACGCAGACGATACGATTGTACTGTGGGACGACTTGAATGGACTGCAATACCTTTTAAACGCCATTGACAGAGTGGGAAGACAGATGGGTCTAAACATTAACTGGTCTAAAACAAAATTTATGGTATTTAGTCCCTTGCCGCACCATGACACCCAGCTACAGGTAAACGGAAAAACGATTCAAAGAGTGTCCAGTTTCAAATATTTTGGTCGCTACATTACTGAACAACTGGATCCCGATAAGGAAATGGAATGTAGAATTGAGGTAGCTCACAAAACATTTTTTAAAACGAGATCACTTTTCTCTAATGATAACTTAAAATTTCAACCCCGGAAACGGATGATCAAATATTGGTCAGTTCTCTTATATGGTGTCGAAGCATAGACTTTAAAAATATCCACCATTAATCACTTAGAGGCTATTGAAATGTGGTTGCTCAAGATACCTTGGACAGCTGTGCAAACAAACGATGCAGTCCTTAACAGAGTAAATGCGGTTCGTGAGTTGGTGGATAACATTAAATGCAGGAAATTAGTTTATTTGGGACACATAATGCGTAGTAGCCTGTTTAGTATCCTCCAGATGATTATGATGGGTAAAGTTGAAGGTCGTAGAGGAATTGGAAGGAAATAAGCCTCTGGCTGAAGAGTATTAGAGAATAATAGACTGGGATAAGAGAAGCGTGACAGTTATTTAGACTAGCTCAAGTTAAATAGAGTTTTACCATGCTGATCGTCAACGTCAAAGCTGCCTTGACACGGTACGCTAAGAAGAAGGAGGTGTGCAAAATAAATTTACAAAAGGAATTTTCATCCCAGAAATCCAGAAGTGCTATGAGAAGTCATTGAAACAGCATGGGAAAACGTTAATTTAAATGGAAATATTTGTCAATGGCGAGGAGATTAGAAAGACTGATTGAAAAGAATGGAGCTCTAATTAATTATTAACAAATTTATTTACCTATTCAATTATTTATTGTTAAATACGAGTATGTTGAAAACTTGTATCACTTTTATTCTGTACTGTAAGTGAGTTTATGACGCGTCCTGTAATATAACAAGTCATGGAAACCTATTTTAATCCTTCCAGTACAGGAAACGGATCTATCCGCTAAATCATTGGCGAGGCTTTTACTGAAATCACCAGAAAGCAAACAAATTCGCTGTTGTCGTATAAACAAAAATTATTTGTTTTAATATTTCAATTCCTTATTTTTCCATTGTAGATCACTATGAACATTTTTCCGAATGCCCAAGGAGCACAGTTTTTGTCCAGGTTTCCATATCAACTCAAACTTTCCTAGATTGATTCAGAAAGATTGACTAAGAAGATTATTTGTTGTTATAGATACAACGGTAAATAGAGATTTTTCAGTCTTAGTTAGTTTACCTCCAGTCTGTGAAGACGATAACTTGGTATGTAATTGTTATTGTGAGTGTTGGTGTAGTGGTGGTGTAAACAGTGTGTTTAGTATGAATATCACCAACGGTTCCAGAAATTCCAGCTTAGTTATTAGTGAGGGATGGACTTATTGCGCTTCAGTAGTCTTAAGGTACTCATTTGTAATTGTCAAGCATACCATGTAACGAACAAATGGTTTGAATGGTGAAGACTCACCCGAATCGGTTGGATTGAAAGGGTTATTAATTTTTTTGTGAATACTTTTTTGATAACTTTTGGCGACAGTTAAAAATTGTAAAAATATATCTCAAGAATTGTATACTATTTCAATGAACAGAAGTATCCTTGATAATAATAAATAGTTAATAATTTGAGTTCAAAAAGTGAATTTAGAAGTATTTCCAATTAGTATCGGAACACCCTATACGTACAGTTTGGTGAAAAAATTAATGGTCCTGGTCATGTTCAGATAAGGAATGAATAATAGCTTTTGATGTGATTCATCATAAAATTTTGAAAATGCTTTACATGAATCACGTATTAAGTGACGATTATAATATTTTGTGAGAAAAATGTGGATTAGAATATTCCCGCTGTTTAACTAAAAAAAAAAAAAGAAAAAATTAGTTTGAATATTATACAGAATTCAATAAAGAAAAAAGAATCCTTGAATGATTTTTTATATACAGAAAATATAATGAGAGAATTTATGAGGATACTTTGAGATCTATTTGCTGTCAATAAAATTATACAAGGTGATTTATTGTGCAGAGATTTATCGTGATCCTCGATATTCTTTCTCACAATTTATGAGAAGAATTTCAGGGTAGGTGTCATATGTAGAATTGATTAACATTCATTTTCTTCGTAATTAATAGAGTAAATTGATAAACACGTGAAAAAGTCGTCAAATTCTCGGAGCGAGAAACTATAGCACATTAGCGCATTTTTTACCGTTAGCAATCAGTAAATGATAAAAAGAGGCTCTCAAGAAAAATAGAACAAAAAAAATATCAATAATTTCATTTATTTAATAATTTCGTCCTCGTATTTCTCATAATAATTGGTTTATAAAATGGAAGATGACCTCAAATGACATGAATTGACATCCTTTGAAGCCTATTGATGTCTATTGTCATTTTATGTTATATGTTACATAGAGGTCTGGAAACGAAGCCCAATTTATATATAGAAGCTTCGATCTCTTGGCCGAAAAGTTTAAAATAGCCATGACGTGGGGCTGCTATCTAGAAATACATGTAAGAACTTGGAGTAGGGCTGAGATTGAAATTTTTACTACTTTTATATAATTACGTTTCATATTAACTACTTTTATTTATAACAATTCATCACTTATAGAAATAATAACTATTATTATTAGGTTAACACAATTTGACCGCCCACCGTGCTACCTTCCAGACCTGCTCTTTGACGTCAATTGATATGTTTTAACGATAATTCATGTCATTTGAGGACATTTGGTCAACGAGATGAATGGGATCACATTTTGGTTAATTTAATCAATTTTGTCCTAATAATGCCCAAAATTTCTTTCGGCACGGCACATCTTCAGATATACAGGAAATGAATGCAAAAACCCCGAGCTTCTTGTGAGGAGATATCGCTGTTACAGATAGCCGGACACAAGGACAAAAGCTTTTTTTTAGAGAAAAAATGCTCATAAAAGTCACTTTGTATGAAGTACACTATATACTATATACAAAAATAGCATGCAGTGAAGCTTTCAATGCAAATATTATCGGGTCGTTACTATTAAATTTGAATTTCATTTCTAGTGCACAATCATCAAAACATTTTGTATGTGCAATTAAGTTTTATGTGGTTGCATACTTCACCTGATATTTTAGTTTTTTTAGTTTGGATGAGAGGCCAACCAGAATTACTAACAATGGAAGTGGCGAATTTATTTTATTTAAGTTGGTGCTGGTAAAATACGATTAAACCCGAAATTACATAGGACGGAACTGATTTTCTAGATTCTCAGAGGTTTTCGGCAACTGAATAAGCCTAGTAACTAAAAAAAATTTGAAACGTGTATAACTTGAAAATTAGAAGGAATTCGAAAAAAACTGTCCCAACAAAAAATGTATAGCACAAAATTTTCTACAAAAAAGTCTTTAGTTATTTTTTTGATGGAGCCACTATTTCTGAGTAAATCTCTCTTAACGCCGAAAGCCTTAGCTTCCGCTCGCGAAATTCCGCCAGAGCGAATTCAAGCGAATTTACGTTCCAAGCGCACATAGAAACTGCTGAAACTCTTGGAAAACTACTTCGTTCTACTCGGGTAAGCTAGCATAATTTTCGAAAATCTTGCGAGATGAAGAGGTCACATAGGCACTTGAAGTTTCAATGGATATATTTCATTACTCGCCATATAAACAAGCAAAACCAACCAGAGATTTGTCGTTCGTGTTATTATCAATATTTTCATGTATATAACATATATGAATTACTTCTTGGTTTCAAATGAACTAACTTAAAAAATTCTATCATGAATACTACTTCGTTCGTGGTTCATTATTGTTTCAATATTCACAGACTTCTTAATAGTTTCTTTTTCACAATGGCAGTTTTGGTTCCGGAACTTTTTTTCGAATTCTACGTAGTTTTCAAGTTATTCGCGATTTAAAATATTTTTGAGCGTTCAAACCCATTTTATAATAGAAATTTTGAGGTTAGGAAAAAATGCTTGGAAACAAATCGATAGATAATTTTTTACTGCAAATTTTTTGCTTCAGCACTTTTTTTCGAATTCCTCGTAGTTTTCGAGTTATTCGGATACAAAATATTTTTGAGTGTATAAACCCATTTTGAGGTGAAAACTTTGAGGTTAGGAACAAATATCTGGGATATTTTTTAGTAGACAATTTTGTACTCTACATTTTTTGTCACGTTTTTTTCGAAATCCTCATGGTTTTCGAATTATTCGCGTTTCAAAATTTTTTTCAGTTTCAAGTCCCAAAATTTCTAAAATCCGTGCGTAATTTTCTTAAGAGTTGCTAGACCTATTCAGTATATCAGAACCTACCAGAATCTAAAAAATCAAAACCATCCAATTCAATTTAAGGTTATAGCGCAAAATCGCCTAATTTTTGAAAAAAAAAATGTTCAAAAAATTGTTAATGAACTATTATGGGTCAAAACTCCAAAATCTAATTATTCAAGGTCAAGGTATTGTGGTAAGCAAGTTGATACTGCTTTTAGATAAGTATTTCGCAATAGTTTTGGCACCAAATTCAGGAATTTAAAAAAAAGGTTGTAATTTTCTTCTATTCACATTAGTTTTTTTAATGTTAAAGTTGCATTAAGATATGTCATAAGTTGGAAATAAGAGAAAGCATCGATAATTTGGGTGAGGTACTAAGATGAATGAACAGAGAACGAGAACTATTAACCATTGTAAAGAAAAGGAAAGCTTCATACTTTGGGCATATTTTAAAAGAATCAAAAATATGCCTTGTTACAGCTGATCATGGAAGGGAAGATAGAAGACAGGCATGGTCTGGGTAGAAAAACCTTCGAGATTGGTTCCATGTACGTGATGCCGTAAATCTAATACGCATGACTGAAGATCGTGAGGAATGTCTTCTTCTTAGGACGCCGTTTCCCTATAGAGGTTGGCGATCCAGATGTTTATTTCGCACGAGAAACCTCAGCTCTGAAAATTTCTCTAGACGTCTGTCCGAGCTATCTGCGCAAGTCTTTCAGCCACGAATTTTGTCTATGACTGACCGAATCTCATACCACCCGCCTCTCATTATATGTCCTAGGTACTGCAACTTTCTCTCCTTGATTGTGGTGAGAAGTTACCCATTTACTGGAGGACCTCTATGTTTGTCTTATGTTCCGTCCAAGATATCTGCAACATTCGCCAGTCGGCGTACATTTCGAAGGCATCAATTTCTCTGTGGCCGCATCTATGGTCCAACTTTCGCATCCGTACAGAAGCATAGGAACGATGTAGCATCGAAGCATTCTGGTTCGAAGTTCTAGGCTGAGGTTGCAGTTTGCCAGAAGTGTCCTCATGTTGTTCAGAGTTTTCCGTGCTTGCTCAATTCTTGATCTGATTTCGAGTATCCTAGAGATAGCACGTGCTCAATGATCTCTCCATGGAGTCTTAGGGTGGTGTTTCTTTGTATTTTTGAGAATACCAATAGTTTGGTCTTGGACGTATTCATATAAAGGCCGAATTGCCTATTTCTATATTCTACAATAACGTCCATAAGAGATTGAAGTTCTGGTAGGTTACTGGCCACTACCACGGTATCATCTGTGTAATGAAGATTGTTTATAATGTTTCCATTGATTTTTATCCCTGCAGTTGTATTCTCGAGGTTTTCGCTGAATACTGCCCCAGAGTAGAGGTTAAACAGTAGTGAAGACAGACAAAAGCTTTTTCATAGTCAATAAAGCATGCAAATACATCAGAATTTATGTCTCTACGTTCTGAACGTTAAAAAATCGTGAAACCACGAATTTTCACACAAAAAAAGCAGAAAGATTGGTAAAAAGAGCAAAAGACCAAGTTGGGGTATCCGAAAGTGAATTAGTACGTGAATACCATACTTCATACCGTATCGTCAGAATTATCAAAAAAATGTTCAAAAATACCAAAGGTGTCTCAAATATATCTCAAACCATTTAGCAGGAATACCAAGATGATTAAAGCAGATAGATTTTAGAATAAAAGTGTGATTGTTATGAACGATAAAAATAATTCTCAATTGCCAATCAGAAAATCGAAGAAAATGAAAAATATTAAGAAAAAAATTGTAAATAGTTTTTATCTGGTGTGTGATTCCGACAAGAGAAATATGCTGACCTTATGAGGGTCGAGTGAGGACAGAAAGTGTTGATTCTGAAAGGTTTATTACCAATTGATCCACTAAAATGGTTGATATTGTACGTCATCACGTTGAGGACGATATAAGTTTTGGCCGGACTTAGCAGGCAACTCAAAATGCCTAATCTAACCTAGCCAAAGCAATATAATCCCACTAATTTTTAAGCAAGCTTAAAATAGTTGTCAACGATCTAATAAGAGATATAAAATTACGCCTAGTTGAGTAGCTAGCACCTAGTTGAGTAGGTAGCACAGGCCCCTTTATTTAGTTTAAGTTATCAACTTTGTTAGTTACTAAGCTATTAATTATGTCAAATGAGGGTAGGATTTTTGATTAGCTATCAAATGATCAAAATTTGAGGCTGCGGTTTACCAAACTGGAAATACTAACTTACCATCGAAGCTCTGTAATACTCTCACTACTGGTTTGAAGCCAATTCATGAGTTATGCGTGAGAACCTTGTTTAGATAGTGTGAGTATTGCCAGATTTTGGCTTTTTTATGCGCGAGTTTTTTCGGTAGATTTCTGGAGATAAATTATTGTTACTCACATTGGTCTTATTGGAGAAGGAAGGTCAAAGCATTTGAGTGGAGCGGATAGATATATTTCTAGGTTATGGTAATGTCTATATTTTACTATATCCACCGCAGTCACCCGATTTAAATCCCATGTATAGGATATTATCGAAAAGAGATTACTGCTGAAGTTGCTAGGAGGTGATGTAATTGGATTGAAAAAGTTGTTTGACCTCCAAGTGATCTATTCTGTTTCATTGAAAATTGCTTTCCGTTCCTCTTATGAACAAACAGAATATTTCATGTATATAATCAAAGAAAGCAATTCCAAATATTACCCTATATTCAGAGAAGAAATTATTTTTTTCTTTCATCAACATTATGACTCGTTCACATGTGTACTTGCAACGGCTTCTAGTTAGGGTCAGCTACTTCATATATAGTGTAAATAAGAGGTCGAAGGGAGAAAAAAAAGACAACGTTTCAAGTAAATTAATAATTGTTTTATTTTCTATTTATTTTACACCCTTTGTTCTTCTATCAGGACAATAATGATCCAAAGAAGAAAGTAGTTGTTAATTACGTTACGAATTATCAGTTCTTTTGTTGATAAAATCGATTGTTTTCTCTGTAATTAGAGGCGAAATTTTATCTTTTATAATTTCCATGATACGCAATGTGTATATAACTAGATTGAGTAAACGTAAGTAGAAGTCTATAGGAGAGTAAAGAAAATAACGATATTTTTCATCTAAATCATGTTTATGTAGTGCTAGATCATATTTATTTAATGAAATACTCAGTTCTTCTTCTAAATGTAGGTTAAACTGTTTAGATGCAGGTAGCAAACTTTAAGGTAGAGTAGGAGACATTGATCAGATTTGTACAATAAGACTTAGCTCTTTGGCGCTAGGTGGCGTTGTTCACAGTAGGAGACTTGCAATTTTTCTGTAAGGAATACCAATTATGACGTTTGCCTTGGTTGCTTGGAACAAACATGCAAAACAAAAAGAACAAAACTACAAGTCCAACAACACATGACGCTTAGCATTAAATGTCAACTGGATAACCAAAAACTATACGGAGAGACAGGGCCTCAAAAAGTATTGGACATCATAGACTACAGGGCAGAAAAGCAGCTATTCGAAGAGCTGGCAACACACCCTAACCAGAAATTAAAGAAATTCATCAGGTACAGCAGAGAGGTTTAGGTGGGTTAGTAAAAAAAAATCAAAACTACACAAAAACACCAAACCACATACCAAAAATAAACTCGAAAAAATACAAAAACAGAAAAATAAAAAAGTTTCATCCGATCCAAGTTTTCCGAGTCAACCCACAAGAGGACATCCCCCGACGCAGTAACTTCGCACTTCATAGGCAAGTGCCGAGTTATACATCGGTGACAGCTGAAGAGAAGGCGAAGGACCACTCGAATAAGAGCTTGTTGTAACCTAAAGAAGGATTTACTCGAGGTAGCAAAAACATACATATACACATAAGGACGTCCAGACAATCAAGAAAACAAGAGTGTCTCTTAACTCTTAACAAAAAGATAAGACTTCCCACAACATTCCATAGAACTCAGAGGATGCGCGAAACTGCGACGCGTACGAGGATAAGGACCTGTCGAAATGATAGGGGATGGTGGATTGTTCTTCTTCACATCCATCCGTGAATTTGCAAAAAGAGCTGTCAGATGTTTAGTGATTTGAATCGCAATTTATATTTGAAAATGGAAGTCATTTCACGACGAAAATTGAAGAAACTGCGTTTATGTGTGCGATAATCGGTGTTGTTGGTTTTAAGTAGCCTGATGAACTAGCCAACTAGCCGACGATAGGGAATAATACAGCCGCAGCTGTACCCGCTCTCACCTATCCACATTTTGCGAAGAAGCTTGGGTGTCAGGTCTTTCTTTTTCACTCTCTTTTTTTAATCACTGATTTATACTCTTGTTCTGCAGAGAATATTTTCTATAATAGGGTCCAAACCTAATTAATCCCTCCCACTCACATTAATGTCCTCATCCAAACCTCGAAGAATCCAATGAACCTCTCTCTCTCTCCCCCTCTCTCCTTCTCTCTTTTCAAAATTTTCCTATTAATTAATACTTAATACAGGATAATCGAATTCTTCAACAAATTATGGACATTTTTGAATCCACAAGTTTTCGTCTATAATTTCCACATATGAATATTCTACATCATATACAATTAATTTATTTCACTAAACAAATTTCCTAACAACGTGAGGGTTAATTTTGTACAAAGAACTTCATGAAAAATAATGAGATTTTCTTCGTTTTAATATGAAACACTTGGGTATTAACAGGTTATGAAAAATACAGTGGAGAATAACAGGTTTGAATTGGTGTGAGGATTTGATTTCGGCACTTCATAATACGACAACCTCTTACAAAGTCACGGCATCAATAAAAGTCTCCTCAAAGTATTCATCGTGGAATCGAAGAGCTTTTGTTGCTGGTCGAAATAGCAAACTTATTGTCGAAGGTTTATTGGAAAAAAGAAAACGTGGTGTGGAAATGGGATGCGAGTATAATAAAAAACGAATGTAAAATTTTAATGCATATCGAAAAGGTTATGTGATCGCAATCACGTTTTTAATACGATTCAAATATTTATATTGGTGATATTTGTAATATACTTAATAGATTTAGAGACATTTACTATCAAAATACGGAGTAATTACTAGGAATTTCGATATAGATATTCTTGAGAAACTTACTCGATGAAAATTTGGAAACAGATATAATTGGTGATCTTATTCTAATGCATACTGACTGAAAATTGTTCAAAAAGTATTCATTAAATCGCAAAGTACATACTCATAATATAATATTTAATTGTATAAAAAATTTCTTGATAAAAGAGCTGTTGAAAATGACTGATGACTGCTTTCTTAAAAGATCAGGTAGTTATAATTTCACCACTTTTTAAAAAAGGAGACCCAACAGAGGAGTGTAATTATTATAGACCCATAACATTGCTAAAAGCTGTACTTAAAGTCCACGAGACTATCTCAAAGAACAGAATGAGAAAAATTATAGGCAACAAATTATATGAAAGCGACTCTACGAAATGAAGAAGTACACAAGATCGTGTATTTTCATAAAGACTGATAATATAGAAAAAAAATGAAAACAAATAAAAAGTATATCTCGATTTTATAGACCCCCAAAAAGCATTTGACAGCGTGCGAAGAAACCAAGTATGGAATAGTTCACGATAAAGAGGAGATGGAATGAAATTTAGACAAAATGTCAAATGAAACAATAGGAAACCAAGTGAGGAAAAATAATGAATAATCCGAGGATTTCACGACTGTAGGAGAATTATTACAGAGGGTACTACTGAGTACTACTAAAATAATAGATGACGTATTGAGAGAAGTGAAAAGAAAAGTGAAACAGACACAAGTTCGATACATAAATATGAAAATAGTTGGAATTTATGAATGTGTTTTTGCAGACGATTTAGTATTATTTGCTAAATTGAAGATGATATGATTATTAAGATGAAAAGAGACATCAAAATTGAGAAATATTAATATGGAGAAGACAAAGATAATGGTGGTGGGAAATACCTCAAAAATGCCTCAAAATCTAAATGAATAGAATACAGTTGGAACAAGTGGAGAGTTCCGAATATATAGGCGTAGACATACAGAGCGATGGAAATCAAGAAGCAAAAGTAAACGAATCCGGAATGAAATTTTATTTACCTCTGAAAGAAATTTTCTGCAAAGAAAATGAATAACAAGGAACACCAACGTGTATAAATCAATATTTCTACTTCCCTTCATACATGGTCTCACTCGCATGCAGCTGAAATGAAGAAGTATCACCAGAAAAGATCGAATAACGATGAAAGAAAACTTCAATGTGAACCTTTGATTAAAATGAGTGAAAAACAACAGCTTAGATGGTTTGTAACCTGCGTAGAATGGAAGTCAATAGACTAACAAAAAATATTTGGTAGGCTAAAGAAATGGAAAAGAAAAAAAGAGAATGTCCAATTTTAAGATAAAAAAATAAGATGGACAGAGGTTATGAAGAAAGCTCGAAATAGAAGAGAGTTTCAAAAATTTGTGCATGAATAAAAAGACAAACCCACCCGACACCCTCAACGGGTTCACACAGGTTTATGACGAAATCTACATCATATAACCTAGAAGTGATAAATTTATGAGTGTCTTTTTTGTTATAAAAAATAGGTATTGTTTTATGCAGACTATGGTATTGCCGTAGCAGAAAATTAAGACGACTTACAACATCTACTATATAAGATGAAACTTTCTGCCGAAAAATTCAATATGAGCATCTCAGTCAACAAGACACAATCAATGGTAATATCAAAAATCTTATTAGATGCGAGTTGGCAGTCAATAGCGGAATAATACAGCAGGTATCAAGATTCGGTTACCTGGGAGTGAATATATCTACTGAAAGAAACCTGACAGAGGGGGCACGAACACAAGCGATGAAAGCATCAAAAGTCAGCAGCTGTCTGAGAGATATAGTGTGGAGAAACAAAGGGATGAGCTCACAGAGCAAGATTAGAACGTGTGTGAGACCTATTCTCACATATGCCTCAGAAACTAGAGCCGAGACATCAACAACAAAAAGAATAAAGAGAACCACAGAGATGAAAATGCTGCGAACCATCAAGGGAGTCACCCTCGGGGACCGAATAAGGAGTGATGACATAAGAGAAGAATTGGGCTTACAGGATGTAGTGAGATGGGTCGGGGCACGAAAAAGATTCTGGAGGGATTACGTAGGAAGAATGCCAGAAGACAGATGGGCGAAGTGGGCTAAAACTCGGAGACATGAAGGCAGACCACCAAAGAGGTGGTATGGGAGCTGGAGTTCAGCTTCTCAGGAAGATCCAGGAAGAGGGCCAAATGTATAGAATTGAACATGACTTGGTCCTATTGAAAGAGGAAGAAGAAGAAGAAAATACGTAACTTCATTAGCATCAAACACGACAGAATAAAAAAGTGGTAACGACTTATCCTCTGGATTCGAGAAGCTAAAGTAAGCCAGTGCGCAGTACCTGAACATTATGAAGTGAAAGGGAAGTTCAAAGCAGATAGATATTCCAAAAATGAGATGAAAGGGGAGGATGCGGGGAAGTGCTACTATGGATTGAATTTTTGAAAGATACTATTTACACAGGAATTAGTTATACAGGCCATTAAGGTGATATGCTGATAACTTTTATAAAGATTCTTACGGGGAAAATATGATCGAGCGTATATTCTGTCGTGCTCTGCCCTAACAAAAAAACGATGAGTTCCCGGGGGTAGACTGTATAACTGTTATTGTGGATGTGACAAATCAGCATTTAATTATATTATATTTCACAGTTATGAGTTGTTAATATTTTCATTATCGACTATTGCAGTAATGAAAATTATGTTGGCGCGAACTATATCTATTATTTTCTCTCGGGAGACTCCGTATATGTGCACGCGACCCATTGCATTAAAAATACCTCTACCTTAGAAAAACTATAAATAAGAATCTTTTTGTTATACACAAAGATCGTTAGACAACTGTGTGAACTTTTGCCACATAATGTTAATAGAGGAGACTTCTAACGACGTTATATTAGACTTCATAATTTTACTAGCAAAAATTGAAGGTTAGGTGAATAAAAAAATTTTTTAAAAACATCTTTTCTAGATATTTCACGATTTGAAACGAATGATGCGCGTTAGCGCTCAAACGTGAACTTTTTGAATGAATATGAATTTTTTTGGGGCTTCAATACTCACAATTTTTGTTTAATAGGTTCTTTATTGAGTCTTTTTTGCAATAGTTAATCAAAATTAGGAAAAATTTGGGGCTTCTCTTTCAAAACAAACGATGTGCTTCAAAGCTAAAACGTAAAGTTTCTGAAGTTTTTTTGGTATTATTAAGATTAGTTAAATCACAATTTTCTCTTAATACGTCTTTTTTTCGAGTGTTCTTTCCAATAGTTGGAGTATATTTGGAAAAAATTTGGGCTTCTCTTTCAAAACACATGATGTGCGTCAACGTTGAAACGTCAATGTTCTGACTTTTATTTTAGTTTTATTAAGAATAGTTGAAAAATGTACAAAAATTCGTATTAACAAATTTTTTATCCACTTTATCTTAAAAAAAAATAATATTCGTGGTAGAAATCCTTCAATATCTTCACAGGAGTTCGTTGGCAAGTTAATTTTTGCAGTAGACAATTTAGTTATACTTAGATTAAAAAATGTCAGTTTCCATTTTGCAATAAATGAAGATATCAAGTCAGACAAACAGAATCGTCACTAATAAATGCCAAAAAATAATAAAGCTTCCCAACATTTCATTATCCGACGAAGAAACTTTGATGACCCAGATTTTAAGTATGTCAAGGTTTTTTTATACATCTAATGGTTTGCACCTCTCAGATAATAGTATACATATAATTTTTAAGCATAGTAGATTTCCAATTTTGGTAATAATGTATCTTATCACTTTCCAACAGCATTTAATACGGTATTAGACAAATTTATTTATTTAATCGTTCTAATAACTCACCCACTACCCTTCTAAAAACGTCTGTGATTAGGATTTAAGGAACAAAACGAAATCTTGCACCATCTAACGTTATGAGTCGATACTCCACTCTGGAGTAGCCACACCTCGGAGAGCGCTTTTAATACGCGGTCGAGATGAAAAAATACGAGGTTTCTTATGTCTTCCGTCCTCTAGGGGGTGAAATGTGTTTATAAAAGCGGAATTGGATGGCATGGAAAATGTGAAAGAAACAAATTTTCAATTCAACATAAAATAAATGATACCGTAAATTCATTTATGTGGATAGATATCGATTGAAAAAAAATTATGATATTCAAGAAAATCAAAAGACTAGCTGAACTGCCACTTGCAAGGATTGTTTACAAATTATTAACATCTAGAATATGCAAGGGCCAATTTGAAATTTAACACCCTACTACTTCAACTCATAGAGAAAATGCAAATCTACGTCACACTTATTTTCAAATGGTTGAATTTACATGCTTCAATTACATTTTGAAGGAACAAAATAATGAAGAATATTGGCTAAAAGCTGGATTTTTCATAGAAGGGAGCCCTCGAATGGGAAGGAAGAATGGGAATGTAGAAGATAGTTTCAGGCAGAAACTTTTTGGAATGTTGGAGGGAAGATTCAAAGCAGACTAAAATATTGAATATTAAAATGTAGTTTTTCTTCAAATATTGTAGACAAAGTATAACGTTCTGAAGTATGTAAGTAATAATTACTAAAAAAATCATTGATTACCCTTGACGACGAGCTGCAAGTCAACTTGTCCCATTTAAAACGTGTATCCCATTTAATTCAAAAAACACGCTATATTCATCGAGTTTCAGCTACAAATATGAGAAATAAGTAGTTTCAATTATTTACTTCATTAACAACGTTTAACTTAAAAAACAAAATAGGACCTAGTACTGAGCCTTGAGGCATTCCACATTCTATTGCTGACTTATGTTCGTAAGATATGACTTGAACAATACGAAAGGTATTCCCCTGAAACCGTAGTACTGCAATTTATTAATATAAATATTAAGATTTGCCCAATCGAAAGCCTTAGAAAAATTACAAAAAACTATTGCAGTAGATTTATGGTTGCTTAGGCTGCAGTAAACATTATTTTAATTTTTTCTTAGTAGGAAGGAAATTGATTAAATTCAGTGAAAAAGAAGTTCCTAGGTGAACTGGATGCTGCATATATCAGATATATATCAAATGTCAAATCTTAATTCAAACTAAACTTAAAAAGTCACAAATATCCATTTTCACGTGGAGATTATAGTGCTTATTTTCATCGATGATTGTGTCTGAAGCTTTTTCAATTAAAATAGAATATTGAAAATAATTTATCCATTTTATGTGAGTTTTATTGGTGTGAAGATTACTTGAAGTATATCAGCACCTCAAAATACAAAACAACATTGTCTCTATTACGAATCACTCACAAGAAATAAACAACGGAACACAGTCACAACACAGTTCATTTTCTGGTAAAAGAAGCCTTCTAATAGCTACCATGGTCACCTGACCTAGCACCTGTAGATTTTTTCTACATAAACACACATAGCTTGTGTCAATCCTTTCGGTTTCGAGGCAATCAAGTCACTACAGACTTTTTAAGGTTATGTGAAACATCGATTTGGCTCTATTCATTTATGCATACGTAAACATTTGTATAACCCATGAAAATAGAATTGAGAAAGAATTATAAACATCTAACTGTTGACTGAATTTTTGAGGTATGTGTAAGTTTAGTAAAAAGAGCTGTTCAATTATACCTCTGGGTATAGGAGTATATGAGAAAATATAACAAAATAGATGTATATTAAGTAACTGGAATCCGTTTTCTTCAAAATATACCAATCTATGATTGGATGAAATTTCATTCTCATTGATTGTAAATATGTTTGATTTGGAAATTATAACTGTTTCTGATGTTATTATCTCAAATTTTGTGTGTTGTTTAATTATTAAAATATTTAAAATCAAGAAAATACTCATTGCAATCACCCCTTTGAATTTACTGTTGTGAATCCTTTCTCTTTTTTTTATTCCTATAAAAGAAGTGTATGGTATGATACAGATATGTGGATGTTATTTTCGCTATATTCAATACGAAGAAGGCAAACGTAGACGAATTCATTTTGGAACTCTACACAAAATATCCATCTATAAAGTTCACCTACGAAATGGAGAATATTGGACAGTTACCATTTTTAGATACTTTAGTAATTAGGAATAGTAATAGCTTAGAATTTGATGTATTTAGGAAAAACACCGCTACATGCAAGTACATCCCCGCTGATTCTTTTCCTTGTATCCAATATAAGATGGCCAGCATCCATTTTCTGGTACATCGGTTAATCCACTTTCCACTTACCATCGAGAGATACAATAAGGAAAAGTCCTTCATTGAGGATGTAGCTGTACTCAACGGTTATGAAAAAAGAATTGTAAATAGGTTAATCAATCGTCATAGGTTGAAAAAATCTCTATGTGAAACAACTTTTTTCCAAACCCAAAGTAAAAAACATGAAAAATTTGTTTTGATACCTTTCAATCCTCTTTACAGGAATATTTAGCAGAGTGGGTTTAAAATTGGTTTATAAATCCAACAACACATTCAAACAATTGTTGGGCAATCCTAAGGATAAAATACCCAATTTGGAAAAGAGTGGTATATATGAAATAAATTGTGGTGATTGTGACCGAAAGTATATTGGGCAGACTAAGAGATCATGTTATTGTCCGGTTTAAAGAACACATAGCTCATTTTAAATATAAACGGACAGGAAAATCAGGTATTGCCGATCACTCTGCCAGTCACAATCATTGCATAAATATTAATAATGTAAAATTGTTAAACAATGTATCTAATAGTAAATTGTTGGATGCATTTGAGAGCATTGAAATTGCTAGATGTAAGAGTAGCTTAAATAGGGACAAAGGGCCAATTCTTTACAGCCCACTCTTTAGTTTAGTAGTCAAAGAATAAACATGAATATTCCCGTCAAGGAGTTTTCCCACTGGAATCAATTTTTGGGGGAGGTGGCTGATTGGTGAGAAAATTTAGTATAAAACAGGTAAGTCAAGTTATTAGATTTTAGTTTACCTTCAGTCTCTGAAGACGGTAACTTGGTTATCGAAATACGCGTCAGGCAGTATAATTGTTAGTGTTGGTGTAGTGGTATATTAAGTTTGAATATCGCCAACGATTCCAGAAATTCCAACTTAGTAAATGTAGTGAGAAACTAAGTGGCCTCGACCTATATGCGGATTTGAATTGGGTATGAAATTTTGATGTGTCAAGATGAGATATTGTTCTACATAGTGAGTTATAATTAATTGTATTATTTGCTAATCAGCTCTTCATATAATAGAACATAAGTTTACTATCGATGACACAGTTTATGAGGGTTGAACACTTTACCCCTCTCCTGACCTATTTAATAATCGAAACAATTATCTTTCGACTCATTACAATGTAACTTAGACTTACAAGTTTTAACCTGTTGAAACATTTGTAAAGTCACGTCTTGGTAGCAAAAGGGATCTTGTAGAACATCCCGTGATGTTCTCTTTTTCCTTGGTCCTGCTAATGTCTTGATGGTTCTCTGTTGTGTTTTGTTTCGTCGCCTTTTTTTGGAGTTCTTCAATCTTGATCTCTGTTCAGTTCTTTGTTTTTGAACACAGAATTCCATATATCTTTTATGTCGTTCATTTTTTAATAATTTTATCAGAGATAAGTCCTTCACCTATGTGCGTGAGCAACGAAAATACCCTTGATCCATTAGGAATTACGACAGGTGATTGTTTACGTGACCACGCTTCCTTTCTACCCATTCCTTCACACTCCCACTAAGCCCAAGGGTTCAATGTCCCCTGGTTTTGCTGCTTCATCTATTTATACACCTTTAAAGTTTCTTTTCCTTCCTGCCTCCTCTTCATTGTTGCGATTTCAAATACTCTGGCGATAATACTCTGTCATAAGATCTATTGAGATCTTGACGTCGATGACCAGAACAGCTGTGGTGGATGTGATGCAGTAGGCATTGCATATACGGAATGCAGTCCAGCATTGTACAGACTCACTTTTCTGTTTATACTTCTCAGATCGCTTTGTTCAGCCCCAAATTTCAGTAAGATTTTGGACGTACGCATTATAAGCGTTATCTGAATAGGTGCCACCCATATTTGTGAAGAGTCGACCAAGTACAAATTATAATAACTACCAAACTAAACCTGAAAATTGTCTGCATACAAGTAAATTTGGAAAAAGATTTGCAGTCGTCTTTTATCACAGTTTGAACAAAAAACAAATTTTCTTGTAAAATTACTAAGAGAGGATGAATCATGATTCAATCATTAAGAAATAGAAACCAAGATATAAAGTGAGGGTGGTAATTTCGTATTATGGGATACTGAGGGCTAATTTAAGTAGATATCCTACAAGATGGAGACACAATTGAAGGTACTTCTTATACAAATTTAGTTTTCAATTCTTGTGAAGTTATAAAAGAAAAACACAATTATTATTGCTGTCAACTTTCCATATGAGAATAGCTTTATTGGTGTATTTTATAATAATCATTTAGATTTGGTAACTATTGATTATGATGAAATTCGAAGGCTTAGTGTTTGGAAATACAACTATAGATACTGTTGCACATCAAGAAAAAAATATTAAATTCCTTTAAGTAGTTTCATAGACTTACAAAATAACTTTGTTAGTTCATTCTACGAAATTGTCAGAAAAATTCGAATCATCAACATTATGGTCACAGTACTCGATGCTGAGGAGTACCATAATTATTGAAAACTGCCTATCGATATAGTTAAAAATGATATTAATTTCATATACTTCCTAACCTAACCAAACGACAAAAAAATGATTGAATATTAAAACCTACATCAGCTCTGTGTCATAATTGTTTAATAATCTCATCTCAATGGTTTTAGCATAGTCGGTCTATAAAGTAAAGTAAAATTAACTACGGAATATTTGTAGGAGGTGAGATTCTAGCGTGTAGTTTTGTATGCATTAATTGTGACATTCATTAGTACCTCCAGGAGATGTTGTATTAATTATCTAACCTGGGCACCACAGCTCACCATCACCATCATGATGTTCGTGTTCAGAGGTCTCCAAAAACCCCCCGAGTAACAAAATTAAGCTCATTTTCCGGCAATATTTTTCGATTTACAACTTTTTCTTTATTTAAACTTTGCAATTTTCAGCTATTATTCACAAAGATGCTCTTCCGAATCGATGCACTCTTTTGCATCTTGATCCAACTACTGCTCAGAAATTTCTAGCTCTTGAATTTTTTTTTAGTTTAAATAACAATTTTGGATAATTTTTAATAATAACCGTTGTCAAACTATATCCCTCGAACACTTTTTTACATCGTTCCTATTGGCTTAAGTGAACAAAATTAACTCTTGAGTTGATATGATCACAATTTTTCTTAAGAAAGATCCATCATTAGTTGTATCCGCAAACTAACTAGAATAAGACTTCGTTTAGTTTCTCGAATTCTCCGTCTATTTTACTTCTTTTTTTCATCAAATTTAATACGATACGACACTGGGACGAGAAAGGAGAAGGGCTTCTGTACTTCACGTTGATAATAAGTGCCTCAAAAGACCATTCCGACTGGCCAAAGCATTAAGGAAAAGAGGATAATGGTAGACAGTAGATGATAGTTAATGTTAGAATTATTGAAGTTGATAGATATAATTACAGTTGAGTTAGTCGACCTTTTTTTACACATTTAGAAATATCAATATTATCATTTGAAATATGGAAGAGGATGATTAAATTACAGGATCTTTTAATATTTGTACTTGAAATTATAATTTTTAATATATTGTTTTGTTTGTTGGGGCATACAGAAAAAGGAATTAGTATGCTGGCTCACCCTACTATTTACGTGTTCTAGACAGAGTAAGTTTTATGTATGGAACGCCTCAATTATATCGGAAATATCTAAATGCCATAATTTCGGAGTTATAGCTACATTTACAGTATCTCCATCAAAGTTACAATAAATATTGTACATTTAGATGGCTACGATTGAATAAACTCGTTTAATTCGATTATTCTCTAATCATTTATGTGCTAATACAAATCTCGTATCAAGGTCTAGTGTCAGACAGTGTAATTGAAATTGAAATAATTATATTCTCATTTGCTTTGCTGAAAAAGTAATACTTATGTTTTAAATACAATCTCGCGATAAGTTAGCATCTCGTAATATTATATGTTACCTAAATCAGGATTTAGAAGTTTCATCTATCTATCTGGAATGGAATAAGCTTCCAAAAGTACAATTAAGTTCGATCAAAATAATAGCTAAAAGGTGAAGTTCAACAATCAATCATTTATTTTCTTTCCAGTACAGATTCTCTGATACCTTCAACTTCTTAGCCTTTATCGAATTATCTCTTTTTAATCAGTTTCCCGCGTTCACCAACAAAAGCCGAAGTTTTATTGTTTTCCTCAGTTGTTAATACTATAAGCTAAGAACTAAGAAAATCACATCAGTATTTCCAAGCCTTGCTCGAGTTTCAATTTGGGTTGTTGGATTACTGCCTAAAAATAAATTTGCAGCGGATGCTATCGGCCATGAGAGAGAGCTGCTTTTTTGGTATAATAGAATCGGTACACGCTTAATTGCTAATGGCTTCGTTAGTTTTTGTTTAACGCGAGGTACATCCAGGAGAATCCAAACGATGCAAACTTATTAAAACGCAAAAGAAGTAATAGCTAAGAAACTATATATTTTGTAGAAATATTAATGTGACGTTTTTCGTATTTATAAACAGTCTTTCCATTCGTAGGTTCAATTAATAAACACAGTGTCTTACGTTCTCTATTTATTTACACAATATACAATACACTTAACTTATAATAATTTACTTATAAATATCATTCAAATAATTTATGCGATTCCTGTAACTAATTCGTTCTTGACACTACTAACTACCTGCTTTACATAAACTTATGTATATAGCACAAATAGAATTCTACAAAATTTTGGAACAAAAAGAAACATAAAAAATAAATAAATAGTTTCTAGAGAAGAAATATTGTAATAAACCGCCTCAAATAATAAATAGTTCATCATTTATAAAAAAAAAAACAAAACAAAGGCGCCGCACGAATTCGTCGATTATTAACATTCCATTGTAGCTGGACAGGGCCGGCCTTACGACCAATTTCGTGAGACTTTTCGTAATATTATCAATATTGATTTCAATATCAATAGGAATGTTGAAAAATAACAAAAAATCAATTTATTTCATTCAATCGTTGAATTTAGTTAGTTTATTCAAGGTGTAAAATAATACTTTTCTGTAAATATGAAGAATTAAGTTTTTATAAACAGTTTTCGGGTGTCGAAATATACTATTCTTGCTGGTAAAATTGATTGTTTAAATAACCACTAATTTATATACAATAAAGAGCCGACACATAGCAGGGGCTTATAGGGTAACTCAAAATATTACGATTGGAGGTGAATTAACTATATACCAAGTTGCATACCTGAGGAGTAATAGAACCTTAAAGTTAGGTCAAAACTTTCGAGAAATAGTATATTATAGTATATTTTCGGCCCAGCACGTTATTATTCTCGAAAAGAAGCCGAGGTTATCATGATGTGTATGATCGAGATTTCCATCTTTTGACCCGTGTAGTGTATAAAATATTTCTTCAGAGTCGGTCAAAAGTACGTTGTTAATTCTACTTTTTCCAAATTTAAATGTTGACAAGCATGTTTTTGATACCTGCCCCTACATTTGCGAAATGACAGCAGTTAGAAATTTGATGTAGCGTCAGAATAAATAGTCCCGAGTTACAGAGGGCGCGCGCGTATCTTTTACATAAATTTTTCACTTGCCTCCTTGCTACTAGGGACAAAAGTACCTACTTTTGACCAAGGTATGGAGAAAAATCAATTCTTTGATGACCCTTTAACCTGAAAATACCAAATTTGGTACCTAATATGTGACTGTTGAGGAAATTTTGTAGTGATATGTAGAAAAAGAATATCCCAAAACTGTCATTTTCAAAGGAAAGTCGAATAAGCAAAAGCATGTTTTCAAAAATGTTATTTGATATAAAGTTATAAAATAGTAAAGAGTTGACTATGAATTGAATATGAATAGGAATATCATGGCGAGGGGTTTGAAATAATCGTCAGACAACTCTGATATTACATCTTCCAGTTGACAAAAATCTTTATAGAAACTAAATTATTCACAAAAGGTAAATATTATCTAATCTCCCTATTTAACCCATAGGCAAGACGTGTTAGATGTATTGAGCTGGAGTAAGATATTTTCACATTTTGCGCAGCCTTATTCATGTACGGTGCTACATCTGACAAAATAAGCGAAAAATTATATTCAGGAACAGGCGTAGGATGAAAAAATGATCGCGTATCTTATACAAATCTGGCCACTGTCATACAAAAGCAATTGTTTTAAAATACCAAATTCATAATTTTTTGTCTTGAAACGCCTGCCAACGCTTTACAGTCTTTAAAATTCATTCATTGCTGTGTAATATTTTATTTACTATTCAAAATATGTTTATAATATAAAATTTGAAAATATGCGCTTCGTATATTTGAATTTCCTTAATTATCATAAATGACTGTAGCATTTTCTCACTGTATGAACGTTAAAGGAGCAAAAATACGGACTACTATATCATCATAAATTGTTCTTTCACGTTAAGTGAAAAATTGAGATCAGGGTACATAGCAAAGCATAATACAGGTCCACCTGTACAAATCCGTTGGGAAATTCTTGATTTAATCAAGTTGTCGCTTGTCTACCATAATGAACAGAAACACAATCTTGATGGGAATCTAGTTGGAATGCAGTTTAATCGAGTAATGGCAACGTTAAATTGTCACTTAGAAATGTAAATACGACGTTAAATCGGTTATGTAGAATGTTTGGAACGATTACATTATTTACTTAGTTTGCCTTCAACGAAAGCGTCTGTTTTTCTTGCATGGCGTTGAGAGTAAGATAGGGCCCGTTCACTTTTAATCTAATATATTTTTAGGGCCACAACCAATAAATTGCTTACTTCCTAAAGATTCATTTGGAGTTTGTTACCTCACAACAAAAAATGATAACTGTAGAATCGAGCAGTAAAATCTTAGGCTATATTAATAATGGTTAGGAATGCATCGCTAACTGTGAAGTTTCTTTCAACTAATAATTAGGTAAAGGAGGAGATAGGTATTGAATTATCGCCCAATGTGCATTTCTTCCCACGTTATTCAAGATAATTGAAAGGCGTTTATTATTTCTGTTTGAATATAAAACACTTACTACCCATCAATTTGGATTTTTCAGTGAAAAATTAACAAATGATACTATATTCTCCCTCTTATATAATTTTTTTAAACTTTCGATTGTGTGAATCATAATATTTCAATTAACAAATTGCAGTACTTCGGTTTCATGGGAACACCTCTCGCATGGTCTAACCCTAGAACGATCAAGGTTTGGCACTTAGCACCACTTTGAGACATTTTTTTTATCTTCTTTCAATTTTCAAGAAAAAATTCGAAAAAATATTACATTGTTTCTAGTCGATACTGTTTCTACCACGTGAACATAAGCTGCGTAGTACAAAGTCGTATTCTTCTAATTAAACTCAAAATCGGTTGGCTAAAAAGTGCCATGCCTTGCTCCAACACGCTCCCTCCGCAAAGTCAGCTGATTCTTTTCGTTCTGTTCAGTTTTCGACTTGAAATCCGCCTGTGCGCGATGCTGACTCATTAACAAATTTGCAAATAATAGTAATAATAGTTTGTTTTTTATACAATTCTTCAAACAAGTGTAATTATGAGTCGATATCTCTTACAGAGCGAACTTGGAAAAGAAGTGGAAAATATTTCGGATTTTGAGGTTATGGAGTGCGACGACCAAAGAAAAAATGTTTGTCTATGCTTCATAGACTACGAAAAAGCTTTCGATAAAGTTCAACATCACAAACTTATGCAGCTCCTCAAAAAATTGGAATTGGACGACATTCGTTGTATCGAAAATCTGTATTGGCACCAAAATGCGCAAGTCAAAGTAAATCATGGTCTAACTAAGCAAGTTCGGATTCGCAGAGGAGTACGTGAAGGTTGTATATTGTCACCGGTCCTGTTTAATATATACTCTGAAGCCATCTTTCGAGAGTCACTTGAAGATAGAGACATTGGGATCAAAGTCAATGGAGTCTAGGTCAACAACATACGTTACGCCGATGACACAGTGCTGATTACAGATAATATAGATGACCTACAACAACTAATTAATATAGTAGACGGACATAGCCAAAACATGGGATTAAACATCAACATCAAAAAAAATTCATGATTATCACTAGAGAAGCGAATACGTTTAGAAAATCTAGAGTAATATATAATGGAAAACCTATAGAACGGGTAGAAAAATTTAAATATCTAGGAACATGGCTCTATGAAGAATGGTCTTCGGACGATGAAATAAAATGCCGAATTGAACAAGCTCGAAGTACATTCATGTATTTACCGACTTTGATCTTGATCTTAGACTGAGACTTGTGCGGTGCTACGTTTGGTCAGCGCTTCTTTACGGGATGGAGGGTTGGACTCTTAAGGTAAAAAACATCAACAAATTAGAGGCATTCAAAATGTGGGTATATCGTAGAATCCTGAAGATACCGTGGACTGCCAAAGTGAGGAATGAGGATATTCTCAGGCGTATCAATAAAGACCGTGAACTCTTTAGCATCGCGAAGAAACTAAAGATTGCATACCTTGGCCATATAATGCGGGGCCATAAATATCAATTCCTTCAGCTGATAGTCGAGGGCAAGATTGAAGGTAAGAGAGGATTGGGATGGAAGAGGATGTCATGGTTGCGGAACGTGAGGCAGTGGACGGGTATACAAGATATTCAGACATTGATCCATACCGCTAGAGATAGAGAAGCCACGAAAAATGTGGTCGCGAACATCCATTAATGGATATGCATTAAAAGAAGAAAGAAGAAGAAGAAGAGTGCGACGAATCCTCAAGTGATAGTGATGAGGAAGATCATGTTAGAGAAGTAGGTGAAGCTACATCTAGTGAAGAAGAAGTGGCTCCAGATTTATCGTCAGATAACTCTAACAAGACACGATTTGTTGCGAACAATGGTAGGGTTTATATAAAAGATGTACCTCGAATTTCCCGTCGTTCTCTACAGGGTATATTGCGTGAAAAAGCAGGTTTGCGGCAAAATGGAAAAGTACAAACTATATTAGAATCAAAAGTCTTTTACGAACGAAATTATTATCGTCAAGCACTCTAACGAAGAGGCAATTCGTCAAAACATTCCTCTTACGAGTACTACCGCGATGTACGCTTTTATTGGAATTTTCATTCTGATGGGCGCTAATGATGATACCAAAATGAACTATCACGATGTTTGGTCGAGTAAGTTTGGTAGGTCCCAGAGGAGTTGAAATTACCAAAAAAAAAGAGAACTACATCCAAATGTTTTTGCGTTTAATGATCCTGCATCAAGGCAACCACCCGTTACATTAGTATCATATAACCCTCGTGAAAAACCAAAAAAGGTGCTTATTTTTTTATCTACTCAACATTCCGTCGTAAAAATCAATGCTGAGTCTAAAAATAGTGAGAGTGACGTTTTATTTTATAACTCAACTAAGGGAGGAGTCGATACGGTTGACCAGATGGTCAGATGGCACTCTACAAAAAGACCAACAAAAAAATGGCCCATGTCTGTAGTTTTCACTCAAATTTATATTACGGCATTGAATGCCTACACATTGTTTATTGAAAAGATACCAACTTGGAATAGCAACGAACAAACAAATCGGAGGCTAATCTACTTACAAGAACTAGAACTTAGTCTGTAAAACCATTAGTTGACCAAAGATCAGAAAATATAAATAGAATTCCTACGTACATAATACTGGAGTCAATACTTGGTAAAAAGTTGCGAAATCGTTCTGAATAACATTCGAATGCATCTCCAGAGGAAGAAACAACAGGTCGATGTCATATTTGCTGTTGCAGAAATCGCCAAAAAAAAAAATTTCAAAAACTACAATCATTTGTAGTAAATGTGACACTCGTTCCCAAATGTCTTACGTATGTGAAGCTTGCTGCAGTAATTCATAAGAAATTGTAATTAGAAGTTGTTTGGAAGTATGTATTTATCATTGAAATGAAAATTATTTTTTTAAATTGTATTTCTCTTTCAATGAATTTCCATTTTACGTTTTTGTTATTTATACATAATATTTAACTAATTTATACAATCTATAAAAAGAGGTAGTACACACTAAATAGTTGGTGGCACTTTTTTTCTAGCCTTGGTACAACATGAAAGAAAAATAGCTTGATCTTCCAAGGATTAAGTCATACCTTTTCCCCCTTTCTCTCTCGAATTGTGAGATACTACTGAGCTCTAGAGCTGTAAATTCATAGAGTTTGTTCCTAGTCAGAACCGTACTTGGAACGGTTATCGAAAGCGTTTATAGATATTTTCTGCGCAATCTCTGGCTATGCAAGGTTCTTGTAACCGTACTTGCTATCAACCAATTATCGAAAGGACCGTCCCGGAAACAGTTCACAAACGATACCTAAGTCGGTTGGAACACATCGTATAACGGTAACCGCCTGGTTGGAACGCGTAATTTCTATTGCGCAGAATCGTTACCGTACAAAGGACGGTTTTATGATGAGTTGGAACGAACCTATAAATAGCCGTCAAAGAGAATGTACTAAACGATAATAAATTGCTTGCGCATGCAGAGAGTAAGTGCCAATCAGACTCATAACCTCATAACTAGACTTACGGCTAAGTCAAAGCTTTGGAACTTAATTTGTCATTGTTACCACTACGTTCGGCGTTGATATTTTTATGGTTCTAGCTCATGCAGAGATTCACAAACTCCACTAATATGATTATTGTTCGAACAGACATAAAATATTGCGTCTAGTACGGTAATAATTTACTGTGCATATTAAAAGAGGTACTTCGAATAGGCCATGTCTTGTTTTGTTTGCTACACACTTAACTTGGTATAATAGATTCATGGCTCCTGTCATAATTTATAATAAAAACGAGTAATGTGTTTGAATATTTAATTGAATGATCAATGATCTTTTCATATCCCCATTAATGATAGTTTATTTTATTTTAGGACACAGTATGGCCCCAGATAACCGGTACACCTCAGGGAGAAGACTTGTACTGTCGATCCTATGCCTACAAGCTATTTGTCTTCAGGTTACCAGCGGTAAGTCTTCTTTACAATTATGTCTGAATATTTAATTGAAGTGAGAGCTTTTATTGAAAATATACGTTAGAAGAACTTTTATAGTAGCATCTATTTCACTTCGTATGTGCCGGAAGGAGCAGAAAAAAGTTGCAGTTTACTCTAAATAATACTGTACATACTATCTACACTACACCAACACTCAAAATTTCACTGTTTGATGTATATTTCATCAACCAAGTTAGAGAGAAAAACTTCGGATAGAAGTTACACATTTATTTTTTAAATTATAAACTATAGAGTGATCTGTGAGGATAAGTCTCTTTATCCTCAATACCACCAAATGCATATGCATGCATGTCGATTTTTATGTTGGAAATGAACTAAGTGCTTTTTAGACCGGACATTAAAAGTCCATCTAGTTTACCCAACATATTGCTGGTCGGGTGTCGTGATAATTCCGCATAATACCGTAAACACCACTCTTTTTAAATGCATTATTTCAACCTTGAGATTATCTAACAATTGTTTTAAAATATTGATAAATTTATAACCTAATTCCAAACCCAGTATGCTGAAGATATTTTCTGATCTTTTTGTTTATACGGGATTGGAAAGCTACAGAGCAAAATACTCCTGTTTCTGTTTTGATTTTGAAACAAAGATAGTTCTGCTTATAGACTGCTTGAATCTATAGTATTTTTCTTAGTTATTTCATCTTGGATACAATAGAAAGAATCACACTGGTTGGTTTGCTACTATGGCTTTACTTGGATCGCATTTGGAGTGTCCATCGTGAAATATGAATCTTAACAAATTAAATTTTGTTTCAAGCTGAAAAAAGTGCGGAACAAATTGATGATCTATGTATTTGGACCTTACAAAGACAGAAGACATTTTTTAATATAATTTTCAGTAATTTTCAACAGTCTTCTAAGTCAAGTCATGCTATAATCTTTTTAACCATTCCATATAACGGTTGACATAATAGACTTACCTACTTTCTTACCAAATTTGTATTCTTATCTCAATAAAATCTAATGTAATATATCGTATATTGCTGTACACACTTCTAGAGAATTTGAAATGGTATTTTATGGTACTGGATATACGGAGGAAAGCGTTGCAAATGAATCTCCTGCAGTTAAATATCTTAAAGTAATTTGTAGCATTAGCATGATTTTTGTACCTTTCTTTATCCTCTAATGCTAGCTCCTTCAATAGCGTTTCTGATACTCTCAATCTATTTCTTCTTAGAATCCACTGCCTCACCCTTGCGACTTTTGTTCAAATTAACAATCCTTTTCAATTCTTCTTTTAAAAGAGCAGTAATACAGATAACACGCCAACCGCTTTCGACACATTATCACTTAAGCTATGTTGAAATCTAACCACTGAATCGTGAGTTTTGAAATCATTGTTTTTAAACTATAAGGGTCAGATTCTTAAGAGAAGTTTCGAGAAAATAAAAAATCGGTCTTGATCTTCCACTTTAAACTAATTTTTTTTTGATTATCTAAATGATGATCTAATCTTGATACCACTCTCAGGGCACATGAATACTACTGGACGTTCTAGCTTTTCCTATCAGGGCATGATCCCCATCACACTTAAGAAGAGTGTACCCAGGTCCTAAAAAGTTATGGTCTATGATTTCTAATATTTGGAGTAGATTAATAACATAATAAAACATTGCACAAACGAAGAAAGTTTTGTTCTGACCCCCACATGTGTAGGAATAAAGCACAATTTGCTTGACTTCTGCTGGAATAGTTTTTTAAGAAGCAAAAATGCAAGATGCTATTTCATTGGCACCCCTTTCCACAGTGGATTCTGTCCACATAAAATGCGAGCATTCTCCCGAAGAGCAGTTATGTATTGTTAAATTATATGTCGCAAGTTGATGTAAATAGTAAGGAGTTTGTAAGACCTGCTGTCAAGTCAAACGCACATGTAATATGGAATGGATTGTCTAGAGCATATTTCTTGTCAGCTGTTTTTGTTTCATATGCCAAAACTGCTAAAGTGAGATGTTCATCTCATTCTTTACTTTTTTGTTCTAACAAGGTGTAACATCTTGACCATGTATCGTGTTTTGAATTTTAAATTCAGTTTATTATAATCAAACTTCGTTAAAAAAACGTTATTAGCAAGGATATAAGTGTATATATATCTTTCTAAGAGATTCTGCCTTCTAAAAATTAATAAAATTTGTGGACATTTTACCTTTTAGCAGTTTTATCTCGCAAAGTTCCCCTGTTTATGTTTAATTATGACGTTTTGTCTTTCGCGGTTACCTGTATTGATAAATATGTTCTTTTTACCTTATTTTTATTACTTTACGGCTTATATAGACTTAGATCCTTTTAACTGCATCAAATATACACTCTTTTAAACACATCTTGACTAAAAACCCCATTTACGTAAAAACTGACTTATGATCTTTTATGCACCGGCTACATAATTTATTGGATTACACTTTCTTAGTCCTCCTCCTTTTGGACTGCGCTGAAAATTGGAGGCACCCATCTTGCACTAATTTGTATCATATTTAAATGCTTGTGTATGATTCTTAGAACACTTATTAAATGCTGTTATGAGCTGCAGTTTCTTTTGTTTTTAAGTGCCGGTCAATTAGAACAATTTCTTTCACTAATTTAATGTTTTTTGAAGTAGAGACCATCACAAGACGTGGATCAACTTCTATTGATTCTCGTCCCAAACGAAACAATAACTACAATATTTAATTGTTGAAAATGATGAAGACAAGTCATTGTGAAGAAAATTTGTCTAAAGATGGATGAAATTTGTTACTGAAGCGTGCACTTTATTCACCATATGATACAAAGAACTGATGAACCGCACTAAGTATGTGATGTAACTGAAGGTTTGAATATACTCCATTCTGCTTTTACATACTGTATATCGTTTCGTATCGATAATCTCGCGTGATTTTTTCACGAGCTTCTAAATTGCTCCGAGTATTAGCAGATACGAATTTCTCATTTTAGCTGAACGGAATGTTTGGTATCGTGAAAATACCTTTATCGTTACACTTTGAGTAAAGTGTTTTCATACTCTTTTTCTCGCTATCTAGCAATTTATCGCCTTCAGCTAAGTATGCATTTACCACTGGGAACTACATCTTTGCTCGGAATTTCTGGCGAAAAGATGGTAATTCACCCCAGGAAAATTCAGATTATACAAATTTTATTTATTTAGCGACGAAACGCTGAATAATTTAGTTCGAGAAACTCAAGCATGATTTCTATGGATGAAATTCAATTGTAGAGAGTAGATTTTGAAATGATTTATATTAAAATTCACACAAAGGAATACTATAATCAAATAACTTTCATTATTTTCATTTAGATTAAATACATATACATAAATAAACATACATATGCACTAAATTTAATTTTAAACCTAAGGATATTTAAAATAAAGGATATTTTAATTGAGGAGGTTCTCACAAAAACCACCAGTTTTAACTTTTTTGGGAGAATTGAAAAAATTTTCTGTCATCCAACGTTTTGCTTAATTTGGTTTCTTCTCATGTAAGACATTTTTTTTTATAATTAGCGAATGTCAGCCAAAAAAAATTGATCAAAATTTTGGTAATATTTGCTGCTTTTTTGTGGACAATGGTTGTTTTTACGGGAATTTCTATGGAACTCTCAATATCAAAAGGTTAAGAGAAATGCTTATTTTAAAACAATGATAAGTTGTAATAACCACAAAGAAAATCGGCATCATTGTTTAATCTTCTGCGCCACTGCTATTGTCTTCGTTGTCTTTTTCAACTTCAGGTACTGGTGCTGGGCTGAGCAAGGTTTGATTGTAGATTGAGATAATAGTGGACATACTTGGGAACTTTCAGGCATTTAGCAAGATATCGTAGAAAATGCTTCTGGGGTTTGATTTGCATCTCGCCTTGATACAGGGACTTTAATGTTAGTTCTGTACTAAGCTTCTTCCGGTTTCGTAGATGTATTGTTTCCCAGGTACCTGTGTAAGATTGCTTAGTGTGTATATAGTCTACTTCAGCAGTTATTTTAATTACTCTTACTGATTTTATTTTCATAGATTTGGCATAAAAAATAGCTTCAGAGCTTCAGCCATATTAAAATTATCTTTTTGCTCTGCTCTCACAATCTTAACAAGAGAAGGCTTCTCTCTTGTTGCCACAATTGAACTAAAATCTTGATCGTTGGGCAGTCGGAAATGTCCTCGAATGGGAAAATAATATTTGATGGTATTGAAAATTTTAAAAATGTGGAATAAGGCTTAGAGGAATCTAACTATCAAATAATTTTTGTTTTGCCCCGTGCATCCATGACAACACTAAGTCTTTGTTGCTTATATCTGCCCTCTTAAAATAATGCAACAACAAAGACGTAACATCATTCCTACCAACAGTTCCATCATACATGAACATAGTTGCATCATTGGTTGCCAAATCATGCACTCTAAAAACATAGTACCAGAGCTGGTTGGTGAAATAAACATCACCAGTTTGAATATGGGGCAATGGCAAATTTTGTATGTAATCAAACGATAAGTACAGTGCTTTGCTTTAAGTTTACATTGCCTTTTCATCTCATTTGTCAGCCTTACATAGATGAAGATTTTCCTCTGTTTCGATACTTACACATTCTTCTAAGTCAGTTGTTGAGAATTTATGGTAAAATCGCAAGCCATTTTCCGAAAATGCGGAAAAAGCCTATTTCAAATATTTTGGTACTTTAATTGGAGACCAAGACAAGCAGTGGGCCCCCCACGCGTGCTGTGTTAGATGTAACGTATCAATGGGTGAATGGGAAGGAAAAAAGCATGCCTTTTGCAATTCCAATGGTATGGCGGAAACATACTAACCATTTCGACGACTGCTATTTTTGTCTAACAAAGACTGAAGGTTATTCTAAGAAAGATCAAGTATCCAAATTTGCTATACGACCTGTTCCCCATAACGACATCTGCAAGATATTGTTTTAGAAGATATTGGAGACAACGTATCATCAGGAAGCTCCGAAGAGAACAATGCACCAACCGTACGTTTATTCCAAGTACCAGTTCCATCGAGCCACATTTGATTGTTAACAGTGAGTTGAATGATTTAGCACGTGATTTGAGGTTATCAAAGCAAATGTCTGAGCTTCTTGCATCTTGAACAATGGAACTTGTTAGACAGATAGACAAACATTACAACCTTCAGAAAAAGAATTGCTACATTTTCTGCATTCTACAGTATGGGAAATTCATTGTGTGTGTGTGTGTGTGTGTGTGTGTGTGTGTGTGTGTGTGTGTGTGTGTGTGTGTGTGTGTGTGTGTGTACAGATATTGATGGTCTAATGAAGGTACTTGATATTAAGCATAATCCCTGTGAGTGGCGCATATTTATTGACTCGTCTAAATACACTTTTATCACACGATGGAAATTTAAAACTGTCTATACTAGTTGCTTATGCTGTGAAGATGAAAGAAACTTAATTAAAATTAATTAATAAAAAATTAACTACAAGTATAAGTGGCAGAAATGTGGGACCTGAAGTTGATTGGAATTTTATTGGGCCTTCAGAGAGAGTTTACAAAGCATTACTGTTTTCATTGTCTATAGGACAGTCTGGAAGTAGATCAACACTATTTGGCAATTTAGTAAAAGGTGAATAAATCGGCTCTAAATATAACTTACAATTACTATTATTACTATTGTGTTTATACTGAACATGTGGAAAAACTGAGTTAAACATAAATATCCAATTATTATATATAATAAATATTCAATTAATATATATAATAATAGTTAGTTATAGTAGTAAATACAAAAATGAAATAATCGGAATGCGGTTAAATCATTGAATGAGACAAGATTAAGGGAGATTAATTCAATAAACGATTTGTTTTGTTGATGAGGTGGTAGCGTGTCAAATACATCACCGAGAAAAGCACCCTTCATAAAGTCACGCCAGTTGCAAACGTTTTAGGATGTTGCATGATTATATTGCTGTTAAAACACGAGTGAAGAATTAGTCGCGGTTCAAATTTGTCATTTGATTCACGTTTTATAACGAATCGTCACGACCCGTCTGACAAATTGTTTCTATATTAAAACACTCGTTAACAGTGATTGTGGAATTAGTGGAATGAAAAGATATAGATAACGTTGATGGATCATTATTTTAAAACATTTTTTCTCTATAATATACTTTTAAATAAACTAAATAGTAAATTGTTTTTATTCTAGGAGAGATCATACAAAAGCCAACCAAAATAAAACTCAAACCGAAGTATTTTGACCAAACGGAAGTTATGTTATGAAGTGATATGACATCTCTGGGTGACAATTTGGATAATTTCTGCAATCGTAATGAAATCTTGACACTATGAAAATGAAGATTGGGAGTATTCTGATTAGACAATAAAAAATAACAAACTCTAATGACCTAATTGGTGTAATTTATTCAATTGTGATTGCTAACACCATAGAATTGAAAAGTGAGAGTATTCTGACTAAAGAAAAGAAAAAAACTGGACAGTTTAATACGACAAATTTTCCTATTATTATACATCGTTACTTGAAATTGTAGATTAAGGGTAATTTAACAAAAAAGAAGAAAATTTGTTATGACATTTTTGTGACAAACGTAATTTGTTATTGAACTCCACTAAAAAATTGATTATTTGAAAAAAGAAAATCAAGAAAAATAATTTTTAATTGAATTTACCTAATTGAATGGCGGTTTATTAAAAAATAATCGTATTCTTAAATAAATTCTGCACAGTTTCATTACAAGGTTTTGTCTGCTTGGTTGGGATTATTAATTTTTAAAAATTACTACTTACAATGTTTTAAAAACTTGAAATATACTTATTGGAATACCACAGCAAACGTTAAAATATATTTCCCTGCAACAAAAATGAATAATTTTAAATTTCAAGAATTTGAATAGATCTAAATACAGAGTATTAATCTAGAATATTTTTGTAGACTATATCATAAGTTTTTCTGTCGGGTGCAAATATGTGTACATTTCGGGCATTAGACATACACGGTCAACTATATGTAGTCTATATATAGTTGATAATGAGAGAAGCTTTTCTAAATGCACTCCCACTACCTGTGGTGTCTGCCCTCGTACTTTGTTTATAGTAAGAGCTTGATGATAAACTAAGCCCTTTTTAATTGGAATGGAGGTCAGTGGGAATAATTGGAATTATAATGAATAGCACCTAACCACAAAAGTGACACCTAACCTCAAAAATTCAATTAGTACCATATTGCATACTAGCTATGCCTGCGACTTCATTTCATAGAGATATTACCAATAGACTAGGCATGCCTACATGTGAGAGCGTCTTGCGAATGAAAAGAGAAAAGAATCATTTATGTATTTCTATTTCTTTTTTGTGTTGCGTACTGCGTACGTAACCTGTGCGATTGTAAATAAATACTAAATTTGCTGAATGTAAATAATGTGATAAAGATTATTAAACATTTGTTGTCGAATATGTCTTATTACTGTGTTCTCTGCAGAAAAGAGCCAATACCTAGAGATAAAAGTCGTAGTTCTCATAAGTGAGTCCCTATAAGTAATTCAAGAAGTAGTTAGCAAAAATGTTGTTTTCATTTATTGCTGACAAATATTTTATGAAGGAACTTACAGTTTTAAGTAAACACAAGTTTTTTGAAAACTTGATTATATTAAATGATATTGAGTAGGAAAAAATAGATGATGTGCATGACTTTGAATTATAATATAATCGAATGTATCATTAAAAAGATTTTATTGAAAAGCCGGAAGTAATATTAGTATACGTACTGGTTTTTTTATGTAGTTGTACTAATTTATTAATGAAGAATTGTTGAATAAAGTGTTATATTATTAAATTCTAATTGAGTTTTGGTCCTTCAGGGTATTCCATTTTGTTTACGTACTGATAAACTGAATTTATTCTTCAAATTCCGTGCACTACAGATAAATAATGTTGACTTAATGGAATGCAATAAAAATTTTTGATTGATATAATAGGACTAAATTTTCAGTTATAATGATAATTAATTAGTCTTGCAAAGTTAATTTCACAAATAGAGAGAAAGAATACCAAAAAATTCTCTAAAAACAATATTCCTATAAATATACTAGCATAAAAAATTTTTAAAAAAATTGCATTTGCGTGAATCGAACCGAGAAAAGCAAAATTTAAAGGCTAAGATCTTGACACCTCGGCCACCGTGCATTCATGGATATACATAGTGTGAAGTACTTCAAAAACTTGTGGGCTGAGAGGCTTAGCCTAGTGACTTGTAAATTGGCTCAACCTATTTTTATTGAATATTACTCGGGAAATATACAATTGTTTTCATTGCACTAGATTTAGTTTATCAGCAGTATTGCAGGAAAGATCTTATTCTGTTTCAATTCATGTTCTGACACGAAATATAATTAACGCGCATGCCCCAATAGACAGAGATAGCAATACATAAATTATTCTCTCTCTTTCTATTGTCCAGACGCTCCCACTTGTATGTGCATGCAAACTCTATCTGTAATACGTTCACGTAAATAAAGGTTTTATAAACTCTTATTATTTATTTATTACCAAGGATAAAAAAAAATAATGTTTGATTTAAACAGAGCAATATATATACAAAAACTTCATTCACAAATCTTACAACAAATAAGTATTTACAATGCCTCTTTATATACAACGTTGGACGTTTGGTTTGTCGAACAGGGCCGAGCCGTGCCGGGGGTTCTAACACACGGAGCGGCAAAAGGTAAAATTTTTCTAAAAAAATAACAGAACCTCATCATGCAAAAAATATTCAGTCTTTCTTTGATAGCGGCATTTCTCCGAAATATTGTTTTCTTATTATTACAACAATATCAAAATAGTGCGTTGAGCGTTCGGGCGAATCGAGCGGCGTAAAAAAGATAATAAATAGGTAATAATAAAGAATAAGCCGCTTGCCGCAAAAACGACAGAATATTAAGTACTTTTCTATCCGACTAGACAAAAAATTTACCTCATATCACATCTCACTAATCAAATTTCAACTAGATACGCTGATTGGTCGGCATATTTTGTTCTTGCACCTAGGCTCAACCTGTTGTCGAGATGTATACAACTAATTTAGTTGCTTCACTCACTCGGGAAAGAGCTTTCACCAAGGTCCACCCCTGAAACGCGTAGAGTCTGCCCCTGTGCTTTGTTGGTATTCATTGCAAACAAAAACTAACCGGGAATTGGTGGACTTATATATAATTGGAACTTTTTTCAGACCTTCGAGTCGTCTTGCTCCATAACTCGGCTTATGGAGATATACTCAACAGATTTGCTTCCAATTTTGTCAAGTATCTGTAAGTTTATATCGGCAGCTCGATCGTTCCGAGGAGTCAATATGGTTCTTTCGCAAAGCCAAGAGTTTGCGTGCGGAGTTGGAATTTCATTGCCATGAACAACGGAAATGAGGTCTGGTAATGACTCAACCCTAAGGCATAAACTTTCAGGCAAACGATTTTACCATCTTCTTCCGGATATCTACCCTCGCCAATTTGTAGCAATAAATCAGAAAAAATCACTGTTGCGCTCGAATATTCACAGTTAAGTGCGTTCGAGAAATGTGACAGTATAATAGTTACTAAAAACCTTTTTAATCTGAATATTGTGTGACGGCTTCATTCATATCATTGTATTTCCCAAAAAACAATAAATCGCTATTAGAAGTGGTTTTCATTGATCAACCTTATTAAATGTATATCACCAGTAATTTAATAATAACTTTTAAATTGACAAAAAGTTTATCAGTTATCACTGAAAACCTGAAAAATGATTTCGAAATTGAAAACAATTTATCTGTGTCGTTGAATGAAACACAAAATAAGACCCGTGACAACTATGACAGTCTACCTTCATTTGTGCACGAATTGAAAAAGTGCCATCTGTAGAAATTTGGTCGAATCAAGATTTGACTGTTATCATTAAAAATCTTGAACTTTTATATCCCACTACTCACCCAATCAGTGAAAACAAAAAGAGAGATTTAATAAAGTTATTGTCTTACATATCTACAATTCATCATAATATTTACAGAAATTTGAAAACATCTTCAACAGTTATTGAAATAGAAATATTTACAACCTCGATGACCAAAATTATCAATTGTTTTTTAATTTTAATTTAATATTAATGGTAATATTGATTTTTATTCCTGGTCAAAATGGCCTAACCTAATAAACAGATGCTATTTTATGAATGTTAATTTTTTTTACCTACTACCAATATGTAATATCAAACATTACGATACTATTATGAGCTTCGTAATGGGATACTTAACCGCACTAGTGGAAAGAACTCATGAATAAAAAATTAAACCTGAAGAATTGTAGTTTTCAATCCCATTATTATAGTAGCTGTACTTTTTTTGTTTTATAAGGATGTTTCTACATATCCTTCAGCGACACTACTGGATTTCCATCCACCATGTCTGTTCAAAATGTGCATTTTAACTCCATCATCAACAAGTAGGTATGGTGATGATCTTCTAAAACGTTGTTATTTCTTTTGGAATGCGCCCAAAAGTATTGATACCAATTGGTTGAGAAAAACATTTTCTATATTTATATAAAATAAAAAACCGGCCATGGACTATATTTTGAGGTCGAAGTTGAACATATTTTTGGACGTTATTTAAGCAGTCAAAACTAGCGATGTTTCCTCTAATAATAGCAAATTCTCTTTGAATTTTAGTTTTAGTGTTCGGTATTTTGATCGTTATAAACGTTACTTCGTCAACTTCATCAATTCTTCTCTTCGGCAGGCGCCAAACAGACCCACGATTGAGGAAACCTATAAAAATAATATGCTACATGGAAAAGTCACCATATTTATGTATAATCTCACCGTCATCATCAAGAATTGATCATCAATTGGCTTCATTCAAAAATCTGTGTATATTTTCCTTTGTCACGGATTTTTTTTTAACTGCACCAGTCATCGAATCGCTTATATTCTTTTTCAAATCTATTGCGGGATTTAGCGGGTACTAGGGTTTGTATTGCGTTATTTGCAGCAAGTTCTATATCATAATCCACATTTTCATAGTGGGAACTCATGTCGATACAATTATACTAAATTGAAGTGAACGCGTCAAAATTGACAGTTCGCAAAATAAATCAACAATGAGCGCAACGCTTGCTTGTTACATGATTCTAAATCATTAATTTCAGGAATATTGACTAATTTTGAGTAAATAAGTAACATTATTGGTAGTAGGTAAAATAATGTAGATACTATATTCGTATCGTAAATTCATATTACGATATTCAATGGGTTATCAATTTCGGCCTAACGGCCTCGTTTGACAAATTTCCCATCTCATTTCGTAATATGAATCTTTACGACACTTATATCGTAAATTTCTATGACATCATTATCTTCTAGCCTAGAACACTTCTGCGCTTGCGACCTCAATTATGGCTAAACTCATTTTTTGATTTATTAATTTTTCCATGCAAACTACACATATCGAATACGAGTACATCCAAACAAAAGTGTACAAACAGACAGTCAAACGGACATTTTAAAGCTTAAAAACTGTCCGCTTGTAGACAGTAAATTATAATTCAAAATTTGACCATGGCGCTCCTGTCGGACGAGATATCATATGAACTTAGTTATTTTAGATAGAGTGAAGTAGGGAAGCGGGTGGCACGTTGTTACAATTTTTAGATAGTTGTTAATATGTCAAAACCTATCAAATAAATTATACATTTGATTACTTGTAATGTTAGTATGTCTATTTAGCTATTAAAATATGATTGAAAAATTATTAAAATTTATGTAATTTTTTCACAAAGGAAAATTTAACTAAGCAAGTAGATTTCTTACCCCGGAATTAGGGCTAGTTGTTACATCATCGGGGCACGATGTTACGGTAGATAAATAAACTAAATCATCAGTGATACACTTTATACAATCTTCTAGCATTTATGAGTAATTATAATATCTATTATGGTAATAATTAATAATGGTATTATTGTGTTTTATTATAGAAAATCACTTTGGCAAGGAACAGTTTTAAATCTTATATAAAAACACAGACTTAGTCTGCAAATAACAACTTGTAGTAATTGAATTAATCACTTTCACTTCTTAATTAGTTATTTTAATAATCTTTTGGCAAACTAAGCTACTTTGGATTCTAACATTTTTAAGGCACTTATATAAAGATATATAGTAATTTTTATAGAGGTAGGTAACAATATCACATATAAATATTGAATCAGTCTTCATCATAATTGCAATTAATGCAATGGATATCGATAATAGAATAAAACAATATTGTAAATTAAAGGTAGATATATTATTAACGTTCAAGGTTGAAAATTTTGACAAAATAAAAAATATAGTCATCAGGAATCAAAAATTTCGTGAAGGATTTTTTTACTTACTTGGTTGAAATCGGGACAGACGTACACAACCTAGCAGCTCAGCGCTTGGCGGATTACTGATTGTTTTTATCTAATGCAAGATGTTATAAGAAATCGAATGAGTCGAATTATGTCCATCAAAGAGTTTAAAATCCCGGTAAAAAACACGTAGAACTTCTTACCACTGTAACAACGTGCCCCCTCCCGCTCCCCTAAAAAATTTTTAAATGACAAATGAGTCGTTAATTAAATATTGGTATACAAAATCTAAACTATTCACGTAGTACACAATAATTTTGAAAATATAGCCTAGAAAAGGTACTTTGAGATAATTCTGAATATTAATTAATTATTGTGAATTTCTGGAAAAAAAATTAAAAATCAGCACTTCTTTCTTTCTCTGTCCTTATTCTTGAATTTCTAGCGTTTTATTTAAAATTTTCACTCATGCGATAGTAGCGCCTCCCTAACGTAAAGAATTTGATGGACACTTTCTGTAGCACAGAGATGGTTCTCCTTACCTCTACCCTCCATAGATTGGATATTGACGTGACCGTCGGTAATACTGTGCAACGGTATTACAGTACTCAGGGCTGGAACTTCATTAATGGACTGTTAGATGGCGTTGAAGAAGCTAGATCTCAAGATTTTTTGACAATTTACTTTTTTATCATTCGTAAATTTTTTTTTTCTCCCAACAAGTATCCTATGTTACTTATAATACCTCTTAGAATATATGTACACAAAGCTTTCCCGTGAAAGCATTAAAAAGAAACAATTGAACTTACATTCAGACTTATTATAATAGTAAATATGCTTAATGCAAACAATATAAGAAGGCCGTGTTCATGGTATGATATAGAATGAATTGCCTGATGGCAACAAGTGAACTATTACTTTCACACATTTGTCAAAAATCACTCTCGTTATTAGTTAGTTATTGCAGTTATTAGATTCTGTTTTAAAGAAATATAATTCTTAAATATGAGGAAGCGTTTGACTTGTTACTACAGTCGATATCACAGCAGAGGAGTTTTCCTCCGACTCGTATACCAAGTGTGCATTACAATGTGCAGCTTCCTGTGAATCGAAAACCACGCAGAAGTAAAACATATTGTTAATGTGGTAGAGTACGTGAATGTTTATCTTCATTTCCTCATAACCTTGGGAATATTTCCAACTACCGTCCGAAATATTTTGAGGGAACATAGGTGACTACTTCAGTAAAACAGATTTTGTTCATAACTTTTTTTGCTTGTCCTTTTTAAAAGAATAGTAACATACCTATATTTGTATAAAATTTTAGTTTGATTGTAACAGCATGGCTAATTTACTGTACGGCCATTTTATTACAATTTAAATTATCGTACGTTAAATAGAATTGATGGAAAGTTTAAGATTATTATACTAAAATTGATATGAAAGTTATTATATTGTAGTTATAAAAAATAAGGGGTTCAGGGTAAAACATTCTCTAGAACACCACGAAGATTGAAAGATTCGTAGTCCTTATTCATTTGGTAACAATGAAGGACTTCAATGTGTCTTACTGCCTTTACTATTTATATGACTGGCAATATATAAAATTTTATTGGCAGAAACTGAAACTGCTTTTCTATTTAGACATCTAAGATGTTAAATGTTAGTTTTTTATATGTTTTACTTAACGATTTGCTGTTATTAATATTCGCCAATTGGCGTCAATTATGATGAGAATAGTTCAAAGTACTGCAGATAGGCCAATGTAAGAACTTTCCATCCAGAATAAATTTTTAATAGCCGTCTGGATGAACCAGCCTAATGTATGTTTGAAGAAAAATTCTTGCAGTTTACAAATTTCTTAAGATAGCACGAGACAGAAAAAAGACATTTTATTAGCACTTTAACCGTATCACCGGTCTCTGAGACCGGACGGAAAATTTGATTCTTCGACATTGGCATCCCTGATAGTTCGTTCACTTTCTCCATCTCAATAGCTGTTCAGTAGTTTCTGGCCAATTGATATTTGTAGCCTTACCGGAGCCATTAACTCCTTCATCTTGTACCTTTCATTTCGAGGTAATCCTCTTGTGATTAGATACCTATTCATACTAGACTTAGTAATGGAGCTAATAAAGCCACATATCACCAGACATATGACATTAGGGTCATCATACAAGCATATGTTGGGAACGAAGATCCTGAAAACACAGTCATGGCTGCATCCCAAGTGACAAGCTAGAAAAAAGAAAAACCTGCTACAAGTGTCGAGCATCAATGGAGAGGAAGACAAGTTATAAATGCATAAAATGTGACCAGCCCATATGCCTGGAATACTGCAGGAAAGTGTGCTACAAAAATTTGACTTTTGGATCAACGAAATCTTTGTTCAGTTGATACCAATGTTAAAACACATTTGACTGTCGCTTATTCTGAAACATTTTGTTTAAAAAAAATATAAATAAATATAAATGAATTGAAATAAATAAGTAAAAATATAATATAAATACTTTATTTAAATTATATTTATTTCTATAAACCTATGAAACAACGTATTCTATTAACGTTGATGATTAAATTGCTTAGATTTCATATATTTTGTATTGATGGACAGAAGCTCTTTTAAAAAAATCAGGTTTATAAAAATCGACCAACCAGAACCGGACTCACAGGTATTTTTTAGATTTTTTAGAATTATATTATCGTGAATAAAGTGCCACTAAATTGGGTAGATCTCAAAAATTTTGCTTTTTAATTTTTATGTTTTCAAATACGCTCTCCTGTGGTGGACCAATAATTCTAAAAATAATTTCCACGTGTTTTTTTTGTGCCATTTTTTGTTAATTTTTTATTCTTTAAAGCTCTAATATAATCCATTCCTCAGATATGGCTGATGGTCGATCTTAGTTGTCCTGCCAGAACAATACAATGTCTGTCCAACATTTGATGATACAACACTTAAAGCAGACGCCTGATTGAATAAAATCAAACAGGCATAAATGCCTAGGTTTGCCTAGTATCAATCTTTTGACTATACACTAAAATTCATGTCACTTTACTATTTAAGTCCTAAAACAAAAAATTATTTTTAAAACTTGGAGACAAAAAGTTTTTAAATGATAAACAAATGAAATATTTTCTCGTTACCATGGTTGTCTCCTGGACAATACCTAAGCTTTCATATTTCGTTAATAAACAGTCCATTTTTCTCTCGTTTGCTTTTCCATGAGCATTATTTTAAATTTTCTGAATATAATCCTTGATTAGAATATATTTAACTAATATGGAACCAATTTACCAAAAACAAATATTTCCATTTCTTGCTATTCTATTCATTCATGCATTTTTGTTTTTAGGAACTTGGGTTGTTCGTTATCCTGGTGAGTAAAAGTCAACATCTCTCTTTCCAAATATCATTCAACTTCAAGTAGAACTGAGTTAAACTATCTTTACCTTCATCATTCATTTCATTCACACAGTTCTCAAATTACAAAGAGCTGCTCTAACATATATTTCCACACAATCCATATTACCTTTTGGGGAAGGGAGAGCTTAGATATGCTGATAAGTTAGCATGCTTCTGAAAAAACTTATTTCTATCTATAGTGATGAATTCAATAAAGAAACACTTTTTCATTCACGAGATTTTCATTGTGTTTATTTGATAATTTCTTGTTGAATGTTGCAAGTTTGCTATAATATTATTTTGAATCAAAAAACTTTCATGAAGGCTGAAACAAATAACTCCACTTTTGTTTGTAACAACTATGTTTTTAGAAAATCATCAATTGATTTTAAAGGATAAGTGAATCTTCCAATGTGACTTCTTTCTCTTTCAAAATTGAATCCGCTTCCGGGAATGTGCCATGAGTCCATTCAAGCTATAAAAAGTATTACGTTCAAGATATTGAGAGCTATCCCTATAGAGAATTATAACGAGTGTATAGAAAATTGAATAAAGTATTGGAATGTTTTTGTTGTTCTAAGGGATTCTATTTCGGAGGCGATTTATATTGAAATACATGAAAATGTTGTTTTCTTTTGGGCAGTTTATGTACAAATTGAATCACACGTATCTCAATTTGATTATGACAAAAGTTACCTGCTATTATTTACTGACATTAACGTTGTCTCAAAAACAACCATCGGCCACCAAAAAATGATTCCTGCCTTTGAAGTTCTGAAAAAGTATAGAAAGGGTTTTCATTGGCACATTTCTGGAAAACTGAATATGTGTTTTTATTTGTAAAAAATGGGTCTCGCCGTTATTTTCTGATTCCTGTTATGTACATAGAACGATAGAATAATCCAGATATTTTTCCAAAAAGCCTTTTTGGAAACAAAAACAAATATTAAAAACTAGGCGACTTTTACTACGAATGTCGAAAAAATTTTTATGAGAAAATCTATATTGAACATACTGTTTACACTATTCACAATTACATTGTCTGACGCGCGTTTCGATAACCTAGTTATCGTCTTCAGAGTAAGTAGACATGATTTTCCAAGTAAATCGTACTTTTTATCTGATAATACATTTTTATAATTCGAAAAGCTTCTCCCAACATTTACTGGAGCATATTTAAAGTGCCTAAAATCGGAAAATTCTAAACCTACATCAATTTCAAAGTTTCCATCCAAAATTCCTTCGATTGTCTCGAGGGTTTTTCATTTTGTAGATAAGCAATTTCATTTGAAATATTTGATTCAATTCTTTTATAATTTCAGCGGATTCTATTAACATTTTCTGTTTTTCTGCATAGCTTGTAGCTTTTACTACAAAACTGTAATGCAGTTCAATGAACGTTAGTGGATTTGCTAATAAAGCTTTTGTTACATTTGGTACATTATTTAATCTTTCTCTCTTACGTGAAATCAATTTGGATGAATTATTTTGAGTTGTTAATTAGGTATAACCATGTAAAGGACGGTATCTGATAATCAGATCAGATACTGTTCAGTAGGAACCACGTTGAGTGCAAAATAAATAATGAAACATTCAATAGATATTAAAATACTTAGATGGACAATTCATTCTAACTGTTGGCATGCTATTAATATTAAGTAAATAATATTCAATAGGTTTGTCTTTCTGCATATTAACAAATTAATAAATAATGTCCACAAGAATCGTTAATTTGGTCCACAATAAAATAATTTGTAATGGGAAAGTCTCGCAAACCGGACCATTATAAGTTGTATAAGGACATCCTTATTTCCTCAATCATTCAAAAATTTAGCCATTTCGACACAAATTCTTCCAAATATGCAAAATTTGCATGCAACATTTAGTGTAGAATTCGCTCCTTACTAATAACTGTACTATCAATATTCACCTTACGTAATGTTTCTAAAGATTGACGTTTTTCATAAATTAAAATGTTTTCTGTTTCTAGTCGAAACCTAATGAATACAGGGTGTTTTATATGGCATTTTTACAACCGAAGGGTGGTAAGTTAATATACAACACTTCGTCAAAGGAAATAGATACGTTTTTGGTAATTGTTACTTACTTCTCTACATAATTGAGAAAGCAGGAACCCCTCTTCTCACTTAATAACACTTCTCGACTCAGAAGACACAAAATCCAGAGAGGCGACAAAAATAGCACACCAAAGAATGTCTTCAAACAACAGCACCCAGAGAGTCGCACCAAAAAGTCATAAAAAAAGAGCGTCCTCCACTTTGTTTTTGGTATTTATATCTTTTCTGATTCCCGCCAGTTATCACTGTCATTTCTTATAAATTTTTTATATATGACTCAATCTTAAAATAGAAATATTTTTGATTCACTATCTATCCCAACAGTTAACATATACAATTACATGATTAGTCCATATTCTAAATGTTTATTTAATCCACAATTTATAAATTCAACCGATTCATAATCTTAGTCAAAATGTTACGATCAACTTTACCATATTTTTCTAGGTCCGTATAATATTCACGTTTCTATTGCAAGCTCTAGACGATAATTATCTCGTGCATAAGGTATGACAGCAAAACATTTTAATGTAAGCTTAGATATTATTTGTAACATCTTTCAGGTTGCTTTAATATTCTGAATCGCAGGAGCTCTGCGGAGTGAGGAATTATATAAAATGAAGTGTAACGTTATTAACAATACCGAAAAAGTTTTAATTTTCACAGTACCTGATACAAAAACTCATGTTTAATGTCGATTTACTGTTATTGGTGAATTATCTGACAATGGATTAAACTTGGTAAACATTTATAAAAAATATAAAAACCAACGACCCACAAATGTCAAAACAGATTATTTCTTTTTGCAGTATAGAAATGGAAAATGCAAAACCCAAGTTGTAGGTATCAATACCTTTCCAAAAAATTCCTTCGCTTATCGCAACATATTTGAATTTACCTAATCCAAAAAACTACACTAGGCATACATTTCGACCGTGGGTGGTGGGTATCCAACACAGTTGCGGATGGTTACGTAGTCGACTCAATAAAAAACAAAATGGATTCCGCACTGAAAATTCTTACGGGACATTTCAAGCAACATTGTAAATGTTCACGATCCTATCAACAATCCAATAAGTACTAATACAACTATAGACGATTCTATTTCTTTGATCTCATTTAATATTGCCAATTCAAGTACCAATAGTAATGTAACTTCTTCTTCGCGTCAAATTAATAATGCTCACAGTTGTACTATTAATATTACTATTATAAAATAAAAATTTATGAAAGTTTTGTAGAATGTTTTGAAAACTACGGACGTAGAAAAATTTTGTATGAAACTCGTGAGTAGAATAACTTTTTATTCACTCGTAAGAATTGCCGCACAAGCCTACGGCTTGTTCACTTGTTGAATAAATAACTGTTTTACAAACTAAATTCTGAATTTACCATATGTAACCCTGTTTATTTATATTTTTTTACATTAAACTTTTTAATAAATTCACTTCAACTATTTGCTTTGAAATTTTGAACTAATGTCTCATTCTATAACAAAATCTATTCTGACAGGTTGTTAAAGATAGGACAAGGCCAATTCCTGTTATGTTAATTCACATTAGACTTCGAGAATTATTTTTTTCATAAAGCGTATAATAATATTGATATCATTTTCGGCACCATGGCTCGTAGAAACAACCTTTTCTTTTACTAGTAAAATAATGAACGTTCATTTTTGTACTAGTAACAAAATAATGAAAATTTAATTTTTATTTAATTTGATGTTTGTCAATTTTGAAAAGCGTATTGTAAAAAAAATAGTGTATGTCACTCGGAGCATGAGACCCATTATATATTTCGCCCAGTTTGCACAGCCTCGGCAGTTACTTGAATAATCTTATTATGTATAATGGTGAATATTTTTTATATCTTTTTCATCAAAGTTTTTCTTTTATAATGAAATTATTGATATTTATAAAGTAAATACATCTTATCTCAAAAAATACAGTTAATCCATCTATTTCAATAACCTATATCATTACAAAACATATATTTATTATCATCGAGCTCTCTTCTATATAAAACTACCAAAAAAACATTCCTACCATATTTCGTCCTTTCCTAGCGTCTGCTCAAGTATCGGAATATCCTTTTTAAATAGCACTCTTTTGTTTATCTCTCTTGATCTCAGTCTGTTATCCCTCTCTTCTCACACAGTTGCACATTTTAAACCTACTTTAACATATTTTTTCATGTACATGCATAGACGTACCGGGTGAGCAACTCAGAAAGGCACGGGCATATTTTAGGAACGGATTATATCTTACATCTTCAGGAATAAAAAAATATTACATGAATATAATTTTTGGAATTCTAGATCCGCATATTTAAAAATATAAAATTGAAGAAGTTAACTTTTTTAGAATTCACTCAATCAGTCGACTGAAGTTCCGATATCGGTAAGCCTCAAAATCACCAGCGATTTTCGTACATACATTTAAAAATCTGTAAAGGATTCTTAGAACCTTGCAAAGGAAGTGGGCGAAAAAATTTGGCCAATCGGTAAGATCCTGTTTTAGGAACCCCATCCCGATAAACTAATTCTGCGCATTTCACAAGTTTTAATCTACCTCTTCAAATAAGAGGCTGGGGAGAGTGGGAACCTTGTTACCAAAAAAATGCCTGTTGTATTCGGCCGGTTGTGTTCAGCCGATTTCAGTGATTTCTTAATAAACATAATATTACTAAAAATCTTCATGAATTAATGTTAGGGTTAAAGCTTTGAGACGTAGATGTTTATCGCTATTGTAATGATAATAAAAAAATAGTAATAGTATTAACTGTAAACGTTTTGATATCCTCAATCTGTAAATTATACGTGACTGAGTAACAAAGATTCAAACTTTCACATTTACATTAATAAAATATATCTTAATAATGTTATATTGGATTTTCATTGGATAAGTCCACGGTATGGGCCCTGGAGCCGGTTCTATCCGCTTTTGATGGAATTCCAAAATTCGAAGGCGTGGTACGTTAGATATATGTTTGATATATCTGGAATTCGTTCGATGTTTGTTTTTATATAAGTTGTTATCATAGCAAGCGATTCGTTTACATTGTTTCTTTTGAACTAGTTTCTAGGAAGGTCTTTATTGATTTGTTTTGTGTCTTTATTTTTTAGAATTTTTCGTTTGGATATATAAACGAGTATAATTTAAATAAATTATATAAGCTAATTAAGTGTTAGTTATAAGTTAAATATTATAAATTAGTTAATCGTGGAGTATAGTGTTTGAATAAATTAAGAACGTTAGAGACAGTGTTTATAAATTCACCTCACGAATAGAAAGAGCGCAAATAAATAATAAAAACATTACACTACTTTCATTTTTCCAATGTTTGAAACATGTTTGGACGTAACGGTACAATGATATAACGAAGTTCAAAAGTAGGATAAAATTCGGCAACACTGTGACGAAGAAATATTGATTCTTGTGGCCCTTTTGCTCATCGCAAATACGGCTTAACTGAAGTTCCAAGTTCGGTCGTGCTGAAAATAATATCAGGGACAGTCGGTCTCTTTTTGTTACATTTTCATAATAAAACCAGTCTGTTATCGTTATCAATTTATCACTAAAGTTAGTAGTCATCACTTCGAAATTTTAGGAATCAATTATTGTAATCAATAACTTAGGTGTCTGTCTCCTATATTCCACAATATCCCTTTTGTTAATAGATGCTAATTTTAGTTATAGCTATTGAAATATGAAGAGAAGTATACCTCAGTGTTTAGTCCGGTCAAGGTTATAAAAATTCGCATAGAGATAAAAATTGGTGAGAATTCTCAGAATAACAGTTTTACACACGGTAACTGGTACCTGGAGTAAATTATTCGTAAGAATTGGGAAGCTATGCTTCCTCATCTTCTTCTTCCAGAGTTCTGAATCATTATCATTATGTCATTCAATCTCTTGGATTATGACTAGCGCTTTGTGCGTCTACAAATCCCTTTATTGGAGTGAAATACACCCTTTGTTTTTTTGTTATAGTTTTGTGTTGGTTCTAACTTCGTTTGTCAGCTTTCTCCATTTTTTCTTGTTCCTACATGTTGCTTTTCAGTCTACTATTTCTAAGATTCTGTTATGATTTTCAATTTGGTTTATCCTGGTATTTCTTGGTCTCACTCTGCATCTTGGATATAGAGGTATCCGTTGTGTTATCCTCCTTCTGAATATTCCTGCTATTTTTCGGCTCAATTATACAGGTCTAGTTGACCTAGGAATTGTTGAGAAGTTGTTGAATGCATTTGAACATACGATGTATGTTATACAAAATTTGCAGTGAATTTTACGGTTCTAATACATTATTCAAATAATTTTTTAATAATTGATAATTGATGCTATTCAAGTATATAATTCCTTGGCTTATAACCTATTTTCATAAAAAAGAGAGTAAATAAATTCTAAAGCATTTATAATCCGTAATTTCGATAATCTACTGAATGACAAGCGAGAAAACTCTTATACCTATACAAGCAGCAGAGCTGAACGACAGTGAGATAAAACATGAAATATTGCGAATTGAAAATAATGAAAGTGACATTGAAAATAGATGAACGAGAGCTGCGTAGAAGGATCTGCAGATTGATATAGAAATTGGAGAAGAAGAGCGATTACAAGATGATTTGAAAAGCGCTGTAATATGTCCTATCTTTAAAAAAGATGACAAGACCTGCTGCGAGAACTACAGGAGTTATAGCACTGATGGATGTGACCTGTAAAGTTTTGGCAAGAATAATAAGAGACAAATTGGGATCAATTCATAATCGTCAGTGAATTGAGGTTTTAGGGATGGGCGAGGCACAACGGACCAGATTTCTACCTTAGAAAAATTCAGAAGAAGTTGTATGAGGCTTTAGTATTGCTAAGACAACTGGTAAGAATGGTGAAATTGCTTTTGGATAGAACCAAGATGAAAGTTTTGTCTAAGAGAAGGCTATTGGAAAGTTTTTAAGTGAAAAGTATTAGTATTAGTAGTCAGATCTCTAGTCAGATTAGTAAAAGTATATAGTAGATTGAAAAAAGATTCTGGGTCAAGATACATGATGAAAAGACTAAATATATGAAAGTGCAACAGCAAGTGAAGAGTCATGAGAAAATCACCTTTCACTACGAAAAATGATGAATATAATCTTGAAAAAATTGAATCTTTCATCTATCTAGAAATGCTGATTAGGAATATTGATAACGGAACGAGGTAGAAATTGGATAGCAAAGAATTGTAGAATAATGGGGTCCTGAATAATATTGTGAGAGTTAAAGGAATATCCAAAGCAGCAAAGATTGTACAAAATGATGATTAGGCCAATTGTACTGTGTGGGTGTAAGAACTGGGTACTAACTTAGAAGAGTGCTGAAAAAATGAAAGTGTGGGAGAGGATAGTACTCCAAAAATTACTGGGGGTCTAAAGTCCAGTATTGCCAAAAGAGCAGTGACAGTAACGGATGAACTGGTATAGGGAAGGTAATAGATGAAGGAAAATAAAACAACTTACTTACCAATTTTGAAATATATACTTTGTAAATTTATTGCATTGTAAAAATTTAATTTTGTATATGAAGCTTAAAATCCACAATTATTTCTTTATAAATGTTCTTCTGATATCATTTCATCATCTAGTACTTTCTATATTTCTGTCAACATCAAAAACTAGTCTTTATATGAAAATGTATTGTCTTTCGATATACCGTTACTTTTATTAATAAATTTTCCATTACTTTTTATAAGGAAGCTAATACTAAAACCGGATTTGATCATATATACCTCTATTGGAAATAAAATAGACAGGCGGAGAAGAAGAAAATTCACGGAGTTATGGAGATAATAAAGCAAAAGAGAATGATTTTGAGCGGTATTTACGATTTCTTTATGTTCATACGGGATTTAGTTCTCGGTGGAACATTGCGAGCGTTTTTGTTAGATTAATTTCATTTTTTTCTCATAAAAAAGAGTATTGTGAATTTTGGTGTCCTCCAAGATTTCTTTCCGTTTCCGATATATTAGTTTCATTAATGCCTTACGCAGGTACTAAATACAAGTACAGGTCCATGAATACATTACTTTTTTAATTCTCCCAGCGCAGGATTGCGGTTCAATACTTTGAAGGTCACAAAGTGATTTAAGAAAACTGAGTGCCTCACGAGCATACACAAAAATATTTGCGCTATTATACCATGAATTTAGATGAGAGATAAAATAAGCCAAAAAATCAAACTTACCCTGGTGTTGAGCATTAGGTTTCGCCAAAAAACTTTCTTTATGTACATAAGAATAATTATTCTTCACAAACAGGTTTTAACTTAAAAATCAAAATTATCTCTTTATTCAACCTATAATCAAAAACCGTCAATCTGAATTTCGATAGTAGTAGAATGTATGAGGTTGTCCGAAAAATACGTATAAAAACTGTATAACTTTATTCTTAAAATTATTCAGGTATTAAAATTTAGTCTCCTTTAAAGTAATCTCATAGAGACAAAATGCACTTCTGCTAACGCCGTTTTCACTGTTTAAAGTCTTCAGTTGTTTGTCGTTTCTGTCTCAATGTCTTCTCATCTCCCAAATGCCACACCGAAGCACAATTTTGCATTTCGGAAACCAGAAGAGGTCACAAGTGGCTAAATTGGTTGAATAAGGTGGTAAGTGAGCTCCGTGTCGAAAACTCATGCATAACCAGCAACGGTTGAGCGCGTGCATTGTCGTAGTGAAAGATCCACCTGCCCCATGTGGGTCGAGCTCGAGGTCACACGAGCTCTGAGACGTCTCAAAATGTAGATATTTCCGTTTACTAGCTGGCCAAACTTGTGCACAATGCCCCTAGAACCAAAAACAAAAACATTGTCTTCACATTGGACCTTTAACGCGAATTTTTAGGTTCTCGGTTCTCCTGCTATATTCTATCCCTTGTTTTGAGATATGAACTCCACATTGAATTCGTAAAACCAGGATTCTTCTCTAGTAATGTCTCGTTTGAGACAGTTCCCCTTCTCCTTAATTTCTACCCAATATCCAAAGCACTCACCCTCTCATTTTTATCAGAATTCGATTTCGACGGGCGTCCAAGACTAGAGCCTTCTTTCAATTTTTCTCAGCCCTTCCGGAATCTTTTTAATAACTTCTTCATGGTTTGTTGCTTCAGAGAATTGTCTCCGTAAACTTTTTTCGAACACTCAAAAATCTCACGACCCTTCTTGCCTAGTAGCTTTCAACCAGAAGCCGGTCACTCCTACTTAAACGCAGAGTGTCCTGACTCGAATTGAGCATTGATGAGATTAGCTACAGCAGCAGTGCCTGCAACCTATAAAATGAGGTTATTATTCAACTTTTATACGTATTTCCAGGACAAACCTCGTAGATATCGTAACCTTCAGATGGATTTCTTACTTTACTCATAATCAGGGCCTTGGGGTTTGGGATTATGTTAACAGAATAATTGAACGTTTTTATACGGAATGATTCATCAAAATGAAATCAACCTTTTTCACAAAATCGGGCAATAAATTTGAGTATTGATAAACAGTTTCTGTTCTTTGCATCTTAACTGAAAGGCAAATACCGCTGTCAACAGGCATCTATCATTCAAATTAATGTTATGAGACTGGAAGTGTATGAGTTTAGTGGAAGGCGTCGGCATCTTTTGTTTTTTATTCAGAATCGCTACCACAAACACAATTATGTGACAAATTCACAGGAGTATGAAGATGATTATTCAGCCAACATATATCTTCATTTCATTATGAAATACCTATTGAGCAAAAATCGTTATGCACGCAATGACAAGTCTCAACAAGATTACAACTTGCTGCCTCGATCCATTTCATCCCAATAGATCTCGTACGACCAATCAGTCAAGTAGTTCGGTCACTTGTTCTTATTATTTTAGATAATTACAAAGTGTTTCGCTGGCGACGAGAAAAATAAGAAGATGACTTACGTGCGGGAGTTTCTATGACGGTAATTACTCCAGAAAACAACAACAATTAGCGGATGGAATTGATCCAAACAACCGTCGCCTAAAAGCAAAACAAACTAGAGCACAGAGTGGCATTTTTAAGACAAGTGATCTAAGGATTTGAGTATAACAGAAATTAATGCAAAGTGGGTGCCTCGAATTCTCAGCGGAGTAAAAAAGCAGTCGATTATGTTGTAAGCAATTTTTAGTGCTTTACCGCGAAAACCAAGAAAGTGTGAAGCAATCAATTGTAATTTATAATAAAACTATTGTCTATTTACGATCCGACATCTAAAGGGATTCGATAGGATGAAAGAACCTGTGTGAGAAAAAGCAAAGGTCCTTAAACAGTAGTGGGTACAATATTTTCAGTGTCCTTTTGGTTGACACTTCAAGGAATCAATAAACAAATGTGAACTAGCCAAGGTGAGCGTTTGCTTCAAGATATTGCTCCAATCCACACTGCTCCACTTTTCAAAGATATTGTACATGTATGTGGCTTCACAGAGAATAAATACCCACCATATAGTTCTGATCTGACCCTTCCCCATTATTTTGGTTCGCAAAGCTGAAGACCGCGTTGAGTGGTGGAATATTTGATGAGATAAAACAGGTGGAGTTCGCACATTTACTCTAAAGGTGCATCATAGTGGCAGACTTCAGTCTGACGTTCTGGAAAGTGTGTGCTTCTCTTTATTTATGATTTATCTTTCTATGCTAGACTAAGAACTCAGTGAACGCGTTACGTATACTCAACAGTTTTCGTTTAGGTTCTAGCTGATGGGGTTACTTTGAAATACAGTGTGCTCTGCTATTAAAAGTTTCATTTCAATAATTGAAATCATTGTCTATTTATTATTATGTTGTCTAGCCGTTGGATCGCTTCGACATTCACATGTTGATTAAGTCTTTTGTCTTCTGGCTAAATTATTGATAGCAGCTTCAGAGTGTTGTTTCAAGATGGACCACTCCTTGTGTCGTTTACGAAGGGGGATCCATCACATAACAAGAGATTAGAGACTAAACAACAATCAATAGCAATTTGAATCAGCTACAAACAATTCAAGGTTGATTTTTTAAGCCAATAACATCATGGTAATTGTTATTTGGAAAATAAACGCAATAATCTACGTTGACAAGATAGAATAATTGATATTAAACTAACTTAATAGAGTGATTTGATGAAAATGAAGATTTAAAAAAATGACCAGAGATAGTACAAGGCAAATGAGCACTTCTATCATTCTAAAACCCATGTCTATCTTCCGAATATGATACTCGGTGATTATTTTTTGTTTACAATTACTCTAACGAAAAACTAATCGCTAGTATACACATTTTAACCTTTGCATAAACATCGAGCTAAATGTTTATAAAGGCATCAAATTATCTTAAGCCTAAAAGTGTAAATTAATAATCGCTATTTTTTTCAACCATTTTAGTAAACTGCAAGGTGATTAGAGTTCAATAACTTAACCTAACGTTCAGTACCTCGCTTCAAATTCAAATACAATGTCAACTGTTTTGTTGCAAATATCAGTAAAAATTCTCTGAAAGCTTGGATCCTCAATATAAATATTTAGTCTTCGACTGGGGGGTATAAAGATTTTCTCTTCGATAACACAGAAACTTTTAAATTTCTGTAACACACGTGATACCCACTTTTTATCTTTGTTAGCGATAGGAAACTCAAAATAATGAATGAATGCACTTCTCAAAGACTCTACTACGATGGGTATTCTATTTTTTCAAAATATAGACTAGAGTGCTTTTCTTTTCAACTATGTTTTCTTCTGTTTCGTCGAGAAATTTTGTTGCAAATACTCAAAAAAAATTCTCTGAAAATTTGTACCATCAATATTAATATTTTATCTTTAAAAAACACAGAATCTCTGACTTTTTATTTTTAGATTTCTATAACTCAGTAGCATCGACCATGTGCGGGTTTGTTTCAGAATTGATTGCTTTACAAAAGTATTTAGTGCGATCAAGCCGTAACTTAAACCAGCGAGGTAGAACAGGCCTCTAACTATTTGATTTTACCATTAAATTCGCGGTTTTTCGTATTTTTATCGTCAATGACAAGAGCTACAAATTGTAAGCAACAAGCTTAAATTTTTGTACAAAAAAGGTCCTCAGCCCCAAGCTGCAAAAATCAATATTTCAGGATATATTTGATGATAAAGTTTTTGTAATATCAAATATTCTCATCTCATATTTATTATCCATCACTACTATCTTAACTTTTATTTTCAAAACTTAACGGTAAAAAAAGGCTTTAGATTTATGAGTGAATTGACAAGTTAAAAATTTTTGTAGTTTATAAGGTATTAGCTAAATTAAAATATGTATATAATAAGATAAAAAGGTTTGCTACTATAGGTGTGTAATTGCTTATTAATGAAATTTTTATATTCGATATATTTTCGCATTAAAAAAAGAAATTAGTTGAAAAAATAGTGATGGATAATAAAAAAATTATTTTTTTATGATTTGACGAGATTTTGAATATAAACTACAGAAATTTTATCATTAAATTTCTACGGAAAGATACTCGGTGCTAACGACCATTTTTTTTAAGAAAATTCAAGTTTATTCTTCTTTTTTCCCTTAGCTCTTGTCATTCACGAGATAAATGCGAAAAAACGTGATTTTAATGAAAAATCAAGTTTAGAGGCCTGTTTTACCTCGCCGGTTAGAGTTCGGTTTGGCCGCAATGCACACAAGTCAATTCTGAAAAAAAAAACCGCCCATGCTCGATGCAATGTTATGCAATGCCACTGAGCTATAGAAATATAAAAATAAAAAATCGTATTTTCTGTATTTTTTAAGGGGAGATCCTTACAACCATCGGTAAAGTACCTAACATTAAGGGCACAAATTTTCAGAGAAGTTTTTTTGGGTACTTTTAACACAATTTTACGATATAACAGAAAAAAAAATAGAAAAAAAAACGTTAGAATTTTTGAGAAGTGCATTTATTGATTATTTTGAGTTTTCTATCGCCAACAAAGATAAAAATGATAAAAATGGGCATCACGTGTGTTTTGTGATAGCTGTAGAATTTTTCCAACAAAATAGCCTGAGGAATTAAAACTTAAATAATGAAATGAATTCAACATAACTCACTTTATCGGCCTACTATAATCTGGCCGCACATTACAGAGAGTAATCACGTGCATAGTGCGTGAGAGAGAAATTGTAAGCCTGGATCACACCATACACAACACTAAAAGGTATTTAGTGGCAAATTTGAATTGAATTTTAAATGCTTTTTTCAAACTAACATTTTTATTTGAATTTTAAATACTTTATTTCAATATCATATCATATAAATAATACTTTTATTTATCAATTGCATAGCATTCATACATTAAAATCTTCGTTCACTCAGTTAACTACTAAATGTTATACCTACATATTTCACACGTTGCCTTGATTTTTTTAAAAGTATCTATATAATTTATATATATATATATATATATATATATATATATATATATAATTATTATTTTAATCGTAATTTTGTTTTCCCTAACCTTAAATAACTAGACGGTTTTTCAAATTTATGGTATATTTAATAAAAATGTAAGGGTAGGTACCTAATACTGTAAAGTAATATCTAAGAAAGAAATGTCGTGCTATATGTTTTATTCAAATACGTATCAAAGGTTATAACGTAAATTCATACAAAACGATATAAATAATAATAATAATAATCTTTATATACAACACAAGGTCCTTTCCTGAATAAATTCTTTGTTTTCAAAAAAGGTGGTTGAGAGGGATATAAGGGCGGATGAATTTTTATTTTAATCTAAATTGGAATCTGATTCCGACGAGGACGAATCAGCTCTTAATTTTATTATTAGAGGTTTCACTTGTTTTTCCATTAAATTATCAATGTCCCACATTTTATTTCGAAAAAAGCGGACATGTTGGATTGCCTTACTCCAATTGGTTTGGGTAACATTATTTAAAGCTTTAGTAAATAAAGTTTGGACATCACTAATTTTAAATGTTGTGTTTTTCCTTGCCACCTCACCCTTGATTTGTGCCCATATGAGTTCAATTGGGTTGAATTCACAATGGTAAGGTGGCTCAGATGCATTTTGTCAAAATTCTAAAAGTATTAAAGCAATGACGCGTTTAGAAATGATTGTTCTTCAGATTGAATAACGTAAATAGACAGTTTAAATTTAGTTCCATGAATATCACAGCCACTTTTAACAATAAAATTTATTTTAAAATAGAAGATAGTCAATGAATAACATAACTATAATACGACATATTAAAGAATAATAAAAATTAAAGTACATGTTTAACATGCGCTATTATACAGTCACATAATTCTTACTGTAAAAGCGCATGTTTGAAATGTAGTTTAATTTTTAATTTTTATCAAAGTAAATAAATAACATAATAAAACAAAAGCTTAAAATAATTATTAATATAAAATTTTTAGAATATAATAATAATGAATTAATGTAACGTGCAGCTGTGTGAACTTGACTTTCTCAGACATTGCTTCAGCCAATACGAATCGTTATAATAGGTACCACTAGCATCCCATGAGCCGATCACGCGTTTTTATCGCTCTCACTACCGACCGGCGAGATTATAGACGTGAGAAGAAAAATTCTCACCATATACACATTTCTTAAGATATCTCGAAACAAAAAATATATATCGATATGTGGTTCTTACTATTTAAGGAGGCTCCCGCAGCTACCAAATTATTCATATTGAAAATAAAGTTAATTTATTATCATTCCACATGTATTTATGCTTAAAAATCCTAAGTAAATCATAAAAGATGCTGAATTAAACGTTAATATTCTACTAAAATAGAAAATTTTTTCAAAACAGCTAATAATCGTCGAGTATTGCTACACACACATTTATATAGTATATGCAGAGATCTCTTGTATATGTATTTGAATAACGGTATCGGTTACTATAGTTGTTTGTTACAGCGAAATATATTTAGATTGTGAGTGTAAAAATGAACCAAAATAAAAAAGAAACTGTAAAAAAACTTTCGTTAAATTTCGCGGGCTTTCCTTGAGTGACAGAAACAATAAGGGCGTTTTCCTAATTTCCACTCAGTTACTGGATATGCTTTAAATTATAATAATTGTCAGCTAATAACTCTTATTTTTGTTTCATAACCATTAGAAAGATTAACTTCTTATCAATCAGATCTATATACTTACATATCGCGGCAATTCTGATTTAATTTGTAATCAAAGAATTCAACTATGGCTCCCATAAGAGCTTACGCTGAAGAAGCGAATTCAAATTTCTTTCGATTTTGATCGATTACACATATAGAAGAAGGGTACCGTTGGATTCAAAAAGTACATATCCATTTTGCGACATTTCGCGATGGAGCCTTTTTATGGATGTTAACTTCGAGAACATCTACTTAAATTTTTATGTTTCTGTTAATATTTCTCAAGAAAAAACCAAATATAATCAAACAATCGATTGAGCAGAACCAGACTTCAGGCATTTTTTCACGAGGCTTCCACTCTACCAAGGTTCTTATTTGAAGAGATGGCAGGCTTACTTGCGCAGAATTTATTGAAGAATTAGTTAATTAAGTAAAGTCTCATAAATATTACATCTCAATTTTAAATTTTCAGATACTAGTAGTGGACCCAAAATTCGAAAACTGATTTTCGCATCTTTCTCAGGGCACTTTTGTTATAAATTTCTTTTCTTTAAGTTGTAATATAATCCGTTCCTAAGATATAGCCAACAGCCGTTCTTAGTTCCTCACCCTTAACCTTAATGAAATCAATAAAGTATGAAGAGTATCAATGGGAAATGTGGAGCGACCTTAAATTCGTCGATTTATTATTGGATTCTTAAGAAGGATGTACCAAATAATCTTGTTTCATTGGTATGTAGGATATGAGGGTTAAAGTGTATTGTTATGTGAAAGTTATTGTCTTCAGAGACAGAGATTACTTAGTTATCGAAACGAGGGTCTGACAGTGTAACTGTGAGTGTTGGTGTAGTAGTATAAATGCTGTGATCAGTATTACTTTTGACTGATTTAACCAAATTATATTTTGAGCTATGATATAAAAACTGTGTATTCTAGTGGAAATACCGATTTTCAAGGATTTAAAAATGAAATAATTTGTGTATAAAAACCTCAAGTATATTGAAAAAGTAAATGGATTTATTAACTCGCCCTCGTATTCTAAACATGAATACGCCGCGTAGTAAAATTTTTTTGTCTAGCTCAAAAGCGAGTAAACTTCTGTTGAATATTTCTAAATCGTTATTGTGGAAATACAATTCCTCCATCAAATTTGGCGATAGGATGAAAAATCCGACAACGCCGAAAGTCTTGCGTTGAGCGAGCGCACGCGACGGCTCATAACCCTCAACGGCCTATGCTCCCTTTCCCTTCGTCAGTGTCCTCCAACTCCCTGCTATGGTGGTCGCCATAGCCATTTGTTGTATACTCGTTCTACTGGCCGTTTTTATAATTATTATAATAGTAGTGGGCCAAACTATGGCGCCGCGTTCTTGAAAATAAAATAAATACGCTCAAAAATGAGTTTTTCCGTCAAAATTATCCCGGAGAAAACTAGCCTCAGCCACAGCCATTACATCAACATCCTCCGACTGAAAACATGTGACTGAATAAGTGTTCTTTTTCTAGTGATGTCAAATCGTATATATATATGTTGGTGTTTTAGCCAGATGTTGAAAGGATATATTTAGATTTACGACCTGGATTTGTGCGTAGTATGGTGCTCCTTATTGTTGTATCATTGCGAATTTTGTATTTATATACCGAGATTCATCAGATAAATATATTTTGTAGTGAGATATTTTTTTTATAATGAATGTTAGATATTATGAGATATACCACGTAGACTGAATGTTACTTAGAGTTATTCTGTGAACTAGAAGTAGAAAAAAAACAACAGAGCAATATTTAAACAGAAATTAATCGGAACAAATTTCTCATTTATTTTGAAATATGTAAATCATAAAATCTGTTACATCATCTTTCCATGGAATTTTATAATATATGAATAAAGAATTCCTAAGAATGTGTGTTTCGATATACTTCATATTTTATTATTTTTCTTGCTTGATTTTCTGAGAGCAAAACTGAAATCTACGTTCACAAAACATATTAAATACTGAATTGAACATAATAAAAGCAATAGGATCTAATTGAAAGCAAAACGATCTACAAATTATGCAACTGAAAAATAATACAAAAGTTCTGCTGATTTTGATTCTTCTGATTTAATCAAAACATCTCTAGATCGGTAACTATCAATACATTTTGTATTTGAACATAAAATTTCTTATCTTTTTATCTATATTAAATACAATAATACCTTTTTTCTCCAACCATCAAAAAATGTTGACATTTTTGTACTATTTTCAGGTGCAAAAGCCATCATTTCCCTTACCGTACAAAAATTTGCTCGTTGCTTAGCAACACTTTTAATCCTAGGATTAAAAACGCAACTTTTAATCCTAGGACTAAAAGTACTACTAAACTACTACAAAAATTATATGATTCGTACGTCTACTTGACAATCGATATTTACCAACAATACCAGATATCCTTGACTACCGACTTGCTATCGCTGTTATAATTAATAATAGGTGTTCAAATTTCTTACCAAATTATTAACGATTTTTGAATAAAACTAACTTTATTTTAATTTTGACATGGTTGGAGAAAAAATAGTATATATCATACGGACTAAAAGTGCCTATAAAACACTATAAAACTGGTTCTTACCTACAACCTAATTGATGCATTTACTATTATAATATGCATACAACAAGCGGACGAAGGGCTATGTACATTTAACATATTTTTCAGTAACTAAAAATGTCCTGTTTACATCATATTACCTGGCTGATTTCATGGAATCGACAAGCTTTTGAAATCTCAAATACAACAACAACATTGACCATTGAATAAACTTCTAGGAGAGAAATATTTAAAAGTTTGGAATATTTTGAAATGTTTACATTATTATTAGATCGTAACATACTTTTAATAATTTAATAATTCCACCACACTGTTGATAGGTTTTGTTGTGGGAATGTCGAAAAAGAAGCCAATAACACCGCCTCCAAGAAAGAACTGCATGTTTCTTTCCTTTTTCCATTCCAAGAATCTTGGATATGCGGTTTTGTAAATTTACGGCGATTTAGCTGGTAATAATTTTTTGACGCTACTTTGGCTACTCTGGTGGGGTCAAAGAAACCTAGGTACTAGAAATTTTTCACGATATAATAATGAAAATAAAATAAATAAAAAAACCACTAAGTTCAAAATTTTTGAATGAGATCTCAAAGTTAAATAGATAGCTATTTGATTACTTTAAAGTACAGAATACTAATTTCAAAATTCAAGTTTGACATCGATAATTTTCAAATACTCAATCATCGTTTTTCTCGTCACAGAAAAAATTATGTATTATAAACGGAAAAAATACAAGATTCCAGTTATCGGTTTTTTTTATAATGAATAACTTTCTTAGGTGAAAGATTTTTTTTCCACTATTGAGTTTCAAATCAAACATTTTCTCATATATATATATGTATATATATATATATGTATATATATATATATATATATATATATATATATATATATATATATATATATTGTGAATAACTCATTTTGACACTATTTCCAAGAAAGTAAATAATAATTACTGGAAAGTATCAATCGATAATGAGTTTTGAGTTAATTTACGACCCTTGTTCGAATTATGTATATTATTTATAAAATTTTGTTACTTTTGTTACTCTTAAAATACTACAGGAGATTTGTGACTTTGTAATATTGTATAAAATTTTATTTGCAGCTTGCAAATTTGCAACTAGACTTTCCTGGTAGCAGCGACAGACTTTTAATATTTGCTGAGTCTTTTATATCCATTTGGCTGGTTTGCAAATAAATAATTTAAATTTCTATCTAACGTTTGAAAATAAACTATCAGCTTAATATTAATGATTAAATAACATTCATTTTGATGTTTTAGAGTTCGATTAAAGCAGCTCCTGATTTAATTCTAGCTTAATCTAATAGAGTTTGAAATTTAAAACTAAGGTGTACTCACCACACACAAGACTGATTTCACATTAAAATAATTCAAAAGGCTTGATCCTCTTTAGTCTACTTTCTAACCCAGTATTCTCATGGAGCTGGATAACCTCGACATTCACATGATGATGGAACCTTTTTCCATGACTTTCAACTAATTTCTTGATGGTCTTTTCAACAGTATCCATTTCCAGATACTTATAGATGTCACTATTGGGTATGTACTATATGGCATCTAGGAGTATTGCTACTTAAGTTTTCAGATATGGCCACACTGATGTGAATAGGTCAAATCTGATATCACCATAATAACATTTTCAATAGTGAACGTATTCAGAACGTGTTGTCATACGAATGCTATTTGAGCTGTTTACAAAAACTTGAAACAACCAACAACAACGTGCTGATCAACTCGCTTCGACGTTTGGTGATGAAGTACCATCTCCAGCGATCGTGTTTCCCCGGTTTTCCGATTTCAATCGCTACAGAATGAATATCGTGAAAGTCATCTAAAATCGACTATGACCTACACGAACACTTGATCAAGACTAATAATCTCTCTTATACATTACCATAAATCAACCATACTTCAGGCTTCTCTCCTTTTATATTTACATGAATACAATCCATTTGTACTGGTACGTGATTTATATTTTATATGTCAATTTACTCTTAATTATAGCTTTCATAAACTCGTGGTTGATTCACCGAAAATGTAATTTTGTAGAAATAAATTTCTCATGCTATTATAACCGCCTTTCTTAGCCATAGAGAAAAGAAGACGTTTCGAGTCTTTACAAAGTATAGAAAAGATTCACGATTGTGAGGGTTACAATTTATTCGGGTTACCACCGTCGTTAGCACAATAGTCAGATCAAGTCGCATATCTTTGTATGCTTGAATCTCTTTCTGTATGGCGTATTGTGTTTCGGGGTTGTTATGTGCCACCGAAAATAAGTGGAAATTCATGAAGACTTTTTTTCAATATAATAGATTCAATATATGTCAATTCCAAAAATATAAAGTCGTGAGGTAATTCACTATAACTATAACCAAATTTGACATTATTAGAGAACAAAACTACTGTCTACTGAATTGAAAAAGTAAAGAAATATATAAAACAGAAGCTTAAATTCTCTCTATTTTTAGGAAAATATTAATTAACGAATATTATATATTCTGTAAATAAAATGAAAACAAACTGAACGGAACAAGTGAAGTGGGTAGGTAACAAAATATATTATTTATACATTATATTCCTTAATAATTATTAATTCTGATTCTGTTATAACCGCATTCATTTGTATTATTATTTATTCAATTAAATCTTCGTTGTCGTTATCTTTGCCGTTTCAGCATATAATTCGGAGTCTTCTGTAGTTGAAGAATCGTAGGAAGAATCATCACCAAGCGAATCAGCAGTATCAGCATGTAGTATATGATCATTCTACTGAATGGATATCTGTATATTGCCAATTGTGGCAACTACCTTATCTTGGGTTCAATTCAAATGTAAACGACTAAACATATGTATTGATAAAGCGTCAATATAAAAAAAAAACAAATAGTTAGAGAAATCAGTATGTAAATCAATTGTTGTTGTCTTGTATTTGACCAAGTACGAGGTAGGTAGCGCCAGCACCTTCTGCCAAACACAAGACTCCCATAGATTTCCTATTAGTTGAGAACGCAGGAGCAGGAAGACCTTCATGAACATATCGGCAAGTCTGACGATGAAAATCTGGATTCCAGATTAGTCTTATAGTATTCATATTGTCAACAAGTTACGTCGATAATCAAGACAGGCTTGTTATTTCGTTTAGCAACCTACTCAGCCTCACGACTTCCTTCGCGCCTTCATTGCAGCCACATATTCAGCTTCAATTGTGCTCAATGCCACGATTGGTTGCTTGCGACTTATCCATAGAACAGCAGCTCCACCACAAGTAGTAACAAATCCATATCTTGAGCGTCGGGCCTCAGTGTCATTGGCATAATCGGAATCGATCCAACATCTATGATATTATACTAACAGCATATGATAAGTCTGTACGAGTAGTCAAAGTTAGATAGAGCAGGCTTCCAACAGCTTGTCTATAGGGTACACTCTTCTCCAATGGTGGTCCATTGTTGTCACGAGTCCATTTTTCAATTGGTGTCTTCACAGTATTTGAATCTATCATGTTGAACCTTCTTAAGATGCATTTGGTGTAAGCCTCTGGATGCAAGAATATGGAACCATCAGTTTTGAACTCTATTTGCATTCCAAGAAACGTATCCAAGGAACCAATTGTGATCCTGAACTCAGTTCTTAATTTTGACAACAACTGGTCTATTTTAGGTCTATCATCAACCAGAATCTCATCATCAACATAGATGGTAACCATCAGTTTTCGACCATTGTTGTACTTCTTGACGAAAAGACTGCAACACTTGCCACCATGTTTTAATATTCCATAAACTGAAAAAACTTTTGGTTCCAGCAGCTGGGTGACTGCTTCAGTCTGGCTGTGCTTGAGTTTACAAACTCGAAAATTTTTCAGCTGGATACAGAATTTGTATTTCGGGAACTGGAGTTGATCAGGTTGAAGCAGGGAAAGATGAGGGTACATTGCCATTCGAACAGTTACCTCAGCTGTTCAAAAAACAAACTTGATTAAGGCACGTCCATGTATTCAACTTCTACAGTTGGCGTAAATCTGGGCCCAAAGGACTAGAACTTTTGACAATGTAATTGAAAAAACGACTACACATATATATTGATAAAACGTCAATGTCAAAAAAAAACAAATAGATACAGAAATCAATACGTAAACGGTGAGTCAATTGTTGTCTTGTGTTTGACCAAATACGAGGTAGATGGGCAACTCAAGATGTCTTTATTAATTTTTGTAAGACCACACAGTGATCGCTACTATGTAACTTCATCAATTTTCTCACCCTTAAGGCTCTCCCAAATAATATTGAAAATCTCACCGTATTTTCCTATAAATAGTAACTTTTCATATTACTGTATCTATTTCTTATTCTGGTTTCAATGTTTCTGTTAATATATTTTAAAATACAATGTAAAAAACCGTATTTAATATTTCGTGATTGACATCGAATGTACAAAAGTTATTTAGTTTTGTAACATAAAAAAATTATTTTTAAAACATCAAAAGTGACTTCGTTAATATAACAGTGGCGCTTTCAGTAGGGTTCCTTAACATATTCAAAAGAAGGATTGCCTAACTAACTGTGGTGGTTCCTAAACCTTCAAAATATATTAATATATTCAAGTTCCAGCTCCATTTCCATTCGAAGCATTTCTGCTGCTGATCGAAACCGCAATATGTCAATATAAAATCGAACCAATAAATAATACAGTCAAGATCTACTCTCCTCCATTGTTGCCAGTAAATTGTTGCACCTCGCATCTCACAATTATAAGGTTACTTCCATATATCTATCATTCTTTTCACTTGAATTCTAGCTTACAGCTTATCTAGTCTTACTAACATTCGTCTAAAGTCAAAGTTGTTTAGTTCGGTTTTATTTTTTATTTAAAAATGGCTTCATTTTCTGATATGATTCCCTATTTACAATACATCCAAAATATTAACAATACGTGCGTTTGCCGTTGTTCTGGCGATCTCTAGATGTGTTGTGTACGTCTGGAAGTACTGTTGTGGTTCCTTGCATCGGGGCATTATCCACAAGTTTGATGTAGCTACAATAACTCTGTCCCTGGTATATAGTTGTGACTCCCATAATATTTCGGCTGAAATATCCCTGAAAAGCAGCTGAAAAATAGGGTTTCAAAAATCGATCGGGGCTCTAGTTTTCGAGAAAGCAACGTGGTTGACATTGAATAATTCGTATGAATATATTGAAGTTTTATTTTATTATGATTTCGGTATTGATAAAATTTGGAATTCTCCAACCAAACTATGTGATTAGTGAACCATGCAGAAGCCTACAACAACTGTCGTGGATATCTTCTGCGCGATTTGCGGCTCTGAGTTTTTCTCGAAGATCTTTTGGCAGACAAAAATTGTAAAAGTTTATTGAAATTTTGGTGACGAAGTCTTTGACAGTGGGTATGTCGGATATGTGAATATACATGAATATTTAATAGCTAGCCATACGGAGGCACTTGTTTTGTACTACCTGCAGGGTGCGGAAATTTTGTTTGGTACCTGTCTAGTAGACTGGGGCTGCGTATGTTAAAATGGGTCTAATGATTTGTTTGTATAATAAAAGTTTGTTTTTTGTGGTGAGTTTACTGTGTTTACAAATGAGAGGGTAAAGTCTGCCCATTGCAATCTTAGCTTTTTGTATTTGTTTGGCTATGTGGGCGTTAGCATTCGTGTTTCCTTGCACAATATACCCTAGATAGTTTAGGGTACTGCTTGGCAGTAGTTAATGTGTAGCTGCAATTGTCTCAGTCTGAGTAACAAGTACTCTGTTTTTGACGCATTTATAGCTAGTTTATTGTTCTGAAAATATGTTAAAATTTTGTTGTTTAAATGTGTTTGGATGATATTGAGTGCGTGATCGGGATATTTTGTCGATGCTACAAAACAAGTGTCATCCGCATACATGGCTGTTAGGATTTGTTGGGAAGTGGGTATATCATGTGTGAATAGGGAATACAACAAAGGTGATTTTTTTGGATCTGGTTTAGTGTATATATTTCTTTTTTCCTCAAGCCATTGCCTTCTTTTAATGAACGGGCAAATTTCTGCGTTGTCAGGGTGGTCATCCCTGTAGTTTGCGCATCTCGCGGGTTTACTTCTCTCCCAAGGACATTCCGGTGTGAGATGTTGTCCATCATATTTCAGGCATCTCGGTGCTCTACAGAAATTTGAAGTAGCATGTACCCATTGCTGGCAAATGTGGCATTGTATTATCGGTTTTGTCTGCCTACGATGTTTCCATTGAATTCTCGTGTGTTCTATTACCTTTACGTTTTTGTTTAGAAAGTCCAAAGTGACTTTCGGATCGGACACTACTAGGTAGAGAGGTCTACCTTTCGTGGTCATCCTGAAAATATCTTTCGTGTGAATTTTGTATGTTTTCTTGAGCTCCTCTTTTAGGTCTATTATTTGAAGACCTTCGGCTATGCTACATAGAACAAATGCATGTGCTCTATCCTCCCTTTTTGAGTAAGTATGAAATTGCACTTTTTCCACTCTTGATGCCTTTTTCAAGTTTTCGAAGTCTTCAACGTCTTTAGAGAAAATGATTGATGAATTGTTTATGTATTTGATTTCAAATGGTTTGCAAATATTTTCCTTCAACTTATTTAACATATCTCTATGTGCTGAAACGTTGCCATCAATGACGATTGGCGAGCAAGATGTATTATTCTTTTTGATTGTAGTATTCGTTTGTTCAGCTTTTTGCCTCTTGCTGGTTTGTTTGTTTCGAATGTCTTCATCCGAGCTTGACTCTGTGGAATTGTATTTCCTGAAGGTAGTTTTTTTCTATTCTTTTGGGTATTTGATATTTGTTGAGATACTTCTTCGGACATTTCCGAAAGTGTTTCATATGTGTTTTGCGTGATTTATGTTCTGAGTGATAATTTTATTAAAGGGAGTGTATCTTCTAGGTTTGGTGAAGCCTGGTGGAGTAATTTCCCTAACCTCCATCGGTTCATTTTGTGGAATGGTAATAATTTCGTTTATATTCACTTTTTGTTTAGGTTTGCTTTTGTTCGCAGACCTATGAAGTTTTCTGGCTGTAATTTCTTTGTTTTTATTGATTTTCTCGTATTGGGATCTGAAATTATCCGAATTTTCCTTTGATGTAGCCTTTTCTGCATCTTCTACCTCTTGTGCCCAAGAGAGATTTGCTGCTTTGTGGATTTGTGCTTTCATCACAGTTTGTTTGTAGGTATTTGTTGGCGTTTTGTGGTTTTCATCTACTTCATCTAATGTGTTTTCGTTAACGCTTTGCCCAATTGTATTCTCTTCCATATTTATTGAAATAGCGATGGACTTGTCTAACGTCAGTGTTGAATTTTTACCTCGACAAGCAGGAACAGAGAAATCCAGGTCTTCTTTAGTTATATCTAGATTATTTGGGCTTACAGGGCACTTATTTCCTTGTTATGTACTATTTTTTCAGTATTTTTTAATTTATCCAATTTTTCCTTGGAAGACATGTTTTCTTCGTTTATATATACTAATTTGAGGTAATTTTCGTTTTTTGATTTCAATTCTTCGGTTTTTTCTCTAATTCTTCGTAGTTCATTCGAATATTTAGATGTGAGTGATGAGTTAGGGCTATTAAAAGCGCATACAGATGCACATTCCTCGTTTGGGTTGCTTTCCAAGTCATCTGCAACTTTTTTTATGCGTGGAGGTGTTTTTTAGTGGGTGTTTCTCCCTCACACTAACATTTTTATCACAAAATAAGTTTTCACTCGTAAATAACTCTGGTTCGATTTCGTTGAGTTTAATCGAGTGTATTCCGTTGGATTTGGAGTACCCGTGGTAGGTGGTGATATATAATCAATTTAAAATAACTCTCTCAAATATAAGGTTACTTCCATATATCTATCATTCTTTTTACTTGAATTCTAACTTACAGCTTATCTAGCCTTACTAACATTCGTCTAAAGTCAAAGTTGCTTAGTTCGGTATTTGAGGTTTCTCTAAGTTTCAACCGGTTTTTGATCTTCACGCTTATCCTCAGTGAAACAAGGTTAACTTGAGATGGGTAATTTATTAATCTTTAAATTATTTTCAACTTTTATGACAGAAAGTTTCTTTACTGGCAATTCCTGTACCTCATAGTCCTGTGTATATTCTGTTGTGGAAATGTGGAAATCATCTACGTATAAATCTTTGACTTGTCCTATCGATATTCGTGAAAGACTATCTGCATAATTTGAGTTTCTTGTCACGTACTGTATTTCAGAATTATATTCTACGAGATCAAACCTCACTCGAATTTTCCGTTGTGATCAGGCTCCTGGCTTTGCTTGTTTTGATTAATAGTACTGCATTATTGTCGTTGCTTGTCGAATTTAATTGTAAAAGGCTTAGTGCGGCTAGAAAGGATTGCATATTCTCCATTAAACTCATTCGGTAGCATATTGCTCGCAAAATTGAAAATTCATTCATACTCAAGGCCGTTTTCTCATTTTCACTTATTGTTCCAAGCTAAATTCTCGAAAAATAAATGAAGATATTTGAATACGACAATTTAATATTTGGAGTGACTTGGACGTTTAATCTTTGATTTTTTCAAAATACTAGTAACAGACACTTTACTCTGTTTTGTTCAGATAAAGAAATATCAAATTATTAATTATGTCTGTATGTATATTCGGTCTTTTTGCAGAACTCTCCTCTATTATAAACATATTCAACTGACTTTCGTACCGTAAAGAAGTAACATTAAATTATTCAAAGCGTTGCGGAACCCCTGTTATGAAACATTGAAAGTATCAAATATATGGTAAAATGTGCGAATTAAAAATTGAAGTGATAACGTAAATTGGAAGTGTAGACAAGTCTTTTAGTAATAAGTGTAAATATGGAAACACGTATGTACAAACTTAGCCCAAGATAACAGCCCCATCCGTGACGATTAGACCAAGAAGTAGAGCAGAACTTAGCAAATGCAATAAACACAAGACACCCCATAAAAGCATTTATCGCCAAAATGCTGAAAGAATTGACACAAAAAGGGGTAATCATGCTATCATACATTTACAATGCAATTATGAGATGGGTAAAACAGGCAAAGACCCAACCAACGTGTCATCTTACCTTCTAATAAGCCTTCTACCTAAAGGTCCAAACTTCTTGAAAAATTACTCCTATATAGAATAACTGAAGACTTACCTCCACAGGATTGAATCCCCTGTCATCACTTTGGATTCCACCAAAAACATTGTACAGTGCAACAAGTCCACCCACTCACGTAGAATATAAATAAAGGCTTGACAAGCAAATACTACTCTGCTGTTTTCCTAGATATCGGATAGACTTTTGACAGAATATGGCATTAAGGGTTGCTATACAAAATTAAAAGAACTCTTCCCCCAAACTACTACCCACTTCTGAAATCTTATCTAGCCAACAGAACCTTCCAAACAAAAATTGATGAGGAAAAATCCGAAAATTTTACTATACCAGCAGGGGTGCCACATGGTAGCGTACTAGACCCGTTATTTCACATACTTTATACATCAGATATACCAAAGTCACAGTATTCAACAACTGGAACTTTTGCTGACAACACAGTCTGATCAAGAGCCAGAAACACCAGCAAAAAACGTCCAGGCTTATCTTGACTAATCACAGGAGTGGCCACTACATTAAAGTTAACGAGACCAAATCAATACAAAACAAAAAACGTGAATGGAAACAGCATATCACAACTAAAATAAAACAACTTGATATAAAAGCAAGACAACTAAATTGGTTGATAGGGAGAAAATCTAGTCTCGCTTGAAAACAACATATGAAATAGAGCTGGGTGGTTGCGCTTCCAAATCTAATATAAATATTATTCAGAGATCCCAACCTAAAATACTCCGTCAACTAGTAGATGCTCCATGGTATGTAACAAATCACACCATTCACGTAGACCAGGGAGTGCCCATTGTAAAAGAAGTTATCCAAGAGGTGACCATCAAACATCACAAAAATATAGAAACTCACTCAAATCTACTACTAGAGGAGTTGTTAACGCATGAAACGTAAATTAACCCATAAAATGTATAAAATTTTCTGGTTGTTAATAAAAACTTGTTATATCAAAAAAAAATTATTGACAGTAGTGATATAAAAAGAGAAGATTACATTGATAAGTAGGTACATTTCAAACGAAAAATTTGTTCATAAAATAAGATATATATATATATATATATATATATATATATATATATATATAATATAATATAACCTATACATATTTAGATTCCTAATGTTTCTGTTGTTGGGTCCCGATATTTCTTCTTGTACCACAAACTTGTTGTCTCCAGTCTCTGTGAGTTCTTGTTTTGTCGCTTTTCCACCCTTATTCTCTTGAAGCCAGGATCGATAAATTTATGTTTTTTATAGTTATTCACAAGCTCTTGTTTACAAATTGTTAAAAATTTTTTGACAAGAAACCATTCTTTTCTTCTTCTTCAAAATAGTTACATTGTATGTGGCAACAGCCCCATTTGGAGCATTCGAAAATAAACTTTCAACAAACGTGCTAGGGAAAAACAAATCGTAGAAAAATATTTTGTTGTCAAAATTAGTAATTCGAGTATCAAACGAGGGTTAATAAATCTTCTTAACCAGAAAGAGAGAGAACAATTTTTAACGGGCCAGCAAAAACACCAAGAATAAATCACCTCTACTCCTAGATTAATTCCCGCAAAAATATTTTAGGTAGGAAATGTGAAGTTTCCACTCCACATCAGACATGGAAATAGAGTTACAAATCCCTGAAAACAGTGGTGAATATCTGACAAAAATTATACGCTGAAAATAGAAATTAATCCATAGTTGAAGACTCTCATATCGCGTTTTCACTAGTTTTTCTATTCGCATCTTTTATGATGTATTGTTAACATATTTTGTTTTTATTAATCCGTCAGCTTTATTAACAAACTAGTAAATAGTTTTCTATAAAATGCAAACTATAAAATCAGACGACAAGACGAACAATTCAATCTTTATAAATATCCTATCGACTTATATCTCTCACATGTGCTATGTGCAAACTAATGGAAAAACATATTAACAACAGATTGCTCTGGACTCCAAACGAAACCTTATAATACCCTAACAAAGTGGATTTAGACAACATAGTTCAGCTCTGGATAATATCATAGACTTGGGAAGTGAAATCAACGAAGCATTTGCCCTAAAAAACAACTGTTTTGGTATTTTCTTAGACATTAACCGAGCTTTTAACATTGCATGGCATGATTACATCATAAAAAATCATACGAATTCAATATACAAAGTCACTGCTTGGTTTTTATCAAAAATTTCCCGAGAAATCGAACATTTAAAGTTAAAACCAACGGCACCACCTCCGAAGAAACATATTTCGAAAATGGTATGTAATATCAATCATAACTCCCACACTCTTTATCATTGCAATCAACGACATCCTATAAAACTTAAAGTTACCAGTAAAAGTTCGACTATACGCATATGATTTGGTTGTTTACAGTAGAGAAAAAAAAATTAAAATTAAAAATCTCTTCTCTCAAAGTCAGGCTTTTATTCATAACTGTTTTCACTTTTTCAACTAAAAAGACACGCTACATTCTTTTCTCAAGACAAAAGAACATACCAAACGTATCGATATTGAAACTGAAGACGCAAAAATGGAAACATCAATAAAATTTCTCGGTATACTATTTGACCACACACTAAGCTGGAACCATCATATTAGAAATCTTTTAACTTGTAATAAATCATTAAACTTACTGCTAACGAACAAAGAAAGGGATGCAGATCGACAGATATTACACCGAGCACTTATTCGATCAAACCTAGACTATGGATCAATTATATATTTAACAGCTAACACATCGCTTCTGAAAAAACTCGACAGCTTTCACAATTCAGCCTTACGTTTGATAACAGGTGCATTCAAAACAACACCAGTGGAAAGTCTGTACTGCGAATCAGGGGAAACATCCTTAGGAGAGAGAAGAATATATTTGAGCATTATATATGCAGCCAAAGTATAATCCAATCCTACCTTGCAAAATTGCTTCGCCAAGAAATTCCCAAATCTTTTTTCAAATAAACTCAGAACCCCTAAACCTTTCTATTCTAAAATTAGATCATATCTAAGCGAATTAAATTTCTTCCTTTTTGTAGCGTTCCTATAGAATCTTCTCAGACTCAACCATGGACAATAGAATGCACCAAATTCATTACTCAGCTCACCTCATTTGACAAACACCACACCAACCATACGCTAAACGAAGGACACTTAAATAACATACTCAATGAGTACAAAAGCTTTGTACATATTTACACAGACGCATTGAAATCTCAAGACGGTATGGGTATTGCAATCATTATACCAACCTCCAAACATATGTTAAAAGCTCCTCCAACCCCATCCACTTTCACTGTTGAATTATATGCAATATATCGAGCTATACACATAGCTGCTTCATCAAACGAACGTAATCACCTCATACTCACAGATTCCCTTAATAGCTCAATCCAAACTCATAGAAAAATTCACATCACAAATTCCTTAGCAATCCAAATCAAGCAGCATTTACAATATATACAAGACAACAATAAAAAAAAGGAAGCTGTAAATAGTAATAGTGTGGAGTACGTGAACTTTTTAACTACTGTCGATATTAAATCAATCCTCAAGCGTAAAGTGCTCAATGAATGTGAGAGTAAATTGTCAACGTCCACACATAAACTTCATGAAGTGAAGGACTATATATATATATATATATATATATATATATATATATATATATATATATATATATATATATATATACTACAGAAAAGGCGTCTCCTTCTAGGCCATACGCTGCTGACCCATAGCTACTTATACATTTGATGCGAACCAAAATGTAGTCATTGCAATTACAAATTGTCTATAAAACACAACACATAATCGTAGAATGTCCTCTTAACTCAGAAAGATCATACGTGAAATTTTAGGACCTAAATACAATATTACTCACCTTAAAAATTACCTTTAACAGATCTCGATCAAAAACTTAAATTAACAAATATTTATAGAAAAAACACTCGATTCCTAATGAATCGCTAATAACCAGTATTCGGTTAATGCGAATTTTGTAATAAAAAAAAATGTTTATAAATCTTTTTAGTTAAGAAGACGATTAAGTTACTTAATACAGCTGTGGTTTTCATTACGTAACTTAACTATTGTTTATTTTCTTTTTCTTAGTTATTAGGTGGATAATTATAGAATATTGAATTACTGAGATCCAAACAGTGCAGGTTCAAAACCAGCGAAGAAACTTCTGAGAAGTTATAACCACAAGGAAATATTTCTAATTAATAATTGGTTTGAGAATCCTTACCAGACTAATTGAAAATCAGCAGACAGACTCTGATGATTAGAATTCTCATTGTAGGAAAGGTTTGAAAGCGATGCGAACAATATTTGTAGAATCGCTTTTCGATACTCTAATAAGTCTAATACATCGCGTTTTCGTATAGAAGTGGATCTTCGGTAATCTTCGGGATTCTAGTAGGAAAACTAGTAACTTTCTTAATCGTGTGTGTTGACACACTCGAATAATTAATTTAAATTCCTCGATTAGTTTGCTAATTTATTCTGTTCACTATGACTATTTATTATAAACTGAACTTACTACACCATATAAACTTATTTATATACCTATCTCAAAAGAATTATCTAGATCTAGAAAAATGAAGAAACAATACATATGAATGAATAGACCATCCTAGAAATTATTCAAAATAAACAATTGAAATAAACCGTTTGCTATAAAAAATTGTTTACACATAAACATCAAACGAATTTCGCCATTTATAAAAAATATTCGCCTTCACCGAATATTAAAATTCCTTTGTAGCTGGCAGGACCGGTCTAGGGACTCATTTCGTGAACTTGTTCGTAACAATACTATTAGTATATAAAGTATTGTGATGGGTGAAAAAATTGTTCACTACCAAATTTAATTTGGAATTTGCTTCAGTAAAAATGTATGGATGTGATTTTCTCGAACCTACTAAAAGTCACAGACTATCAAGCTCGCAAACATACACTTGTTGTTGAATAAATAATTTATATAAGATCGAAAGCATTTTTTTATCTGTTAAACCTAAAACCTGATAATTCAATAACAATCAATTTCGATGGAATGCAGAATCAACCTTTGCCAAAATCACAAATTGGTAAAGCTTCTTATAGAAGACAAAATGGTGTCATGTCTTAGATGGATAGTTTATGATGAATACGGAAAACTAAATAAGGTCTATAGGTAGTTGGAGTCAGAAGAAGGAAGAGGCTGCACAGAAATTACATCTTGTTTGTGACATTTCTTCGAAACTTATATTAATGCTAGGAATATAAAAACTATCCGATTATTTTCAGTCAGTTGCTCGTTGTAAAATAAGAGTCATACATTACTTTTGACTTTAATGGTTTTGGCAAGTACAAATCAACATTGAATGGTTTTTCCCAGAACGTGATCATTTATATATTCTAGTAGATCGAGAACTCATATTCTCGGAAAAATTCTTTAAAAAAAAAAGAAAGTATCATATTTTCCCATGAATATAATGATATTGAAGAATCTATTGGAATTATAAATACTGTTCCACATCTAGTCATTGATTGCCTCTGAAGATAAGCTTTTCTTCTCAATGGTGAGCACACACTTCTTAAGAAGAGCATGAAACTTGCAAGCATTGAAAAGAGCTTAAGTGACACCCCATATTTAAATCTCATTGAGAATGAAAAAACCTGTGCTCATATTTCTCGTTAGAAATGGGCTATGAAGAAGAAAAAAACCTACTGAATGGTAGTTTTATCCCAAAATGTATCAAATTTAAGAAGTTCTATTTCATAAAACTCATAGCGAAAAAAACAAAATATTGATATCAGATCATCAGAAAAGCCCAAGAAAAAAGTTGATTCCTGAAAATTCACATTCAATGAATTGGGTACCTTTTTGAAAGATGCTTCTCAATTAAGCTACAACTTGGTCCTCGGTGCGTCATATTCACCTAGATAGTCACTAATTCCTGTTTTCAAGTTTGTAAACATGATTCGAAAGAAAAAAAATTACTCAGTAAAAACAGGTTTCTATTTTGATTATTCGATAAATGTAGAAAATGTAGAACAATATTGCTTGCGATGTACGTACTTCGTGGAAAATATTTGCTGATTTTATATATTTAATATGAATTTTGTGTAGTTAAACATAAAACCAATTACTTTTCTTTGATAACTGGAAGAAAATTGAATCAGAAAGTAGTTTGGGTCGCGTTGTTAAAACTGATTACGTGAGCGAATATCCTGCAAGTTTTAACAGCGCCTTTGGTTAGTATTTTAAAATAGCTTTTTCAGAAATGGAACTGTTTGAAGAACAAACAGAAAGAGAACAATTAAGAGGGCTCATTTGGGAATTGTTTACGAATTCCAGTCGCTTTTTCCTTTTATTTACACCGTAACTACTATTAATTTTGAGATACAGCTCCCTAGAAAACCGATTTTTAAAACTCCCTCGATGCACAAAAAACCAGTTTCATTTGCACTACACCGAACTTACTTTGGTTTAATTCATGTCTTTGCCTTACTTATTGTATCACTGAATCCAACAACGACTTTCACGATTTTCCAATTTTTGTTCAAGATCTTGTACAATTTTTAATTATGAACCAATAAGGTAACACTAGAAGTGACAATAAAAGAAAAATATGTAATACAACAACCACATTCTCATTTCAAAATTTAAGTGATGTCATCATCACGCTCACATAGCTGACGTCAAAATTAAAAAGGTATCCTTACGAATAGACTGTTTCAAAATAGATATTGACGTATTTCAGAATTTTTCATTAATGTCACCGGTTTTCGAAAAATCGAATTTGCATCATACTATATAAACGTTTTTGTACTAAAATTATGGCACAATTGAACACCAAAGTGTACTTTAATACTTCAATATATTTCCAGGCATTCGAATACTTATGTATTCATCGTCTGGGAAATTAGTTATGAATTGTGTTTGTTGTTTCTTTTGAAAAACATCAAATTCTCTTGGATTTGCAGCAATGTGTTTTCCCACGTTTTCTTTGGGCGTCTTTTTTCTCTCTTCCCTTTTCCTAGCGGGCCACATCCTTTTTGCCGGTCTATTGTTTTCTATTCTACAAAGGTGTGCAAACCATCTAAGCATTTTTTTCTTAATTGTTTTGATAACAGGTTCTATGATGTTTTGGTGACACCTTTGGTGCTACGTAATTACTTCACTTCATCTGCTTGAGTTTCACAACAAAACCAAATACTTGATAAAATAGTCTACCTTTTACTGTCCTTTTTCATATAACACCAAGTTTTCTTCCTTAAAGATATTTAAAAATAGTTAATTTTGTGCAGTAATAGTGGTGTTGGTATATTTTGATACAAAGCAATATTTATAACGAATTTTTATCCATACTAGACGATAGCATAGGATGGTAAAACAAAACAACTTGGTGTGGATGCTGCTGAAGCTTGGCGATCGAAAGTAGATCGGCGCTGGTGAAGTAACAAGCAATTACGCCCAATCATTTGAAAATATGAACTCGACATCGTTTTTCAACCCACTGTACACATTCTACGGGTTTTATTGATTCATTCAAACAAGATTCATATATTGACAACAGAAAAACAAAAATAAATGAAACTCTTACATAAATATGAATCCTTTTGTAAAATCAAATATTTTCTACTATCGCTTCCAAATTGATCATTAAAATAGTTGTGAAATGTGAAAATGATTTTCTTTTACAAGTATGCCATGTAATAAATGGATATAAATTATCTGTTGACACAATTTACCCCTAATATAAATTTTATAATAACAATTATTGTTGGTGGCATTTTTATTTCGAAATTGTTATGAAATGAATAACATGATTTTTATAAATATGAATAGTGATATTGAATGAAATCAAACTACCCGTTGAAAGTTTTTGACATCCCCATAATCCATTGAATTTCAAAATAATAAACATTAACAAATTTCTTTTTCATATTGTTAGTGTTCACTATTCGTTCAATTAATAGAAACGCATGTTTATTTTTTGTCGGTGATTGCGACAAGTTGTAACCTGCAAGGACAGGTTGATTCAATTATAATTTTTTTCTTCGCTATTTTTGATTGTAGTTTAGTCCCAGTTAGCCCTGTGAGACACAAGAGCTTGCTGTGATTCATACTTTCTGGACCAATATATCTTTTTGTAAAGTTCGTATACGAGTTTATCTCGTTCTCGCGAATTCAGACTTGTAAGTTTTAAAACGGGTGAAATCAAGGAGCTATTGGTTGAAACTGGTGTTTTGATCGCAAGTCTCCATAGTCTAGTCAAAGCTAACCGTACCATTGTCGCAAAATTAAAAATACCTTGACGTACCATTGACGACAACGTGAAAAAATATGTATCCACCGGTAATTATCTAGATTAGGTTACAACCCTCCGATTTCGTTGAAATTTTAGTATGTTATGGAGAAAATTATGCTAAAAAATTTGACATATGATCTATGGCAAAACTGATAGCGCCATCATGTTCCGCGGCAAAAAAATACATCGAAATCATGTTTCACATGATATTTTAAATAAAATTTTGCCTCATAATATCAAAAAATATAACAACTTTGCAAAGCCAAGTTTGGACAATTATTGCGTAGGATCTAAAAATTAAAAAAAATTGGAAGTATGGATCTAGATCCGTCATTCCGTCAGCTTTCCAAATATGAAAATAACTTATGGGTTTAGTAACATAATAATCAAATTTCACGGCAAAAACGAATAATTTTCAAAAAACGTTGAACTTTTTTTTCAAGGTCAAAACATGACCTCGAAGTAATCGGAGTATTTTTCTTGTATTCCTAATTACATAAGCTACCTGCTGTAAAAATTTCAAATACCTAAGTCAAGCCGATCCTGAGATTTACAATTTTGGCACAAATGATTTCCATTTTTCCCTATGTGCGGCGCAGGTTCGTTGATGGTTTGGGGATATTTTGGAGGAAGGGTGATTGGAGACCTGGTAAAAATTGGAGGGATTTAGAAGAAAAAAGGCTATAAAAAATATTAAATAAAAATGTTGTGAGCTCCGGCCAGCGCCTAATCGGCAAAAAAATTATCTTCCAGTATGGCAACAATCTCAAGCATTCTTTGAAACTGTGCAAAGAATATTTGAAAGAATTGAATATGAATAAGAAGAATATGTACTGAAAATAATGATTTGGTTGTCATAGTGTCTTTCTGAATGTACAGATTTTGGGTAGTGAATGGAACAAATCGATTTTTGTAAATCCTTAATAGATTAGATAGTATGTTTAATTCCCACTACAAAAACCTTCAAGAACAAAAATATTTATGTATTTATCTTCTGGGAAGTAATTAAGTAAAGATTAGCGACATTAAATTCATCGGTTTCAAAAATCAATATTTAAATTAACGCTTGATAGAAATATGATAAATTTTTGTAATTTCAAATTTTTATTAAAAAATCACGTCTCTCTTTTCCATTACCAATCACTACTTTCTTAATTAATCACTTTTTTGGACGGAGCGATAAAGAAATATGAATAGTCAGAAATATGCTTGTAAAAAAAAGTTTCACATTCATAGATGGATTGTGACGCTAAAAATTTTTGTAGTTTATAAGATTCTAGTTAAAACTAAAATATGTAACAAGAAAAAAGAGGTGAAATATACGTTTATGGAAGGTTATTGATAAAATTTTTATGTATTGACAGTTTTTAAGCCTATAATTTCTAGTTACTCCTTACACTCTTTCAAGGTATTCCATCTATGCTGCCCCAATTTTACCAATTTATGGTTTCCACAGACTGACCTATTGTTTACTATATTTTCCCAACAATGAGTCTTCTACAGCAAAAAGTAATTACAGCGGGAAATCCTCTTCGGCGGAAAACCTTACATTCATTCCTCAACTATTAAACTGTAGAGTGGGCTCTGAGGAATAGGCCCTTCGTCCTATTTAATGCTTCCAACAATTCACTATTCGATACATTTTCTAGAAATTCCACATTATTTATATTTATTTCTTGATTATGACTGGCAGAGTGATCGTATGGTTGTCTTGAGAGGAGTGTCGTATTTCCCAAAAATGTATGTCTTACAATTGAATCAATATTTTGACCTTACCGACTCATAAAATATGGCAACGTTTAATTCCATAATTCATAAACTTGTTGTGAGCATTAGTTTAGATCGATTTCAGTTATGGTTTCAATTAACTCATGGAGCGTTTCAGGAAGCGGATTCTTGAGTTTAAAAAACAGGAAAAAGTCACGGAGAGATAAATTTGACCAACAAAAGATTTAGTTACCACTTTCCAAACATCTTTTGATTAAATTTGGGAATTAGACTAGCTTTGTCAATTGAAAAGAACTTATGTCATTTCTAATGTGTTTATATATTAATTCTGTGGGAAAAGTGTTTCTGAGTTAGAATACCGGACAAGTTGATATACTGGTATTTTCTCAGTTTCTAAAAAGTTTGCGGCGCAATGAACCTTTTCCTTCTGTTTATCTATCGTGCCCAAGCCGGCAAATGTGTTTGTGACGTCCTTTTAACATACACAAAAACGTTAGTTAAAATATTGGATTTTTGAAGATAAGACATTTTTCATTATACTACTATACTATACAACTATTATAACTTGCCACGAAACTATTTTCTTGAAATTTGACAAAAGTAAATCGATTTTATGAACTCTAACCTTAAAATTCTATAATATAACCGTTATCATGTTGTATTGCAAAAAAAAACTATTTGGAAGAGTCCAACCATTAACGATACTATCGAAAGCCACCTAACAAAAATTTGGAACATGGATGAAAGTGGTCTTACTACAGTTGTTTCAAAAAATTGTGAGATTTCTGCCACCAAAGGAAACAAATAATTGAGGGTATTAAGTAGTGGGGAACATGGACAGCATTTAACAGTCAGTTGTGCAATGAGTGCTTGCGAATCTTATATAAGCCACAAATCGCTAGAGGCCCAGGCTTATATAAAAAGTAAAGGCATTGTCTTATTTTGTGTACCACCGCACTGTATTCACAGGGTACAAACATTATATGTCACATTCTTTGGGCCACTTTCGACCTACTACAACCAAGAAATTACTATCTGGTTGAAACAGAATACTGTCTACTGTCTACCAAAAAGCAGCTACTATGAATAATCCTGGATATGGGTTTCCTACAACGGGTAAATATCCTCTTAATAAAGACAGTTTTCCGGAGTTAATGTTTGATCCTACGGAAACCATCAATTTTGAAAATAATCAGAATGTCGAAGAACCGAATGATATCAAAGAAAAATCGAGAGAAGAAGAACCAAATAATAAGGAGAAAACAACATAGAGTAAATAAACGTAAATTCCGATACTGAAAATAATTCGCATGAAGCGGGACCAAATTACAGAAAGAAGTAGATAAAAAAACCAAAAAATTACCAGCAGCATCTTGCTTAATCCTACCCCCACAAATCTCACCTTTACCAAAAGCTACTGATACAAACAACAAACGAAAACGCAAAAATCTTTCTAAATATGGCGTCTTGACACAACACTCGAATGTTAAAAAACGTACTATTTTCTCGCTACAAACCAAATGAAAAATGAATTCGTTGCATAGCTTGTAATAAATGGTCCCACTGCGAATATGCGCGTTGTCCCTTCAAAACAAGGCAGTATATATGTGAACTTTATATTTGGTACCTCCCTAATTCGTAACTTGCTTTTTGGTTATAAATAATATTTGTGTTTTTTATACTTTGAAGTTAGCTTAATGACATGTATGTATGAAATTATTCTTATTTTTATGCGCGTTCTATTAGAGCTATAATATACACGGTGTGCCAATTAAAAAAAATGAGATTCTGTTATTCACAAAATAGTTAAAAAAGTCACCCAGTATTATTTTAGACTCGAAAATAATGAAAATTCAATGAACGTAGGTTTTGTATTTACAAATCCATTTTGAAAATGATGCCAGCTAGCCTCATTTACGTTTACTAAATCAAAAAACGCAATAAAATATAGGTTGTTGCGTTTAATATTCCAAAGTTGAAGTAGATACTGAAGAATTGGGTATAATACAGAAGTAAAAAATCTGAAAATTCCTTTAAATACAAAGGACATTTGATAACTTTTATAGGTTTTGCGAAAAGTATATGGGTCACCTTATGTTTGACACCCTGTACCTAGCTTCTAACTTAAGTAAAGTTGAGCATTCCATCTGATTTATATTTTTTGTTGAATAAACTTTGACAAACAAAGCCAATATTATATCTCTTAACTTCAAGTAACTAGATATTTTGGGCCAGATGGCATACCATGACATCTTACCCGAAATTTCCAGTCCGATATGTACTTAACTTAAAAACACAGTTAGGGTTCTATATTATTAAGCTAAACATTTTCTCATTTAACAATCAAACTTTAATCCGAAAATCACAAAAATAACAAAATATGCCAGCTCCGGGCACATCTCTCCTATACAATTTCTAAAATTGTCTAAATTTACTCTAGTTAGAAAATCTCATTCACTAAATTTTCTAAAACCATACTAACTTTCGAAATTTTCCTTTTTTGTCTATTAAAATTTTTTATACGAAACTGAATTTCATCGCTTACACGACTAAATCACTTGACTCTAATGACGTACCTCTTCTAAAACGAGTTGTAACTTTTAATTAAGCCATCCAGACGCCATTTGCATACCAGAGGGATAGAGAGAGAAGGAGATTGAGAGGAAATGCGAGGGCTCAAAAATATAATGTCATTATGATATAGCTGGATGAATACTGCTACAATGTTTTACCATTACAAGAGCCTAAAAGTGACACTTCTAATCTTTGTTTTTCAATTCTTGTCATTACGAATATTTTCATATAAAATTAACAACAATATAATCAAGAAAAAAGTTGTCTCACCCAAATTGGACATATTAAGAGGTTTATACGTATTCGAAAATTGTAAAAGGTTATTAGAAATTTGGTTATAAAAACGTATTGACTTGATTTTGCAGGTTGTGAGCTAATCAAAAGATAAGTAGATAAAAAAATTCTGTAATACATTATAAACTAGGTTCAATTTCAGAAATATCGCTTACATGAAGTATTTTGATGATGTGACACAAAAACTGTGTTTTATCTTGAAACTACATATTTTGGATGAACGAAAAGTGACAAAATAACAAGCTTGAAATGAAATGGAATGAAAAATACGCAGAATTTGTTGAAGATATCGATTATTCTTATTAATATTATAAATGTGAAAGCGTGGATGTTTGTTACGCTTTCACGCAAAAACTACTTGACGAACCATTATGAAACTTTGTACACATATTCTGGAAGGAGTAGAAGTTACATAGTATACTTTTAATAAAAAAAAATATTTTTCACAAAAATAAAAAAAAAATTGTCAACAAATATCAACATTCTCTTACTTCAGCACCATCTAGCATACAGTAATGAAGTTCAAACCCTAAAAACTATTTTATCGACGTACGATATTACCGACAGTCAAGTCAATATTTATTTAATCTATACATCCAATTCAATTGACTACAGTTTCAGCTGTTTTGAGGTTAGGTACAATGGTACCTTCAGTGACTGTCACTGAAAGCGTATGTCTAAAAAATTTCTAGGAAGCGTGAAGATACCTTATCTAAAAATTCGTCATGGTCCCGTGCAGCAAAAGTTGCACGAAAGCAAGAATCTTCGGTCCATACAGAGCTGAGAAGACAACAGCAAGCAAGGCGACAAAGACCTAACGTCGTTTAGAAAGACATGCTCAGCAGCGGCTAGAAACGCGATAGAAACGCCAGAACAAATGTTTTAAAACTTCATTGGATGTAGTAATTTTTAAAAATCGATAATATTAACCAAATTATCTTATTGATATTTTTCTAGTATTATGATTTCTGATACTTATTTAATGGATTCGATGCGAGCTAAGCCGTGGGTAAAAGCTAGTCTTATATAAAGTGAAACGAAATAGGGTTAATTTCCAAAAATTTTGCTTTTTTATTATTTTTATATATACAGTTGCTCCTTCTAGTAGTAGACCTAAAATTGTGAAAATAATTTCCACGTGTTTCCCGATGTCACGCACAGTGGAGCGAACATATGCATTTGGTGAAAATAGGACCAACATCTGAAATCTAGAATTTCCACATATTTTTGTCGTTAGGCTGTTTCTGTTATCATTGTTTATCCTCATTTTTTTATTGACAATTTCCACCGAAGATATCTTATTAAAACTATTTTGTTGAATCAAAATAAATCAATCATCTTTATTATGATAATTTAACTTATCACAATTTACGTTTACGCAAATTGAACATTCTTAAACATAAAAAAATTTCAAGCATTCATAATAAAAATCGCTCAAAATCTCTCAGAAATCTACCTCTACAGAACCTGCGCGTTCGTGACCGTTTACAAGGAAAATTTCTTTAATTTTTTTTTCTTTTAGCTCTAATTACATATTTAACTTCCATGAATTTATTTTTAAAAACTTTATTAACACAAATTACAATTTTACAAGGAAGAAGAACTTAATTTTAAGTGATTGAATTAACAAGATTCAATGAAAGAACTAAATTCATTACACGAACGAAATTCAATGAAAGGTGTTTACAATAATACTATTTTTATAGGATTGTATATGATCTATTTACGTTTTAATTTTTAGAATAATCTAGATTTTTCTTGTATAACTCTATTGCCTTTTTTTGAATAAATTTCAGTTTCTCTGTTTCAAATGTTTATATTTTAAGAATGTATTATTGTATTTAATCCTCTGTCATTGAAGTAATATAATCCAGTATAGGGATAACATTAATAGCGATATGAACAAATATCTATGTGCACGAAATATGTATTATGATTTTATATCGAAAAAAGTGGTTTTGGTTGCCGAAAATCGCCGTAACCCTTTTATTCGGTTTGTCGTATCAAAAGAAGTGACCTACCTAAGTAAAAGTTGCTAGAAATAGGGCGTGGAAACAATTTACGACGTTAAATAATAGAGTTCCTATGAAAAAAGTGTTTTCTGGGCCACCCTAAACATCAAAATATGCGACGGCAGTTCTTAGTTGCCCACCCAGTACATATGTAGGAGGTAATTAGAAAAACCAATCAAATATAACGGTGGTGTTCATCCTTAATAGCACATGAATCATAAATCTTCAATCACAATAGTATGCTCTAGCCTCCATTCAATTCATCAGTGGGGGTGTATCTTTGCAGTCAATTAATTTTGATGGCGTCCAGCCAGCGTCGTCATTGATCTTTCTGCATGGCAAGTTTCCAAATTGTTTACCATATCTCGCCTCACTTCGGCTTAATTCGTCCGATACCATCTGAACTTCTATAATTCACTGATAGGCTTTTAGAACAAAGGACGTTAGCGTCAAGTCGTATTTCGAACAAGAGTGGGATTTTCAGCATGAACCAAAATGTGGTTTTAAATTTGAGGTTAAGTTTGGTTTTCTAATCCCTACATAAGAAGATCGCGAACACTTTTCAAGAATTATAATATACACATCTCCAAATGTCTTGGCCCCCTTGGTAATTTATGTTAACTTGTGGATTTTTTGTTTGCATATACTTGTTTATCTTATCATACAAATAAAAAAAATTACAAAGCAAAAACCTGTATTCGTGTAAAATAAGCAGAGTTTTGTAAAATAAATCCGAAAAAAAAAAACAAAATAAAATCTTTTTTTAAGAAAAAAAATGTGAATACTGAAAATAACATAACTTAATAACTTGTGTTTCCACCTCTTCTTGTAATTAATTCTCCAACGCGTCTTGGCATGCCACGAATTAGCTCATCAATAACATTATTGAGCATATTGTTCCACTCTTCTTGAACAGCTACAGTTAGGTCCCGGAGAGTTAAAGGGGAGTTTTCTCTATTGGATATTGCTCTGCCAAGATAATCCCATACATGTTCGATGGGATTCATGTCTGGTGAGTTTGCTGGCCGGTTTAATCTTTGGATATTTCCCTCTAGTAGCATATTCTGTACCCTTGGTACACGATGTGGTCTGGCAGTATCATCTTGAAAAATGAAATTTGCTCCATATTAGTTTCGCAAAGGTTGCACGATTGCTTGAATAATGTTTTGAGCGTATATGGCACCGATCATTGTTCGCTTAATAAAAATAAGTGGAGTGCGGTGACCATACATTATACCCCCCCAAATCATAACTGATCCACCTTGATAAGGGATAATGCCTCTTGTGAAAATTAGTCGCTCTCGTCTACCTGGGCCGCTCCAAATTCTTTTCCGGCGACTATCACTCTGTAGGCCAAATCGTGACTTGTTAGAAAATAAGACGTTGCGCCATTGTGGTAAAAGCCAATTCCGATGCTCTTCGGCCCATTGGCGACGTTCAGCTCTATGTCGAGGTAGAAGTCTAAGCACCCTTAAAGGTCTTCTTGCCCTGAGATTTGAAGAATATAACCTCTTTCTTATGGTACTTCTCGAAATTACTCTTCGGTAGGTATGCAAAAAATGACTTCGAAGGGCTGTTACCGTTATTCTTCGGTTTCTTCTAGTGAAATTAGCCGTATACTGATCCCTCTCTGAAGTCACTCTAGGTCGACCAGACACCGGCCTTCGTGCAACGCCACCAGTTTCTTGAAAAAGTGCCACTACCCGCCTCATCGAAGTTCGCGGCATATTTAAACGCCTAGCAATCTCATGATTTGAGAAGCCCTCTTGGTGTAGTGCCACAATTCTTGCTCGATAAAATTGAGAAATCGGATTGTCTGGCATCTTAGACAAACTTCAACGAATACTTTCTATACACACTACAATTTAAACTGACTTCTTTTACAAAATTCTGAATATTTTCATACGAAAACAAGTTTTTGCTCCCTAATTGCTTTTATTTGTATGATAAGATAAGAAGGTATTTGTAAACAAAAAATGCTGAAATTAAAATAAAAATGTGACAAATAAACAAGGGGCGCCAAGACTTTTGGAGGAGTGTGTAAATAGCGTGAATCATGAGTATTCATAACATGAATTCAAAAAATCACCTTTGAGTGTTGAAAATAATAAACTTTGTTATTTCAAATGAATCCCACCACCAAAGTTACAATAATTATTGTACATTTAGATGGCTACGATTGAATAAACTCGTTCAATTTGAATATTGTTTAATAATTTATGTGCTAATTGAAATCTCATAACAAGGTCTAGTGTCAGTAAGTTAGTAAAAAGTTCAATGAAACTGGGGCAGTAAAAGATTTGTACACACTCTGGCGCAGAGAACCTACAACTGAAGACAAATCTTTAAATGTTTGTGACATGTTAGAAGTAGATCCACACCTGTGAAGTAGAAAAATTACAAATTTTAGAAAACATACAGTAATGGCGATTACAGAAGATGCTCAAAATGTTTAAATCCAATATAACAAGCCATGCGATTTTTAAAACTTACATTTTGCAATATCCCTGACTACTTATTTCTTTTTATTTCTGTGATAATCCTATCTTTTAATTCTAATAGCAGATTTTGTTTTAAAAACGCTGTTTCTTAAGTGACCCCACAGAAAATAGTGGATGTATTTTGTGAACGATTTTCTTCGTGATCTTACGATATAATATATTTTTTTAATTTCTCTTTTTCTATATTATCTGATAGACCCTATCATTCGACCAAATGAAGTATCAAGTAGTTTCTTTTTGATATCATAGTCGATTTGGCGACCCAGACTGACTTGAATAAGTACACAAATAAATCAATCTCAAGAAGACTGAGATTGTGTAAACTACGGATGGAACAAGAGCTGCAATCCCAATTTAAATGAAATGAATCTACAGTACAGCAAAAATTGTAGAGGTCGAGGAATTATCCAGAATAGCAAATTTTCCGGAAGTATTATGTGGAAAGGAGATACATGAAAATTGAGGCTATTGGACGGAGCTGTGGCTTCAGTCCTTTTACCACAAGGACAACGACAGAAGAAGTAAGACTAACCTAGGAACCCTTTTAGTCCTAGGTATTTAGCACCGTTAATTTGTGAGAGTTCACCTTGCCCGACAGATGGACATGTTTCTTTTCAGGTTGAAGTCCGGTTAACTTTTACAAAAATAGTGGTTTAATAACAAAAATTATCCATACCCATCGATCCTATGTGAGCAAAAAAAGTTATTCAGAGTCAAAGGTCCAAATTTCGTGTTTTTTGGACTCTCTCCGAGAGCCTTAAACCAAAGTTGTCTTGATTTTCATAATTTTCTTTCTAAGAGCTACCATTCCTGAGGTATCACGATTCTAGTCACATTATACATAATATGCACATACAAGCTGCGTATATACATATCAGCCACTTAAGACAAGTATAAATACCAATTTGTCTTTATATCTACTAAAGTATAAGCAGAAATTGATTCCACATGTCAAATAATTATTACTGAAGGAATTAGCTTTCTTCTTGCGGTTTATGGAGCTCCAAAAAAATTACTTGAATTGATAAATACCGATACTCAACTTTTGTGAAAACACAAGAAACAAAAAACATGTACAAATATCATGTCTTCTTCCAGCATCGGCATTTGTTTATACATTTGTATTAAGTATACTATCAAGTTCAAACATGGTTAGGCAATCAACAGTACCTAGAAGAGTGGGGCTGGAAATTGATAGATAATAATCTGGAACCGACTAAAGGTGAACTCTCACACGTTAACAGTTCTTAAAACCTACGACTTCATTTAGACACATAATCACCAAGCGGAAACAGTTAGAAGGGTTCGTAGGTCAGTCTTACTTCCTCTGTTGCTGTCCTCAGGTCTGTTCCTATACCGGAGAATTGTGAGGTAGGCTATATTGTAGGTTAACAGACTGAAGCTACAGTTCCGTCCAATAGCTTCCCTTGTCATGTATCTCCTTTCCACATGATACTTCAGGGAAATTGGGTATCCTGGATAATTCCTAGGTCTCTACACTTTTTGCTGTACTGTAGCTTCATTTCATTTAAATTGGGATTGCAGCTCTTATTCCATCCGTAGTTTATACAATCTCAGTCTTCTAGAGATTGAATTATTTGTGGACTTATTCAAATCAGTGTGGGTCGCCAAATCGACTATGATATCAAAAAGAAACTACTTGATACTTCATTTGGTCGAATGATGGGTCTATCAGATAATACAGAAAAAGAGAAATTAACAAAATGGTATATCGTAAGATCACGAGGAAAATCTTTCTCAAAATCCATGTTTATGACAAAAGTAACAAGGATTGGCTTCGACTCGTTGACTCTAATGCGTCACTGTTAAATCTAAAACTGAATTTAATTTGAATTAAGCAACAACTCTCTTGAGGCAAATGTAGTATCAATGTGGAATATGGCAATTGTTTTGTTAGTTATCGATTGATCAGCTTCATGAATTAAATACAGAACCGATCGTAAAACATTTAAGAAACAAAAATATGAAAAAATTATTTCAAAGAGTTATAATAAGTGTTGAATCACGAAATTGACTTCGTGATTTCAAAGCAACGATGCATTTTTGAATCACGATATATTTATATTTTTTTCTTAATTTCAGAGTGTGATCAGACGTTTGTAAGTAGACCCGGAGGTCCAATGAACGGAACATTCTACGCTCCGGAATTCGAGAACCCTCGTGGTCACTCAAGAAACTGCGTCTACACATTTCTCGCGGGACCCGGACAAAGGGTTCAAGTTACCTTCATCAGTTTCAACCTCAGAGGTCGACCGCCAGAGTAAGTTTTAAGTTGTAACCGACAAAAAATATGGTAAACTAAATTAGTAAAGAAAATGGAAACTATATGAAATATCAACAGATATAAGTCAAGTTGATTATGTCCATGGAATGTCTACAGTTTTATTTGAAATATATTATTATCATTATTGAAAAACTGTGATGTAATCATTATAAAATGTGAATGACAATGGATATATAAATATTTTATAAATAAAAATTGAGTCGTTTTGTGATCTTAGGAAACAATTACTGTACAGAGAGAGCTTAAAAATTTTTCATCATTTGTTTCCTTGCCGTGTCTGGAAATTTTGATGGAAGTTCAGTTTAACACTCTTGAAATTCTCATTTGATTTTATAAAGTCAATAATATGGATGCACCTTTAGTTAATTTAGGACTTTGCTGCTGCAAAATTTTTAACTTTTTAACAAATTTCAGATATTTTTCACTTTATAAGTTTCAGTTTTTCTCTTCAAATAAGAGGTAGGGGAGAGTGGGAACCTTGTTGTAAAAAATGCCTGTAATTCTGATTCGACTTAGCCAATTTTCATGAACTTGATGTTGTTTGGAAGAACTTCTGTTTAGCAATACAAAATTTATGAATTCTATGCAATTTAATTAGCATCGTATGCTAGTATATTTTGATTATTGTGATTTCTATTGACACATGGAAAGTTCTGACAACAATGGGAACAATTCATTGAATGAACCATCGATTTTTTATTGGGCTCCACAAATGAAAATCCAATCAAGTTAACTCTGGAGATCTGAGTAGTCAAATAAATAAGCCCCACATCATTAATATCAACCTATCTGGGGATGTTGGATCTAAAAAAAAGCCGAAATTATGGTTAAGGATATGTCTTCTAAAAGAAGTGGCAATTCGTTTCTTGAAAAATATAAATATCTTTCTCCATCAACTATCTCATTGAAAACAAAAGGTCCAATTAATTTGTTCGTTTAGAATCTCGTACCATATATTTACTGACCAACGACCCTGATATTGTATCTTCTGCAGCCAACGAAGATTCATTTTGGACTTGTAGTGTATATTATGGCGATTTATTCTACCTGAAACACAGCCTCATCTGTCCGCAAAATTAATTCGTTAAAGTATTCTAGAATCATCGTGTATAATATTTAATAGCCAGTTGCAATAATTTAGCCTGGTATCAAAGTCTCGAACATTTAGTCTCCGGTGTAGAACAATATGATTTGCAATCTAAAATAGTATACTTATTATAGTATAAGTCGTAAGACACGTAGATGTCATTCGTTGCTACCAAACGAATGCTTCAATCTTCTTGGTGTTCTAGAGAATGTTTTTTCTTCGACCTCTTATTTTTTATAATAATAATAAATTTATAATCTTAAATTTTCATACTAACATACTTATCATTCAGAAAGCATGAATTTAATCCACTTATAATTTATATATTCGGTATTGCTGTATAGAGGCTTTTTCAAACATCAGTTCATAACCAGGTTCACAATTACCCCCACAACTTTTTAAATGGATTGAAACTTGTGACATGAAAACTGCCCTAAATTTGCTAGAGAATTGGACCATTGTATAAAAAGTGCCACCTAATTGGGTAAATTTCAAAAAATTTTGTTTTTTTTTTCAATCTCCCATTTTCAAAAACGTTATCTAGTGGTGGGCCTAATATTCAAAAAAATAATTTCCACGTATTTTTTTGGCCACTTTTATTATAATTTTATTTCTCCAGTAGTTGTAATATAAAACCTTCCTGAGATATGACCGACGGCCGTTTTTAGTTGCACACGGTACTTTATGGGAGCAGGCATTCCAAAATCGATTGTAAGCATTAATAAAAAAAGTATTCCCAGACAGATGCATATGTAGAAGGTCATGTAGATCGCCACTGATGTCAACAAATCTCAATCTTTTCTACTTCTTTCCATGATAGTACTTCAGAAGAAAGGCTGAATCAATAACTATCGAGGAGATGGGAGCATGAATAAAGCATGAGTATCTCCAGGCAGATGCCTAGGTAGAAGGTGGTCTGATAATAGATGGCTGCTGATATCACCAGATCTCAATCTTTTTGAGTTCTTTCTATTACTTCAGATGAAAAGCTAAACCGGCAAGTATTGAGAAGATAAACGCATAATAAGAAAGGAGTATTTCCAGTCAGACGCATAGATAGAAGGTTATCTTTTAGATTGCTACTGGTATCAATAGAATCTCAATATTTTCGACTTCTTTTCCTAGTAGTACTTGAAAAGAAAAGCTAATTAAACACCCCCTTTATACAAATTATTTATGCTATATCAAAGAGAATTAAGGACTGATAGGAATAGAATTTCTTGAAAAATAATACAACCAGAAATTACAACTAAAATGATCAGAAAATATATCAAACATTCATCAACTACTTTTATTTTGAATATTATACTGATAGAAAACGGATTTAATCCATCTGCGATTCAATATTGACTTCTGTAACTCAATTCGATTGACGACTATACAATATATGACATTATATTAAACTAGAGTATTTTTTAATTAGAAAAATATTCGACTGCTTGTTTTATCTGCTGATTAGTTTTCATTTTTTTTAACGAAACAGGTTTATTATATTTTGAAACAACAAATGATAGAAGCTCATACAATTTGGTGATCGTCAACAATCACAAAACACAATAATCTAAATCAGTTCGAATATACGAGAAGATTTGTTGTTACGATTGTGTTTTCGTTGCTTAACGAGAAACTCACACGCGAATTTTCAATGAAGACATAAAAGCATTTCGTGTAATGTCACTTTGTATTTAATATCTCAACTAGTTTTATTGATACTAAATTACAATATGCTAGCTGAATTATCAAGTTCTTCGAAAATCATTTCAACTAAGAATTGATTGTTTAGGATTGATTCATTGGATAGCTTTCAAAACTGTTTATCTGATATTGTATTCGTTTGGGAACTATTTTTAAGATGAAAATGAATGTACATATTTACTGCTAGGCTGCGATGTTTTATTTTGTGATTGAAAAAATTTGTGAAATGAGCGGAGCGCATTGAACAATTTCGCAAACAAAATGAAAAAATTTCCAATACAAATGTCGAACAATTTATTTGTATAACTGCTTGATAATATTTAAATATTCGAATTTCTAATGTCAATGAATTTTATAATGCACTTTAATATTTAAATAATCACAATGTTGCTGTGACTGGCAAACGTTCCCAAAGCTATTCAAATTGCTTTTTTGTCTAATTTTTGTATATTTGTCGATAGTGGAATATTGATGAGAGTGTTGATTCAGTGAATATTGAAGATTCTGCTGCTATTTTTGCCGACCAAGTTTTCAATTATCAACTCAAACACCCTTGTTAAAAATAGTGTGATATTCGAAGGTAAAGGCATATTTGAAATGGAAAAGTAGAGGTACTATCCTAAAAAATTCACACACATGAAAAAGTTGGAAAATTTATAAACGAGGCACCAGATAAGAAATACTTGATCATTAACTTTGTAACTATTTTCGGATTATTCGGAGCCTGTCGGTGTGAAGTAATTTATTGTAGAAGATATCGATATAACAAATAAATCATTGCTCAAACCTTCCTACCTCCAACAACAAAAACAATGTCAGTTGTTCTTTCTGTATTATTGGAAAGTATGTTGACTATTTCGGTAAGTATATTGTCCTCCCATTATCAACTATAGTCGTTTTTTACCCGAAATAAAAATGGACTGTCACTCTAGCTGGGAAAATGACCTCTATTATTTAAAGCTTTCTCTAAATGCCAGAATCAAAGCCAAAAACAGACCACTGTTTTCGTAGACCCTCCGCTTCTTTGTTAGCAGAATCAGTAGCAAATATTACAGAGATAAGAAAATATGGTGGATGGATGTCAACGACGGTATTCGAGGACTATGTTAATCATTCTATTTCTTATAAAAATGTCTGTGGAAAAAATTCTTTAACATCCTTTAACAACTCAGCAGATTTTGGGACGTCATCATCTTATATTGTACTTCCGGTTTCTACTAATTATGATGGTACTGGGGATTCTGATAATGCTTTGCAATGCTCACTAATGTCGCAAGGCATTAATGTTATAAATTTTTCTTTTTGTACAATTACTATTAATGTTCATGAGTAATTATTGTTAATGAAAACTTGCAATTTCTAAAATTAAAAATGTCATTTTTTATTGAAGTTACACAATTTTGCCTACGGATTTACAATCTAGTTGTCACTAGTGATTCATCCTGGTATTTAACATGAACAGACTGTTCTTGGAATGTTTGCGAATTCTATCTTCACGTCTTTCGGAGGTTTTCGTTATTTCTTCTGAGATAGTTTCAACTTGGAGATCCTATATCAGCCTTATAGCTGGTTAAAGGTTAAAGGTTCACACAGGTTCCTATTTATAACTGAGAATTTGGTATCGAATCGAAAGTTGCGAGTGTCTACCAATCAACGAATGAACTTTTTCTTACTTTAATTGGATTTTATGTCATATATTTTAAGTGAAGAATAAGCTGGAATTGAATAATCTCAAAGTCATACATTAAGATTTTATAAGTGTAAAATCTGAACAAAGGAGATAAACTGTTAAAGCAGGTTATGAATCGTTTGAACTAGTAGCTCGGTTTATTAGCATTTAATTCAAATATTTTTATAGAGTAAAAGTTTCTGCAAAAAATTATTTTGCTGAATCGTTTTAACCAGTAATTGGAAACGACTGGTAGCAATTTTTCAGAATCTTTTGCTTTTCTGGAATTAAATTTTGATTTGTAGCAAATTATCCGTTAATTTTGTATTGGTCCAAATAATTCAATAATATTTTGATGGAACTTTTTCGATTCAAGTTCAACGTGACAGTATTCATCTTTTTGTATATTTCACACTCAAAGAAACGGACAAAGATATGAATTTCGTTAAGAGAAGGAGGATGTCAAAGATAAAGAAGCCAGCTGATTAGTTACCCATATATGAATAACTCAGTTTTTTTAGAATATGTAGACTTGTTGTAATGTTTTTAAGGTTATATGGCTATCTGTGTAGATTTTCCTTGAAAGAGTCGATGAGCTGATAAATACTCTATTCTCCTCTCTTCATTTCCACAAATTTCCTGTAATAATTTTTTGGTTGTTTTCTTTCAACCGGAAACGCCTCTTATGACCAATTGCTGCTGATTCGGGATTGTTACCATAGTTCAAGTGGATTCCATTGTTGTTGCCCTCTGCATGTGAGATTCTTGTTTGTTCCTTCTTAGATTTAGACAAATTGAACCGTAGATTTTGATAAACGTCATTATTACTGTATACAATTAATACGAGGTGTGGCTATTAAAAAACGAGACTGCGCGCCTAGAGGGCCCCCTAGACAGGTTAGGTAAAGAACGATTAGTGCGTAGGGTATCTAGATATCTTGTCTATTCACGTCTCAAAACACGTTTTGGGATGTGTTTTTTCTCGTGCCGAAAACCGTGTGCTAAAAAACAGATTCAACTTATCAATCTCAAATTTTTCGTTAAATTGAAAAAAACTCCGACTGAGTGCTTTTAATTATTGCAGGAGGCTTATGGGAACAAGTCTCTATCTCGTGGGCATGTTTTTGAGTGGTGTAAGCGATTTAGTGAGGACCGAGAGAGCACTGAAGAAGACCACCCTCCAGGTAGCCCTGTGTCTGTTTTAGCTACGGAGACAGTGATCAAAATCAACCAAATTAATGCGTGCAGATGATCGAATGAGCATTCGGATGATTGCCGAAGCTGTAAAAGCCGATAAAGAAACATTATTCTTCATTCGAATGCTCTCCTTCCACACACTTTTCCATAAGTTTTTTTACATTGATCGAAGCAGTGCCGGAAGGCTTCTTTGGTGAGGGTCTTTGGGGGTTCTGCCGTTTTTTGCTTTATCGCTTCCATCAACTCAAATCGGGCTCCTTTCAATGTAGATTTTTTTCTAATCTTTCTAAACTTTCAAGAAAATCCTAGCAGACTCGTTGACGCAAGAGCTTTTAGTCAGGAGTCAAATTTCTTATGAAGTGTAGAAACTTGATGAAGATTAACCATGTCGCAAGAAAATGTTTGTATGAATCTTAAAGTTGAAGCTTGGAGGAAAATTTAAGTGTCAAAACGCGACAATGATCTCGCATAACTCGAGCTCTACCTCCTAACTCATCACATCATATCAACAATCTTTCTTCTTACTTGGTGAAGATTAACCATGTCGCAAGAAAATCTTTGTATGCTTATCGTTCACCGACAATTTGTAAATAACAATAAGACCTACTTATCCAAAAAGTGATAAACCAGTTTACCCAAAAGAGAAGAAAACCTTCCTTCATCAGAAATGTATAACATTCGAATTTTAGGTTTCAGTTAAACATATGTATTTTTGACAATCATATTATGTTGTATCTTCTCGGCGCCTTTGCATATTTTCCAGTACCGTAATCAACTTAAACACTTTTGCACTGGAGAGAACTACAACTAATACCACTAAATTGTATGACGGTGACGGAAGTTCTTTATAATATTTCTTAAATGACCCGGATTTCCGAGTCTAGAATAAAATAATTTCTAGCCATTTCAATGTTTGTTTAGGTTGGTGGAATGAACTACAATAGTTTCCCATCGATACTTTTTTTCAAATTTTCTTTTTAAGTTCACTTGTTTTATGAGATCCGAGGATTGTCTAAGAAGTTTTCACATTAAATGAGTTCTAAATATGCGTATGCATAGAGAGATATTCCCTCAAATTTCAGCTATTTTTGCTGCTCACAACAAGATTTGTTAGGTGAAACGATAACAGTATAAAACATCATTGTTTGATAAGACAAAAGAACAACGGCATTTTTTCACTCTATGGTGATTGCCATGGCTAAAATTGAACTTTGAATTGCATGATCACCCACCGCATTGACCAGATCTAGCCCCCAGCGATATTTTCCTACCTCCTAATATAAAAGTTTCTGTTTCAAGAGAGAGATTGTCACCAGACAAGGACTTACGCATACCTTTAACCATATTCTGAGTAAAAACACATCAACTATTATTTGAAAGGTTGGAAAAGATTAAAATATCGCTGAAAATGTTTATTAAAAAGAGACCATGCTGAAAAATGGAAATAATTATGGAAACGTTTTGTTTCTTTGTTGGAGCGGACATTTTTTATTCAACCCTCGTACTCTATAATGCATCTGAATAGAAATAAAACATAAATTAGCCATTAATTAGTTAAAGTCGCTTAAAAATTACTTCATAAGAGCTTCTATTATCAGTTGTATAAGTTGTTTTCAAAGAAACTGTACCATTGTAGAAATCGTTAGCTCCAGCAATCAGTTCATTCATAATTCTGAACTATTTTGTAATATTTCGGCTTAGTAAAAGCTTATATTTGTAGACTGTTGGAATTTGAAAAATTATTAATTCAGGAATCCAGTACCAGTCATTTACAAGAGTAAAGTGAATCCGCTGAATAACTACGATACAATTCAAGTGAATTGAAGAAAAAACGAGCTCAATTAATTCTTTCAAAAGTGATTGTTACCAATTGGACAACTTAAAAGTTTGATTTGAACATGGAAAAACAATTAAAATACTATTTATATACAATACGGTTCTGTAATTGGGAATGAATAAATTCATCACCTTGGATTAATTGTATTTTCTACAAATGGTCTCTCACAATCCTCATTTTTTCTTGTTTTATAACTTCATCTTCCCGTTGTTCGCCTTTCTACATAATATTCTCATGTCTTTTAACCAACTCTCATTGTTCTTTCTGCTATCAAGATTAGAAATTTTATAATCTTAAAAGCAGATTACTCTAAAATCTACATCTAAGTTTCACATAAATTCTTTTTGCCAGTCATATTTTTCTTTCAATTCAAGGCAATATTTTTCGTGTTATATATTATTCATTTTTTAATCATTCGAGATGCACTTTTCGAAATGCATTTCCCCCTGCACAAATACAATCCTCATTTTTTATTCATAATTTTTGTTCCCAAAGTTTCCTGAAGCTCTACCGAATCGAAATGCACTTTGTTGCATCTTAATGCGTCTTACTTCTCAGAGATTTCCAGGGTTTGTCTTTTTTATTCTCTATTTCTTCGACTATAATGTCAATTTCGAATCAAATACCTCCCATAGGTAGAATAACTCCTTGCTCTTGACAGTTGCCGGATACTTTTCTATTAAAGATTGGTTCATTTGACTCAATCGCTCAAAATGGAATTCTGCATCACCAGTTTGTAGAGCACTTAAAATTAAACAACTCCTTTCGTACTCCATCAAACACGAAAACGTATTCTTGAGATGTAAATTCGGCTTTAAACTGCTTCTTTGGTAAGAGCCATTGTGTTTTGCGTTTTGGATTCTAATATCTCAAAAAACGGTTCTTTATGGCGCTGTTGCGTCGCATTTGATCGGTTGATTCTGTCCCTTCGGGTAGATTATAAGGGACTTAACCACCTTGTATGCTGCAAAAAATTTTGAATTATCGATTATCTGTTAGGTTTTTTTTCCATTTCTGTTGCCTTTACCTGATATTGATCTACCTGATCATTTGAAATTATTCTAATAGGATCTGAATTTGTAGAACTATTTACTTACGTCTATAGCTTTCGGAGCAAGTCACAAATAACTTCAAAATATGTTTGATATGATTTCAAAGTACACTGACATATGACAAAATTATTAAATTGAAATTTGATAAAATCAAGTTTTGAGTGAGAAAATTATCGAATATATGAAGTACTTTTTTCAACTCAATGTTCTCATTATATTTCTAGCGGATTCATTGTAGAAATCATATGTTGATATCTGGTTTCAACTAGAGTCAAAATGAATACCACGTAAGCAAGCAATCGATCACAAATTTATAGACCGAATACGAACGTTTTGAATTTAAAACAAACTGACAGGCGAACCAAACGTGAACGAGTGCTTGATTCGTACGCAATTTAGTGGAACTTTTGTTAAGTCAAAATTGAATGTTTATTGTCCTCGTGAAAACCTGGATTAATGTCTGGCATTATTGTATTTTGTGATTGCAGAATTGGTCGAAATGTTGATGTTAATACTGACTCATTATGTATAGAATGATTATATGAAAGAACGCATATTTTACGAAATGAGAAATATTCATAAATTGAATGGAAATAATTTTGAAAATAAATTATATTGAAATTTGCCCACCTGAAGTATATTTTTTATATTCTATCACAATCGCATAGAAAAATTATTATAAAAACATCAATTTTGGGAAAATTTAGTGAAAACAATTGCAAATTCATAAAATGCTTTTAGTAGATATCTATTGAGACTATACGTCAAATATAAGCATAAGCTTCTGACCAGTTTAATATTTGGAAGGAGTCATAACATAACCAAGATCGATTAATTGGACAGACTTAACAGTTATTTTTGTCATTAAACCTCGCAGAAAGCAGACTAGGTGAATTCCAATATGGTGATCATATTTTTCGTCATAATAATCATTGAGCTCATCCGAGTCATTTGCTGAACATAAGCCTTCCGCAATTGAGGCCATCTGAGCCGGTTATGTGCGGATTCATGTGAATTATCTAAATATCATTGGACCCTCTTGTTGATAGACGTCCCCTGTTTCGAGATGTGTCTTGACGATATCTCCACTCCAAAATCTTTTAGGTCAAGCCTTCATTCGCAAACCTAGTAACGAAGTAAGGTAAATTCCATTTCAAGTTTGTAGTTTGCTCAATTGCATAAGTGATACCTGACATTTGTTTCTGTTGATTATTCGGAACTTTTTCTCTGAGTGAAAAGATCCGCATCGGTTTTTACCGAATGGCTTCTGCTCCATTAGTAAGTACTGGCAATACCCATTGATCCGTAACCTTTCTCTTTGGGCATATTGGGATATCTGATCAGAAGATATGCTTCAGATTTCCATATGTACCATTTAGTATATGCTTATAATGAGTTTGGTCATAAATTACGTTTTGTTGGTATTCATATTGAGTCCAACTGATTCCAATGTATTCTGTAGTCTTCGGAGCATCTACTTTGCTTCTGTGATCTTAACAGTGTCGACTGCCTTCATGCTTATGCCCATTTCTTCGAAACCTACCAATAGACGAATTTAGAGTATCGAATGGTTGGTTATATCCTATGCAACTTCCAATGAGTGTCTTAAGGTGGTGATTTGTGCCATACCCGGTTTAAAATCCTGCTGCTTCGCAAGGTTGCTACAGATATAATTTATAAGATAGGGATTTATAAGTCTATAAAGGAGATTTGCTATTTCTCCTTATTTATGGATGATAATTATAGTAGCTCGATCCCATTGACAAGTGGTACCATATACTAATATTTTAAAAAGTTTCCAAATAACTTGATGTAAAGCAAAACCTCGATGCTCTAATTTTCCGAAGAACACCACTTAGTTCGTGTAATGTAACTTCTGGCATTTCTTGGGACCCTTGGATTGAAGATCTTGCTGATTTTCTCCGATTTGTTATCACCTCTGATATCTTCACTAATTCTTCTTGAGATCTCTCTTTTTAGCTATTTTAGTTGGTCATTATTTGTTGGATACTGGTCCATCAGTTCCCTTCTTTTCTTCATCAGTGCTCCCGTATTTGTGCTGGTTTTATAGGTTTCTGAAATTATTCAGTATTTTACAAACCCAGTAGTAGTAACTTCCATATTATACAGGGTGTTTTTGTATTTGAAAACTGAACGTAACTTCATTATTGTGGTAATTATTGAAAATAGTGATAAACGAAAATTGTAAGCATTTACAGAATCTTTGTTTGGTCCAGATTTTCATATTTTCTCTATTATGCAGAGTATTTTAAGAGATATAATCATATTTATATCAAAATCGCTGGAACACACAAGTTTCCAATAAAGAAGTAGTCTAGACAGTTGATATTACGAAATGTATCTTTTATATTAGACTAATAAAATCTAATGAATTTCGTTATGGAAAAGGCTTCACAAAAACAGGCAGGGCAGAAAAATACAGATTAAGAATAAGTTTTATTGAACATTCTATTCTTTTGATAAGTCAGTTAACAGAACAGAATCACAATAATTAATCTCCAATCGAAAATAAAATGCAAGGTAATAAGTATATAATTACTTACAACTTGATAACGCATTATATTTAAAATGTATCAGTCTGCTTGCTAGTCAAAGTTTGTTTGTTGCTTAGTAGAAATTGAGATCAACTTAAATAAAACAACCTAAGAATAATTGAGCGGACAACAAAACTGACTTTATTTTCAAAAGTCACACGAGAAAGATTCATTTTGTGTTATTAGCGTTTATTGTGAAATATTTTGTCTTAGTCAAAAATAGATTGAATTTAGTGGAACTGAGTGGAAAGTATTTAAGTTGAATTTATACTAATCTGGGATTGTGGCAAATAAAACATCAAGGTGTACTCTTTCCAAGAGTATTTAGTATCTAGTTTGCATTCAGACTGTATACAGGATAGAAAATAATTGATATTCGAAAGAATGAGGATATATTGCAATATATCTGTTAGGTAGAAGCTTCAGAGCATTGATTTACCCACCTTTCATATGAAAGTCACCAAACCTCTTGAATGACTCTGTATAATGGATTTTCATATAAAGAATCATATTCTTGGTTTGTGATGGAATTAGGCATTACTCTGTTTAGTTCGTAAAAGTTTCATGGACTTAAACATCTATTATTTCTTTCAGAATCATATTTTCTCTCTAAAAAACATACACTACCGGTTAAAAGTTTTTGTCAATCCTATACGTGATACACAACAAATATAAACAAACGATCTATATTCATACTAATATATTAAAGAACATAAAATATAGATAAGAATATTAGAATCATGAAACTATAATCTTTAATCGCTACATATTGGAATTTTACTTTCATTATTTCGTTGCAAAATTTTGACATTCTCTGTAATAATTTCGAAAATCAATCATCTACTTGGCTCCATTCGTTTTACAGGATATTCCATAAATAATAAGTGGAAATAGGAAACTGCTTTCGACATCATTTCAACCTTTGCTTGACAATATGGAAGATAAAGTGTATTATTTCGAAATTCATAGATTGGAATATGGGGCGGGCAAAATCTTTTGACCAGTACAATATATACACAAGTTCATCTTAAAATTAGTACAAATGAAAGTTAAAATCAAGTATCGAAAGTATGTATTTTTCTAAGAAACATTTATTTTCACCTGGTGATTAATTATAATGATTTTCCTGTAATTATAAAGAAATTTAACAAGAAAATACTCATGTGAACATATTCGTAATATGCGTTCTTCGGATTAGATTTTGATTGTTTTGCACGTGCGTTTGCCGATGGCATGGCACGTGCTGTATTGATATGACTTGACGTGTATATCTTGTGTTGCCGTTGCTGCCTGTACAGTGGAGCTGCTGTTGGAGATCTCCCTGCGTGAGTACCTCATTCAACAAAACCTTTCATTCTTTCTCTATATCTCTTTTATTCACTTTCTACTCAATTTATTTCCACTCTTTCTATATCGTTTAATCGTTCTCAATATTGTGCTTTACGGTTTAAATTTATTCAAGTTATTAGTTCGTAGTTAGCATTATCGATTTTAACTAACGAGTATTAACTTGAAGTAAGCAAAGCTTTCATATTCGGCGTGAGAATGCTCTTGATTTTCATCAGAAATGTTAATTAATAATAGACCAACTTTCTTTGACCCACTATTTCGTATTAGCAGAATAATATTCTTTTAGTTTTAGTTTTACTTGAAAAAAAAAAACAAATTGGAATCCTCTGCGTGTTTTAAATGAGAAAGTTACTACATTTAATTTGAAAGAAGACATTTAGTTACTCTAGACTTAAGCATTGATACGAATAGCGTACTAGCACTATCTATCAAAATTTTGTAAAGGTTTCTTAAAGATAGGAAAACTGAAATATTTTTGAGTTTACTACTTACACAAGGTAAATCAAAGGGATACTAAAAAGTGTCAACTTCACTCCTTTTTAAACTTTTGAAATTGTCCGACTTTGAAAAAGTCAATTTGGGGATTAGTCTTGAATGTTGCACCCTGAATAACATTTTTTAAATGCAATAAGTGATTTTAAAGCTAAATAACCAATGGGAACGATAAATGTGACAATGTTGTCGCACTTTTATCAAATTTTCAATGTCCGATCCATATTAAAAATAGAACAACTATAAAAAGGTATCACATAATAAAATATTGATTCAAATAAATTCCATAAATTTCGATTATTTTGACTGAAATGAGTACCTATAACAATCTAATAAGGATGTGAAAATTCAAATACATCTTTACTGCCACTTTATTGCATTATTTCTAATAACAGAATAAATTGTTTTTCAATTTTCAACTACCAACTGTAAAAAGTTTTAAGATCAAGATTGATGTTGACTGTTTGTTGATATTTTTCACCCATTTTCATTATCAACCGTCATATATGTGTACAAGAATACATAATTCTTTACGTACTTAGGTTACGTACTATTGTACTTTGATAGAGCTTATGTTACTATAATAAAATGCAACCACAGAATATGCCGACATAATTTTTGTGAATTCTTTAATGGTAATAGTAGAGCTGCTTCTGACAGTCAGGCTCTTAGCCATACAAAATTTGGGTCAGTTTTCAATTATTAGTCTTACAACATAATCGTCTATACTCATATCATATTCAAATGGTTTAGCGACTACATCCTGGAGATAAAATGAATGAATTGACAATAATCGACCAAAGCTGTACAGGACACTATTTATAGATGACGCTATATTCACAAAAGACAGGATAGATAATTACCGTAATTCACATGTGTGGGTAGAAGACTATCCCAATGCTATTAAAAAATGTCGTTACCAGTTAAAGTTTTCGGTTGACGTATGGATTGGTATCATGAATGACCAATTAGTAGGCCCTCTCTTCTTTTGATAGTTCTTCAAGAGAACAGGTATATTTGGTATATCCCACTTCTTACTCGAGACAACATTTGAATAATGTTTATGATAATAGGTGGATAGGACATGAAGGTTCTATCTTATGGTTTTCAAGATTGCCTGATTTCAATCCCGTTTATTACCATATGGACTACTAGAGCTACTAGTTTTTAATTTTTAATATCCTTGGCGATCAATGTCCTTCAAATGCGACCGTGAAAAATTGGACTGCAAGCTTCAGAAGAGGTAAATTTTCCATTGAATATGATGATCGATCGGGAGGGCTAGTTTCTGTGTCAGTCCCCGAAAATATCGATGCAGTTATCTGCGGATATCTGAAGCACTGAATATTTCATACGAGTCATAAAGTTCTTGTCAACTTGGACATGAGAAAAATTGCTGCAAATCCTCAAATGTTTGATTGTTGACCAAAAGCGTGCAAAGGTAGAAGCATCGCGTTCGATCTGTGTTCAATTTGAAAATGATGTAGACTTCTTAAACCGAATTGTTACTATGGATGAGACTTGGTACATTTCTACGATCCAGAAACAAAGCAGCAATCGATGGAATGGCGACACTTTGGCTCCCCAAGACCTAAAAAGTTTTTTGTCCAAAAATCTGCTGTAAAAGTTCTTGCTTCAATTTTTTGGGTTTGCCATGGAGTAATCATGATTGATTTTTTGAATAAGGGTAGAATAATAATTGGAGATTACAATTCGACATTCGACATTTTTGTTATATATAATAATCATTGATTTAGGAATTATTTTCAAATTTTACCCGATTTAGGGCCAATTTTACAACCAAGAGTAAAACTGAAAATTAAAATGAAGTTCAAACTATTGTTTAAACCAAGAATAAACAACATTGCTATATTTTACTTGTTTAAGAAAGTGTATAATCGTATAAAGTTTTTTGTCCAAAAATCTGCTGTAAAAGTTCTTGCTTCAATTTTTTGGGTTTGCCATGGAGTAATCATGATTGATTTTTTGAATAAGGGTAGAATAATAATTGGAGATTACAATTCGACATTACTGACCACTCTATGGAAAAAAATTGAAGAGAAAAGACACGGGAAGCGTTAACTATATTCTCATTTTTGAATATATTCTCAATTTTATAGTACTCATCATTATTACCAGCTTTCACTCGTCCATGAATTTTCTTTAGTTGTTCTTTGTCCAAATCACTGGTTTTAACGCAGTCTTCTAGATTCTTAATTTAATCGCTAGGATTTTCTCTTGATCGGCATTATGATTTATTTGTATTGTCTCATTATTCCGAAGATGAGGTCGTTTATATTCACCGTTTCTTGTTTGTGAACTTTTTTTTTGATTCTCATATATTTCGTCTTCTTTTCCTGTATCCTTTATAATTTTTTCTAACTTGTCCTTAAGACTTTTTGATTCCTTTGCTATTAGAGTTAAATCATCAGCATATGCAACTGCTTGTTTAGATTAATTAATAGTACTTCTAATACAATACTGCCGAGAGTCCACCTTGTCTACTCCAGCATTTATTTCAAATTTCTCAGATGGTTCATCTTTTTTTATTACCCTTGCTCTATAATTTAGTATAGACATTTGCACCAACCGTATCAACTTTTGGGGTACTTGTAATTTTTCCAGGTCTTCATTAATTGTTTCACAACAGTAGTTCAATATGGAAATTAACAAAAAATGTGTAGAGGCTACTGGGTTTTATTACGAGAATTGACTTTGAATTATTTCTATTTTGTTATAATTATTAGTCACTGTTTTTTATTGTTTGTAATTTGATACAGTTCATTATCTTAGTTAAAAGGCTTGAAATGTATAACAGTTTCACAAATCACCCTATAAATTTATAAAGAAGAAGATTTGACACTTTTTAGTAGCCACATGATATCCTTCCTATTCTCTCTAAGTATAGCAAAAAATTCATTTAAACTTTTATAATATATCATATCTGATATCAATTTTTTAAAAATTGTTTCGAAGCAATCATCTAATAATACTTAATGGTCATGCGGAATCTCATTAAAATGCATATACCAATTTGAGTTCTTACTAAACAGATTTCAACATTTCAACTCCAAACTTTGAACTAAGACAAGAAACCTTAAATCAGCTCATTTTGGTCTTAATATTTGGTATGTGTGTACAGACACCTTGTGTAAATATATATCTATTATTATTTTAAGAACCTTCATCTCAGTTATATTCTAAATTTCAAGTATCCTTGAATTCATAAAACATCTATCTCCATCAAGCTTTAACTAGATTATATTTGTGGTATGTTAGTTTTTGCATGACTTTATTGCCTATTTAGATTTAAAGCATGTTAATTGTTAAATTTATTTCAATTACTGCTATTCAACATTTTTATACATTGTGTAAGATATTCCTACTCAAATAGAAGTAGCTCTAAAACGTTTTATGATACAAATTAAGAAACATTGAGTATTACTTCGTATTTTTGCAGTATAAGGATGATTAAAAAAAAAGACATTTTTGTTATATATAATAATCATTAGTTTAGGAATTATTTTCAAATTTTACCCGATTTAGGGCCAATTTTACAACCAAGAGTAAAACTGAAAATTAAAATGAAGTTCAAACTATTGTTTAAACCAAGAATAAACAACATTGCTATATTTTACTTGTTTAAGAAAGTGTATAATCGTATAAAGAACAATTTGCAATTACAATGTTTCTGACAATCACGTAGGGCATTTGGATAACCTTGTGAAAAAATACAATAAATGTTTTCGATAGAAACACAACAAATTAAAAAAAAGTAGGGCAATTTAAAGATTTAAAAGAATAACTTTTTGTTTTCTCGGCGCGTCGACAATGTTGATAATTTCTACATCATCATAGTCGAGTTCATCAAATATAAAGTGTAAATCTTCAACTATTTCAGCAAAACCCTTTATTATATTTTTTAATAATTTCTGGGGTACTTGTGGTGCGACTCAATTTGAGCGAATCTTCAAACTATAAAAGGGAGCTTTTAGATATTTACTCGGACTAGACAGCAGGGCTCACTGCAGTAACTTCTATAAAAGATTAAAAACTCTTCCTTTCTTATTCATCTTTGAATCCATTTTCCTAATTCGTTAGCACGCTTCTCCAATTTATTATTAATAAAGTGCTCAATATTTTACAATGCAAAAAAATGCACAATCACTTGCCAATTGAAATCAAATCAATATTATATTTTTCCGCATCTCGCAATAATTTGAGGGTATATTTACTGGAAAGTGCCGTCTACTCTCTCTCTCTCTCTCTCTCTCTCTCTCTCTCTCTCTCTCTCTCTGTGAACAATTTGAAGAAGTTGGGTTCGGATCCTCGATTTCATGTTAAACTGAAGTTAAAACTACCCCCACACCGCCGGTAATGTATAAACCGTTGGCGTTGTTACTTCGTAAACGACATCTTTAAAACGTTAAAAAGTCGATTTCTGTAGTCTAAACTTGAGTTTGAGGTTTAAAATTTCTTTGTAAAACTAGGCCTTAATGGAACATACTTGGAAAAATATTTTTTATATAAAATTTGATGTATTTTATAACCCGAAGAATTAGATATATATGTACAATCTCCTTTAACTTATTGTGTCCTGTGAATTTGTCTGGTTTGTATCTTGATCTAATACATTATTATCTAGATCTAGATCTAGGTCCTTTCATTTTGATCAAAGAGCGCAAGATTTGAATTGACAGTCATAATATTACATGATTGTGATGTAACAGATTGAAAGTTAACAGCTGGGAGTTAGCGAACATGAGGCATTACACTGTAGAACAATGTGTCCTGATTGTTAGAAAATTATTATCGAAATGTTTAATTGCCACCATTCGTAAAGTGCGTCCAAAGTTCGGTCGTAATAATGTGTCCATTTAATTTACTGTGGAAAGAGAAATCAAAAAATTCGAAATTACAAGTCTGGTAGAGGCCGTTCTGAACAAAATATCATGGCAGTTTGCGAAATTGTGGCGGAAAGAAAAGAGACGTCAATTCGTCATCGGGCACAAGAATTGCACATTTCAACAGGCACTCTTCAGCGAATTCTCACCTAGAGATATGCAGTTGAATCCCTACAAAATCCAATTGACTGAACAACTTCTGCCAGTGGACCATGAACAGCGAAGAGAATTCACCTATTAAATCCTTGAGCAACCTGCTGATTTCACAAAAAAAATCATTTTCAGTGATGAGGCTCATTTGCACCTCGATGGCTTCGTTAATATGCAAAACTGTCGCATTTTGGGATTAGAATATCCACAAATGATCTATCAGAAAGCAATACATCCACAATTGAACCATTATTCTTCGAAAACAAGGAAGATAATGAAGTAACGGTGAATGGTGAACGTTATCGTGCTATGATAAGACAGTTCTTATTTGGAAGCTATTGATCTTGACGACATGTGGTTTCAGCGGGACACCGCCCCACTTGAAACATTGACGATCTTGCATAACTTTGCTTCTGGTCGTGTAATTTCCCTATTTGGTGACCAGTATTGGCCTGAACGCTTTTGAGATTCAACGCCGATAGACCTCTAGCTGTAAGGTTAGTGAAGTCACAGGTTTATGACAATTAGTTTTTCAACCATAGAAGCATGAAAGCCGAAATTTGACGTTTTATCAATGAAATTCCACCACATGTATATAATAACGTTATTAAAAATTTTATCAAAAGGAACGTATTTGCCAGCAAAGCCGAGGCGGCCATTTACTGGATATTATGTTTCATACATAATTCTGAAATATATATTTTCTAAATCGATAGATATTTTGACATTTTGTTACATGAAATCATTTTTTATTGAACAATGAAATCTTATTGTAGAACAACTTTTATTTTTGAGGTTTTTCGAGCTAATAATTCATTCTCTTGTTAACAGTATCAAATGTCTTGGAAATTGGAAGATCATTTGAAAACAAGACTTTTTGTTGCCAGCAGGAGATATATTTTGATGATATACTGTCTTTATTCTCATTTTGTTATCGGTCCTCTGACAAATGCTATAAATTTTCATAGATCATAGTTTCAAAGATCTAAGATTATATCTAGAATTACGTTCAATGTATATTTCAAAGAATTCACTACATTTTTTCAACCATTTAAGTATAATATCAATTTTTTTCTTAATTTCCTGTACTCATAGTTTGTTCCGAATGAAATAATCAAACATCGATTAAAGTTCAAATTTTTACTTAACTTTATTTAACTTAACGTTTCGCTCGTTTTGGGGAGTTTTTTCGAAAGAGTAATTAATTTAGAATGAGTATAATATCTGTAGATAGATAAAAATATTTAGTATATTTCCTTAAAACAGGTGGATTGAAGTTTACTAATTAATCAGTTTATAGTAAATTTTGCTGAAGTTTTTTTATAACTTTTCTATCATTCACAGAAAACTTATCTTTTTTTTTGTATATCAGTTCTTTGATTTTTGATACTATGTGCCTTGAGCTAGTATTTTTGTCTTTTTATTTAAAGTCAAATTAATGATTTTCATTTTTATCATGTGTGTGCACAGTAGTTGATGCATTCTTGGTGTATTTGTGGGGATTAATTCTGTTCTCCAAGTATTGTGTAGTCATTCCGATATAAGTTTTATAATTCAATTATGGTTTGGAGGATATGATATTTGTTTTGTTCTAAGTTTACTGAATAGTGGTAATAATATGATGTGTGATTTATGACTTATATTGAGGTCATGTTTTGATAAAATATATTTCAGTTTTTCTGATAGTTGGTTTATATGAGGGATCGCTATCTAAGCTTGAATTTATTTGTGTATTTGGGTATATATAATCTTTTTATTGTACAATTTATATGACCGTTGTAGAATGTTTATATTAATTTGGTTTTCAGGACCTTGATTATTTTGAATTCTGAACATTTTTTACTATCATCATTATTTCGGGGTAATATTCAAGAGGAGTCAATTTCAAAGCTCTTTCTGTTAAACCCATAGACGATTTAGTGATGTATAATTTAGATATTTTCCAGATCATATTTCTTTTGTATATAGTTTAGTTTTTATTTTATTTTTGTGTTCAATAAGTGTCAAGTCGAAAAAGTTCATTTTGTTATTTTTTCCAATTTCCAAAGTGAATGGAATACTTGGGGTAAATTTATTGAAGGTATCCACGATTGCATTGCATTTGTTACTTGGAATTGCAGCTAAAAATTAAAAAACAGCTTTTCGTAAAAGGAGTATTTATTTCCAATATTTTCTGCCAATATGAGAAGACCTTGAAAAATCTTTAATATCAAAACTAATTTCAAAATTACAAACGAAACATTGGACCTGTGTTTCGAGTGTTAGTTTCGTGAGCATTATTAGTTTTATTAGTACTTTAAACTCTTTCATTATTATGCAAAGATTTTCTCTTATAAGTAGGAAGCCTTTCAGAAGTCGATATAAGTTGCAAATATTGTATTCGCACTCCGTACTCCGTTCTCTTTTTTAGTAGTTCAAAATTATCAACGAGGTTTTATGTTATGACTAAAATAACTTGAATGTAAAGCTGAAAAATTTTGTGATCGAAAATAATACTTACATTTCACTTCGCATAAAAAAAATTAAAAAAATGATAAATGGAATGGAATCACAGATAGATAGATAATTTCATTTTTTTTTTCATTATTATATTAAAAGTTTTCTTTGAAAATTTGATTCCTCACAACAAAGTTATTGGTTGGTACATATCGGTGTACGAAACAATCGATTAATTGAAATATTTTGAAGCTAAAACATATCTAGATATCAATATCGTTCTTTCGATAGATCAAGAGTGAATCGAATGTGTCATTTATAAATTATAAGTCATATATTTGTTAAGATTTCAATTTTCATAAGGAGAATAAAGAATTCGTCCACTTTAGAATGATGAGATATCTTTTATCCTGGAAATCTAGATTATATTTTCCCATAATCTTTGCTCTGGTTCCTTGCTACTGGATTTCCTATGCACATCAAGAGCTACAAATCTTTCAAATGTTAGCAGTGACATGACAGAATATATATTTCAGTGATTAAAAATATCGAAACATATGTGGAAACCAATTTATACAATACATTTTATAGAAAATCAGTTTAAAATAACAGGAAACCTAAAATCAAGATACATCAGTAGAAAAAACATACTTTAGATATTTGAGTTCTTCCGTAGTATTCTTTCAGCAGAATATCTCCATTTTTTTTTTCATTTTTTGATCCAGATATCTTAATATATTTTAAACACTTCGTCCAAAGTTTTAGTAATCTCACTATAAATTAATTACTCTATATAAAGAGTATTCCTTTCACAAAATCAAACATTGCAATCACTCTACTACCTTGGACCTCATATATTTTGATCCAGAACAAAAACATGTTCATATAAAAATAATGTAATAAAAATCTAATATCTATCGTTTTCGTCAAGATTTTGAATTATCCTTGTAAAAAGCAAAGATGCTAATTTCTGAGACTAGAGGGATCAACTTTTATTATCACTAGAAAAAAAAATATTATATTGATTTAATCTACCAGTAACAAACTGGAAATCTATCGATAATCACCTACCCAATAGTGTAAGAAAACGTAGAAAGACGATTTCCAAGAAACCTATTAAACTTTACAACTAATAGCTTCAAAAAGAAAACCTCCGTATGCGCTTTTTTGCAGATGACATCATATTTCATGGGTAATGTAATGGCTATCCTGCTACTAAATGTCTAACGTAACATCTAAATCGCCGTGGGAGTTAAAACAGATTTAGAATTTGTGGATATATCCAGGGTTTCCAGGAAGTTTAACTATGAAAAGATTCGAGTAAACGATACGGTTCGCAGAAAGGAAAACCCAGTGAATGCCTTACTCTCACATTCAGAATATGGTGATGAATTCCACATTAACGATTTATTCTTTATTATATATACAAAGCCAAACCTTTTGAACTCAGCTTATGAATATACGTGGGTGGTTCAAATATCAATCGAAATTTTGTAATAAAAATTTTATTACAGTGTTTCTAGATATTCTTTGTTACATTCTACACACTTTTCCCACCTCTCCGGTAGCCTTTTCCTTAGAAACCTCTCGGGTTGTCAAGTATTGCTTTCGAATCGCAGTTCGCCAATTGCCTCTTTAAATGGAGACAAATCGGGACTATAAGATGGGTGTTTTCCATTGTTTCCTAACGCAAATCGTTCAATGTTTTTATCGAAGACGAGCTGTATGCGGTAGGGGGCGTTGTCTTGCAGCATTATTGCATTACGGATTGGAATATCGCGAACCAATAAACTCGTTTTTGGTAGATCTAAAGCACGTTTTTTATTGGGGAGACGATTGTGTTCCCTGTGGAACGGGCTTATGTGGTTTTTCATTTATTTTTGATACTCTCCTTATTTGAATCGGTTGTGAGGCTACGTAAAACATCACGTTTCACTCAATCGTTTTTATAATTAGAATTACGGATATCCCACAACACCTCACTGTTTCTATAATCTTCAATGGACCCTAATCATATTTTATTTATGCTTGAAAATGTTCTGGATATTAGGTATCTTCCGTTTTAAAATCAAAATTTTTCTAATAATTTTTGAAAGACATATGAAAATTGACGTTTCGACTTAGTTCAGTCTTTATAAAAAAATGATATTGACTGACAATTTTCGTATTTATATTGATCAATAGAGCACCCACATCATGGATATAAAAATAAGAATAAAATTAGAATAGAAATTCGTTCTAATAAGAAAAATTTATTTTTCCTTAGTCCTTGCATCTCAAATATGTAGCAGTAATCATATAAATTATTTGTAATTTTATTAGAATTTACAAAATAGAGCTATAAATTCCACTCGAATTATTAAGGTCTTTTTATCATTTATAGCTTTTTCGTTCTTATGAATGTAAACCATTTTTAAAAATTCCCTTTTCGTGTATTGAATTCTGTCCAAGAATTTCTGAATCTTCATAATTGAATTTATGTTTTTTTAATAGTTCATGGTTCGTCAATGGAGTTTTATTTTTTTTATCGTATTGATGACCTTTTATTCTATTTTCCAAATACTCAGATATCTGCCCTATGTAGACAGCAGCGTCACAATTAGTACAAAGCACTTGATATATAATATTACTCTTTTCTTTTTGGTATCTTAGATTTTGATTTGGTGAAATATTTGAATAATGTATTATGTTCTTTATTGAAATAATTCGATGGTTGTGGGAAAAGTCCTTGTATATATGGTAAGGAAAAATGTTTTGATTTCTGTTCTGTTTTTCAATTGATTGTAGTGTCTATTTACCTTTTACTTGAATAGTTGCTCATAATTCTTTTCTAGATAATTATTTTCTCTCAATGCAGTTTTTGCTTTTTAAATAGCTAAGTATCTAAATTCAGGATCTGATAGTTGGATATATCTATCAGCCAAACTTATTATCACTGATCTTTTTTGGGACATAGGACGACACGAATTAAAGTTCAAATATATTTTTTATTACTCCACTCTTACAATTTTATTTCTTGACGTGGCTACACCAAAACTTCTCTTTTCAAAAAAACAAACAAACAAAAAATGACCTAGAAACTGACGCATTTGACGCATCAATAATGTTGTATGAAATCATCGTGTTCTGCTACAAGCTAAACTGTCACACTTTTATTTCTTGATATTCGTTGAAGCAAATCCGTTTTGTGTCTAATTAAAAGAAGTGTAGTATTATTATTAGTGATGGAGAGTAATAGTGAAGAAAATTTAAGCTGCACACCAGAAGATCTTGTTGAATCGGCAACTGCAGCAGCTATTAATCATCTCCCTGGAAAATCCAGGGAACAGTATTTAAAGGAATATAATTCTTTTATGGAGTGGCGTAATAAAAAAGGCAAAAACAGCTTCACACAAAGAGTGTTACTAGCTTACTTTGAAACTATATCCAAAATGTGGAAGTCTTCAGCAATTCAGTCGACTTATTCAAAACTGAAAGGCACCCTAATTACAAATAACGACGTAGACATCAGTAAATTCTCTAAACTCATTGCATATTTAAAAAATAAATCATAAAACATTTGCCAGTGAAGATATTAATAAGTTTCTGTTGCAAGCTCCAGACGATCATTTTGTCATGCATAAGGTATGACAGAAAAAAATTTTACAGTTACAGAGGGTTATGTAGACGACTCAATAAAAGACAAAATGGATTAACGTGAACAACTAGTTCGACAACAAGCAACATTGTAAATGTTCACGATCCTACCAAAAATTCAATAAGTACTACTAATACAACTATAGACGATGTTATTTCTTTGGGCTCGTTAATGTTGCCAATTCAAGTACCAATAGTAATGTAACTTCTTCTTCACTTCAAATCAATAATGCTGACAGTTGTACTATTAATATTACTATTATAAAATAAAAATTGATAGAAGTTTTGTCGAGTTTTTTCAAGTATACGGACGTTTCAAAATTTTTCTTTGAAACCTGTGAGTAAAGTAACTTTTTAGTACTCGTAGGAATTGCTATCCTACTCGTGAAAAAAGTATTACTTTACGCACTTGTTTCATAAATAACTATCATATACGTTAATGTTTGTCAACCTTGAATAAACGAATCCAAAATGTATTGGAAGAAAGACAGAGTTAGCCAGGACCTGCAAATTCACCAAATATAGAATCAAACGTCTTCGTGTTGGAGGGAGAGCCGGTGACTAATTTTAGGTGGTCATTTCAAAAGTCATGAAACATTTCACCGTCAAACTTTAATACCTACAGATACTGAAAAGCCACTTTTGGCAACCTTATGGGGGCGGGGTGAACTACTCTAAATTTTTAAAGAGGGTCAAAAATCGGACTTATTTTTGTTAAAAGATAAGTCATAAAATTCTAGGAAATCACTTTCGACAGTATTGTTCCTTCATAAAATTTTTTCCTGAACATTTACATTTCTCCTAATTGTTGACACAACATTATAAATATTCTTACAAAAATATGTAAAGAACAAAAAACGTCGCCGTACGAGTGCGAGCAATGCATATGGAAACCTGTAAGTTAGAGTGAGAGTGCTTATTGGGCATCTGTAGACTTTATTGGACGTACATTTAAAATATTCTGGAATTTCATTTATTCTGTTAAAATTTCAAAACTGATGAAATGACAAAATTGGAATTTTTTCTTAAAAATATTTATAATGTTCTGTCAACAATTAGGAGGGATGTAAATGTTCTGGCAAAAATTTTATGAAGTAACCATACTGTCAAAAGTAAGTTAGTAAGTGAGTTAGAAGTTATTTGCATTAAGAATTTTTGTCGCGTAATTGAAACCACATCGATAAAACGGGTACATGTCAATTAAATGCGATTGAAGGAGGCTTTTATTTATTGTGAACTTTCATAAAAATCTATTAAACGTTGAATCTGGCTTTTCTTTGTTTTTGCTAGAAAAAATTCTGTTTATTAATAGCTATGATGATAGGTCAACTATAACTAGATTTTTGGAACCTTGTTATTTGTTAAATCAGATATTGCCAATTAAAATGTACTCATATTTGAATACAACATGCTAGTAATTTATCTAATTTATGAGATATGAGGGTATTTGTATCATGCATTGGCTTTTACCATGAATTTTACACCGTATAGTTTGCGTGATACACAACAAGTAGAAGCATGATACTTATATTTCGAAGAAAATAGTGATAATGAAACCACATTCATAAATACATAAATTCTATGCCCATCAGACGCTGGCTAGAACGTACTAAGTTTTCCTTTGAAATTTCTTCAATTTTCACCAGGTCTTAAAGCGCCCTTTTCACAAAATATCCGCAAAACAATACCGAGCCGTGCTTTACAGTCAAAATAACATAATCATACATATTTTTCCTTGACCTGGGCACATACAGTCTTGGTCCCAAAAATCTCAAACTTCGATGTATCATACCATAAAACTCTCTCTCATTGTTCTTTCATTGTTCTTAGGTCCAACTTTCATGTTTTTAGTCCACTCTCAATTCTATTTTGACGTCTTAGAAGAGGTTTCTCCTTCGTCATTCTTCCAGAAAAGCCAGCATCTCTCAATCTTTTTTTCACTGCAAAAGCAAAGGCAGATCCCTAGAGTCAATGATCTGAGCAGTTATTTCTGGGTCCGTGATTCGTCGATTACGTTTACTGATCATTAAAATACATTTATCTTAAACGGTTGTAGTTTTTCGGGGCTACCTTTTATCGTCAAAGCTCCTAGTGAATGCATAACTTGCAATTGATGCACCGATAGTTTTTTGATTTTCTCGAGTGTACGAGAACAAAAACAATTCTTATACGACCGTCCCAAAAATATTGGTCCAAAAAGTATAAATCCTGGCTCATTCTTGCGTCTCATAGAGCTAACTGGGACTAAACTACAATCGTAAATGCAGAAGCAGTACTAATGTAATATACTAAACCATAATATAATGAACCAATTGGCCGGTACTTGCATGTTTTTATTTTTCGCACGCATCTATAAAATATAAAAATACGCTGGTATTAAGTGAAGAAATAATGGATACCATTATTTTTGGTTTTTAAGATGCCGTTCCGACCTTCGCATGACAATATTAAAGAGACATTTGTTGAAGTGTATTATTTAGTAATTTAATGATTGGTTACGGGCTGGGCGAAAATTTTTGACAAATAGTGTATATTTAATGAATTGTAAGTAATAAAATTATTATATAAGTATGATATTTTGATTTGCAAAAATGTCAAAGCAACAAGTAACAAAATTCGTTTTTCGACATTACTTCAAATATTATCATATTTGTTGTACATTATATTAATGAAATATGAACGCAGTTCATGTTCAACTTCATTTTTGATACAAAAATAATTTGTGTAGTGTTTCGCAAAGACATCAATGGCCGTAAATAGGTTAAAATATTTTGTGACCAAATATTTGAAAAAATTCGGGCAAATAAAAAATAATTAAAAAAAATTCTACATAACAACAACGCCATCACCGACGTCAGTTGGTTGAATTGGTTACCGAATTTCACATTTGTTCAAAAGGACGCATTCAGAACGTACCAATCGATATTCAATCATAAGCGATATCCAATTTTCACTGCATTCCCGATTATTTCGCAACTACTTTCCATAGAGTCTGATGGGATTATAGCGAAGGGAAATGTACCAAGTGGAGCAAATAATTCATGGTTCTATTAATCAGCAGTTGAGTTGCTATTTTTGTGAATAAAACTGTAGCTTGTTTTTCAATTCAATTGAACATACCCGATTGATTAGACATTAAAATTAGATAACCAAATCTATTAAATTTTTGTTAAGCTACAAATTAGGTGGAAATTATTGAACGAACTTTATGTTATTGCAAACTATAAACTTGCTTGCCTCTTTTGCAGCAAAAACGAGCAGATGTACTAGACCATATTAGAGATGTACATCTGAACGTTGGGTGTGACAAAAATTGAGGAATAGTAGACGGGGGTCCATAAACATTTGTTTGGCTTCGATAGTGAAGAACTAAAATGTTTGCTTGACTTCTGCTATCAATATAGACAGATAATATTTAAGAAGATCAGTGACTGTTACTTGTAAAAACGTCCATATTCCACATTCGATATCAGCCGTTGCCGCGCTGGTCGTGTCCACGTTCAAATTACTAAAACATGCGGTGTCTGTACTCGCCAAGTGATGAAGACGATTGCTGTTACATACCGAAGTACGCGGTTGTCGAAAGATACATGTTTTCTAAGATCTCACTCACTTTTTGACTCAATTTGAGAGTTTCACGAAATTTGAGATCTTGATTTGAAAGAAAACTTTATAGCAGACACCGCATAATTTTTCAAAAAAATTATTCACCTCAACTTATAAGTAAGATGACATCCTCAATTTTATAAAAACAATGAGTGTTGTTCCAGTTTTTCTTGGTAAATTCGAATTTATGAAGGAAAATACTGGTCGGCGCGAATTTTCCGAGCTTTTAAACTTGGCGCCTTGATGCTACGGAGAATGTGATATTACAAAAAAAGCTGCTAGAGCTTAGCAATAATAAGGAGTTGCAGGTGTTATTTAAAAGAGGGTATGAAAAATTTGTGCTGCAAATGGAAATATCCGGAAAACATCCTGAGCTGTAGGGAATTATGTAAAAAGCGCAAGATGCCTGTGGATATTGATCTTGCACTTCTGTAGGTTATAGTATTAGGGAAAGACGTGCCTTGATAGTTGATTTCACATTTCTGAAAGGAGTCAGCTACGTATGCCTGTCAAGTAGGTATTGCTAAAACGGTTCTAGCTGGATTATTAGCATCTGCCGGTATAGTATCGGTGAAACAGTCAGGTCAGCGATCTTTCTTCTATGCTCGAAGCTATAAAAGTTTCTGGTAAAGTATGGATCACCTATAAGACGAGCTCTTCTGTGATAAGTCGAGCATCCTCAGAGTATGCTTGGGAGCCGAGCTTCAAATGTGTGAGCAATCCTACAAAGATGGAGGAATTTGGGCTTTTTAGATTAAAACCTAGCGACGAATATAGCTTTTTGGTCTTATTTGGTAGAAGAAGAAGCCAGGGAAAATTGTACAAGTGATTTTTATTTAATATAATGCACAGTTGTGTCACCAACAAGACATTTAGAGCCGCCATAACGGTCAAGATGCTACCACGACGTGTGTCTAATGTGTAACTTTTAGTTTAGTAGCTGCCTACTGCAATTAAGTTTGAAATCGCTTCTCACAAATTTTTCATAAAAGCAACGACTTCATTCCATATTCTTCTATTGATTTCCATAGCTATTCACTCAGAATAAGACGTATGATTACATCTACCGGCCGTCGATGATAAAAAGACAATCGGAGGAGAGGGAGGGACTTATAGAAAAATTTCAAATTCAAAAAAAACTATTACAGCTTACAAGGATATTCCGAATTTGATGACCTGTTCATTCCAAATGATTTGTGTGGATTCGAAGATGTATTGTTTCGTACACACCACATTTAGATAACAAAACGAATGTACTACTGTATGTTGAGGAGAATCCTTTTCTATTTACCAGAAAAGTTGAAATTGGCATGTTGACCGTAGCACAAATTAAAAAAACAAATAAATTGCAATCTTACAAAGCTACAATTCTATAGATTGTTTAGAATTTAGATCTACTACAGTCCATTCAATATTGTTTTCAGTGTTCCTGACCAGTGATTCTATTATTGGTATGTCACCCGCGCACTGTACGTAGGATATTGGTTATTCAACTGTTCAACGTTATCATGTCTACCCTCATTTCATATTTAATAAGTGAAATTCCTAAATCTTCCTCGATTTCTTTCTATAATACTGCATTTTTGACCTACGACCTTCACTTACATTTGGCGTATCCTCAGAATTGTATTCAATTCTTAAATTGGTTTGAACAATTATATATTTTTATAGTGGATAGATTTGAGGTTTTGACAAAAATACCTTAATATTGTCTATACTTTAGATTTTCATTTCTTTTATGTTCGGTCCACATTAGTTTCACCTTCAAATTCATACTTAAATATCTCGCATTTTTTCCGTACAAAAAAAGAGTATGGACAGCTCGGGGAATGATAATAGGGATAATGTGATATATCAACTAGAAACAACAAAGAAACAAATATTAAAACAAAAATAATGGTAACAGTATCTCATAAATGTATTAACGGAAAAAGATGGTGAATATATTGACATGAATAGAAATAGAAGAAAGCAAGATGATAAGACAAAGTAATGAATGAACAAACGATCATGCATGTGAAACAATGCCGAGAGAGCTGTCTACTGGTTTGATTATACCAATAATGAATGACGGAAATGAATCAAAGTATTAGACAATATAAAGGATTTATGCAGGATATAAGGCATTTGGTAAGTTCAAAATCACAATGCAGAGTAAGAGAATGAGACAAGGAACCAAATTAAGCGATAAGACTGCAGTATAACGAGTAGTTACCTACGCGGCGGAAACTGTGAGACCAACAATTGTGGACGAAGAAAAACGAAGGATATATGAAAGTATAATAATTAGGAGAATTAATTGAATTCAAAAAATAATCAGTATTGACTTGTGAACTATAAAATTCAAAATAAGGTACAAAATAAGGATGTGGAAAATATAATTAAATCAAAATATTACTATTGTACGAACGCAATAAAGGTGTGGAAGAACAATAGGGTACCCAGAGAAGACTACTGGGAAGATCAACAAGTGAATGGGATTATCAGATTGTACATGATAGGAAATGTATAGGAGTACGTGGCTAAAACAAACAAGATACAGGAAAGGAAGAAATTGAGAACAATAGTCGGCGTCGTGGAATCGTGCAATGAGTAAATAGTGTTCACAGTATTATAAGATTGGTAATAAAATGGCGAAATTTACACCAACGAAAAGATGTTCCAATAATTCTCCAATATCAGTGAATGAGAAACTTATTATTTCAAATGTGCACGATCGCATAAAATACGATTACATGTAATTTACTGTACAAGAAACTGTCGACCGATGTTCCCGAATGACTGGAGTTTGAAAGTTCACCGTTTTCAAATTATTGCAAGGGGGAAAGATAGCAGGCCAAGTGGAACCTCCCAAGAAAAGTCCAGGCAGACTAGTAAAAGCCCATGATGAAGGTACCAAAATTGTAATTCGAATAAAAGTTTACACTTTTTACTTTAAAAAAGCAATACCCTCCATAGATAAGATTTTGATAGAGCTTGGCCAGAATGCCACTATTCCGTTGACAATCAAAAAGCTTTTATGGACCACTTTGAGAAATATGCCATTGCAACATTTCATAACCCAAACAAGCTTCGAATTAGTTCAATATCTCGTCTACTCTCTAGATTTGGTTATAAGTGATATATTTGTCAATATTTCATTGTGAATGGATTAGGAATGGAGCTAATGGATGAGTCGTGGTATAGCCCATGATCGTTGATCCAATAAAATTCGTCTAGTTATTCGTTAGTCCCCTGTCCGGTAATTATAATCAAGATAATTGTCTTGTATGAAAATTTATGATAGAACTCTATGAAAGTTTTACCGAAACATCAATCAATTTCATCTAATAGCCTTATATTCATATTGTGATTATCAAACATGAACACCCCTCACTATAAATATCATTAAAACAGCTTGAACAAACAACTGTAAATAATAAATTATACAAATTCTTCGGAGACAACAACCTTCATATGGCATACCCTTTGACTGAGCACTCACATCAAAGCTAATAACTTTGTCCTTACTCCGATTTATATTTGCATAAACTGACACAAAGTGAAGTAATAAATGAACAGGAGTTGCCAAATTAAACTAAAACTACATTCATTAAAGTTTAATGTGAACATAAATCAGCACCGCATATTTGTTCAATTAGTGCAATGAGAACTCTACTATCGTTTGACCTCAGAATAACTTCTAAAATTACGAAATAATGTACTTCATTAATACGAATCATATAATAGAAGCCGGTTTAATCCATATTTCATGATGACAATTTTAACTGGAAACAAATATCTTTTGTTAGATGCTGTAAGGGCTACTGGCGCATGTGTCCAAAAAGGATTTGACGCCCGTTAAGGCATTTTGGATAATGTTTTTTATTTATTTTTTTGAAAAATTAATGTTTCTAACTGAAAAAGCCAATACAAATAACATAAAAAGTATAGATTGTAACGAACCATGTACTTCAGCTGAAAATAAACAATATAACGAAGATAATCCAAGTGTGGTAATAAATGTGCCTCAAAGTCCAATTGAGTGAAAGGGCCATGTATTGGCAGAGTTTCCAAATAGTGAAAGTGAAAATGATCTCGAAGATAAACTGGATGACCCTTTGATTCCGACAATTCAGTTATGGACAAAAACTAAGTATGTGATCACTTCAGATGAATCGGGTAGTTATGTAATTACCAGTGATTTATTCGATGAAAATATTGAGATAGAAAATGGATATAAGAGTGTATCGGAATCTGCAAATGATGATGAAAATGAGTGGCATGATTTAGACGGGAGTAGATTTTAGCTATCAGATAAGTTCTTATCATTCGGTATTAAGAAAATCTTTGAAATGGTACCGAAAAATTTGCTTTGAATTTTTGCTGAGAACAGCTATTGTAAATGCTTCGATTATCTATAACAAGGTTACTTCTTCCTCAAAATTGTCTATAAACGAGTTTAGTCGATGGTTGGCACGTGAGTTACTTGTTACTGTAGTAGTACTTTATCATTATGCATGAGGTCTCTAAAATCAAATAAAATATGCAGTGTAATTTTCCTATCTCACATTAACTTTTCACAATTCTCTTCATATTGATTATTTATTACATTAGTTTCTAACTTATTTTGTTTTTATTTTCTTATAGTTGTATTCACGAATACATGGACATTTATGCGGAGGTGTTGCAACCGAATCCAGCGGAATTAGTGAATACACCTTTTGGCGGAAGATACTGTGGGCAAATACGACCGAGAACAAGAGTATCTCTTTATAGGGCGATGGCTCTCTCCTACCATACGGATAAGAATGCTTCAACAAATGATATATTCATGGGGAAATATGAGTTTATCAATGACAGTAAGTATTATATTTATCTATTTATGAAAAGTATTAGAGATACGGTGAAAGCTTTTAGTAGGTTCAGTAATCAGTAAAACACAGTTTTTATTAAAAACTTGACCTAATCAATGAACAGGGTGTTTCTAAATTAATCTGACAGAAATCAGGGGATAATTACTCATATAAAATTGATAGAGGTCTTTTCTTTAACAAAATTTCTTCAGCCAGAGATATCACCCTTGAAAGGTGGTACCTAAATTGAGAGAGAGAGAGAGAGAGAAAGAGAGAGAGAGAGAGAGAGAGAGAGAGAAATGCTTTATTGACAAATAATTGTTGCAATTTGTAGACAAAAGCTAGTTCTTATTCTTCTTCTACCTACTCCATTTTAGATAGATTGTCTGTTCATTATTCGCAGCATGCCTATTGCCTCAATTGATGGTAAGATTATCACTCCATCTTTTTCGTGGCCTTCCTATACTTCTTCTCCCCAGTGAGAACCGACCAAAGCTTGTGAAAACTGAAAAACAAACATAAATATAACTAAATAAAGATAAAACAAATGAAATAAAATTTCAATATACAGAATAAAACCATAATGAGTGACAAAATTATAGGCAAAAGTAACAGGTAATAATTAGTAAATGAGTCGATAACAAAAATTAAAGTAATATGCAGCATGTTTTAATTTTTTTCAGTAAAATTGAAATTCTTTGACTTCCGATCACTCGTTAAGGTCTAACCACGGATATTTTTTCAATATTCCTGTCATGATGAAGTTTTACCAAATTCATCATCCTAATTTCGTTATATTTTGTATTCCTTAATTTTTTTCCAGGAAAGATGTAAAATGTTATAAGATTCATAATAAAAGCTGGAAACGACCACTACCTATAGAATTTCAAGTTTCTATATGTACTGAAGTTTTCTAAAAAAATAAAATCTCAATTTTATCCACCATTTTCTAAGGGGGATATCTTGGAAAGGGGTGAGCTGAGTGAATTTTGTTATAGAAAAGACTCATCTCAATTTCATACGAGCAATCACCTCCTGAATTTTGTCGCATGAATTTAGAAACATCCTGTATATGGCGCTACCGGTATCAAATCCATATAATTTTCGAATATCCCTAGCCTTAGAAACATTAGTGCATACATTTTTCATTAAAAACTACTAATTATGAGTAAATATAGTTTATAAAAACTAATAAGCACCCATTAAACTAAAAAAGTTCAAAAGAATTTTTGAAATAAGCTTAAAACAATAATGATTGAAAAATATTGGTATTATTGTGAAAAAATCATGGGGTGCTTTGTTCCATATTTCTCGTACATCGAGTTTATTAAAATCGGCTAAGCAGAACAGGACTTACAGGAATCAATTCATAAAAAATTTCTCACTCTCCCCCACCTATTATTTGAAGAAATAGACTGAGACTTGTGAAATTGAAAAATGCTTCGAGTTTATTCAAGAATTTGATTATCGTATACAAAGCGCTATTTAATTGGGTGGATTTCACGAAATTTTGTATTCTTAATTTTATATTTTCAAATACGCACTCTAGTGGTACACCTATAATTCTGAAAATAAAATCCACATTATAAACACACTGTTCACACCACCACTACACCAACACTCACAATTGCACTGTCCGGCACACGTTTCGATAATCAAGTTATCGTCTTCAGAGAATGCATTTGAAAACATTTTAATTTATAAATGTAAGAATGTAACAGATTAAATAGCGACAAGGACCAATTCCTTACAGCCCACTCTATAGTTTAATAATAGAGGAATAAATGTGAATATTCCCATCAAGGAGGCTTTCCAGCTGGAATTAAATGAGAGAAGGTTTATTGGTGAGAAAGTTTAATATAAAACAGGTAAGTTATTAGGTTTTAGTTTACCTCAAGTCTCTGAAAACGATAACTTGGTTATTGAATCGCGTGTCATACAGTGTAATTGTGAGTGTTGATGTAGTGGTAATGTGTTCAACCGAAATATTGCAGTTTCAAAAACTCCAACCTAATTTCCACGTGTTTTTCTGTACCATTTCTGTGATAATGTTTTTTGCCTGAAACTATAATATAATCCGTTTCTGAGATATGATCTACGGCTGTTATTAGTTGCCCACTCTAGATAGAAAAATATTTGTATATAATTGTAAATTATGTCTTTCTTGCAATGTAAAGCATATAGATGGAATACATTTTCTAAGAAGAATAAATGGATTATCTCTTTGGCTATTTGTTTATAGTTATAGTTTCAAATATTGAGCACAATCACAAACAAATGGAATATATATTATAAGAAACCCATACACATGGTATGGTTCTGCTTTTGTCACATCGTAATAAGTTCGCTCAGTTCATTATTGCAATTAGTAGTGGGTCATTATTTAATACACAATTGAATCCCTCAAATCTTTTGGTCAAAATAACTTTAAATGCCCTGGCATTCGGTTATCAGAAAAATAAAGTATAAAAACTGCACATTTCAGGACAATATCTAAACTATTTTCAAGATTCATTCAATGAATAGATTTTAAATAAAAGCTTTTTGTGGATACACAAGTAATAGAACCAATTAATATTATCAAAAATCTACTGCCATTGCAATATTTAATACAGAAAATAAATCGAACCTCATAAACTGGTTTTCTGAAACCGTACACCGAAAAGATTGTCAAAATAAGTTTAAATGAAGAATGATAAGATTCCATACAAAATGGATTTATAATTGATGTAATATTCATATTGGGACAGAGTGAAACATTAAATGTAATAGAACTGATCTCGAGTATTCGGTAGCCTCTATCAATCTGTTGATTAAATTAAATTACAAGACGTTCTTAAACGCATAAGTTACGTATAGCCGATGACAGAAGATAAATTAAACGAAATATTTATTCTTATACGAAAAGTGTCAAACCTGTGGTACTTATTTACTTTACTATATTTTACTCTATTTATATCTATTTCCCATCACAATAATTACAATTATTTTCACTCATTTCAAAATCTGGTATTTTATCCTCGAGATTACTAAACAATTATTTTAATATATTGCTCGATTTATAAACCGATTTCAAATCCACTCTGTTAAAAAATTCCTCCCATTGTCTTTGTATAAACAGGATTGAAAAATATTATACCTATGGAGGTTAATTGTTCTATGTAGAATTCTGTTATCATAACTGCTGAGTATACATCCTCAATAAAAGTCTTTTCCTTATTGTATCTTCCGATGTTGAGTGGGAAACAAATTAAACGATGTAACAGGAAACGGAGACTGGCCATCTTATGTACTTGATGGTATTATTCGTAGTTACTGAAGAAATTAAGAATGGTAACTATCCGTTACTCTCCATTTCATATGGAGAGTTACGTATTCAGTATAAATATCACCAAAGGTTTATACCCATTCTGCTTATATTGTTCATTAGTATACATTTTAGGTCCGTATTGAGCGAACGCAGCATTCAACGCGTGGATAGTTTCCACATGAATAACTCTTCAGTCAGTACATGGCAATTGTGTCATTCTAGTATATTGTAGTTATAGAAGAAAGAAACAATTGATAAGGTGAATAATCAAATCTAAAACGCGAAAAATTTATGACCTCGACCAGTGGATTTCAGGAAATGAAGATTATTTGTAATAAGTAGAGCAAAAATAATTGTTTTCTCTTCGTCAATCCATAATGAAACTTCGAATTTTATAGAAGTTGATCACGCATTTTGTATATAAACTTACCTAAAATGACCGTAATAATGAACAGACCCAGTTGGATAGACAACTTAATGACCCACATAATTTATAAAAATATATTATGAATTCAGATCCAGTCTTTAATTTCCTGTTTCTCATTTAAAGAATACTCAAAATAATACGAGGGCTGCTACTTAAGTTTTGATATATATCATACAGAATTAAATTACGAAGATTCTCTACGAATCTTTTCTATGACTTCGACCTGGATTGATCCAACAGCGGTCTGCCGATCATTACGCATCCACTTCTGGTAATTAACACCTTCTCTAAATATCGTGGATGAATTTCGTGAAGGTCATAATATTGCAAAATCGACATGTGACATACCGTGACATTGAGGCATACTTGGGCATCAGTTCCATTTACATGCATCCAATATTGCATGAATATTGGGCTGTCAAAAAGATTGCTTCGCGCTGGATACCGCGTAATTTAATAATCGCTAAAAAAAGTTTGTGTCGATTGGTGTAAAGAAATGCTGAAAAATTCAATCGCAGTACTTCAAAAGACGTTTTTAAGATCGAAACAGGTCAACTTTGAATGGTACACCAATATTTGTTTGTCAGAATCAGACAATGCGAGCTCTCACAAATCAGTTTAAACAAGAACGATTTTGAACAGTAAAAAAATCGAATTGATGGGTCATCCGCAGTACTGTCCTTATTTAGCACCCAATGATTTGTTCTCATTCCTGCAGATCGAATACTTTGCAAAATCAACGTTTTCCTACACCTGAATAAATGGTTGATGGCGTTGAATGGCGTTCAAATCACATATTTTGGAAGTAATTCAATCGGAATGGAAAGCATGCTTCGACAATTGGTTCAAACTTCAAAAATAAGAACTTATGTAGCAACCTTCGTACTAATTCAGATCAATTCCTCTGTATTTGAGTGATAGTATAATTTGTATTGATTATTATAAGGTTTTTTGAGGAAATGATCTAATAAACTGACAGCTTTTGAAAATATTATAAAAGAACTAAAATTACGTTTCTGGGTTATTTATAATCGATAGAAGCTACTTCTTCGTTCCAAATTCCCCATTAACTAACAATACATTATTATAAGTATAGAAAGCCCACTTAAAAATGACAAGAGCTGAAAAAGAAAGAGAATTCAGCGCGGCAGATAATTATATTATATAATCCAGTCATAGGCGGACTGAATTTGAAGTTTTTTTACATCATTATGCTTTATTTTTGTATATTGAACCAGAATTAGACATCGTTTTCGATATAGCTTCTTACTGGATGGAAAAAGTATATTCATAACTTCCATTTGGAAAATTATGTGAAGCTGCGTGTCATATAAAAGATGATGGTCCGCAGGAATTACTTTCGTCAGTAGCTGTAAATGGTCGTATTTACTTTTTTTAATCGACAGGGGATTTTGATAAAGAGAACGTATAGCACCAACCTATTGACTTTTTTAACTTTTTTGAATTTTTTGAATTTAGTTTTCCATCAGTTCTGTACTGTACATCACACAAATCATTAACAGTAGGATGTTTTATTTCCAGGACGAATGGAAGTGTGATATTTTGGTGCCGAAAAGTTTTGGAAATATCTTTGATTTGAATATTTAACTTGATAGGGTTGAGGATTTAAAATACCCGATTTACAAGCAGCAATATACTCAGCAAGTGAATTATTTCTCTATGACGGACTCTTCGCTCAATAGTGGAATGCATGCTGTCACATTCCATCTGTAAATGTCCACTTACCAAGTACTTCTGAGTAATAATTATGCTTCTTTTTTATTTTTAGATTCAGTATTGCGTTTGACAAAGTTTTTTTTATTTTGCGATACTCATCCATCAGTATATAAAATAATTTCTTCCCCTTCTAATGTATTGGATTCGAGAAAAGTCACTTTTCCTTCTACTTCGTGCCATAAAAAGCAATATACATCATTTTTATCAAATTATACAAGGTAAAGTTGTGGACCACCAATTTTTTTTGTCATAAATTTTTGATGCATTAAGCATTGGAGATTCATTGTGAAAACAAGCCAGGCATTACTTTGGTCTAAAGACTTTTCAACTCGTGCTCTATTGTTGTTTAGTAATTTATCGATTGGTTAAATGCTTATATGATACACAAAGATCATAAACTCTTCATGAGTAAATATTTTAATAATTGAGATATCTAATAGTCTACATTTAAAAGTTAATTATGGCTTCCTCACCTCATGTTCTAATAGAAAACACTTGTTTAAACATTGAATCTTGAATCTATTTGTATTAAAACCTGATAAATCGTAGAAATCGGACTTTTGGAAGTATGCCAACGATATAGTATTTACATGTATAGCATTACTAAAAAAATTTAATTGGCGCATTGAGAAAGGTATTTATTCATTTAAAAGTTAAAAAAATATGATAATAAACAAATAAAATTTATTAAAGTATTTCTTGTGAAATTTTAGATATTTTACTATAATAGCTGAAAAGTTATCTTCCATAGTTTTTTTTAAAATTAATTTTTTAATTTGAAGTAGGACAGAAATTTTTAGGTACTATCACTTTCGATAATTATATTTTAATCAGTTTTCTATGATGAACTGGTAAAGGGGGGTCCATATGACGCGATCTGACAAAATTTTATCACAAGGAGAATTTTCTATTAAGCAAACCCCAATTGTGTTTCAGTTTACTACCTATATTAGACACAAAGTCACTTCCCTTTGAAACAACCTGTATATTTAGAAGATACTATAAGAGTAATATCGATGTTTCATCTGATTTTATTCACTAAGCAATTCATTTTTCGATGAAACTTTTTAAGAATAGAACAGGTTTTGGAGAATTTAATTAATAACTTTGGAGATAATTTGTTACCTAATAACCTGCTTTATGAGTATTTCTCCAAGATCAATATAGATTTAACAAGAATTATTGTAGAAATATTAACTTTTGTTTTCTTCATTTACTAGATCTTGTCTTGTATGTATGACCACATAGGATAAAATAAAAAGTTTTTTTAATCTTGTGCGAGGGTTGCCACTTAAGTTCCGAAACAGGCAATTAGAAAACAATATTTATAATAGAAAACAATATTAAATTTCATCAAATAAGAAGAGTGATTGAACGCCAAACAATGACTGTACGACGGATGACCCATCAATTTGATGTTTGGACTATTCATAAACGTTTTTATTTGAACTGCTGTGTGAGAGGTTGCATTGTCGTAGTGAAGAATGATTCGTCTGAGATTGGTTTTTCTGATTTTACGCACAGCATCACATACAGCAAGTTTTCTGGCACAACAACCGATTTTGGAAGACTTTCATGAAATTCATCCTGTAGCGAAGTGCGACCACGATTGAATTTGAAAAATCAGCAGAGCATGGTAGCTAAAGATGGTGCTTCATCATTGAAAATTCAAGCGAGTTGAACGACACACTTCTGTTGGTTTAATCCACGTCGAAAGTCATAAAAAATTATCGCACTAAAATGTTTTCAATTTAATTCCATATTTTTACCAATATCTGTGTTTCATATCTGTGAACACGTACGTAGCTACTCTTGTAGTAAATAATCTATTTCCTTTTCAGCTGAATTTGAAGTTGGTACACCTTTAGCTGGAGGACCATGTAATTTTTTGGTTAAAGGATCGGTGAAACACACAGGATCAATATTAACGCCGACCTATCCTGGTGCCTATCCTAAAGCACTGCACTGCTCTTACCAATTCCTTGGTAGTCCTGGAGAAAGAATCCGACTGGAATTTAGAGATTTCGATTTGTTTTTTGGAGGGCCTCAGTAAGTAATTTTTGAAATTTTCCATTCCAATCAATGTGCTTGGTCCATATCCGACACGATCCAAAAGTATATGAGTGCTAGAAAACAAATAGCAAAAATAGAAGATATGATTATGCGAAATAGTCAAATAACCAAAGAAGATTGAGTAGAGGAGCTAGGCACCTTTTTACGGTAGTAATATTTCTGCTAAAATCTTTGCTCATACCTCTCTATTAACAACATTCAGAGCATTCTATATTAAAAAATATTTTGTGCATGTAAATTACGCTTGGGTCTACCATAATACTTAATCAAAACAAGCGATTATAGAGTGTTAAATTCTATATATCAGGTAAGAATATATGGGAATCCAGTTCTTAGGAATGCAAAAACTCCAAAACACAAACTCCCACCTCAGGTAACCTTTAATTGAGACGCACAGGTTACCAGAAATTGTGAAAAGTGAGTTTCTTAAACTATGTAAAAAAGTATTCCCCCAAAGTTGACCAAGCTTCAACTAGCAACTACTTTTTTTTAAAGTTAGAAATACTTGATGGCAAGAAATAGATCACAAACTTTGTTTGAGGCTGAATACGGCATGAAAAGATTATATCACATCCGAAGAAAACTGTGTTGATGTATGAAACGAAATTTGGCTAAAAAACTTTTTCTTAATTTTTTTCTTTTCGATATCAGAACTGCAATACTTTATCGTGAAGGCTCTAGTGATAGTCATAGCATAGCCCCTTAGCATAACTTTTGGTCTCAGAGGTTATCAACAAATCCATTTTAGTCTAAATTTTTTTTATGGAGGGGAAATCTTCATAAGGCATCTTGGCTGCTGGAATTGTAAGTATATGTGAGATTTTCACCCATTAAAAACCTCTCCTCCTTGCTCCTCAACAGATAGTATAACGGAACCACCAGAAGGTATTACTTCATCATACTTCGTGGACTTATTTTGGCATATTCACTAAAACTTATAGCTTATTTTTGATTCAGTTCCAGCACGTGTATTTTTCACTTCTATGATCACCTGCCTAACTGCACTACGATCAACTATCAGTCTTTTCTTCCGCGAATTCTAGATTCATTTCTTTCGTATACTCCGATATTCGATGTATTACAATATATGTCAGGGTAACCAGTAATTCTTCTGAAACTACGGTGAACACCACTGCAAAGTCATCAGCATAACCAATAAGATTGACGTCATACGGCATCTCCAGATTAAGAACTTTGTCATAATAGAGTTTCCATAGGGCTGGACCTAAGATGAATTTTTGTGGTACTCTTATAGGTGATTTCCATGTGATGTCTCCGCCCAATCAAGAGCTATCTATTATGAAAGTAGCTTTTCACCAAACGTTCTAAATATGATGATATTCTCTTGTCTTGGAGCGCTTGTACAATCCTCAGACATGTAGTTGAATTAAATGCATTTTTTACATCAAGTGTTATCAAGAAACAGAGCTCCTGATTACTATACGAAGCTCTTAGCAGTCTTTTCCTTACCCATAACCAGGTTTACTGCATCAATAGTTGATATTCCCTCGATAAAACCAAACTGCATTTTGGAAATTCCTCTCGCGTTCTTCATTTGCGCTATAAGTCTTGCCTAGATAAGTTGTTCAAGAGGCTTTACTATATAGTCACTCCAACAGACAGGTCTGTAGGCTGTTGAAATAGTTACTGATTTTTCAGTCTTCTCTAGTGCCTCTCTATCTTCTATATCTTTGGGAATTCACCTTCGATAAGCTGACAGATCATTAGCGTTAATGACTCATCAGCGAATTTTGTAGTTACATATCGAATTATGTCAGGTGGAATGCAATCCGATCCTGGTGCTTTTTTAAGTTATATCTTTCACAGTTGTAAAGGATATATTATTTTTCGCAATACTTGAAGGGTTCCAATTTATGTTCTGCACTTTTGGAAAAACTGATTAGCTATAAACGAGTAGGTAGTCCAAGTCCCAACATCATCCACTACTTTTTTCCAATAACTTTGCTTTGCTCTAAGGATGATTTTTTTGAACTGCTCTTTTCTATTTGTATTGTTCTATGGCTTACCTTTTCTCTGTATCTGATATACTCTACTGTTTATTCTTTCTAGTCATATTTCTTTTTTACTAAGACACTCTTTCCGAAGTTGTTTACTTCATAAACATCGGTATTACCAAGGGTATTAACAATGCACTTGAAACAGGAATGTGGATAATGAAAAATTTCTTTCATTAGCGCATACCAAAAGCCGAAGTTATTTTTTAGAGGAAGACTGATTCTTCTCTCAATTAGCTAGAATATTTAGTTCAATCTTTTTGTTTCTTATAATTTTTATATGGAAAGTACACTTCAATGGCAATGTATTGAGCTGATTGTTGAAGTAGGAACAACTTTCTCTTATCTAATCTATCTATTTTGTTATCTATTCTCTTTTCACCATAAATTTTACCACATCCCATTATTAACATCGTTAAATTCCAATTTGGTTGATATTTTCAAAAAAATATTTTCATAATTTATTATTTCTTCATTTTCAGTTGTCCTTTTGACTATGTGAAAGTCTACGATGGACCGGATAATAGTTCAGCTGTGATTGGTACCTATTGCGGTCAACAACGTAATTTAGTAATTTATTCGTCAGAATCCACCCTTCTTGTTGCATTCGTCACCCTCCCACGCACTGCCAATACTCAAAACCGAGGATTCAAAGGAATTTTTGAGTTCTCAAATTCATTCACTAAACTAGGTGAGTATTATTGAACGTTAATAGCAAATAGCAAAAAGAAAATAACAGAATACTCATATAGTCCACGCATGTATTAATACCATAGCTTTGACGAATGAACCAAATGGGTTCAGAACTCAAATTGGCATCTGCTGTAATCCCAAAAAGAGTATATAAAGAATAAGATGATCAACTTCACTTTCTGTTGAGTCACATTTAACAGAATCGATTGATACGAATTTTGTTCAATAAATTTATCAAGAGTATTTGAACAAATGAAAGAATACTTATAAATTTATGTATCAAACAAATTTTGTAGTTCATTTGCACGCGAGAGATTTAAATGAAAAGTTACGAAAGGACACTGAACAGAGATTTCCTTATATTTTCCACATCTTCGGTATCTATGTCTGAGCCAGATTTTTCAGCAATGTCATCTGCTTCGTTTCCGCATTAATCAATTTTGAAATTTCTATGATGGAAGAAATGATTATATAGATACAAATCAACAATATTTTCCTTATCTATTTATATGATTTCTATTCGTGGGCTTGATTAATTGAGACTGTCTCTTACGTTTTTAATTCATTCAAATACTATACACTACACTTAACTAACTGAATCTAATTCACTTATCAGTATCACTTAACTAACTGAATAATTTATTTGAATTCTTCGATTACTTTGCTAATTCGTTCTGTTCACCACGACTATCTATTATTAACTAAACAAAACTAAATAAACTCCTTTTATATACAAAAATAATTCTCCAAAGATCTAGAAAAATAGAGAAACAAAACAAAAAAAAATAAATAGACATTCATAGAAATTAATCAACAGAGACAATGTGAATGAACCCCCTAATACAATGAAAACTTATATAAAACAAACATCCAACGGATTCCGCTTTCTATAAAAAGTATATCGTCTACGCCGAATTTTAGAATTTCAATACATATAATTTATATACAATATTTTTTTTTTCATGTTCTATAATCTTAAAATATTTCTATTCTCAAAGAAAATGATTGGAACTGTACATTTTTGATAAAACTACTCTTTTCTGAAAAGATACATACAGAACAGGAGCAAATTTGAAAATAAGCGTCAAGAGAATAAAGTATGTATACACATAGATACACACAGCTGTGTAGAACAGCGCCGTGTGTATACTCTGGTATACACATGGCACTCAAAGTGTTCGAACTGATTGTAATATTCCAGAAATAAATGGTTGTGTCCATTGTTAAGCTTTCAAACAACAGACTCTGATTTGTCCACACAAATTGACGTCTTGCAAGTTCGTTTTCTTGTACATTTGTACGTGACGCTGTATATTTGAAAAACGTTATAAACTATTAGGTCTTTTCCACACACATAAATCCGATGGTGCACATACCAACAATATCTTTAGCATGAGGTGCAAAGTGGAGAAAGTTTTGGGCAGACCTTCTTTCCCATTTATTCGGTTTCTTCGATAATCTTGTAAAAGCGTCCAAGTATCTCGTAACTTTTAAGGGTTTGTTGACTTCCTGTTAAAGAAAAGTGACATTAGCGTTGAAATGACCAATACCCATTCATCCAAATTCGATAAATTTATTCATTTATTCATAAATTTATTCTTAATTTTTTAGATTTGCGTATAACCGTATATTGTATTCTAGATTTCATAAAAAACGATGGGGAGCACATCCGAGGTACCGAGTGTGATCAAAAAATTCTGAGTAAAAAAGAATCCAGCGGCGTTGTCGTTAGTCCAAACTATCCATTTCCATATATGCCTAAATTGGTTTGCAGATATTTCATATATGGTATGCAAGATTCCCAACACTTGGAAAGGGTGCGGTTGGATTTTGTGATGTTCGAAGTACCAAAAGGACCCAAAGGAGAGTAAGTAACCAACTAAACATTTTTATTATGGTTTCCTAGAATGGGATTGTATTTATTTGTAGAAATTCTACATTTATTTACCACACTCCATTCACAGAGAGATATTATGTTTCCAGTCCATTTGGAATTAAGAGACTTTTAATTTTTAGGAACTGAAGATATTTCCTATGATATCAGATGTCAAATATCATCCATATAATCTTCACATAGAAATTGTTTTTAGAAAATAATAGATTCTGTATCCACTTAGATCCCTATCAAACTCAATGCCTCAAAACATATCTTTTAACAGTCGCCAGTGTGATTCAATTGAAATATTTTTATTTTATCATCAAATTAGGACAACTGTACAAGAAGCTTCTCATGATACATAAAGTTTCCAACTGAAGAAAGAAACATTTTTTCCATAATCATCTCACTTTTTCAATATATTTGAGTCTATAAATACTTAGTCCAGCTATGCTCAGACTTTTTTAACCTTGGTTACCGTCTTTCTGTCAAAATAGACATTTACATACGTGGATGAACCCTAAAGTACCTGGCCCAACAAAGAAAACACAAAAAATTTGAATGTAATCTCCTTTTAATTCTACACACTTTTCCTAGCAATGTTCAATAAGTTCGATACCTTTTCTATAATAAGAATCTCAAAATAGCCATTAACTGCCGACATCATCTCTTCATTGTTGGAAAATATTTGACCACCGAACCATTGTTTCAAGTCTGAGAACAAAACATAATCGAAAGGGGCTAAATCTGGCGAATAGGGTGCATGAGGTAGAAATTGAAACTTTAATTCATTAATTTTGGCCATTGCAATTACGGATGTGTGGACCGGTGCATTGTTTTAATTACAGCACATAATACTTACCGTTGATCATTTTTCTTTTTTTCTTAGTCAATAAAAATTATACCAAGTCCATCACAAAAAAACTGACGCCATGACCTTGCCTGCAGATGCCTTCTTTGGAGCCGATTCTCCCTTTTTACTTTGTTTTAATTATTCTTTTGTTTCGGATGTGAACTGATAGACTCACGTTCCATCCATGTTTAAGGAACTGTGCAAAATTTGGCTGTATTTCTATCAAGAAAAAAAAGAATGGAATAAGCACATAAAGATAAGTGCCCATTGGCCCAAAGGAGTACCGGCCGATCAGAAAAAGGTAGAGCGACAACCTTGAAGCAGAATAGGAGGCAAGGATGTCGAAGATAAAACAGGCGACCTGGAAGAAGAAGAAGATTATGTCATCACTTTCCACTCCTGGTTTCTATTCATTTTCTAGTATTGTATCATCATCACTTATATCATCTTCTTTGTACACGCTGTCTTCCGGTAATAATTTTTTGCAAAGTGACTCAATTATTTTTCTTCAATCTTTTCGTTTCTCAATTTGTTTATTTTAATGTTGATATAATTTCAATTATTCAATTATTGTTATTACCATTTTCTAACTTCACCATACTATTATTCAGTCCTTTCATTCTCTTTGTTTGCATAATCTTTGTACTCACGTTTCATATTTCCCTATATTCCTCATAATCGTTTGGTAGCCATTTCAACCTAGCTTCTATTTTTTTTTTATTTTTTTTGTACATCCATGGCCAAACCATTCGTTATGTTTTCTCACATCTTTTGTACCAATGACTTCCTGCGTAGCATTTAGAATCAGTCTCTTTCCATTGCGCAACAATAGTATATTTCTCTTTGCTCTTGTGGAAGGATAATATTGGACGAAATATATCCATAGGATATCAACCTGCTGTTTTGGAATACTATTCACAGCTGACTCTCCATCTCGGAATCATCATAAACTCTAATATCTTACCAGGATTCAAGGAAATATAATGAAAGACATTTGCGCTCCTTTAATGGCAAAATATCGACCTCCTAGTTATTCTTGTTTCCCAACAGCAGAATCGAATCAATAAGATTTTATTTTTGACAAAGATTGAAGTCAGTAATTATATGAAATCTCTTAGATTTATTTATTCGCATTCGCATTATTCGCTATTTTATGAACGTGACATTTTTTCCATTGTAGTTGTTCCGATGGATATTTAAAAATCTACTTAAAAGGCCAGGAGACTACGGATTCATATGACAAGTTCGACTATGAAATGTGCGGAGAAAATACCAAACCTACACTCGTGGTTTCCGATGGTCCCAGATTAGTGATGGTGTTCAGTAGTGGAGAACTTATGGGTCGTGGTTTCAAAGCCAACTATTCTTTTGAGACTGGTAAGTTTTTCACCTGAATGTTCTGTTGAAATTTCGAGAAAACTCCCAAAACAAATCAATCCACTGGTGCTTAACTTGTGTCATAGTTTTAAGCTCCACTCTTCGTTACTCCGCAGTGCAAACCATGCTTAACTGGAAAGGAGTGACCGGTTGTACACTATTTTACAACGGCATTTATTGTCTATTATTCCAAGAGCTTGCAGCAAAATTTTCTGCAGATCAGTCAATAGAATAAAATGTTTTTAGAATATTAGTACTTACAATCACCAATAAGAAAATGTTCCCCTGTCTTGTCTGGCTTTGTCTCATTTATTACTATACCTCCTCTAACACCTTGAAACTACTACTACTACTAGCAATGAATTTTTTTTATAACTGGTAAAGATTCGTTCCCAATATTAACAAATCTATTCAATTTACAGAATATAGAATTCCTGGTACTGCAGCACCGGATGGTTCCTGTTCGTTCACGTATTTGAGCACCAGTAAAAAGAAGGGTGAATTCAATTCTCCTCGATATCCTTCGAATTATCCAAGCGACACCAATTGCACCTATCTCTTTTTGGCCACTAATAACGAACAGGTCACTTTAGTTTTTGACAATTTCAAAATACGCGCAGACGGTGTTAATGCATCTATTGGTTCCTATGGGTAAGTGTTCCAAATTTTATCTTTTCTTTGATTTTCCATAAGTTATGCAGGGTTGAAGATAGAAACATGTCTCTTAGGTAGAAAAATGAGCCATTTGTTTCTTTAATTAGCTTCTACAGAGGTCGTCATAAGTTAGACAACAAATTTGTATAAGAGAAAAAATTCCGCGTCAAAATGAATTTATCGAAAGAAATTACAGTTACTGGAAAAAGGGTTTCTGTTGTGTTCAAATTGATACTCAGCTTGATCAATGCATTTACGGCAACGTTTCTCAACAGAGAGGCAGCATGTCAAGCTGCCCGCGATAAATTTCAAATTTTTCTTCAATTGCAGTTTGAAGATCAGGAAAGGTGCTTTGTTCTCTGGAAAAAACGCGGTCCTTGAGAAAGCCCTACAGGAAGAAACTACAAGGTGTCAGGTTACTTCACCGTACGGTTCACTCAACGAATCCTCGTCTGCCCATTTATTCTCCAGAATAAACGTTAAGATACTCCCGCAAATATAACGCGTAGTGCGACGAATCTTCATCCTGCATAAGTGTTGGATCATTGCCCACTTGCCCACATAAATCGTCGAGTGAGCATTTCCAGATAACTTTGGCCCGTCACGTAACCCTCAAAAAAGTAAGGACCTACGAGATCTTCCGCATGGATACCTGTCCACACACACACACACCACGGACAGGTTTAATTCTTCCTCAATGAAACCGTAAGAACCGGATACTTGAAGTTCTTCCGATACGCCCACTGCAGATTGGTTCTGTTGCCCAACTAACGCTATCGCCACTGTTCAAATTTTTTCATTAGATGTTATAGATATATGTTGTTAATAAAGCGGCGTGTCGGCAACAGAGCCTGTTTTTAAGAATATCTGGTAAGGCTTTCACACTGTTGAATGATTAGGTAGCAGCGATTTCGGAAATTGTCGTTGAAACTTGGTAAACATAGTTTCGTAATCGGCAGATACTACGTAACAAAAATCGTTCTTATTCATTCTGAAAACGCGTCTACTCGACGATCACGTTTTACTGTCTAAAGCACGACCATGCTTAGCTTCTTTTTCGATAGCATTGCCAGACTTATGAGCGTTGCCGGACTTATGCCGATTATTATAGAGCGTTGCCTGACTTATGTTGACCTCTTTATTTTGCACTCAAGAGGCAAACTATGAAAACGATGTAAAGAATGAACGGAAAACCATTAGCAAAATGATGAAACTGAACAAACGTGAGATAAAAATCAGTATTGTAAGTAGGAATATCTGCTTTTACTTTCACGGCAATAGTTGTTATTACTCATATCATCAGTACGATGAAGTGTTTAAGAAAATGGTATTCCATTTATTGCTTTTTTAAATTTCTAAACGAATTTTGTTGAATTTTCAATCATTATTATTGAGTATGAAATTTTTAGAACTACTCTTTGTCAAGAAGATTGGATCGAAATATTTAACGTCTACCGTGATGGTTCAGAAACTAAAATTGGGAGATATTGTCAAACATCCGCACCTGGACCCATAGAATCTCCAAGAGGCGCTACTGGACTGAAAATTGTCCTTCATTCGGATTCTGAAGGCGTTTATAGCGGTTTCAAAGCAAGGTGAATTTGTTTTCAAATTAACACAAATAACTTTTTTTCTGTACCTATATTCATTGACTTTTCTTGAAACATAAATAAAATCAGTTCATTTTCAATTTAGGAGAGAGAGACATTCGTATGATAAAAATGAGGTGGGATACGGTTTGTTGGAGTGGGCTCTGATATAGGAATTGCTCCTCGGCCGGGTTTAATTGAGGTAGAGAAATACAAGGCCTGTTTGTTTAAACTAGATCTCAATATTGATCAGTGAAATTTAATGAGGAATATTGGCGTCACAAAATTGGAGTCTTATTCGTTGGAATTGAATTAGCCATACATTTTTCGACATTTATAATACATTTTTCTCATTGGTTTTTTTTAATAACAAATCCACTTCTTTGGCGTGTGCTCTAATTTCAGAAAAAGGGCAACTACTGAATGGCTTGTTTTAAGCAATTCCTACAACCAGTTAGAAATTAAGAACTGACTTTTTGACTGCGTCTAGAATGTTCTACTGATAATCCCATGTATTTCTGTGATCTCTTTTCTGAATTCTTCTCTACCTTGTTCCTTCTCTGCCTTCAATTTTGTTTCAAATGCGTTTCTCTTCCTGATGTAATATTTGTCATCTTTCCTTATTTTCATCTCGAGTAACTCAAAATTTATCAATTTTTCGGGCATATCGAGATAACTTGTCATGTCATCATACTAAAATTTGTTCAATTAACAGGTATAGTTTCGACACTGCCAAATCTATTTTTGGCGATTGCGGTGGTAATGTTAGTAGTTTGGATTCAGGCGAAATTAGTAGTCCCAATTTTCCGAAAAATTACGAAGCTCCGTCAAAGAATCAAACTTCGAGAAGCTGCAACTGGTATATTACTGTCAGACCGAAATATAAAGTGTTGTTGGTTTTCGAGAAGTTTGGAATTGAGGGAGATCCTCAAAGTAAGTATTATGTTTTGCAAATTAGTATATCAGTTTTTGCACGAGCTATTTGAAAATAAACTTGAATAGTAATTAGTAGATATAGAATATGTCATTTTAATTGATAACGAGAGTTTAAAAACCACCCTCTGGTAAAAAAAGATGCTTTCCATGAGTTTTTTTAAACTGAATAAATTTTCTTACCTATTATAGAAAACGTAGAATATTTACACAGAAAATAAAAGACATGTGGGTTCCAGCGACGTATAATCAGTTCTGCATGTTTTGAAAGTTGATTTAAAAACTTGAATTAGCGATTATGTAGCGCTGATTTAATGTCTTCTCCTAGTTATTTTGTATCACGGGAGATTATTTTTTAAAAATAAGGTGGAGGAATTAGAAATAAAAATCCTTCGACGTTATTTTCTATACGGAAGCCTCCAAAGCTGAATCCGGTGTCGGCTTCGCAGTCACTACAAATCACGAACTCATAAGTTCTTTCCGCTTACCCTCGACGTGCATTACTTACACTGGTGAACTTTACAGCTTCCAAATTTATTTCTCCCCTTCATAAACATATCGCCATATGTACTGACTCTCTTCCATCCATACAGTTAATTACAACCATATTCACCGACCATCCAATAGTTCAAAACATTCATGACATCTACCAAACTCTGGATTGATATAATAGTCTCTCTCATCTGGCTTCCATCGCACCCTGAAATTGCTGGAAACGAATGTCAGATCGCCATGCCAAAGAAGCCACAAAGAATCATCCTAAAATCCCAGTTCAGCTTGCCAATGATGTGAAGACTTACTTCACACCTAATTCAAAAATTAGATACATGGAGCAAGAGAACTACAGCATTACATAACATCCACCCATCTACTTCTTACCTTTCCCCAAACTTTTTAAATAGGAGAGAAGCTGTGACAATAAGAATACTTCGCATCAACCACACGAAACTTACTCACGGCTATTTGATATCGTCAGAAAGTCGTCCTATCTGCCAAAGTTGTCAAGTACCTGTGTCTGTTAAGCACATCCTCACCGACTGCAGAGAATACTCTACCGCATATCAACAGATTCATATGAAAACCAACCTCGAGTAGACAATTAACGTCCCGACGAAATGAGGGAAATTGTGGAGTTTCTTAACGCCACCAAGCTGTATGAGAAAATATAATTAATTTGTGTATTGTAATATATTTGTAACAGTCCTTTATTTAACTTATGTATCTTATGATTGTTTTTGCGTGCCAATGACCAGCGCTGTCGAGGCATGTTACTGAAATAAAAAAAAAATAAAAAATAAAAAATATAGCTAGTTTTATTATATGTATAGGGTAATTTTCTGAGTTATTGTCGTAATAAACACATGTGATGCTATGAAAACAAAGATTTTATTTTATTATAACAAATTCACTATATATGTGATATTTCTTACGACCTCCATTCCTACATATCATATTCCAATAAAAATTGACATCTATTATAGACATCATGAACTACAGATAAGTGAAATAGACCATGTTTAAAACTGAAGGAATACTATTGCTTCACATCTACCTCCCGACCTTTCTCCCAGCTGAAGCAGATTTGAATAAAGTTTCCTTCTCACCTCTTCACGTACTATCTATGTTTTTTATGAGACTTTTCTTGTTTTTACATGTCTAGCATCAGCTTTGTGAAAAATTTTGGATGGTCCTTTTCTTGATTCATCTAGTATTTTCTTATTTAGTTTATTTCCATTTTCGACAAACACCTTCATTTAATTCATATAATTATCTATTTTTGTCAAATTTAATCTTCTTATAATTATGTGATCTAGCGGTATTCTCAAAAGCTATGTTTCTCTCTGTAGCTCAACTAACATTGCTATATGACTTTTCCAGTTTTAATTCATTTGGTAAAATCCTGACATCTTTTCCATACAGTAATTAACTTGACGCAAATCGTCGTGGTGATGGTTTGATTATACTTGTTCACACATTCTTGAGTTATTGTTGCTCAAGCCTCTTTGTATCCTCCTCCATTTAAGTAGAATAGACCAAGCTTAAAACAAAAGAAATACTATTTCTTCATAGAAATTCGAAGAAGAATATACAAAATACTCATACTGAAATTTATTCTTTACACTTCTTCAAAGATCATTTTCTCTGCAGATAAGTACTTTTTCAACTCTTTTTCTTCTATATTCAGTTGAAGGAAAATATTTCGTTTATATTACTTAATAATCGTACATCATTTTATGACCCAGCTCACTTGCCGTTTTCGCGGATCTTGAATATCTTGATGACGTCTTTGATCTTGCTCTCCACTCACGTTACCACGATTTTCTGGAAGCTAGTCCAATTGAGAATATAAAAAGTGAATTTATATGCTCATAACAAAATTATAATTTTTTTTTCAACTTATTTCTAACAATGTCAACATACACCAGTGTGCAATAAGTCGACTCAAGTCGCATACTCGTGGTTAAAGGAATATCTTCATTTCTTTTCCAGATTTTAGTGTCTCAAAAACACTATTAGTCTTAGCTTTATATTGGGAGTATATGTTGTTATTGAATTATTTGTTGGAAAAGAAAAAATAGCAAACGGAACGGAATCTTAAATAATGAAAATAAAAGTTCGTCAAAATAATTTATTTGGAGTTAACCTATCAATATTCATAGCTAACTGCCCTCGCGCTAATAAGAGCTTCCAATCGCTTTTCCATGCATAGAATAAGTTCCTGCACTCGATCTTGTTCGATGCTATCCCATTCTTCAGTGAACGCTATTTTGAGGTCTAATTTTTCCCTGTTGCTGGAGTTCTAGACCAAATTTTTCTCTTAAGTTGGGCTGGCCATCCATAGCGGCAATTTCGACATCTTGTAATTACTGCCGTACAAAACAAGTTTTTGCCGATGAAACTGGCATGAGGAACGAAGTGATCGAATTTCTGTTAATCCCTTCACTCCACCGCCAGTTACAATAGAAGACTCGTCCTCTTCAATCGGTACCATGTAGGCACACTCTACTTTCGTCTGAGAAGAGAACGGAGTCTTCTCCTGACCGCGCAGCCCCGGAGATCTCGTTGGACAACAATGAGGGCTCAATTTCTCACGGATGTGCAAAAAATAAATCGTTCATCCCTCTTGGATGTGCACCTTTTTTTTCTGGAACCGCTTGTTCGCTGAACGTTACTTTGTAGAGACGGTAAAGTCTGAAAAATGCAAACTGACTCATGTTCAGGACACTGACCATTTCTCGCTGTTTCCGCTCTTGTCGCAATACCGACCGTTTGAGAAGCTTCAACAGTTGTTATGTTCATTTTCCTGTATAATTCTTGTTTGTTGTTAACGAAGATGTGTATCGGTTGGTGTTTGATGGCTAACTGATAGTGGTAGGTCAAGTAGATAACTAGTTATAAGGGTTAGTTACCACTAATTGGTACTATTGTAAACAAGCATAAAAAGGCTGGTTACAGATCATATTGGTGGACTATGGACGATATTATATTTAATTTTGAAATTATTATTTTTATGATTTTAATAAGAAAAATACAATTTCGTGATCAGTTTTTTTGTAAAGGTGTCGCCTTAGTGATTTTGTTTGCTCTTGAGTGTAGATTGGATTTTTATAATGTCCTAGAAACATCTTTCTCCTTATCTTTCATTACATTTGCAAACTCTTTTTCTTTATTTAACGCCTCAAAAAGTTGATATGAACTGGTGAAAGTATAGTTGTTGAAGTTGTTTTTTGTGATCTGTCGTTTTTTGCCAAATGCTCTTCTCAGTTCCTAACATCCCACTCACACAGGAAACATGAAAATTTCGTACTGCTGAAGAGAAAGCCTCAAATTTTTAGACCTCCACACAGTTTCCAGTTGTACTTTTCATATCGTATTAATTGAGTAATTCCTCTAGATTTGTATAGTAGTCCTTTGACTGAACTGAACAGGAAAAGTACAAAAAAAACATGAAAATAAAAGTCATTTCGTCATAAGATGCAAAAAATACTAAATAATAGGAACAAATGAAATTTTAAGCATTACAAACTACTCGTCTTTGAATAAACCAATAACTAATTGCCTTTCTAAATTGTCAACAGTAAATCCCATTTTTCTTTCACTCAGAATATATTTTGAATGAGAAAAACTTCGTTTAACATCCACGCTTGTAATTGGTGCATATTTAAATTTAGGAACAATAGTTGCATCTATCGCAAGATCCTCAAAAAAATTTATCTCTATACCTCTATACCCTCATTTTTATTTAGCATTTCGGTCAATTTATTAAAAAAAGAAACTCCTGAAGCACCACGTACTTTTGAGGTCTCGTTCTTAAATGTTTCGATATTTCCACATCTATAAGAGGAAGTGTCTTGTTATAGCTTGGCTAACAAAGCTGTAGTTAGCCTTAATAAATGCCAAGTTTTGTTTCACCTCTGCATTTTTCATAATCTCTTGACACTTTTCAATCTGTTGGGAAGCCGATTTAGGGAACTCTAATATAATTTCCTTAACAGAATCAAAGTGAGCCACATAATAGTTGGCAGCATCCAGTCACGTACCCCATCTGGTAATAACCGATTCAGGAGGAAGTGATACTTCTGGTATTCTATCCCGAAATAATTAAACCCTCAATGGAGCTTTCAAGAAAACTTTCTGTCCAGTTTTGATCAAATCATTGACCAAAGGAAACTGTGTTCGAATAGTTTCAGCTACACGATTAAGGCTATGCACCATGCAAATGCAATGTGTTGAATGCACATAAAAAACTTTTAAATTTGTAATGCATTATCAAAATTTTTTCACTTGGAACGGGGAAGAATTTCGTTAACTCATCGTTAATAAATCTCGTAATAGTGTTATTATTGTTGTAATATGTAATATTATTTGTTTGTTCTAGCTGCTTAGCACGTACTAAAAAAGCATTAGTGGGGCCATCTTCGTTCAATATTCCTATCATTAAGTGCGTTATATATCGTCCACATGAATCTGTAGTTTCATCTACATCTATTTTTTCGATTACGTTGTTGTAAACCAAGTCAATTTGGTTTTTACATGAAGTAGATTCGGCAGGAATATGTCTGCTCGTGTATTTTTGTAGGAATGAACTAAAATTACTGTTATATAGTTATGGAATATTGCAAGATATCATCATTTTACATAAATCAAAGTTGAATTCTTTATGCTCAAATTTTTTTGACGAGCCAGCCATCGATTCCAATAAAGCTTGCTGTTTATTTTCTTTTTTTTTTTAATATCTCTTTCTCAAACTCTCCGCAATCGGCCTACGGAATTCCCCGAACAATTGACATGTGCTGGGTAGCGCTAGTACGATGTTGTCACGTTGTGGCTTAGGTAATATGAAATAAATTAATCGGAAATTGGCAAATGTATTAAAAACTGTTACATACCGAAAAGTAAATGTACAAAATTAGCACTAAATACACCACTAATTGTTCAAATAAGCATAAAATTAACCCTGTGAATCCTCTTATTGAAATTCATGCATATATGTGATCAAAATACATCTGCCATCAATTTGTGCCATGCTAGGAGCTTACACTTTACTCCTTGCAACGAAGCACATATTATTGCAGAAACTGGAAGCAACTTTCGCAACATAAAATTAATTGACATAATATACATGACACATACAGGGTGCGTAAGGGATATAAATGAAAATGTCGAGGTTGCCGTTGTTTACCCCATCTCAAAACATTTCAGTCGTCATGGTACAGTGGTCAAAGATCAGCACCGCGCGTTTTCTGAGAAAGCTTTTTACCAAACCGGTATTGTCATTTTCATACTCTGTTAATCGCAATCGCAGCTACTATAAATTCAAAGAAGTTGTGGGTGATCCATTCGATCTTCTGAGAATGTTGAACACGTGATAGTTCCGACAAATCAATCCGAAGAATCTTGAGGTAAGATTTACTCCGTCACCATTACAAAATAGTGGTGTGCCTTATCATAATCGGGAATCATAAGCCCATATTTTTAGAAAATGGAAAGGGTTTCTGTGAACGCAGAGCGGTATTCGTCAAAATGTAATGAATGATCAACCAACAAGACGGAATCATACTAGTGTGAGCGTGAATATAGTTAATGGGATTCTCCCGATCGTGTGATATCCCAAAACGGAGCGATTCATAAGCCTCATTTTTTCTTGTGGGGATTTCTAGAAAGTGGAAACAACCTTGTGCGGTTGAAGTACTCAAGGAAAGAATCCGATTGGTAATCCTTATGATCCCTTAGAGCTTCATGACCTAATGGACAATCGCCTACAAGAATACATTAATCGGGAAGGACGCCATCTTACCGATATTAGTTTTAAACTTTGATTATGAACAGCTTTTTTTCGTCTAGGCTTTTTAATACAAAATAAGGTTATAAAATTTTAGAAAATGCATGTATTTATTCATTTCAAAAATGCAGGATTGATTACCGCACCCTGTAAATGTGTTACTGATGCATTTGATAGTGAAAACCACTACATTTAAAGTCCCCTCTAAGTTAATTTTCAAAGGGATTTTGTTCACTGCACCAATTAAGACATCAAAAAATATATAATAGAGCTGTTCAAAACGCATTTCTTCTAACCGATACTAAGAGCACTAAGCTCGGAGTTCTGGTCTATCATATATCTCAATATAAATTGACTCAATCCACAATCTATGAGTATTATATAATTAATTTGATTTTTACAGCGCGAGGATGTCCTGCTGCGGTATTTAGGCTGTGGACTGATGTTTCCTCTACCCCCATCGAACTTTGTGGTGAAAAAGGTATAAACGATAAGTGGCAGTACGTTTCTACATCCAATGCGATGAGGTTCAGGTAAGCACTTATTTATTTCACGATGTTTTGGTATTCCATCAGCAGAAAATGCCTAAAAAACACTTACAGTATTGGTGGGTATTTTCACAAAAATACAAGACATTTAATTATTACTAGCCACCAAACAGAGACAACTCGATGCGAAAAGAAGAAGGAATATAGTTCTAGTATTCTATAAATATGATTACGTCATTCGGGAACTTCTTCATCATTTGATCTTTCTCTCAATTACTAATTTATTTCCTAGACCTATAAACGGTAATATTCTGAATTAAAAAAGTGTGTCTTCCTGTTTCCTAAGACTTGTGAATTCCAAGGATTGTAACTTTTTTTGTATGCATTAGGATAACTCATCATCAACCTTCTCTCTTGGCGATATACCGCAGTTTACATTACATAAAATTTCCTCATAAAGAAAGAAGAGAACAGTGAAAAGATAATATATGATTTACCATCCAGTTTATATCTGTCTAGAGATGAAAAACTTTCTCGAATATTCACAATATATTCACAATCATGTAAGAGTTTCTGAGAATTACAAGAGAAGGAAGCTTCATGCCTTAAGGAATGAACGTTAAGAAAAATTTAAAGATATTTGAAATTCGTTTACTGTTAATGCGTATTATTATAAAAATTGTTGAAGTATATTTATCAAAGTAAACCAAAACAATGATCAGGGCGTGATCGGGAATATCCCGAGCGAAACACGGCGTGGCATCGTTATTGGTCCGAATCAGTTGGACCATAATATACCACAAAAGTCGCGTGGTCGCTGGTCCTTATCATTAACGATTATAGGTATAACTTTAAGTAACTAGTATATTTTTTATTAGCAAAAAATTTATTTAATTTTCACAAAAAAATTATTCAATGCTATTTTTTCGCTACATTATAATTTTGTTTCACCATTTTCATCGCCCTCATTCGATTTTCTTCATCTACAGTTTCTTTGGCTGAGTAATTTTCAATATTTTTACAATTGTTGCCTACACAATTTTTGCAAGCGACACTGCAGTGTGAACCATGTTTTCTGAGCCTACAGCATTGCCTCAATAGATTTACCATCCGCAAAATATCATATTCATGATGCACAGTGGTCGAGGCAATTGTGTAATTTTTATTGATACTTAATGCCGCATTGATCCTCGTAAAACCACATTTGTACTTATGGATAAACTGTCTTCAAGCTTATTTAGGTCATCGTTGTCAAGATATTTGTGTTCAGTGATCTCCAAAGCCGCCGAGTAGTACAACTGAATTCATTTCATGTAACATTTTCCTTCAATAATGGATTTTCCCCTGCACAAATGCAATTTCCATTTCTTAATTTTTGTTAACAAATTTTCTTGATGCTCTATCGAATCGAATGCTCTTTGTTGCATCTTTATCCACTGTAGTGCTCAAAAATTCCTAGATTTCACCTTTTTTGCTTCTTTTCTTCGACTAATATCCCATTTTATGAAATCGTTTCAAGAGAAAAATAGTAACATTTTTTGTTTTTCTACGATTAACTAAACTATCGTGGGGATAAAATTATGGTGGAAAATATTCACCTTTTGGTACATCTATTTTATTCTCTATATATTACGAAACCTATAATATAATACATTTTTAGCTTCATAACGGCCGACAAAGCTGTTGGTGCTCAAGGATTTCGAGCGGTCTGGACTGAAGTGATAGAAGGACCAAGCTGCGACGAATTCCAATGCGTTAAGTCGGGGTTCTGCATTCCCGACAAATTACGGTGTAACAAGGTCAATAATTGTGGAGCAGACGACGAATCAGACGAGGAGGATTGTAAGTTATTCGATGGTAGTTATGCATTACTGTGTTTTGTATGTGTAAATTCGTATTATGAGATTGCTGCACTTGATTTCTTTAAAATTCATTGATATGCTCTAAGTGCTCGTTGCTTTTTCTGAATCTACTGTGGTCTTCATATAGATTCCTTCCTGCAGTTTTTTTCTTATTGTTATGGAGCCCATCTACCAAGAGACCAAATATGTTTTGCAATACAAAAGATTCCAACTTTAAATCTGTATTCAATTTCAAATTATCTTTAGACAGCTTTGATCATTTATCTACAATCATGTTTCAATTATGATTACAATTTTAGCAATATAAACTATTCTGCTTTTATCTGAACTGTGAATTCTTCCTCTATGGTCTGAATCTGCAATCTGTATTATAGACTTAAGCAGTTAATTCACTGCGACTTTCATTGCTGGTAGTTTGTGTGTGTGTCCCTAGTCACTAGTTCGTACTACGAACACATTCATCAGAATCTGCCTAACGATCAGGAATAAAGGAATATTTTGAAACCAGAAAATGAAGGAACTGTTACTTCAGTACCAGAAGAAATGTACTTTTTAAGACTTTCCAAAGATATAGCTGATTGATTCAATATTCTTATAAATTCTGCTTTTAGTACGTTCTAAGCTAAATCGCTACGATTAATATAAATAACGGATGAATGGTAGTTGCTTCCGGAGATGATCTGGTTCTCTCCAAAATCCATGTGAGGTGTCACGATCATAGAGTCAAATTTTGGTTTTATATGTTAATGCGAGAGTTGATACTCAATTTTGAGATAGACAAATGACAACAAATATTTATAATTGGATGTGGCTTCTTTGTTTCTCCAAATATTCTCTACTAAGATCAGCGCAGTTTTGTATGCGTCTGAACCAATTGTCGAAGCATTTTTTAAATTCTAATTGAGGTACCTCCAAAACATGTGATTGGAACGCATCGATCTCTTCTGCATGTGTAGCAAAACGTTGACCTCGCAATTACGTTTTGATTTCCAGGAATAAAAAGGAATCATTGGGTGCCGAACGGCGAATAACCCATCAATTCGATGTTTGGATTGTTTAAAAACGTTTTTATTTGAGCTGATGTGTGGAAGCTTGTATTGTCGTGGTAAAGAATAATTCGTCTGTGATTGGTTTTCTTGATTTTTTCGTTCGCGAACTTCTTTTGTTGGATTTGGCTCGTCTTTATAGACCCATATAGTCGATTGTTGTTTTAGTTTTGGGTTCATATGCATAGATCTAAGATTTGTCATCTATCACGATCTTATAGACGTCTTTGTATTTCTTTGCACCAATAGACACTAGCTTTTTTTGACACATTGTCAAATTATATGATGTCTAATGCAAACTAATCTCTATTTGATGTAACTCAAATCCAAACATTAACTCAACTAACAGAATCTTGGTTTCTAAAAAGTGTACGGGTATACTCTAACGACGCCGATGATTTTTGAGAGATTCATTTATTACTGTGGAGACTTTGCGATTCATCAAGTTCTACGCACGCGCCTTGCCAATTCACAGGCCTGTGCGCAATGAATAATCCAGAATAATTAGTTAATTTTTTTTCCAGGTTTTCCTAAGACTTCAGACAAAAAGGAAAATATTTTTTAAACGAGAGAAATATGAGCATTTGATAGGTATTTTTAGTTTTTATAGAGGACACTTTGGGTCGGAAATAAAAAAATATTTTCTAATCTGAATTTGCAACTTTTAATTAATATCTTTTTATCGAATCAACGAGAAAATTCGAAATTTGTATTTTCAGAACGAGCATTGAAAATCCTTTCGATTCATATATTTTTTTTAATTTTTCCGAATATTTGACTGCTAGCTTGATGCAACGCACAAATAGCACGTTTTTAGTGTGTTTACTATGAAAAATGACATTGTCAGATTTGACATATTCACATCAGTGTTTATCTCAAAATTAAATAGCAACCCTCTTACCTCTTTCATAGGGGCTAAAGCTAACATATATGCGCTTTAGGACACGAAAATACAGTGGAAAGCCTAATGGTCTTCTAGCAGGTGAATTTGCATCAAAGAATCGTCTAGAGCTGTTGGAAATGAAATAATACTACTAATGTAAACGTACTTAAAATTTACCACTTCGAGTCTAAACTGTAAAACTGTAAAATAAAGATTCTTTCTTGCGCTAGACTCTCGATAATGAGCACTACGTGGTCTGTTTTCCAAAATCTTTATATCTATGAGTTACCAAATATTTTGTCCAATTTTTGGATTGATTGTAACTAGTCACGAGTCGAATTCTAGTTCTACGTGTGAATAACACCTTCTCCGCAGGGGCAACATATAACATCTATGCTTTCTAAAAGAATGAGGAAAAGATAAAGAACGTAATGATCTTCTAGCAGGTAAATTTCCATCATGGAGTTATCTAGAGCTGTAAGTGATGATATAATACAGAGAAACGTAGTTGAAAGTGTCATCTTGAATATTAAGCTCATATCGTGTATATGAACAAATAACAATTCTCTGTTGCGATAGACTATCGAATTGCTAGAGATTTTCTGACATCTGATGATTGAGATATTCTGCATCTTTAAGAGCATTAATTCTTTTTCCATTCATTGGAGAAATTATATACATGCTTAACTTCAATAGATGGGACAATATGAATCCAATGTTTTTCTTAAGGCCACTTGACATGATTCAAGACAACGAGCAAGAAATTGAAAGGAACAAAATATTTCATAAACGAATATTGCACGTTTCTTGACATTATGCAAATTCCATAAGCAAAAGTAAACAATTTCCCAACCTCAAATTTCATTTACTATTTTGTGATCGGCTTAAAATGAAAATAACAAAACTAGGTGGAGTAAAAAAGAAAATAGTGGTTATTGCATCACTGGACATATTTATATCTACTGCTACCTTGCTTTTGGAGTCTGATGGACAGAAAAGAACACCCAGGTGATGATGTGCCAGGCTCTGGCTAGATAGAACAAGGGAAAACTACAACTACAGTATTAGTCGTTAAAACATACAAAAATTATTTGAGGATGGATGAAGAAACCTTTGGAAAGCTCCTGAGAAAAACAAAACATAAGATAACCAAGAAATCCTTGAAATAAAATAAATAAATGAAAATGGCACCTAACCAATAATGTAGCAAGTGCGACATCTTGCATGAAACAAACAGCTCAACTTTATCTGCGCTTGTTTTTGATAAAGAAATATTGCATCTTGCATTGCATTCCACGTTGTCTTGCATCATGATAAGCGGTCTTCATAGATAACTAAGCATGGACAAAATACTGATGCTTGCTGTAATAGCATTTAGTGAGTACTGATGCCTATCACAGTCAAGTAGATAACATTCAAAGAATGTTATAAGGCTACTCTCGGTTATTCATTTTATCACATTCAATGAATTTCAAAGCAGATATTTATGACATTTTCCATGATTTATCAAAGTTTAACGCATATGTAATGAAGTCCAATCAAGATCATCTTTATTAAAAAATCGAAAATTCACTTTCTTTATATCAAAATACATATTCTGCTAAAAACTTGCTATGGATTAACTTTTTATCTCACTGTTTTCCATGCAGATAATTTTTATTATGGTTTTCCGATTTTTGAAATACTGATTGTTCTGACTTGAGGCTTAGACAAATTCGAGAATACTCTCATAAGTATCTGACTCAAAATTTTGGAGAAAATAAATTTTGTCCCAGTAATATTGAGTAATGTTGAACAATTTATGTACTGAATCATTTTTACAAAATGTTTCCTCCATTTTGTCTACTATAATGCCGCTTTGCAGTTACTTGATGAAATAACATCTTCTTATATACCAGGTGAGGCCTATTTTGCTTAAAAGGTCCGCTTAAATATGCCAAAAGCTTTAACATTACTCACCATTGTTACTTTTCCCCTGCAGCCGGTTTTTCCTTTCCAGTGCATAGTTTGAATCGTTTTTTTTATATTGGATATAGAATCATAATCTGATGTTCTATCCATGGGTAAGAAACTCCCTGAAAATTCTGCTATATTGATATGTATATGTATAAACTCTTACATAATAAGCTATGTTTCCTACTTTCACTTAAATATAATCTATTACCACTTTGTGGATTCTCTTTACCTCAATTGGCCAACAACAGTGATTATTCTCTTAGTAATTCGTAAGGTCTAGTTTATATTCTGCTATAAAATAACATGCCGTTATGTCTGTTATGTTTTTCTTCAAATGTTTCAATATTCCTCAGTTCACGTTTTTGGGCTTAGTAGTTACTTCTATTTTAACTGTAACGTCTAAGCTTGTGAAGAAATTAGTTATCGTCTTCCCACTCCATTGATTTACATATTACAAAGAAGTGGATTTATCCTGAATAGAATCCAGTTCAGCTTTCACATTAGTCGAGGAGATGCCTTGCTTATTGTAACTTACTTCTTCAAAACTGGCTCACCCACACAGTATACTCCGGACAAAAAACGGAACATTTAAAAAATCACGGAAACAACACCGAAGCTACTTTGAACAAACACTGGACCCATTAAGTCAAGTCTAAAATATTCGATGCTTAGTCTAGATACATTGTTATTAAACTTGGTCAGTCACAATTACTATTATATAGACTGAAAGCAGGTTATTTGACCTGTACTGGTTGTAGCAAGGTCTATGCCTATCCACCTTGTATTTGAAAGACAGGCAGATAGAAGAACTGCAAGCCGAATAGACTCACCTGATCTCGAAGAACAAAATTAGTATTGAATCGATTTCTTTTGGAACGAAATATTGACAGGCTTATTGAACGTATACTTCTTGAAACTGACCTATTCCACATCCCAAGGGAGTGGTGTTAGGACAAGAACAAATGCTGGAGGAATCGCAAGTACCAACAACATCGAAGTTATACTATTTCCCCGCTTACCTTTCGATCTATTTGGGATAGTGCTTCAACTAAATGGAAAATTATTTTTTTTAAACCACAAAACAAATTTTTTGTGTGATTTGCAGTTATAAAAACAGTCTTTTTAAAACTTATGAAGCTTCATATATTGTTGCATATGATATACTTTGTATATTCAGCCTATTGGAATGCCTAAATTTTGATTATTGATATTTTGCACTTTCATTGTTTTCTGGCGTTGATATATTTTTGCACGTTCTCTACGTGAAATGTTTTCAAGACCAATAAAAAATGCGTAGTCCATTTTGCTACTGTTGGAATTTTAGATGAAAATATAATTTAGAAAGCATACTTAAATATAAGTTCTGATCCTGCAGCTTTAAAGGCGTATAACTTAGAAACGAGGGGTTGTATGAGAAAATGTTTCTCATGGTACAGCATTATTTTCACGTCATTCACTCACTTCCGAATTTTTTGCATGGATTTCCGTAACAACTTTTATATTTTCAAACAAATATCAAAGAACTTCGAGGGACAATTTACAAATTTTTTTTTCTAATACAGCGGTACTGTTTAAAAAAATTCTGTTATATTTGAGTCAGATACTTATGTGACCAACCAGGATGCTTGAATAACACGCAAAGCTGCTATACTAAATAACCTAGTAGGTTATAATTCAACTGAGGAAGGTGATGACAATTAGTTAATTCAATTATATATATAGACAGACTTTAGTCGCATTGACAATAATAAGTATATTCAGTATAATTTTTGGTTGATAGGGGAGTTATTGGTTGCATTATATCTAGGTTTGGAACTAAACAAAAACAAATGAATAGAAAAAAACTAATGTAAATATCGAATGAAGTGATTACTGCCGATGAAGAAACTATGGAAGAAAGTAATTTAAAGCGTTAAAAAGGAGTATTAAATCTATAATACGAAGGTTGCCATTCAAGTTAGATATTGGTAAACATCTCAAATCTAACATTGCCATCACAGAATTTGACATTTTTGATGAGACGTGATGCCATACGAAAGCTATTTGAGTTGTTTACACTCATCTTGGCCCGAAAATGGAATTAAATTACGATAATTTTCATGCAATGATTTTCTATGACTTTTGACGTGGATTGAACTAATAGCAGTGCCGATCAATTCGCTCTGACGCACCACCTCGAGCAATCTTTGTCGCAATTCACTGCAGGATGAACTCCGTGAAAGTCGTCAAAAATCATCGATACTGTGCGCAAACTGATATTCAATATCATATCCCTTGAGATTGAGGCATACTTGGGCATTAGTTCCACTCGTATATATTCAATATTGCATGAAAATTTGACTATCAAAAAGATTTTTTCGTGGTGGATACAACATAATTTAGCAATCGCTCATGAGAAAACTCGTGTCTACTATATGGGTCTTCCAAACGAGCAAAACACTTAGTTCGATTAGATCAAAGTAGAACGGTCAATTCTGAATAGTACACCAGCATTTGTTTGACAAAAAAAATCAGGGAAACAAATCGCAGAAGACGAATCATCCTCCACCACAACACAGCAGTGCAAACAAAAAGTGTATTGATCTCAATGGAGAATATTTGGAAAAGCACTAAAGCCATATCCAATTATAAATATTTGTTTTTATATGTCTACCTCAAAACTCAAGTATCAGCCCCCTTGTAGGAACGAAAAGATGTAAGTTGGTGTAGAAACAGATTAAGAGAAAATTATAAAAAGTCAGTGAGGCGAAGATGATATAGAAATTAAAAAAATGTAATGAAACTATATAGATCCAATTGGACTCTACGCTTGATAAAAAAGAGATTATTGATGAACATATGAAATTATAATGAAAATGAAAAATCGAGTGAATAATTTCTTATAGAAGCGTCTCTTTAAAGTGGACTAAGTTATATCAAGCAATCGCGAATTTGAACCTGCTCCGTCTTCTTAATCTGCTACTATATTCCATTTAGTAGGTTGTTATTTCCAGTATCTTTCGTAAAATATGGATATTGAAGAATATTTCGGCATATAGTTTGGAAATCTTTTAATCTAGTCCACCAAATGGGGAATAACTAGAGATATCAGTTAAATTTCTCAGTTAAGAACAAGATTCAGTCAAGATGTCCGTCGATAACAGAAACAGATGAAAATGTGCTAAAATTTTACAGAATTTTCAGTTTCAACATACATTTGAGGTACTGAAACGATGTGCAAATAGAGATCTGAAATATGAGCCTTCATGATGACAGCAGCCTCTAAAGTTTCACGCTAAAAGTCTTCTTGTTAAACTTTCGCACAAGATTCCGGACTATGCAATCTGCTAGTGGGAGATCTTTTGACATAGACTCTGGTATTCAGAGAAACATAACAGTTGAAAGCATTATTATTTTAAACGATTATCATTCAAATTAAATCTTAATAATGAACCATTCTTCGAGGTCATTTCTAAACTATTAATTCATCGAATAAAACTGTATCATCTACCTTCCTTAGTATGAAACTGAATTTTGGAGCACTGCTTATGTTTTTGTTTAAATGTAATGTTTGTGTGTGCAGGTGTATCGCGCGCGTCTCTTCGGCGGCCTCGTAGCTTACGGCACCTACTGCCACCACTTTTGTTGGCGCTGACGCTGCCGCTGCTGAGGCCAGCGTGACGCCTCCACTGTTAACAGCGCATGCCTACTTGTCTAAAGCTCACACGTGAGTGAATCTAACTTTACTTCTTTCTCGTTTTCGTACGTTTCTTTTAATTTCACTTGATTTGTGCTATTGAACAAATGTCAATGTTTTGCTAAACGATAATGCATTTATAGCTACAATGGATGAGATTGTTATTTTTTAATTAACCACTCTGCTTCCAGCTCAGACTATAACATGCAATTTCAATTCTCACATAAGAGACTTAGAATAATAACAAAAGAATCACAATTTAGTTTGATTGAAGAGAAAACAATAGTCTCTAGCTCTAAAAATACTTTTATTGTCTCGATTATGAAAGAAAAATTGTAATGTAAAGCTGAAAATTAGTAAATAAAAAACTGTAACACTTTAGAAATATGCTGCTCCGTATAAAATTATACTGTACTTAATCGTAGATTCTAAGCCCACAATGAAATTACAATTTTGGGATTTAATTTCGATACATCCCTAAGCTGTACACAAAAGGAAATATTTCAACTGAAACAAGTTCTTCCGAAAACAAATTATCTGAAAAATATCACATATAGAACTTATGTATACAGTGCGTTATAGGAAATAATAAATTTTCCAGATATACGAAATCTTTTATCACTTTCTTTTAAGTATTATGAAGTATGTCCATAAATAAACATACAGGACGCATCAATTTTAGAACATACTGGGGGTTTCTTTAAGCGAAATTACCACTATCTTTAAGTTTGTCGTAAGACTGGTACAAACTGTGTGCTTTTTTATCGACGCACTGTATAATACTGTTATTCATATTGATGTGAAAATATTATTCAGTTCAATTTTATCAAAATAAATTCAAGAGCAAATGAACAAATTGGATAAATTTTATGTTCTAGGTACGTCAAACGAACAATCTAAAGAGAAATTTCGTCTTTCCTGGTTAATAGCTATCGCCGTTATTTTGCTCATATTGGTATTCCTTTGCATCATTTGCCACAGAAAAAGAAGAAGACGTCGAAGAAGAGCATTGCATCGTTCTATAAATGTCCCAGCCGTCCCGGGGACATCGCGTCAACCTCCGATCCACTTTTGCGAAGAATTAGGCGAACGATTCGCGTCCGTGGACAGTGTCTGATGATGGTTGAAGGCGCCACTTTCGAAACGTTACCTTGCATTTACTTTTAAGTTGTCAGCAATATTATCGAGAAAACAGGGTCTGAATATTGATCTATATAATCGACTGAATTAGTTTTGTGATTAAATTATGCATCTATTATTCCATATCAGTTTTCAAATTTCAACAAAATTAAAATTTAGTTTTTAGAACGAAATTGTGCATTTGTCTTTAATAAAATTGAAAAACAATGCCTTTTAAATGATAAAATAAGTCTCAAAATACAGGTAGTCATTATTTTCTTTTTAGTAAAACTTTGCCGCTCATTTTATTGTGAGAGAGGATCTACATCACATTGACCGTTCTTAGGTGTCTGGGTTGTCGTACCTCTAATATTAATAGCCTTCAAAAACTGTCTAAGAAACGTAATCTACTTCATATTGTGACTCTTCTTCAACATTTTTGGGAAACTGCGATGAATGTCAACAGTTCTTCATCCCCCAACTTCTAAATAAAAAACTAATATCATTTCACAATTCAATAGAATTCGAATCGTTATCGCCTGTAGCTTGGACACGACTGAGGGATTTGTGCCAGCACTGACTTTATTTGTAGCCATTGAGCGTGCAATTATACAACGCGAAAAATGGCTTCTCGTAATTTCGCAATTAGTTAATCTCACTATAATAAAACAACCCCAATACCGAGATGGTCAACAACATCGGCCAGATTGAAAGTTCTATTTTGTTTTTGTTACGTTATTCACGCAAATAGTTGTTTAAAAAAATTTCTTCATGTATTCCTTTCATGATTTTTTGAGTGTAATGAGTACTTTCATTACATAATACAAACAAATATTGCTTGGCAAAAAACAAAATTAGGATATTCTCACATTACAATTCGATGATGTTGTCTAGAGTATTATTAGGTATTGTGCAATTTAAACTTAGTTTGTTCTCCAATAAACATATTGGTGATTTGATAGATGTCATATAAATTAATATTAATAAATTATTAATTAGTAATTTGATTTTTCCACTTGAAATATTGATTACTTATGATCCAGATGAATAACACAGGTTTGTTATATGGCTTTCAATATGTTCTAAAGAACATTTGAAACAATATCTAGTACATATATTCTTTTGAATTATGTAGTTGAAACAATGCAGTAGTTTCCACCGGGTGTTAATTATCATATATCATGCTAATCAGATATTATGATTAATTTCTTTGAAACATTTTCATGGATTGTATATTGAAGATATTCAAATTGTACTGTTTGGAATCCACCACCGGTGCATTTTTGACGCAGTTCTTCCATTCTATGTTTACTTCTTCAAATATCGAAAAAAACAACTGGTGTTTCTTATGGCTACACAAAATTTGACACCGTGATTCTACTGAAGCTAGCCGGAAACTTTTAATACGCGCATTCTTCATTGTTAAGATTTTTCATAATATTACAAATCATGGTAGAAATTTCTCATAGGTATGATGGAATGTTTGATATCAGTCATGAACGAGTCAATTGGGAAACTTTGATTCTGGTTGAGATAGATGTACTGATATAGGAATCGTTTTTTTTTTGCATGGTTTGGATTGGAATGTTCAAACGTTGTTTCTCTGGAACAATTACCTCAGTAAGGAAAGAGTATAATTGCAGCTGCATTATTCCCAGTCGTCGGTAATTTGCCTGAAGGATGACACCTACTCCGTTTATATTGAGCCATTTTTTCTCTGTATTTTATGGAAGCTCAACCCAAATGATTAAATAGTTATTCACAGTTTAATAAATGTTTTTGCAGCATCAAATGTTGTTCTTCATTTGTTTATGCATCTGTTTGTTTCCAGCAAGTTTTCTCAAACTTTGCATATTTCGTATAATTTGATCTTCTTGGCAATCTTTTCTCGCTGGATCTCCAATCTGTTATTTTTCTCATTCCCCGTCGTATTATTTTTGATTTAATTGTGTTTATTATATCCTCATTTTCTAATATATTCTTGGTCCATGGATTTTCCTAATTATTATTTTCAGTAGTTTTTGATCCAAATTTGGTATACTAGACCAGAAATTGGCAAGAGGCAATTAGAGCTCCAGGAAACCCAAAGACATCTCAAGGGTAGCGACGCCAAAAATCTATAGGATAGTTATACGTGAAGAGATGAGATGCATGTAAGATAGGAGTGTTGAAATTTTTTTAAAGGCTACAAGTGGACCAAGATGATTTAAGAAGAAGAACGGGTAGGTATATAGATTAGAGGATAATATGGTCAGGCAGAGATCGGCTATAGCGACAAAAAGAGTTGCGTTGGCTGGAGAGTTAAGATGAAAGGAAATCGATGGAAAGAGCCTTAACAAGTGAAGAAGACGCAAAGAAGATGGCGTCCAAGCAAAACGAATTGAAGAGTAACAACTTAGCAACTGTAAGTTATAAGACTATGAGGCTTGCAGTGCTGTGTTGTGTTTCCGCAGTTTATGTAACTACTGGTTTTATTTTGAAGACATATATGATAAAGCGGAGTTTAAAGTAATCTATCTATTTTAGTAGAATTAACAACACGCTGAAGTGAGGTATAGAATTCTCAACATCGTGTGTTTCTTATTACATTGAATGTAAAAGACGCCATCGAAGTTCTATTTGAAAATCTCATTCACTGACAGACTGAGAAACGTGGCTATGTATGATAACTTGTGACAATCTTTATTGCTAGACTTTTAAATCATCAAGAGGCATTATTTATCAGTTTTAGAGGAAACTTTTTAGTATCTTTCTATTTATATATTTTATATCAAAATATAATATTATATAAAACACAATTTCTGAAACTGTAACGATCTTTTGTACATCATATTGACGTTCTCAATGTTCTCAATCTCAAAATCGATAAAACGATTTTTTTTTGAAAAATATATGTAATAACAACACTTAAATGATTGTTATGACTGTGACTAATTCAGTAAGTTGAGAATAGATTGTATTTCAATTGAAGTAACCGTTAAATGTTCATAAAAGTGCTATTCTACTTTGGAGTGCCATTCTACGATACCGCGTCAGCGATATTTTCGGCATTCGAAGAGATTTACTAATCGTAGTCTCATAACCAGCAATTCTTGTTTACATTGTTATAATTCGACATGATATCGCAAACTCATTAATTATTTGTATTCAATACTCAACTTAAATAACTGTTCATTAAACAAATTATTGCTTAAAACAATGAAATCCACGCTAATCATATGTATGAAGATATTGAAATTTTGCTTGATTTTAGGTCTTTTCTGAGTGAAAATTAATTTTTAAAACAGGTTAAAAATTTGAACTGTGAATTGTATTCGAATTGTTTGAGTATTTTTCATCAATTTTTAGTAGTTTTACGAACTAATTTGTAATCAGAAGAGATCTAGAATAAATACATTTTAACATCAAATTATAATAATATGAATATTGATTGAGGATATGGTTAATTCTAACTGAAATGGTGTCTTTCTGTGATAAAATTAGTGAATGATGAAATATAATACAAATTTCTGTTTTGTCTACTGTCACGAGGAAACTATTGATATACTTTATCATAATAAGATTTTATCTAAGATGAAAATTTGATTGTCATATCTTCTTTTTTACAACAAATCTTCAATAGATTCACTAATCTCTCAATTAGAAATTAGAAATTCTTATGGGATTCATCAGCATCCTTCACCTTCACCTTCACATTCAAAGACAATTAAATAATATAGAAACATGACTAAATATGTGGTGAATCAAAACTAATGACTCAATATCTGTCCAAGGGACATTTACATTGAGAAGAGACCAGACCAGTGTCCTCCAGTTTTTTCAATAAACCAATTTTGATGTATAATTTCCAGCTATCGAAATGTGCTAGTGAATCAAATACAAGTATCATCCAGAGGAGTCAATCCAAAATTTTACGTATTATATGGTACGTTTCAAATCAAAGTTTTCATGAATAATTAAAAATACTTGACATACAAGTAGTAATCGCAGATCAATGTAAAAAACATTGAAAAAGACTGCACATCAATCCCCTATTCCATCCACCCTCAGAACTCTAGCTGGATGTAGTATCAGTAGAAACTCGTTGTCCTGAAAGATGGTGGAAGAGGTCATATCACTGGAGACGACTGCCAGTAGGACTTCGCTTACAAGCTAACCAACTGTAAAGTTTTGATTTCTAATAAAACAAATTATACAAAAACATATCCTACAAATACTACACACGATTTTTTAGTCGATCGAGGAAATTATTCAAACTACGATATTGAAATTTGTCTATTAATTTGTTCCAATACCCACAAGATGATAGTGTTTTTGCTTGTGAAAATTAATTAGCATTATATTTTTATAATGACGATGATGACCACTTAAGACTCCATTGTTCATTAGAATGAACTGTTAATATTATAATCACGCTGTTATCATGAGCATTCATTTCAAAATTTAAACAAAATTTCAACTTTTTCATTATATATAAATATTTATCATAGTTTATAACGCATAGAAATTAATACGATCTTTTCTCTGCTGATACTTTAGATCATTCAAATAACTAATTTAGTGTTAGTTTGCTATATTTCCAATAAATAGCAAGGATATTTGATTCTTCTTATAGAAAGACAATTCCATCTAAAATGAAAATCCTCAAATTTGGAAATGTGAGTTTGCGATATGAATTTCATTTGAAAATAAAGCATACAATCCAATATGACAATAAAAAGTAGGTAATAATAGTAAATTCAAAATTTATATACGTACAATTGTGTTTAAGTTGGATTTTCTGGAACCGTTGGTGATATTCACACTGAATGCACTGTTTACACAACCACTACACCAACACTCATAATTATACTGTCTGACACGCGTTTCGATAACCAAGTTATCGTTTTCGGAGACTGAAGGTAGACTAAACCTAATAACTTGACTTACCTGTTTTATACTAAATTTTCTCACCAATAAACCTTCTTCCGCGAAAATTAATTTCAGTGGGAAAACCTCCTTGACGGGAATCTAATTAATTGACTACTAAACTATAAACTAGAGCGTAAAGAACTCGCCCTTTCTCGTTATTTAAGCTTTTCTCACATTATGTCCCGATTATCATAGGCTGTGTGATCCGCATTGCTCGATTTTTCCGTCCGTCCATATTTCAAATGAGCTATATGCTCCTTAAACCGGACCACTTTTTTCCAAATTTGCTATTTTATCCTTAGGATTACCCAAAAATTGTTTTAATGTTTTGTTGGATTTATAAACCATTATTTCAAATATCCCTTCCAATCTTTTAGTATAAACAGGATTGGAAGTTACCAGAGCTAATTTTTGAGAGAGATACAATAAAGAAAGGACCTTTGTCGAGGATGGAATTGTACTGAATGGTTATGATAAAAAATCTTTATGTGAATTCACTTATTTCAAACTCAAAGTGAAAATCGAGAAAAATTTGCTCTGGTACCTTCCAATCCTGTTTATACAAAGGGTTTGGGAGGAATATTTAAGGGAGTGGGTTACAAATTGGTTTATAAATTCCATAATACAGCAGGTGTATTGGTCAGATTAAGAGATCCTTTATTGTCCGGTACATACCTCATTTAAAATATGGATGGACCGAAAAATCGAGTATTGCCGATCCCGTCCTAATCATGATATTAATATTAATAATGTAAAATTGTTAAATAATGTATCCAATAATAGTTTGTTGGATGCAGTCAAATTATAAGTTTTAGTTTACCTTTAATCCCTGAAGACAATAACTTGGTTATCGACACGCGCGTCAAACAGTGCAATTGTGAGTGTTGGTGTAGTAGTAGTGTGTTCAGAGAAAATTGTATTTAACAATTTATTTAAAAAAATAAATAAATTTCAAACAGTGATAGACATTACTATTCGAAGAAATTAGATCATTCAAAAAGTATTTTTTCAATGACCGTAAATATCGATGACAGAAGGACAATCAAATATGTGTATTGCTGAGAATTTAGGACAGTCAAGGCATCGAAACAAAGTGGAGTCAAATAATAAAATACTCGAACAAGTTCAGTATTCGTCGGGCAACTCAGTATTAAACAATAATTAATTAGTTCTTAAGCCTCGTGTTAAAAAATATTTAATTAAATGTTATTGTGAGAAAAAATTAAAATGAAACGGACATTAGTGAAGAAAATATTGTACTCAAACGACGGTAAAAACTGAAACGTTTTTGTAACAATTCAAAATCGTAAAATTTTGTGCGTCGATAGGACGTTTTATTACAAATGAATTCACCTCGTAAAGTTGCAATAATAGGTAGAAATGCACAGTGCACAATACTTGAACAGAAACTGATCCATTCAGTGCCACGATGTAATTGTTCGGAATAAGAATCGTTAATGAGAATATGAAAAACAACAAGAAATGTTTACCATATAGTGACGTAATAAAAATAAACAATATATATAAATTATGAAATAATTTTGTAATGATCAGTAATATCATTACAAAATTATGTAAGTAACGAAAAAATTATATTTAGTGAAATTATAGAATCTACAAATTATAAACGCACAAGATTTGACATGTGATTATGTCGAACGCTTTTGAATTTGAATTGCGTAATGAATTCCACAGAAATTTTAAATCGCAATAGTATTGAGCGAGAGAAATTTTTTAATAAAAACTTTGGATCCTTATAGAGAAGTGGGCTGAAAGTTCGTAGACTTTTTTTGTTTCATTAGAATTTGATTTCATTATTGGAATCGATGGCAATACAACAATTATACAAATCGATTTGTCATTAGCATCATAATAGGATTTAGTCTCGGTGATAACCTCTCTATCGGCACAAAATTTCTATCTAGTGAGATTAAGGTCTGAGAACAGAATCAACTCGCTGGGTGCTGGATCTGCAGAGTACGATGGATGCGAAAAGCACTCCGTAGTCAGATTAATGCAATTCCACCATCGAAGAAACAGCACTTTTTTCTTATTGGAATGGAGCCGTTTTTCCGCGATAACCAATAAGTCTCATTTGCCATAAGAAACGGTGCCATAACCTTGCGTCTTTTTATGTTTTAGATTTGTAGTCCTCTTGGTTGTCTGTACATTGGATACCTGTGAGAGTTGATTAAGCCATGGTCGACATATCGTCGCAGCGATTCGAATTTGTACAGCTCAGAATCACCAATTTTTTATCAGTTTTGAGCTCTCGTGGCACCCATTTCGAAAAGATGTTTCGCATAGCCAAATATTCATTCGCGATATGTACAGGTCATCCTTTGATATCTTAGGGGTCTAATCCATCTTAATCAGCTTACGATTGGGTCGTCTATTGTCTGTATCGTCCTCGGTGCTCATTTCTTCTCGTTGAAACTTCTTCTCAACGGTTGATGTTCCTGAAACAGTCCAAATAATATTTATCAAAGCACTTTTTTGGTTTCAATAATTTGTTTCGCTAAAAAGCAATGCTTTATCATCACACGGATTTATTTTTTTATACATTTTTTCAAACTAACAAGGGTTGATTCACTCATAATGCTATAACTAATACCACAATAGCTGTCAAATTTGTACACATGTCTTTTGCATTCTAGGGCTAACTTAGAATTATAAAGATTTAATACTAGTGGTGCCATATACGTGTCAGCCTATGAATATTTCGGCCCACCTGGTATAAGCATACGCACTTTAAGAATTGTCGATCTTGGAGGGGTGAAGTCACCGACCCGCGAACGTCATTATTGAAAGGGCACATGCGATTGATCCCTAATATGATTCGAAATTTGACCTGCGAACAAATCTGTAAATTCTTGCAGAACCAAGTTATTAAAGTAAGATATGTATAACCGATAGCGTTCGAAATAATTATTGTGATAAATATAAATAAATTGAATTTAAAATATACCAAATTCTTTCTCATTTTTGTTTTATATCCATAAACAGAGTTATCGATTCATATTTTGTATGACGATTTCCATTCGAACGATTTTCACGTGGTGCTATCAACAATCGACGTAATAGTTGATAATTTTTAACGGAATTCATCAAAGGGTGATCTAGATTTTATTTTTACAACGAATATCCAATCTTCCGGTGCGTTAAGGACAGATAAAACAAACAAAAATCTACTGCCGTGTTAATAGAAACTTGCTTTTTAGTGTGATCGTGGAAACGCAATAGTTTTCACAATATGTTCATCAAAGTTGTTACGATAATAAATATCTCAAAAATAAGGAACTTTTAAACCAGTGGTTTATGTGAACATTTGTGCAATTATTATTCTAACCGAATTGTAAGCACTTTTGTTTCCAACACTAATGTCTTTCGAAAAATATGTACTTTGTACTAGATGTTAATGTATTTTTGAGTATGCTCAGTTAAATCGAAAACGTTATATATAATTAAAAACGTTTATCTCGTATACACTTTGAAATTATATTTAGTTTATATTTCATCATATAAAATTGTTGATCAAACGAATCTTTCCGCTTACATTCGTATCAAACATCGTTTCCACAGATTCAAAACTTTGAGACTAGTAAACATAGACTCAAATGTCAGAATAATTCAGCTTCAAATATTATTCTGACTCATTTAAGATAGAGTTTCTATTTATATTGATTTCTTTTTTCAGCTCAGTATATAGTATATAGTATAAAGATTAGAATTTCCAAGACTACGAAATGATTTGTGTTTGGTTGCTGAAGTTCTGATAACTCGTAAATTCAAGCTGCTTTTAGTTCACTGGTTTTTGAAAATTGCTTATGAATTTTTTCATCTATTCTCTTCCTTGATCTACTTGAATTTCTGTTAAAAAAGTCTGAACATGAGTAATTTACGGGGTAAAATCTGTGTATCACTCATATGTGCGTGCAAGTGAAGCCTGTAGTGTGGTAAAGGCTATTAGCGAAGACAGATTGGTACTTGTAAATATAATTAGAAAATTGTTCTGAATTAACATACTATTCATCATTTAATTGATTTATTATATATAATATTAACTATAGACCAAAACTTTTCAAAATCCATTGTACTTTTGATAAGAATTATTTTATTATTTAACTGAATGAAATGAAATCTAATATCATTGTATCAGGGAAATTATCTAATTGATGAATTCGCTAATTACAAAAAATATCAACACCTACAAAATAATTCAGAGTCTGATGCATAATTTTTATATTCACTTTAATCTTTCAGATTTCTTCTCCACATAAACACATATGACCTTCGGAATGACGAATAATTGAATAACTTTTATTCTTAGAATGTGAATGTAGATTGAGTTGATTTCATTGAATAACAAGCTGTAAGTGCACTGATGATAATGTAACAGTTTCAAGAGTTAAGGGTATGGAGACAAAATAATGTGTACAAACTGTTTGCTTTAATTCAACTATTTGTACTTTACTTCATGAACCAATGATTACTCTACTATAATTACACACATTTCATATAACTGAATCAGCCCCCAGGAGGAAATTATAAAATACTAAATCTGGCGTTTTCCGGCGTTTGCTCGAAATTCTCTTTTCAATTCTTCACGTGTAGTGCTTCTCTTCTTTTTTATGAACTGCATTAGTCCAAATCTAATACACTTTTTTTCATATATTTTGGCGATTACAGAATTTCCAGGAGGTCAAATGTATGCTGAAGAACGATCACGATCTAACCATACCTACAATTTCAAGTTGAACTTTTTTTCTTTTGAAATATGCTTCTGAATTTACTTCCTCCCTTTTCTGATAATAATTAGTCTCATTATTCGCCGTTCCACTCCCGTCAAAGTAAAATATGACTCGTTGTCGATAATGATTCCCAAACCTTTAATAGGCGTCAACTCGTTGTCACTGAGACTTGTAAGCTTTCATTTTTGATCAACTATTTGCTTCTCAAAATATTCGGATAACGATTTTCTTGTGTTTTGAAGTACATTCTGTTCTCTCAGAGTGTTGCGTAAATCTTTAGTATCGATTATGAATTTTCTGTCTCCTAGTTTTCCGTGAGTCGCTTCAGCTTTCTGTCTGTTCTTTTCTGGCATTTTTTTGCTTTTCTGCAACACGCCGACAGATTATCGCGAATTGTTTATATGGCCATTCCCAATATAAAGTGAACCGTGAATTTATTCTTCAGATTTTGATTTTGTTTGTGTGTATATTCAAATCAACTTCAAAATAAGACTATATTAAAAATTCTGGTGGTCGCTGCGGACTCTCACTCCGCAATTAATAATCAATCATATAGATGTGAACCCACTTACTTGATATTTGACAATGGCAATGAGATACTGTTTCCCGAAAAGTACTGAGAGAGGCAAGACATAAAGAGTAGAAATTGCCAAATAACGATTAATACTTGTTGCATGAAGAATGATAGTCCTCGGGCGACCAGTGGAGATTTGAAATTATGAGATAATATACGATTGATATGAATTAACAGATGTCTGTATTGTTATTCTAGATTTCAACAAATTTTACAGCATAAATAAACTTTAAAGCTGTTATCTAGCATGAACCTGTGCCCACTCATTGCCTTACTGAGTTCTTCATCTTGTACAAACTTTTTTATATTTATTGTTGAGGACAGAGTGTCACTCTCTACTGTGATATTATCCATTCGTATATCAAATTGTTTAACAGCAGAGCTTCTACATTTTCTTGAAAGCTCATAGGAAATTTGCCAAAGTAAGTTTTCATTTATTTTTCCAGCTGTAGAGAATAGAACGTAATATGAAATGTTTTCGTCTGACTAACTAATTGAAATATTGTATTTTTATGTCTAACTTATACATGTCCATCCCGAAGTAGTCTTTGGAATTTTTTTTATCAATTAGTATTGATATTTTTTGAAAATCGATTCAGTGTAGATATACTTATATGCTTTTTATTATTCTTTATTATATAATTTTAACAACGATTATAAATTTAACTGAGTATACTTCGAAAAAAATTCTCCAGTAACTTTTTCTTGTTAAGATTACCGTCTTATTTCAAAACAATCTTCTTTGGTTACTGGAGAGTTTTTGATTCAAATATATGAAATTTTGATAATTTATGTTTAAAAACATATTGAAGGAAAATTAGCTGCCTAATTAATGGCTAATTTAAACTAATGATCGTAAATAATGTGTGTAAATTGAATAAATTCAGTAAAGTAACACAGAAACTGAAGATATGTATGGTATAATAGAGTTATTTTTTCATTTAATATGAACTTAATTAAGTTCGAAGCGCAAGTATTTATGAAAAATAATTATTAGGAAATTTGTCGGAAAAATATCAATCTATTATGCAAATTATAATAATAAATACTTAAAGAATAGTCTACATGATAAAATATTAGAAACGATCCTGAAATTGTCGAAAAACTCAGAGGATAAGAATTTGGATATGTGAATAAACCCTTTCTATAATTTCTTGTTCACTTTCTATGCCGATTCAAAATTTAAAACAGTTTTTTCTGTATTTGTTTCCCATCCATTGTCTTCTATTACTGGAGAACATTCTTTTAATACAGCAGGATCCATTAAGATTGGAATTGAGTGCTGTTTTTCTACTTCTTTTCATATTGTATCTCTTTTCCAAAATACAATGCTAATTATTTTGTTCCATTTTGCTTAAAATCTTCATTATTTTCATTTTTGCAGCCCATACTCTCTTCACTGATCTTTAATCTCCCATTCTTTGTACAAGGCTTCACCAACTTAACTGTTCACGCCATGTTTTCCTTGAGAGACATAATCTTCAGATCGTATTTGAACACACAACCTATCGTTTTCTCTAACATATCTCACACACCCAAAATTTCCCATTTTTGCAACATGCAATGCACTTTTTGATTATTAGTGTCCATGTTTCACAGTCATTAGCCAATCTCTGTCCATGAATAGTTCCATAAAAATTCAGCTTCTTCTTTCTTGAGACTTCTTTTCCATTGTTGTTTATTGCATTTTTTTCTGAATATGTTTAATAGGATTTAATCATGTTATTAATCCTCTGTCCTCATAATTCAATATTTATCGCTTAAGTTCCGTAGCTACAGTCTTTTGTACATGTATTCCCATACCGATGTGCTCTAGTATTTTATAGTTTTCTCTAGTAAATGCTATACTTTCGGCAATATTTATACTTCCGCAAATATTTTCACTTTTATAAAAATAATATTCATAACAAAGTTGTAATATTCTTTAAAAGTTAACAGTTACAAAAAACACCCACTATCAAGAGAATAACATGGAAATTGTTTTAATATTTCAAGAAATAACCTACTAGTAGAGAAAAATATTATCCTTTATTTTATTCATTGTGTACAACCTATTTACCTACAATAACCAGCGCTACATTCCCATATGACGCACCTTGCATCACATCAAAATACAAATAGCATCTGAAATTTTACAATATCATACTTCAATAAAAACTTTGAAAATATGGAGAATTGGAACAAATGAAATGAAGAGTGTGTGTGTGTGACCTTAAATTGAAAAAAAAAGATTCCTTATCACATGTTTAGTTCAATAATAAATTAGATATTCTTTGGAATCCACTTGGATCGAAGGTAAACATACAGAATTCACATATTCACAAAAATAAATGTCTAAGGGGGCTGATCGGTTAATTGAGACATCATTCAATTAAGCAGTGGATCCAAAAATCCAAAATGGGTTCATGGAATACATATAGGGTGCAGCCAGTCATTTAAACCTGAAAATATTACAACGATTTCAAAGATTACAAATCATAAATAGTGCCCCACAGTAAATCCCAAACCTACTAATTATGCTTAATAATATTAGAAATAGTGCCAACAGTAACGTGTTTGGACGCAAATTTGTACAGTCTGAAGAAGTATATTCCTAAAACTTCTTCTTCTTATTATTATGATCTATTAGTTTTGTAGGTTCCCCTGTGTCAATTCCTGAGAGGTGGACTGCCAGCTGTCCATCCATCTTTTAGGTGGTCATCTGGGTTCTCTTTTCCCTATTGGTTTTCCATCAAGTACGATGCGTGGCAGTCCACTCTCTTTGTCTTTGATCCCTAAAACTGCAAGAAAGGAAGCTGAAAGTTGCTAAAAAAGTTATGACTTTCTTGCCCGCATAGGGGTGAAAACTAACCTTAAACATTCCAACCAATTTTAGTGAATGGAGAGGTATTTTTTTTAAAGCAATAACCATGCCAAATGAAAGAGCTATAAATAGTTCATAAGAAATAATGTCTTTGATTCTAAACAAAATTTCTTATACGCTAACAAACTCGATTATTTTGAAATTGTACACGTCTTTTTTGCTTTTAACTCATGCATACTTGATAAATCTTTAATGGATCACTTAAAATGATACACCATTCTAATATACTGCCCACAACTTACATTTTCTTGTCGGTAGAAAAAAATTATATATTTAAACTATTCAGTGGCAGTTGCTACTCCCGCGCGGCCAGCTTATAGGATGGATTCTTTGTATAAAATACTACAACTCTGCAGAGTTTCAGCTTTCTTCCTCGCGATTTCAGCTCTGAATAATTTTTTGTCTCAAGTGTCTGAACAAAAAGACAATTATCAGATCACGTCGCAAAGGGAGTTCAATTCAATCAGAGAGTCTCGCTGTAATGTTTGGTGGGATAATGAAGGTTTAGTATATTTCGAAACATTTTACCGAAGAAGACAAAGTACCAGCATCAAAACATTCTGAACAGAAGTTCAACTAACAAATGGTGTGACTTATAACGCTTACAAATTATAAATTTTCTACATGTCGTCAAATACAAAAACAAGTTGTTGTTCAAATGGTTGAACAGAAAAAAAACTTTGTAGTGATGGTATTTATTAATAAACAAATGGATGAAGATCTCAAATATAAGGATGATAACACTCAAATTATACAATTTATGGTATTTTAGACCTCATATCTTTCTAAAAATTCACCATTTATTGCAAAACATTTGACGTAGCGTTTTCGAAACCTTCAATTACAGTCGTCAGTACTTGAGGGTGAGTTTCTTCAAAAATCTGTAGAATTCTTGCATAAAGTTGGATTTAATCGTTTGAAAAATTTATGAACTTCTTCTGTGATTAATCCCAATCTAAAATTATCTGATTTAGAAATCTTAATAGCAATTTAAGAGACTACTTCTCTAGTACGAATATGGAAGAGACGATATACTTTTTTTGGGTACTTTTATGGGAATATAAAAATAGGTAGGACTTCACAGTCCTAGAACTGAGTTGATGCAAGTATAACAAAGTTTAAAGTATACAGTATAAAGTAAATATCTAATAAAAACGAGAATTATTTTCATATCTTAAATTATTCAAAAACAAAGAAATCAGACGAAAAATAGCCAATATTTAAAAAAAAAATCTGAATAAAAAAACACCAAGCTAAGAATTGATAAGAACTGAGAAGTTTTATCAATTTTTAAACATTTTTTGCCTCAAAAATCGGATAAATATGTTTCCAATTCAAAATAATGAGAAAACAATCAATAAACTGAATACAATGGTTGAAAATGAAGATCTTTGCTTTTGTATTGGAGCTGGCACAAGCTGTATAATTATATAATTGAGCCATACTTTTTTAATTCTAACCGTAGATAAAATCGTTGTAATCAAAACATAGAATACATTCTTTTTTATTTCCTCAAAATTCTCTCTATCAAAGTTAGTAAATTGGTGATATGGTTCACCACATTCCAAGAGGATTTTCGCAAATTGTAATTTACGTTGATTCAACATCATTTTTTTATTCACTATATCGAATTTAAACTAATATTTTCACGAACAGCGAATTCAAATATAGTATAATTGAATTTTTTTAAAACTTAAATTGAGTTTTTTTATTTCCACATCCTAAAAATATCTTAATCCACCTTCCTAACACATTAAGTGTTTTTAAAATTGGAACTTGAGTCCTACTTCTAAATATTACAAATAACTTTGTTGTGAATGCATATTATTATATAATTCGCAACTACGATCAGAAGTGGCCTGAAAATAGATATATTCATTTAGAACTAGGTTTTTCGTTATATTTTATCACAAAGATCAATAAACATTATATTTATACATATATACCCAATATTTTTGTCCTATACCTGAGTACTTAATTTTGTGACATTTATCCTCATGTTTATAGCGTTTTTGCGAACTTTTCCAAATAATTTCCACCGTAAGTTGTATCCATTATTTCCATGAAATTTGTATTTTTTCCATGAGAAAACTGTTGAACCAATGACATCATCAATAACTTTTCTATTTTTTGAAGTACAAGATCCTAAACATTCGCCATTATTTATTTCCCATGTTGTATCCACACCCATTTACTACGACTGTCATTTTGATAATTTTTCAAATAGTCCTAATAATCTTGTTTCAGAACATATAGGATAAATGCTGTAAGTAGAATTTCTCTTCTTGAAAAACTTGTGTCTTAAGAATGTTCGAAATGCACACAAAACACCAAATAGTATAAGTCACATTGTTTTCCTAATTTCATTTAACAACATTTAATGTCTTCCTATCAGTTATTGTGTTACTTTGTATAAACTAAAATATAGGCTTAAAATTAATTATTCTTATTAAAGCGTTGTCGTTGTGTATGTTCAATCATTTTTATCGAGTATACTGTGAAACGAATTTTTTTGATTGTTTTTGGCACTAGCAATGTCACTCATGCAATAATAATTACATAATAACATAAAATATGATTATTTGAGACCTAGAAAGTGCAAAAATTATGGAACACAATTAATCCGAGCTCCAAAATTGCAATTTCTAAACATTCTCATTGCTTAAGCTGCATTACAGCACTTATTTGTAATAGTTTGAGATGAAATATATGACATGTCAAATATTGCTGCTTCTATTTAATATGCTGTAAATTTGAACAATTTACAGTGTAAATTATATTCAATAAGCCGTCTTTTCTTACATCCTAAACTAGTTCATTCGAGAGATTATCAGTCTACTCTTTTTGTTTAAATTTTATTGAGAATGAATTATGTAGAAAATGTGAAATATGGACGCGATAGATTATTGTATAAATCTCAGATTCAATTCATAGTTTATGGAAGTACAGTACTGTTTTTCTACAATTCATTGTGTTTTTATTGTATCTATGCAGATGGAAAGTGGTTGAAGATGGAGTATGTTGTTGCGCTGAGGAAACATAGTCCCGATAAAACTAAGATGAATTATTTCATCGTCTATACAAGTCGACTAGTATATCTTTTTATTTATAAATTCAAATGATTTCACTTGTACAATACGTTTTCCAATAAATGGTAAACGTTTTCTGCACGTTGTGTTAGTTCAAATGAAAAATTGTCAACCATACAGTGAGTGCTTGCTTACTGTATGTTGAAAAAACATAATGTTCACTCGAGCACAACACCATCAACAACGAAAGGGATTATTTGTGTTTTCAAATAAATCTGTTCGGAATTTTACTATCTTAACTGTCACTTGTATCTAGTACTGTTTTCCAAAAACTAGTGTACATTGTTCTTAAGCTGTGTCAGTTCAGAGTATCTACTTTGCACTGAAGAAGCGGAATGACGTCGAAACTAGGAGGTACAATTTTGGTATCTATATGACTCAACCACTATGATCTTTCTTATCGAATTTATCATTTTATATCTCTCCAGTTCTATTTACTTACGACTAGATATTTGTCTCTCCATTCCTGACTCTTTCCTTGCTTTTATAGGCTTGGCGATTTCTCTATATACTTCAGTATTTCTTGGTATGATACACACAACGGTACTCACAGTTCAAATTGAATCTATCTTCAATTCTCTAATCTTCTCTGATGTCTTCTGATCTCACCCTTTCCACTTAGTTTGCTTCGTAACTTTTCAGTACGATTCCTGATTATCTTCTTACATTATTTGTTTCGTCATATTATTTTGAGAGTTCTATAATTTTCTTCGTCCTCTTCCCTATTGACGTGCATGTCTTTTCGTATAATCTGCACAAAGGTGCTTCGAGTCCAAGCTTAAATATATCGCTAATTTTGCTCCTTACTTCATAAGATTCATAAGTTTTGTTTCATATTCTTTCTTTTCTCTAGAGCTCTCTTTCAAATCCTATACTGACTTCCATGTTTTTTACGTCTAGGATATACAGAGCCTAAATCTATCCACAATCCAGGTCTTGGTATCATTTTATCTTGAGAGTTCTTAAATTTTCTCCTTTCACAAGTTGTGTTCCGTCATCTTTTCTTGAGAACTTTCAATCCTTGTTGGCATTTGTGACTTTTGATATAAACAGTACAAATGTGCTTACGGAATTCAAGATCTTCTGCCCCTCTCAATCATTTTTCTAATGATTATCTCAGAGGTGAATTGATTTGAAAACACAAATTTGGCCTAGCTGGCGTGTGGCCCAGAATTTGTAAAATATGCATAATAAGCTTGTTTTATGAGATGATTCATACTTTTTCCATTTTTTTTTGCAAAATATATCGTTTCAAACCTTACACAAAGAGTTTACAACAATTCTACCAGCATATCAAAACCATGGAGGGAAAACATTCAAGTCGACGAGATCGCTATATGATAGGCATAATACTGTTGAACACCAAATGGCGTTGAAAGAATATTGGAGTATCGAAAATTTCATATTCATTGTTATTTTGGAACTATTAGAGTAGACCAAAAACTTTCACACAAATTAATCCCCAATTCGTTTTCAAACGATTGCCAAGTCTTGAAACAGATGTTTGTTTTTGATTTCATCTATACATTTCGTACGGTCCTAATGTTCGTGGTGAGGTGAGACGTCTTTTCCTCTTACATTTGTTTTTAAATTTTTGAGCAGTGCAATGGCGTGGCTACGCATGGCTAGGCATAGTACAAGTGACCCTCAGCTCACGGCTTTGCAATTGAATGGGGTCTCCGACCGGAAGGCTATTGTGATTATCTTTAAAATCGTCACCGTTTTTCGCATACATAATGGATTTTTTCATTTTTTTGTTAACGGGTTTAATTTGTAGGATACTTTTATCATGTAGCTTATAATATCGAAAAAAATGACGCCTCTTATACAAAATAACCTACATTTATATTTCGCTTGGGTAGAACCTTGGGATAGTTCAGCTTCAGATCATTAATATTGACTAGGAAACAAATTAGCTGAGTGATTTCTGAATAGTATCATTAACTAATTTATTGTTTGATACATATTTAATTTGATTATACTAGGAAAAATTATTAAGTTTCTATTGAAGAGCCTGAATAAGACTCAAAAGAAACTCAGTCTAATCGTTGAGATATGACGCTGAAGTTTCACAGTTTACTCGATGGTATTCGTTCGATTGTTTTTGTTAGATAAAGTCGGTTGCAGTAGAAAAACGCACTAAGATATACACATTGTTAATTAGGATATATCATTATTTTTAAATCTTATCTACTCGCGATAGATATTTATATAAAATATATATTGTATGTATAATCCATACATATGAGCAGTTGCAGGGTAAGTGACACTACTGTCATTTACGATATAATAATAATTCACTCCCTTTGGTTACCTGTCGAAATCACTTTCATTATTAATCAAATCAGCTCACAACGTTCTTCATAGATAAAAATCATTTACTTTTATTTGGATTGATTCAAATTCTTTATTTTCCCTTCAGATTATATGAATTTTATTATATAGTCAAATAAGAGCCCTTGTAACTTTTTCAATATTGTATAATATTTAATACAGATTTAGCTCCTTCGCCTAAGCACTCTAATATATTGAAATCAAATAAAAAAGACAATTTTGTCGGAATTTTTGAAACATGGAAAATGTAGCTCTATTAATTCCATAATTGATATTCAGTTTGAGTTTGAAGAATTTCAAATTTGGATAATATACCCTCATTAGCACATCTGAACTTTAGTTATCTGTAAATTGATATCTGTATAGTATGTTGTACCACTTTTCTAAATATTGCCTTCGAAAAGAATACAGAGATCATAGAAGAAGCAGCACAGCACACGGCACTACGAGTAAAAATTCTGCGTCGCACAGTTCATCCCGAATGTTGGAAAGCACATAAGGGCGATGAACATGTCAAAACACAGAACAGTTACTTAGGCCTTCTTGATTATGAAGAGATAAACGACATAGTTTTTTTACCACACTACAGAGTCTATTGATAAGAATCCTTCACTATATGCAATGGCGAGATTTTCTGGTACTTTCACCCAGATTTCTTGCCTGTATATACTTTCTAAATATTTTGGTATCATCACGCATCAATTCAGTCAACCTCACCTTTTGATCCATTGCAATATTCTAGCATACTCCAGCGCAGGTAAAGAATGTGACACAGTTTCTGTACCTCGGAAATAAGTGTCCCGCCCTATCCTGCTTCACATTTTGTACGTGTCCCAGCGAACAAGTGAGTGAGTCCTGTGCTAAGCTGCGCTGCTCTGACTGCTTAATTCCGTTGAAAATTCCAGAAAATCTTATGTTCTTGTAGGGTTCACATCGGTGACTCTGTACCCTTGGGATCACAGTTGTTTCGTCATGAAATATTTGATTACACTGCGTCAGTTAAAACCCTTCTTACCATTTATCGGTGACAAGAACTCTACTGCTTATTGCCAATTTTGAGGTTAATCTTAAACGTAAATACTTATTATAACTCAACGAACACCTAAACTGAAATTTCAAGTATATAGAAGTATGGTAAACTTCAAACTATTCCATGCAGTCTGCTAGTTGACAAATAAAACTTTATATTTTGGATAATAGATTGCTTACCTTCGTAATTATTTCATCGATTTTTCTTACTCAATTTTGAAAATTCCTATTTTTTCCTTTATCCAAAAACTTTATGAAAAGGTTAATTGTCTCATTTTTACTTTGGTCTTGTTCCATTCCTTGTCACATTGCAGAAAAAAAAATTTTCTCTCAAATTTCATCATGTTCACAAAGCAAAAACAACTTCTCAATATAGAGGGATGGTTTTGATTTGTTCACATTTAAATCTACTTACTATCTAGTTGTATGAGTTTGATAGCTCTTCATATGTTTTGTGTATGTGTTGATTCATCAAGTTGAGTTCAGAACACACCACCAAGTTATTTGAACCCAATATTCAATGTTGAGTAAAATATATTAATTGTTATATCAATAATTTGATTTTCATTGGTAAACCTCCTATAAGAATGTGATCTATTCATTAAGGTCCGCCGATAGACTTCTTATGTTATTGCCATAAATCCGAAGAACAGGTATATAGTGAATATTTCAACAGATTTGCGTCATGGATCATTTTGCGTGAAGTCTTCTTTCACGAGTTTCTACATCTAGTGGATCCAAAAGAATACACTGATATTCTGCGTTTATCGTTTTGTATGTTCATGTTAATCATCTTAAACCCACTTTTCTTAAGGACTAATTAACTGTGAAGAGTCGTAATACACTTTTGATTATTATTTGTGCATTTATTTTGGTGCGACATTTTCCAAAATTGAGATTCATTTAGGCGTGCAGCAAATCACATTTTAGAATACGAAAATATATTTTTATCAATTCATATTTGAATTTGAGTTTATGGAATAAAATTATAAACAATTTGTTCTTTTCTTTTTTATAATTTTCATGTATATGAAACATTTGTATAAATTATTTTTCCTTGTAGTCTACCCTGCTCAAAGAAACTCTTTTTGTTTATAATTAAATGTGTGCTTTAGAGCTATGTCATGCTATGTTAATTCAGTTTCATTTTTTTGTGGTAATAATGAATTCTTAATCTATTTCCTAAATATTGAGATGCCTGTCCTATATAGACAGCATCACAATAATTTCATGGTACTTTGAATAAAATATTGTTTGTATTTTTTGTTCTCATATTGATAGAGGATAGTGTTAAAGATGAAAATTCTCAAACTAAGCCTATAAATTGGTAGAATTTTATAGATATCTCCATATTCATTGAATCTAAATTGTAAAAACAGGGAGATTCACAGCATTACCAAATATGGCAATTTGATGGATTTTCAAATGCTTATTCTTTACTGGATTCTCACCAATTATCATTATTACGTTCAACAAAAGTTTATAAAAGTTTCACATTATTCGTTCTAGATAATCCTAATGTTCTGAATTCAAGCTTTCTTCGTTCAAATTCTAACATCCTATGCAGAAACTATTTAGCTCATAGATTCATAAAAAATCATATACTGCTCAAATATAGTATTTAGATAGGTATAATAATAATTATTGCCCCTTCAAGGGGTTAACAATTGAAGTGAAAATGTATATACGGGTATTGTCATTCTCAATATTTCTTTAGTCAGTTTTCGTTGATGTTAATCATCGTAACTCTAGAAATGACAGAAATGATACATCATATTTATTTTGAGAGATTTCATGATAATAAAAAATATTTGGAAATATCATTCAGTTAATCTTTGTTGAATTTTTCATTTTTTTATTAATTGAAGTACAACGATTACACTGATTTACGAAAAACCGTGTTTGTTCAATTTTTTATGCACATCTCGTATGAGAGAAGTCACGAGAAAATTTACACTTGAAAGGTGAATATTGAAAACAGTTTCTTTTTGGAGCATTCTTAATTTTGATAAATCAGTCATAATATTTGATTCAAAATTAAGTAGTATTAACTTAATAATGTTGAATATATTACACTTAAAGTGTTTCTCGCCCCTCTTCTTATTTTTCTTCTCCTTTCTAACATGGATGACCATATTGCTAGCAATTTCTATATATATTCATATCATTTGAATGAAAAAATGTTCTCCAATACATTCAAAGACATCATCAAATTTAATATACTGCTCTCTTTCATCTTTTCGTGGTTTAAAATAGAACTGCATTTTTTCATCTTCTTCATCGATTTAGAACTTACTAGAAAGCTTCATTCATTCATCATAGATGGTCTCATTACAAAAAATTTAGTTTTAGTAGGCGAAATAACTAGCTTGTAGTTACTTTATTTCATAATAGTTTGTATACATTATCTAAAAGGTAGCTTTTGTTCAACTTTTTACGGATACAGAAGTATTTCAAACGCTCGCTGTTGGACGTTTTGTTTCAATTCAACCACCCTGGATGGAAAATATTGTGATATCATATTGGAGTGTATTCTAACGATATGATACACTCTGTATTGATTTTTGAATGATCATTAATTGTAATAAAATTATAGTGTATATTGTTTTGCACCCGTCCTGGAAGTATCTTTCCAAAAATCGTTAGTTGAAGTTGTACCATCTCCAAATAATATAGCTTCTATGAGGAGGGTTCAGATTCACCACAAAATATGTTTTAAATCGAGTTTCAATGATTAAAATTCTAAATAACTTTGAATATATGAAAAAATACCGGTAACAAATAGAGATTCACTCACTCCAGATCTTATCCAGTTGCCCAAGACTTGCACGTTTTAATTGAATCAAGAGTCAATGGCAAAGTAAAGTCTCTGTCAAACGCAAATACAAAAAAAAACTAATTGCGGACTTGTTGGTTATCTACCTCGCAGGCAAATAACCAAATTTCATGGTTTTAAATAGAAATCTAACAAAAACTATTTTTTTGCTTTTCTCTTTAATAAATCAAGACCATAAATGTTCGAGACATAAGCATTCCGAGGGAAACCTTGACGTAACGGCCCATTTGGATCTTATTCTGATGTATTTTTTATTGTGCTTAGAAATAGTTATGTGGATGATTTTTGGTACACTTGTGTAATTTATTCCCTATTGAATTGACTTTTTGCTTCTTTAAACGTTTAATATGACTTTCTGGTAATAATAGCTCCAAAATGTGTTGAATTGACATCAAATTAAAATAGTTTCATTTTCGCCATTAATATATATTTTTTATATAAACCATATTTCTTTGTTGTCGTTTCTTCTAACCAGTGTGATTTATGGCATTCAAAATGTAGTACGTGCAAAGACCGGTCACAAATATTCTTATAACCAAAACTCACTCACCAATTTCCGTAAACTTCTTATTGGGTTCACACATTTTTTGTTCATTGAACTCATTATTTCAGATTCATCTCGGATATAAACGCTCAAAAACAAATATACGTGATAAGATTCATTAACATACCCTTTTTTAGTGACATTTTTTCGAACACTACATACGAGTGAGGTAACGGATATACTGATTTGTTCACTACAATTAGACGCATTCAATTTGAAAGAAAAGACTACACAATAATAATTATGTAGTTAGATGCAAGCGCATTTCTTCTACACAATATATTCAATCTTGTTAATTTGTATCTAAAACTTGTATTATAAGGATTGTATCCGTGATAGATATTCATTGAAAAGTTCTCTTGCATAAACAAGATATGGAGGAAAGAATTGATACATTCTCTTTCTGAAATGTCGAATATTTTGGCCATTTCCATTCCCTCAAATATGATGTAATTAATCTAGAATGTGATATAGATGCACAGTAAATTCACTTCTTGTGAAAATATCGATGTATTCTAGAATGTCATTACTAAAGTTAAGCTGAAAATATTTGTGCCATATACGAAGACTGACTCATATTTTCGACAAGTAACCAGCTCTGAGCACTGCGGCTTCCAAACTACACTCTGCGTTTTGGACGCACTTTGTTAAAAAAATCGTCAAGTAGTAGCCCTTTTCTGGGCAAAGGGTCATTGACAATGATCAAAATATTACGAAATATTTAACTGCTGATCATAATACTGATACTTTTTTTTTCATCGAGCCAAAAATAATATTAAAAGTATGAAAGCTGCTGAATTTAATTGTAAATGTCAAAGTTTATTGTCCGAAAGCTCAAGTTCTAAAACTCGTATCGTGTGAAAAAATACGATATACAAAATAATGTTTTCTATTCATGTTCGAAGCAGTTTTCTACTTGAAATTTTTAATGGTTTTAATGGAAACTGAATAGAATTATTCCGTCAATCCATTGTAACAAATGGATTGTGGAGCTTCAGTATTTTTGAATTAAATTTTATAAAACTATTTAATTTCAAGTTACCTTCAGCATAAGCTATATTTTCCAATATTTTGGTCTCTAGTTAAAAATTCAATTTGCTTCTCTGAGCTGTGCCAAGTTTTGTTGTCAAAAATAACAGATGATATTATTAATCAGCTGATTTCGATATATTTTTTGAAAAAGCACATCTCGGAGTAACGTTAGACAGAAAATCGTACAAGATTGAACACCAAAATTGAATTGTTCTATTAAATGAATCTTTAATTACAACCAAAAAAGTATCGTTCGACTTATAAAAAACTACATATAATTCATTAAAAGTTTATTATTTTCAATTTTCATCATAAAACAGTGGAATCGATGAATATATAGAACATAATATACAGAAAAATGATTAGATTGGATAAAAATAACATTTAAAGTCGGAATCTGAGAAATTCTGAAAAATGATATGATATGAAAATATATTAGCTGAAAGTTTATAAAATGGCTGCCTGTAGTTCATCATCATCTTTTTTAACGGAAAATAGGAAAAAATATTTCAAAAACAGAAAGGAAGATACAAAACCTTCTTTATTGCTATCGATAGGTAACTTAACCTGATAAATTTTCTGTTCCCTTCATTTGATAGTTACCCAGGCTATAATGAAACTCTTTTATGAAATTCTGAATAGCCTCAGCGATATGTTCTTTGCTTTCACTCAATTTATATTTTCTTTTCTTACTAGACATTTTTATTATTTTAGTGATGATTTGTCCTGATTTTTACCTTTCATTTTTAACTGATTTTCCATCGAAAAGTTCCTGAAATCGGAATAAATTATGCCAACAAAATAGTTATTTACTTAACAAGTCGGTACCGTTTTTTCGGACTTAATAAGTCTTGAAATGTACGAATCCGAAAAAACAGTTTCCGCTCGTGTTGAGTACATAATTTTTTCGGCAACCTTGTGGATCAGTTATTACCATTTATATAAAAATAAATGAAGCTTATGTATTTATTATATTATATACTTATGGAACAAAATTAGGAACTTTCCAGTCCTCACATCAGAGTTCTTACCAATAGTCTTATGTATATTGGAATTTCAGCAATTAGTAATATTAAAGTCCAATTTGTTTGAAATGTTTAATGTGGAAAATCAAGTGTCCGAACCATGTTTTCAAGAGAGAAATTCAGTATGGTTTTGGCAATTTTAATTTTGTTTGTTATTAAATTGTTTACATATCCTTCAACGACATTGGTAGATCTACAGCTACCATTTCTCTTTAAATTTGTGATATTTCGACGAAGGCAATAACCTCTCTAATTTTTAGTATTTGGTCGATTTAAAATTCTGCAATTTTTAGCACCAAATTTCCATAACTATGAATACCAGCGGGCTGAATCGAAGATTTCCCTTTATTATACATCATAAATTATTTGTTGTGGGGAGTACGGGATGGCCGTTATTACAAATATTGCCTGTATAATATCAAATTTTCTAGCCCAATTACAATACATGTTGTTTCAATGTGTATTTTCTAATCTGGCAGTATTATGAGCAAATTATATGATAAAATGTCATCTTTGTTAGTCCTTTCCGTAATTTTCACCATCGAACAGATGTTCCACAGAGTAGAAACTTCAACGATTCCTAATTTTTATGCCAAATAAGCGAAAATTGAAACGCTACGTTATGTTCACATGAGGATGAGGAACTTGGGAAAAATTGATGCGAAATATTAACAGCAGCGGAAAGCGATGAAATGGTAGGTAAATCAAGAACATCAAACCAACAAAATCATGGATTACGTGTGGATGTGGACTATTATTGAATCACGTTAAATGATTCGCTTAGTTATTGATCCATACATATTGTCAGAAATTACTAATAGTCCACTTTTTGTGATTGTGTGAGAATGTTTCAATAGAGATGTAGTCAAAATATTGTTAAAGAAGGAATTTTCTTAAATGGCGAGTGGTGGATATATGAGATGAAAAGTTTCTGGAAAACTCTGTAATGAAAATTGTAACAAGCATATTTATTATTATTTCACGTTATACACCTACCAAATGTGCCACGTATCTCTAACTCCGTCCATCTTTAATAATATTTCTTGATCTTTAATTAAATTTAATTTGTTTCCACTACGGTCAGTTTTGTACATCACATTTTCAATTAAACTCAGAATAAGTATATTCCAGCATAAACAAAAGAAGACTAATGAGGTTTATAGATATTTTATCTCAATATTAACAATTTTTATTAAGCTCAACGAGAACATGACTGTCTTTTTCAAGAAAAAAAAAAGAGAAGAAATATTACCGAAATATCTGTAATTTTATATGTGATGCGATACTTTTTTGACGAATTATTTTACCCTAAGTAATGGGGTTGTGAAAAAATATCTTTGAAGAAGTAAGGAATCCATAAACGCATATTGTTTTGTTTATTATTTGATGAAATGTTGAATATATTCTAATGTTAATATGTTTTCAAAATAACTTCCTGCTCAACGAAACTTTCGACAATAAATATATGAATTATCCAATGATTTGTACTTTCCCAAGCTTTCAAACAGTAGTAATATGAAGAACCATGCATTCAAACAGTAACAATATGTAGTAAATTTTGTAAAGATTGATAGTTTCTTATAGGTTACATAACACTGCAGTCTAGAGATCAATTTTACTCCCTTATTAGAAGCATTTTTCGTATGCTTGTAATGATTGAGCATTTAACAACCATTTTCACTGTAGTATCATTCTCTTCAAGTTCTTATTTGTCTCTTTCTATGGTGCAAATGAAGGTGATCATATAACCAGCATAAGACACAAAAATTTGCTAAGATAGTAGCCAAAAATTCATTAAACTTATCAACTCTTCCTCCAACAAAAGTAGCAGCACGTGCATCAACCTCTTTAATTTCTGGGTGACCGTAAACTCGACTAACGAAATTTTATTATTCTTACCTATTTGAGAGATTTATTCCTAATCCACTTTTTTTTATAACCGTCTCTTCATTGGAAAATTAAATTCTATCAACTGCTTGAATTTCAGTCAAGCAAAAATTTTTGTCACGAATCTCCATTACAAAAACACTGAATTCGAAAGTAAGAAGGCCTAATCATATGAGTTTGTTATAACATATATTTACTTACTTCTTGATGATATTTTCAGAAGTGTGTTTATTGTATTGTTAAAAAATTTATTTATTCTAATAGTTAAAACTATTGTATTCATTCATAGTATGTTGGATCAAGGAAATAATAATATGTTTAGTAATAATTTTGATTAATCATAATTTTTTTATGTAATTGTGACGTGATGTTAATATCAATGGAGAGTTTTACGTAATTATCGATAAATATATAAATTCATTGTAGTTAAAAAGTATACGGTGCGATTGTCATATTTGAATATTTCATTATCTATAAATTAACATTGAATAACGATTTTGAAATGACGTTTTATATTGTTGCACAATCCTTTTCATGTTGTTGTTGTTTCGAAGATTAGAAGGTACGTGATAGTCTCCATCATGAATAAAATCTAAGACTTGTCGATATAATTGATGGAAATTTGGTGATTTCAACACGCAATATGAATTTTTTTTTCATCCTACATACAAAATCAGTTTAAATCATAGAAGCATTAGTTATCTCTTAGAGAGCGTGCTGATTTTTTTGTATTATGCTCAATATTATGGTGAGTTTTACATTGATGTCTGATCGTTCTTTTTTATGAAAACATATGATTAACTTTGTTCTAGCGAAACTGAATAGAATAACTGGATATTTTTCCATGTGATAATCATTTGATTCAAATTTATAGCTATATTGACATGTTTAAAATTGAATAAATTTTATCATACTCACGTGTACTAACAGCCAATGACATATTTTCTTTAATAAAAACTTTTCAAATTTTCTCTGGGAAGAAAATATATTTTCATTAGAAGCAAATATGATGTAACAACCAAAAAAAAACATTCGACATATCTGTGATCCATTTTTAAATCAATTCATGGATTATCAGATTTTTGGCAGATTTTTTGAAATTTTGTGACTCAATTTAATTAATAGTGATAATAATTTATTGGTGAAATATATGTGAACAGTGTTCTGGTTAATAGTACAAGAATAAGTAGACAGACCTCTATAACAAATAAAAAAGATATACTCATACTTAGTAATATGTATATACCATATCTGATTAAGGAATAGATCGGATTATAATATTGAGATAGCAGATAAGGTTCTCTCAAAAAGTCAAGCAAAAAAAAACGGAAAATGTTCTCAAAATCAGGATTTAGTCCATATTTCTGCAAATTGACACTTGTGGTATATGATTACGATGAAGGATAACGCTTATGTCTTATGCCGACTCCAGTGATTGATGTTAATAAAGACTAACCCCAATCGGGACATCTTCTGAATCACCGGACTCATAAATAATTACACTAGATACAATTTCTATACACATTACTTGTATGTACTATTATACATAATCTTATATACATTTCTGTATACCACTTTATACAGCTACGAGCAACTATATATACAGCTACATTACTATATAAAACTTTATCTTTAATGACTAAATAACTATCTATTCATCTATATTTTCTTTCGTGGTCTTTATCTGAGACTTATAGTGAACAATTCGCGCATTATTTAATCATACAGATTGTGTTTTATATGTTTGTTCACATAACTGCCTAAGTGTACAATATCTACTTATTAGATGTTTATCAATATTAGGTAATTTTGATTTCTATCAACCTTGTACTTTGCGTGAGTTCAACTTAGTTCTTATTGGCTTTTCATACCCTTCAGGGTTATTAATCATCACACACTCATGTCTTATGGTAAACACTTTATTTGTACATTACGAAATTTCATAACTTGGATTTTAAAGGTACCTGAATAAATTAAATTCAAACTAGACAGTTCGTGGAAACTCACCCAAATTTTCAATATTGATCTATCCTATACTTGTAACATGAGAAATCGGGAGAAGATTATTTGTTGGTATTGGATATATATAAAACCCTAAGATTCACCAGTTTCAACTAATCTAGTATCAAAATTAATACAAGTTATAATCCGAGTTTTCAGTACTGCCATATTCACAAATTTATTGGTACCTTTTGATTGATAGATGTTTATTATTGACACATTCAAATGCCTTACTTACTCAATTACTCACTTAATTTGTCCTTATGTCTTTATCTATCCTTAGGGGTGTGAGATATAGGGTTGATTTTTTTTTTCATTGATTCCGTGTCTCTTTTGGTCTTTTGGTTGTGGTATTGCCTCAAGTAGTTTCTTCCCTCTGTTCTGGATTTAGTCCATCCATGTCTTTCTTCGTCCTCCTCTAACTTAATTTTTTTTTGTTCTGACTTATAGTTTTATTCTTGTAATCCTCTCCTCGTTTATCCATTTTTCAAATCCAAACCATCTTAGTTTATATTGTTCTATGTATTGTTCTGAATCTCATCTCCTCTATTTATATCTTTCTGTTGCATCTTTGAGTCATTATTCACGTTTCACAATCTTATGTTAGTATGGGTATAGCTACTCTTTTGTGAATTACCTTAAATATTTCACTGTATGCTATAAATAATGTTTTTATCGCGTCAAATAGTTTTCCTGCGTTTGCTATTCTTTCTGATATTTCTCTCTTAAAATTTTGGTTTACTGCTTCTTTATCTTCTGCAAATATGACCATCTAATGAGTGTAGCATATTTCTCTTATTGTTGCTTTGTCCATTTTCGGACACCTCTCTATGATCGTGAAAAAAATATCAGTAGAATATTGTTCCACTCTTATCATTCTCAATTGTATTTATTGGATATAAAAGTTGATATCTATGAATAACATCACACATTTCCATTTGAGGCAGAAAACATTTCAAAAACTTGACGTTATCGAATTTAATATCTAATATATTATTGTTGTGAGCAACACTATATGATAAGTCAATAGACTTGTTTGGCTCAATTGTTTTTCTGTTGATGAACTGAGAAACTATATAAATAAGTATAAAATCATTCCAACTCTCTCTAAATTGTTGCAAAATTGAGAGGGTAATAATAAAACTTGCTCAAATAGATAGACAAGCAGTAGGTTTTCTGTAACGCAGATATTAGGGCAAATCTAGAGAAAACGCCCCAACCATAAAAAGAGGACAAATACCTTTTATTAGTTCAATAATTTATACCAGAAAAAGTTTCGGGAAAAAAAGGAAGCAATAAAAAAACCTCTCGGGATGAGTTACGCCAAAATCTTCCTTTGAACCAAGTTCCTTTTTATTATTGGCGTTATTATAGAAAATATCTGATAAGAAGTTTATCAGAAACTGAGGATTGAATAGGATAGGGTGGGCAAAGGCCAGCATGGATGGGCTTTGGTAACCTTCATCTTGACTTTAGTTCCGAAATCCCAATGTTTAACGGATGCAGTCGTAAGAACACTGGCTTGAAATTGAATTAGGTACAGAAGAACAGACCAATGGTGGACTAGAATAATTATTGAGTGGAGACCTTAGATGGTGGAAGACGCCCTCCGATATGTTTATCTGAGGATATTCAGAGAATGGTTCCCATTTGAATGACAGTTATTAGGAACCGTACGCAGTCGCAAAAATTATGGGAGGCCTATGTCCAGCAGTAGAAAGGACTGACTGATGATGAATGAATATTCCTTGAAGACTAGAATAAAACTCTAGTTTACTCAATTTAAAAACTCCCTGCCACTGCAAGCATAGAAAAAAATAGACTGATAAAATGGATTTTGTATTTTTTTTGTATTTGTACCAGTAATTCATCCAACTCATGAGATGAGTAACAGTAAAACCTTTTCTTCTTCCTTCTATAGCCATTCAATTTGTCAAAGTTAGTATTTTTTCATCACTGTTTCAAAGCTGAATATCATTTGCTTGAACTATTTTGAATTTTGAAAAATAATTGTCGATATCATGTGAGTACTTGAAACCGAAATAAAATCGTTCTTGATTCGAAAGAAATACATCGTAAAATCACATCTTTGACTGTCATTAAACATTAAATCAACATCAATGAACACATAATCAATTAGGAATGATTCAGTTGATAATAATGTTTCAATATTTAAAATTTTTCATCGAACGATTGTTCAACAATGAATTTCAATAATAAAAAAACAAACTCATTCACTAAAATGACAATCTCCACCGTTGTGTATTTATTTTATCGATTCCCGTGTATTTGTTCAAGAAAGTTATTCATCTTGTATGATTTGGAAAACTTCGTAGTGCCTACAAAGTGTTTGTTGTTGTATAGGATTTTGCAAAACCCCTAGCGGTGGCTCTAGGAAGTTTTCTATTGAATAAAAAAATATATAAAAAATACACATGATTGTATTTCGATATTCATCTCCATCAATATGTTATTTGTTAACCTAAAAAGCTGTTAAGTAATGTTAAGATTTAAAAGAATGGTCGCAAACTGTAATATATAATGTATCAAAATGCTCACAGCGACTAGAATCGAGTAAATAAAAGTGTATTCCACTGTAATCTTCGTTTTAATAAACCTCAAACTATTTATAGCCCGGTCAATTTAGACATTCGAAGTTACATAAATTTCCAGCAGGCTGAAAATCAGTGAAATTGTTTAAAATATAATTAAAAATAAAATTTTCAAGTTTCCCATTATTACCTTGTGAGGAAAAAATTTTATTCAAGGTCAAAGTTAAATCGTGCTTTCCCCAGAAGGCCCATTCCACGGGTCTTTTGCGATCGATCATATTTAATTTGTAATTATTGCAAAATAATAGAAATTAGCAGAGATTGGAAATATGAAGTTAAAAAGAAGTTGTGAAATTTAATTGTCCGAGTCGTAACTTTCAACTTCTGGTCGCCTCGTTGGAAAGGGATCCTCCACTGTTGGTGATTCAATATTAAAGCCTTGACAAGGTGTACATGCCAGGGAACAAAACAATCTAGACTTTTTGCAACCACATTTAGCACTACATCCCTTACGCAGTATGAGAAACTTGTGTGTGATGTAGTAAAGTATGAACGGGTTCTAACGTATTATTGAGCAACTCCAACCCCAGTCTGTACGGTCTAGCTGATAACCAAGCCACACTTGAACTTATTAATATACCCGAAAAAGAGGTTGATGAGCAGCAACGGAGGTTGGAGGAAGACAAGCCAATTTTTTTACTTTTAGTATTTTCAACTAAACATGGATATCGATACTTATCTAAACAGGTAGGTATAGTCTAAGAGCCAGTGAAAAGCTACCTGTATGTATTTGACCAGACCTGGGCTTTTGTACATTGAGACCCCTATACCTACCATACATGAGATGGGGACTCACTAAGCCCAGAGTGGTGGACGCGGCGGGCGCTCAGGTAAAACAGGTAGTGATTTTTAGCAAATTTTAAATTCATTTGACCACGTCTGCCGTTTAGAAATTCGAAAATATATTATTATTATTATCGAAAAATAACAATGGCAGATCATTATCACGCGTAAAACATTATGGCAGACATGTATGAAAGTACTAAAAAAAAATAAAATTTTCAAAGTAGTTGACCAGATCTGCCATTAATATATTTTGTTTAATAGGGTCTTAAAAACCTATATTCGCCACAGCAGACGTTTTCATTGAGTACATACTCCAGCAGATAACAAAACTTAGTCACTACACGGTCAGAGATGTATGCATAGACTGTCTATGTAGCTATCTTTTTTTCCCCTATGTATTACTATTGTACTCATTCTAGCCTAGTATTTTCTTTAATAGTTATTAGCATTCAAACCACTCAAAATTTATACCTGAGAGGGCTCTGTTAAGTTCCCACCCTAACGGTTTTTGTCAGATGTTTTTAGTATAGTTGTGAACTCCCATCCAAATGCTTCGTGTTTGTGAATGTAATAAAATATAAAGTGTTGCTTTATTTATTTTTGTTAATTTTGCGTTCATTAAATTAATTTATTTTACATAATATCGAATGAAAAAGAGAAATTGAAGTGTGTATTTTGTAGTGCCGTAAAAACTGATAAATTAATATTATTTTCTGAAGAAACCATGTCAAAATGCCGAAAAATTTTGAGGTTAAGGAAATTGCATGACTTAAAGTATAAAGATATTATTTTACCGGACGAAATGTTTGACGCTGCATATCATAGTAGTTGTTATAAGACATTTACAGCACTGAAAAGGAAATTTTTTTCGACAGATGTTCAAAAAAAACTTCCTTCACAGCCCAGTACGTCTTCGTCTGGAATTCAACAACCATCTACATCTTCTGATAACTTAATAACTAGTGATAATGTCGCACATGATTCCCTGGTAGAAGATGTGAGTGTTACTGAAACAGAAGAAGCTGGAAAAGAAATTGAGGCTGAAGCAGAACAGCCGTTGAAGGAAGGAACATCTGAAGTTTTAGTGGAAGCATCAACTATTCAGACTTCCGATCCTGCTGTTTCAACAAACCCAAACTTTTGTTTTTTTTTTTGTAACAAAAAAAAGAAGCAAAACCGGTCTAAAAATGAACCATTACGCATTTCAGAGAAAGAAGAATTTGAAAAAAGTATTTTATCAAAATTGAAGCTAGATACCGAAATTTACAATGAAACTTTAGTCAAAATACAAAGTATTCCCTCTTGTCAAATATACTATCATGATGTTTGTCGACAAAATTTCAGAAACCAGAAGAGATCACTCGTCAAAAGTCCTGTCCGTACTTCATGGCACATTCACCGAGAAATACATGCAACAGTTTATACAGAAATTTGTCATTTAATTGAGGAAAATGTAATTAATGGAGGACGTTGTTATTTTCTAAGTTATTTGCATAAAGAGTATCTCGAAATATTTAAAGATTTAAGTGGAGGCTCTGATGCAACGTCAATATTTACAACGCATTACTTGGAAGAAAAGATTTACAAAAAATTTGCTGATAAAATTCAAATTTTGGTATGTAACAAAAAAAAAGTTGTTGCCCCTAAAGGCATTTCAACAATTGACGATTCGTTATTTGCCCACTTGAAGGACCAAAATATATTGCAAGAAGCCGCAGCCATTTTACGAGCGGAAATTTTGGGCGTAAAAAGAAAAAAAATACCTGATTTTTTAACTGGTGAACGCCTAATAAAAGGTGAATCTTCAACACCACCCATGGTTTCCGATTTTTTCTCATCTATTCTTGGAAGTTACAATCGTCAGCGGCGGAATTGCGATACTTTTCAACATTATGTATCATCTTTGTCTCAAGACTTGGTATATATGACTCACAATGGAAACATTAAGACCTCGAAACACATCCGCTTAGGCATAACTTTAAAAAGTATCACGAGCAGTCGTAAGGTTATCGATATAATAAATCGTTTCGGTCATTGTATAAGTTACACCGCAATCGCAGAGCTAGAAACAGAAGCAACGTTTTCAACAGTTTCACGAACCGGAATATGTCCAGAGGTTATTAATAAAGATAAGAATCTTGCAGCAGGTATGGCATATGACAATTATGACCGATTCGTTGAAACCAAGGATGGAAAAGACACTCTTCATGATACAGTTGGAATAATGTATCAAAATATTGACCCCGATTTCGTAGACGACAATGTAGATGAAGAAGATGATAGAGAAGAAACTGTAGTTAGTGGACGTAGAAGACGATCTTTTGCAGACATTGATGTTGAGTTACCACAATGTGCTAAAAAACTCAAAAAAACTACTAATATTCAAGCTGAAAGTCAGGAACAGAATAATATAATCGTGCATGGAAGTCTTTACAATCGGATTGATAATATTTTTCTGCTAAGTCATGCTTTGGGATTGTTAGAATGATATTTCCTGGTTGGCTTCTAGCTTTGATGAGAACGGCGGAATGGGAGAATACAACCCTTGTAAGTAGTATTTGTAAGTTATACTTAAGAAGAGATTAGAATAAGAAATAACGAACTTATATATTCACATTTGAAATAGCTTATATCGTTGCTTTCACGTTTTAGAAAAATAGTAATTTGGTTCATAGTATGAACATAGAAAATAGTGTAAAGCAGAAGTGGAGTGCTTGAAGATATTGAATTATGGACAGCACATAGATGCAGTCTAATAAAACTGAATAACACGCTCTTAGCAATAATCAACTCAACTAAAATGTGAAGAATAATTCTATTTTTGGCTCAAAAAATATAACTGTCACTATTATAAAGGCGTGGGGTGCTAATAAAACAACTTGTTGGTAAAGTTCCAAAAAATGAAAACAATCTAATGTCTAAGATATTTTATTTATTTTTTTAGAATCATTTGAATATCAACGAAAGATTTTCCTCTAATTTCAGGTACTTTGATTATTATGAATATGATAGAAGTTGCCGTGCAAACTCCAAAAATCCAAAATGTCCATGCGGTGCCTATATAAGTGAACATAATTGGGAATATGAAAGTAACAATTATACCGAAAAGAAACATAGCAAAAGTAACGATAGAACTCATATATATTTGTAAATTTGATGGAAAAACTTCACCCACATAAGACCAAGCTACAGGACCAGCACCGAGCTTAAAAGAAGCCATAAATAAGCAAGAACTTGCTATTGGAACCCAGAATATACTATCAACATTGAAGTTCTGTTCTTTGAAATAAAAATAAATTCCAATTGTTATTAAAGATAGAAGTAACCCGAAATAAGAAAGTAGTAAAAGTATTTTTCTACCTACTTTATCCACAATGAAAACAATTAGTATATTTGGGATGAATTGGAAAATTCCAACAATCATTACTGAAATTTCACTGGGTATATTACTACTAGTGGATCGAAATATTTCTTGTTGATAAGCATTCAAAGGTTGAGCGCCACATACTTGTTGAGCTGCGATCAAACCAACAGTGACAACCAGACCTTTTAAAACCACTCTTGTCCTGAATATGTCGTAGAAAGATCCCTCTATTTTCGTCTCATTGACACTATTACTAATTTCAATCAATTCAAGTTTCACGTTTGACGTTTGCCTAAACTTCTTCAAAGCATTTTCAGCTTCTGACATTCTATTTCGAGATACAAAGTAATAAGGACTTTCAGGTATGAATGGAATTAGAATTAATATAAATAAGATTGTGGGGATCAAACTTAAGTAAGCGAATATTTTAATGGTTACATAAGGTCCGATGAAAACGACACTTATATGACTTATGAGATTTATGAGAGACGTGGATAAACCCATTTTTCCTCTATTAGGTACATCCGATATCTCAGCAACATACGCTGGTATAATACAATAAACACATCCTACACCCAATCCTAAAAGAAATCTGGATGTATAGAAGTGCCAAACTGTATTTGCAAAAATTAAAATTATATTTGAAAAAAGAACTGGTATAGAAAACAACACGAGCGTCATCTTCTTTCCAATTTTTTTAGAGATTTGGCCGGTACATAGTGGCCCACACAAAGCACCAATGTTCATCATCGTCGTTATCCACGACTCTTCTAAAACTGAGATTTCATATGGTATGGGGTTTTTTTCAGGATCTACGTGTCCATTTAGCTTTGGAAGAAACGGCGAAGTCCACGAAAATCCAGCATTGGCAGAAAACGATAGCAAGTTAACTGAAAAGAACACCTATAATTAAATTGAGTTGCTCATCTCTGAACGAGCATAAATAACATTTTGACTGTTTCCAGTTCAATAACAGTAGCTATGTATATGAGCTTACCTCATTTTTCAGTATAGAAATAGCCATCACCAACACAGAGATTCTTAATATGGGTGACCAATGATTGAAAACTGAAAGTATGGATATAGGAACCTAATTGTTAACAACAGGTAGACAATTACCGGGGATAGAAAAAGTGAAAGTTGGTTTATCCAAACATGTCATATACCTCCCACTTACCAAATATGACAATTTTACATCGATTTAGAGAAGTAATCATGACTTTTACTAAAAGTGGTTACTGAATAGTTCATTACCGCTAGATTCCTAATTCAAAATAAATCCTCAAGGACAATTTTGGTATATCGAAATTCACAGAAATTGCGTTAGATTTCGTATTCAAAAGTACATGTTTCTGTTGAAGCGCTCTAAAAACCTGTTCTACAACTGTCCTCAAATTAAATTGATTCATATACCATAAATTGCCACACCTTGAACTAATAGAATTGTTTGAAGGCAGCGATAAATTGAGATGATGAAATGTGCAACAGTAGAAATTGTTTGAAAAAAACTGGTAATTTTTTGGAAAGACAGCCATCATAGTTATTCTAACTTCATATCAAAAAGAAAAGAAAGAGTGAACAGCGGATTCAAATAAAAAGCCTTGCGAAATCCCAAATCGCATTTTACTAAAACGAAAAATTGATGATTATAACTTGGATTATATTGTTTTTTCTACTTAGAGTGGGGTCTAGAAAGCTGGAACAAGCAGACTAGTAGTGTTGCAGCTTTAATTGCTGATGAGAACTAAAACTAAAGCTGTTCAAATCATGTGGAAAACAGGGATGATGATGAGAACCTAGCTCATTATATAAACCTAATGTTTAGTTATGCGCAAGAGATTATTCTAGCATTTTATTCTAATACACAACGTAAAAGAGAAAAAACTTCATTTGAATTCCCATGATTGGATTTTACCAAACAGGAAGGTAGTCCAAAGAAAGTAGCTTCCATAATCTTTTCATATTATGTGTTTTGTTCTCTTGATCAGATCTTTGTAATAATTTGTATTTATCATATGAATATGATGGTTTTATGGAAAGTTTCCGACCTAAACCTGCCCTCAACTATTTATTTTTGTAGGTCAATACAGCTACAGAAATTAAAGAAGTGTTGAACTATGTGTACGGTGTCTCTGCATCATCATTTACAATGTTAAAATTTTGGGTAGCCGAGCTCAAACGGGGCCGTAGCATCTTGACTGACGACGAGCGTTGGGGAAGGTCAAAAACTGTGACAACCAGCGATTTCATGAAAAAATTTCCCTTACCGACCGTCAGATTGGAATTGGAAAGACTGAAGAGACATCTACATACTGAAAGAACGCATTTACTGGTTGAAGAATTGTGCATGCGTGAGATATCAAAACTTTGGACCAAAAACACACTCGAATGAACATTTTCCAGGTCTCATTGATGCAGTTTGATCAAAATGACGCTTCTGAAATGAAAAAACAGTTCATTATAAAGAGCAATTCCGCTTCGAAAAAGGCAGACGGTTTCATCGGGCAGAAAAGTGTTGGTGATCATTGTGTGGATAATCACGTGAATTTGTTAATCAACCAGTTACAAGAATGTGGATCCAAAGGAAAACAATATGTTGCATCATTGCTTGATAAAGAGAAGGAAAAAATGGCACTGAATGGACCGCATTTTAGAGAGAGAAAGTTCTTTATCATCAGTACAATGTTCTTTCTTATCGTTTGGTTCATGGCTAAAATACAAGATTTACACTTTTGCGACTACCCATCAAATTCACGAGATAAGGTGAACAGCGAATTTTTTCCCCTAACCTCGTAGTCTCACTTGTAGGAGAAATGATTTTCATCGGACGAGGACTATGTAATGAGAATGATTGGGGTGCAGAATGTATTATGATACTTGCCAGGAAAATAAAGTTATATATTCAGATACTTAAGTTGTAATTAATAAAAGTTATGGTTTTAAGCAACGGTATTCATGTTTTTTTTTCTTTAAAACAGGGGAAACAGTAGAAAAAAATCAGCTGGCCAGAGACGTCAAAATGTGAATCAATTATTATTGAATAAATTTAAGCTTCAGAAAATTATATTTCAATAACAGCTCACCTGATATCACTGAGAAAAACAAAAAATAATTATTCCCATTAGTATCCATTTTGTTAATTTCTTGCGATAATAAGCCCTCTTTAGAAATTATCTTTATAATATTCAAATAATAAACTGAAATTCATGATATGGATACTATTACCAGACAAACTGTTATAATGAAGTTAATCAGTTGACATATCATTCATATTTTAAGCAAAAAACAATGAGGACTGAATGATCAAATATTTAAACTGATTTACCAAGTACCACTTACGTACAAACAGATTGAATCAATCAGATAAATCTACTTGGTAACAAATTCATAATTAGGGAACTTTCAATTCTTTGTCAACTTGGTAAAAAATACAAAATAAGTGAACCTAAAATTTTTTATCAACTTGAAAAGAAAACACATACTCACTCATTCATTAGCAGTCGTTTATCTAGCAGCCTGAAAACCAATTAAAGCCTAGTTTCTTTTTTTTTGAGAGAAAGTTAGTTTTTTGTATTTTTTAAGATTATTAACACAAGAAAATTTTGATTCTGACTTTTTTTTTGTTCAATATTCCTAACTTTCTGAAACACAGGATGGTACAAAATGAAACGCTAGGCGCTTTGACTACCTTCTTGAAATTTATCAAAAAATACTCATTGATAATTTTGTGAATCTTTTTTTTTTTGATTTTAGGCTATGAAATCATTTTGTAAACGAAATAGGAAAACAGTCTCTGCAGAAGCCGATTTGACACTTTTGACACATTTTTCTACTTGACAAACAACCTTCCTCAACCGGTCTGTAACAAAAATAATGTCCAGTTGTTTTTAACTGATTTCTATGTGTTTAGTTGTTTTGAAAATTAGAAAAACATTCAAAAAATTCCAGAACGTTAGGTTATTGTGCAAAACTCAAAATTTTATTAAAAAAGGGAATTTTTAGGCTAACTTGAAGTCATAAAAAAGTAAGTACAATTTTATTTTTAATTATTGTTTTTAAATGCACAAAGGCCATAACGTATCATCACTTTCCAAATAAATAACGCCCTGTGTGAGCTAAGTTAACAAACATAAACATGTTGTAGCCTGCACGTGCACGCTTCGATAGTGTAAAAAAAGGCACGTGTTAACTCGTCATTGTTCTAAAGATCCTGGTTAAGTTTAGTACGGAAGTGTGTGAGTTCGTCTGACAGTTTCTGTTATATTTGTGGCGAATATATGATATTTAAGCAACAACTTGTTATTACGGATTTCGTAAAAAAAGTATACTTCGCTTATTTTGGCTCAAAACTCGGAGATCAGGATAAAGTTTGGGCACCTCACAAAGTCTGTATTGAAGACCTTTGGTTTAAGGGAAAGAATGCGATATGCGATTCCTATGGTATGGCGCGAGAAAAACAATCATAATGATGATTGTTACTTCAGTAGTAGTCAATTTCATACCCCAATCTGCAATCAGGTAGGTATTCGTCCCATTCCTCAAGGGACCAAAAGGCCAGTGCCAAATGCCATTTGTAAGAGATTCTAAGTTCTGACGAAGATGGTGTTGTACCTGAGCCCTATGAAAAGTCAAGTTTTGATTTTGAAGCTAACAGCAGTCCGAAATTGATTTCTTGGGGCGAGTTTAATAATTTGGTAAGAGACTTCAATCTTTCCAAAAGCGCTGCTGAGCTGCTTGGATCAAGGCTCGAAAGCAAGAACGTAATTTTACCAGGAGTGTCTTCCTCATGGCTTAGATATCGTGAGAAGTTCACTTCATCTTTTGCCCTAGAGGACGAGTTGGTTTATTGTTCCAATATTTGAGGCTTGAGGAATACGACCCAGCACAGTGACATATTTTTATAGATTCTTTAAAAAGAAGCCTTAAAGCAGTTCTGGTTCACAATAGCGGTTTCTATGCTTCCATTCCTGTTGGTCATTTCGGACACACCTCAAGGAAACCTACAAGAACTTGGAATTGGTTCTTTGCAAATTGAAATATAAAGACCACAGTTGGTAAGTGTATGGTGATTTTGAAATTTTGGGAATGCTGCTCGTACAACAATCTGAGCTTAGCAAATTCCCTCGCTTCTTGTGTCTATGGGATAGTAGACACCAAGCAAATTACTGGACCGAAAAGTATTGGCCTCCGAGGAAAAGGAACGTTGGCGGAAAGAACGTCCTACATGAAACTGGTGTCTACTAATAAAGTTCTCATACCACCGCTTCATATAAGCTGGTATAGATGAAGCAATTGGTGAAGTCACTTCCAAGAGATCTAAATTGCTTCAAATACTTATATAGAAGTTTCCAGGCATCTCGGCGGCAAGTTGAAAGAAGGTGTTTTCATTGGATCAGATATTAGACGGCTTATGGCTGATCCAAAATTCATTACAACCATAACAGATCCTCATAGAGAAGGGTAAATTGCCTTCAAACAAGTCAGAAAAATTTTTGGGAAATAATAAAGACCCTAACTATAAACAATTCGTCAAAAGAATGTTGGAAGCATTTCAAGCTTTAGGTTACGTAATGAATTTAAAAGTTCATTTTCTTCATTTCCACATCGTCTACTTTCCAGAAAATTTAGGAGATATGAGGGAAGAGCATGGTAAACTATTTCATCTAGATATTGAGGAGATAGAAGAAAGATACCAGGGAAGATGAAGCGTATCAACGACGGCGGACTACTGTTGGACGCTTCAGAAAGACCTTCCAGATGCTTCCTACGAGCAAAACTGTACCAAAAGGAGTCTCACTAGGAAAAAGAAATGTGTTTAATGCTTAATAATGGATAAATAAATAAATCAAATTATTATTTTATCTTTTATTTTAAGATGATCTTGTTTAACATAAATACCTATATATTATTTTTTTGCATTTTATGTTATTTTTACCCGTTTGTATTCATGCACCACATTCTAAAACCAAAACGTACTGGTTTCACCCGAATGATTTCTTTAAGCTATGATTTCCAATTTCGTTCCATTTTCCAATTTAGTCATAATTTTGTCATAGCATAGGTGTTCATTAGGCTGGAGATAAGTTTAAGTTGGAATTTCTGGAACCGTTAGCGATATTCATTCTGTTTACACTACCACTATACCAACTCTCACAATTACACTGTCTGACGCGCGTTTCGGTAACCAAGTTCTCGTCTTCAGAATATGATACAGTTAGAGAAGAGTTTTGTAAGACTATAGCTCAGAGAAAGTTTTCTTGCTGTAAAAAATTATACGAAGATATCAATTAGGATCTCTAGGGGCGAGATTGTCATCCAACAACGGGCAGTATGGATGAACTGACCATAGAAAAGCTTGTTCATGCTCTATTTCCAATCAACTCTACACGATATGTCGACAAGATAGAGGATATTGCATTATTCGAATTGTAAGAGCTTGAAGGAACTACGAAGTTTTTGTTTGGTTCTTGAGAAGGAGGATGCGAGACCGGATGACATGCCTAAGGAGGTGCTGAATATGATTGTTGTATCAGCTTTATCTACTGATGGATGTATTTAATTACTAATTGCGAAAAGGAATTTTCTGTTCATGATGGAATGTGTTTGTGCTTATTCGCAAGAGTAAGAATGACCCTACCTTTCCCATGGCAAATCGATCATTGTGATTGATGGATACAACCGGAAATTTTTTGCAGAAACTCATTAGGGAGGGTTCACAGTCTTCAATAGAAAACGCTGAGGCCCTGGCTAGTAGAGAAAGCCGGTATACTATAGATGTAATACTGGATGTAGTACATAGGGCAGTAAAGAGAGCTACAAGTATTATTCACGCAATCAATTTTTGTCAATTATTCTGGTCTCACGACAGTTTTTCATGAAAGAAAATCGGTGGTGCTCGCTCATTCTGCCGATGTATGCGGCAAATAACATTTTTAAGATACTATCTTTGAAACGCTTCCAATTTGATATAATGCTGAATATTTTCTAGCCAAATCCATCAATTGTTCCCAAAAGAAAATGTTAAGATTGCCAACTACCTTAAAAATTCACTGTGAGCTCACCTGAATGACTGCGTTTACACACTGTCGACGAACACGCTGTGAGTCAATAGTGTACTCAGATGAGCGATGTTTCACTATATTTAATTGAATTAATTTGAAGTGAGTTGTGCGCCACGAACCGCACCTTAAGCACAGATAATACTAATATTGCCAGCCATAATGGTGATTGCTGAAATCACTGTGAAACTACTTGCATTAGAAAAAGCTGCATTATATTTGAAAAAGGCGGAGGAGAAGGATGAGAATTCCATATACAACTTCTGTTCTGATAAAGGGTTTTTTTTGGAGTCACACATCGACGAACTTTCAGAAGACCATCTTGGTGAGGATGTTAAGAAAATTGAACCACTTTATTCTGGTTTCTCAATACATTCAAGTAGTACTCTGCATCAAAATTATGATCTAGATCGAGCAGCATTTGAGTTGAGTGAGAGAATGACGAAGCGAGCCCGCAGGGCGACATAGGGAAATAATTTGTTGAACAGCTCCAGGTTGGTGTTCAGAAGAAGAGGCCGAGGATTCGCTTCATAAGGGAACTCAGAATTAACATAATATTGGATATTACTAATTTTATTAACGAATTCAAGAAGACAAAACAAAAATAAATATATTATACATATTTTAATTGGTCGATTCTAAAATCAAGAATTATTTAATGCTAATGCTCCGTCTCTAATACCCAATTCATATATATATATATATATATATATATATATATATATATATATATATATATATATATATATATATATATAACTTAACTTTTAATTTACTGGAACCGTGTTTTTAAAAACTAACTTTATTTCTAACATAAATTCTACCAACAACTTCAATTACAAGACTGATATTTTTTATTACAAACGTGAATTAAATAATCTTTTGGTAAACACAAGCTAAGCAATTCTACAATAAAATAAGTTCTTAATCAGCACAATATACTGTCCACCTAAGGGCAATGGCGTAGGTGACACCTCCCCCTTTAGAAGGAAGCTTCTCCTGGAAGCTGGATCCCATCTTCTGTTGCCTGCGGGTGATTCTTACTTGTCCTTCCTGAATGTTTCCTCTTATACAAAATCCACGAGAAGGCCAATATCAATGCTATATAAAGAAGAATAGTCCAAATACTGGGAATGTGAAAATTAGTGTTATCCGTGAATATTGGCGTTACCAGTTGATTTGGAATATCCTTTAATTTTAATTTTTTTTAAATCAATCCTCATTGGAGAAACGTGTAATTGACTTAATTTCAAATTTAATTCATTTATTACAAAAGGTTGTCCAAACGTTTTTTGTTGAAATATTAACTCTTGGTTCCTAAATATAATTTTACATGCTGAATTTTCTATTAAATAAATGCCTTTAAGAGTTCTCACTTCAGTTTCTTGCTTACATTTTATGATTAATTTTTCTTCTACGGGAAATATTGCCAAAAATTGATTTATCTCCGGAATAATTTCAATGTGATTCTTAATTATTTCAATTTTTGTATATTGACAATATGTAGAATTTCCTGCTAGCAATATGTTCTCTTCGCATCCATAATTATTATTGTCTTGCAAATGGTTAGGACATTGAAATATATTGCCGCGAGTACAAATGTCATTTAGAGGTTTAATGACATTATTTGATTTAAGTAAAAATTTTGAATTAGGTATTAATGTTACGTATTCTGATTCAATTTCTGTAGGTATAGGTAACATATAAAAAAGATTAAATAAAATATCATAGTTAATGGGTATCGATAAAAAATATTGAATTTGATTATTTTCTACTTTACAAACTACGTCTATGACGGCTTCAAATTCTAAAATATTTTTATGTTGTAATTCAAAGGGTAATTCCGCTTGGTAGTAATAATGCACTTTTTGCAACTCTACAAATAAATCGTGAGATTTTATAATACTTGGATGTAATGTTCTAAGTTTACAGAAGGTCAAGGAATTTTCAACCGTTTCTAAAATGTCTTGAATTACATTGAATGTGATAAGAAGTTCGTTGAATAACTCTTTTAAATATTTAATATTTTCCGCATTTGCTTGAAAATCTAGAATATCTCTTATCTCAAATATTTTCGTTTTTAATAATTTTTCATTATACTGAATGTCCTGAATTGTCTTATTAAAATTATCAATTATTTGGCGACTAACAGAATATTGCATTCTTATTTGATTTTGCAAGTTTTCTTGGTTTTGTTTTAAATGTTCCATAATTGAATTAATTCTTTCTCCATCTTCAGAGTCCAAGTTTCCTGTTATTGTTTTTACTATTGATCCAAGACCGTTAATTAACCCTCTCTTTGGTCTATCTAAGGTAGAATGGATATTAATGTTATCAAATTTTTCTTCTATACTATTCCTAGTGTACTCTATTATATTTACAATATTTTCTGTTTCAGAATGAAAAAATGTACTATTAGACATATTAAATTTAACGTGATTATATTGTATACTTAACTTATTATATTCTACGAGTAGTGGACTTAAATTATAAAAATGAACAAAAGTATGACTGGATTTCTGCAGCTTGGCATATCCAAGATTTATGGGAAGTATTCCCAAGTTATGGGTAACATCTTTTATATTGACTGTTGCGTCTCCGGCGGTGACGAACCTAAAATAAATTTATAAGGAGTCTTTTTAGGACGTTTTATGTTTGAAAGATGAATATTTTCTGAAGTATTTTTGTGTCTAGTAGCGATTTTAGCTGTTTTTAGTCGGTTATTTTTGCTTTTGATTTCTTCACTTTTATATTTATTTTTGGTTTTACCTTGTGCCTGTTTATTACGTACATACACTTTAGTGGGTATTGTATCTGGTAATTCTTCACGGCTTTTATTTGCTTTAGAGATTACTTTTGATTTATTTTCCTGTAATTTTTTATTTAAATTCGAGTATATAATTTTCATTTTATCTTTATGATTTTGTATATAATTATTAACTACTTGTTGATCAATTTCTATATCGAAAGGTGTGTTACTGGTTATGTGTCCGGTAATTATTTCGTTTGGTTTCAATTTTGTTGCAGAATGAACGCTATTATTATAGGCTAATAATGCGTAAAGTATTTTATTTTCAATAGTCTCATTTTTAAAATCTTTTTGATTATTCAAAAGTCTGACGTGTTCAATAATCGTAGAGTGGAATCTTTCAGCAATTCCATTCGATTCTGGATGTTGAGAGCTTATGAAATGAATTTTAATTTTATGCGTTTCTAATAGTTCTTTTACAACAGAATTTTTTAACTCAGTTCCATTGTCCGAAATTATTTGTTCTGGTATACAGTGGTGTGTAAAATATTTAATTAGACTATGAGCTACCTCTATTCCTTGTCTAGATTTTAATCCATACATTTGACCATATTTGGAAAATGAATCTATTATCGTAAGAAATTTACTATTTTCTAAGGTTATCGTGTCTAAATGCAAAATTTGAAAAGGTTTAGTAGCTGTGGGGGTAACATTTAAAAATGGTTTTATTGGTTTTCTATCATATTTGCTTAACTGGCAAACTTCACATTTGTTTATATAAGTTTGTATAGATGCTCTTTGATTTGGCCAGTAATACAAAGTTTTTAATTGATTTTCAGTTTCATCTAGTCCTCTATGATTAGTCTTACCTTCGTGGTAATTTTGAATCACTTCTTTAATTTCATTTAAGGGAACATCTATTAATTTTTTATTACATTTAACAAAGTCAATTTGAGAATCTTGAAAGTGATTTTGTAGAACGACACTGAATTTTTCATAAATTGGGTCTTCGAAATAAATAAAATATTTAGTTTTTGGTACTATGTATTCTTTTACGAAATTAATGACATCTTGCTCGAAATTGTTTTTAGATAATTGCACAACAATTCTTTGTTTATTTTCATATAGTTTCATAATAGTAGGTACGGCTGGTTCGAAATTTACTTCCGAAAATATTAATTGATTTTTACCAACATTTATCGCTGAATCTGAAATTGGTATACCAATTACAGGATTTTCCTCATTTGTATGAACAGTTATATCTTCGTCGTCATTCTCATTATTATTACTTTCGTTATCTGTTTCAACTATTAGCGATACATTATCGTCGGGAGTTGATGAGAGTTTTTTATTAAATTTGTCCATATAAACTAGTAATTTTTTAGAACATTGAGGTTCTTGTAATTCAGTTTCATTGATATTTATTTGAATTCGGGATAAACAATCGCTATTGGTATTTAAAGCACCCTTTTTGTATACAATATCATAATCATATTCCTCAAGTTTCAAGCGCCATCTAACAAGTTTTGAACTTGGATCTTTAAGTGAGAATAACCACTGGAGTGGTTTATGATCGGTAACTATTGTAAATTTTCTGCCAAAAAGATAGGGGCGGAAGTATTTGGTTGCCCAAACTATGGCAAGAAGTTCTTTCTCGATTACAGAATAGTTGCATTCTGAATCATTTAGGGTTCTGCTGGCGTAAGCCACAGGTAAATCAGAGCCTATTTTGCCTTGACTTAGAACAGCACCTAAAGCATAATTGCTGGCATCTGTGGTAAGGTTAAAGGGTTTTGTAAAATCTGGATATTGAAGTATTGGTTCATTCATCAACAGATTTTTACACATTTCAAAGCATTCGACGTAATCTGAATCGTTTACATTAATAATTGCATCTTTTTTCAGTCTAATAGTTAATGGTTTAGTTAATTTTGAAAAATCTTTTATAAATTTTCGGTAATATCCTAGGAGTCCAAGGAAACCTTTTAATTGTTTTGAATTTTTTGGTATTGGAAATTTTTGAATTGCTAAAATTTTATCTGGGTTCGGTTTTACACCTTCTGGCGTGACAATATGTCCCAGATATGCTACTTCTTTTCGCAAGAATTCGCATTTATCAATTTGTAATTTAAAATTAGATTCTCTTAATCTATTGAATACTTCCTTCAAATTTGTGATGTGTTCTTGTAAACTGGTACTGAACACAATTATATCATCAAGGTACACCAAACATTTTTCGTTCTGTATACCCATTAGGATATTGTCCATGACCCTTTGAAAGGTTGCAGGAGCTCCTTTCAGACCCATAGGCATACGCACATATTCATAGTGCCCATTTTCTACATTAAAGGCTGTTTTTGGAATATCCTCCTCAGCCATTTCGATCTGATGGAAACCAGAAGCGAGATCTAATGTTGTAAAATATTGACAACGTCCAAGCTTATCTAGTAACGTTGTAATATCTGGCAATGGATATCGATCTCCAATTGTGATCTCATTCAGTTTTCGATAGTCAACAACGAGTCGAAACTTCGGCTTTTGAGAAGCATCTAGCTTCTTTGGGACTATCCAAATGTTGCTAGACCATGGAGAATTGGATGGTCTAATAATATTATTACTTAACATTTTTCGTATTTGATTTTGAATTTCCGTTCGGTGAATCTCAGGATACCTGTATGATTTTGAATAAATAGGTATTTCATTAGAAGTTTTAATGTGATGTTTTATTTTACTTGTGAAGGTGAGCTGATTTCCTTCAACATGAAAAATATCACTATACTCTTGAATTAATTTTAATACAGATTGTTTCTCTTCGGAATTCATGTGTTCAGTTCTAACATTCGAAACATCAAATTTAACATTTTCACAATAAATTTCATTAAAATTTGGGTTGAGGGTTTGTTCGTATTCATCGAATGTCTCAACACTAATAGAAGGGCTTAAATCTACTCGAAAGTTGGATTCTGAAGGATTTAAAATTGTACATAAAGCTATATTATTTTCAACTTTTGTTAAACATTCAGGGATTTCTAATTTCCCAATTCGTGTATATGGTATAATTACATTACCATTTTTTACATTTTCAATATTTAATTTAATTACTTGTTCACAACGTGGAGGCACTACTATACAATTCGTGGATCCAGTTTTAATGTCAAAGTAATTCAATTTAATTTGACTATAAGGAGTCATAAGCAAATTATTATTTAAATCGATAATTGCATTAAGTATTTTTAAATTATCCAATCCTAACAAACAATCAAAATGATCGTGAAATTTGAAAACGCAATATTCTAAATTGAGCGGTTTCCTATAATTAAACATTTTAGGGATTGGAATGAGTGTGCAGAAATTTTGTTGACTGCTACCAAAGGCAGATTTTACATGGAAGGGTTTTTTGACATAAGATTTTTTGAAATATTTCTCAGCAACTGCTGGTGTCACAAAGGATCTTGTGCTACCAGTATCAATTAAAACCTTAAGATTTTGTTCTGGAAAAATTATATAGGGTAACACGCTTTCTGAATTATTTAAGTTTAACAATTCGATAATGTTTGGTTTGGTTCCGAGGCTGGTGTCTCTAAAAAATTATCGGATTCATCATTAGTGCAATCAGAATCGTCTATATTATGGAGTTCTTCCGAGATAAAATTTCTAGGTTGATTCGGATTGTGTTGGAACCTATTTTGATTATTTTGAGGGGGTCTAGATGTATTTCTTGTGGACATACTCATTGGAGTTGGATTTGGAAATCTTTGGTTCTGATTGGGTTTAAAGACGTTTTGACCATTATTAGAAAAATTATTCCTATTAGAAGGAGTGTAAGAAGTTGAAGGACGATTTTGCGGGTTTGATGCGGAATTTCGATTAGTATATTGATAATTCGGAATAGAATTTTGCCTAGGACGTGGCTGCCTATATGCCACATTATTTTGGAAATTGGTTTTATTTTTATGTGAATTATTTTGCGTATTCAAGGGTGAAAAAACATTTTTCGGATGATTATTCTGGGTCATATAAACTTGAAAATCATTTGTAAGAACATTTAAAGCAATATTCAAATTTTCTGGATTTTTCGTACGCATTAATGTGCCTAAAGGTTCTTTTAAACCGCGTAGCAATACTCTGAGAGCCAAATTTTTAAAGTAATTACCCAAAATTAAATGTTCACTAATATTAGAATGTGTCGTGAGATAAGAAATTTGAAGATTTAATAAATGTTGAATTCTATTATAAAATTCGAAAGGCGTTTCATTACCTTGTTTCATTTCTGAAAGTTCTATACTTAAAGTGTAAATATCTCTTTTGTCAGCATAAGTATTAAGAAGTGCATCTTTTAGATTTTCCCAAGTTCTTATCGTACAAGAAGAAATGTTTATGGCTGCTTCACCTTTTATTTTTGCTAAAATGCTGGACATCAAATATTCATTTTGAAAATCCCCTACATCCACAGTATTATAAAACTTACTTACTAATTTCTCTGAAATTTCTATAAATCTAGGAAGTAATGCATTGTTTCCATCAAATTCGGGTATCATATCAAGATACTCCTTTTTTAAAATAGGTAATTGTGGAGTAGCCATTTTATTAAAATTATTCGTAGAAAAAAGTTTTGGTGATGCTAAGTTGAATTTTATTTTAGTATTAACAGAGTTTGAGCCTGAATTTGAGTTATTTGAATCAGAATTTGAGTCAGAATCGTCAGATGTGTCAAGTAAATAATTAATATTTCCTCTATATGACATTAAAAACACTTACAGCAATAGAATGAAGATCCTTTCCATTGGCTCGGACTGCACAGGAACAACCAATATCCTCTTGATTCTTCCGGTTTCTAGCACAACACAGATCTTCTAGTTGAGTTACTCAGTTCGCCCAACTAAGAGTTCCAATAATTAAACTTTACTTGTTCGAATAGTCAACAAATCGTAGAAACGAACCGAATGTTATATGCTTTAACTTCCGATTGACTATCCTACTGACTGCGCCACTTAACTTTTAATTTACTGGAACCGTGTTTTTAAAAACTAACTTTATTTCTAACATAAATTCTACCAACAACTTCAATTACAAGACTGATATTTTTTATTACAAACGTGAATTAAATAATCTTTTGGTAAACACAAGCTAAGCAATTCTACAATAAAATAAGTTCTTAATCAGCACAATATACTGTCCACCTAAGGGCAATGGCGTAGGTGACATATATATATATATATATATATATATATATATATATATATATATATATATTTATAATTCATATTATATAATATGGTTTTATCCCCACTAGTGTTTCCCTACTGGAGTATAAATAATGGAATAAATAATCAATTTTTGCTTCATTTTTTGAGTAGCATTTGAATATCAACAAACGATTTGCCTTTTATTTCAGGTACCTTGAATATAATGAATACTATAGACGCTGAAGTGCAAATTGCAAAAATCCAGAAAGTCCATGCCATTCCTATGTAATTGAACATGATAGGAAATATAAAAGTAACAATTATACCAAAAAAATACATAGCAAAAGTTACAATAGAACTCATATAAATCTGTAAATTTGATGGGAAAACTTCACCCACATAAGACCATGCTACTGGACCAGCACCGAGTTTCATAGAAGCCATAAATAAGCAAGAGCTTGCTACTGGAACCCAAATTATACTATCAACATCGAAGTTTTGCTCTTGAAAATAAAAAAAGATTCCAATTGTTACTAAAGAAATAAGTAATCCAAAATAAGACAATAATAAAAGTATTTTTCTACCCACTTTATCTACAATAAAAACGATTAGAATATTCGGTATGAATTGGAAAATTCCAACTACCATTACTAAAATTTCACTGGGTATATTACTACCAGTAGACTGGAATATTTCTTGTTGGTAAGCTTTTAATGGCTGAGCGCCGCATAACTGTTGACTTAACATTAAACCAACAGTGAGAATTAGACCTTTCAGGACTACTTTTGTCTTGAAAATATCGTATAAAGAACCCTCTATTTTAGTTTCTCTGACACCATTACTTATTTCGATTAATTCAAGTTTTACGTCTGACGTTTGTCTAAACTTTTTCAAAGAATTTTCAGCTTCCGACATTCTATTTCGGGAAACTAAGTAATAAGGACTCTCAGGTATGAAAGTGATGAAAATCATAATGAATAAGATTAAGGGAACTAAACTCATGCAAGCAAATGTTCTGACGGTTACGTAAGGCCCTATACATACAACACACATATGACTTATGAGATTCATAACAGACATGCACATACCCATTTTGCCTCTATTATTTACATCCGATATCTCAGCAACATACGCTGGTATAATACAATAAACACAACCTACACCTACTCCCAAAAGAAATCTTGATGTGTAGAAATGCCAAACTGTATTTGCAAAAATTAAAATTATATTCGAAATAAGAACTGGTATGGAGAACAACAAGAGCGTCATCTTCTTTCCAATTTTTCTAGAGATTTGGCCGGTACATAGTGGCCCACACAAAGCACCAACGTTCAACATCGTCGTTATCCACGATTCTTCTAGAACTGAGATTCCATATGGTATAGGGTTTTTATCAGGATCTACGTGTCCATTTAGCTTGGGAAGAAACGGCGAAGTCCAAGGAAATCCAGCATTTGCAGTAAATGACAACAAGTTAACTGAAAATAACATGTTTCATTTGATTAGAAGATTTTGATGTTGTTACATTTGAAATAGATTGATACGTCAAGATAGTCAAAACTTATCAAATTCCATTCACTACCGGTCAAACTCATCCCATGTTAATCAATTCGATTAATTTCGAAATAATACACTGCAACAAATTCATTTTTCATGTTGGCAAGCGAATGTTGAAATGGTATCTCACAAACCAAAAATCATAGTTTCCATTATTTGTTTACTTTATACGAGCATATGTTTATATTTAATTGGTGAGTGCGACAAGTTGAACCTTGAAAATACTGGTTGATTTGCTTATTACTGTGAATTTTTTCTTCCATATTTATGATTGTATCTTAGTCCCAGTTAGTCCTCTGAGAAGCAAGAACGTACTGTGATTCATACTTTTTGTAACAAGATATCTTTTCGTGAAATTTTCGTTCCATCAAATTTAGACTTGTAGATTTTAGAATTGATGCAACTAAGGAACTATCGATTGAATATATGCTTCCACATTCGGGGCGGAGTCGAAAAATCTGGAGATAAACGTATAGTATTGATCAGTAAACGTGATCGACCACTTACGAACCTAGATATAGCTCAGATCAATGAATCTATGGATTTGCCTTTTTGTACTTCTACTGTGAAAAGGAGATTGAGAGAAACTGGCCGATTTGGAATGGTGGTAGTGAAGAAACCTCTATCAAGACAAGGAATAATATTGAGAGGTTGTAGTGGTATAAAGAACAAAAAAATGGACGCATGAAGAGTGGAAAAGAGTTTTGTGTAGTATGAGTCGAATTTTGAGGTTTTGGTATCTAAGAAAGAGGTAATGGGAAAAGCAGAAGCTAGATCTATGTGTAATCCTGATTGTGAGTCACAGCAGAGGTGATGGTTTGGAGATATTTTAGGTAACTTGTGAAAATTGATTTTGAAAAAAGGCTATAAAAATGTTAAAAGAAATTTGGCCAGCGTTTTATCGGTAGAAAATTTACTTTCTAGCATGAAAATACATCTCAACGCTGTGCTAAGAGTATTTTTCAAAACAATTGAATTGAAAAATATGAGAGTAACGATTTGACTAACCTTAACTCGATTGAGTTATCATGGACCAAATTGGACAGGAAAGTGTCCTACTTCCACTAGACCTCTTTTAAATATCTTGAATGGAACCAAATAGACGATTGTTTATCGAAATTATTACGAACAATGCCGAAATTGTGCACCAAAATAATAAAGGAGGTTACATGAATTAATCAGCTATGTCTTTCATGGTCTGTTCAATTTCTTCCTTCCAGTTCCTTGAAGGTCTTCCTCGTCTTCTCCTATTCTGTGGTTGTTACATCAATGCTTTTTTCGGCCATCTATTCTGCTCCATCCTCATCACATGTCCGTACCAGAGCAATTGCTTAGTCTTTATTCTCGATCTGTTCTTCGTCGTATATCTTCATTTCGTATATGCGCGGTTCAGGATATCCTGCAAGATCTTCTCAAGTTGTCCGTTTTTATAGCCTCTATACTTTTCTTCTGTTTAACCGTCAATTGTCAGTTACACGCATCCTAAACGTTGAAATTTGCTCCACTATCACTGTTTTTATCTAACCAAATATCGCAAACTATAAGCTGGGTAAAAACTTTTGACCGATAGTGTACCTGTTTAATGTAAGCAAGCATTCGAGGTTTCTATTAAAATGTTAAACACATCTGTAATTATTATTATATATTAATGTGAAAGTTTTTGGCATTAAACAAATATGTCTTTTTCTAATTACCGTTAATTCAAGTAGATTACGAGAGGCGGAAAAAGTTTACGAAGGTCCGCACAAATAGAATACGTCGAGAATTGTCACCGGGCATTGTTTATTGATGACGATCATGTCATTTATTGGGAATTTATCGATACAGCATATAAGTAAAGCTCTAACAGGTTTTGATGCTGAACTCTTGAAGAAAAAAGTTTTGTTCCTCCACGACAATGAACATTGATATTCGTTCCCTATTGTTGATGAAAAATTATAAAAACTACATAAGGATTCATTGATTAGTCTGTCATATTCACCTGATTTAGATACCCTCGATTTTGGCTTCTAGAAAGTATGGTTTTGTCGAATGCTGTTTCAGAAAGATGGAAATGTCATGCAAAGACCAATATGTATTTTCCGAAGTTTTCTGTTTGAGAAAATTGACTTAGTAGTCCAGTCAACATAGACTTTTTTTCGAGCACTTACGAAATTGTGCACACTCATATATTTTTCTTTTTTCTCAAATCAGGAATTTTCCAAAAATTGGTCTATAAAATTAAGTTTTATCCAAAATGGAAAGATTCTTTGATATTTTTGCTCACGCCATTCGAAAGTTTATGAAATTTACTAATTTTTCCGCCCGATGCAAAATGTTCCCTCGACTGACCGTTCTCAAGATATCGGCTCTAGAAAATATATTTATTTTCATCAGAAATATTTGGTGCCAACATACAAAAAATTGAATCTTTGAATCCATTTCATCTGCTATATTATTGCAATTATTAATTGGAAATACTTATTTACTCAATTTAGTAGGTCATTATTTTTCTAAATAATAACCTGAATGGTCAGAGATACTTAGAATTTTTCCAAAACGATTCGCTACCCATGTGTTATTCCTCTTAAATATTCGCTAATCCATTTGATTTTTGTACACGATGGAGCCCCTCTCCAGGAGTCATCTCAATAACATGTTTCCTAATAAGTAGATTGGTCGGGAAAGTTCACTTGCATGGCCATCACGTTCCCCTGAATCAAAGAAAATGGATTCATTTTTAGGAAGATATCTCAAAAGCTTGATTTATGCAGAACCGGTAAACACAAGGAACGCACGAATTGGTTAATAAAAGTTCCATTGTGAAGCTATAAGGCAGAATTTTGGAATGCCCTCGTAAATTCAAAAAGGTATCCTACGTAGACTCTGGAAAAGTGTATAAGTACCAAGTGCCCACTTCGAACATTTATTATAGATTTTTTTTCATTTTTATCTGAGTTGTAGGTTAACCAATATGTTTATAACATTTCCATTTCTTCCTTATGTAAGTAAAACGATGTTTGACAGTATGCAGTTCATTTAGAAATGTTTGATTGTGCTTTAATGCCTACTGTAAGAATTTCCAATAAATAATTACAATTTATGTGAATTTTTTTCTGATTGTGTCTTTATGGCGAATGGTTTCCTTAGCATGAACAACGATCTGAAAATCTGCATATCTCCTAAACCATACATTTATCAAGTTAAGTGAGGAGTACCTTTTTGTCAGAAAATAGATTAAAAATTTCATGTTTGCTACCTTTAGAATGTACAGGTGGTCCCTATAAAACTTACGGATTCTTAACCATTGGGAATGAGCCACACCCGGCCTTCATCATACATTTAAAATTCACAATGTTCGAATGTATAATTTAGAAAATATACTTAAATATAAATGCTGATTTCACAACTTCAATCACCTATAACTCAAAAACTACGGGTCGTGTGAGAATAAGTTTCTTGTGTCACATCATTCGGCGTGTTTCGAAAGGGGTCACAAAGGTTTGTTGTGGTATATTCCTATCAATAATTATATTTTGTTTGATTTTTTCCCCTGTACATTTAGCTACTCTAAGATTATTGATAGAGATAATTGTTGGAAATTGGTGCAATACTTAAGTTATATCTTCATCCATCCTCCTTTAGTGAAACATTAAAAGGCATATCAGAGCAACAATAATATTTTATAATATTTTCTGATGTACAGTTTAGGTCGATGAAATAAAGTTATTGGATGATGAACAGAACGATTTACACTGTATGTTGAATATACTTGAAGGGTTGTAAGAATTTAAATCTGTTTAAATAAATTCAGGTTCTTATTTCGTTTAGAACAAGATATATTTCAAATAATATGCTGAATAATGAATTTTTCAATTATTTTAAATCTGAAATATGAAATATATTATTTTCAATAAATGAAAATTATATAACTGTAACAATTTTACCCTTCCATGTTATTGTAGAGGAAAATAATGAAATAATAAAAATCTTATGTGGACTCGAAAGATGAAAACTATTTAGGCGCCTTTGGTAGCATAGTTTAGAAGTTCAATACTGGTAAAATATACATTTCTTTAACAAAATTCCAACCTCTTTTGATTGACGTGTTTAATTTTATCATCAGATTACTCTTTTCTAGTTAATTACCGTTTTTACGAAAATGACTTTTTTCCTAATTTTGGCACCTTATTGAAGAGTTTAGCCGTAGTTTTCAATGGAAAGAGCACCTCAAAATACATGAAAATATACGCTCTCAACTAGCGTTTGGAATAATAAGAGGTTTCATGGAAAAACTAGCTAAATTGACTGGAATATAGTGGGTAGAGTTGAGAGGGGATTATGTTGGAGGAGCAATAATATTCCAATTATAGCTTACCTGATATCACTGAGCAATAAAGAAAATAATTATTTCCTTTCATCTTGCTTATGTTCTGCGACAATAATTTTTTTATATAAATCGATAAATCGCCCTAATTATATTTAAATAACAAAATGAAATTCATTGTGTGGATACGTTAACCAAACGAAACGTTAACGTTGATCTGGTAAGTATTCTATTCCTATTTTGAACGAGAAAGAAAAAACAATGAGAAATTAATGGATAAATATTTAACTTGTCTCACTATAATACCACTTACGTGCTAAAAGATTAAATCAGTGAGATAAATTGCAGTATCAAAAACATCTACTTGATTATCATCACAAGCTCATTTGTTAAATGGAACCAAAATTGTTTGTTGGATAATTGTAATAATATACGGCTTCCGGGACTTGATACAAAAAATTCGGGAGTGATTAGATGACGTGAAAATAATGCTGTTTGAAGTTGCGAAATCAGAATTTATATATAAATATATTTTCTAAACTATACATACATACAGGATAAAAAATGGTACAGTCGAGAGCATGAAGCGTTACACTTTGGAAGTCAATGTATAAAACTTCACAAGCCATCGACAGTACAAAAACTAAATCAAACTTTTAAACACTGTAATAATTATTTATTTCAACAAAAATAATATTTAATTAAAACATAACCTGTGGGGATTTTTTGCGAAACTTTCAACCACTTTATCATTAAAATTATTTAGCTGTTATATCTATTATAGCATTCATCATGGCCAGACCATTAAGGCGATCTTCTGCTTTATATACATTACATACATTATATACAAAATATACACATATCTACCTACATATTTTTACACTGTTTAATGGCCTTGCGTTCTCACAAATCTGATATAGTCGTGATGAAAATGACGGCGATTCTAGAAACGGAAGTCAAAATTTTGATGTCATTCTGGATATTTCAATACTTTCCACAATTAAACTTCAATTTGTCATGCGATGCGGAATCTATTAATAGTTAAGGAAGTCAATTGCTCGCACGGGGGCTCACTAGGGGTGGCAACTGCTCCCCCCGGAAGCGGCCTTGACCTGTATGATCTGATGATAGCAAAATTGAAGTTTTTAATGAATTTTTGATAAGAGTATTCTTTGCTTAACTTGATAAAATTTATGGTTTAGGAGATATGAAGATTTTTAGATCGTTGTTCATGTCAAAAAAACCGGTCGCCATAAGTAGAAATTCGGAAGAAAAGTATCATAAATTGTAATTATTCATTGGATATACTTATAGGTAGATATTAGAACAAAATTGAACATCTCTAATTGAACTGAATACTGTCGAACATCGTTCTACTTACATAAGAAAGAAATTAAAATGTAGAAAAAATATGTTGATTAGTCTACAGCTTATTAAATGAAAACAGAAAAGAAACTAAAATAAATGTCCAAAATGGACACCTTGCACTTCTGCACACTTCCGGAGTGTACGGATTATATATCTTTGAACTTGGATTCAAATGAACGTAGTGACCATGCCAATGGACCTCCAGGCCAATCCACTGATTGGGAAAAATTTTATTAAGATGATTTTTTACATCAACCAAAGAGTCCTGAGGGTCTCCATGGTGCATATATATCTATGCGAATGTTTAGAGAAATATCACATAACATGTGTGTGAAATATTTTCGGAAAAATTCTAAGTATGACTTTTCAGATTATTATGAAAAAATATGGACCTTCTAAATTATTACCCACTATTCCTGCCCACAAATTAACTCAAACTTGATATTGATTCTGTGCTTGAATTGCACCGTGAGGATTTTCATCTGCCCATAAATGTGAATTATGGAAATTAATGAAATCGTCTCGTATGAAACCAGTCTCATCAATAAACAACAAATGTATTATCTATATAATTCTCTACTTCCTTGGCATATACTTTTTGAATGTAAAAGGACTAAAGAAGTCACTCCTGGAAACTCCTGGAGTTGTTATTGATAAGTTAAATTGTAATGACATTTTGCGTACACTAGTTGGGTGATCAGCATCAACTGCATCTAATGCATTTTGCTCCAAAGCTGATGTTCGTATAGTTCGTTGTTGAGCACTATTTTTGGTAGGAAATTTCCCAAAATATCATTTTTAAAAAATAATGGAAACTAGTTCACTAAATTTACATAGACAAACCTGTTTAGAGTAAGCTGCGATCAACCCTAACAAAAGTTCTACAATCGGGTATAATTCTGCCTAATAAACGTTCATTCATTCTTCTAACGAGATATCCGAAGCCAAAACATACATCGATTTAATGTCGACATATTTAATAAAGGTGAATTCTACTAAGACTTTAACCATCCGTTAGTCGCTTGTGTATCCAGGAGATACATGCTATTTCCATTTGCAGTTTTTTCGAAAACGAATAATGTTAGGATCGCTGTATCCAGCGTATTCTTAGGTCAATGTGTCTCCAATCATTTCCTAGAACAACATTAGCAAACATCCTTTTGTTCCATTGTTATTGCCATAAAACCCAAATGGCGGCGGTCATGTACCTCCTCGATACACAGCGACCATCGACGTTACATTTCTGAGTGATTCACTTGTTTCGTAGACTCTGTGCGTGTAAGGCGTTTTGTTTTCAGAAAATCGATTATAAAATTGTTTTTTCAACAATGAATGCAAAAAAAAGGGTTTGATTTTTTGAAACCGAAAGATGTCGAAGAACTCCAACGACTAATGTTTGAGGAAAATAATGAATCTAGTGTCGATGTCGCCGACGATGCTTTTAATGAATCTGATGAATCAGATTCAGAAGATCGGGTCGAAACAAGATCGATTGATTCAGACACCGAACATGAAATTACTGACAACGAAGAGGAAGATGAAGCTACGTAAGAGGTTGATAATTATTTTGTTGGTAAGTACACTAATGTTCAAATAATTTTTTTTGCAAATTTGAAAAAAAAATAGGTAAAGATGGTACACAATGGAACACAACACCTCCTAAAATTTCAAAAATGCGTCCTCATAATATTCTAATGACATTACCGGGTGTGGTTGGAAATGATGCAAAAAACGCCAAAACGGAGCTCGAATATTGGAATTTATTTTTCACGGACTCCATTTTAGATTTATTAGTGAAATATACTAATCAACACATAGATAATGTACGTCAGAGATTTGCTAGGGAAAGAAATTGCAGACCTACACACAAAGCTGAAATTAGAGGATTTATAGGGCTATTATATTTGCTGGGTGTATTCAAAGGAGCTCATCAATGACTTGGCGATTTCTGGGCCACTGACGGTTTAGGAATAAACATTTTTGACAACAGAGAAACCAGAGCAACGCGGTGTCATGTGGATAAATTGGCCTCCGTGAGAGAGCTTTTTACTGTTTTCATTGAAAACTGCCAAAAAAAATTCCCCCGGATTCTGTATCACCGAAGGATCGCGAATGTTTTAGCAGTGTTTTTGGCTACACAAGAGATGAAACTCTCGTTTCATACGTTCCGAAACAGGGAAAGACTGTAGTATTACTTTCAAGCATGCACGTTTCATCTACAAAAGTTTCCAATTACACTTCAAAAAAACCGGAAATAATTTTATTTTACAATGATACAAAATCCGGTGTATATGTTGTGGACAAACTATGTGCATCCTATAATGTTGGCAGATCAACCAGAAGATAGCCAATGGTGATTTTTTATCATCTTATGAACATAGCGAGTTTGAATTCCAGGACCATTTTTTTGGCTAACCAAAATGAATTTACTTCAAGAGTAGAGTACTTGCAAAAATTAGCAGTAAATTTGGTAGACGAGCAACTTCGGATCAGAGCCCAAATTGAAAATCTTTCCATGGACTTGAGAATCTTACTACAAAAATATAAGCTTCAAGAACCTGAACCAGAAACGTCGAGGGCACCAAAACCACAACGTTGTCGGCCATGCTATCGGCAGCAGAATAAGAAAACATCATTCAGTTCTTATCATTGTCAAAAATGTGAGATTGTACTGTGTTTGAAAAAACTTTCAAAGATTACTTGCGAAAGTTGCTTAGATACTTTGTTGTAAACCAGGTACTTAATTCATTTTTGGAATTCAAATATTATAAGCATTAAACATTTTTGTTCACGTGTTTGCAATTTATTCTTATCTTCTACCATTATTTGCTTCTATTAACATCCATACAATTAAATAATTACACTTACGCTCGTAAACCATAAATTTTATCGAGTCAACCAAAGAGTACCTTTTTGTTCAAAAATCTATCAAGAAATTTATTTCGTTATCTTTAGAATGTAGAAGTTACGGATTGTTAACCACCGAAATGAGTTGCCCCTCGCTTTTAGATGGTAGTATAGAAATTTTTCGTAGCTTTAGACGCTTATAGCTTAGAAATGAGGGTTTATATGAGGAAATTTCTCCCATATCACTCCTAAATGTTCTGCATCAAGTTCCGTATCACTCTGTATATTAACTGCGTCAATAGGTTTCCTTATCGTTGATATATTTAAATAATAAAATGAAATTAATCGCAAAATACGAAAACTTAACCAAAATGTAGACCAAATTTTATCTGGTAGATACTTTATTCATATTTCAATCAAGAATGACAAAACAATGAGAAATATATGATCAAATATTTAAATAGCGAAAATTCAATATACCTGCAAACAAATTAAATAAATTAGATAAATGGAATGAGGAAAAATTTACTTGGCGACAAATATAACTCCGTAATTTATTATATAAGTGATAGGAAATTCTTGGCAAAAAATAGGAACAAAAAAGTACATATTTGCGATTTCATGAGCAGATATTTATCCAACATCTGTATAAAATCATATATCCATATAAAACATCATGAATTACTGTTCAAAATTTTGTATTTTCTTATTTTGTAATCTGACATATCCATTACAAAGTTTGGCATTTTTAATGGAGAACGTACTTAGAACGTGTTTGTTTATAGATTCTTGCATCATAGTCCAACAATCGAATTCAATCGCAACCGTTTTGGTGCGATGATTTTCTATGATTTTCGACATGGATTAAACCAAGATTAAGCACCATCTCGAACCACCGTGTTTCACTGGTTTTCCGTATACAATCGTGGTCGCACTTCGCTAGAGGACAAATTTAGTGAAGGTTGTCCAAAATCGGCTATTGTGTCAGAAAACATCAATGCTCTGAGTTAACTGATATTGAGAGATTGTCATGTGATACACCGTAACTTTAAGGCATACTTGGGCATACATTCGATATTGTATGTTCAGTAAAATATCACCAACGGCTCCAGAAATTCCATCTCAATTTATCTTAAAGTTTTATTGGATTTCAATACAAGATCCATTTGGTTTATATTGTTATATCATTGATGGTTTCAAAATTTTTCATGATGGGAGAGCTGAATCTCAATCTCAAGTTTTTTCACAGGATATTTATACACACATCTTCAACAATTCTCAATTTTTTTCACGTGTTAAATACAGTTTTTCCAGTTTTTAGCGGTTACATTCTTAACTTAACCGTCTTCATGAACTTGACTGTTTAGAGTAGGTTCATTATTGTTAGCACGTACATTAGACTATATGGAATTAAATATATGACTACCAGGAGCAAACTCAGTATTTATAAAATCTGTGTGAGACCAGTAATGACATAGGCGATAGATACCAGAGCAGAGCGAAAGCTGAGTTCAATAGAGGGACTCATATTATTTGATCACAAGAGAAATGATGGAATAAGGGAGATATGTGACATCCAGGATGTATTGAGATAAGCGAGAAATTGGTGAAGACAATGGAGAGATCAGGTGGACAGAATGTCAGATGACAGGTTGGCAAAGATTGTAAAGGAAGAAAAACCGAATACATCCCGACCACTAGAATGACCATCTACAAGATGGTATTAAAGCTGGTCCACATCATCCCAGCTGCAGCTAGGCAACAATTGATACAAACACAGGACTAAGTTTTAACTTACGATGAAGAAGGAGAGAAGAAGAAGAAGAATTATTTCCTGCTTTTTTGCAGTTTTGTCACCTATTTCGACCTATTCAATTGTATCTCATATATCAACTGAACGCTAATCACTTAAATCGTGCAAATTCAATACCACTTATTTTCTATTGGTAGGGTGCACGTCAAAAATGACATCCGATGGATGCAGAAAATCATAGTGGGCAATAGTGTTACATTATGGAATATTATTCAAAAAATACTAAAAAAGTGAAGATGAATAGTCTTAAAAATATAGTTTAAAAATTGATATACATTACAAAATACCGTGTTCGTGTTTTTTAAATCAAAAACGTTTTGAAAAGTTAGGATGAAAAAGTAAGTATGGAAAATTGCAGATCGCCAGCGACTATTTTGTTAAGCAGTTCATGCGTTTACAATAGTAGTAGCAGATTCAAACATGCTGCTTCAGAACCTCAAAGATTGCAAAGGATTTCAATAAATTTGCTACCATTCGTTTATTTTCTTATTTAATTTCATCTCAATATTTCCAATATTCACAAAGATAATAATCTAAAAGTAGAACATATACTACTCCGAGAAGGCATGCTACAGAATGAGGTTAATCAGGTTTTTCTAGTCCCTGCGATTAACAATTTATTTTTTCATATACCTTGACACCTCACTGTTTCTTTTAGTATTTTTGCTCCTAGCAGCCCAAAAACTAAAGGTGTGGAACACAGAATCCGTACATTTTTAGGCAGCTTAGAAAGTAAAGTAAACGTTTACTGAGAATGTTATTGTTCGTTTCAACTTGGCAGTTATCAAAGGTCCCAAGTACAAACAATACGGCTCTGTTGGATGCTAAGTTCCAAGCATAGAAAATGTGTAAAAAAAACAACGACGTTGAATAATTACCAACTTTTATGAACAAAAAAAGAATCTGAAGAAATCGTTTACACTTCGTTAAAATGGTAACAGCCAGACAAACAATTTACGATATTTGTCGGCTGTCGACTGATAAAAGTCAAAATCGGACAGATAAGCAAAAAACGCGAAAAAAGACGAGAGAAACATTGGTTAAATCGGCCCAAGGAAGAGCTGGGAGTCAGTTTGCATTGGGCAGAGAAGTCAATAGAAATATGTAAGCAACATTCTAAAGGTACAGAAAGTATTTCAAGAATCAAGAAAATTGGCAGTTTTCAGGGACGAGTTTTCGTCGGCTAGAAGTTTGGATTCATATTTTACTTCATATTTTACTTCTGAAGACTGAAACGGCAAATAATGACATTTATTATTCTTAGAAAGGAGAGGAAGTGAATTTAGAAAGTGTACTTCAAAAGACAAAAAAACGTTTAACTCGAGTGTGTGTATGGTTGGCAATATTTTCTCGTGGTAATTCTCCAACATATATTTGTCCTTCTATGTTGCCACAAAACATATCAAAAATAGTGTGTTAGATCTAGATTAATGCAGTCCATATAGAGAAAGCATCCTGAAGGAAATTTTGTGTTTCTTTGCCAGATACGGCAACTGCTCATTATGCGAAGCAAAGTGAGGTCAATTGAATATTTTTGGCGAAATTTGGGGAGCAATAACACATGTAGAATTAAAAAAAAGTATTTAGAACCATTCCGGAAGATTCAGTATTTCATTATTCATTGCAATATTTAAGAACAAAAATTAGGAATCGACAGGGTGCTGATTCAGCTATATGTGTATAATTATAGGGTACTGACATTGTTTCACAGAGTAAAGTACAAGTAATTAAATGAAACAGTTTGTACAACCTAATTATGAAACATTTTCCATTCCATTTCCACGTGTTCATTCATCTATATTAAAAGCATGGTTTGACGATAATTTGACCACAGCGAGCTCTATTATCGATTCAGTTATACTCCGCTTCATGTTAATAAACCGTTTCCAGAATCACCATATCATCATCTTAGAAAGATTTTGATATTTTGTTAGAATTTTTACTCCATCTCAATCATCTTCGAATGTTACAAATACAGTTTCAAACGTATACTAAATAGTAGTAAAGAAAATGAGAAAATTACATATTTTGAATTCTTCTCTTCATTTCCAACTACTTCTTATGGTTTTATGTCAGTTAGAAAATGATTAAAACTTTGTGTTTTTCAAGAGGTGACGAAAACAGGAACTTACCTGATACCGTTGCTGACAAAGTAGGTTTATGAAATAACAAATAGATTTAAATTGTAATATTTATTTCTGCTCAAATTTTTTCTGAATCTCTTCTAAAGTTTGTCCTTTCGTTTCTGGTACAATGAAAAATACGAACGGAATTGCACAAGCAACTATTACAGAGAAAAACCAGAAAGAGTATTCAAATCCAAATATATGGGAAAACTTTGGGAAAATAAATGTAACTAAAAAACTCATAAAAGTCATACAAAAAGCTATGAGCGGACTCAGAAAAAATTTGTACTCTGTTGGAAATATCTCACCAACTATAATCCATGATACCGGTCCAGCACCTATTTTAAAACTGAACATAAATAACAAAATGCTCGTGAGAGGCAACCAAAACAAAAAGCTTATATCCATATTTAGATTCTGCAAGTGAAAATAGATTCCAAAACTGACCAAAGAAATGAATTGACCGATGTAAGAAACTAATAATAATTTTTTCCTTCCCCATCCGTCAACTAATTTTGAAACAAAAAATAACACCAATAATTGAGCAGCTCCTACAATCATAACTGATTTATCTGCGGGAATTGATGACTTGGTTGCAGATAATATGGATTGCTGATAGGAATTAAGAGCGTTAGTACCATTAAATTGTTGAAAAAACATGAGCCCAAAACCTATTAAGAAACTTTTTTGAACTGATTTAGAAAACAATGCATCCGATAATTTGAATTTACCATTTTTACTCGAAACTGATTTGATAATACTATTAAGTTCATCATCTACATTACTATGTTGTGCAACTTTAATTAATGCTTGATGAGCTTTCGATATATTATCTTGTCTAACATAATCATATGGACTTTCTGGCATGAGTAATGAAAAGGTTGGGAAAAAAATGACTGATGGTACCAATGATATAATGGCTAGAGTTCGTATTGTGACATAAGGTCCAACGATGAACACGAAGTCTTGAGTACAAGTGATAGTTAAAGATAAAAACATGCTCGTTCTGCCACGGTATTTAGGATGAGACATTTCAGCTACGTATACTGGTATCAAAGAAAAAACACATCCTGTACCTATACCCAATAAAAATCGAGCAACGTAAAAATGGGACACATTATTAGCAAATATTAAAATGATATTAGATATTATTTGCGGCAAGGCAAATAAGATGATAGTTTTTTTCTTTCCCAATTTGTTTGCTATTATCCCGGTAAACAGTGGTCCGGAAATGGCTCCTAAACAATGTAAAGAAGTTATCCAGGTTATCTCAGATAAAGTCGCAGGTTTCGGAAGCGGGTTGAACTCACTGCCTACTTTGTCAGTTAACTTTGAGATGCACGGAGATGACCAAGCGTATCCTATTCCTGCTAGAATCGTCATCATGTTAACTGAAAAAAAAAAGATACAAAAATATGATTTCTATTTTTGAAGGGGAAAATTTAACATCAATAGCTAATACTGATCTGTTGGTTTGAAATTTGAATGACAGTTAAAATTTTATCTAAAATAAACGGAAATATAATTGGCGCAGTCATTAGAATCACAAAAGAGTCCGTGAGTGAATGTGAATATCATTTTTATTGAAATAATTCGATAATTGTTGTACATATGGTAGGGAAAAATTTTTTATGTTTTGATGTTTCGTTTCTGTTTTGTTTTTAAATTGATTGTAGTATCTGAAAAATATCGAAAAAATCCTCCACAAAATTGCAAAACTAAGTAATCAAAGAATTTTTCTACTCAGATACAAAAAAGATAAGTTGATACCTACATTTCTAAATTTAAAATTATCCCATATAAAATTTACAAATCGTCGTCTGCAGCATGAATATTAAAAGTTTCATCTAGATTTCATGATAACAGTTTTATTAGATTTATCTGCTTCCGAAATTTTGAGATTTCTATTTTTATTTATGAATTGCTTCGTTTTAATTATATTTTGAGATTTGATATTGTTTTGTTGTTTTTTCAAGAAATTTTAACTATTATATTGACTATCATTGCTTTGTCAAGAGCTAAGCTGTTGATATCCTAAACCCTCGACAAAGATTTTTCCAATGTTGAGTCCCTATCCTATTCTTTCCATACCTCATGCTTGACATTTCCAAATGAAAAATCTTTTTTTCACGGGGTTGCTCATTATATGACCAAAGTATTGTAATTTTCGTCTCTGTATAGAGTTAACTATCAATGCACTCAATCGAACCAACTTCTCTTCAAAATACGGCGATAAATCCACGTCTTAAATGTTTTAAAAAGTTTGAGTGAATTTTCCATGATCGTTCATACCTCTGCACGGTAAAAGAGCACAGAAAAGACTTAAAACATTGAACAGTCTTTGTACAAAGATCAAGGTTAAGATCATGGCATGCTCGTATCTCTACGCTAGCATTGTTTATTACAGCTCCTAGTTATGTTAATTCTTCCACTTGGTCTATTTGTACATTATTGACCGTAATTTCTTCTTTTTATAGATATTGTAAATCAATTATGACTATATATTCAGTCTTCTTTCTATTCAAGTTGTTGTTAGTGATTCTAGTAGACTATACCAGGACGGTTTATAAGCCTAGTTTTTCGATCGAGCTGAATATTGAAAGAGTATCATTAGCTCAGCTTTCATGTTGACAAGTTTTTCATTAACAAAGATACTTTCATCAGCGTTCTTTAAAACTTGAATATTTTTTCCTAGTACTAATGAAAGAGCGAAGGACATATAATTTCGGTTAGAATATTCGTTGAATAGTAAAATTATCCTTCGCCGAAATGCAAGTGGAATAGATCTACTTACCAGATGCAGCGACATAATAAGAGAAATTAACTCTATATTTTTTGGAAGGAACGATCTTTTCTACTGGGATGGATTTCACATCGATAGATTGAGTCATTTTTCTAATTAGTTATACTCTGAAAAAAAAATACATATTAGTGGTATTAACAGAAAACGAAATAGATATATCGTAATATATTTCTGTATAATGTTCAAAACCACACCTAAATAGAAGAGATTTAATTATTTGAACTTCAGTGGAAACGTTCCTTGAACAAAAAACTAGTTTGAACTTAAATGGATGTTCATACACTATTTGCTTCACTTATGAGTGTACTTCTTCTCATAATGGACAAGAAAATATGTTGCTGGTAAAGACATGCGCTTTACGTATTTAATTTTCTTGATTAGGAAGCCCCAAGTTAGCCTATGTTGCTAGTTTCAACGATTTAATAAAATCACAAATCAATATAAGTTATGAAAGATGAATTGGCGAAAAAAAGCAATAGAATGACCATCGCTATCACCCGAATCAACAGTTCTAAGAGGCAAATGAAATGGATCTGATTTTTACATGAAGTTTCACAAGATTTTTAGGATAATCATGTGTAAAAAACTTTGGGCAGAATTTGAACAGAGTACTACAAAGGAGTTTGAGAGTAGAACATTATTTAGAAAATTGATGGACAAAAATACACTTTTATATTTAACTTTCCATGTTGTATGTTGTGAAACGTATAGTGAGTACAAACTATTCTCAAAAAAAAATAACATGATTTTGCATATTTGAGACTTTTCTGTAGGGGCCAAACTATATGTTTTTAGATTCAGAACTTCAATTCCAATTTAATCATAATGCGACGACATTAATGATATTCGTAGGCAGAAGTATTAAGAGTATTAAGAGGGTTGTCTAGTTTTCGACCAGCAATTGTGAATAATTCGAAAAGTTCTCTGAAAATGGAACAAATTGAGAACAAAGCTCTCTTTAAATGTTTGTTTTTGAAAGTCAAGACTGTCGAGAAGTGTTTTGGGACAACCAGCGATAACCTGGATTCACTTCCACTGAAATGCAGAAACAGTGGAGACTGTGGAAACAAACCTGCTCTGAGAAAAGAATCTACAGCATTGGAAGGAATAAAAATATATTTTACTTCAGGATAACGCACCTTCTTATACTCTGGTGATCGCTAGGACTCATAATCACTTCGAATTGGTTGACCAGCCATTGTATTATTAAGATCTAGCTCCCAGTGACTATGTACTGTTCCCTAACCTTGACGTTTATCTTCTAGAAGGGACATTTTCATCAGACGAAGACATCATCGCATACGTACGACTATATTGTTAAGAAAGATGGCAAGTATTATCATTTAGAAGTGCTTAAAAGGTTAGATATTCGCCGAATCAAGTGATGAAAAAAGATAATGATTATGAAAACAAAATCGTCTTCTTTCTTTGTAATGTCAGGCACTTTCTGAACAATCCTCATTGTTATCATTACTATTAATTTTAAATACTAAAATGTCAATAAGATATGCTTTATTTTGTGAAGTTTTTGGTATTTATCTACACTCCTTTTATTCATGAGGTGAATTAATAAACATTGAATCTTGATTTATTTACGCACTATATACTATTTTTGATAATTCACAATGTCCATTCACAAATTAGTTCTATTCACTACGACTATTTATTTAGAAGTAACTAACTCCGTTCACATAAGTATTTGAAAGTAAAACTGTGAATAAACCGCCTGTTATAGAAAAAAATTCTAAAAGGAAACATCAAAGCTGTGTCCGCAATTTAAACGATAAAAATCAGTATTATTCAATCAATCAACTATTGATAAATATGGTAATTGCATATACAAAGTACATTGAAAATATATTTGAAAGTTACCAAATAAAGTTTATGAAGTTCTTTTTCAACTTTGCACAAGAGATCAACCTTCGACAGTTTGCTTTCTACTTTTGAATAAAACATTCGCAATTCGAGTACGAATATAATATACACAGGCATTTTTAATTTTCTATTTGTGAAGTTAAGAACAATTTATTTGTTTATCATCATATTTATTTTACTTATACAGATATACATACATGCACATATACAAATAGTAAACAGAGTGATATAAGATGATGCAAAATCAAATTTTGCTCAAAACAGATGTGACAAACATTGAAAAAGTATTCTAGCAGGCAGCATCAGTATTCAGAAGTCAAAAAACCACCTTTAACAAAACCGTTTGAACCGACGATATGTATTATTATCAGTCTGCGTTCCGTTCTGCTTGCTGGATTTAAGCCAGTTGAACAATTATTTAACCTTCAACTACACGTAAAAATACAACATTTACAATAAACATAATGTAAATGACCTTGGGATCCCTTCCCTCACGCTGTGTGTGCATTTAACCTATTATTGAAGTGTTCTTAACACGTTTCGTCAGTCTTGTTCTTGCATTGGCACGTTAATTACTGATAAAAGAATGCTGTATGACATCAAACAATTAACCATTTTTTTGATAGTATATTTTGATAACCATTTATATTATTTTTCTAGCAGAAAATAACTTTTTATAGAATTTTAGGTTTATAATAGTATTTCTACATATATTTTAAAATACAGTTAAAATACGTGAAAACCCCTAATCATCTTACCGGTGATGAGATTCAAACTATGGTTAAGGCTACATGTGACGAACCTGAGGATGAATGAAGTTGGAAAATCAAATACCCCCAAATATGAGCTTATCGAAGAAAGAAAAAGAGGAAAATAGTGAAATTACAGAAGAATATTTTCTGGGTAAAGATGAAACAACAACGTGGAATAAAAATCCACTTACTTCTAAATATGGCAAATTTAGTGAAAAAATATTGCAAAATCCTTTCCTGGCCTTAAAGTTGTGCAAAATATATTACTGTTAAAAAACTGCTTTTGAAATTTTTTTCACGGATGATATTAATCAAAATATTGTCAATTGCACAAATATGGAAATCAAAAAGTTGAGAGTAAATTAAGATCGACCGCGAGATGCAAAAAATACAACAACAATTGAATTGTTGGCTTTTATAGGAAAACTAATTCCAGTTAGAGCTAAAAACCAAAACCATACACTTTTTCTTGAACTTTGGACCTCAGATGGCACAGGATCAGAAATCTTTAGAAGTTGTATGAACTACAATCGATATCTATTTTTATTGTCTGTCATTAGATTCGACGATAAAAATACCCGAAAAGAAAGACAATTAACCGACAAACTTGCTACAATTAGATTCACACTTGATCGTTCCGTATAAAACTGCTAAAATAATTATAGTTTAGGCGCATACAATAGATAAAATGCTGATTTCCTTTAGAGTTTTATTCAATATATACCAAATACACCGGCAAAGTACGGTCTAAAAGTGTTTGTATTGTGCAACTCTAAAACTTTTTATATCAGTAATTTGGAGGTTTATTGTTGTCAACAACCGGAAGGTCTATATAAAAATAAAACACAACAGATAATATAACGCATCGTTTTCTGCAACCATGGAAAGTGAAGAATCGAAATTTAACATGCGACAATTGGCATACAAGCTATTCTTTAGCCTTGAATCGTTTAAAAGATAAAACAATTATTGGAACAATGAGAAAATATAGAAGGGAACTGCCATCAATTTTCTTAAAGTCGGTTAAAATTTTTATAATTATGCATTTATAAACTTTCTGATTTTTTCTTATATTTTTTTACTAGGAAAAAAACTAAACCTCCAAAAACTCCAGCCGAGAGACAGCGAGTTTACAGATTAAAAAAAAATTAATGAAGGAAGCCCAAAATATTCTGGCAATCAACCAATCTTTTTTAAGTTAAATAAACTCTTTTTGCGTCTGGTTAGACTATCGAACTTAAGGAGTAAACTCCAGTCGTGCGTCGGAGCTGACACACACACACACACACACACACACACACACACAATTTTTTTTATCCAAAGAAAAACCAAAGAAATCCGGTCGTCTATCTTTGGGTTCCAAAAAGATGTCACTATTATGTTATACATGCCAAAAAAATAGAGTATTTCTACTATGCATGATTCTGCAATTAACCTTGAAAAAAAAGCCGGAGATTATTATGGACTACAATTTAAATAAAGGTGAGGTGGATATATGTAGTGCGCGTATTCTGTGTCCAGGAGAACAAGAAAGTGATGGAATGAACAGCCCAATTTTAGATAACGCGATGCGCATTAATGATGCTTACAAAATTAGAAGACGTTTCCTAAAAGAATTATCTATATCACTCATGAAGCCACATTTTAAAGAAATATTAGAGATAAAGACATTACCTTCCGATATTCGTCTTTTTCTAAGTAGATTAAGAGACCTCAAGAAGAGCGGCTTGAAGATTAGACACTAGCAAAAATACGGGGAAGGTTTTTTTCCTCCGGAAGGCATAAAAATAGGATGAAAACCATGAAGTGTCATGTATTTAAGAGACAGGTGTACAAAGAACATCCAAATACAGTGATTACTTGTCCTGAATGCAAAAATAACGGAGACATCTCAGATACAATTTAGTGTGTAGATGTAATAAGGTAAGCTTCATAAGGTATAATTTGTGTAAAAATGCATATTGTGTAGCTTTTTTATATATTCAAAGATTTTCAATTAGTTTTTATAAGAAGTTTTGATGAGTAAAACTTATAGCATACATAGTTGTTCTTATTTAACTCATTCTTATTTATTGTTTTGGTGGTGTACAAAATACACCACGTGTATACTTGTGTTGAAATATCAATCGCTTGTAGGTAAAGGTTGAAAAAAGTCTTTTTTCGACAGTTTTAAAATTGCCAAAATTGTCCATCGTTGATCCTTGTTTAATCTAAAAAAATATGGATCAATATTATTTTTTCCAAAGGCTCAATAAAATGCTTCGGCTCAGTTCAGGATAATAGTTATCACCTCTAAATGAAAACGCGAAGTCTTTGTTAAAAAATGATTTTCTATTTGAAATTTTGGTTTTGCACTAAAAAATCAACACTTCCACATAATTGTTTGTCTGTGAATTATTTGAAAAAGTTGAATAATACTGTTTTTCGATTAACTGTTAAAGGAACGATTTTCCAGTGTTAACGTGGCTCTTTCAAATTTTACATAAGCATACTAAAATTCACAATAAATTAAGAAAACACAACTTGGACCTCTTTACTATCTTACTAACTTAAAATCGAATTTTTGGTGAAATTTGTCGTTTTGGAATAAAAATTAAAAAAAAATTTTATTGGCAAATAGATTTTCTGATGCGACTTTGTGATCGTTAATTCACAGGGCTTATGATAATGAGACCTAGACCAGTAGTGCGTTGGGTATCTAGATATCTTGTCTATTCACATCTCAAAATATGTTTGCGTCACTATTATAGTATTTGTGCAGCTTAAAACAAACGTGTTTTTTTCTCGTGCCGAAAGCCATGTGTGACGAAAAATAGGAGCAACGTATCAATCTCAAATTGCTTGTTAAATTGATAAAAACTTTCACTGGGTGCTATAAATCGTTGTAAAAGGCTCATGGAGACAATTATCTATCTCGTGCGTATTTTTGAGTGGTGTAAGCGCTTTAGTGATGTCCAAGAGAGCACTGAAGATGATAAGCGGCCAGGTTACCCTGTGACTGTTTCAATTCCGGAAACAGTGGCCAAAGTCAACCAAATTGTGCATACAGATTATCGAATGGGCATCTGGATGATTGCCGAGGCAGTAAACGCCGATAAAAAAGCGCTTAGAAAAATTTTCCACCAGGAATTATACACGACAATGGTCTGTGCGAACTTGGTGCCAAAAAATCTGACTCCTGACCAAAAGCTCTTGCATCAATGGGTCTGCTCAGATTTTCTGGAATGGTTAGAAAAAGTAAAAAAAAATCTGCTTTGGAAGAGACCTGATTTGAAACGATGGATGCGGCAAAGCAAAAAAACGGCAGGGCTCCTAAGGGCACTCATCAAAGATGACTTCCAGCACTGCTTCGATCAATTGAAAAAATGTATGGAGAGGTGTGTGGGGAGGGGAGGGGAGTATATTGAAGAGGAGCATTCGAATGTAGAATAATTTTTATAATAAAACCCTTTTTCGTAACTAGTTTCGTTGGTTAATAGCCTCGTATTATTGTTCTGTACACTTTATGGTTATGAAAGATCAATAACAATCCATATTAGCTCAGGTGTATCTATTGAAATTTCAAGAAATGTTTAGTTATATTGCAACAATATTTAGAATGACCATATAAGTTTTAGATCAGTGCGTACGTTTTATCACTCTCTTGTTAATGAGAAAGAACTAAACATTTAGAAAAAATAGATGAGGTGCAAAAATACTGAAGTGTACTCATGCTCGAACGTATATATTTTGAAAACCTAAATTCAAAATTTCAAAGATGTAACCCGTGGTTATTTATATTTATAATTATACACTGATGTCTATTTCGATAAATTTTTTGTGATTTGCTTGAAGATTGAACAAGACAAATATTCTTCCATTATTTAGATCTATCACATATTTATCACTAAACTCACAAATTTTGAGAAAATTGGAGATTTCTCTATTATATTCAATACTATCAACTTGAATAATTCTGTGTTGGCATGTTATAAATGTCTTATCCATGAAACATATACAGCCATGCTTCCTAATGTGGGGCCAATTACCACAGGGGGGCAATTTTATTGTAAAAGGGGCAATTCGGAAATGAACTCGACACGAGTTCAAATTGCAATGCTAGATTCCGTGCCAGAATTTAAAAAAAGCGAATTTTAAAAAAATTACGGTCAATGAATACGTTTACGAAACCAAAATATCAACTGAGCTTTTGGTGTTATCTTCCCTGTGACAGACGGCAGGCTATGAGCGGATCCCCGAACGATTCAAAATCTTGCTTAACACAGTTGTTCGCAACCCGATCAAAGAAGTTCTGTTTCTTGAGAGCAAAATATTTTGAATCATTGATTTTTGAGATGAAAATGAAACATCGGCAACTTTCAATATACGGTCCTTAATGAAATCACCATCAATGAAGGGTTTTGATCTTTTCGCGATTTATAGTGCAATAATAAAACTTGATCTCTAGGCATCTTCCTTGAAGTTTAGATTTTTTCCAATGTGAAAATCGAATTTTGACTTATGATTCGTATCATTGTGTTTCTTCATATTAAACACTTTACAAACAGCAGCTGTTCAATTACAAATCAAATACATTGGATTACCTTTCCATTCTATGGAAAATGGTGCAATTTCCCATTTGGACTGAAAAGCTCTGCACTTACTATCATCTTCACGTTATGTGACATTATGCCAAAATCGTAACAATTTAGTTTTATATGGTTAACGAAGGTTCTAGTCTAAATTAGAAACACGTGAAAGATTTTATCGTTCTCGACAAAAATATGAAACCCTCCAATCTAGAGGACGTTGCATTGCGACGACATTTTGTCAAAATATTACCTCATTACTTCTGAAGAGTTAGAAAAAACAAATGTACTAACAAAGATTATTTTTTGCTCATTTTGTCAGATGCAGCACCGTATATCAAAAAAAGCAGTTGTAAATTTGGAAATCGTTCGCCACACCTCAATACATATTTTGTCCTTGCTTTTATAGGATTATTGAAGAGATTGGGGAACATTTTACATTTGTGAATAATTTTATCAAAGAGGTGGAAATAAATTTCCTAAAAGCGCCTAAACCGGTCCAGTTCTATGAGGAAAAATTACCGAATACTGCTCTTTCGTCTCAGGCTATCATTACAACATAGGACACTTGGCTGAAAGCCGCTTCATTTAATGCGAGAATTTTTATGTTTGATGGATTTTTTCAATTCGTTACTGATCTAAAGAATTATTCGAAAATACCCAGAAATAAAACAACTTTCGTTTAGAAAAACTAATTATTAATTAAGTAATTAGAAAAACGCCTCTAAAAATGTTATAGTGACAATATTTTCTCAAGTTATCACAGTGGCAATAGAAAATTGTCTCAAACTATCATACTTACTCATAAATCTGCTAATTTTCGATGTTATTTTGGACCGTTTCACTAATCATCAGCACAATAATTCTGTGCTGATATAAAAAACGCTAGTATTCAAAAATGTCCATACAATATTTTAAAAAGGATTCGCATTGTTTGGAATCCTATATCTTCAATATCCATAAATACATAGAAACTGATAGTAATCTTTCGTTGACTTATACAGATCTAGAAAATTTATTTCCTCTCACGGAACGAAACGAAAAAATCTAGAGATAATTATCAATTATTAACTGAGAAGTTTATATGCAGTTAAATGTGCAAAAGATCATCAAACAACGTTTATTAATTGATATAATTCCACATTAAAACTTTCCCCTCGTTTGTTAGCTTTAGAAATTTGAATCCAATATGTTTTTCTTAAAGTGGCTCCTATGGCTAATTTCCAGAAAAAATAGAAATTAGAGCAGTTTCATCACTTTGAACACACTCAGTTACATATTATTGTTGATAATTTTTTTTCGAGTAATTGAATGAAATTATACTTTTTCTCAATTTATACTAATAAATAGTTTTATAATTATGTTTTCTTGTATATTTCTACAATTTTGTCGAGTGATCATTAAAATAATATGAGAATATATATTTGGAACGAAGTTGGATCTTACGTTTTAAAGGAACTGATGAAAAAATAAATCTCCAGATATCTTGTTAACTATCTACGAAGAAACTTTTTCCATTAAAGATAAATTGTGAATAAGAAAAAAACATACGACATGCCGGCAGGTATACCGCAGGCATTTTAGTTATTGAACCTACACTATGAATCATTTTCTATAATCTCTCTTGAACATTGAAATTTGGGCAATGAAAAAAACACAATCGAATTGAATCCCAAAATCAACATTCCCACAAATCCTAGAGAAAAACTATTTTAATTGTAATTTGTCGCCAAAATTTTTATTTATATTTGAGAGCCAAAACAGTTACCAAACAGTTTATTCTGAACCCTAACCATCAAATTGGATCCAAATGTCGAAACTTGGGGTATGTCGGCTTTTGTCCAGGTGAAGGTACCAAAACTATTCAATATAACCTTATTATCTCAAAATTCGCTCCAAAAATCGGAAATTTTGAGAAAATCCTGAAGAGAAATGATGTGTTTTTGAAATTGGTCGCCACAAAGACAATAATCATGTTGATTCTTAATTATCTAGTAACATTCCAAAAATTAAAAATTTTCTGACAAATCTACAAGAAAAATGGAATTTAACTCAACTCAGGTGCCTAAATAACTCTGTGTTACCTCCTAATCACTCAAATTTGTTCTAAAATCATGAAGAAAAATAATTTGTTTTGATATTTGCGTACTGAAAAAGATGCCAAACATTTCATTTGGACTGCCACTTTTTAAAGTAGAGAACCCAAAATCGAAATTTGTGAGCAAATCATATAGAAATTAGTTTATATCGTAATTTGGGCACAAAACTCTCTATAGTTTTTGTACTAACTTTTGCATTCTTCATGAATATCTCACAAATGAATTACAAACCAAAATTGAAATTTTTCAACCACTCCTTAGAAATAAGGTTTCATCATTATTTGGGCACCAAAATAGTTTTAGTTTGCCTAATATCTTTCAAATTCGTTGGCTCGTTACAAACATCGTAATTTTCGAGAAAATCCTGAAGTTGTTCATTTTGAATACTCCTACGAAAAACTAGAAAAACGCTCTTAGACAAGGAACGTAGTGACGACATAAGGCAAAAATGCTGAGTGGAAAATATTAACGAATGGGTACTAAGCAGAAAGAGCGAATGGGACGAACACATAAGTAGAATTAGCGCGGAAAGAATAGAAAGGATAGCACGAGACAAATAAACCACTGGAGAAAAGAAGTATGGGAAGGCCACGAGAAAGATGGAGTGATAATCTTATCATCAATTGAGGCAATAGGCATGCTGCGAAGAATGAACAAGCAATCTGCCTAAAATGGACTGTGAAGAAGAAGAATACGCAACATTGACCCTTCCCAAAATCAAAATTTCTGAATCACTTCTAAAGAAAAATGGTTATACTATAATTTAGATTCCAAAATCACTTTAATTTGCCTACTACCGTCCAAACATTGAAGATTTCAACTACAAAAAAATCCTAGAATAAAAACTTTTTAAACAAATTTTGGCTCCCGAAAATGCTGCAATTACTTAATTTGATCCTTATCATCGAATTAGATCGCAAAATGGAAATTTCTCAACCACTTCCAAAGAAATATGGTTTTATCATGATTTGGGCGCCAAGATCACTCTAGGCTGGCTACTATCTTTCAAATCCGTTGATTCGTTGCAAACATCGAAATTTCGAGAAAATTCTAAAGAAAATCGATTTTTATTGATATTTGGGTGCCAGAAAAGATAACAACCAATTCATTCTAAATACTTAACATTGATTCCCAAAATTAAAATTCTTCAATTACTTCAAGAGAAAAATGGTTATACTTTGATTTGGGAGCCAAAATTTCTTTAATTTGCTAACTATCCTCCAAATTCATAGCAAATAAGTTTCCTAAAAAATCTAAAAATAAACAATTTGTAATGAAATTTGAGTACCAAAAAAGAAAATCACTTCATTTTGATTCTTACCATCGAATTAGGTCATAAAAATAAAATTTCTCCTAGAGAAAAACGGTTTTATCATGATGCGGGCACCAAAATCACTCTATTTCATCTGCCATCTTAAAACATAGAAACATAGAAATTCTCCAAATAGTCCTAACCTCATTTGTACTACTATCAAATCAGATATCTCATATATAAACGATTTTAATCGTGGACACAAAAACCACTCTATTTTACCATTATAACATATAAAATTCATTCCAAACCTCGAAATTTACAAAAAAAACTCCTCATGAAATTAATATTGTTTTCTAATATAAACCTGCGCTCCTCGGACTTGATCTAGATTTTTCCAATTAAATGTTATACGAGATTTTGTATTTATTAATAATATACTTTTAATAGTAGGTAGAATGGATTTATTTGAGACTTAAATTAATACTAATCACTTTTTGTACAAAAATATTTTTTTCAAAAATATGGTTTTGAGAGAACAGTTACAGAAACCTAGGTGATTATTTTTTTAATGATTATTGTGAATACCATCAGTAGATCTGGGGTAAATTCAGTAGAAATCAAGACTGTTGATGTGGATGTGCTAGAAAAGTATGGCTTTGGTAGCTTTAGTTGTAGTTGTGGATTTAGTTGTGGTTGTAGTTTTGGTTGTAGTTGTGGGTGTAGTTGTGGTTGTAGTTTTGGTTGTAGTTGTGGGTGTAGTTGTGGTTGTATTTTTGGTTGTAGTTGTGGGTGTAGTTGTGGTTGTAGTTTTGGTTGTAGTTGTGGGTGTAGTTGTGGTTGTAGTTTTGGTTGTAGTTGTGGGTGTAGTTGTGGTTGTAGTTTTGGTTGTAGTTGTGGGTGTAGTTGTGGTTGTAGTTTTGGTTGTAGTTGTGGTTGTAGTTTTAGGTGAACAGTCGCCCAAGCATTTGGTTTTTATCAATTTTTTATAAAATTCAACAGATGCTTTTGGAGTTCTAGTCCTATCTTCGGACTCGAAATCAACATTATAAAGGCCAAATTTGTTTCTGAAAATAAAGAAAAATTAATAAAATTATATTTTTTCAGTTTGACGAGAGAACAAATAATACATTGATGACTTACGTGAACCCATACGTCCATTCCAAATTATCCAGTAAACTCCAAACAGTGTATCCTTTTACGTTCACTTTATCGTCATCCATAGCACTTTTTACATTACTAAGATAACTCTGAAATATATAAAATCCATTAACTTCAATCTATTTCCAATAAAACAAAAATCAGTTTCAACTACCAAATTTAATTTTAAGACTACTGCATTTAAGCTAGTGAATAGAATTAATTACTGCAGGGATTAATGTGTACCTTTAGTACAAGGTTTATATTCTTATTTTATTATAAATACTGTACTAACTGCTAAATATTGTCATTCAAATGCTAGTATTGTTGTTGTAATTTGAAGATAAATCTATAGCAAAAATATAATTGAAACTGAGAAGTTTCCGAACTATAAAGAAGCAAAACATTCAGCGAGAATCTCTCAACGCATGCTTCTATCGAAAAGTGCTGACTTTAGGTTCATACCAGAGCAAAATCCTTTAAGATACATCATTCATTCTGTCTGAAGAAGTTTATGTTTTGGTGAAAGTGATTGGTATCATGCTAGATACCAATTGGCCGTACAAATAGTTACAATTGGACTTAACCAATGCTCAAAGGAAGTCTCCAAAAATTTTGACAAATGTACATGAATTGGTCTGTGAAAAAGTACATAGTTGCACGCGATTCTTTATGTATCATCAGATAACGCGAAAGAAATGATTTTTTTCCTTGGAAAAGTATTTTAACCTAATTGAAAAATCGAACTAGCTGAGATCATGAATCTTTGTTTTATTATTGGGCCAGATATATTGGAAAAAAATGAAATTATACCAATGTCATCATTAAAACTCAGACTATCATCACAATTGCCCAACTAAAAACAGTTTTATCGGTCTAACTAATTAAATAGAAATTAAATTTGTATCATTTTTATTAAAAATATTGGTCTTGGATAGCAAAACTCTTGAATGACTCTCTGTCCTCCTCAGTGTCATAAATGTTGATAAAATATTTTTCTTCACTTGATAATGAATATGGTGAACAGATACCTGTGACAAGGAATGTTGTTATAGTGAAAAAGAAAGTTGTTGATCCGTTTTTTTAATTTGAACATCGTTTCTGAGATTCAATAACCTTTCTTTTTCTCAAATGAATTTAAATCGCCCATACCACTTGTAAACAGTAATTACTTCATTTAAAATTGAGGATTTAAAATTTTTCGATGAAAATTAATGAAAACTAGAAAGGAAATAGTTGATTCGGAAACAAATGCAGCAAAATTTCCATTCCAATCTTCTAAAAATTATTTTGATGTGGAATTACGAGTTTCGTCATTCACATGGTTGATTTGAAAAAGATTCAATAATTTTCTATACTAGTAATAGTAGTAATAGTGTTTTAGGTACTTGCGAACAAATTGCTGACCACAGCCATGGAAGTATGAGAAGGAGGAAACAAGCACTAGAGCCATAGAGAAAAACCTGAGGTATATTATGGTGCGATATAAGAGAATATTCGTATATATAAATAACATCTTTTAAACGTTCAGTTTTTGATTCAAAAGGTTTCTATACATGAAATCAGTCGCTGACTGGTGGATATGACAGCATTTATATATAGACCAACGACCCTGATATTGGATCTCCTGCATCCAACGCGGATTTGTTTCGGACCAATAGTGCATATTATGAGGATTTAATCTAACATTATCTATCCACAAAATTTGGTGAAGTATTTCAGTATTTCACGTGTCTCATATTTAATAGCCAGTTTTAATAATCGAGCCTGATATCAGAATCTCTAACATTCAGTCTTTGATGAAGGGCCACATAAACTGGGTTCAATCTTAAATTCCCGACATTTACATTTTTCTTAAGATATCTCAGAACAAAAACAATTGAAGGAATGTGATTTTCGCTATTTTAATGTTGATTTAGTATATTTATATATTCTGATAAAAACTGAAAGTTTGTCTAAACGTCAAGTTTATGTTATTTTTAACTGATTTCCATTAGAAAGATACCTAACATCAGGACAAATTATCACGATAAACATATAAAGAGGTATAAGGAGTAAAAAGTTAACGTAAATAATATATTTTCTTTAGTTAGGTCGATAATTCATACTAAAAAATGAAGAATAGAATATTTATGAGCAGGGAAACCCTAGGTAGTGTATATAGCACTTTCTTCCAAATTTTCAGAAGATAATTCAAATGATGATACGAAATATGAAGAATTTCTAATTAGTGAACGAAATAATTGCAGTCTACGCCGAGTACGAATTCAATGGGGCAAAAGTATGCATGGAACAATTTTCTTGAAATAAACATAGGTTATTAATTAAACTATCAAAATTTGATATTTTTGAAATTATAGTTGTTATCTTAAAGCTAAGGGTAATTTAGTTTATTTCAAGTGTTATTGGAACATCACTTTCTTAAGTAGCATTAGAAGTGGCTTATGTTTCATTAATTTTGAAAATTAACCTTCCGGTTTGAAAGCTAGTGAAAATAAGAATAATTGAAACGTTATTTTGATTGGATCGAATCTCTTGTGACTACATAAAACTTTCAAGTGGAACACGATAGTGGCCATACCTAGACTATGCCACCAGATTATAACTTCAAAGTGAATTTTAGAATGAAGTGATGATGACGGATTTAGTCACTTTTCACGCCACTTGTTGGTGACAGAAACTGGTGTCACTTGTCATTCGAAAGAAGTTTCACGACTGCTTTAAAATTGAGTTCACTTTAAGGTTATTATCGCCCTTAAAATTTATTTTAATGTTGTGATCACTCTAAAGTGATTATTATTCATTAACAGTATTTGCATAGTGAATATTCATCTGAGTCTTACTGTGGTTTCTTAAGTTTTGTGGTTTCAGTGAAAAGGTGTGACATATTAACACCGGCTCGACTACACTAACCACCGAAAATAGCTATATATGCACCATTTTGAGGTTACAATGTACGCACTTCAAAGTGGCGATCCATAGTGACTTCATCATATTGAGCCTCTGATATTTGCTACTTTTCTAGTGACTTATCATCTGGTTGGTTGTCTGTTTCATTTTCACAGCTACGTATTGAAAATGACTGAAGCTGTAACATAGTGCCAGTTTAGTTGAGTTTTGATTGCTTCATTTACGCATTTATTAGTGAAACCCACTTTAAAGTGAATATATTCGCAAGTTATTATGTTTATACGAAAAAATGGTGTCGTCATTATATCAAGCACACAACAGGCTTTCGATTAAAAGTTTATTTATCTTCACGTGTACGACGATGTATTGATATCTAGTTAGCCTAGACCAGTTCCATGCATAAACAAAATATTGCGCGTTACCATAGCAACCAACAATAACTTATTAGAAGTGTCAGTGATATAGAAAGAGTAAACCAGAGTCACGCAATAAATTATAAGAAAAAAGATGACCACCGAAATTATGAAAATCGAAAAATTGGAGTATCGAGCCATCATCAAGTACCTGTATTTGAAAGGGTTGAGAGGTAAACAGATTTACGAAGATATGCTTAATACCCTTGGTGATTTTGTATTAAGTTATGTCAAATATAAAGTTCTTTTGATAAATTATCTTGATTTTGTGTGTCTATCAATCAAAATTTCATTTATAAATATATAATATTGACGTTTCGACTACTTTTAGTCTTTATCAAAATATGATTTGACGAAAAAGACTGAAAGTAATTGAAACAATAATATATGCAAAATTTTGATTAATAGACACCTAAATCAAGGTCTATGTAAGAAATTAGAGAGTCAAACATATATCGACGTAGACTTAAAAGTATCCAAAATGTATAGCTCGAAAGCAATGGGAATGAGGCAACGTATTATTTATAATTACAAAGTCAGAGACGGAACGAGAAAAAGGCAACGCGCTAAATTGTTACACTGAGTAGCCGTAACTACACTGTCACCTTTTGCCACGTTTCAGCCATATGGATGTATAGTTATAGGGGATATGTTCTTGAAATGAGATTGTTCCCCATTTACGTGGTAGCTACATGACCTTATGCGTGGTAACCACGTGGCAGCTACTATGGGGATACACTTTCAATTTTTTGCCATTGGGGGTATCCACTAAATACTTGGTTTTCATGGAGAAATAATATCAAAAGAATTGAATTCGATATTATATTCTAAAATAATTTCCAAATTTTGATATTTTTTCTAGTTATCTAATTCATCAATTCGATTTTTTTCATCAGATAAATACATATCGGATCTGACAAAAGATACAAAAAGATAACAAATGTTTCTATGTGACAATGAAATATGACAAATTTATTTATATATTGAAAATAAAACATTTTTGCATGTATCGATAAAAATAAAATGAGTTATCAAATGATTAATACGATTTCATATTTTCACAAAATGTAAATTCTCAAAAGGGGGGCTTATCTAGTGCACTGCAGGATTGACTTGACATTTCTTAGATCGATGCCACTAACTGAAACTATTGAATATAATACTTACCTGTATGTATTCAATTCTTTTATCATCTTCAAGTGTTCCATCATCGTCGGAATAACCGTTTTCGGTGATTATCACATCTGGATTATTGTAGGTTTTTTTAATCCACTGCAACATTTTTTTTATTCCCCATGGCACTACCTATAATGATAATAGTTTTTATTATCCCAAACAACTCACCTGATTAATTGAAGAATGATAAAATAGATACGAAGCTTGCCACTCAAGTGTTGAGACAGACAAGACAATTGAAATATTTATATTTGGATATGGCTTTATATTTTTTCAATACAATTTTGCGTTTGAATCAATTGACGTAGAATTTTTTCTGCCGATCGGCAAAAATTGAAGTGAGTTGATCCGCAAATTACTGTTGCTAACAACACGTTCTGAGTACATTCAGTATTGAAAATGTCAGATTTGACATATTTATATCAGTGTTATATATCTCAAAACGCATATTATTGATGTCGACATTTCGAGACTATTTTCTCACTCAGAATGCCTTCGACAGTCTATGTTAATTGAGAAAAAAATATAACCTGTCTCAAGCAGGAAGACTTGTGATTAATGCTAGCAGTAATAGTCATCAACAAAATTTTGTTATCAAGAAAAACTTTATTATAAGTTTCAAAGTTGTTGTTGTTATTGTACCTAATCTAATTTCGTAAAAAATAGTCACAGAAATTCGATTAGTATTTACCGATAGCCACGGAGATGCACCCGTCTCCCAATTTTCATCGTACCAACTGTCCACCTCAGGATCGAAATCGTATCCCATTCCAGTGGGATCTGCATTGACCGTTGCCTTAACATAAGATGTGGAATATTGATTGAGACCCAAAAAATCAGCTGTTCCTTTGATGTATTTAATTTCCTCATCTGAGAATTCGGGGAGCCGAGATTTTGAAAAGCCTTGTGCTAAACTACGTTCCTCTATTGAATTCTTCACAATTGATGGGTAATCTCCAATAAAAATTGGGTTAGCGTACATACCAAACTGTAATAAGAAAAGTTGATTAATTCATCATTAGCTGGCTCAATATGAAGACTGAATATTTAGAAAAAGCTATTTGATCATCGCGGTTTTTTTTTTGAGATAGATTCGAGCTGTTATAGAGAGAATTTCATTATCATTATTTTATGATAAATTCATTATTTGCTCAAAATTTTCCTTGTAGTCCACAGCAACTTGTATTAATTTGGATAATGATGTTTGTTTCAATTTGTCACCCTTTTTACCCACTACCCTCGACATCTACACCCTCAGATTGTCCGAATAATAGGGAGATCGTGCGATACTTCGTAGCAAGAGAATTTGAAAGCAGAACTTTAAAATTTGTAACACTTTGCTTTATGCTCGAATATTTGTTTGTTGATAAAGATTGATTGATTGGTTTAAAGTTGACACTTTGCGAATAATAATACAAAAAAGTGACACCTTTACCACAGCTTTAATTTTGAACACTCGATATAACAAAAATCATCTAATGTTTATTATTGAACGTACCATGGTAAGAACACATATTTAAAAATCAAGTTAGGTTTTGATAAATATGAAAATATGAAATAGTTCTAATATCACAACACTTAATAAGTCGTGTGGCTGACACAAATCAATACGGCGTTTAATGAGTACCAGTTTTCAAAAGACTATGTGTGAAACATTGCATTTCGATTAGTCAGAAAAACATGACAGCCATATAAATGGAGCAAATCTAGTATTTTCAGAACAAGGATTCAAAATAATTTCGTGTTTTAATTTATATTGCTTTTTATTTGAAAAAAATACAGTACAAGATCAGCAAAGGCTTTAAAAGTGTTATATGAAATCAGCTCTATCAAAAAGAGCCTTTCGTTAATGGTTTGCTTAAATGTGGTCGTGAGACACCGATGATGATGAACTTTCTGGTCGTCCAGTTGAGGAAAACATCAAAAAAAAGTCAAAAATAGTTTAAATCTAATCGTAAATTGGAATTGCGTGATATAGCTGAGGCCATAAAGATATTAGAAGACAGTGTGCTTACAATTATGCATGAACATTTGACCATGAGAAAACTTTTTTCAAAGTGGGTGCCGCGTTTACTCACAGTCGATCGAAAACAAGAACGTGTTGATGATTCAGAGCCATGTTTACATATAATAAATTAGATTTTTCGCGTCTATACGTAACAATGGATGTGGATTCATCACTAGACTCCGGAATCAAAACAATCAGCATCTGATTAGACTGCTGCTGGTGAACCACGTCCGAAGAGTTCAAAGCCACAACAGTCAGCTGGGAAGGTTATTGCTTCAGTATTTTGGGACGCACATCGACTATCTCCAAAATGGAGAGATTTAATAGCGAATACTACATAGTTGGATCATTTGAATGCAAAAATGTCGAAGAAAAAACCAATGCTTCACCAAGACAATGCACCAATTCACAAGTCGATGACAACGATGGTTAAATTGGACGATTTACAATTCGAATTGCTTCCTCATCCCCAGTATAGTTCAAATCTTTCCTCTAATGAATACTGGCTATTCTCTGATCTAAAAAGAATGCTTTTCGATAAAAAAATCAGCTCAAATGAAAAAGCAATTGCTGAAATTAAAGCCTCTCTGAGACAAAAGACAAATCTTTCCCCAAGTTAGAACTATTGTATTGCTTTTGAAGGAGAATAAATTGATTTATAAAATCACTTTTTGCCAAAAAAAAAAATGTTTCATCGACATTACTGTAGATTATTGTCACAAAATTTTTTAAAATGTATCTGCTGAAAACAAAAAACGGGATGGTAGATAATAGTCTCCTTATGAAAAACAAATGGATATTTTGTCTCAAATTGCAGTAAATCTATCCAGCTCACGTAGAAATAACAAAATGAGTCACAAAACAGTTTTAAACATTTTAAAAAAGCAACAATTTCATCTATGTGGAATGAAAATTGCGCACAAACTGACCAGATCGACGACTGCAATTTATGGTAGATCAAAACATATTGTAATTACGAATGGGATACATTTTCTTATGAGTGATTATGATATCAAGTGGTTGTAGTTAAATTTTTTCTCACACTTCAAAGTATAATCAAATTAGTAGGAAATAGTAACATCAAAAAGCCACGGCGCATCTGAAGATGGAGAACCAAGTAACAAACGTTGAGCTATCGTAATATCTGTTATAGATGATAAGTTTGTCATTGTTAAATAAACTTTGTTATACTTACAGTGAATTGCAATAATTTTTCAGAAGCTTCTTTGTCTTCAGTTTCATTATAAGGTTCCCACCAGTTTGAATCGATAACAATTCCTACTTTACCTTTGAGAGAATAAAAAAAAATTGTTATTTTTTTTTCCTTTTTATATGAAAGTTCAAGAACCAAATAAATATATTCTATCTGGTACAGAATATGAAGCAATTCAGAATTTAATATGAGATATGTCCTAATATATTTTCAAAGTTCCAGCCATATTCTCAGAATATATCATATTAACAGAAGATGATGTACTCGACATTTGTAGAAATCCAAGTTTGAAAAGATAACGTTAGTTCCAATTAATAACAATAAACTTCAGTTAGTTGTTGTTTGTTAGTTTTGGACACTTTGTCTCTACATTTTCCAATCCTCTCAATAGACAAAAATTTTTTTTTAAAGAAACGAACAAAAATCTAAAACGACGCAATTCTTAACTAATTAACTCCCAGATAATGAATATATAAGTATTCGAAAGCTCGACAATATATTAGAGTTAGTACATTGTGATGTTTAATTTTGCTACAATCCCACCACTAAAATCCCAATAACCTCAACAACAAGTTGCGTGTCATCTCACTCATGCCACTTCCACATAAATACTGACACTATACCTGTACTGTATTAAAATCTTCCTGATTTGAATTTGAAGAGATATGCTTTATAGCTACTATTTTGCATTAAGCGTATGTTCCAGCTTTTTAAGAATTAATGTGTCAGTAACTGCTTTCTTTTCATTTTATTGAAACATCTTCAGATCACGAAGCCTTTTTTACACAGACAGTAGAACCCCCAAAAGCAGTCTGCAACCATCTTTTGTTTCCAGACCATATTTTCTAAATTAATAATAGCTAGAGTTCTTTATTGTGACATTTGATCGATCGGCTCTAGTATTTATTAAAATCATCTTATAACAAGCATTTACCTTAATTGTCAAGAGCTGGCGCTTTCTTCAATTCGCATCCTTGTTTTCGTAGCTCATGAAGCATCTCTATTATTGGGAGATCCTCCGGGCGTTGATTACTTAAAAATAAAGCTCTTCCCCGAAGACGAATTCTATGAGTTCAGTGACAAGTGCTTAAAAGATTCCTTATCGAGTCCTCTCAAAAAATTATACTGATATCAAGAGCTGCTTTCTTATCACTTCACTACCAGGTGGCCATCATCAAATTGATAGTGATAATAAAGTGAAATCTCTAAGTACTTTTTTCTGAGTAAATAGTTTCTTTCTTGACTGCAACGTTCTGATTTCCTTGAAAGAAGAATCTTTATGATCTGAGTAGCTACTTCCATATGGATTTGCTTTGCCAGTTTTACATAGAAAGTGAGAGAATTAAGTCTCGGCTACATCTGTCGGCTACTGCTTTCCGTTCAGATGAATAATTATATGTTTTTATAGGTGAAGTTATTTCATGTCATAATTATGAATGCAAATGATCAGTAGTTGGCACTACCATAGCACACAAGTTCTGTAATCTAGGATTATATTTCTCTTAATGATAATGCTTATAATAATAGGTATAAATATTTATTATAAGCAGAACTTCTATTGTCTCAACTTAAAATTTTTATATAATATCTCTATTTCTTCAAATATGTAGTCGATTCGTTTGCAAAGAGGTATTAATATAGGGTTCAGCCAAACTCGCACTCACCTTTATATAAATCTAAATCAAGCTAACCATGAAACCATTCAAATTAACATATGTTAGGAAGCAAGTGTATCAATACAAAAGAGAAATTGAGTCACCTCTACCTTTAGATACTACATGATCACGTTTTGATTGTAATATTGAAAGTTTTCTTACCTTTTTGGTTCTTCCTGAACTCCTCATCATATATGTGCCAAGCAGTAGCGTGGGCCTTAATAACGTTATGAATACAGAGATATTCTCCAACCCCAGGTGATTTGATGCCGGGTGCATAATCTCCACGACCATAACCGCGGCTACAAGTTTGTTTGGGCTCATTGAAAGTCATCCAATTTTTTACGTCTTCTCCGAATAGCTGGAAGCAAAGTCTCGCATAATCTGAATACCAATCGATAATATTTTCATTTGGCCATCCTCCCAATTCCTCAATGTATTGCGGAGTATCCCAATGGAATAAGGTGATAAATGGTTCGATATTATTTGCTTTCAGTTCGCTTATCAGATTTTTATAATAGTCCACTCCAGGTTGGTTTACGTGATTTATCAAACCTAAAAAAATAACAATTAAAGTGATAATGTATGAACTCTTTTTTCTGAACGTTGAAGTAAAATAGAGATCGGAAATTAAGATCCGTTTTGTCAGATATGTTTCTATTTTTCTCCACAGTTTCCATGTTCATTTGAACATTCGTCATTGCGTTCTAAAAATCAAGGAATGAATATTAAACTGCTTCTGTGATCTTCTCATCCGTGGCAAAGTAAAAATCACTTGGTGTGAATTCTGGTCATTAGTTGGTGGTTAATTTGTCACAATCAAAAAGATATGATCAGATGTTGCGTGTGAGTAATAGATTGAGATTTATTATTATCATGCTGAAACAAAACTCCACTCGTTAGAACCTAACCAAGTTTCATATGATATATCTTAATTTATTAGGGTGCCCTGTGACAAACGTCGCATAATTTGCGACTTTTAAGAAATGATTCTGTGAAAATTTTAATTTGAAGCTGAAATTGTGATCCACCGATCTTCACGAATCTTTTTCTCCCAGACCTCATCTGTTATCACTATTGGTTGACCTCAAAGAAAGATATCAAACAAATTTTTGCGTGGTCTCAAAATTCTCATCAATTTACGTGGGCATTTAGCCTCTAACTGCCAAAAATCAAATAACTGGGTGACTAAAGAAAGAATACTTTTGAAACAGAAAATAATATAATGGAAATGAGAGTCCAGGGGTGTTGTTTTTGTTTTAAAATATTATAGATGATAGAAAGTGAAATATATGATTTTACCATTTGGTAAGATTCTCGACCATGACAGGGAGAATCTATAATGTGTTACATTTAAATCAGCTAGAAGTTTGACGTCCTCCTTATATTTCTCATAGGATTTACAAGTATCATCTGCATTTTTTCCATCTGCAGTAAAATTTGGTCTGGTATGAAGAATTCTGTCCCAATTGTTTTCTCCTTTACCATCAACGTTCCATGCACCTTGAAAAAATATATCATCAATTACATCCATATGGATTATATTGATTAACATTTTCATGGAATAGAACGACATCACAGGTAATAGTGGAACATAGAAGGAAGAAAAGTTTTATATATTAACAATAGAATTACTCTAGGGATCCCCTTCTTTTATAATTGAAAAATTAATCATAAGAAACTGAAACTTTAATTTAATATAATCTAATTTAATTTAAGACATCATACTACTATTCATTACCAATATGAGCTTAAAAATCAGTTCAAGTTGCTCTATTATCAGTTTGTGAACGAGCTCGGAAACTTGTAACCACAGTTTTGATTTGGACTTTGAGGTACTTAAATAACTCAAATACATTTCAAGCTTACAACACTCACTAGAAATTGTTGTATTATTGGTTTCTAATATTTCATTTAGATAATAAAATATTTGTCCAGCTGTTAGTTTTAGCTTTCAATCAATCAATCAAAGATGCAACAATGTATATTGGAATCGGAAGGGCTTCAGAAACCTTGTGAGTAGAAATTATGAATAAGGAATTAATGAGAATTCCAATTGTGAAGCGGAAGTATGCAGTTTTTTTGAAAAATGTATATCTAACGACTAAATGTATATATATATGTATGTATATATATGTATATATATATATATATATATATATATTGGGAACGTGGAAGAAACACCAAAGTAACTAACTATATTTTCCGAGCTTTCGAATACTTATGTATGCATCGTCTGGGACTGAAATTATGGTCAAATACAATATAAGAAATATGTATAAATGTATAACAATAATGCAATTTTACTTACATCAATTAATTAAGATTTCCGGTGATTTTAATATTATCAAAGTTTGTAAACATTTTTAAAGGATATGTCGTTATTAATGTAGTTGATTATTAATAGGAATAGAGGGTAGAATTTAAATGACAATAAATTTCATAGGCTAAGTCGTTATAAGTGAAGTTGAAATTTATAGGTTAGGTGAGGTTGATTGGTTGTTAATCGCGTTGAATTTTCATAGAATTTGTTTTTCCGAAATCTAAAAGATATGCATTTATAAATTACACTGAGGTTATTTAAATCAGTTTTCTTTTTAATGCATTGATCATTTTGGGCAGTATATGTTGTTTCTAAAAATAAACGTTTTTTATAGTTTTTTTCAGTTGTCAAAACTTTGGCTGGTCCATAATTCATACTGTGTCCTTCGTGATAGACATGAGTCGCTAATGAACATCTATCAGGATATAATCTGCTATCCCTCAGTAACCTTTTCGACTGACTAGTTCACTTTGGTGTTTCTGCCACGTTCCCATTAAAAAAACTTATATAATATATATATATATATATATATATATATATATATATATATATAACACGAATACCCAGGGTTACTGACTTCTGTGTCGTCTACTGAAATCTTAATCAAGTTTTTCCTATTCCTAAAAATATTTGATTTCTAGCAACAGTGACATTTATGAAATTTAGAATTTGGGTTGTAGAAATTCCGTTTTTTTATGTAAAAAGCAAACACAAGAAGGTACATCCTAGAGTGATTTGACGTTATAGTGTTCCGAAAAAACGTTCCTTGGTAGCTGATTCCACAGACTTGCAGTAAAAAGTACCGATAAATTGACGTTTTCGGTGTTGAGTAGATCTTGCAAAAACTACTTTAGGCGGAATTATGTTGGACAGCTCGGAAAATCATTTGTCATGGTAGTATCGGTATAACAGTGTCAGGTCGGCAACATTTCTTCTATTCTCTAGGCTGTCCAAGTTTGTGGATCGCCCATAAGTGGAATTGCTCCCTTCTTCATTGAATCGAGCATCTACAGGGTATATTTTGAAGCCGAGTTCCAAATGTGTACGGGTTATATTCCAAAGAAAAATGAATCTGGGCCTTGTAGGTCTTAACGAGGAATCCATGCCAGGACATATTGTTCTTTACACACAAATGTAGGGTACTGACACCACAATCCGTCAAATTTACTGTTATGAGCTTGGTTTTGTTTTTCGTCTTTGAATATTTGGAGAAACAAAAACTATTGATTAAATATGGAATTCTCATTTGTTTTACCACAATGATTTCAAGTTTATGCTATTTCATGGGGAAACGTTTTTATAGAGTCAAGAATTGTCAGTTGTGTATTTGAAGGCTCACCTTCTATTTGATATGAAGACGTAGCAACACCGAATAAAAAATCTTCCGGAAATGCCTTGTTGTCATCTGCTACACTAGAAATAAAAGAATTTATATAATTAATACGGAAAATAGAAGATAAAGAGATTTTTCATTCATATTGGTATAACGGATGTGGAGTAGAGTGGCATGTTGTCAGTTTAAAAATGAAGTTGATCACGTGAGGCTTTTTAGATAAGGGTTGATCAACCCTCTATCATACTAGCTAATTATTCTCTATGTTTTAGCCATTCTTTCCATCGCTGGATATCCATTCTACTCCGGTCCTTGTCCACTTCTGCGGCTTCTCCTCTTTCTGCTACTTCCTGAATCCTACTGTAGTATTGGCATAGCTACTGTGTTTGCATACTCTCTATATTATTTATTTTGTTTATATTTCTTCCGATTGGAACTTTCCATTTAAGTTCCTGTTCAATTTCGAAATTCATATGTTTTCTATATTTATTTTCATCAAATCAGATGAGATTTTTTTTCTATTTTTTCCTTTTCCCTATTACTATTAATCACTATTCCTAGAAATTTCAAGTTCTCTATTCCATCAAATTTATATTCTCTTTCCGAAAATGGTTTCCCTTTTTGTACTGTCTGCCATAACTCATATTTTATCTTCAATTTTAATTTCATCTCTCTCTGTTGTCGGTTTCTTCAATACACTCGTTTTTCTAATTTTGACTACATCCTATTATTTGTCTTCCTCTATTTCTTAAGCTTTCTTCCGTTATATATCTTAATACATGCTCAATAGATATCTATAGATTGTATAGTGCCACAGATAGTGAACTACCTCGACTTACTCGTTTAACAAATGCTAGTTCTTCAGTTTCTCCTTTTCTGATCAGTAAACTTACTTTTGATTCATTTATAGTCATTGCGATAAGTCTTCTCAACTCTGTTTTCATTCGTTGGTCTTCCAGAGTCCCCATCATATTTTTCAATTGATTGAATCAATGTGTGGACAAGGATGTAGGAAAACAAGTTGAGGTAAGTGTATAATATGAGCTAGCATCCAAATCTGTAGGCAGCAACAAATGCCTCCATCAATACAAGTCCGGAAAATATTCTAGAGTAGGGTGGAAGCAATCTGATTGATTTTAATGCAGCAAAGATTGAGGCTGCATCTCCGGATTTGATCTCGTCGGCATATAAAATATCACCACCTTTACCTCAACTTCGCTTGTTGGTTATTTTTATTTGGAAAAAGGTGGTTTCACATAGAGATTTCTTGAATCTATGACGGTTGGATATGAGAAATCTCTATGAAACCACCTTATCCAAAAATCTAGATGGAAAATAAAAAAAAATTGCTCTGGCACCTTCCAATCCTGTTTATAGAAATTGCAAGGAATTTTTAGCAAATTGTGTTTCAATTGATTCAGTAATACAATGATACATTAAAACAATTGTTGCGTAATCATGAAGAATATATATAAAATTTGGAATAGAGTGATTAATATGGAATCAGATGTGGTAATTAAGACAGACAAGTATATTGGACAGACTAAGAGATCCGATAATTTCCGGTTTAAAGAGCACAATGGGAAAATCGAGTATTGCCAATCACGCTGCCAGTCATAGTAAATATTAATAATGTGAAATAGATAAAAATGTATCCAATAATAAACTTTTAGATGTATTTGAAAGCAACGAAATTGTTAAATGTGAGAACAGCTTAAATAGATACAGAAGGCCTATTTCTTACAGTTCAGCCGGAGAAGGTTTAGTATAAAACAAATATCTTGAGGTACTTGTTTTCATGGGGAGTACTTGAATGCAGAAAATTATAAAAGGATATAGACGTGATGTACAAAATTATTGTTGGAGTTGTGAAAAACAAACTTAACAAATACCAAAAAAGGATAGTGGGAGAACACCAAGGAAGTCTTAGTACGGGAAAAGGAATAAAGGATCAGATATTTATTCTCAAGATTATTTTGCCTTAACTAATCAGAAAACATTATTTTGAAGATATTTCTCATTATTGGTTGTTCAACAGGAATAATTATTTGAAAATAACTCACGTATAGTTGAGGATTAAACCTAGAACGAAAAACCACAGAGTTAACATCATGGACTGTTATGTAATGAATTTTTATAGATATCGTGGAACCTTTTATAGTTAAAAATAATTATCGATCAATCTCGTTTACAAAAGTAAATATATATTACATTTAAATGGAATAACTCTCATACATTATCTTATCTCAAAAAGAATTATTTGTAATTGTAGCAAATAATTTATTTTTAAGTGTGTTTTAATGGTAATTATAAAAAATACTGTTCAAATATTGGAATGGTATAGGTAATACAAAATGTTTGAAGATTGATCAGTCCTGCAGCACATTCGATTTTTGAAATCATTTTAAATATACAAAAACTACATGTATATTAAATAAAAATACTGATGGTGTAGCGAATACCGTCAACAACCAAGATTTGTTACCGTGAAACTGCATGGAACAGCCAAACGGAATAAATTTGTTAACAGATAAATGAAAAAAGCGTTTGGAAATGATTTGTACTCCTAAATGCAATTTTTTCTTAATTATACAGATATTTAATCCAACCTCCTCCATATTTTATTTTCTCTAAAAGGTCTAAACATAATTCATGTACAATGTGCTATACTATCTGCAATTATTTGAGAAATATTGATTGTTTTCAGATTCATTACAGAAATTAGCATTCAAAAAAGATAATTAGTTTATTTCGAAAATTCTCTACATTCCACTCAATAATTATCTCCCATTTAGCTCTTGATATTGAGAGAGTAATCAAAAGCCATTCCAGCGTTTTTCTTTACGATATGAATTGAAAAGAATATGAAGAAAGTTTTGTCTATTTCCGTTCAAATATTATAACCGTAGTAACATGTTTTTTGCTTGCATGATAGTAGTGATCATTCTCAGTGCTATGAGGGTGGTTTGAATATGAATCACAATTTTGTTAAAAAAAATTTATTATGAAATTACTGAAAAATATCTCATTTTTTACATAATCGTTCGCGCACGTAGGATTCTACCACCGCATTTCTTTCGAATCGCAATGCCTCTTTCGATATACCAAATGATTAATAGGCCCAAAGCGACCAATACTGACTATTAAAAAGGGTTTTTCAGTGTTTCCGAATCCACTTCCTTTAACGGTATGACGTTGTCTTTTAGCAATATCGCAATAGGGTATGGAATATCGCGAGGTTTTAATCTGTAGGCAGGTAGACGTGTTTTTAGGAGGTTACTATAATACTGCGCGTTGACAGTTCGTTGTACAGTGAAAATATCAACAGCAATTACTTCTCTCATGTCCCAAAACTCGGTACACAACACCTTTCCTGCTGCGCTGATAGTGTAACCTTTACTTTAACTGACGAGCCTTACAAGCCATACACGTTCGTTTGCTTTCCGAGATAAAGTGGTGTATACAAGTCTTGTCTGTGATGAATTTTTTCCTTCCTCTTCATACCATTACAGGAGACTCGTGCAAACTTCCCAGCTTGTTAATTTCTGCTCAAAATTTGGAAGTGAAAGTTTGCGGTAACTGAGCTGTTCATGAATTATTCGCTCTATACTATCTAGGCTACAATTCTTCAGCTATATCGCGTACAATACTGCGTCGGTCTCTAAAAAGGAGTTTTTATGCAGCGCTCATGTTCCCATCGTTAACATCGTTTGGTACATTCGATAAATTATATACACTAAAAAGCGAGATTACGTGATTACAGCTTTTCTCTACGCTTCCTAACAGACCAGTCCAACATCAAGGGTAGCCACTTCAACGAAACTAAATCTCGATTGATATTTAAACCACTCTTTTGTTGTTATTTGAATTTCGTTGAACTGACCATAATAATAAAATGATTTATTCTATAGAAATGCACGGAATAACCATTCTACAAATATATGAGTAACGATGAAGAGCACACGGACACAAGAGGAAATTGCTCGATTATTTCCAATATTCGCCTATATTCCAAGAAACAATTAATAAAACGGAAAAGCAGTTTCACGAGCTTGGTCATGTAAGGCAGATAAAAAAAGTAGGTGCCAATGCAGTAAGAGATGATAAGAAATTGATATTATGCCTTAGTTTCAATAAAATACATTTAATTCTAGTCAAATAGCAGCATCAATTATTCTAATATAAAAGTGAAATAAAATGGAAGACAATTTTGACTGGAGAACGTAATTTTTTGATTAAATTGATTGTAGCAATGTTAGATAATAATGTGATCCAATTAGAAGATGTTTTGTTTTCTGATATCTACATTTCACGGTCAATCAAAGACATTGCCGCTATTAGTCTAATGAACATTAGATGAGACAAGAAAAAACGCAATATCCTGAAAAGTTTAGGGTAGTAGGAATTGTGGAAATCATCGTTAATCCCTTTTTCATTGGTGGCAACTTGAATGAAGATAAATATTCGTGCCAACTTTGATAAACTTATATCCTGATCCAGTAAACCTACAAGCTCCAGAGAATATAACATGGTTTCAGCAATATGGAGCATTGCCAAATGTATTACGTACGAATGTGAACCTCTCAACCTATTTGACTTCAAAAGACGAATCATGCTTGCGATTAGATCAGATATGTTAAGTAATGTTAAAAGACATTTCTACATCAGAATAGCACGTTCGTGGCGAGCATTCTGGACCTCTTCTACATCGACGTTCTGGGTTAGGATCTTTTAGGTGATCTACCTTAATCCCGTAATCCTTACGAAACATAAAAACGTTTGTATCTTTGGTTGAAACAGAAGTTTAAAAGTACACCTAATATTCAGAGTATAGATTTAGTGATTCCCCAAAAATTAATATCACTCTAATATTTGTTAAGTAGATATATATATAAATTCAGAATTGTGTCACGATATATAATATGAATACGATAAGTTTTTATCAAAAAAATCACAGCAGAAGTTGATTGAAAGTGTTGGAATTTGAAAAGTTTTCTAGTAAAAAATTATATATCTTTGATTAGATAATCAGCAAATAGAGTCGTAGTGGCGGGCGTCCATTATATTTGATATATTTTTATGTAGAAATTTCATCACTTTCTATACAAGGTGAAACAAGAGTTTTGAACAAAATTTCAAAGGAATAAAAATTTCGGTTACCAATAAACTTATTTATTTGATAGTAATACTGCCTAATACCACATTCATGTTCAAGAACAGTTTTATACAATGTTTGGAAATAGTATGAAACTTTCATCACAAGTCCCCCAGTAATCCTCCAAGCAGTAAAATAAGGGTACGAATACTTTGGAGGCACTTTTGCACTTCGAATTGGTTGCGGAAACTTTGCGCTTCTTACCGCGGCAAGTGAGGTGGTTATATTCTAAGCAAGCGATCGCTGCCAAATCCCTATCAGTCACAGTGGAGTCGTTGTCTGACGATGAAGTATTTGTGTTAGATAATGGTGCTTTAAGATTTCTGTTTTCAGATGTGAAAGGATATGTGAACAATGGGTAAATAAATATTTTTCCGACAGGGACGCAGACGGGGAATGCGCGAAGATCTTCGGTAATTTGTTGTCACAACCCAATAAGTTTTACGAATATTTTAGGACGTTCTATTATATTTTAGAGAAAATCAATTCGGAAATTACCAAGCAGTCCATTTTCAGACAGTGCATTTATCCGGAAGAAAAACTAAAGTAATTTTCAACATTTTTATACAAAACTCGAATATTTTCATCAATCATTAAGATGAAAAAAAAAAATTACAATGATTGATTGAGGGCTGTAGTTGGGAAAGAATTTATTCAAAATAATATCGTTATGTTGGGTATCTTCATTAGTGATATTATCTAGCTGCTGTTCAGGTGATGACATCAATCTGGAATACAAACCCCCACTTTTTGGGCGCTGAGTATTTCCAATTCGAGTATTGTAATCCTTGGAGAAACACGTCTTCTAACTTCCGTCTAATATGAAGTTTTTTGTGAGTTGGTATGGCTCTGAGTGATGGAAGGAGGCTCATGAGGAAGTAGTAATCTGCATCGTGTACTTCTGCTTGATTACCTGGCTGTCGTTGAATATACTTCGCGACCTTTTTTATATAAAATGTACAATTTTGTACAGAAGGTTTTTTTTATAAGTGCCAGGAAGTTGCGGTCATTAGTCTATGCTGAAAGAAGGGTTTGCTGGACGTTTTTTATTGAAGGAAGTGGGACCAGCAGTTTGGTTTGAGGGGGAAGCTGACATCATACCTTGGTAAACTATCTGATTCTCCTCTGCTCCTCTCATTTCTTCTATTCTTCCCCTCCTTCATTATTTGTGTTGACGCTAGGATTTGTTGGAGAAACCATCTGTGATTCAGCAAGCTGGATACCTGGGCTCATGCTTCCTGAAGTAACCCGACGGACGAACTGCTCTTGAAGGAATGACATATTATCGTAATATGCCCACTCACTTTTTCAATCATTTTCTGCTGCCTTACTAGTATTAGTTCGGCTTTTCTGAGCTTCTTTCCTATAATTCTCATGAAGGGATTTCCATCTCTTCTTGGAGGCTTCAGCTGCAAACCAACAATTTATTTAGTAAAATCTTTTAATTATTTTAAAATAGGTGTAGGTTTGTTTCTTTATAGGTTTTTATCAACTGGAATTGCCTTCAGATCCTTAGCATTTTCCTTTGTGCGGATATCTAAGAAAATTTCAATCAAAATCACATGCCAGTGCATACCAAGAATTCGCTGGAATCATTGACGGATGAATTTGAGAGAAAGTGGAATTTTCCAAACGTTGTAGATTGCATTGAGGGCAATCATAATATATTCGAATTAGATGCACATCAAATTCAACAACAACCTTTTTCAACTACAAGGCATTTTTCTCAATCATTTTACAAGGCGTAGCTGATGCTCAGTGCAGATTCCTTTGCATTGATGTTAGTGGTTGTGGCCGGCAAAGTGACGGTGGTGTACTCGTATTGCAATCAAAGATATTATGTCAAAGGCTAGAAGATAAATCATTGATGCCTAATTATAAATCCCTCCTATACTCAGATAATGCACAAACACCTCCCATGCCTTATGTTCTTTTATGGGAGCAATGATATCCCTCAAAAACCTGTCTTTTGAAACCATACAACCACCAAAATTATACTGAAAGTGAAGAGATTTTTAACAAGAAATTGTCATGTGTTATCAGAGTGGTGGAGAGTTCTAAAAACTAAGATACAATTCACGCCAGATAAAACTGTTGATTGTGAAATGTGCTTGCATATTACATAATTTCGGGATCGACGGAGAGGTATCTATCTGAAGGCTGCACAACTGCTGAAGAAACTTACTATATTTCCGAAGTAGATTTGCGAAGATATCGCAATAGGGCTACTGAAAGGGCTATGAGAATTTGTGACGCCTTTAAACACTACTTTTACTGTGGAACTAGCCTTAACTTTGTATCGTTCTATTATAAAGTTCAATTGATTTAAATAGAATAAATTGTCCCAGATTTGGTAGGAGCTATTCAGTTTTCTTAAAAAACAGCAAATGAGTATAACGTCTTTTTTAGCAAACAGAATTTAGTGCTTAGCGTGTAATTCCCCTAACAATAATAATAGTTTATTTACCCGTTTGGTCGTTTGATGTCAATATTCTTTACAATTTTTTTACGTTGTTGTCTACTTTAATTTTTTACTATAGTACTGAAGTTAGCTTTGAAAATTGGCATTTCACTTTATCTGAAATATTGTTAAATAGTAATAATGCCCAGTACGCATATTTCTTCTGAATGTTTCTTCACATGATCTCTGATGCCCAAATGACTCTTTTTCTAAGGACTGCATCAATCAGCGCTTCAGTATCCATACTGATCAACTTTAAACCTTTTTCACTTACCAAATACCTAAAGCAATACTTATAATAGGTGTACGTAAAAGAATTACAACAGTTTGCTATCCACGTCCAATACTACTGTTACAGTAGACCACAAAAGTTGAGGCACGCTTGCTTCTAATAACAAATATTTTTGTTTCGTGATCGGAGAGGTGCAAGCTTGTCTCAGCGGGCGTTTGCAAGCAGTATTACCATGACCGAACAAGTCGTCATAAGTTTCCATTGATCTGCTACAATTTTGTTCCGAAGGGCAGGCTTGACGAAGCGTGCGCCACCATTTTACTTGCCCAAACGTGCCTCCAATGTATCGGTACCCTAATACGGAAATAATTGAGATTTCTCACCTCAAAACACACTTAAAAAGGTTGTTATCTTTATACTTTCTCTTTTGTCGCGACTTTCATCCATATATCAGCAGTTATGTCTCTTTATTCGTCTTTAAGAACAACACAGTAGATTGCTTCGAAAAAATTACAGAATTAGAATTACAAGAATTGAAAAAAAAGTTTTAGTAGTAAACTGCTATGAGGGATCAACCTTATCCTCCATTTGGCTAACAAAATTAAATTCAATACGGCCATGGAGGATCGATGTTATCCGATATATTAAAAAATATGTTTGCCGCGCCTCATATTATCGATACGACATTTCAGTGCAAGTGATATGGGATATTATTGAGTATGTTTTAGGTAATATGGGTGTATACTTTGTTTTAGAACTAGATGTTGTCACATATTCTTGAATGGAAAATAAAAGATCCATGATTGATTTTTGAAAGCACATAAAAGAAACATTTCAAATATACGCTTTGTTGATATCCAAAAGAACATTTATTTAGAATATGCAACGTGACTTTCGAAGAAACATATGAAACAAGTTTTTTGCCATATATCACAGCGAAATTCAGTCTTTGGTGTTTGAAACTTTAGCATAACATCCGTTACATGATGTTTTCTTCTCGCAAAAATTGCTCTACCTTGATTATGTAGTAAGTTTCAATTTCAATACGACGTTAGAAGGCATGGTTTGTTCATGATTGTTTAAATTTTAACCTGCATTTGAAAGGCACTAAGGTTTCAACTATACATATAAATTCGCGTGGAAGAATTGGGGCTTGTCACGAGTGGAGTTATTTTGTACAATCTGTCACCTTCTGGAACATTAAGGTTATTTGTAAAATGCCATGTCTTCAATAACAGTTGAAAGCGATTTCTTGGCATGATAGTTTTTAGAAAATTAGAATAAATCTTATTAGTCGACCAATAAGAGTTTGTGGAAGGCATTTCAACCAAACCCATTAGCATAATACACTGAATAAATTTTTCCATTTCTTCACGACTGGTTTCCTTCCAATAATGAATACCAGCTCTTGATTTTGCCTCTTGAAGCTACTGTAGTTCATTAATTCACATCATTTAGTAAAAATCATACAACGATTTCTTATAAAGCAGCACAAATTCCTGAATTTTCTACGGTGTAAAGAAATTTATTCAAGTTTCCTCCTGAAATAGGGGACCAAATAATATTAGTCGGAGCTACCTGCGTTTTCTTCAGTGTAGTTAAGATTTTTTAGTATATCTTCTTCTATAATATCATCTACATTGTCAGTGTCAGCTGGCGGTGGGAATGATTGTGAAATAGAAGCGGATCCGGATCCTTCTGGAAAAACTACACGCTTTGCTGAAGTACTTGGAACACTCACTGTTTGAATTGTAGCTTTCGATGAAACGGAAAATCTAATTTTCTTCCTTCTGCTTTCGGGATCCTCTTCTGAACTAGATAATTCACTATCCGATGCTTCATATTCACTCACATCGGACGATAAATCGTCTTCACTAGCTGACAAAACATTTTCCCATAATTTTTTCAACCTCTTCTGCTCTTCCTCGTAACCCATTCTAAACACAATACAGAATCCAAATCATGTCAATATAGAGAGTCAGTACAAATCTCAAACTTCAGTCGCTGACAAGAAACGTAAGCGACGTGGACTCCACCAAGTCAGAACAAATACTAAGCGGGAAAGGCGCCAAACAACACAGGAATCGACAAGAATGCGCGCCGGTTGGCTTTTCCCTCCCCCACGACTTATAAAGCATATCAGTCGCTTGAAGCCCTGTGGGATCACTACAATCCGACGACGAAAGAGGCCGTTATTTTGGAAAATAACTTGAACTTGACTTTAATCAAATAAACATCAATATTTGTGTTTTCATTATGGTACTCTGCGTGTTAAAAATTAGCTGTAAAAGGGAAGAAAGATGGAAGGGTAGTCAGTTAGTAAACTACGTTTCTAAATCCTGCAAAATTGACAGTAACAGTTTCCAAGTGAAACATGATGAAACCTAGATGATATTAGAGACAAAATTGTAGTTACTGGAAGGTAAATGAGAGTTTTTCATATATGAAGTACAACTTTCCAATAATTAGTTGAAAATCCGCTATTGAGTGAAGTTAAAACTCAACTTTATGGATAACTTAAGTTGAAACTTTTAAAAAATGGTGTGTAGTACTAGTTAAAGAGTACCTAAATGAACATACCTACATTGAGTACAAGCAATGGAATAAAAGTTAAAGAACCGTCACCCTTAATGTTATCATCCCGTATATTTATTTTTTAGAAGCTCCATTTAGAAAATTGTTTGATTCATTTTTTCATATAAATTATCCCAGAACATTGCATTCTAAAATATATAAAAATTATTATTTTTCTGCAAGATAGACAACCAAAACAACAAAATATTCTATTTTATTTGATATTATTTTGTATTTTTGCAAATGGAAGCTATATCACTTGAATGATTATTAAATTATTGGCACAAACTATAGAAAAACTACGTTTTTGTGTAATATTAGAAATAATTTCCAGTTCCGTCTCTTTATTGTACAGTTTTCCTTATTTTGCCATAACTTCATTAGTCGGTTACCTGGGGTAATATTACTGTGAGGACAAAAGATTGAAATAAAATGGAAAATAAAACCATACTAATCAATATTCATTTGCAGAATCATCACATTTGTATCATTCAGTTAACACAACTATCGACAATACATCTTGTTCTAATCAACTTCTTGTAATATTCTACAGATTTTTTTGGAGTTCTAGTTCTATCAGGGCTGTCGAAATCCACTTGGTACAGTCCAAATTTGCTTCTAAAACATAAATAAACTTTTTAATAGATGCAAATACATAACTGTGAACGAATTTCAATTAAAAATCGTGTCAATACATAGGAAATAGAACGATTTTCACCCTTGGAATACCGATACTAAGACCCTCCCAGCATTGCTGGATTTAAAACATGGCTTTTCTACTAGGTTTAATGTTACGAATTTCTATTACAAAGACAATTGTTGAGAATGCTTGTCATAATTTCCTCTTCTGTTCCAAAGTCTAGAGGATTTGTCTAACTTATGTAGTCTGTATCTATTTCCTCTTCTCGACAACTTAATCTGCGAATAGGGTATTCAGCCTTGAAAGACTAATACAAAGAATTCAAAGATCTTATCGACCATTAAAGGACCCTTCGACCATCTCTGGCTTCCCACTAAGGATAATTCCTCATTCATTCTAACAAGGGCTCAACAATTGCAGAATATTTGTTTCATAGCTCTCTTCTATCACCTACAAAAGTAGCAGTACTGGTTAACAATCCTAAAATTTCTTTATCTGCAATAATCAAATTATGTGATTAGGCCTACAATAACCTTTGCCCACCCACTGCAGTATTTCTGCCATCAAGACAATTGCGGAGAATGTGTATTATAGTTTCCTCGTCTGTTACAAAGTCTAAAGCGCTTATCTCACCTATGAAGTCTGAATTCACATAACTGGAGCTATGCCCCTTTTATTATTTCCCCTTTCTGGCATTTCAATTTGTCAGAATATATCAATCTTATGCTTGCTAATGGAATACACTAGACACTGAAGATATGGAGTAGAAACGCTCAAAAATTGAGGTCAGTATAGATTATAAAAATGAAATACCTTCTGATACTTACGAATATCCAAATAACCATTCAAAGTTATCAAGTAAACTCCAGACAGTATATCCTCTTATGTCAAGATTATTATCATCCATCGCATTTTTAATACTACTAATATATTCCTGAAAAATGGAATGATTTTAATGAAATTTTGATGAGTTTAGATTAACTTCCTTTTATCAGATCTCAACATTTTTATCATCTAGTACGAGGTCTATTGATATTTTTTAGTGATAATTTAGACTATTTTTGAGAAACTGTTTTGAATCCTTCTTCCAAAGAAGGTTATCTTTTTTCATCCCACTAGCTCTACTTACTAGATGTATCTGGACCTTTAAATGTTATTTCTGGATATCTCAGTTTTCTAAACTGATATGGCAACTAATCTTTTAGATTTTCTTAGACATGGAGTGTTTCTCCATTAAGACTCAATCTTGTTTGATAAGGTCATACACTGTTAACTTGATAGCCACATTAGGCTCACTTTATTTCTGTTAGCTAGTGTTTTTTAAGTTTATTCCCATCACGAAAACTTAGACCAAACTAAAATTGGTAAATGCTGAGAAATTTCATAAAAAAATTAAATGTACTTCAATATTGTGGATGGAAAAAGTATGGGCCCAGAATATTACTAATAAATAGGAAAACTAAGTATAATTTCCGATGAAAACAACGAATAATCTAAATATCAATATAATTGGGATTAAACGGACGATATTGGAAATATTTAGAAACTTATGAATGCTAAATCCTTTGAAATATGGAATGTTAAAACATCTGTGTATTTTGAAGCTAGTGGGTTATATGTAATAGTGATTATTGAGGAAAGGTTGAATGAAGAAAAAGACTTGTGACAAACTCAAAGATTTGTTTCAAAAAGACACGAAGATCCAAAATGCAGATGTTTAGAAGAACTTTTTTGTAAGGAGTAGTGGCAAATCAACACATTTAGTTACAGAAGAAAGATTTAGATTTGAGTTCTAAGAGTATCTGGGTTCAAGATTAATATTAGGAGAAAAACAAAGGAAAATATGTTGTATGGAGGAACCCAATCACATTGTTTGATTTTGCGAATCAAGAAATGAACATTTGCACGAAAATGGAAGACATCAGAATGGCAATGGAAATCGAGATAACAATCAAAACACAACTTTAGAAAGATATAGTATTTGTGAAAAGACTAACCACACAGAAAACAGTTAATTTTATATAGATAAGTCAAGCATAAAAAATGGAAAAAAACTGAAGATAAAATTGTTTAATTTGAAAGAAAAAGAAAATGTTTCTATTTGATTCAGGTGGCAGCGTTCACATGCTAAATGATATTTATTGTTCGAAATCTTATCAGAACAACATATACAGAAATAGCAAATATTGAAGCAGGTATAGATGAAATACAATTTGATGGTTTGAGCATATATGCTGAATATAAACAAAAACTTTCAGCAGCTTGAATAAAGAGGATAGAGTGGGAAGGAAGATGGAAAAAAATGTTTGTCATAACCCTCAACCACACATCCACACTATTCACCGTAATCTGGCTTAGGATTAAGTGAAAAGTTAGTGGAAAATTTTTAAAGATGCCAAATAAAAGATTTTTTATTTGATAAGATATGAACGTAGAATCAATATTCTTGGAATGAAACTCATACAAAGCCAATTAAACAAAGGAAAAACTTTACTTACCATTAGAAAGGTGATTCTAGCGTTATCATCTAATGTGCCAGTATCTGATCTACCATTTTCTGTTATAATCATTGGAGGATTTCCGTAAGTTCTGGCAATCCACTTCACAAGCTCTCCTGATCCCCATGGAGTCACCTAAGAAACATGAATATCATAAATTCAAATCGGGAATAACAGAAAAGAATTTCTGTAGACTGTACAAAAGTACACACAATTCAAGCACCATAATTCATGTTTCAGATACCCAAGCCGTTCAAATAAGCGTATATGCTCAAGTTGGGTTTTTGAGGTATCTCAAACAGTTTATAGGATAATTGAATAGTGAAATCCTGGCGTTTTAATTATAAATCATATAAATATTGTGATAATTCATAGTAGAAATCATCAAGAGAATTTTTAAACAAAGTTTTACTAAAATTATCACACATAATTTTGATTTGATATTTATCTTCTGTGATCCCCACATACTAATTATCTGCACTATGGAAATGTCACTTTTCTTACAAGTATTAACTGGACCATCAACCTGGATATTCATTTAATTCATTCAAATTTTATATAGAACTATGAATATGCTTTGAAATAGCCTATCCAAGAAAATATTCCCAAGAATATCTAGATTTTGGATTTGCCACTACTTCAATTGATAGATAATAAGAGAAAATTTGACACTTTCTCCCCTAGTTTCTTATACACTTGAATACAATGAATTACTAAGACGTCACCATGGATCTTTTTCTGATCAATTTCATAACACGAACCCACTAGACTGCACTTTATGTCGTTACGGTTATACTAGGTCAGACGGTTTTATTCTCTTCAGTAATCTGCATTGATTTACTCCTATGATCAAAAGTTGAAGTGCCTCGGTGTTAGCATGTTAATGCAGAATCTGTCAGTCGTAATACCTCTCTTAAATCCATTAAATATTAGAATCAAGTCCAACACAACACTTTGCATCTATTACGAGGGTTGTTTTGAGACAAATAAAAATACATTTTTTTAATTGGGTAAAACTTCATTACTCTTTAAAATATTCTCCATATAGATCAAAATACACTTTTGCATGCATTTGTACCAATTGTCGAAGCATTTTTTCCAATTCGATTGATGTACCTCCAAAACATGTGTTTAATTTTGATCTGCGGGAATAAGACAACATCAAAACAGACTGTACAGCGAATGACTCATCAACGCGATGATCTGGCGGTTCAAAAACGTTTTTGTTTGCACAGATGTATGAGAGCTCGCATTGTCGTGATGGAGAATGATTCGTCTTCTGCGATTGCCTCAGCTGATCTTTAGAACACTTCTAACAAACAATTGACCGATTATTGTTTAGTTGCGGGTTTATATGCATGATTCATATACTGTCACAATCTTATAGACGTCTTTTGAAGCATCTCAATTGAATTTCTTGGAACTAATCGACATGAGCGTTTTGTTGAGCGATTGTCAACACGGTAATTTAGCAATATTAGTTAACGCAAACCTTCGATGTTTTCTAGCACAACAGCTAAATCTGAACGACCTTCACGAAATTGCGACTACGATTGAATTCGGAAATCTAGCGAAACACATGGCTCAAGATGGTACCTACTTTATCACCAAAAGTCAAATCAAGTTGATCAGCACAATGCTGTTGATTTAGTCCACGTAGAAAGTCATGGACAATTATTCCATTTTTTGACCAAGAATAATGTTCCAAGTATGAAAACACTGAGTATGTTCACTATTAAAAATGTCACACTTTATAATGGCAATATCATATTTCACATGTTTACATCAGTGTTGCCATATCTCAAAATTTCAGTACCAATCGTCTATAATCTCTATGAATATCACTGATTTGAATATACTATGCGATATTTCGAAGAATTTTATTTTTAAATCAGAGGCAAATATGTAATGAAACATGTCAATTGTACCATAAAATGCTAGCATCAAGTTCAATCTAACACCAAAATCTTTTGAACTTATTACTATTCACTTATTTCATCTATTGAAATGACTGGAACAAGCTCAATCTTTCCTCAGTAGTAGCTTAAGAATAAATTTTTTTTCATATAAGATCCTCGACTGGTAACCTACGAATGTTTACTCATCCATAGAGGTGTATACACAAGTCCATTTTAGAAGATTTTATAAACAAATACATGCATGCTCGAAACTACAACTATTATAAGAGTTACATGTCAAGCTCACGATTTACAACTCTATATCTATTTTCCAAGCTGAACGAATCATTTTTAGTTTTGATATCCAACATAGGACTTCGATGATCTAGTTTTTACTCTTTTTACGCATGGTACTTGGATCGTTTCAAGTTTGATTACTCTATTCTATGAATGACATTAGTGATTAATGTTCATTTTCTAATCCATGTTTTCACCTTTCTACATCTATAGGTGAATTCTAATATGTTCCATTGTACCATAGGTAAGCTTAAATCATAGGAAAGAGTATTAAATAGTATAGAGGCCCGGAATTAGTTTTTCTGATGATTTACATTGTATATAAAACTGTATAGAAACTTAATATAAACTTTGTCTCACCCTCATCCAAACATCATCGGTCTTCTCCCAATTATCAGGTTGATATTGGTAAACTTCACAGTCTGAATTCAAACCTTTACCTTCTGGATCAGGTACATCAAGTGGTCTCACCATACTGGATGTATATGTATTTACACCTAATAAGTCGACTGTACCTTTTAATTTGATTTTTTCTTCTAACGTAAATTCTGGAAGTCTTGATCTCAGATACCCTTGAGCTAGACTCCGTCTTTCCACGTTTTCTTTTACAATATCAGGATAATCGCCCATATAAAGGGGAGTTGCGAATATACCAAACTGAAAAGTGATAAAACTATTAATACAAAGCAACGAGTTGTGGTTTCATTTTTCATAATTGTGGAAGAATGATATGATTTTCATTGAAATTAAGAACTGGGTCATGATCATTAGAATTTAAAATTATTCTTTCGATGGTTGATTTGGATGACTGGTGCTGCTACTGTAATGAGTAGGTTCAAAATTATCGGTTTTATACAATATTCTCCCAGTGTCAAATAATAAATGGACAAAATTTCGATCTAATTTTTAGATGCAATAAAAGTTATGCAGAGAAAATTGTCCCTATTGGAAAGCTTATAACTCCCATTGGGCAGTGAACTATGAGAAACAATATTTTTTCGTAGCGTGCTAACTAAAATATACCGGAAATGGAGGATAAAATTGTTCATCTCGCTTTGTTTTCGAAATATAGATATTTGAATTCGAATTTTTTTGCTTTATATTAATAAATATTGTATTATTCATTCAATAAATGATGAATGATAAAAAATTGCACAATTATTTCATGTAGAATGTTTTTTTCGTAATTATTTATTATTATTTTAACAACTAGGAACAGTGAAGTGAAGTAGCGTGGTCTTACAGAATAAAATGAAATTAAAATTCAATTTACGATCTCTGTTAACAGATTTATTGATTATCTAATAAATCCAGAAGAATAAACGTGAGAATTATTTCATGTGTCCATCATTTCATTTCTTTTTTTTTTTATGAAGAGCTCAGCTTCCTCGGAATCCCTAAACTAACCTAACCCAACCTAACCTGACCTAACATAAACTATCCTAACCTAACCCAACCTAACCTTACCTAACCCAACTAAGGCTCTACCAGGCCTTTGTCCTTGGACTCTAGTCCAATTGGCATGTCGGTCTGTCCAAAAGCCATAGGCCGCGAAAAACAGTAGGGTTTGAAACGTGTAAATTTGTAACGATTGTTGGAAATTGTTAAGCATTTGCAGTTAGTTTTTTCCTTCGAAATAGGATTAATAAGGCTGAAACATTTTCCAGCCAATATTTGCAAGGTACTTGCTAGAAACTGGCTCTTTAATTATGAAAAATAAAAGAAATTACTAAATCTTGGAAGCATTCGGAGCTTACTTCTTGCTCGATAAGCTGAAAACAGCATATTTTCACATTCAATTATTGATTAGATATTCAAATTATTGCTAAATATTTTTCTTATTTCATAAACGGTTCTAGACAACAAACAAACAAAATTCATCACGGAGTGATGAACGTCGTATATAACTGTCCATTCTGCTTCAGCAATCTGTTTTTTTTTTATTATATTATTGTGATATTAGGGTAAAATTTGTGAAATTGATTGAAAAACCTTTTGTTTGGTGAATTACAAGGCTTGTAATGAATTTAAAGTAATAAAATCTTCATTTTACACGAATATTGAACGCTATAATTTCTATAAAGCTAATCTCGAAAAATGTTATTCCTAATTCATTTTATTCTCACCCTATCAAGCTAAATTCACTGTCATATTGAGACACTGTCATATTGAGACGCCACGGAAAGCGTATTCTCCCCAGATTTCTTGAAGGGCACTATATGATCTCTAAAAGTCTAAGTACAGAATCTGTACTATCAACTAGACGGAGTACAATTATTTAATATAACTGTGGCTAGATATTTGCTAAATCAGATTTTCTAAACAAATAATGAGGTGGAAACATTTATACTGAGACACACTCTCATTTTGTTCTAATAAGCATCACTCAACATAAATACAGTTTAACAAAGACAGTAAGTAATCATTCATTCATTCATTCATTTCATACACAAATGCACACACAGTCTAAATAACCCACATGTTCACCACAATTTATGAATTTTTTTAAAGCAAAAACTGTGGAATTGGGAAAATCCATATTTCAGTACCAATTATTCACATTCTGATAAACAAATTCAATAAATTTGTGGAGTTACCGTAAATTGTAGAAGTGTCTCAGATGCATCTATATCAGCTTGCAGAGATTCATTTTCCGGCTGAAACCAACTGGAGTCGATGACGATTCCAACTTGACCTAATTTGAAACAAAATTACTTTCGTTTTTATTAATAATTAAAGAATTTGATTCGAAAGTTTAAACTTAAAAACTTTTGGCATGTTTGAATGCAACGTTTGATTCATTGCATTCTTCTTTGTTATCTACACCATTTAAGTTGATATGAGTGATTAATATTCTTAAGGTGAATTAACTGGGGAGTTGCATGAAGCTAACAAAAAATTGCTGAACTAAATCCGAAGTGAATACGTGACTCGATTAAGGCCAAACCATCCGAAACTGACATGGACAGCACAGTAAAAATGTTTTTATTCACAGCACTATTAATTTCACACGTTAGTAGTCAGTAGATAGAAATTCCTCTTCAGCTTGGACTGCACTAGAATTGAAGCATTTATTGGATTTCACTTCCAGTTCAATCAGCAAATATTGTGATATCTTTGGCATCAGGATTACCCAATGGCACATGGTAAGTGAAGTTTGTTGAAAGATAGGTGGGGAAAGGCAACTTAATTTATTCGATTTTAGAAGAAGTAATAACATTCGAAAAGAGATTATACATTTTTGCTCGGGATTTTTATAGTTTCATTTTCCGAGCCTGCTGAAGCATCGTCAAGAAAATAATTCCTATTTGGTGGATACCATATTAAACCAATAATTTTAAATATGAAGGAAGCAGGTTTCAAGAATTTTGAAACAGCAGAGCAGCTTTAGCATTTGTCAAAATATTTGATAATACTACGATAACCTAGTTTACTCCTTTTCAAACTGATAGGGGTAGCCTGGACATACAATTGGTGGATTTAAAAACAAGGAGATGTGGTGCTCTAAGCTCGACTTCTGCTGAAAATAATGGAGTAGAAAAAATGGGATTTTAGTTAACAACACAAGTGCTGCTTTTAATGAACTGGACAAGTAAGACAGAATCTGGTGTGCTGTGCTTTCCCTTTTCTATTCTACATTTAATAAGAGCTTGGAATCATGACTAAAATTGAAAACAACATACAAACGTGCCTTATTCAAACGTTCCAAGGAGATGCAAGCACCTTGTTTGTATTAAAAAAATGTTTATTAAGTATGGAAATTAGTTTTAATCAGTGTACTACTCATTAAATGTAATAAAAGTTTATTAAACAAGCAGATTTGGCTCACATTTTTCTCAAAAATTGTCGTAATGTTCATAATTGGCCCTTTGGCTAATAAACTTATGGACCATTGAACTAGGGTCTATGGTTCTATTGCAACAATTTCTTACGAGAAGGTGTGATTTCTTCTATTTTTACAAAAATTTCCATGGTTTGAATAACATGGTAGGTATACCCTTAACAATATTAGGTCCTCATTACATCCAGCTTATACCATATTGAAAAATAATAATCAAGCATATCATATATCAAAGAAAACCGTTCAATTATATTTTAGATTGGGGTTGAATCTTGTCGATGCTCTCTTCCTAATTAACTCCACATACTTCAGGATTGAAGTTCAAAAAACATAATGACTGAGTTGGATGTCAATAAGTTCACCAAGATTTAGAATAACTTATCCTTAGTTATGATTTTATTTTTGATTACTTTTGCATTAGAATCATGGTGACCTCTTTATACGATCGTCATCATACAATATGTAAAAATATATATAAAAGGAAAAATAGAGTATGGAGAAAAATATATTTACAAAGTGGCCTTTATATTCTCAATCAAGCTCTATTCCAGCAAACTCTACATATTAGTCTAAGTTCGAAAAAAATGCACAAATAAAAGCATGGAAGTCTAAAAAAATCACCAAAAGATTCAAATGAATATCCAGTGTAACACAAAATAGATAGCAGCAAAATTATCCAATGGAAATACTATTTTCGTCAAAAGATAAAAGCTTTTATTGGATGGTTAAGAAAGTAGACCGTACTATCCCTCCACCAACATTGTCCAGTTATTTGGTTATGTCCTGATTACATCGATCAGCTACGGATCAAGTTCATTATGATCCGCATTACTTTCCGACCATATAGATCATAATCAATGCAATATGCCTTATGAATATGCAGATTTATAGAAGCAATGATGATTGTTGACTGACTTTTTTTAAATGCGCAGCATTAATGACATGACACACAAATCATGCTCGACTCTCAAACGGTAACATTTACCTTTCTGCGTAGCCCTGAATTCATCATTATAAACGTGCCAGGCAGCAGCATGAGCTTTTAAAACATTATGTATACACATATATTCAGCAACTCCTGGTGACTTAACTCCAGGTGCGTATACACCAGTGCCGTAACCAAGTACACAAGTTTGTTTAGCTTCGTTGAAAGTCATCCAATATTTCACGTCATCCCCGAATAGTTCGAAACATAATCTCGCGTAATCGGAAAACCATGTTTCTATGAAAGGGTTGCGCCAACCACCCAAATCTTCTATACCTTGAGGTGTATCGTAATGGAACAAAGTTACAAACGGTTCAATGTTGTTTTCTTTAAGTTCGTGTATCAATGCTCGGTAATAATCTACTCCGTCCAAGTTTATTTCGTTTATCAAGCCTAAAAAACATATTTGATCAGTTATTAGTATATTTATAATATTGTACTTAGTTTTTCTGTCAACAATGCAGATGATGGATAAAACTATAACCTGTTGGTAAAATCCTCGACCATGATATCGAGAATCTGTAATGGGTGACACCTAAATCAACCAAAAGAGCAACATCCTCTTTATATTTGTGATATGAATCACAAGCTACATCACCGGTATCGTTATTTTTTATTGGTGACGGTACTTGATGCGTAAATCTATCCCAAATACTTTCACCTTTACCATTCGCATTCCATCCACCTGAAAAATAGTACAGTTTATATTGATGGGTAATGTATTTCAATTATTCACAAAAATTAATTTAAATTGAATTGATGGTATGATGTTAATGTTATCGTGTACAAATATTCGTTCATTCTACTCCATTATTCACACTCTGACAAGAATTTGTCAGTCGATGTCTCATTTTTTTAACGCTAACGGTAAAGAGATTCGTGGAATCATGCATACTCAGTGTTCATTTATTGGTATATGAAAAGAATGAAATAATTCATTTAAGTATTTTTTATGGGAGTAGAAATTTGAGAAAGCCCCTCTTCTCAAAAGCTCAAGAGGGTGGAAAATCGATCCTAAGAATAGTTTCCGAATTATTCGGACTCCTCCGACATTGATCCATGTTATAATAACTGTAATAACGAGTTGTGTGGTGTATCCAGTGATGAATTAATCCAATGGAGATCCGAGCACAATAGATAATGAAGAAATAAAGGAGGAGCAAGATGAGGGAACGGTACTATACCAGATCCCGCAAGTAATCAATTTAAATTTTTGTGAAACGACTATTCTAAAAATCAGCAAAAATTTCAATTTACCTGTAATGGAGGTACTCAAGTAGATTTAACAGAAAATCTACCAGCCGTTGTTGCAATGGTACCAAAGGACAAGAAATGGTCATAAACGAAAGTATGATACCATGGAGAGGCAAACTAAACTTTTGAAAATACTCGTAAATACCATCTAAGGGATACAAATGAAAAGTGAAAAGTGTGCAATCCAGGAGGCTATACATTTCAAATATATACTGGACGGACTGAGCAACAGTGCCTAGAAGTACTTGGAATATTCAAAACTGTCGTACATACCAATTTATTATCAAATATTAATAAATTCAGAAAAGACGTAGCCAGGGGTTTATTATTTGGAAACTATGCTAGCAGGAAGAGTCTAATGATACCCAAAGTTGGATATTTATTTAAATAAACTGATGAGAAAACTCGAAAGCAATTATATATCAACTAAACAAAAAAAATGTCTAGATCAAAAGTAATAAATAATGTGACAAAAGTCCGAATATATTACGATGGATGTGATGGAAAATCATGTGAAATATTTCTGATAAAAGGTTTTTCATGATTTCCAATTGATATATTTTTACTTAGGGAACATTCTGTTAACCATCGATATAACATGCAATATCGCTGGGATTCCAACTCTCATGGCGTTCCAAACTTACAAAATCTGCACCTGCATCAACTGAAATAGTGGAAGATGGTCGTCGGAAACTATTTATAATGGAAAATTGGATAATTGTATGAATTTCGCTATGTCTTTCACCATGGTGCAAAATTTGTATATTATTTCCATGAGTGGTATTCTACATTTGTCGATTTGGTAATTTGAAAAAAACATGTCACATACGTGGATGGTTGAGGCTTTCCAAATTTTATGTAAATTTGGTGGAATTTTACTGCGACTAAAATTTTTAAGAACTTTTGGTATCGGGTAATTTTATTATAGTCCAAAATGAAATGTCATTTATTTGAGGTCAATAACTGAAATTATAATCAGAATTATAACCATAAATGCAATCTTCCATGATTTTTACGAAAATAACTTCATCATCATATATTTTTATCAGGTGCATCTCTCACAAATTGTTGAATTTTTACAGAAGTAAGAATTTTGACTATTTTTGGATATATTTTTCGATTTTGGTTTAGGAAATGTGCATAGTTTTGCATACTATGATGTATCATCACAGTTTTCACTAATTATAGTACTTCTCAGCATCGACTTCTGGGACCATATTATTGATATTTTCGATTGTCTTGATAATCGTTCAAAATAAACTAACAGTAATTTCAGAAAGAATATTTTCTTTGATTTACATTCTCCAGTTTATAATGAAAGTAAGCGATTTCATAATCTCGTCTTTATATGCTTGGTAGTAAACGATTACAACATCACATGCTTTTTGAATAATATCTCGGGAGGATAATTTCAAAATCTATATCTTTGCATTCCATAAGAATCAATATTAAACAAATGTGGAAGGTTTTGGTATAAATAAAAAAGAACAATGAAACTATTCCCGTTAGAAAAGCTGAAAGCAATAATAATTGTGCAGTAATTTGGTCGTGATTTTATGGAAAACGTTTCAATAGCCTAGGTAGATCATATACGTAAATAATCGGTGTTGCATTATCAAAATGGAACACACAAGTAATAATCCCTGATTGGCTTGGGTTATCATAATCACAGTTATAAATAGTTTCTTATTATAATGGTGCATGAACGCATGGACTTGGTGAGAGAAGTGAAAAATTTTATAGGATCTATAGAAAAATATCCATTGTTATTATCGGGTGAATTGTCAAAGTAGATGATGAAGATATCTTCTATACAATTATTCAACAAAAAGTGCATCAAACGTGAAAGGAACTAAGCGTTTTGAGCTGGCGATAAAGTAAAAAAAATTACTTTTAAGGCCAACCACAACCTTTAACATATTTTTTGACAACACTAGCTTAGAAAAGTTTTTGTTACACTGTCTAAACGAAGAAGTATGTCTTTTGCAGTTTCAGTGGTGTATCAAGTGTTTTGTTGATTTTTGTCCAATATCTCAATTTACAGCCTGCTATAAGACCTGTTTCCCACAATGCAGAGTTACCAGTATCGACAGCACCTTTGTATTGGCAAGTTTTTTCTTTGAAATACTGGAGATGACAACGGTTCTAAAGAAGCTTCGTGGAACGGTGTATTGACCCCAAAATCACAACTGTATCCATTTTCAGCGAGCCACATTTGATCGTTTGATAATTTGAACGATTTAAGATTTGTCAAAGCAACATTCGGGATTTCTTCGTTCCCGTTTCAACGAGTGCCAAAAAATATTTTTTTGCTACTGCTTCAGATTAAACTTGGACTATGTGAAGTTGATGAACAAAGGTGATGGATGATTTGAGTAACTAACACAAGTTGAATGACGCCAAATTAAAGGAGGATGTTTTTATTGAGCCTCAAATTGAAAAGTTGTTATTTCAGAGCAAAGCCCACTACGTAAGAACTTGGAACTCATTTAGTAAGTGAATCCAACAATATGGAGGCAAAATACTAACAACCAGATAAAGAGTTTTAAGATTCCTTTAAACAACTTGGCTGGAAAATGTCATTAGAAGTTGATTTTCTCCATTTCCATCTATTATTTTTTTCTGAGAATTTGGCTACTGTCAACGTCGAGGGAAAGGTGCAGGATGAGGAGAGGTTCCACCATCATATCAGAACTAAGGAATTTCTAAAATAAAGGTGATGGAATCTAGTCATGATAGGTTTCAACATTTGGTTTTTAAAGAGAGAAGATGAAATAAGTTAAAAACAAATATTAAATTTGATTGATCTGTTTGAGCGTTTTCCATATAACGAATAAACCCTCAAGCTAGAGCTTTTTTGGCCATAATAATGAACTTCTCAGTACACGAGTACTTTTAAATTATTCAAATCATCATATTTTCTGTTGAAGAAATGTTGTAAAGAACACTTGATATGGTTTTACTTTACCTTCTATTTGATAAGCCGCTGTTGCACAACCAAACATAAAAGTATCGGGAAAAGTCATATTGTTGAGATGATTGTCAGCCTTGCTAAGAAAAAATCGAAAAAAATATTAGAATATAGCGTATAGGAAGGAATTTTTTTTCTCATAAATTTACCTAAAATCATATTAGAGCTGCTTTTTATCAAGCTCCGATTGACAATAAATATGAGGTGGGTTGAATAGTGAATAGTGAATTTAACTTAACTCGTCTGATCTATTTGTTATACATCTAAGCCATTTATAACATTGTGATTTTTTATGTGGTATCTTTACAAAGCTAACCAGCTCATATGAATATTTAGGACATATAATCCGCAGCGGGAGGAAAAGGCAGACCTATGGGATGAAAAGTAGAATTGAGTTGATGCATTTAGGAAACTAAGGCTTATCTTTGAATCGGATATCTCAATATGAGAGAAATGTTATAGATTATAGAGAATTGGTAGTACGTATGTACAGAGCAGAAGCCCTCACGCACAAAAAATATTTTTTGGATAAAACACGAAAAATACAGAGAAAAATGGAAATATCGATACTGGGCATTTCTTTGGTCAAGTAACTAGATTTGCAGATGGACGTTGGGGGAAAATATTTTGGAATTGAGTCCTTGTTAAGATGTTAAGAAAGGAAACGTCCACGAACTCTTATTACGAAAACGCAATCATTCTGGATCAGGGGTCGGCAATATTTTGAGTTAAGCTAGGCAAAAATTACGATTCACAAAATTTTTCAAAGAGCCACTAAATCTTTTGTTGCAGTGATAGATAATACTAGTATAATTTTTTTTGGGAAAAACTAATATTTCATCATAAGAAAAAATATTTGTTTATTCCTATATTTGTAGTGTTATTAGAAAATTTACATAAAATTATTGGATAATTAGTGAAAAATTGAGTGAAAAAAATACAACAAATAAACATTCACAATCCTAACAAACAAATTCAATGAGAGCGAAAACTTTGCAAGGTTATTCAAGTAGAAGATTTAAACTATATTAAACAATGTAACTTGCACAATGTAACTTAAGAACTTTGACTGAATCAACTCTTGTTGATTTGAAAATATGGGTAAAAAAGAGTTTCGTGGGTTTATGAAGCATTGTTTATGGCGTCAAAAAAGAGGATATCGCCGAAGCTGCATCCTAGTTTGAGACCAAATACAAATTTTACTATAGAAATTCATTGAAAAATAGGATGGTCATTATAATCGTTCTATTAACCTCAAATGTAACTAGATTGAATTAAACATACCAAATTTTTTCTCTATACTAGCCTAGGAACTTTTCAGCCCACCGTTAATAGTCGTACGTAGAAAATGATGTGATTTCATTCCTATAATGTTAGTTTAATTTTTTTTTTTCGTGACAGTTTATTTATCTCTCTTTCTAACAAAACATCAGCCCTCTGCAAAGGGCTCTTTGTTGATAGTAAAGCGTTGCCCATCTTCATTTTTCGAAGAAAGTGATGGTATTATGTTTATTAACTCTCTAACTATTTTTTGACAAATCCCAACTATTTGTTTTTCATTATTTTGATAATCAAAATAACTTTTGAAAATAATAGTTTTGAGAGTAAGAACAAATATTTATAATTCGATATGGCTCTATTGTTTGACAAAATAGTCTCCATTAGGATCAATACACTTTGGCATGCATTTGATACCGTTGCCGAAGAATTGTTTCCATATCGATTGTGATACTTCCACAGCATATGATTTTAACGTACCAACCACTTCTTCAGGAGTAGAAAAACGTTGATTTAACAATTTATTTGTACGGCAGATGACCGATCAATTCATTATATTGACTTTTCAAAAACGTTTTTGTTTCAACTGATACGTGGGAGCCCGCATTATCTTGGTGGAGAATGATTCGTCTTCTGCGATTGGTTTTCCTGATTTTGTCGAACACTTTTGGCAAACAATTGCTGGTCTACTATTCAGAATTGACTGTTCAACGTTGCTCTTATGGAAACGGAGGCGACATGTGCTTTGTGCGCGAACAAATTTTTTTGACATCCGTATGTTCATGGAATATTTAATGTATGAGAGTGGAACTAATGCCCAATTATGCCACAATCTCACGGTAACTTTTCTTGATATTTCTGTACCTATATGTTCGCAAAATACTTTTCCAGCTTTGTCAGCATTTCTTATAACAATAATTGAACACATAAATTATTTTTTTATAACTAAATATTTCTGATACATTTACTCACATTGTATTCAGCAAGCAGCCAATCACTAGCAGAATTAAGGGATACATCAGAAAAGATTTATACACTTCTATATAAACAGATCGAAAAGAAATTCATAATGAATATCCAAGTGATGTTCACATACATAAATACATTGTGTGAGTCGATAAGATAATCTTTTTAAGCATCTAACGTCGATAATAAATTAGTATATAAATGGATATTGTATTTATAACTAATTACCTAGACTGTATCGTGACAAGTAATTTGTTTAATTTCATTCTGACTACAGAATAATTGATTTTCAAAACAGTCACAAATGATCGTTATTCTCAGTTTCATTAGTTATTACACATTTCGAATGCTTGAGATGAAAAATATTTATAACCAGAATAGAGAATGAATATGTTGTTAAGTGGTTAAGGTTATGGTAATGGAAATACACAGAAAAAAATATGGTTTCAAATTTCATAAAATACATATCAGCCTGTTATAATTTACGTCGAATAATTCTCTCATTTCGTTATTATATCCACATTTGTTTCATTGCTACATCCAGAAGAAATCAGTTTGTTATCAAGTTCTCGCTCTATTCGATTTTCATAAAATCTAAGTTTTGATGTCAAAACTTCATATTTATCTGAAACGCTTGATAAAGACAACAATAATGTAAATTGAAAGTTAATGATAATGCTACAAGTAAAAAAGCTTGTTTCAATGATAAACCAACTGATGTTTGAATTGGATTCTGATTACTGAATACAGTGTTTACACCACCACTACAATAACTACTCACAATTACACTGTCCGACGCGCGTTTCGATAACCAAGTTATCGTTTTTAGAGACAGAAGGTGAACTAAAATCTGATAACTTAACTCACCTGTTTTATACTGAATTTTCTTACCAATAAACATTCTCCGGCGAAAATTTATTCCAGCGGGAAAAACTTTAGTTCCATATTTAGCAGAGTGGGTTTGAAATTGATTTATGCATCCAACAATACAACAATTGTTGGGCAATACTAAGTATAAAATAACAAATCTGGAAAAAAGTGAATATGAAATTAACTGTGGTGATTGTGACCGAAACTATATTGGGCAGACTAAGAGATCCGTTATTGTCTGATTTAAAGAGCACGTAGCTCATTTGAAATATGGACGGACCGAAAAATCGGGTATTGCCGATCACGTTGTCAGTTACAATCGTGATATAAATACTAATAATATAAAATTTTCAAAAAATGTATCCAATAATAAACTGTTGGATGCGTTTGAAAGCATTAAAATTGCTAGGTATAAGAGTAGCTTAAATAGAGACAAAGGGCCTATCCCTTACAGCCCACTCTAGTTTAGTAGTCAAAGAATGAATATGAATATTTCCCTCAAGGAGTTTCTTACCCCCTGGAATTAATTTTCGCGGGAGAAGGTTTATAGCTGGGAGAATTTAGTATAAAAGTCAATTAAATTTTAGTTTACCTTCAGTCTCTGAAGACGATAGCTTGGTTATCGAAACGCGCGTCAGACAGTGTAATTGTGAGTGTTGGTATGAACAGTATGAATATTGCCAACGATTCCAGAAATTCCAACTTAGTGGATTCTGATTCACCCGGACTCTCAGCAAATCAGCTATTGTGTCTCAATATACTCTCTTGCACTCTTTCCTACGATGTTTTCTTGAACACCAAGTAGCATTTGAACAAAACGAGGAGTGAAATTTCTTCTTCTTTTGCAAATTTTGTGCTTATTGCGTGATTTTCACCTTCTTAGGGAGCTTTGACGTTTACCAGTTACTAGTACTTAACCAACCCAATAATCAGCCTTAGTGGAATTCTCTCTATATATATTAGACTGACAATATTATCTTGGATAGCCGTCTCAAGAGTGTTTTGATATGACGCATGCTAGTGGTTTCCAGCCACTTGTTGAAAAAGCTTTTCTGTCTATTAGAATTTTGATGATACCTTTAAATACGCAAATCGGGGAGAATCGTACTCGTAATACGTCTGCCTTCCATTTTTCCTGATACCAGAGCGTCTACGAATCACATAGCTCTTTGTTGACATGTTTCAAAGGCGCTGGATACAATTTTGAATCAATCTAGAGATGATAACCAGCTTGCCTTGAACCGAAATGGCTTTTGAGTTGATACAGTAGATATTGATGTCTTTTATTTCGATTAACTGTAAGAGAAATATCCAAATTTCACATAACTCTACTTGAAAGATTGTAGTTGAGAGACGAAGCTTTATATTCCGTTGTTTCAAAAAGATACTACCATTTTTGGCTTGAAAAATTAGAAGAAATGCCTCTCCCGTCTCGCCTATCAGGCAAAAAAATTTGGTTGTGAAGCGACGGTTTTAGTTTATAAGCACTTATTAAAGTAAAATTCAACTTAGAATACCTAAATTCCCATATTAATTTGCTCTACTACTTGTGATTGCAAGCTCAGCCCAGATTTATTTATCAACTGCCTCAACATTTATTTTTCTTTTTGTAACGGCAAATATTCTATCTGGTCCGTGGATTTGAAAATTTTCGAAGGCATCCATTTTCTGTCCGATCCTGTCTTTTCCAATCTGACTTATACATATTTTTGAGTGATTCTTCATCGTCTTGACGCTTTACCCGACATATATGAGCATTTAAAAAATTTTAGCTATCATGGGACTTTGTCTCTTTTTCGACAGGTCGGATCACACTGCTAATCTCAACATTGTTGTGAGATAATAGACGTGCTACCAAAAATCATTGCAGAAACTTGGCCAAGCTCTGAGCTTTGAGATTCGCATTTGTTCTTCGTACTTCCTGTTAGCCACGTCATAGGAAGTTCCCAGCTTGGATCTTAGCTTATGATTGCATATTACGTGGTTCTAGAGGCACTCAGATCCCTCTTCCAATAGATCACTCGCTCACTACAAATTCTACTCTCAAGAGGACGAGCAGCTTCATGGAATAACAACGCGAACTGAAAATTAGGAGATAATTTCTATCGACGCAAAGATTTTATTTTGATATCAAAAACAAGCTATTTCTAATAACATTTTATAATAACTATACTTCCGAGGATTGTCTAAAAAGTTCATGACACGAGAAAGACGCTGGGAGTGAACAACAAATCTGAAGTGCAATTGGTGAACTACCATGACATCTTACAACTTTAAAGTGAGAATACAAGCTGTTATTTTTATTCTTCATTTTATATAAGATTTTGATACAATACTACATGGACTTGGACTGTGAAGAATTGTATTTCATATAAATTGAATGTTTTATGAACGAGATAAATCCACAGATTTTTATTGAAGAAAAATCTTCAACTGTTAAACTGTTCTACGTAGTTTCCGAAATTTTGTGGGCACTTGTCAGAGCGTTGCCTGTGTTCTCAACCATGTAGTAACATGTTCTTTCAGCTCGTCATCATTATCGCTATGCTGACCATAAAGAACAGATTTGAGGTATTAAAAAGAGATGTTAGTCGACAGGAGCGCGTTTCGGTCTTTACAAGGATGACGAAACAAGTCCCAGCCTTTAAACATAAATACTCGGTGATTGTTGTGTATTGCACGAGATATTTCTCGAAGGTCGCGTAGTGAATATTTTCGTGATAGTTTGACCTCGTGGACTTAAATCAATCAATATTATGCCTTTTATGTTCCACAAAATGTTGTATATCACTTTGAGAGGTTTTCTTGTTAATGAATTTTAATCTTCCGTGACTATCGCGAATAAGAAAATCATCACCTTATTTATTATTGTGCTTTAAAGATTCTAGTGCACTCCCAATCCGTTGTTTTATGTGGTGAATAACCAACATGAGCAAAGTTTTCGAAATTTCAGTTTTTCAGTAACACTTTCATGAATAAGTGATCGTGATATTCGCGAAAGTTCTATGGCAAAAGCACTAATTGTAAAATTATAGCTTTACTTTATCTTCTCTACAATTGCGTGAACAAAAGACGGGTTCCCAAATCGTTCTTTACTCTTTATTCCATTCGCTCGGAGTTGCGATCCTACAGCGAATGCTCGGAATTGTGATTGAAGTGCTACCGCTGATAGAAATAGAAACGGAACTAACTTTGCAGATGTAGCTTGTATAGTGGATTTATAATTAAATGTCGTTCAACACTTGTCCATATCTAAGGAACAGATTATAATCACAGCTTCAGGGAAAAAATCTAAGAAAAGTGGCACCGAAAAACATACGAAAAGACAAAGTTTTGATCAATTGAATAGCACTTTATATGCAATCATCAAGTTCTTCGAAAAATTTAGCGCATTTTCAATTCTACAAGTTGAAGTCTACTCCTTCAAATAAAAAGTGGAGGAGAATGGGAACTTTGTTTTGAAAAAATGCCTCAAAGTTCAGTTGTGCTTTACCTATTTTGGTGTTGTGTTAATTTTTTCTATTATTTGAAAATGTTGTTCGGCAGTGAATGAAAACATGAAATGTGAGTTAAAACCTACATATTTGTCAAATAACATCACGTAATTATGGTACGACGATCCTGAAATACTTTCACAAATAAGCAGAGCCGGACAGACATTTTTTCAGTTTTCACTTTCTCGCACCTGTTATTTGAGTAATAGACTAGAACATGTAATATATATAAAATATGTGGAAGGGCAAGTTAATTAGGTAGAAATGTAGCTTTTCTAATTTTATATTTTCAAATACGCACTATACTGGTGGTACTAAAACTCGGGAAGTAATTTCAATGCATTTCTAGGAGACTAGTTTGTCATAATTTTTTTCACTGGAGCTGTAATATAAAACGTTCCAATGATGTGATCCATGATCGATCCATGTTGCCCACCCGGTATACTATTGCATTAATACTTTGGTATCTAATAAAATATAAACTCAAAATATTTTTTATGTTTCTAAATGTTCTTCATTTTAGGTCTCTTCGGTTTGAAAATTAGTTTTTTTTAATAATTGACGTTTCGATTTTTCTTAAAGTTTTTATCAATATATGATATTGACAATGGCAATAGATCAATATGAAGTTCTAGTTTGATTTCATTCTTATTTTGATATTCATGAAGGAGGTGATATATTGATCAATATAAATACACAAATTGTCAGTGTCAATATGATATTTTGATAAAAACTTTAACGTCAAATTTTATTTTCCAAAAATCATTAAAAAAACTAATTTTGAAACAAAAGCAAGAACATTTAGAAACATATACATATCAAAAGGTCTTTTAAATTGAAGAAATATTTTTATTATACATTGAAAATTTGATCCATAAATTTGAAAGTGTTATTTAAATTTGTGGTTCTGTGAAGAAATAATAAGATATATTCCTAATGTATAAGGGTAAAACAAATCAAAATACTCTAAAAGTTTTGAATTAGACTCTAGTTTGTGCGTCTTGATATTTTCTGCAATCAGAGAATTGATTAATTACATAATTTTTCTGAGATAAATATAAGATCTGATAAGAGCCTTTTTTTGAAAACTATTTAGATACTTTTAGATTTAATTTTATTGCTAAACAAATTGATGGTAAAGAAACAAAAATCCTTTTTTTCTAACAATGAATCTAACAGAGCTGCTACTTAAGTATTGAAACAAAAAATATAAAAATATTCATAATTTGATATAGTTTTATTGCCTATCTCTACAAACTTTTGCAAGCGTTTGATCCAATTGTTGAAGCATTTGTTCCATTCCGGTTGAAATACTTACAATACATGTGATTTGACTTCACAATTCATTTTTGATCTGCGGGAATAAGAAGAAGTAATTTGACTGTTCAAAAACGTTCTGCTTGAACCGATATGTGAAAGCTCGCATTGTTGTGGTGGAGAATGATTCATCTCCAGCGATTGATTTGCCTGATTTTTTCGAGCACTTTTGTAAACAACTGCTGGTCTACCATTCAAAATTGACCGTTCTAGGTTGCTCTAATGGAAAGGTGGTGACATGTCCAGTTATTCCGAAGAAATAGGCGACCTTTTGCTTCAATGGGCTTGGTGAGCGAGCAACTTTCGTTGGATTGGGCTCATCTTGACCCATATGTTAAACTTTATGTTGACAATATCAGATTTGGTATATTCAGATTAGAATTGCCTTATGTACCAAAACTTTTGTAGCAACCCTCGTATTACCATTGTTAAGTTTTCATATTTTTACTTAATGTAAGGATGGATCTGTTCCCTACTTTTTCTACTTCCATGGTTTGTAGTTACCTAGAGCACCTTTAGTGGACCTAGAAATATTATAAAATGAATAAAAAATTACAGAAAATAGAAATTGCGAAATTTCCCTTTATTTTTTTAAGATCTGCAAACATGAGATATTCTGATTAAAGTTTATTTTAGTCATTCATTTATCAGAACAGAAAATTAGCATTTTGAACATAATCAAAATAAAAATAAAAATATATCTCGAAAAACAATTCTTATCTTGGAGGCATTAATTAATTTATTATTGGATTTATCATTTCCTGAGCCAAAAATAGAATTTTAAATTGATGAAATAGAGGGATATTCCATTGACTTGGTGTTTTTAAATAAATTATTGAGCCAATATTCTTATTCCCTTGACTAATTTCAGTTATAACCCTCAACCCTTGATGTGTTATTTCGTTGCATTACCACTGACGTACGTTATTTCGAAGACCTTCTGATAAATCGATATTGTAAATTCGAAAAGCTAGAAATTTTGTTCCATAAATTTCGCCGAAAATACGATTTTAGGTTTTCCATATAATAAAAATGTCCATGCAAGGTATAGCTGAATGCACTTGTCCACCAGTCTAAGGGTAGAAAAGATACTTTCTTATGATTGCGACTCGATTAGTTTCCGAACTACAATGGACGTGATCCGGGTTAGCTTGGAAATGTCCTGTTTTACACAAAGAAAACTTTCAGATTATGGGGGCTAATATAAATTATAACGATGAACAGAGAGAGAGCTTCTATCAGAATTCAAGTATGATGGAGGGAAGGTATTAAGGTCCGTGGAATTGTCACTTGAGAAAAGTTAATAAAAAGCGTTTTATTGAGATATTGAAAAATAACATATGCTTTAGATATTTTCCTCTCTATTCAATTGGATGTATTGTAATTTTTCTAAACAAAACTGAAGTTATGGAAATAACTTTTTTAGACGACGCCATCTGGAAGTTTTTCGTTCTGTATTCATTTACATACCGAAAGTGGCGTTTTGAGTGTGAAAGTGACAGTTCCGTACTGCAAAACATTAGTGCATTATATTGTTCAATAAATAAAATGTTTGTAATTCTCTATTATTTATTTTCTCTCCTCACTGTAATTAAAAAAGATTTGGATCTTATGCATCATCTAAAACATGTTGTGTACGACGCGGCTGAAATACTACTTTGTTGGACCCGCCTCGCTTAGCTCTTGCAATTTTCAGAATCGTCCAACATAGTAGCACTTTCAATCTTTGGAAAACAAAAACTATTGTTCGGTTTTTTGTGTTTCAATGTTTGTAATCTAAAACGATATAAATATTTTAAATAAACAGGATTTAATCTTACAAAATCATTGATAGATGATATATTAATAGTAACAAAACCGTTGGGCCAATACAATCTATGGCGCGCCATCTATATCGAATAGTAATAATCATTTTGATGGATGCAGAGTTCTATTCGAATGCATTGAATTCTATTAGTAAATTTCTATAATATACCAGAAGAGGGCGAAGTAATATAGTTTGGAGAAAGGAAGATTTTGATTAGATCAACATAAATACATATACACAGAGTTGCGAGTAGAAATCCAAATTAAAACTACTGTCAAAATTTAAAGAAAAAAAAAACGCTCAAGCATATGAATTGATTTTGCTTATTTGCCGAATGATATGCACTTCAATGAACCACCATTAATTAGCTTTTCAAGGCTGTTTGTTCACTTTTGACCACTCTTTTATTTCATTAACCTGCGAGTTTTGGTCATAAATAATCCGAATTCAATTTTCTCTTCTTCTGTAAAAAAAAAATAATTGCAGTAAGTGACGAGAAACTAAAAATTTCGATTCAAGTGAGGACTTTAACTTGATAGTTTCAGAATCCCAGATTATCTCACATAAGAGATGAAACAGAGTATATTAAATATTGAATACGAAACCTGCAGATGAATACAATAAAAGAAAATCGACTAAGATGTTGTGAAAATGTGAAAACGATAAGTGAGAAAAGGATTACAACAAGAATTTTAAGCCATAACAATAATAGTGACAAATGGAGGAAGACCAAGAAAACCAGGTTTTCCTTGGACGAATTGGACGAAATCGATAAAGCAACAGAAGAAAGAAACCACATAAGGTACTACCTTGAATAAACCACCGAAATAAATGAAGTAAATTTTGGAAAAAAGAGTCGATGAAGAAAGAAACTCTAAACACATATCTCACTCGTAAGTGGAGATAGATATAGGGATTACGGAAAGTGAACTGTTAAAGTCCATGTTTTATCACCAGTATATCAACATCATTGTCAAAAAAAGTCATGGTACGTTATTAGGGTTACGTCAGATATACTACCAGGTGGTAGTAACACCTGAGTAGCATCAGCCAAGAGGTTGCTTTATAAATTCTGCCTTCCAGATATCCCAAAAGATAATAATCTAACGTTTTGGATAACTTGGAAGCTATTCAATAGATCAGGATGAATTGATAGCCTGACTTGGTCCTCTTGGATTTCTCATTTTCAATTAATAAAAGAGGCATGAAAAGTCATTCCATAACATTAAGGAGGCAAAGAAAAAAATAGGAAAAGGTCGTCAGCCATTTCTACAGATAAGTATATTGTGAACATTGGACCATTAGAATCACTTTTCGGACAAATTTAATAGTTTTAATGAAGGTTGTTTTGTGAAAAATTTCGAGTTGAATACTTATTTCAAAAATAGTTCTTAAGTATTTTAGGTGCTTCGAGACTTATGCAAAAAAATTCGGTACTATGACATGAAAAAATTTCATCATACGACCCCTCGTTTCTCGGATATAGGCTTTTGAAGCTGCGAAATCAGAACATATATTTAACTATATTTTATAAATCATACATAATGATATTTCACTGGATGATTACGTATATCTATGCAGTGTGTTTGACGAAATAAATAATTATACAAACTATTTGAAGGCCAGGGGCGGCTCATGGTGAATGGTTAACAATCCGTAGCTTTCACAGGGTCAACCTGTATAATCTAAAGTTTGCATAAAGAGGCATTCTAAAGAAAATTATCATAAATGTTATTATTTATCAAAAATATTCACAGGAGATATTAACAAAATCAAATATTTCCAATTCAACTGTATATTGTCGAACATCGTGTTACTTAAGTGAGAAAAAAATTGAAATGTAGAGAAATTCAGTTGATTATCCTATAACTTATCAAATAAAAACCTTAAGAACCTATAATAAATGTTCGAAGTGGCACTTCTACACACTTCATGCCAATATGCGAATATATAGACAAATTCTAAGTATCGCTGACCATTCAGGTTATTATTAAAAAAATAGAGACCTTCTAAATTATTACTCTCTATCCCTACCCACACATTAATAATCAATGCTGATTCTTCGTATGAATTGTACTATGATGGTATTCATCTGCGCATAGATGTGATTCAGAGGAATTATTAAAACCATCTCGTGTAAAATCAACTTCATTAGTAAACAGTACTTTTCCAACAAATGTATTATCAACTCTTTGCTTATCTAGAAACCAACAAGTGTAGGCCAGCCTTCCTGGATAATCCTCTACTTCCATGAGATGTCCTTTCTGGATGTGAAAGGTGTAAAGAAGCTGCTCCTGGAGAATCCTATGAATAGTTTTCGTTGATACATATGCATCTAATGCATTTTGCTCTAAAGCTGGTGTTCGTATAGTTCGTTGTTGACCTTCGCCACATTTTTTGTAGGACATTTCCTAAAATATCATTTTGTAGAAAATAAAGAAAACTAGTCCAATCAATTAACACTAATAAAAGCTCTACTGTCGTGTATAAATCTGCCCGGAAATTGTTCAGTATAAAACCTTCTGGCTTCATCGAGTTACCAGAAGCCAAATCATACATCAAATCCACATCAGTATATTCACTAAAGGTAAATTCAATCAATGAAAATTTAAATTCGATGTGATAATTATTGATGGCACGTTTTGAAAAGAATAACAGCAAACAGACATCAAAGATAATTTTTAATTGAATATCACGTAGTAGATTATTTGACAGCAGATAAAATAGTATGATTATTAATCTCGTAAAGTTTTTCCTTATGCCAGGCATATGATCTTTGATAGTATATAGTGTTGAGTGTTTCATCTATAGTACAAATATTTATTCATTTATTTATTAGTTCCGCAACAAATACCTGCTGTGATTACTTCCAATAGATGATTACAATTTATGGATGTCTTTCTATAGCGAACGGTTTTCTTGACATACACAATCATAAATTTGATCGAGTTTAACAGAGACGATTGGAAAATTTAGTTTTAGACTACGCCTTCTGAAAGTTGTTTGTTCTGTATTCATTTAAAAACCAAAAGTTGCGTTTTGAGTGTTCCATGTAGTGAAAGTGACATTTCCGTACTGCAAAACACTTTCGGGACGTTCTGGAGTAGACAACTTTAACGTAATTCTAGCCACTTCAATGTTGACAGTTGAGAGTTTCACATCGATGATTTTGCATAAACTTGAATTTTTAATTATCTGAAATCTCGTGCAAGGTATGAAAAACAGTACGAGCTCTTTATGAAGTGGTGTCACCAGAAAAAGGCGAAAAACCCAACGGAAAACGTAGTGCTCGCTTATTTTTCAAAAAAAACTAAAATCTGGAAAAGTTCTACTTTATGGTCTACATTCTCATTGATTAAAAGTACTCTCGCAATAAAACAAGATGTCTACATCAACAAATATCCAAAACTCATCAATTTCCGGAAGAAACAAAACAAAGGGTATACTGCAAAAAAATCAAAAAATTTAACTTCAGTGTAATTGAAAAAGTTCTTATGCGTCATCTAAAAAATGTTGTGCCGCGGCTGAAATACTACTTTGTTGGACTCGTCTGTTGCTCGCTTCGCTTCTCTGGTTTCGGAATTTTTCAGACTTGTCCAACAAAGTAGCACTTTCAGTCCTTGGCACACAAATAACAATTTTGCTATCTTTAGATTGTATAGATTGTCCTTGTAAAAGTTACAGATTGTTAACCATTAGGCATGAGCTACTCCTGACCAGGAAAAGAGGGGTCGAATTAGAACATTTTTCTATGTCACAAGATTATTTTCACGTCATCCACTTATTCCCGAATTTTTTACATCAATTCTCGGAATATTGAATACTTGTAATAATCAAATCTAGTTTTATATTTGAAAAATTCATATGTTATCGATATGTCTATCCATTTTTTCGCAATAAAAAGTCTATTACTTATTCGCATTGGGCAATACTCTTTTTTAATGTTTGTTCGTAGTCATGGTCAAAAGTCTAGTCAAGATCGTTTTAGTTTTACCACAGCTGAGTCTCTTCACGTGACTAATTACTTTGTCGCTAATACTTGTATTCCATTTGCGAGTAACTTTTCGGAGGAATTAGAAAAATATTCCTTATGCCTAATGGAAATGATTGTTCCTGATTGAATAATGAACCATAGTTATTAAACTAGGCTATCAACACATTTATTACAGCATATCGTTTGTTAGGGATATCGACCAGCTTTTTAAATTTATTACTCAAGATTTTTAATGAGAGAGAGAGAGAGATAAGCTTTATTGTTACTAGAAAATTTTTACAATTTCATGAACAAAGCTACATTATATTATATTTCGCACTGAAGATAATGGAAATTTTCAGATCAGAAATAGATATAATGTCCAACTTCTTTCTTCTAGTAGGGTAACTATGAATGAGTCTCTCAGTTGAGTTGTGGAAGTGTCTGCAAACTAAACAAACAGATTCTAAAATGAAGAGAGCGGAGAGAGTTAGTTTTGTGTTTTTTAAAATAGAATTCGCAATGCGTTTTACTACTCAAACCATAAATACAACGAATGGCTCTTTTTTGTAATCTGAAGTTAGATGGTGCAAACTACAAGACCTCAAGAAAGGCAAATCATACCGAAGATGCGATTCGAATAACGAGTTGTAAGTTGTTATAGCAGTACGAGAATCGAGATGTTCAGATACAGATTTAATGGCAAAATAAGCAGAGGATAAGTTTTTTGTCAGGTTTTCTATATGTACAGACCATTGAATGGCACCGTCGATATGTAGACCAAGAAACTTGATCGAATTGGAGGATCGTATTAAGGATAAAACTAAAGTTTTCTCATTGTTCAAATAGACACCTTTGGCGTCAGACAAAGGTTATGAGATCAGTGCCCATGGTCGAATGTAGAGCTTATATATCTGGACCACTCCAGGTTAATCTTGTGTCATCCGCGAATAAAGTGAATTGACCATTGATCCGAAGGTCTGTGAGATCATTAATAAAAATTAAAAAGCAATTGGACCCAAAACTGAACCCCGAGGCACACCACTGCCAATTGGCAATTTACTTGAAACTTAATCATTAGCTCTTACCATTTAATTTCGATATTCAAGGTAAGATATAAACCATTTCAATGGAATACCTCGGATGTCATAATATTCTAGTTTGTTAATCAGAATTTTATGATCAACACAATCGAAGACTTTAGCGATATCACAAAAAACCAAAGCCGTATAAAATTTATTGTTAAGTGAAAAAAAAGTTTTTCTTTCTTTAATCTAAGAAAAATATTTCAAAGCTCTTATCTATGATTTGCCTGTTTTTATACAATAGGCTTATATAAAATCATAATTGTGATACACTATAGTTAAGGATGGTGTACAAACAAAAGAAATGAATTAGTTTGGGAACGGCGCTCAGGAATGCTCGTATATTTATAACTGATTGGCCTTTAACATAACAGTTAACCTTGCCAGAAGCAAGTTGTGTGAATGTTCCTGCTTCGTAAGTGCCTTTCACTCATTAGTATATGGTATCGAACTATCATAAGCGTATAATGGAATATCAGCTTATTTATTTCTATTCGGTTTCGAAATATTACTTTCATTTTTGCATTATTTTTTTATAAGAAATTTCTGCTTGAAATATTTGAACTTGATTATATTTCGTAAATGTTAGTGAGCATGGTAAAGTCCTCACTGTTTCTTATCATACTATTTTGAAATTAATGCATACGACGATATGACAAAAAACGTACAGTAGAAAGTACGGAGGTCTTCCATCACGTGACTAATAAGTCTACACTAATATTCCTATGAAGCAAATCAAACTTTCTATCAACTTAACAGATATATAGTTTTTCCAATATCAATTGCAGATTATAAAAACCTTTGCCGACAATTTTGTTTGATCTACCATAGGCGTAGATACTTCATTTTATAAATTTATCATTTTCATAAATACTTTTGAAAATTTGTATAACTTATCTGAGAAAGTATTTGTTAAAAGGCAATCAAAACATTATAAATTGGACAGCATGAAACGCCGTTATTTAGAAAAATGCACTTCATTGTAGTCCTACTGGAAAAAAATCACTATTATTCCTTGTTAACCTTACTTCAAATGAATATTAAACTATAAAGTGTAAATAGACGAGTAAAATGTACCTGCCTGTAAAGGAGTTTGGTTTAAACAGGGTAACAGACGTAAACTGAGTTCTTTTTGTACCCCATTTGTCTATTAGAACTTTGGTAACCATTCGGTTATTGCCGTTTCTTCAGTTTTATGTATTTAAAACCACATGCTGATAAAACTGACTATACTGAGTATTACTTGTACCTTGTTCTCCTTATATGAACTATAAATTGTCCTACGTTTATGATCTTGAGTAAATTTTTCAACTGATTTCAGTTTTTCTCAACATGTTTTTGATTCTGTGAATGATCCACAGCAACCCCTTTCGTTACTCCTCAATAAATGAAAAATTTATTCACTGTAGTTAGTTCAGCAATTCTTTTTTCAAGCATCGAATATATTTAAAATAACTTGTTGTGTTTGTATAATATCTAAATCTTTATTATCAAATTCATATCTGTCTCTATTCTCACTACACTGTGCCATTTCATTGTCTTCATTCGCTCATGGTTTAAAGAACACCATATTACTATTTATTTAAAGACATTTTTGAATTAAATGAACCACGCCACAGACTATCTAGCAAAAATATTTCAAAGAAATTGTGTACATACGCCTTCCGACAGCTTCGTCCAATAGAAACGCATTTATGTTCACGATTCGATGTTTCCATTGGTGATGATAAGTTTACTCAGAAAGTGCAAAAACTCGTCGCTTTTCACATCCCGACATTAGATTATTCGTAAATTTTCCTTCAATTTTCCAAATGGGTTTCATCCTACTACAATTTTCTGTTTTCAAATATTTTCGACCTGGTCTGATAAGCTTATGTCTCCTCTATTTCCATAGTTGGAATTGATAATTTCTCACTAGATTCTGGATGGAACTTTTCCGAGAAAGCCTCTTTTTTATCTTAAACTTTGTTAATAACATGAACGTCATGGAAGTGTATAAGTGTAGATAAAGTAATCAGATTTTTTTACTAAATAATTTGTTAATATCATATTTTAGTTGAAATCGATCATTTAATTAGCTGTGATTTATTATTCTATTCTTTATAGATTAACTGATTAGTGCGAAGATTGATTACATTCTCAAAATAACAATTCGAGTATTTCATTCATCATTATCCTACAAACTGACATTATATCGCCGTGATAAGAAAAAATAAAAACTAAATCTTAGAATCTGAGTAAAGGGAATTTTCTTCCGTTGTTTATATTCAGGTTGATAACTATACAATTGAACAAGTTATCGTTATTTATGAAATAATATTAGTTATATCATATGAGGTTAAACAGATTAAACAATTAATCTTCTAGCTGTACCGGGTGGGCAACTAAGAACGGCCCGGATTATTAACGTATTAGAAAAGTAACATTTTTTACAATTTACTCCATTAAGTAGAACTTTATATAAGATAATTGAATTCTTCAATAAATTCTGAACGTTATTCATCTCACAAGATTTATATTCTCTCTTCAAGTAAGAGATGGGGGAAAGTGGGAACCTTGTAATGAAAAATAAACCTGTAAGTCTAGTTGTACTCAGCCGATATGTATAAACTAGATGTTTTATCAAATAGATTTTATCCAGCAATACAAAATATATGAATTCTACGTAATTTAAGTTGCAGCGTGAATTATAGAGGGCATTGTTTCATATATTTTAGATATTGTCATTTCTCATGACAAATCCAGATAGAAGCATAGAATGTTTATGTAGGTTCAATAAAAGTTAACAAAATCAACATTTAAAAAGGGAAAACTGCATGTCGATATGTGAAGAAATGTGTTGAAGGCGAGAATTTTTCTTCAAACATGTATTAGGCTGGTTCGTACAAATGGAAATTAGAAATTTGTTCTGGATGACAATTCTAACATTGCCCTACCGGTACTAATGTAAACTTCTCTAATAATAATTTTATTATTGCCGCTAAATGGAGTAATCTAAATGTGAAGCTTATATTATTGAAAATCTCAGGCTTTCAAAACGTCCTCCATAATTTTCTATACATAAAATCAGTCGTTGAGGGGTAGATAGGACAGTTTCAATTCCTGCCCTTCCTATCGCCTGTCTTGTTCTTTCAATTGTATCATCATTGGTCATGGTCCCACAAATCAAGCAGCTCAGGTTTGGAAGTTTAGGTGTTCAAATAAATAAGCTTCCACATCCTATCCACCTACCAGTGTATGTTTGATGTGAAAAATGCCGAACAAATAATGTGCAAGGCAATCAACGACTTGTAAGAACATGACACGACGAATTACTGAGAGTAAATCTCGTCTCTCGAAAAAATGGCCCAATTTTTGTCTGCCTAGAACCCCGCACCACACTTACAGGCCAACGACCGTAATGTTGTATCTCTTGCATCAAACACGGATTCTGCCATTTACATCTTTTTTAAGATATCTCGGGACAGAAAATAAGTATCGATATGCACCCTCCGCTATTTTAATGTTAATTAATATCAATTTAGTTTACTTCTAAATAATCTACGCAAACTTTTATACTTTTAATTATATTGGTTAAAATATATGGAACAACGCTCTCAAGCATTCACGTTGGTAACTGAATTGCTTAGAAATTATATATTTCGTATTGCTAGATAGAAGATATTTCCAAGAAGAAAAAGTTTCTAGAAATCGGAGAAGCAGAATCAGATTTATAGGCATTTATTTATAACGAAGTTTCCACTCTCCCCTATCGCTTATTTGAAGAGATGTACAAGTGAAATGAACATAGAATTTGATCATCATTCATACAACGCTACTAAATGGATTAAATTTTGAAAAATTCACTTTTTTAATTCTATATTTTCGAATACGCTCTTTAGTAGTAGAACTAAATTTTTCAAAATAATTTCCACGTGTTTCTCAGGTCCATTGTTCTTATATTTTTTCTCCTTAAGATGTGATGCAATCTGTTATGAGATATGGCTGAAGACCGTTTCAATAATCCATCCGGTACTTTTTTAAAGAGAAATTTAAGGATTTCATATTATTTACTCAGTTATTATCGTTAAGCAGGTAATAAGGATCATTGGGTAGTTTTAAATTGATATTTTATAAGAAAATCAGCGGCTTATTTGACGACTGTGGCTCAGTAGTCAATTTTGTTTTATTACTACGTTCAAGTTTTTTGAGAATATTATTCGTTTTCGATCTCTTACTCTCCCAAATGCACCTTTGAATACAACGACGAAGTCACAAAATACGTTGTTGAATTCAACATGTCCTCAAAAGACACATTAATATTTGAAAAAAAGTGATGGTTTAACCGATGTCGCCATTCAATATTATCAAGAATGATAATGGAAGAGCAGCCTAGACGTTTGGTTTTGTGTACCTGTCTCAGCATTGTTACATACAATACAAAGTGTAAACAGCCACAATTTTGCAGAGAAAACTGAATGACCAAATTGTCTTTTATTCATTCAACTTTTTCCATAAAATCATCAGTAATAATGGAAATGCGGCGCGGCAAATCGTTCCTCATTGTGAACATTCGTCCGGCAAAACTCTTTAAGTATCTCAGTTTTGATTCCAAAACGTTCTCTATACATAACGCCCCCCAAAGGTAACATTTAAAGTGAATTTTTGTGAACTTTTGGTGCTGTATTATATAAAACTCAACAAACACAGTACTGCTTCATGAACGTTATCTCCGCAACTTATATTATAGTTGGGAGCAGCACCCAGATCCCGTTTCTATATATCGATTCCAAGGCAACAAGGTAGATTTCCAATCCCAGCTGCACTATTCCTAATCGTAATAGAAGCATAATTCTCACAAATAAATTACGTTATTGCTAACATCAACAGTACTAACGCCAATAAATGCACAACTATGATATTAAGCCACATTGGTGTTGAGTTATTTTTTCAGCAAAGAAAAAATAACAATCGATAATGAATCTTGAATATGGAAAAGAGTTATTGACTGTAAAGAAAATACCAGCTTAAATTTGTCGAAATAATCATTTATTCACAATCAACCTAGCAATATCTAGCGTTTCATTGAGGTCTTCTTGGACTTTAACACCAGTGACGATCCGGCTGACAATGAATCGTTCATCTCATCTTTCGAAATCGTATAGTCGATGAAAGTCACCAGTCTCTTGATAACGACAGTAAACAACAGAATCACTCATGTTCAGCGCACTGGGCACTCTTTGCAGACTCTGGCCTAGCCGCAATAAGATGACCACTTGAGTAGCTTTATCAATTGTTTTGTTCATTATCAAGTAGAATTCTGGTTTGTTGTTAACATAGATGTGTATTGGTTGACGTTTGAGGACAAACTGATAGTAGAGCACTAATATGTTTGAAATTTGAAAAAAAATACACTTTTTTGTTTAGTATTTTTCCAATGACAATTCCAGGGGTGTCGTCGCCTGAGTCGATTATTTTGCTCAGGATACATCTTCTTTATGTGAAAATTGTTTTTTTATTCATCTCGGTAACTAAAACTGAAACAAAAACCGATCATATTCTTAATATCGTTATGTGAGACATGGTTAAAATCAAAGTTCAAAATCCTTGACACTCAAATGGTTGTAGGCGTGTGTAATAAAAGCATCTCCAAAATGGTGTCCTGCTAAACAGTTTTTGTCACACAAATTTTCTCAAGGAGTGGAACTAGAGTGATACAAATAAAACATTTAAACCACTAGAAAAATTGGGTCTTTTCTAAGTTGAACTTGATCATATTTTCCGAAACTGACGTATTTCCAGATTTTTTACTTCAGATGCCTTGTATATAAAAGTATTTCAGCTGATTTTCGAAATATACGAGTAGATACTTATCTAGCAATCATTTAACTCTAATTACCTACTGTTCTAGTAAATCAACTTCAATATACACAGTAGAAAGGTACCTCATATCGTTTATATCGAAATTATGAAAAATTTATCAAAAATAAAATCATTAGTGGATTTATTTCCACGAATTCTTATCAAATTAAAATCTTATCTCGGTAACAATTCACATTAAAAATTATCACGTGAAAAACTGTCGCATATTATCTATTTGTCATAGATAAAACAATTGGCTCACAGACTAAAAAAAAATATTAGAAAAGTGGTGAACTGTGTGTAAATGTCGATGCGCATGTCTAACAAACATGCACATTCTAAAGATTGGAGTGGTCCTTAAAACGGGCATAAACAAGGTTCACGAAGTTGGTTAAGTCATTCGCCGCTCAGGTACGGTCAATGAATGTTTTTAAACGGTAGTGAAAGTTTGTGACTGAAATAATAATAAACATGGTAACGTTACAGCAATTACGTGAGGTATTAGTTGAAAACAACCAATCGCATCTTCTTCATTTCTACGACGATCTTAACGATGAAGAAAAACAGAAATTATTAGCCCAACTTACAAATATTAATTTCAGTGAAGTGAATCAACTATTCAAAAATGCCATGGAATCCCTAAACGAACAGGGCGTCAAACTGGATAGTAAGATGAAACCGGTACCCAGTGACACTTTTGAATCCGAAGAAAGTATAAATTCCGAATTACTTGCTCAGTATAAAAAATTGGGCTTAGAAGAAATATCGAAAGGTCACGTTGCAGTTCTACTAATGGCAGGAGGTCAAGGTACCAGACTAGGTGTAAACTATCCTAAAGGAATGTATTCAGTTGGTCTACCTTCTGGGAAAACCCTTTTCCAAATACAAGCGGAACGTATCAAAAAAGTTATGAATTTGTCTAAACAACAAACTGGAACCGCGGGAAATATCGTATGGTATATAATGACAAGTGGTCCCACTGATAAAACCACTGAAAAGTTTCTCAAAAATAACGACTATTTTGGGCTCAATAAAAATGATGTGGTGCAATTCAAACAAGGTCTATTACCATGCTTCGATTTCGATGGTAAAATATTTCTAGAAGATAAAAATACAGTGGCGTTAGCACCAGACGGTAACGGAGGTATTTATAGAGCTCTGAAGAATAATGGCATACTAGAAGATATGAAACTACGAGGTGTTAAATATTTACATGCTCATAGTGTCGATAATATTTTGGTTAAAGTAGCAGATCCCGTGTTTATCGGTTATTGTGTTAAAAAGGGAGCAGAATGTGGCGCTAAAGTTGTAAAAAAATCTGGACCCAACGAAGCTATAGGAGTGGTATGTCAAATCGATGGTAAATTCCAGGTTGTTGAATACAGTGAAATCACCGAAAAAACCGCAAATTTAAGAGACGAAGAAGGAAATTTGATATTCAGCTCAGGTAATATTTGTAATCACTTCTTCTCTACGGATTTTTTAAATAAAATAGCCGACAGATTCGAAAGTCAACTAAAATTACACGTGGCAAAGAAAAAGATTCCACACGTGAATCAACGAGGTGAAAACGTTAAACCGTCTACACCCAACGGAATTAAAATCGAAAAATTCGTTTTCGACGTTTTCGAATTCACAAACAAATTCGTGACATGGGAGGTGCCCCGTCATAGTGAATTCAGCGCTCTTAAAAATGCTGATAATCCCGAAGGTACAGCTGTTGACTGTCCCACTACGTCTAAAAGAGATTTGCTGAGATTACACAAAAAGTATATCGAAAATGCGGGCGGGAAAGTGACAACTAACGAAGTAGAAATTTCCCCGTTGCTATCGTACGCTGGTGAAAATTTGGAAATCAGAGTGAAAGGAAAAGTGTTCGATAAAAAAACTGTGATATTATCCGATGAAGAACAGTTATTTATGAATAATAATAATACCATTGATGGACCTGTTATTTCTAACGGTAAATTTTATGTTGAATAATATTAACATGAAACAGAAAGTTCATATAAAAGTTATCTGAATGCATTCTGAATATTCAACCAAATATATTAACAGTTATGAAAATTTTTTACCTGAAGTTTAATGGTTTTCTAATAATCAGGTATCTGAACTATTACCACTCTAGACTAAATTATATGAGATTTGAATTGAAATTTGATTAGAACGGCGACTATGGTCTAGCTAATTATTAATTATTAATATGAATCAAATTACTTTTATTCGAACGTAAATATTATTCTAAATTATAATTGTTTCTATATAATTTTGGAAAATTTTTGACATATATATATATATATATATATATATATATATATCCTCTTTTTCTTTAAAGAAGTCTTCTTTTAGTTCCTTCAGCTTCCGTAGCTCCAATCGACGAATATGTTTATAATTCAAAATGACTGAAAGTATTAATTTTTTGGTTCTGTGGCATTGCGTTCAGGATGTGAGATGAGAGTAATACTCTGGAGCTTCGTAGTCTTTTACACTTCAAGAGAATGTGAATAGATGGCTTGTCATATATCCTGTATTTTCTATTACTACCATCTTCAAGTATTCATAGAGGCGACATCGTTCCGAGAACCTCCTATTAGTATTCATAAATTGTTTTTACTTACATTGATATATCAAATAAATCTTTTGTTATAGTTTCCGAAGAGTATCTTCTACTACCTCAGTCAATGTGGAGTTTTCTAGAAACTGCATTTTTTTCTAATCTCACTCTTTACCTAGTATTTTTTTCTATTATCTTGTGGCTGACTGTGAAACAGGTTTCAGATCCTACTAATTGATTATCAAATATCACAAGTCTGATATTAAAATACTTTTCTCTCACTGGGCCCTCTTTTCATTTAGGTATAATTCTATTTGTATACATGGTGAATTGCTTATTAATCTATAGGATTTTGCTCTTAGACCGTGCACTCTTATTTCAGTTCTTTTTGTTATTTTGGAGCTGTCCGTTCACCTTTTCATGAAAGCTCTGTTCATTTCTAGTATGGTGATTTAACCCCATTCACTTTAATAGCTCAGTTCACAGGTAACTTTTTTCAAAGCGGAGCCTTCTCAGTATTTCATCCTGAAGTATGTCCTAGATTTGATTATTGTCTGAGGAAATTCCGGTTTATTTCTTGTGACTTGTCTTGATTTTCCGATATACTTTCTAATAATACATGGATAGCTGGGAAATTTGGTTGGAACATTTCTATGGCCCTGGTTGTAAATATATAAACCAATCTTTGTACCTAAGAGAGATTCTTATGTTTTCCAGACAAGTTCTAGTATCTCTGACCACTTTCCTGCATATGATGATTAGACTCACTATCACTGTGTATATCCAGAGGAGGATTGATTTACACCCTCAATTTTTACTGCGCTGTTTCTGCATATCTTCAGGGATTCACTGGTCTTTTGCTCTTGTGTTTATTCTAGATAAGTTTACTATCTAGGGTAAGTTCCATATATTTCCCATCGCTTGACCATCTAGTTTGACAGTCTTGACTGAGTTGTTTCTTTCTAGTGAAAGTGATTAGGTAGGTCTTGATGAAATTGAAATTTAGTATCACCTATCTACATCACTTTCATGAGAAATTAAGTCTTCTTCGATTTCTGTTACAGAAGATATTATCAAATCCACCCTTTCTTGAATAAGTATGTCGTCGATGTACCAGTTCAGTCACTCTGTATAAAAATTCATCTAATTCAGGGCTCCATATAAATGGGGATACAACTCATATAAATTGTCATGAAATACTGTTTTCTATTTGTCATTTGGAGTATAAATTCAAACATTTTTGCGGATTTCTTGTTATTAAAACATGAAAATTTTGAGCATCCTATTTGCAAGTCAACATTATCATGTAAATTTTGTCGTAATGATTCTTATCAATTCTTAGTTTCAGCAAAGCAAACACACGAACTAAACTAAAGGTCAAATAAGATTTTTTCTATATCTACTATTGACGTAAATATCTTAAAAACCACTCAAATACAAGTACACGCGATAAAAAATTCACTGTCATGCACTTGTCCTAATGAATAACTTCAGTTGCAGTTATTCCAAATGTCATGTAAATTTTTACATAAATTCGTTGCTCTACTGCTACACAAAATCTTTTTCTAAAAAAAAAAAACTTTGATGGGATTTATACGGATATACAAATTTGTGTACAGTAATGAAAGGTACTGCATTGCAAGAGACAGTCCTGTAACTGAAGCGTTTGATATTCAGGAACTCCTATTATAGAACTCGTTCTGTAATTACTAAACCTAGTATCTTTTTCTGAACATTCCTTAAAGGGTTTATAACATTTCTACCCGCAAAGTCTTATACATTTTATTTTAAATAAAAACCACTCAATTTGAAATATTTTTACCCTGTATTTTGTAGTTGGTTAGCTTCAGAGTCGTACCGGTTTTTAATTTTGCGAAATATGAAAATTTTTGTCGTACATATTGGCTGCTTTCTCAAACGCATAAATTTTTTTCTCAATTTCCTAGGCTCGTAGGTTGTTTAAATGGAGTGGAACAAACATGGATTATATTTCACATTTTTACCTAACTACACATAACTTAACGTTTCGCTCTTTCTTTGGGACAATTTCCAAAAAAATATATCAGAAAATTTCCACTTCATAATTTCAACAAAATGATATTATACCAGGTATATTGGAACATAAACTAATTATTCCATTTATGGTGAATTTTGTTAAGGTTTTTTATATCTTGCCTATCATTTCTTTGATTAATAATTTCTGATAGTGTGTCTTGAGCTGAGATTGTTGGTTTAATATTTTCATTTTTGTCGTGTTTGTGTAAAGTAGTTGATGAATTCTTGGTGTATTTGTGATCCTCCATTCTGCTCTCTAAGTATTGTGTAGTCATTCCTATATAATTTTTTGAGCAATTCAAATATGGTATGGAATAAATATTTAATTATTTAGTGTTTCTAGTTTTGTTTTTCAATTTAGTGAATAGTGGTGATAATGAGTTGTGTAATTTATGACTTATATTGATGTTGTCTTCGTTTATTCGCTATTAATTCTAGAAAGAGATCATGATTCACTGCAGTGTCCATTCTATATAAATTAGAGTATCGGAAAAAATTAGGAAAACTTTGATCTAACTATCAAACCTTGCTTAAGACTGATAAAGCTAACCGACTCCAAGAAAAAGAAGGATTTGGCAGGAATTAGCCAGTCACCTCTTTGTCGGCTTCTGTCTTTTCGACCACCACCAGAGCTACTGCTATTGTCGATATACACATTAACAAATACATTGAATAACTGTGACATTATTGTTGTATTAAATTGTCGGATGTCGTTGTATAGCTCGTTTTGACTTACTATCTGTAAATCGACACTAATCTTCAAAAGCTGTAAACTGCGAAGAGTGTAATAAACAGTGACATATTCGTAATTAAACCATATTAGTTCAAATTAATTTTTTTATTGTGAGAATTGTTTTTTGTAAGGAAATTGGGCCCAGGGTACGTGCTAACATGATATTTTCTGTTTATTTTGAAAAAAAGGTGCAACGCTTAGCTTTGAGTTAGCTAATTCTGGTACATTCAAGAATATTTTATCATTCAACACATTTCTAGAACTTACAAAAACATATAAAAAAAAGAGTCTTTTTTACGCACATTAGATTAGCATCTACTACAATGTTCAACGTCACGTTTTGGATATTTCTGGACGACCCGCACCTTTTGAAGGAACTCCATAACGCTGTAGGTACGACATTACAATTTCGCGCTTTTACTCAAGCTGAGATAGAATTGTTTTTAGATTTTTTGTGAATTATTCAAGCATTTTCGGAAAAAAACATCAATAATCCAGCTAAGAACACACCACAATCACTTCTTGCTTCTTATTGAGATTCTATAGCGCGAAATTTTTTGATCCATAAGATCTGTGCCTTCCATTCCATTTTTATATTTACGACTATTGATTTTCGTGTATTGTTTTTCGATATGTGAATACCTCTTCACTTGGGCTAGAGGAGCTATTCGGCTGGACGTAGATGCGACTGTAACTACATTATTATCTAGCCAGTTTAGAAAAATTATTCCACTATATTGGTCAATTATGTGAGCAAATTCTTCCTTGTTAGCATTTTTAGCATATGTTTTTTATTGGGCAATATTTTTTGGAATTCTGTTCGTCCTCATTTGTGCCGGTCGCCCCGTAACCTTGTTCTGAATCAAAACATCCACGCTTGTGAATAAGTTGTCCAAATAAAAATAGTATGGCAAATATTTCCGGAAACTCTCTGAACATGCGGAGTAGTGGCGAAGAAGACCTTCTAAAAGTAATGTCATCCTCTTAATAAATCTATGGGTTTCGATTGGTGTTCAATCCCCTTATCGTTAGCTTCGGCATTCAGATCCTCTTCATAGACCATTTCAAGAGCTTCTTATAATGTAAAATCTCGTCTGAAAAAAAAACGTTATAATAAAATCGCCAGAAACTAAAAATAAAACTGAATATTATGCACAGGTTTTTTCGAAGCAAAAATAGGTTTTGACCCGCAACTTTTCGGTAAAAAATATAAATATGTTGCCTATTAGCCTAACGTTACCATATGGTACTCTAATCTAACTACAACATCCAAACAAAAATTATTTCCAAACCATTCGATACTTTCATATATTAGGAACAAAATTAACAGCATTTATTTAACGTAATTGATTGATTTTTTCAACAGCAAATACTATTTCTGTCTTAGTTTAGCTCGAAATAAATGTCGAAAGTCAAGAACTATTCTTGGAATTGAATTGAATTGATTCTTTTTAATTTAGTTTCTCTAGTACGAATCTATCTACCCTTTAATTCGAGTCCGTCTTATGCCTAATCGACATAGATAATGCATCAATTTTCTTTTCTTCACTTTTTCATTTTTAATACAAATTACTATGTTGATACATTTTGATCTGATATCCCTCAATTAATGCGAATCTTTCATCGACTTTGAATAAAATACTTGTACATCCAGTTTCGTCATTATTTATTACTTCGTTCAATATAGAACTTGAAAACCTTTGATTTTGTAGATTACTATTCTTTTTTCTGTCAATACTAGCATGAGATGTTCTAGAAAAAAAATTTGAGAACTCAAAGTCCGTTTTTTAAGATTTCGCTGCACGATAAATATCTTGTCTAGATTCTCCTTTTACCATAAGAAAAGTCGGTGATATAGCTGTATACGAAGACATTTTACTATTAATTTGTCTTATCAAAACTTACAGCAACAAAGATCTTCAAAAAACATCAAAAACACGACGGGAATTAACTGTTGTAAGTGTGTGATATTGATTTATATACGTTTAAACATAAACCTACAATTTTTCAAGAATTTAAACGCTAAATAATATATTTTCGAGAACTTCTTCTTAACATTTTACATGAAAAACAACATTTTCAACTAATTAATAGTACAACTTGATAAACATGAGAGGAAAACTATTAGCACTGTTAAAATAATTATGAAAAACTGCTGATGTGTTTAAAAATATACGAAACATCCGAAACAAAACAATTATAAAACCAGGCCAGGAATCATAAAACCTTGATTTAATTAAATAATCTCATCATTTAGACGATCAAAAGTCTTCTCATTTCATATGTTAATTCACACTGTTTATCAATAACCAAATTTGAGAACGTTAATCAACATGTTTCTCTCCGTGTACAGGATAAGTGCTTCTAAATTGTCATAAGTCTTGCTCTCAATTTGGTCTTTATCAACATTAACTTTGAAAAAAAAGACTTGTATACTTTGTACAGTTCTGTTTATTGAGGAGAGTACATATTACAATCTATTACCACTCACTGTGTAAGCTGGAAAGTCTTCAGCATCCTACTTGCGGTTTCTCTTTTTTCTTCATTTTCAAGTAGACATAAATCGTCATCGAGGTATCAAATCTTCCAGTCTTATCGACATAATAATCTTGTACAATTGACTGCCTGCTTTTACTGGGCCAAACATTGAGCAAAGACATGATTCCTTCTCCGAGCTTATATTTGTTAACACATGCAATCCATGTACTCACTTTGTCTAACGCAATTATGCCTTCATTTGATCAAATCTTCTAAGGTTAAAGACAACCATAAAGTTCATATACATCAGATCATGCTTAGTAAAACGGTTTACCATAGTTTGATTTATTGTATCAACAATCCATTCAAAGATTTTTATCCTAATAGCATCTTAAGAAGATGAAGAAACTCTTTCAGTGCTACATTTTTCTCCGGCCATTTTCCTGACTTTTATTGTTCGCTTGTTTTTGAAATTAGGTTCAATCAACAAATTTTTCAGATCCTCGAATTTTGAGGATGCCTTAACAATTTCATTTAATTTGGCAACGAACATCTTTACCGCTTCTTAAGTTTGATTGAACCTATCTCAGATGGCTTCCACTCTATTACTGACTCTATTAGTAATCAGGCTTGAGCAAATTCAAGGTTTCAGTCTGATAACGGTGTACCTAGTTACTTTCAATATCCGCAGAAAAGTCATTGCAATAACTATTGTCTTAAAGCTTAGAAATTTAGTAAGCAGTCCTGTAGTCCTCCTTACTGAAGGGTTCACTGAGCTGATACGGAAATTTTTTGTGATGATGCCATTAGTTCACAAGACATGTTTTCCTTGGGAAAGGTCAAAAGTGCTTGACGTCCAGTTGTCAATTCTGCTAAATTTTTCCATGTACACTTCATCCACGAGTTACATCTATCGCACTCAAATTCAACGCCATGCAGCAAATATAAATTCTCTTCATGAAGAGCGGCAACGAAGTTTTCTTGTATCAAGTTATTTCGTTAAACGAATGGTATTTTGAGAGTTAATACACAAAAATCGTGATGTTTGTTCGATAAAAAGAGGGCGTTTTAACTTTGAGCTGAGGGTGCAGGGAGACACTCTCCCCTATCTCCACGGGCCAGCATGGGCTTGTAGGTATATCATGTTTTTGGTATATATTTGTGTATCATTTTTTTTTTCAAATTGGTCTACACGTTTTTAATTATATTGGCATTTCTTCCTCGTGATGCAAATTATAATAAGTAAAATAATCTGGATCAAAGCAATACTCATATTTTCATATGAAAACTCTAGTTTCCTGATACATACTTTAAATAGATTTCTGAAATCCCAAAAGACAACCAGTTTCAACTAATGCAAAAAATGTTGTAAAAGAAATTTTAACATACTTCTTTGCTAAAAAAAAAAAATAGTCGATAATGACAGGTGTTTGACTGATGGGTTACTTGCTCATCTTCTTCTTCTTCCTTCTTAAGTAACTGTTCTTAGCTGTCGTAGATCGAGTTTTTCGGTATATGGCTCAGTTGGTTATATAATTACCTTTTATCTTGATATTATTATATTTCTTCATATTGTGTCATTCAAAAGACTTTCTATTCTTTAAATGTTTGAATGAAATCAAAATAGCACTTATCGAAAAATCAAAAAGTGCTGAAAGTGCTAATTTGGAATTTTCATATGTGTAGTTATTTACTTTTGAGGTTGAAGAGAGTATGCGGCTATATTGTTTACCCTGTATATTTATATGAGTGTCTTGACTAAATCAATTTCTTTTCTATCTTATAATAATTGGATTTTCTCGCACTAATACCATATTTGTGTTTGTTCTTAATTAAAATCATGATGCAAAAATTGATAACAATGAGAATAATATTTTGTAATTTCTCCTTAATCCTTTCTTAGTAATTGGAAATGATATTTTCCATAGATTTCATTGATTTGTAAAGATAACATGTGTAAAAAATAGTCCACTGCTTAATTGCATTAAAGTAATAGAACATCAAACTCACCAAGGACATCAATTAAACTACAAATTTCATTGTTGAAATCAATACAAACAAAGGACCATAAATAAATAAATAAACAAAAAGTTTACATTTGAGTTATAATATTAGTATTTTATACAGTGTTTTTCAAATTTATTCGAAAGTTATTATCCATAAGAGAAGATGATAATTTTTTTCTACAATCAAATTTTCTCTACATCAGATAATAATTTTACGATGGGTACAGTACAGGCCCAGACTTAGGTCAAGTATGTATAACTCTGGCCCTAGCTTGGAAGTCTTATGACTAATTCCTATTAATGCACTCTAACCATTCTTTTTTTATTATATTTTATGCATAACAAATGATTACTTTTAAAGTCAAGATATCTATTATGGATAGGATATTAGAACAAAACTTTATATAGTTATTCAAAATTCTGCCAAGCCTGGCTGACTTTAGGATGGCCGAGGTAGGATTACCCAGAGTTCAGCCCAGTTTGGGTGACTATAGGATGGCCAAGGTCGGTAACCCAGAGACTATAGAATGGTAGGGGCTAATTTACACAGACTTCAGCCAGACTCTTTACTATAAAGTGATGATTGCAATTTTTTGCATGAATACCTTGTATTATAAGAATTAATTAAACTCATAGCATGAAACTTTAGCTCTCTTTTATTATTGAATAACTATTTTACAGAATATTTGTGAAATTAACCTCAATCTTGATGATACAACTATCTAGATGTTTTACAATTTTATTCGAAGCGTAGTGAAAACTATTTTTTGTTTAGTTTTGTTTGTTCGGATTTTGATTCTAACCAATCAAGCCTTAATGATTTCTTAGTTGTTCTATACATGTTATCGTATGTAGAATCAAATTCATAGTGGGAACCATCAGGAATGTTTCATTTTTCCTTCCAGCAAAGTTTTACTTTTGTTTGGTCAGTTCACAGCTTAATAGCTTAGTTCATAGACGGAAAATAATTGGTTAGGGTCCTTCCAGATGCATGCGGATCCTTAAGTAGAAATTACCAGCTATTTCATTTCTTAAAAATTATATCTAATGTGATTAATTGACCAGTCAATTGCGTGTGGTAATAATTACAATTAAAAAATAATTGAACTTGTTATTATTAGATACAGTGCTATTTAACCTATTTTTTCTATTGTTTAGAATATGATATTTATATTGCAAACGCAAAAGCAAAAGCTCACATATAATCTTTTTCGTGGTCTTGATATTACTACTATGAGGAAGTTGAATTCGATTGTTTCTTGTATTATGTTATAACTTACAGCTAATTTACATCTAATAGGTTCTTTGGCGATGACCATTGATTGAGTCATCTAAGGTGACAGGCTCATATTATATCTATCCACTGTTGTCTTTATCCTCTATAGTAAACCCTTCATTCTCTACCATATTACATCCATCATTTGCCTGACGTAACATGTTTGATGATCGATATCTTTTTATGTAGTCCATGTTAAGTTTGACATTTGGTAGAAACCCTAAAAACTTCTCTCAAAAAAATAGATGGAAAAATTTGAATAAATAGAACCACCAAACATAGTTCAAAGACCCAACGTTTCGTTTTTTTCCCATATTCCGATCGAAGTGTGGCTGACTTGGATAAAAACATTTATTCAAATAATTTCAATCCCTTCCAGCTATGGGGAGAACTGAAAACTGATATAATTAATTAATATAATTAATAACAGAAGCAGCAGTTTCATACTAATACAATTAATGAAGCATATCAACTGAAAAGCATTAGTTCAAACATGAACGTGAAAACAAAATGAAATAATATTTCCAATACATATCTATTGCTATTAAATGAAAGTTAACATAAAAAAGAAACGAAAAAGTAGAGAATATCAAAAAAGATTGTTGGGAAAAATTTGTAACAGAGGAAGGTGCAGAAAATTGAAAAAAAGCACGTGTATATAAAAACTGAGCGATCAGTTTGGAATACAATACGAATGATTTTAAAGCACTCAAGAATAATACGTCAAATATATAACAAGGGAGAAACAATTACGAATTTTGAACCAGCTCTTTGGTCCAGGAAATTCTGGAGGTTTTGTTTATCAAACATTTGGTTCTCTTGAGATAGATGACCACAAAGCAGCATAATCGAACTAATTTTCAAGCATTCTACGTAAGTAACGCTTTCAAAAGTATTTCGTTATCTTGGAATAATCGTTGAGAAAGTAATAGAGTTGGCAGGGAATATAAGCGATTAGATTAAAGCAAAATCTGATACTTCTACTGAATTTTCTATTGGTTGCATTTTTCCTTCGTGTTGTTGATTAGGAATTATTTGAGTTAGTGCCTTTGTATAACCCAACAATCGGGGTAAATTTGTTCAAATATAATCAAAACCATCTGCAAAAATATTTGACATAATTGTGTTGTGTTGTCATAGATTTGGCTCGTTCTGTGGGTAGAGTGAATAATCACCAATAAATTTTATGCTCAAAAATCATCAAGCTGGAGAGCGTTTTTGAAAGCCCCTTGGGTTTCGGTATCACTCTACTCTATGCAATGAGTTCTATACTTCTCTAAAATTGTTTTTTGTGGCCCACTGATTCTATGATTCATATGCATTTAGCTCATAAATGATTTGGAGTTTGACATGTCTACTGTAGGTGAAACAATACTAACTAAATTAAATAGAAAAAAATATACGGTTAGAATGGAAATAGACTATCTTGATCCCAATTTTCGAATAAAGGGAGAATAAACTGATCCGCTAAACTGTTGAATTATTAGTTTGATGAGTACTGTATAAAAAAATTCATCAACACTAAACGGTTTGTGAAGTAAGTATTTGAATATAACAGGTGTTCAAGTAATGTCCAGGGTCAAACGAAAATTCAAACTAGGTTGGTTCTATTCGTTCCCAGACAATTTGACGTAGAAATTTATGGTATTGTCATTTGATTGGGGTAGGAAACTGGAAAAAGAATATTCCATTATACCACCATATAATGTTGAGTAGGAACAACTTTTTCTTAACGGGAGAATTAGTATTTATAGCCTCAGTGTTCGCCAGAACACCATAGAATCATTTTTTGTAGGGTTATCTTAAAAAACGCATTCGTAATAGTAATGTGACTCCAGTGGTCACCTAGGCATAAAAACAGTTTCGACGAGTTTTACAACTTACATTAACTCTCTATGAAATAATTTTGAATTGTTTGGATACATTTAAGTTTTTTTTTTAATTACATTAATGGTTGTTGAAGGAAACTTATTCTTATTATACCAATTAACAATTATGTTCTTTGGGCGTATTCCAAATAAAACTAATTTTTTTTTGATAATATACATATGTTGCTTTTTCAAAAAAAAAAAAAAAAAGAAAAAATAGCTACCGTGGGCTGTAAAACATAATACTTCTTTCGTTCGTCATTACGATTAGTAGTTCACGTAACAAGTCCCGAAAGTAATCTTTTACTGGACAAATGGGCAAGTCCTGCAAGCCTGCGAGTCCTGTAAAAAACCACTTTCGGATTACGTACAATATTTTTTTTAAAATGTGCATTGTTGTATCATAAGCCTCATATTATTCACAATCAAATGTATCATTTTGAATATCCATTTTATAATAAATGTCACGTTTTCAACTAAACGTCAAAATATGTTATTTTATAGTTTCAAATAATTAAAAATTCGGTTTCTATAGAAACCAATTGACCACTATTTTAGACTAACTATTTTATTATTTTTTTCATCAAAGATAGGCCATGAAGTGAATAAAAATGAGTCTTTTACCGAACTATCAATATTAATGTCCTGAGTGCATGTCAAATTGTCGATAATTTAATTTTCTCGAGTGCGCGAATGCGCACGAGATGAAATTATGAGATAATTTGACATGCACGAGAGGGCATTTTGGCAGACTATTTCCTGAGAAAAATTTAATTTAAAATAAACAATAATTGTTCCTTTTCTTAAAATATAAAATTAAAACCAAATGATGTTTATTAATCCTAGACGAAAATTTGGCACTAGTGCAAATTATCGATAATTTGCACTAGTGCAGTATTATCGCTGAAATTTGATCGTTGCTAGGTAAACATAAAATATTACAGCTTTTTGGTTGGCTTAAATTTTTCGAAGGAAATAGTCATAATAATTTTCTGGCTCGGTCCGACAAAATGAAATTTTCTGACCTAAAAATGAACCGAAAAGTACTAATTTCTAGCCTGTTTGAAAAAATACTTCAAATTAACTCCAATCGGTTTTTTTACTTACATTAAATGAGGTGTCTTTTATTTCAACACTCCATTATAAAAATTTCTCATGCATAATATAGAGTGAGTCATTCACCATGCTTACTACTTTGTGTGCTACATTTTTTTGCTATTTTCTACACTTTTAGAAGTCATTTAGAAGTTTTTCTTGTTAATTATTGTATTTGTGAAATAAATTATTGAAGGTTTGATATTCAGAATGCAATATGATCCTTTCTATTGTGATGAAAGCATAGAAATTGATATTTTTGTAAAATTATTACTAAGTTAATTGAAAATATATATTTTTATATTACTTACTATAGCGAACATTTGGTTAAGTTTATTAAATAGTATCACATTTTTTTTTGATATTTGTAAAATTTGAGAATATTCTATACCGAAAAAAAATGGATTTTCTAATAATAATTTTTTTTCTAAATGTCAAACATAATTTCCCAACTTGAAATTTCCTGATATAATCCTTTCTGAATATAAAACAACTTTCATAAACACCCGCTCTTCTTAGTACTTCCTCGTTCCTCACTCTGTCTGTCCATGGTAACATGGATAACACAAATGCATAGGGTGTGGTGGGCATGCTCGTAGTTAGGAGGTCTACAAGACAAGCGAGTTCGACTTTTCGAGCGGTCTACTCACCACTCGACCTGGAATGTTCATCAGTAATTGGCGTTTCTACAACTGACAACCAATGAGTTGTCATTATGATAATGATTATCTACTCTCGCAGAGAAACCAGTAAATCAATGACATTACCAGAAATTGAGGAACGTTACACTCTTACGTACACCTACTATATGTACTAGTTTTTAATTTTTCTTCAATTTTCTTCGCAATACTGTTTTTTACAGTGAATTTAATTTGATTTTCCTCTGTTTTTCTGTAAAAAATTGTGATTTTGGTCAAAATAAATTAGACTGTAAACCCAAAATCATGTTGTTACAGTTGTTTATTAAATTAAATTATTTATTCACCTACATTTAATAACTGACAATAAATGGTTTCTGACTCCCGGTTAATTATCTCAAATCCTTTTTATCTTGCAGCAATCGCAAAACAAAAACACAAAATTTAAATACTCTATGAAGATCTATAAAAAAATCTGAATAGTTGGAAGCTTTAATATATATTTCATCACTCAATATAAGAGAGACAATACACAAATAAATACAGATTCCTTGGACTTATAAAATCGATGTTGCCAAATATCCTTCCATATAATTTGTTCATGATTATTGCAAAATACCGTCAAGAAATGAGTTAATTGGAGCATAAAATAACGAAATGAAAAGAGATAGTCGCTAGGCGAGACCTTACTCAATAATTCAACATGTTTTATTTTCACATACAGGATGTTCCCGGTCTAATAATAACTATTTTGTTGGTAATTATTATTTGATAGATTCTTTCATTCAAAAAATGTTAAAATTCATGATTTTTAAAATTTCTTCCAATTGGTTTGTTAGGAATATTTTTCGTTCGCCATATTCCTAATTAACATACTTTTGCTACGAGATCTCCATACTTTGCAGTTTCTCCTTTTTTTAAAAAAATTTGGTTATTTATTTATTGAAAATAACATGTTCAAATGCAAAGCGTTGTGCTCACAGCATTCATTTAATAAAGCACTAAAATTGCTCATGACGGTTCAGTTATTCTCTGTGATAGCTGCCATTTCGTGATTGACATTATGTCTCAATTCTGCAAGAAAAGTCGGTTTGTTAATGTAAACTTTGTATTCTATATAACGCTCACATGAAAAAAATCATATATGTAAAGCGTGAGTGCGTGGAGGTCAACTCGTGGCAGAGATATATTGGACATATGTAAAGTTACTCAGTCCTATTGGAACCATGTTCTTTGGTTATAACCATGAAAGTTTTGCAATTCATCTACTAAGAAGTCGCTTAACATCGCAGCCCATTCGCTAACTTTTGGCGAATTTAAAGGTTTACGATGTTTGTGTTTTGGATTGGTTGCAAGCAATTTTGTTTGTTGACGTGTCCATTGAAATGAAAATGAGCTTCATCTGAAACAAGATTTTTGTAAACGTTGGAAAATGCTCAATCATCTAGTGGTCCAGCCTCTGACCAGCATCATGAGCTTTGATTTTTGTACCATCTGAATTTTATTCGTTAGTCTTTTTGTGAAATGCGAAATAATGATGATCTATGCACGCTTCTGTATAGATAAGTTAGGCTCTTCACGAACAGACCAACTAACACTGTCTAGGTTTTGAAGTGTACTGAAATATCTTGGATACACTTATTCTTTCTAGGTGCTACAGTTGCATTTTTGTAAAACTCGCGCACTCAGAACACACCATCTGCTATCGAAAAACAGTGTATAGCGACATACCTCTCCCGCAAGTCCGAATAGTTGCGTTGACGCAAAAAGCAATACAAAGGTGAACTTTCTTTTAATACTGCTTATATAAGCAACAATAGACTATTAGTACTCAGTCTATACAAAAAATTGAAAATTTTAGATTTACTTCTCAATATAACTTTTAGCACAATATATTTGACCCAGCGTTGCTTTAACTTCTTTAAACTGTCTGAAAAATATGTTTTGTTGAGATATGTAAAAGAGGAATCCCTAGAAACATGGACCTTCCCCATCGACACCTGCTGGCATGTGAATTTTTAAAGTTTGGAATTGGAAATAAATTGCACGGGGCCATATCTAAAGAAGACTGTGTCTGGTAGCAGTTTGTAGCCCAAAATATCAATAAAAAATTGGAAATCGATACTTCTATCAAAACCAAGTTATAAAGCTGCAACACCTAATCTGGGACACCTTGTACATTTTATTATTATATTATTATGTATTCAACTCTTATCTATGATGATATTGAATATAATGTACATAATAAATATTATTTTGTATTAAATTTCAAGGTCTTGTGATTTAGTTTCGCGTAGGTATTCCAATTTCTGAAAGTTAATCTTATAATGTGTAAATACCATATGTTTTATTGAATAATTGTTATTTTATTTGATAAAATATATTACAATGCTTTAGAAGAGTATCAATAATTTGAAATAATGTAAACCACAGAAAGAGAAATTTATTTTTATATAATCCTATCAAATTGAGTTTTTTTATTGGTTTTCTAGCTTTTTTTTGTATAGTATATGATTGAAAATATTGGGGTCACTTCGGTCTTCCTAAAAAATTGCATAACCGACGTAATATTTATGCTGTGATAAATATCTTATAATATTGAGCTCAATGATTACTATGACTAAACAATAAATTAGAAAGTTGTTCGGGAATCAATAGTTTTGCAAATTACATCATAATGTACATCATTATTTGCAGTTTTAAGTAATGATTTTTCAAACATCATGATACGCTGTCAATATACTGAAACTGTGTGTCTGGTTTTCCCACTTTCACTTATTAATTTCACGGTCACGAGGTCGTTGGATATACCGATCTGCTCGAAAATTATTTTTGATCAATTTTGTCATGTTGTATTTTTGTCCTTCATTAAATTTAAAAATTCTGAGCATGACAAATGTTTTCAGTACTTAATCTATCTTTTGACTCATTTTTACTCATACAATTAGGTAGATACTAATTGAATATTACATTACAAGGATCCAAACAGTATAGAGATTGAAAATACAACTTTAGCGAGCTTATCAGATACTTCATTTCCAGGAATCCATTGTAGGGTAATTTTATTTTTCTGTCCTAGTTTATTTACTAAAAGCACTTGCTTAGATTGTGGAACATACCATATCTTGTTGTGAGGAGGCTAGTATCGTTTATTGTGTTTCCTGTAGTCTCCCCAAGTGGATATTTAACGCTTATTTCAACGATCTGTTCTGTTGAGATTAGTTTATTACTGTTCATTTTGCTTGTGTGTCCCCATGCAAGCAAGGTATACGTAATCAGTATCATTATATTCCTAATTCCTTAGTTTGTTGGCAGGTTTCAGTTTACTTTTTTCATCGTTTGATTCGCATATTTTCGCTTGTCTTACTTCATCCATTGTTTCTCAAACGTATTCGTTAAAAGTGAGATCTTGGTCTAATGTAACTCATAGGTCTTTGTCTTGATGATTGACTTCGATTTCAAAATAAGGGATCTTTGGTTAAAAGTGCATTGATGTAGGTGATGATTACTTTGAACATTAATTAAGTTTTTCCCTAAGATAATATATAGTGTTACCCTTGTATATCCTTTTTTATATATGTTACAGACCATATATAAAATTAGACCGTATGTATATGGCCTAGGTCGTATACATACGATCTAAATTGAGCAGACCGTATGTAAAAATATGGTATTTCATACATCGTTTATATACGGACTATTGTGATTCAGGTCATATGCTCGATGGCAGTGTTTACAAAGTATTTTATCTGGAAATAAACCGATTTGTAACGACGTAACAACTGAAGAAGACTAGGAAAATGTGATTAATTCCATTCATGCTGATATTGTTGGCAATGCAGAAATCGATCAATCACCTCAATTGGAGATAGAAATTGTTATAGAAACAGAAGAGCAGCTGAAAGGTGTATTAGCAAAAAATCATGATAATTGTCAAGAAATATCATGTCCGATATGCATTACTTGTTTTAATACCGTGAATAACGGAGGTTTCAATGTTGGAAACCCATGCTCGGAAAATATTTTCAGTTTTTTGCACTGGAAATAGAAACATGGCAATGGCAAGAAAAGCTGCTCATGATGGATTACAGCTGCAGGTAAAACGAATGAAAATAATATCTTATAGCACCCATCCAAAACCGAAAATGGGATCAACTGTGAGAATTCCCGTTCTAGACGTCGATCGAGGCGGAGGAGATGCTGGTCAGTATTAGCTGAAGTACTCAAAGCCACAGAAAGTTTCCAAAGACAGGAAAATCCCTCTTAGATTGGTGGCTACTGCTCAACAACGGCAGGTATGGGTAAGGTTTTAAAAAATTTAATTGTAAGGGTAAATGTCAATGAAAGAAATGTGCTTGTCGAATATTCTGTAATAATAAGTTGTACAAACAAATAAAAAATTAAATGTCCTGATTTGTATTCTTTAAGTACGTATTTTTATGTATAACTCATTTCTATATTAAAAAAATAAAAAATTGTGTTAAATATCTTAGGAATATACATATGGCGTAGGTGCAGCTGGGCCGTATATAAATGGACTAGAACTTGTACAAACGGACTAGACATTAAAAAACAATATTTTTACACATATAGACTAATATTCTCAGTCCTTTTTTAAACGGACTAGTCCCTTTATATATATGATCTATTTTTCAGAAACTGTCTGTAACATATACTTACATTTCTTACCAATAATTTGAATCATGTTTCTCAAATATCACAGAAAGTTGTTTCTAACAAAGACAAACAAAGAACTTGAAAATTCTGAAACGGGCACCTAAAACAAAAAGTATTTCTACTGATAAATAAAATATGTGTCGACGTTTTTCAGCAACGACTTTTAAATTCCATTTTAGTGAAGTTGGTTCACAAGGTCAAAAAAATCAAGTCCCAGAAATAATATGAAAAAAATATAAACAAGTTTTATAGTTAAGGAGTGGTACTATGCTGGTCTGATATGCATTTTTTAGATGAATTTCGATAATTGTGACGTGGTTGTTTCAAGTAAAACAACCAAAGAATATCAGAGTGCAGTATATACAATGTGAAACAGTTTTTTGTTTCTTGCAAAAATAGAATACGTTATATTTTCTCTACATTACTTTAATTCTTGATTTTAAGTTGTAGTTGGATGAGGAACCTCTACCTGAAGATGCCAGTACCTATCATTAAAAATCGGGAGATATATTTGCGCATGCATTGTTTAGAGATCAAAGTTTTAGCTGTTTTGAACCCTTAGTTTCTGAGTGAAGAATTATTCTTGTGCAAAGTATCCGAGCGTTGTGTATTGTGTTCTTTCATTTTGGACCAAGATCGCAATTCTTAAGGATTATTGGTGCGGTTTCAGTAGAATAAGTTGAATGTTTTAGATCTATAACTATTGAGAAGATCTGGATCCTTCACTACACTTATTTATTTGGTCCATTGAAAGAGGCGTTTGACGGACTGCGATTCGAAAGCAATGCGAAGGTATGTTCCTTTGCGAACGGTTTCTTGACAAGCCTAGAGATTTCTACGACAAAAGCATATGTAGAATATAATGGAGAAATGTATCGAGAAAACAATTTCAGCTCTGTAATTTAATAATAAAATTTTTTATTGCAAAACACCTGCTTATATTTGAACTATCCTCGTATTATCCAAAATACAAACTCACACAGTCCTGCATCATCTGTCATATTTTTAACAAACAAGTGTAGTAGTGTGTCGCACCGTTTGGAAAGTTGATTATATTGTTTTGTATCTCATTTGAGGAACAATAGAAAGTATCAAATAATTCCAACTATAGTATGGGAATCAGACAAGCAGGATGATAAAGGTAACTTGATTGAGGAAATTATTAATATCTACAATCTAACCTTGTTTATCAACAGATCTAATACGAGATTTAACTCACATAATGGGACATCGTCTGTTATAGACTTAGCATTATGTGATCCTACTAGAACCCTTTCTTTAACTGATTAGTAATGTCATATCTCTATGACAACGATCATTTCCTTATAATTATCCCTGACTAGCGCAGAAAATACTGGGCCTTCATAAAAATGCAAACTAGAATCTGTTTTCCGAGAATATAGAAACATTACTCACTCAATACAAAATAACAGAAGATATTAATGAAACGGTGAACAAATTTAGCAGCTGAATCAAACAAGCCGTAAGAAACAATATTTGAATTACGGAAACCATAAAAGATCACAATCCAGTACCCTGGTGGAATGACGAATGTCGACAGTTCATAAAAGCAAGTAAAGCAGTATTTTATCGCTACAAAAAACACAAGACCCCTCAAAATCTAACGAGGTATACACTAAAAAAGAGTAGAAGACAATCATGGAATGCATACGTACAGAATATAAATAGCTCAAGCAAAATTAGTCCAGTTACAAATCATATAAGAAAATTGTGGCCTTAGAACATGATTACAAATTTATTAATAACAAATAGCTGATTTACTTGCCAGAAATTTCAGAGAAAGTTTTTTGGAAAATAATAAGAACAGTCTTTATAACTTTTACATCAACAATATAGAGACGGACATCAACAAACCCATCGTAATGACTGAGTTTAACGAAGCTCTTATTTCCTTTGATGATTCTAACTTAGGATCAGACGATATACCTATTAGCTTTCTACAACGTTTTAAAAAGCAGCTAAAGTCACACTACTGAAAATATTTGATCAAATATATAGAAAACATACATTTCCACAGAAATGGTTGCAAGGGACTATTATACCCATACAGAAGATGGGAAAAAATGAATTATTAGTTGATTCTTACAAATCCATATCCTCAACCGGCACCATGAGGAAATTATTAGAAAAAATAATTAATTATAGACTTGTACGGGAACTATAACAAAGAAAACTAATGATACCAGAACAAACTGGTTTTAGAAAACACAAAAACCCAATGGATAACATTATAGATCAAGATAGACACATTATGGCTTTCACTCACAACTTTATAAATAATAGCAGTTTTTAAGTTAGGATAAATGGCTTTTTCTCTTACCTCAAAACACAACAACATGGAACATCGCAGGGTTCACAGATCAGTTATGAATCTGATAGCTATCAACAACATCACCATTAATATACAGAAACCAGTAAAAGTCAGAATCTATGCAGATGATCTGGCTATGTACATACAAAGTAAGAATCTAGCAACAGTGAAATAAATTTTACAATCATACATTAATATAAAATGAAATTACTTGAAAAATGGTCCAGAGATTCTGGTTTTCGCTTGTCTGCATAGTTTTCTCTGAAAGAGAGGTAGACCAAAAACCACTACTTGAACTAAATAGTATCCCTCTCGCTTATAACTTCTAAAAAGTTCTCTTAAACAGAGAGTAGGAATCTGACCAAGAGACTTTACTCTCAATCTACAGGTATGTCATAAGATCTAAGATCGATTATGGGTCCATCGCCTATACTTCCGCTAAAAAAACAGATACTAAAATGTTTAGATACCATAGCGGATAAAGCATTACGCATAGTTACTGGAGCTTACAGAACCTCTACTATCGAAAGTTTACAACTAGAACTAGGAGTAAACTAGCATTGTCATATGCCAGTACTATAATGAGCAACCATGAACATGTAGAATAGCAGAGTTACAAACAGTTATCAAAGCACGAGAGTTTTAAGATATATCAGACAACTAAATATACAGATTCCTCTCATTCTACAATTGAATATTGATATACCTCCCCCATGGCTGATTCAAACTCCGAGCTTTGTTTGAATATCTTCAACAATGGAGAAACGCCAGCCTTTTTAATATATAACAACTTTCACTCGAAACTCTCAATGTATTCTAACTTCCATAAAATATACACTGATGCATCCAAAACTCCCAATGGAGTTGGGACTGCTGTTATCACTTCTCATAAACCTCCCCTTAAATATAAATTACCTGACGTAATCTCTGTATATTCAACGGAAATATATGCTATCCTATAAGCTTTGGTCGAAATCAAACCTACAAAACTTGTTATTATAGCAGATTTTTTAAATGCCTTGATCTATTTAGTAATATCTACACCAACAACTACAAATCAAGTTTCAATACAAAACAACAGTCTAGATATCAGATTTTTGTGGGTGTCCTTTTATCAAGGAATACAAGGAAATGTAAATGTTGACAAACACTTGTGACGAGATAGCATATACCATACTGAAAATTAATCTTTAGTGGCAATTTGAGATAATTCTAAAAAGTAAAACCAGTAGAGAAGCTGAACAGTTTATACACATTGCAAAGACAATAATGTAATTTTACATATAGCATGAAAACCCTACTAGGAAAAAATTGCGACTTGGATAATATCTATAAGTATCTGTTAAATAGGTTTCCAATTAACAATTATTACCAAATCCATCGTTAATGACCAACATGGTTGATGCGATACTTTCCAACCAAAAAACTGATACCGAGCGAAATTTCAGAAAATTATTGATTAGACAAACTTCCATGCCAAAATTAGTGAATTTTTCTAGTTGTCGCATACCTAGTAACCCCAAAAAAGAGTGAAATTCCACCAAAACACTTGACTATGGAATTGTACAAATCATAAAATAAAATATGTAGTTTGGTTTCGACTATCGATAGTCACAGCTTGTAGTAATGTATTTATAATGTATTTGTAATTAATTTCAATCTGTTTTTTGGATCTCAGTTTATTTTAGGATTTTTGTAATCATTTTTTTCAGTTTTTATTTTTATCAACTTTTTAAATACAATAGGATGATGGCTTTTGGTGATCAATTCAAGTAGACAAATTAGAAGAAAACTGTTAGTAAAGAAGTCAAGAGTTTGACTTAGAAAAATCAACAATTGAATAGTGATTTCCTCATTTTAAGAGGAGCAGAATAAGCACTGAGGACGATGTACTTCGAGGAAGCTCTGAAGAGACCAAGACCTCACTCGTTTACAAGGTTGCCTATAACTAGGACCCAATGTATCTAGTGAATTTGTTCCTAGTTACCTCTACAAGGGAAACGGAGTGTAACAAGGATACACAAGCTATTTATTATCACCAAGTACGTATATCACACTAAATTTTCCAATTTATAATTTGTGTAAAGGAAAAATTCAACGCTTTTGTCGTATATTGAAATACTAAGTTCATTAACGAAAAGACTTATCACATATTTGTGAGAACTTTTGTATTTGAAATTTATTTACATATTATTCAGAGCAAAAGCTTCATATCTATTTTTTCATTTCAAATATTTCTCAAAAATCACATGCGAGAGCCGTAATATCATATTGATGGAAAAACGGCGGAAAATAGAGTAAATAAATACTTCTCGAACAATGGAATCCCAAGCAAGTTGCATCTATTTTATTAGGTAAATCCCACTGTGGAGACATCAAAGACTTTCATTTCAAATATACTGATTGTACGAAATGAAATTCGCTGGAATCATTGAAGGAGACTACGGGGGGTTGATGTAAGTACCATCATTTGAATCTAACAATGCAAAGCTTGATTTAAATGGATATTTGATCAAAGTTCATCGAGATAAAAGGAATATACAAAGTATATCAATGGAAAAGAAACCTCAAGGAACACCGAATGGAAAAATTCACTATTGGAGAAAAATTCAAATGAACTTTGTTCCATATCCATCTATGTTCGAAATATTGTTTATTTTTCAGTATAACAACCCTTACTATTACTGGGAAATACGAAGTTAGTTTCACTTTTCAGAGACAATACTTATGCTAAGATGGTAGTTATTTTGTTAGTTTCCGTCATGTTTTGATGTTATTCGAGCTGTGGCTATTAAATAAAGAGACTCGTGATATAAAACGTCAATAAGTGTCAATACTAATATTTCTGCGACATTCCTGTTTTGCAAATGTAAGGATTTTAGGTAACATTTATTGTCTATTCCTAAAGATACAACAATCGTATGAATATTCAGCCGATGTTTTCGATATTTTCATCCCTTTTTGACGAGGAAGGTCGAACGTGAATCATCTCCAAGGTCTTTTCGGCCATCTTGAAAATGTTTAAACCACTCAAAAATACGTAGAGACTAAACTTCAGTTGAAGTATGAGCATTAGTTGAAGGTTTTCCAAGTTTCGTGTGGGGCATGCTTATGTCAAAATTTTACATAAATCTGACTGATAGATTAATAATGAATCAATTTTTCATGTGAAAAACTATAGAAACAGTGGAAAAGTTACATAAATATTGAATTGGAACTGCTCGGTCCTATTGAAACTATTCAAGTAGTTATATACTTTCAAAAGTGGTTATACGAACACAAATGTTACTGAACGTACGGAACCGTTATATTTTGATGCAGATAAGGTGATTGACATTTGCGTGCCAGAAAGGAGTTTGTTATATTAGGTACTAAATTATAAACTGGGCTGTAAGAAAGAGGACCTTTGTCTCTATTGAAACTGTTCTTACATTTAATAATTGTGATTGTGACGGGAATGGAGTAAGTTAGAAGAGATCGTTGATACCCGATTCAAAGAACACATAGCTCATTTAAAGTATGAACGGATTGAGAAATCGAGCATTGCCGATAACGCTGCCAGCCATAATCATGAAAGGAATATAAATAATATAAAATTATTGAAAAATTCATCCAATAATGAATTGTTGTTAGTGTTTGTGTGGTGGTAGTATAAACATTGTGTTTAGTATGAAGTGTTCTCTTGATAAAAATTTCTATCCTACAAGTGGAACATTGAAGTTTGGAAACAAATCTAATGGTTTCTAGTCGACCAATTGGTAATCAGTGAATGTAAATCATGGCGATAACCCAAATGTGAGAATGTTTATTAATCTGATAGAGAATTATTCTTTTTTACATTAATATATTGAACTTTTTTTAACACGCTGATCCAACCAAACTTGACAAAATCTCCTCTGGGTCAAAAAATTTTCTTGTGTTCTTCATAAGGGGTGCGATCCGAAGGAAAATTTATTTGAGGTGAAAAGTGCGAGAAAAAAGTGCTGTCCATAGGCCCCCTCTAGGCCCGAGGAAAAGTTTACTGTTAAATATAAATTTGAAATGAATCTTTTCCAATCAAATATCACAATTACGTTTAAGATAATAAAAAAATATGAAACATACGGTTTTTTTTACAATTGGATCAAGTGTAGGATACTGTTTCAAGGACCAAAGACAGTCCAAACAAATTGTAAAGCATATTTGAATACGTTCCCTAAGGCCGTGAAAAAGGTTTTAAATAAAAGACGTCGTGCAGTCTAGGGCTACTCTGGGCTGTGAGGAAAGGAAGCGAAGCGAAAAATATGTCACATTTTGCTTGAACTGCATTAATAGAGTCTGGAAAATGGTGATTCGAATGCGTTTTTGATCCAAAGCAACCGCGGCATCCAACGACCGGTTGAATAACGCTTGCTTAAATATTCAGTCAATATAGTGCAATTGCGTTATTTTGGTATTTCGATAGACTCTTTTTTATCTATTCTATCAAAGCAATGAAAACTATGGCTGAATTACATGAATTGGGCTTTGAATTGCTTTCGCATCCAGTGTAAGACAGAAGCTTTGTGTCGGTGAACAGGTTATCTAAAGAATCGTACTATAATCAATGTATAACCATCGAAGCAACTATATTTGATAATTAAATTAAATTATAAAAAAAAAAATTTTTCGATTGTTTCTCTACTAGTCTACATTCATCCTATTTTCTTACAATATGTATTGCAGTTGGTGCTAATGACCATAACAAGTAGAATGGAAAAATGACATATCAACATCTATTTTATGCCATATCAGCTTTTTATACAAGTTGGATACTGTCAGATAGGACAGAGAAAGACAATTTGAACATCTAATTATTTTTGTGAATAATCGTTCCTGTTGATAATTTTTTTCATAAATGACGTTATGTAATCGACCTGAATTGATAGAAAAAACATTTTAGCAACCTATCAGAACACTCGTACGGAAAGATACCCATTGAAAGTGATATCTTTTCGAACCACACAAATAAGCGTGTTGTCAATAAGAAAAGTTATTAATGGATGTATTTCATAATTAATATCAATGACGGACAATCGAAAATGTGTTTTCTTTTTTCGGTAATATAAATCAATCTAGTTTGGAAATATTATGAATGGAAAATTCTTCTTTCAGTACCGTGCTTGTCTTTAATCGTGGGTCATCACAATTTGATTGAATTGGTCTCTATTTATTGCTACTCGTAGAATTTTTTCTACTCCCAATTCTGTCCAATTTCTAATACTCCGTAGAACAACAGCTTTTTGCCCTATACCTTTCCTCGAATGAGTAGTCGAGAAATGACATGTCCGAAATAACTGATCTTTCTTTTATTAATGATGATAAGGAGCGTCCATGACTAACATTCGTACAAAAAAATGCTCCATACGTAACAGCGGAGTGTCCTCAACTGTGAGGTTTCTATTTGTGAGAGCTGCTTTCCATTTAATGAACGCCCTACATGCCACTTCAATCCTCGCTCTTATCTTTTAGTCACACATTTTTTCCATCACTAACTTTGAATAAATTGATATTGTAATAGATGATCAAATAATTATTCACTAATAATTTCTATTAACAGTATTGCGAGTCTCTTAGAAATCTTTGGCAACTTAGTATTTTGGTGGATCATATTCTTGCCTCATTTCATTTTTTGCATTTGACTCGGATTAAAAATATGGTTTGTGATTGATCTTCCATCTTCTTAGCCATTATTTTGTAGCCAAATTGGACAATTTCTGATTTGCAAAGATAAGAAGAAATCATTGGGTGACAAACAGAAACAGTATGGCGAATGACCACCAAATCGTTGTTTTGGCTATTCTAAAAGCATCTCTCGAGATTGGTTGCCTTGATTATTTCGAACACTTCTGGCAAAAAATGCTGGTGCACCATTCAGAATTGATCGTTCCACATTACTGTAATGGAACGGTAGCGATATGCCCACTTATTCCAGAAAAATAAACGAATTTGCTTCGAAGTGGTCCGTCTTGAAAGATCCATACAGTCTATTGTTGGTTAATTTTGAGTTCATATCCATAGATCCATGATTCGTCACCTGTCACGATCTTATAGACGTTTTGAGAAACATCGCAATTTAATTTTTCCAGCATTTCTTTGTACTAATCAACACGAATTTTTCTTTTAAGCGAGTGTCAAATTATACGGTATCAACAGGAAAAAATCTTTTTGACAACCAAATACTCATGCAATATTGAATGTATGCGAGTTGAAATAATGTTCAGCAATCAATCTTACGGTATGGCTGGCATAACAGCCGAATTTGGATGACTTTCACGAAATGAACTTGAGTAGCAATTTCAATTAAATATTTTGCTTAAATCACAAAGAAGGTTTTTTGTGGTTTCGGCATCGTTGAAGACCAGTGTCTTGCTTGCTTGCATAAAGTCTGTATTTATTTTTTGCAATCACTTATTTCTTATTTTATATGTGTTTGGTGTCTATGTTTCTGATGTTGAAGTTCTTTGTGAAGACTTCTTTAATTCAGCGTTAGAATCAATCAAAATTCCATCATCGTCACAGAGTGTGGATGTAGACAGCTGTGGTTCTAAAGAACCACTACTAACATACATTTTAAACGATGTTTTGTAACTATATTCACCAAAATTCACAATTTATAGTTCGGCTGGCGAAAATAGGAAAATAGGAGAAACCAACCACCAGATAATCAGCAGCTATACCTCCTAAAATATGGACCGAATCATGGATATTAACATCCAAAAATAGGGACTGAAGAAATTGGAAAATACAGGGCAAGCCTTAAAATAAGTGGAAGATACGATAGTATATTATTTCCGATCTTTTAAAATGGACTGTTTCCTGAAAATTATGAAAACTTGATTACAATATAACATTTCTTATAATTTTCTTCTCCATTCACTTCGATGGGTTCAAATGTTTCAAAACACACCTATCATTTTATCTCATGTTTCGATATTTGTAAAATTGGAATGATTTTTCAAACAAACCAAAGCAAATATCACAAAATCCGTGGTAGGTTCATAAATTGTGACCAATAAAATATTCAATGTCAATCTTTTATCATGAGAATTAGAACCATAGGTGGCCACGTATATCATAGTTTTACAGCAACTTATTGGCTTTTGGTTGCTACCAATGACATTAGGCATTTTGGTCTTGAACAGTAAAACCTGGTATATCTCTCTAGCTAGTCACGCGTCGCAATATCAGTGTTCCGAGAAAATTCGAATAACAGTTACAGGAGTAGTATCATGTAATAAGAACATTGACAAAAGCACAGTTCAACTTATTCACTAAAATTCTTAGTGAGGTAACGTACGTACCTTATAAGACTGGTCTGTAAGTTTTTTTCTTGACACCGAAATATCCTCCTCCTAAACAATATTTTTGATCCACCCATGAACACAAAATAACAAAACATCAAATTACTTTGTATACTTCATGAAAATGATGTCTTAGAAGTGAATCAACGTTTGAGAGGTAACTCAAGGCGCCGAATTGAGATTTTGTTACCGAGGATGTTTTTGTTTATTTCTACCTATTATTTTATTCAATTTAGACATTCTCTGTGTTGTTTTTTCCTTGCAGTTAACTATGCTCTTTTCAACTGTCTCTTGAGAATACAGAGTTGTGAATTGATTCGAGGGTATAAAGAAAATGCGCGTAGGATTTTTATATATAAAATTCAGATCAATCAAAACCCTCCACAGTTTTTTTCTTTCAAAAAATTGAATAGAATGAGTTACAGTGTGAACTTCATACATCGTTATAATCTGATTTGATATGATATTGAATTTCGTGTTGACCATAAATACAATAATTATGTTTTCTTTTGTTTCTGATTATATTAATATTGATAGTATATGAATTCCTCTTTTCTGTACTCCCTGCTTTTGTGAAGTTTTCCTGTACCTGCACCAGTTTGAACATCATCGAACTGGTCCATTTTCTATTGGTTTCTGCTAGAAATTTTCATCATTCACTTCTTGTCATATCCATACTCGTTTTTCCTGGTATTTTCTTTAGTTGTTGTATCTCTGTTGCTATCATTATACTCTGTTCACTTATTACCCAGATTTCACTTCAATTTACTAAGGTAAATACTGTTAGTGGGTTTTACACCTCCATTTTCATGTTTTCCTTTGTTTTTTTCTCTCCGTCTACTGTGAAAATGATTATCTTAGATATCCAAATGTAGTTCCTTTATCAACTTTTTTGTTATCAATTATTCCTAATGATTTTCATTTTAGTTTGATACCATGTGATTAATTTATTTGTATCCACCTCCATTCTCAAATTTTCTTCTTTCTTTATTCATATATCTACTTTTTACCCTCAAATAAATCTGCTACTATTACTATATCATCTGCATAAAATAATCCGTATATTTTCACTGGTGCTAGGGTTCTATAGCCAATTATTGCCTTTTATTGTTTCTAGTTAAACTATTCTAATAATTTACTGATCCTATTCTTGTCTAGTACAAACAGAACGGGACTAAAAATATCTCTTCACCTTGCACCTATCTCCATCCTAACCCTGTTGATCTTCTCCTGCTATTTGAAACTCTCATTGTCCGTTTTTATTTCGTTATATCTAGTTCTTCCGGGATATTTCTATTTTCCTCTATATCTCAAACCATTTTGTTCTCAAAAAAATCGATAAATGTGATATGTTATTCTTTGTTTTATGTTTCTTCCTTGATATTCATATGATAAAATGAATCCCTATTCTGTCATATTCTCGTCATATTTCCGTCTCCTTGACTGTTTTTTTTCGAAAATTTTTCTCCATGTCTTTATGTTTATTTTTATATTTTTTTCTTCATCTCTCATCCTTCTCATTCTCTTAATTCTTTGTCTCCCATTGCTCTGATTTTGAGCCAAAGGCCTCTATTATTGTCTTCATAATTACTTGGTAATTCATCTCCAAACTGACTGAATGTTTGCTTCTTTGCTCTCTCAATTTCTTTCGTAATTTCTTATAGTTTTGTTTCCTTCACTTTCATTTTCAATCTCATTATTCCAAGCTGCTATTTTCTGCATAGCTATTCTCTCAATTTCTTCTGTTCACCACTTGCTTTCGTGTGTCTTTTATCCTTTTCTTCTTATCCCACAAATCTCCTTAATTTCTCTATATATTCTTTCTTCCGATGACTTCTACTCTCATCTCTTTTAATTCAGCAAATTTTCTATCCCGGTATTTCTTTTCTTCGTAGCTAGTGTATCGAAATTAACTATATTCCATGTTCACCACATTTTTTCTTCTCTCTTTATCTCCAGCTCTCCACTAACTAGTCTATGTTTCGTGCTCATTTCTTGTCATTGCTGCTATCCTTCCAATTAGTCTTACCATCATCCTCTCTGTATATGTTATATAATCTATTTCTGCATTTTTCTCTTCCTTCATAAGTGTAAAGTTATTCTGTAGCTTTTGTTTTCCATATAAGTTCATGCAAATACAAAATTCAGTTATACTTCTCCAATTTCTGTTTATTATTTTTTCTTTATAGTTCCTTCCATACATCCTAGACCCAAAAATTCCATATTTAGACTTTCAGATTTCCGTTTCCTTTCCTTATTTCATTGAAATATTCCTGCAGGTCACTGTAAACGTCCATTCTCTTATCTTCTAGTACATCTTCAACTGATGCATTTATTTATATTATGTGAAGTATTTCTTTTAATTCTGATCAACTGACTGACTGTTTGAGAGGATCATAATTTTCCTCATTCTTACTTCTACATTTTTCACAACTAGAACAGCTGTTTCTGATTCACTTGGTATACAATAACGTTCTCTAAATGTTTCGCGATAAAGAAATTCCTAAAAGCTCTCATTTTTCTCAAAATAAATGCTGCACTTCGCACAACATCCGACTTGGTCGACTGTGGAATATTCTGTGTAGAAATTATCACACATTTTATAGCGGCACGGCTGGTTCAGAATGTCATTAAACCTGTTTTCCGACATTGTTCACTCTACGATAATTTGAGTTTCATTACTTGGAGTAAAATGAAATGATTGTTAGAATGCAATTTGTTTCGAGACGAAACTAAGCTTGTTTCTCGTTTTCTACTAAAAACAGTGAATTTGATAAATTCTGAGAGAAATGTTTGAGACACTAACAACTGACTTCTTTTGAAATGAAACACCTCGTTATATATTTATAATACTATCTACGTCTAGAAAGTCACTCGGTTGTTAATGGACATTTTAATTTTCTAAAATTACTCCTACTACCGTCAGAAGTATTTAAAATGAATATCTTTGGAAGGATAAGTAATCTCATTGGTATTGTTGTTATATTTTTACTTTGAGGAGCAAAAATACGGTGAAAGTGAGAAATGACGAAGTATTCGAAAATAAATATTGTAACGATACAACTAATTGTGCGAATGGATCATCAAATAGCATATCTTTACAAAGAGATATAACAGACGACTCACTCCACATTACAATATTTAATTTTCGAGCACAACGATTGATTCAAAGGTATAGATAAACAACAACAATTCACAGAAAATCAGTCCCTTGGAATACTTCTAGTAGTGATTCCCGTTCATAGTAGTTAGTTATGAGCTGTGCAAGTGTACGGTCTATTAGAGGTGAAATAAAAAGTATGTGAACAATAAAGTATGTGGCAAACGTGGCTTTATGATCAAAAAACATCAAATCGATATGCAAATTTGGTGAAAGTCCTACTAAAGTCTCGCACAGAGAGATGATGAACAATTGAAAGTAGATAGCAAAATCTATCAACATATTTATGCTCAAAAAGTGATTTCAACTGTTTTTAACCGATTTTGCAGCCGAAAAATGTTCAGAAAAGATCTATCTAGGAAACAATGTAATTGACAAATTCTTCTCAAACTACACGCTACAAAATTGCAAAGCAAGGTCTGACAATGAGACAAGGATGAAATGTCTCAGAAATTTTTTCAAAAACAAACCAGATAGGTTTCCAATATGCGAAACAATTTATAGTATGTTCCCATCAAACATAACGCTACATCTTTAAGGTATAAAGAACTGAAAAGAAAAGATATCCGTGAGCTATTTTCGGTATGAATACTGGAAATGGAACATGGTTTTAGATATAAAATAGTAATTAAAGACGAATAGTAATGGAGGGTAATCGTTCCATAAAGTAGAAAAACGAATATATATCGAAAATTCGAGAGTATTATGATGAAGGTAGACTAATATATTATTTGGATGTAGTACGGTTGACAGCCTCGATAGTATTCGTAAAGCCTAGACAAATGATAATTGGTAATGTAAAATGAAAGTACTCTATTCCAGAGGTGAATGTATATGCATTTATGTGGTGGGGAGCAGGGTTGGGTGATGAATAATTATTAAGTTCAGGATAGCTCCTTAGATCACCGCCAGAATATTGAAGAGACCCTTTTTGAGTCTTGGTTCGAAGAAAAACTGGTATTAGTACTATAGCAAATAGTGTAATTGTGTTAGATACCGCCTCGTATCATTCAAGACAAATTCGTAAAATCCAACTAAATATTCCTCGAAAGCAGGATTTTCTAGTTAAGCAGGAACTATATTTCGAAGAGCATGATACAAAGAAGCAGCTCATAAATGTTTTAGAAACCAAACTAATAGCGAAAGTATGTACTGTGGAGACAATGGTTAAGAAGTGTGTGTTTTAAATCCAATCGAATTGAAATAGTACCCACAAAAAAAACATATAAAAACTGATAACTTGTAATTTATTTAGACGACGGTGATTTTGAGATACATCAATGTGATGCTAGTGATTCAAAATAATTTTATTGTAGTATATTATCTATCATAAATGGAGACCACAGGGCATCCAAATTGGTGGGTTACAATTATAGATAGTAAATTGTCATAGTTATGAAATTGAAAAGTTATTCCTTTCAAGTATGATTTCACTGTTATAAAATATTTACTGTATTCTATCTTATGGCAACAAAAACAAAAAAAAAACAAAAAATGGTATTTAACAACTCTTTCTGCAGAAGATTTGTAAGCTCTATAAGTAACTCCATTAAAAAAGTGCTATGTAACTTTTACGCTAGTTTTTGAGTTACAAATAAATCTCTTAAGCAACAAATTCTTCTTTATTTTTAATTTTACTGGAATTATCTTCGCTTGTTTTATCAAGTAAAACTCTGTACAATTATTGATGATTGGTTCCATTTCTACGTTTGTGAGCTGATTATGGTTTTCCAAAGTGAGAAAAACTGTGGTAAAGTTCATCATTATTTGATGACCGGTATTATATCATAAGATTATTTTTAAAACTCGTCCTGGCATATTAGTTTGGTCATCGGAATTATCTTTTTATAGTTTTAAATTGTATAGAACGTTGTTATTACCAGCACGATTTTTCAAGCATAATTTAACACTTTTTATTCACATTCAAACTCTAAAGCTTCAAGTTATATTCGCACTTCTGAGTTTACATAGTGATCTGCTTAAAATCTCCAGTACCTGAACTATACTTTCTAGACTTGTATTAACATTTTGATCATGATGCTAGTCTCTCTAAGAAAAGGCGAAGATATTTGCTATCATTCGTATTTTCATTATGTTTATGAAAAATTGGAAAGAATAAGTGTTAGGATATCTGCAGAACTATTTTATAAATATATTACTCTATATATGTTTCCAATTTCTCATAACCTATTAAATTGAGAGTAACTACTTGATTCGATAGTGCCAAAGTTATAGTGTTTAATACTGGATGTCTGTAACTTTTGAGATGCTAAGAAACTAGAAAAGATAAATTAGTAATTTTGCATTTCAAATAACACCATCTTCAATAGTATCTCTGACTGCAGTTGATACGCTGCCATCACTGAGTGGTCCATACGATTTGCTATAGAAATATGTCATGAGAACAGTTATGCGCTTGATTATATTACAATTTCAATGTCAATTTAAGTGAACAGCAAAGTTTTGGCTGCTTCCAGTCTTGGAATACTCTTACTAACTATGTCTCATTGGTATAGCGAGTCGGACGAATATTACTTGGTGATGATACACACCAGTACATATTCGACCTCATTGTAAACTTCATTCGTTCTTTTAAATCATTCAAATTGGAAGGTACAATTTTGTAGAATAAAACTAAAACTAGTAATGGAAGACTGTCCTCAAAGGAAAAGGGCCAGACAAACAATGGCCTTTCTAGGATATTGTGTATGTTCTCTAATTCAGTGAGGGTACTTTGATGATCTGTAACAAACACCGAGGCATGATCAGAACTTTAGACATAAAATATTTTGTTTATATGATACCCAAACTATGAAGTACGATCTTTACTTGGTAATGCATGGCAAAGTAATGAATATAAGAATTATGGGTCCACCCACAAGTAGGAAAATCTTCGTTAATAGTTCGGGAAACTAACAACTGAGATATTCCACGGAGGAGTAATGATAGTCAATATGATAGTCAACATAGAAACCGACGATCGGTCATGGTTACAGCTCGCGAAGATTGAAGAGATGTTCACTATCGATGTATGGCTAACATTGATAACAGTGGATGCATGTATAGTGTGTGGAGGGTTTTCCTCACACTCAATCATCACATATGATTCGATTCCATCATTAAGTGCGATGACAGTAGCTTTTTTTTGTCTAGCCTAACCGAACTCATAAAATTGCTTTTTTACTTTATCAATTGTTCCTTAAGATATAGGGAAGTCACTTCTTTTTGTCTTCGGTTCCAATTTCCGTAACCAATTATTTGCTAAACTATGTATTTCCGTGAATCTAACTATTTTCTAGAATTTCATACAAAAATTATAATAATGACAACTCACTATTTTATAATAATTTGTTGATTATTCTAAATAAACTTAAGTTGTTACGGAAACTCTTTAAAGTATATATAAAGTATAATATCTATTTTATTTCATTCTTTTATCTTTTTCTCTATCTTTTATATCTTATATACCTTATATCTTATCTATATATATATATATATATATATATATATATATATATATATATATATATATATATATCTTAATGCTGCAATGAAACTTAAGAAACCTAACATTTCTAAATAGAGAATGAAGAGACCTCACAAATGATGTATCATAAATATATATTTCTCATTAAAAAATTGGAAGATTGGGATCGTATTTTCAACTTGTGGATTGTCAATTTATATTTTCAATTCTTCACGATTGTTCTCTCGCGTTGATTGGAGAAAAGATTCAACTAGTCTAGAAGCCAATTATATTACTAGAGTAGAGAGTCTGTCGCCTAACGAAAAAACAAACAAGCTTTGTTGTACGAGGGTGGCTAAGTAAATTATTGATAGTGAAGTGAATGAAGCATGCGTTTCTCATTATTACTTCTTGTTTCCTCTCCATGTCAACAAATTACTCCTTCATACATTTCATCTTGCTTTTCTACTCTTCCGTTAAATGTCTCTACTAGATATATTATACTTTTGGATTTTCTAATGTTTCTGTCAGGTCATACCAAAATTTATACTTATTATTTTCATTATGATCTTAATATATGTTAACCAAATAAATACTCAGATTGATTGATAGGGTTCACCACTTTCAATAGCATACCTCTTATTTAATTTCATTCTTACATAAAGTCGATAAATTGATTTGTATACAATTTCTACGCAGAAGATGTGAATTTATTGAAATTCGATATTTAAAAGTTAGTTAATCAATTTTCCTCAAAATTTTTGAACATGTCATTTACATTAGAAGTGAATTCCAAACGACGATAAGCTCTATATAATCTAGAAATACTCGGAAATGCTTTCACTCCTTAATGTCATCGGGGAGATTATTGAATAATTAAAGTTCTTGTTGAACTGATACATTTGCAGCCATAATTAACTAAGTGCGGAGTTAGGTGTGATTAAATACAAAATGAAGGCTCTAATGCTGAATTTTTAAGTAGTCTCAATATACGAGTACGGTTTGACAAGTGTTTTGGTGAAATTATTTTACTATTAAGGATATTTTCCAACATCATCATTTTATGTTTAGATATTTCATGTAAGTTTTTCAAGAATGTTTTCTTTATTCAGTATTGATAAATGCAAGGTATCTCGAGAGAAAGTTTATATTAGAAAAACAATTTTGAGAAAAGAAAGGAGTTTATTGAAAAAATGTTTCTTCCATTGTAAAATACATTAAGTAAGCGAATTTATTTCTTAAAAATGACATCGTCTAAATTTGAATCTTTGCATTCACGGCATTCATTCAATCGTGCACTATAATTGCTTTGACAGCTATGCAGGTATTCTCCGTGATGGCTGCCATTTCGTCACAGATATTTTCTTTTGATTATTCCAGGGAAGCCAGCTGATTAGCGTGAATAGATTTGACATAACCCCATAAGATAAAGTTCATTTTTTGTATTTATGTATGTAGTTCCTACTGAAAAAATATTTATGGTGTCAGATTCCGACTCTTGCATGGCAACACCCTTAAATAATTTGTCCGAAATCAGTGCACGTGACTTGTAGAGGAAAGTGAAGGAAAATTAGAAGGAAAACGCCTAAGAGGCAGATCTCCAGCTAGATGGGTAGACCAAACAAAACCGTTAATAAAAATGAGACTGCATCATGCCGAAAAGATTGTACAAGATATGCTAGCATGGAAACAACTGCTGAATCAAATATAAATGGTGTCACTTCATCCTTTGGAGGATGTTTAGCTCATGGAGTAACAGAAAATATCAGTGAATGTACTAATTCGTGGTGTTAAAAAGTATTGGTTACATATCTCTGAGAAATTAGTTCTACAGGGAAAGATTGCGAGTGAACCTTTACATCCCGAAGTAATCAATAGGTTGGAAACCGCAATCTTTTATGGGTAGCAATTGAGAAATTGCTCTCAGATTTTGATGCTGAATATAGTAATGCTATTGCAGAAGCATTGTGATAGAAGCTTCATTGGCAAATCAACGAACCTATATCAAATTTTCTGGTTAAAATGTTTTCAATAGAACTCTTTAAAACTTTTAGGAATATCAAAGAAAAAATGTCAGTTTCTGGTAAAATTTGTAATTCAGTGAGTAAAATTTCCAAGCGTTTTGGAAAAAATACCGCGGCTTCAAAGGCCTCGAGAAAATTAAAGACATTTGAATAGGATCTGATGATGTGGGTGTAGAATTTTCAGATTCATGTCACTTTAAATATGCTCCAGTTACTTCGGTGAATAGTGAAAGGAGCTTTTGGAATTATAAAAATGTATATAGAAAGCGAAATTTCCAGGTAGATCACTTGGGAAAATTCCTTGTCATTAACTATAATAGGATATTTTTTGAGTTTGTGTTATGATAATATACAAATTCCCATTTTGTGCTATATTTCTAAACTAATCTAAATAAATTGTAGATTCTCAAATGAAAGATATAGTCTATTAATTTTGACCATTGCAATAACGGATGTGTGAGTGCATTGTCTTGATGAAACAACACTTTCTTCAGCCAAATGCGGCCGTTTTTGTTCGTTGTTGCAATAACTTCGTATTAATACTCGCCGTTGATAGTTAAGATAGTCCATGGCATGCAGATGGAACGGTCTTTGCCTTGATTGAAGCCGGTTCGTCCTTTTCAGTCCATTGTTTTGATTCATATTTTGTTTCGGGTATGAATTAATGGACCCACATTATATCCATGTTTATTACATGGCGCAATTTGATTCTATTTCTCTGAAATATTGCCAAACACTCGATGGAAACATCTCCATGGAGCGGTTTTTGTTGTGTCAGCCAACGCGGTACCCATCTAACGCACTGCTTTCTCATGTCAAAATGTTCTGTTAATATGCGATGTACCACAGTTTTTGAGATGCCTACTATGTCTGCTAGCTCGCGCACTTTCAGTCGACGATCATCCAGTACCGCTGGATTTTCTTCAATATTTCTAGAGTCGTCATCTCATTTGGTTATGATGGTATTTGCAGGTCGTACGGCTTCCTTTAAACTCTACCACCCAATATTTTGTTGTTAACAACAAAGAAGCAGTCTCACCCTAAATAGAATCTAGTTCAGCTTTTATACTAGTTGGGCTAACGCCTTAAAAATTGAAGTATTGTATCACATAACGATGACACATTTTCTCCATTTTCACAAATTCACTGAAAACGTTCACTATCAATGGCTGTCAAACAGGTAGTGGATAACGTAGCGTCCTTAAACTTGAAACTTATACTATCTAGTACAGGGTATTTTTCAAGTAATTATCGCAATCTCTAGGTCAGGCCAGGTACTTCTGGGACTAATCTGGGAAAATATCAAATAATGGATTGCTGGATGTAACAATCAAAACAATGAAATGCATGAGACAGAAACGCAATATCGTTGCTTAGGGAACTGTATACTTTGAAATGAGAATATGAGTAAATATAATTATGGGAGTATATCTAACATCATTAGATAGAATATGAAAGTCTGTAGTTTAGAGGTGGGAAAATTTAGGATAAAGAGAATCTCAAATTATGGACTCGTGAGAGATATTGGATATGAATATAGAAAAAAAAAGTACTACTCATATCAAATTTTCTTTTTGTGCTATTGCACGTGAAGTCAGTATTTCGCGTCCTCAGTACAGAAATCAAAACCAAAACAAACGTCACATTTCTAAAATACTACAAAGACAAGGATTATTTTTTATTGAACACCAACAAATACATAAGTACTTATATTATTTAGGATAAATATTAACATTATTTGCACAGTTTGTATTATTACTTATATTTATTCCAGAAGTTGAAGCAACTACATCTACTGTTTCCGAATATATAATATATCGCCAGAAATTGAGTTGGAAATTTGATTCTTGTTGATCAAATTGACATCTGACCCGACCTATCCCAACCTCACACTGTTTTATATAGAGTCAAAGTTAGTAACCATGTTCATGTTAATTTTTAATTTAGTTAAGTTGGCAGGCGATAAGAAAGTATTGAGCAACAATCCGACGATTGTTTAGTTAGAGTTTTGTTGATCAAAACAAGTATTGTGAAACGATTCAAAAGGTATGCCCATTTCGTATCAAATTGAGCTTTATTTTTGTATTTAAATATTGTCGCCACATGCCAAAACTTTGTTCATTAATTTTCTTTCACAGCATTGCTAGAATTGTAAACAAACAAAAAGGTGTTTTTATATGAAGAATATTCTTCTTATTAAAATTGTAGAAGTTAGATACTGTTTTTTGTGTACATTGACAGGTACCTCTTGAAACTCTGTTCAATAATCTGAACATTTTGTCAATTTTAGACTTCATCATTTCTTAACAAAGAACCCAAACCCACTGAAAATAACAACACTTTTTCTTCTTTCTTCCATCCACTGTGACGTTTGAAAATTGGCAAGCAGCGTGGCAGATATTCTCCAAAAACAGTAACCTGTGTATGTTCCAGGTTTTGGTAACCTGAGATACTTGGCAGTCATACTAGGTATTTTCCCAATGGTAGGTACTCCAACAATTTGTGCGGAGCACTTTACGTTTACGTATCTCAAGAAAATACGATGATTATTAACAATATAATTTGATCGAAGAGCTGCATATTTATGATAAATTTTCACGAAATCCGTATTGGTAACAGTGAAAACATGCTCCTTATCCGTCTTGGTATCAGGAACGGTTACTATTAATACAACATTCTCTGAATATCTTCAATGACCATTTTTACTAACTCATCTCGTCGCAAGGCACCAAATATGTACATTATCAAAATTACCTACAAAAATCAGTTAAATTAATCAGAAAATTGTACATGATATCTCTCAACACTTACCTTGAACAATAAGTATTTTCCATCATTAGCTCCTTTCAGGAATGCATCAATTTGCTCACGCGTAAAAACTTTACTACCTCTGCTTTTTTCTTCAGAAATGGTACTAATTTTGAAAATATAAAATTAAACTTTCTACAACATTTGATTTCTGCATCAAATAAGCCAATAAAATATTTTCAGACATCATCTTACAATTCTGTTTGTCACACCAATCTTTAAATTCGCTGAAACATTTTTCGTGCTACCGTTTAGATTTTTCGGGTATTAAAACGGAAAGCGGCGAATTTACAACCCTCTTGAGTTCAGGAGGAGTGGAAGGTACTGAAATATCGTTATCAGTATCAGACATTTTGCGTTTTGTCAAGGCTGTCGAAATATTTTTTATATATTCAAACATATTATTTCCACAGCACATGGTGACATTGTTAAATGAATTAAAGTGTTGCTGATTTTAGAGCAATAATATATTTATTTACAATTATCTAGTTTAGACCTCAAAATTATCTTGCCTCGGCCGCAAGCGGCTTCGGAGATAACTGTTCTTTCGGTACGTTAAAAAGGTATTTCTCGTTATAATCATACAAGGAAAAAAGTATTCTCACTAAGACGTTTCTTAAATTTGTTACAAGTTATCATAGTAATTGAAAACAACTAGATTAAATTATTTTGTAATCAAATAGAAACTAGTAATTTTACAATGGAAATAATGAAAAAAGTAAACTAAGATAGAAATGCGTGTAATAGTGAATATATCAATCTAACCTACTTTAATTTGATCTCCAACCTATTTCTGTTCCTTTTATTGCCAATACCAATTAATTTGCAAAAGTGCTAGTGCGCCTCTGCCTGCAAGCAATCGGCAACGAGTACAAAGTAATAAAGTGACCTCTACAAACCCTCCATTTTATCAGCGGCAACATATTTTTAAAGTGGCCTGGAATTTTTCATTAAAACTTTGATCTCTCAGCATACAAATCTTGCATGTTTGCTATTTTCTGTTCATCAAGTGTATGAAATAATATCCTTTCAGTGGAACTTCACAGAAATTATGTAACCGACATTAATATTAGTTTGGGATATTCTGGATTTAATAAGCAAAAATCTTTCGACCGATACGGTTGCAAATCAATTTATGAGATGTTTATTGACCTTATTACGATTAATATGGAAACAGCGTTTAATGAAACGATTATAAGTGGATAACTAAGTGAAATGTGATCATTTTTTAGAGGACGCAATTTTATTTATGGAACTTGTGGGGGGTCAATACAAGCTTAATCCTAGGTTTGTGGGGTTGCCACCCTCGTCCCTTGGCCACCATCTTGGAAAAGGGGGTGAGAACATGTTTTTCACAATCTTAAAACAAATTTGTGAAGACAAATTTCGTAAACAATCGCTTTGCCTTCAATTAGGTTCATGTTATAATTTGTCATAAATCCAAAATATGAAAAATTATGAGCAAAAAAGTGAAAAAATTCAATCAAAAATTTCCTTTTGAACGAGTTCGTCAATGCTCATGACAACGGTCAACACAAGATGTTTATTGCCATTATATTTTATTCTTCGATGGTACAGGCAGTGGCTTAGAATCTCGTTCGACGTCGAATGTGAAGGTTTGGAGATTGACAGGATTTGAAATTATCCTTCGCAATTCTTCTTGAAATTGATTTTCTTCCGTTAATTTTGTTACTTCCATAATGTTGGTACACGGTTTCTCCAAAGCATTTGAGGCCCGCTTTCCTACAACCGCACATGCTTTCACAATTTCCTTTATATCTGCAGAAAATTAATTTCATTAGATCGGATGATGCTAGAAGCTTCTAAGTATGGTATCTGATAATGTCTAGAGAATCGTCGTTGGTGCCATGGTATAAAGCAACTAAAAAACGTTCGCCAACGCATCTGAGTAAAGTTGGATCTACATACTCATTCAGGAATAGCGTTGTACCACCAGCTTTATCAGAATTTCACGAGAGACCACTTCATAACTGATCGTTACATTGGATGGTCTCCTTGATTTTTTCCCGGGACGAATCGTTTTCAGATTCGACGACATTCCTTGGCTTCCTCGGTCCCCCGACTTGAGTAGCTGTGATTTTTTTCTGTGGGGGTGCCTGAAATCGCGTGTATACAACAATAAACCACGTCTTTGGAGGACCTAAAGATCGCAATTCGTTGACACGTCACCCAGATTGATGTAATCATGCTGTAAAGAAAGGCTACAACAATGTATTGCTCAAAACATCACTTGCCGAACATAATTTTTCCTAAGTGAGTAAGTAACAAATGCTGTGATTCAAGAAGTGTTCCTGTATCAATAAAATTTTTTTGTAAATATTCAATTTAGGTATTATGATTATTTTAAAAACATCCGATACCCATGAATGCCCAGAGAAATACAATAATTTCAATTTGCGTAGACAGCAAAGCTATGACTACAAAAAGGTATGATCTTTTAATCGGAAATGCCAATCTACAATGTCGTCTGCATACAATAGACATAATAAAATATCTGGAATGCCACTGCTACATCAACGAGAAAGAAACTGGAGACCACGTCATAGGTGAGCGCCCAACCCTCACACGAGCGAAGTACGAACACGTACAAGCTTCGCGATGGCAAAAAAATGAAATCCTCAATTAAGACATCTGCTTTTGTTATTTTCACGTGGTTACAAATTTGGAATTAATCACTCTGTATGGAATAATACTATAGACCACTTGACAAATTCAACTCTGTAATTTGTCAAGCTCTATAATTTCTCTAACAAGCGAAATTTTTTTTTATTATGTTGAAATTCAACAAAACCCGAACGCGACCCATAGAGAACGAATATCTAAAATTAATAGCATACACTGTAATCTCAAAGTAAGCACTCAAAAAGTCATAAAAGCGCAAATAATACTTGCCGGAAATTCGTTAAAATTGACGAACATATGTAGAAGAGACGCGGACAAAAGAGGGTCGGTATATTCGCCACTTAACCGGTATAAAATGTTATAGGGAAAGGCACCACAAAAAATTAGAAATTTATTCGCATTGCCGGATGACAGAATTGATCATTTTATCTAAATGAATTGCTGAAAATAATTTGAATTACTTTTTAATATAAAAATAATTGATTGCAGTGAAAGCAGCTTTCATCTGAATATCCCCTAAGGGCATGCCCTAGTGATGTCGATATTAATTTCTATTTAATATCTACGAGATATTGATATAGTGACTCCTTGGTTAATTACCAAAATTGTAGCATTGCGGATTGTGAAACTCCTTGAAGAAGAAAGGAGTTTAATTAATCACCACCCTAAAACAAAGAGGAGTTAGATCTTTTAGAAAAAATGAGCAGACTAGTGAAACGCTGGTTGAAAAAGAGAATAAAGAAGAAGATTACCTATAATTGATAACACTAGTTGATACAGTTTTAATACCCCAGCTGAAAGTTATTTTGTTATTCATTCAAGTGGCATTATCACGTCTGGTTTGACATTTTATTAACTTAAATTGAAAAATATATTTCTGGTATTAATACTGAAAAAAATGGATATGACTAATTCTTGCTCTCTTTTTATAGCTTCTCTCATAATAGACTAGGGGTCGGCAACCTGTTTGTCCTTAATGGCGCAATACTAAATTTGAAAATCACCAAGGGCGTATATTTTGCAGATAATCAACAGGTATAAATAGGCATTAGAAAAAACCAATTTTTTATAACTTTATTTTGTTGTTGTCATACTTAATGATACATATACTCGTAATTCAGTGTGAAACTTGAGTGACCATATTTTCTGCTGATTCCTTATAATTTGGGATATATTAAGAGTTCCCGTACTATATAAATATGAGTCATTAAGCTTTATTCGGTACTTTGATTTCAAATATTTCATATTTAAGAACAAATGCTCGCAATTGTAGTTTTTGCACAATATGAATAAATTTTTAGAGCACATTTCCTTAAAATAGGATACTTATTCTCATCGACTAAGCTCCAAAACATTTTATCATTACTATGCGCTTTTAAATTAATATCACTTTGCAAGTTTATTATTTCTAGTTCTATGTCTTCGACTTATGAAGCTCGAAATATACTGAAACTATTTCAAGGACATAATCTTCAGTAGCATTGAATGGATTTATTAAAAATCTTAGAACCTAATGCTGCAAAATATTTAAATCTAGAAGTAAACTCTCAGTTTATCTACTATTTCTAAATATGATGTTGAAGTAAAATTTTCATTATTCTAATTTCAACTCTCAACAGTATATTTACATTTGGAAAAGGTAATAATGATTTTTTCAATAGATGAGATTTCAACACTAACTTGCATTTGAATGCATTTACTGCACTAATCATATCAGTGATATGCTGATTTTTTCCTTGTCTTTTTAAATTTAACTTTGCCGTTATATCTGTCAGAAATCCGAGGTTAATTAGTCAATACTTATTATCTGATTGCTTTATTTGTGGCAAAAACATGATAAACCGCTCAAGAATTTTACATCTGCTCGGCCACCTCACTTCAGTATGTAAAAGAATATATGTGAACTGAACGTCCTCACCTTCTAAAAGTACTTTGAACAATCTATGTTGCATAGCTCCCGATCGTATGGAATTAATAATTTTTGTTACTATCGTAAATACGTGCTGAAAACTGATTGTTTTTGCGCATAGCATTTCCTGATGTATGAGGCAATAATAAGAAATAAATTTCTGGAATAAGGAATCCCGTCTACATAAGGAAATAAATCCTTTTTTCTTACCAGTCATCGCTGGTGCTCCGACGATAACTTTTGTACAGGTAATTTCACATCTGTTATATACTTTATAAAAGTAGAAATAGTTATTTTCGTAACAAGTGCGGAAAGTGATAATTTCCCGCACGCGACTGCAGTTGTCCCGAACGACGCTTTACGTATGAGTTAGGAATCTTATTTTTTCTAGACTGTATATACAAAAAAGCCATTTTTCAAAAGTTATTTCATTCCAACAATCATAATAATATACAAAATTTTAACTAAAAACTACTAATTATTATAAATATTAATTTTGAAAACACAATTTGTTGCATTCTATAGACTAGTAAGAATTGCCGGCCCAGTTGACTTATTTGGTTTCAACAGGAAAGTAGATGACGTCGGTGAGGATGGCGTCGGTTGCAGGTCGCATAAAGATGACTATGACGGTGACGGCAACAGTTTTAAGTCATTTGTATTACAGAGAATTTGATATTTTTTTCTTATTCTCAGATTCCTCCAAATAGCCCTCAGCGACAGTAGTAGACTTCCAGCCACCGAGGTTGGTTATTTCTTCGCCGGAGTATACTAGGAACGTTGGCGAAGAACGTCTGAAACTGTGTCCTGTATAACGTTCCGGATTAGGTAGGCGTAAATATGCAGCAGCCTCTGTTGGCATCTTACCAAAAGTGTTTACGCCAACGCATTGAACTGAGCATTTTCCATTCTTATAATGAATAAAAAATGAGCGGTGTGGAGTGGTAGGTGATCTTGACGAATGATTTTTGGAATGAGAAATTTTTACAACAATTAGGTTGTCTTTATCTTGAAAGTCGTCGACAGTGATATTTACAAACTCGGATATGCGGAGAGCGCCAACTAGTGCAAAAATGGCACTCACCAATATTTTTTTGTTTAAGAAACGACGTTAGCTTATGGAAGTTTCCTTTATCCAAATTATGTTTTATTTTTACTAAACTTTTTACCATCGAATAGCGGGACCATCATGTATTAGATATCAAAACCTCACTTAGGTCTGAAAAATACACCAGAAATACTCCTTCCTTATAAGTTTTGGCCCCTTTCTCCTTATACCAAGTAACAAAATGGTCGTATTGCTTCTCATACCTTAGTCTGGATTTGGCATGAATCCATTAATATTATTGTATCGGATTCGGTTTAATGTGGTTTAATTTAGAAGAAGATTGTTTTTATTCGGTCACTTCTAAGACGTTTTGAACAATTTTGACGTTTTAGTACACAATTACACGCTTGGGTTGTCATAGCAACTGATATCAAACCCGGGTGGTTTGATAGTTGTTTCTCCTTTGAAGAATGGCACTTTCCCGCACTAGTGCGGAAAAGTGACACTTTCAAAACTAAAATGCGTGCGGGAAAGTGGGTTAAAACGCACGGTCGTAGAAAAAAATATTTTCTCCTCTGGGGCTCCCCATTAATGGCAGAATTCTTCTTTTGTTGTAAAATCAGAAAATACCATCTCAACGCAAATCGCTAATTGTAATATATTTGTCACGTCTGTCCATTCATCCATCTGTAGCGAAAAGAAAATACAATTTTCCATATCATTTGCTAATTCTGCCTCAAAATTCTCCGCAATTACCTCAATTTTTCTAGTAACAGTCCGTGCTAATAATTTGCACGTGTTTATAGTTGAAACTATTTCCTTTTTATTTTTAAATTCTTCAAAAATTGAATCAGCAGCTTCTAACGTTGCTTCTTTCACTGATTCTCCATTTGTAAATGGTTTTGTATTCTTAGTTAGCGAATGCGATATTTTATAAAATGCGATCGTTGCTGCACTGGTTTAGTGAAAAACTTGGTTAGTTATTGAAGAAATAATTTTTTTCTTTTAATTTCAGAGTTCATTGCATAGTCACTATCAAAATTGGTATGAACGGTCTTAAAATGTCGTTCAATATTACTTTTCTTGGAAATCGTAACACTATTATTACAACAAACAAATATACTTCCCTTTGTAATCAACGATACAATATAGATGTTCATATTCATAGTTAAAATAATATGTTGTTCTTCTTTCATATTTATCCATGAAGGGTTTTGAAAGACAAGAATTACTTGGATTACTTGGTAGTTTTAAATGCACGGTCTACGCGTGGTCTATTCGAAATACGATCACACACTAACAAAAAGTACGTGCGTGTTATTAGATACGCTCAAGGTTAGCAAACTGCTAATTTTTGCACAATCCTAAACTCAACTGACTACTTGCTGTATATCTCCGTTTGACTAGAGTAAGTAAATCGGTCTGGCTATCATACATTTACATTTTACATTAGTCCAGCCAGGGCGCATTAGAAATCGATCAGGGACGCCAACATGTAACATGTTTTCATCCCAAAATCCTTGATGTCGTTCTACGAAAACCTGGGTGAAAACTTTTCCCCTGTCTGACATGTTTACTTCCCCCATCTTATGAAAATTTTCCAATAAATAAGTAAAAATTCATTTGGTATTATCATTTTTCTCATTTCCATAGAAATGCTCCACAATCATTTTGAAATAATATAATAAATATACCCCCCTATCAGTTTTCGATCTGTAATGTTTTGAAAGATTTTTTGTAGGTACCGAAAAGAATCACTGTAATGACTATGCAATCCCAATAAACGATAATCTAGAGATCGCCGCACACTTTCCATTGGTGTTCTTTATACTTTATTAATTGGAATACGCATCCTTTCACAGCTCTCTCAACAATTCACTGCGTATCCTATTGGTATGGGAGTTTTTTATTTTTTTATTACCTCTTTAGACGACGCCATCTGAAAGTTGTTCGTTTTGTATTCATTTACATTCCGAATGTTGCGTTTTGAGTGTTCCATGTAGTGAAAGTGACAGTTTCGTACTGCAAAACAGTTCCATACTTTTAGTAAGATACCATGTAATATTGCTAAATATCTACATTCACAAAATCCAGATTATACGGGCCACAGTTTTATACGCACCTCAGCGTCCTTTTTAGGTGCAGATCTTCTGATGTTACAAAGGTATGGTGGGTGGGCTTCTTCCACCGTAGCGGAAGCTTATATAGATGACACAATAACAAACAAGATTTAAATTGCTAACAGAATACTTTCTTCCGCCACAAATACGAGAAATTCTATCGAAATCACAAGCACATCTACAGAGATTCCATCAACATCTAATAAATATATAAATATTCCATATGTATCCAATCCAATGAATATTAATAATTGTCCTGGAGGTACAATTAACATTACTTTTTGTAAATAATTTATAAAGTAATAATCACATTGCGAATATCATTAAGTATATTATATTGTTCAATGAATAAAATGCATGGTCTAAAAAAAGTTGTGTACGCCGCAGCTGAAATACTACTTTGTTGGACTCGTCCAACAAACTGCACTTGGCATACAAATAACTATTGTGTAATAAAACTTCTCTAAGACTATATTTTGACTTATATATATAGATATTGACAAATTTTGATGTTCTGCTTCAGTTTCTAGAAGCGTTACTTTTGTGTTCGGTAGTAATAAATTCCCTTATAAGCGGGAACCAAGAAGCTTGAACATCATTCAATTCGGCTTGGAGTGGAGTATTTTTCTGAAGTAGGAACTTTCCAGAATCACTAGAAATCGATTGGAATTCACATTCATTGTAATCTAGTATATTTGAGCTCGAATTAATGGGACACACTGGATCTGGTAGATTTTTCGAATGTAATATAGGCTAAGTAACAGATGGAACTCCGGTGTGTATAAAACTTTTTTTATTCAGTATATCCCAATGTCTTCGTTACACAAAAGTAAAAATAATTTCCATGATTACTAGATTCTCTCCTAACCAAATGGAGAGTGGATGAGTTTTCTCCTGATGATCACTGGAGTAAGATGGCTTTCACAAAACACATTAGGCGCCCACTTTTGGTCTTGATTTACAACAGAAAATCCAGAATTTTGAATATATACACTTCTTAACGAATCTACATTGTGACTTCTCTTTTTTAAAAATATAAACTGTCCAAAAACGGTCAGAACTATGTTCACACTTTCTACTCAACATTTTAAATCGATTCGAAACAAGATGATTGTCGTTTGAAGCGAACGTATAAATGATAAACTGTCATCATCACGTTATTAGTCTCTGAATTTACTCAATTTCTTACCCTCTATCTAGTTTTGAACGCACGCCACTCTTGTTAAATTCAATGGTTCACGTGAATTTGTGTGATATATCCAATGCTAAATATAGAGCTAGTTTTGAAACATTCATTCTTTTATTATTGTTCCTTTGACTATCTCCATCCATTGTGCTAAACGTATTTTGTCAGGTGCTCTATTCACAACCAGCACTATCATTTGTTGAGCCAGAGTCCATTATAAAAGTAAATTGAGGGTTGTAACGACAAAAAAATATATATTCAGCAGTGCTTCATTACGAAATATAGGTACAAGTCAAAATAATTATTATTAATTAAAAAATTATTGTTAAATCGATTGTGTCAAATAAATATCATCTAATATTTTTAGTAGATGATGCTCTTAACTGGCAAAATGAGTGACATAAATTCTTACAGGCCGATATATTCCATAGTTTTTAAGGTTATGAAACATAATCAAACAATACAAAATAAAAATGTACGAAACCCTAATAAGATCTGTAATCACATATGCGATGGAAACAACAGTAATAAACAAAAGAGAAGAAGAAGAACCTGGAAGAACCGAAAGGAAGATGATGAGAACTATAACAGGTCAAAACATATTACAGGAAGGAGAAAGAAGAGCAAAGAAAAACGAAGAAATAGAGAGGGGACTAGTGAAGGAGAATATAGTGAGATACATAAAAGCACAAAGGCTCAACTGAGCCGGGCACATAATGAGAAGAAAACCAAATGAAATGATAAAAAACGCAATTGATCTCATTGTGGCAAAGGAGAAGGGGCAGGCCAAGAAAAACTTGGAGAAACGAAATAGAGGAAAACATAAGAGCACTCGATATAGAAAACTAGAAAAGAAAATACCGGAACCGAAAAGAATGGAAAACAATAACAAAATCAGCCAAAACAAACAACAAACTATAATGAAAATAAAAATTAGAAAACGAGGAGTAATCCACTTAAAAAAAAAAAAAGATTTAAAGCGTTAAAAGCGATAGCCAAAATCCACATGGGATTCAAAGGTTTGATGATGACGATGATGAGTAGTTATGTTATCAAATATACTTCCACCACATCCTTGATAACAGATAAGAAGATACTTAACCTCTTCGAAGTCTTCGATGTGGAACAGCGTTGGCATTCCGCGGAGTGGGTGTTCTTCGCTCGATTTGCGTTTGCTCTATTTATTCGTCGTTTGGTGATCTCTTCAGCGGCTGCTTCACGTGATTTGATCATCCATCAAATCCTTCGTCCGTAAGATTTTTTCTACTCAGCTATGACATCCCAGCTATCTTCTTTTGTGGTCATAACCTCTACGATATTCTTGGAAATGAATTTTGCATTTTTTTTTGTAGTATTCCACGTTGTAAGTTCCAATTCCTATATATGAGGAATGTGTTGTCCGTAGCTTGTTAGCTTGTCTGAAAGCTTGACAAGAGAAGCTCTCAACTTTTCCTCGTTTAAAGAGATTGGATGAAAGTCAGACGGTAGTAGAAGGTTCACCTCGCAACTTCTCTTTGTCTATACTTTGCCAAGAGACGCGCAGTCTACTTATCTCATTGATCTGTATCATTTCACTGCTGCCACTGGTATTTTTTATCGCAGTACAGAAGTTTCACATCAACAACAGCATCGAGAATATAATCATGGTTTTCAAATTATTTACCTTCATTTGCGTACTTGATATCAACAAATTTTTTCAAAATATCTTGTTTTCAAAACACTACCCAACCACAACACTTCATTGTTATGCTCCAAAGTTATTGCCTCAAGTGTTCTTTCTCAAAATAGGTGGATATACCTACAGGTAGACTACAATCTGTTCATTTGTACTCTTTCCTTTGTCTTACTTCAGGTTTCTCTTCGTGTACTGCTTTTAGTCAGAATACGTTACTTTGTTTCATCATCCTTGTTTTTGATGTCTGCATAGTGGTATTTTTTCAAATTACCAAACGAGAAGCTCTTAACAGTAGAATATCGATAACTTAGACAAGTTTGATTACTTTGAAAAATTCTCTCAAAAAGAGGTTGCAGTGCAGGTCTGTTTTATGGAGTTGACTGTATGTAGATTGTTAAAACAAAAAAATGTGATTTCTGATTAAATTCCTCACAGTGTAATAGTTATTTGTACGCCAAGGACTAAAAGTGCTACTTTGTTGGACGAATCTGAAAATTTCGAGAAGAGCAACAGACGAGTCCAACAAAGTAATAATTCAGCCGCAGCGTACACAACAATTTTTTAAACATAAGATTAGATGCATAAAATCTAAAACTTTTCCAATTACACTGAGGAAAGAAAATGAATAACAGAGAATTATAAACATTTTGTTTATTGAACAATATAATGTATTCAATGATATTTGCAATGTCAATATTGATTTATTAATTATTTGGAAAAAGTAATGTTGATTGTACCTCCAGGACAATTACTAATATTTATTGGATTGGATGCAGACGAAATATGTATATCTCTATTAGATATTGATGTAATCTCTGTAGATGTGTTTGTGATTTCGATACAACTTGTAGATGTGTTTGTGTCTTCGATAGAATTTGTTGATTGATTTGTATTTGTGGTATAAGAAAGTTATGCAAAATCATCGAAGTGAAACTGCCAACTGTCAATATTGAAGTTAAAGGAAGTCAAAGTTGTCTACTCCAGAGCGTCCCGAAAGTATTTTGCAGTACGGAACTGTCACTTTCACTACATTCACTACACTCAAAACGCAGCTTTCGGTATGTAAACAGAACGAACAACTTTCAGATGGCGTCGTCTAAAAATTGAATTTGCAAATGCAACAGATTTGGATTCGTGAAAGATTTAGAAGAAGCTCTTTTTCAGTGATTTCAATTTGAAAGATGAAAAGAAGCTTCCAGTCAAGACTTTGTGAGAAAGCGGAACATTTTTCCAATCATTTCAAACTTTTCTACAACGTATGGATGGCTGACGTGAAACATCTATAACATAGTCTTTATGATATCATCTACAAAGAGCTTTATCTATAAAAAGCTGTTGACATATCGATAATGGACATGTTACCGAATCCGTTGAAATATTTCTCGCAAATCAAATATCTAATTTGAACAACATTGTCGCATATGTCATTCTCATTGGTTATTTATGTAGTTTGAAAATCACTCATTGAATTGGAATATAATACAGGGTGCAGTATTCGATACCAGTCCCTAAATTGCTTTTTCCAAAGGTCGGCTGGAATTTTTCCGTTCAGGTAATATCAGTCTAATGCTTGATAGTGGTATACGGCATCATGGAAAAATTGAAAAAATCGAATGAGCTGTGTAAACACTATAACCAATAAAAATGTATGTTACATTAATTAAGAAGAGGAATTGACACTTCTTAGTAGCCACATAATATCCCTCCTGAGAGACTCTAAGTATGTTAGAATTATGTTCAGTTTCTCATGACTGTATGATCGACACAAAGAAAAAAAGAATGAATTATTGTAACTCTTTTTTGAATATAATGAAATAAAATAAATTATCGATATTTTCCATTAAAATTCAGCAATAAACTTTTTATACTATAATCAACATTATTTGAATATAAAAATCAGTTTTAAATGATATTAAGTGAGTTCATAGACTCCTTTAACAGGTACTAATTAATGGAAATAGCCGAGAAATACATTAAGCTTTTACCTACAAGCAGAGAACTTTTATGTCAAAGCCAGCTACCCACTATTAAATTAAAGTGTTATTAGAAAGATTTTAAAGGAAACAACGGACATAATTCTAAAAGCACCACAAATTACCGAGAGAGAAGAATTGAATTATACTTTCCAAGGAATTTGCTATCAAGAATTCATGAACTGAATCACTTACTACACACTTTATACCAAAATTCTTTCATATGAGCTATGAACCGTATTACAATTCGCAGAGGAAATAATTGTTTTAGTATAAAATTGAACCGAACTGGAAAATTACTTATTCGAACACATCAGCTTTCTTTCCACTCGAAAAACTAAAAAATACTGTGAAACTGTAAATAACGAAGGATCCTGCCGTATTCAGTGGTGTCCCATTGTTAGAATAACCAAGTTGTATTATAATATATTTTTTATATAGGAATTCTACTAGGGCTACTACGTAAGTTTTCATATAGATAAATATTTATAATTGGATATGGCTTTATTGTGTTTCCAAATATGATGATTTGAACGTATCAACCGCTTCCTCAGGTGTAGAAAAAGAATGACCTCGCAATTTGTTTTTGATCTGCGGGAATTAAAAGAAATCTTTGGGTGCCAAACAAGGACTATGTGATAGATGACTCATCAATTTTATGTTTTGAACGTTTAAAAGGTTTTTATTTGAACTGTGAGAACACACATTATCGTGGTGAAGAATGATTTGTTTATTGCAGTTGGTTTTTCTGATCGTTTCGAACACTTCTGGCAAACAAATGCTGATGTACCATTCAAAATTGACCGTTCTTTGTTGCTCTGGTCCTCTAATGGAACGGTGGCCATATTCCAAAAAACCGGGCGACCATTTGCTTCAAACTGTTTTTACGCGAATTCTTTTTGTTGGATTTGGCTCGTTTTGAAAGACTCACACAGTCGATTGTTGTTTACTTTCGGGTTCATATACGTAGATCCATGATTTATCAGCGATCCCATAGATGTCTTTTCAAGAACTGTGATTGAATTTTTCCAGTATTTCTTTGTACAAATCCTCATGAACTTTCTTAAACGATTTTCATATTATACAATAATCAATGTGTATACATCTTTTTGACTGCCAAATGTTCGTACAATGTTAAAGCAAGTGGAGTTATTGTCGAAATATGCTATAATCTCACAGTATGTCAATGGCTCGTGCACAAAGAATGGAGATAAAACTGGAGATAAATACAGATAAAATGTCTCTTTCGACAGAATCAGAATATGTTTATATTTTATTCAGTGGTAGAGTTCACATGCTGAATGACATAGAATTGTTCGAAATCTTATCAGAACAACAAACTACTCAGATTACTGTTAAATCGAATAGCCCGTGTAAATGTAAAATAAATGGAGATACTTCAGTAGAACAGAAAAGAAACAAAGAAGATAGAATAATTAATGCAACATATACAGAAATACAAAAGATTGAGGCACAATTTGATGGTTTGGGTATATATGCCGAATATAAACAAAAACGTTCGAATCCAAAATACCAGATGGAAATTATAGAAGAAAACCAAGAAAAACATAAAGTGAATATGTGAAAGAAGCGGCTTAAATAAGGAGGATAGAGTGAAAAGGAAGATAGAAAAAATGTATGTCATAACCCTCAGCCACACATACACACTATTCACGGTAATCTGGTTTAGGATTAAGGGAAAATTTGGTGAATAATTTTTAAAGATACCAAACAACAGATTTTTCATTTTATAATTTCATTTTTTTAACCTACTCTTGATAAAATATGAGCGTAGCATCAATACAGTGGGAAAAAAACTCGTACAAAGCAAATTCAACAAATCAAGAGCTTCACTTACCATTAGAAAGGTGATTCTAGCGTCATCATTTAATGTGCCAGTATCTGATCTACCATTTTCTATTATAATCATAAGGGGATTTCCGTAGGTTCCGGCAATCCACTTCACAAGCTCGCCTGACCCCCATGGAGTAAGCTAAGTAAGAAATATGTATATCATGAATTAAAATTGGGAATAATAATTTTTTTGATTTGGAAAAGACAGAAAATAATTTCTTTTCACACAATTCAAGCTCCATAATTCAAGTTTCACATACCCAATCCCTTCAAATAGGCGTATATGCTCAAGCTGGGTCTTTGAGGTACCACAAACAATTTGTAGCATAATTGAGTAGTGAAATCCTGGCGTTTTAATTGTAAATTATATGAATATTGTGATAATTCATAGTAGAAATCATGAGAAGAGTTTTTAAACAAAGTTTTACTAAAATTGTCACACATAATTGTCGCTACAGGCGACCATTTGTTTCGAGGAACTTCATGCCCAAACAACTTTTGCTGGTCACAGAATCTTAAAGACGTCTTTTGAAGCATCTCAATGGATATTTTTCAGAATTTCTTGGCACTATTCGAGACGAGCGTTTTGTTGAGCGATTGTCAAACTATGTTTCCTATACGAATACATCTTTTTTGCAACCAAAGTTTTACTCAAAATTAAAAGTATATTAGTAGAACTAATACCCAAGTATGCCTCAATAAAACGGTGTATCACATGACGAAGTTGCAATATCATTTTAAGTACTGCATCGATGTTTTCTGGCACAATAGCTGATTTTAAAAGACCTTCACAAAATTCATGCTATAGCAAAGTATGACCACGATTGATTTCGAAAAACCAGCAAATCACGGTGGCTCCAAATCGTGGTTCATCACCAAATGTCGAGCGAGTCGATAGGCACATAGCTGTTGGTTATGCAAGTATTTGTGAACAGGTCAAATAGCACTCGTACGACAACACATTCTTAGTACGTTCACCTTATAAATGCCATATCTCAAAACTTAAGTAGCAGCCCTCGTATGTAGATTATTGAATATACAATGTTTTTAACGACTAAATTGCTAAAATTTTAATTCATATATTTATTTCCCAAATGAACCCAAAATAAACAATGCTCAATTTCCTTATGATAACAATGCAAACGCAAAGAGCTAGGCTTAAAAGATTGAAAGATGTACTGGCTTATAGAAAGGCACTCCAAATTGTCCACACACAAAAAACTGCTTCTCTACAAACAGATATTGTGACTCGTCTGGATATATGGCATAAAACTTTGGTTAGGTTAGTGCCAGCAACATCCAAGTGATACGTTTCCAAAAAAAGTATAGAGGAACATCGTTAATGCACCTGCCTGTACTGTTGTAACAGTGATCTCCATTGGGACCTCAATGTAGAAACTGTTAACCAGACAATATCTATGGCCAGTAGCCATGAACAACGGATACTACAACATGGGAAAGTTGAGATTAAACACTGAACTGAACTTCGAGAATGCGCAGCGCAGCGGAAATTTAACATATCGCAAGGGAAATTTTTCGTTTCAACGATTAAGCGGAATATTCAAATTTGTGTTCGGAAACTGTGAATTCGGGTGTATATCGAAGAACTGCGGATAGTTCAAGTGGACATCGAGGGATTCCAGCGGTTCCAGTGGACGACACCCGTGAAAAACTTCAGAAGAACTAGAAAACGAAGACCACGATTTTCCTTGGTAGAGAACTAACATCGTCCCACCCTTTTGGACCCCTAGAATATGATAGCTTCAGTTGTAACGTAGGTGCTCATTATTATTTCCTTTTCCTAAATTCAATAATTTAATAGTTATATAAATATATGAAAATCGTTAGTATATTTTGATGAGCGAATTTGTGGAGATCAACGAGACATTGACTGTTCAGTTCAAGATCTTATTAACCTAAAACCATTTAAGAATGGAACCCCTTATAATTTTGTTATGCGATGCCGAGATTGTAGGAGCCTAATTATCTCTAAACACTTCACTTATCGACTTAAATGGAGAACGATTACATCTCAGGAACTACGATAATTTAACTATAAAAACTTTTGTTCGTGTCTTACCTTTACCTATACAAACCAACATACGTTTACGATCACCTGACAGTCTAGAAAAGGCAGTGAACTTTTTGTACTCTACTCAAAGATTAGGAGTTAGAGTAAGAGTTTAAGAGTTACACCTACTAGAACCCAATCTCAATCATTATCCCACAAATCATAACAATGTACAATCATTTCAACCACTCCGTCCAATATTTCCACCTAATTTGATAACTCGTCCTCCAGACTCATACCCACCGAGGTATACACAAAATTCTCCTACAAAACCGTCTTACAGTAATTGACGTTCAAATAAAAACTATCCCACTGATTGCGCCAATTACGTTACTGAACTTCGAGAAGCCGTTTATAAAAAGGCCTTGTTGAAATTACTAGACACTAAGGCTGGGTGAAACCTTAGGATTTGAGAATTTTCTTGTTAGTTGAGTTAGGTTATTGATCTTCATGAATAGATTGTAATAACAGGAAAATACCCTACTATGGCGTAAACAAACGTATAAAAGCACTAGCCAACAAAAACAAAGTAAATCTAATGTGGCTTCCAGGTCACCAGAGTATACCAGGAAATGAGGAAGCAGAAAACCTCGCCAAAAAGGGGCAACGACTTCACACCTTGGACTAGAGCCTTACTGTGGCTTAACGAGATGCAATATCAATAACGAACTTAACGAATGGCTAAAGAATCAGATGTAGTCTCACTGTAGAAAAACTCCAGGCATTAGACAATCTAAAAGATTCATAACCATATCTGCTAAGAAGTATGAACAATTTCTCGTGATTACTTGAGACTACTGGTCGGTCTTCTGACTGGTCACTACCCCGTCAAATACCTTGAAACGATGGGCATAGCAGAAGACGACAACTGCAGATTCTGCGAGAAAGCCATGAAAACAGCATGCGAATGGGAAATGAGAAATTTTGTGAATAGCATCAACCATTGAAAATTAGTGGTTAGATAGAGGACAATTACCAGAAACTATCACAAAAAGATGTTGATCCAAGCTAAAAGTTTTATTGTGTGTCTAGTGGAATTATGAAGGTTTATTTCACTTCTAAATCATTTGAGATAATCGAGCTATCAATGCCGAAGTATATACTAGACAGGTGATTTGAATATATAAGGTTTTATCAGATATATCTAGGTTTAAATCACGTGACTCATGTGAAAAGCCGTGGAGTAATTAGAAGTATCATTTGGTGTAAAACCAATTAGCAGGTTATTTCAGAAGGCGATAGCTTTGTCTTCAGGTTTAATTGTACTGACAGAATAAATTTTTAACAATTGGCGTATAAATAATCCTAGCTTCTTCACTATTATTTTTTCACGAAGATTCACATTATATTCTATAAATATTTTAAAAAACAATCAGCTAATTGTGTTTTCCAACAAAGAATTATCTAAAACATTTTTGTCCATGAGTTTTCTGTGCTATGAATGACGATATTTCATATTGATAATCTATTGATATTCTGAGCTTGAAAAAAATTGAATCATCAGTCAGCTGTCAAATGTTATATATCTATGACTGATGGTCAGCCGGCTACACACACAACAACAGAACTAGTGAACTATTGTCGAAAACTTCAGTCTTTTTTTTTGATCCCTTCAGAAAGATATATCGACGGTAAAGGAGATATTAATTTCCTTTCATTGTATATACTTGCTGTCATAGGAGCAGAAAAAATATATTCAGTACATTAGTTACCTTGGTATGTTTGTAAAATAAAATTATATGAAGAAAACTCTTTGTTCTTATCATTGTCTTATATATAGTACATAACAAACTACCGTTAGCTGTATAAACAATTAAAATAGAGCGGTTATGCTGTTTGCAGCATAAATTTCTTTAATAGATCATTATGACGTCACAATCAGTCAAACCATATTGTATTGGAGGATAAAATGCACGTCATTTACATCAGAATTATGGTTATATTCGTGTTTGATTCTCATTTTTTCTACCGAAGATATTCATTTGAATAATTCTCTATACAAAAATGTGTGTTCACCACGACAGTATGTCCGACGTCTCAAATTACTTTACTTGAAATGACTTTTGGTGAACGTAGTATCACTTTTAGAAAAATCAAACAAGCATCAAATCTAATAACGCCATCTATTTTTGAATGAGAAATTAAATATCAAAGTGTTGCTTGTGCGACAGATAGTGCTATTTGACATGCTGGAACGACTCCAAAGAATTACATTAGCGTATCTACTCATGATCATATTGGTGCACTTCTATTGGCCTCTTTCAATCATCTGCCTCTTTCAGTCGCAGCATACTTGTTATCAGAGAAGAAATGGTATTTTGACGTCTGTGCGTTCGATGGTTCGGTATTCCATTAATGACAATTAAATATTGTATATTCAACATCGTCATATACGAAACAGTACTGTCAAGATGGATCCATCCTGATCTTAAAGCGAATGAAATATTGCTCAAACATCCGTGACCCGTTATAAGCTGTGTCAGGTGATAGGTGAGAGACCCATGTCTTCTCTTCACCCATTTAATCAGGATAGGAATTGATTTTTTTGTCCATTGGCCTGAATTGTATGTGTGAGTGCATCTGTTTTGTCATATTTCCAGCGATGTCTTCTCTTCTACGTTAGCTACTTTGTTTTTTCTATTTGCTCCAATTCTCTCGTCTACTTTATTGACTATTGCATATACAGATCTCAGTTTTTTCTATGTTTTTGAGAAGTATAGACATAGCATTTATCGTTCTAAAAGTCTCACTTCAGACAGTAGCAGGATACAGCATGAATGGTTAACTGCACTTAAAATCTTTCTGGTCTTGGATTTTGGTCCTGTTTTAACTGCCTCCACTTTTTTGCGGAGTTCAACAAATGTCGTCTCATCTTTGTGAGCTGTTCAGAGAAGACTCTGAGTTATTTTAATTCTTCGTGTGCTATTTCTGTAGCCATGACGTCTAGGGTGATTCGTTTCCTTAGTTTTTGTTTACTAGCAGAATTGTTTTTTCTGGTGCCAGTTGGATTTTTTTGCTGCGTATCCATTCAGATATGTTAGTTATCGACAGTTTTAGTGTCGGCTTTTACTGTTGACCGTAACCAAAAGGGCTAGGTCATCAGCGTATCCAAGGAGTGCAGCATTCTCTGGAATTTTCCATTTCAATTTCCAGAGCAGCGGCACAAGAATTGATCCCTGTGGTACATCATATGTAATTTTGATTTTCTTCATCTCTCAAATTAGAAGTTATCTTTCCGAGAAAAAGGTTTTTATCATACGGATCATGTAGTTTGGTAAGACTTTTTAGCCAGCGCATTGACTATGCCGTCCCACAGGGGGACATTGAATTTCCCTCTAAAAATCCAAATTTATCACTTGAGTGTCCGCCACTATTCTCAATGCTCATAAGCAACCGTGCTTTTAGCAGATGCTCAAGCAGTTTTTTCACGAAATTTGATAAGCGAAGTGGCCTAGTGCTTGGTTTATTTTGTTCAAGTTTTTTTCATATCCAATTATTGTCCTGAGTCATGTCCGGCTGAGCTTTGAACAATTTCAGATGATATATAATCAGATCCTGGTGCCTTCTGTTTGCTGCCTTAAGTAACTCTTCTTGATTGAATAGAGTTATTTTATCTATATCTGTCGCACATATTTGTCATTTTATTTGTTCCTGTCTTTAAAACACATTCTCAGCTATCAACCTCCTTAATAACTTTCTTCCCTGCCTTTGCTTTGCTCTCATCATACGTTTTTTAAAAGTAGCTTTTTATTTTATTACCTAATCCTTTTCTTTTCTTGTTCAGTGCTTCCAGTTTGCTTATTTATACGAGTCAACGCTCTTTTTTTATCGTGACATTCTCTTCAGGCCATAGATATTTTCTCATACCACCAACACACTGATCTTATTTTATCTTCAAAGGGGTTTTTTGTTCTTTAATAGCGAGTCACATATTCGGTTGCAATGCACTTTGTGGGACTCTGATGTCACGGAGCTATTTCCAATTTCTTGCTCTAGTTTCTTAGGAACAATTTAATTCATCTACCTTCCAGACTCTGAATGTTCTCTTAACTTCTACGATATGTTATGAACGTATCATCAGCTATTACAAAAAGGATGTTTTGGGATCCAAGAGGCTCTCATCATCGCATACTACCGAGTTTGCTAGTGTACAAAACGCCAGGGTCACATCAATAAGCGACGTGCTGCCACTCCGAGAGAAAGAAGGTGAGGTTTAACCGTGGAATCCACTCGACCAGTATAGAACCTGTTTTGTAGTATACGACTATACTCCATATTATTAACTCAAATCAAAATCGCCGAATACTTAATCTCAACCTATACGAAGCCCTTACCTCGTCTGGTAGTAGTGGCCTTTACTGAGTCTGCTGCATCTGGATCTTCATCGCCGTACCAGTTGAAAGTCTTTGAGATGTTTTTGTTGGGCTCACTAAGTGATAAGTCTTGCCAGGTAGATTATGAGCGTTTTCTTAGTGGATAAGTTGCAAAATTAAACAGCAAAGAATACTAGCTCTAGCATATTTCGAGTTTTTGTCTTGATAATACATCTAGTCCATTGAAAATTTTTTTTATGCATAAGAGAGGTTTTCTAGACCTGAAGTTCAAGTTTTAGGAGTTGCATTGCTTGGGAAAGATATGTCATCTTGGTTTTTTTGGAGAAAAATGGAATTATTAACTGCACAAAAAATTGTTCAGTTGTGTTCGAATGAAATTTGAGTATTCGCTGTAACTTTTTTTTCTGGAAAATAGGTGCAAATCAAATTGAGAGAAAATGAAAAAAAAACCAAATATCTCTTCTGATTTAAAATTCGTTTATTTTTAACGATTTTTTAGCATCTCAAAGCTCACAAAATCACTTAGTGCGTAATATTTGGTTAAAAAGATATATATCGTATGTGTAATAACGGAGAAACTACCACCACACAAAGATGTCATTTTTTGTAGCAGATTAGATTCTCTGAAAATTTGTTTTCATAACTTGTTTTCATAAAATTGAAAATAACAAAGTTATTGAGGATCAGATTTGACCATCAGCGACTTTTTTCTGTTTCCTCGCCTCAAAGTTTTACTTGTAGGAGAGAGACTTCCATTAGAGTAGCACTTTGTCGCATATGTAAAGGAAGGAAAAAGACGGTAACTGAAAAGTTTTGTTCATTTGTTAGTTCAAAAACTTTTCATACAACCCTCGTACACTAATGGAAAATCTTCTGCGTCAATTAAGTTTGTTGTAATTTACGTATAGATGTATGGGATTATTTGACTTTCTGTTCTTGTTTTTATTAATTCCAATATTTTCTATTTATATTTCGTTTGTTAACCAATTTAAGTCAACTGATTTTTCCTTAGTATATTTCCAGGTATTGATAATGAATATTGAATTTTTCTTCTAATTCTAGCTGAGTTGAATATGAATATGTACTCTGTTTTCTGAGTAAAAAGAAATAGTTACAGTTTCATTCGTATACGTAAAATGTAAACTACCGAAACGAAGTGGCAGTTTCCAACCAAATGTTACGAAAATAAATAATATGCTCTCCATGTTATATTTCAACATATTTCAAAAATATCTTGATATCTTTGTATGATGGATGGTTAGCAGTCCCTTTACAAATGACAAACTGTTTCCTGTTGGGATGTGAACAGACTGCAACTTGCCAATTTTTTGTTGAGAATGTGTATTTCAGAGCCAAACTAAATATGACAATGTTTCGCGCTGGCTTGTTTTGAATAGGATAAGAAGCTTAAAACGGATTAACCATTTTTCTTGAGTGTCTTCCAAAATAAAAAATTCGAGAAAAACTCAACTAGCAACAGAAGGAAATTAGAATTCCGGAGTAGAGATCAGTGAGCTTATTGCTATTTTCTTTTCACGTGAACGAATAAAATTAGGGAGAAATGATGAAATATGTTTGAATGATCGTGAAATAATGTTTCTTCGAAGAAAATACTAAAAATGGATATCATCACTCTTATTTGACTCCATAAATCACCGTAGTATTCGAGGTTTATAATAAATTATGACTTGAAAATCACGAAACAAGTTTTTTATATTTGTTTAATTTGAAAAATACACTGTTCAACAACTGATAGGAATAAAATTAGTCTCATGTCGTACTCGTATACAGAGTGTTTCGGGACTTGATACAAAGGAATAAGTAGATTAGACTACACTACCATCTGAAGGCTAGGGGCGGCTCATGCCCAATGGATAACGATCCAAAACTTTTACAGATACAACATGTACCATCTAAAGATAACAAAAATGAATTTTTAAGTCGATATGTAGACTTTTAGATCGTTGTACATGCCAAGGAAACCGTTTCTTTATAAAGAGACATTCTGAAGAAAATTATCAAAAATTCCAATTATTTATTGAAAATAAATAGAGGAGATTACAACTCATCGAATGAGATCAAAAAAAACCAATAAGTGTTTGAAGTGGACACCTTGCACGTCTATACACTTCCGGAGTCTATGGAGGACATTCCTTTGAACCTATCACATTGCGTCGCAATTGTTAATATTATTTATCGGTGTTGCATAAATCACGATATCCGTAAAAAATAGTCCATTGTATTCAATTCAGGGGAACGTGGTGGCCATACAAATTAACATCCACGATCAATCCCCCTATTAGAAAGAATATTATTAAGATGATTTTTTAGGAAGTGGAGATGGGTTCCTTTGTGCATGAACCTCTGTGAATGCTGAGAGGAATATCACATAACATGGGAGGGAAATTATTTTGGAGAAATTCTAAGAATCTCTGACTATAAATATAAATTATGGGAATCAATAAAATCGTCTCGTGTGAAACCAGCTTCATCATTAAACAGTACTTTTCCAACAAATGTATAATCAACTCGTTGTTTATTTAGGAACCAGCGAGCTAGTCTTGTTGGATAATCTTCTACTTCCATGGCATACACTTTCTGGACGTTAAAGGGGAGAATTCTTTGAATAGTTCACTTGATACGTTAAATTGTAGTGACATTTTGCGTACGCTAGTTGTGGTATCAGCATCAACTGCATCTAATGCATTTTGCTGGAAGCTGCTATTCGTATAGTTCGTTGTTGACCTTCGCTACATTTTTTTGGTGGGATATTTCTCGAAATATACTTTTAAAAAAATAATGGAAACTAGTTCACTCAATTTATGTGGAGAAACCTGTTTCCTGTAAGCTGCGAATAACTCTAACAAAAGTTCCACAGCCGGGTATAATTCTCCCCGTTCAGTGTACAACCTTCTGGATTCTGACGAGTTACCAGAAGCCAAACCATACATCAAATGCATGTCGGCATATTCACTTTAGGTGAATTCTATCATTGCAATTTTTAATAGAATATCACGTAGAGGCTTGATAGACAGTAGCCTACTAGATGGAAAATAATTATTAATCTCAATAAATACTGAGCGTGTAAAAGTAAAATGATCTCCTTTTCTGCCAGTGTTTCAATCCTTTAGCGCATGGAAACTCATATGTATAATATGGCTGATAAAGTTCAATTATTTCTTTTATCAAATGAAAGATTATTTATAATACAAGTGTGGAGAGTCAAATCTTTCTAAGTGGAGTTTTTCCTCTCCCCACGAACAGATAAAATCACTTTTAAAACTTACATCATACATAATTCTTCTGGAAAAGTCTTCTTACAATGACAACAAAAATTTTTTACTCTTATAAAAATCCACTTAGTTAAGAGGCTCATTAGGTGAGATTTGTTGATGTGTGATATCAAATTATAATTTGAAATTGATCAATTGAAAAATACGGAACTAAGTAGTTTAGAAAAACGGAAGAACAGAAGCTTCTCAAGATAAAACCATATTTATATCAAAGGTTGATTTACCTCACGAAATTTTCATATTGTTATTCACGGAAGATTTCATTTTACTGATTACTGATCAGTCTAAGTTGAAATATGTACAGGATAACTTCAACAAGTCAATAAATATTACAGGAGAAGGAATTGAACAATTGTTTCGAAGCCAAATTTTTTTCATATGTCTAAGAAAGACGTTTTTCCGAGGTCTGCAAAGTAGACCTTCTTGATGACCTCCTTATTCCATTAAAATTTCTATCTTGCCTGTATTCAGTTCCGCACAACTTCTTAATATTCTTCTGTACATTCTATTTCCTTTGATTCCGCCGTAATTCTGAGCATTCGACATTTTCATATTTCTAGTATGTTATGCTCTTTTTTGTACACTGTTCAAATTCCAATTGCGAAGGTAACTGACAGTCTTCTTATTGTTTGGTTCATTCTCATCTTAGCGTCATCTTCATCTCTTTTATCTGTAATAGTGACCGAAATATTCCATTTCTTGCACTTATTTTATACTATTTTTCATAAAAATTCATAATAACACCGGTATTCTCATGGTTTTCCTTCATCTTGTATTCTATTATCTTCTCATTAATCACTAAACCATATTCTCTTGCGTTCTCTTCCAATAGGTTGAACATAGTTCAAAGTTCCTCTCTGAATCTTCTGGTGCCTCTGATTTGGACTAATCACGATGCCGCGCCACGTTTCGTCCGCGATGCTCACGTCATTATCACGCACTGATCATTATTTTGGTTCATACTTTTTTTTCAATAAATAGATTTAATACCAGATACGAAATTAACCTTCTCCAGGAAGAGAACTGAGAGTTATTTGCAATTGATGTTTACGTTGATGAAATTATTAAAGTAAAAGAAACATTAATGGAAAATGTACAGCGACCTCAAATTCATCAGTTTGGTTTCACAAGATAGTTTCGATAAACTCTTATTTCATTCTTCTTTGGAACAGTAGGGTCAAAAAGCATCAATATGTTTGAAAAGAATGGACTATTAAAAAAAAGGACTCTCGGCAAAATGTGCGTCAAATCTGAGTGTTCTGAGTCGTTGGTAGATTTAAATAATATAGGAGAACTAAAACATCAACATCATTGAATAGTGAATAACTGTTGTTTTTTGTATATTGTACGCCACTAAGTGATACTACATATGTTTGTCCAGTAGTTTAGTCATCGCTCTTCTACAAACATACAGCACTTATATTTAGTTTATTCTTGGATTTCTATACATATTAGACTTCTGGTGAATATGGTAGCACCAATATATGAAATAATCGTTTGGTAGTCGCTCCTATTCATCCTACAGAACTTGTAATAGCCTAGCGTTACACGTGACCATGCTTACCCAACGGGATGGGAAACATTCTCATCCATATTTATATATATATATATATATATATATATATATATATATATATATATATATATATATATATTTCTAGTTTCTATATAATCAAATTAGAATTCTTCATGTTCGATTGAAAACATTCATGAGACTTAATTAGAAATATTCCACATTCCACGGAATTTCGGAATTTTCAATACAAGCCTTTAAAAATGAGTATACAAGAAAATCGGGACAATTCTCACACATATCAATGAATGCTACGACCACCAACTAATTCGATTACTTCCTAGACGTCGAGGTTAGCCAAAGATTCATAACTTTGGCACGGAATTAATTTAGTACATCGAAGTTATGAATTATTCACTAGCAAACCTTTCCAAGTTGTAAGTTTCGTACTGCATTAATATTAATATTTCGAAGATGCCACAGATTTTGGCACATGTACGCGAGTACACAAATAGCTTTTTGGTTGTATTTAAATTCTATTAGTCGGAAGTTTTATTGCCGAATCCGCAAGAATAATTTCATCAATATAACTTTGTAATAAATAAGTTTCATAAAAAGATATTTCTATTATTCAAAATTTAGGGAAAACCTATTATTCTGTTTGATTTACATTCTGTCTGTAGTAGTTGTCCTAAATCAATATTAAAATTCATCAATAATGGGGTTCAACCTTTTAAAGGAACATTGAAGCGAAAATGTAAAAGTACTCAAAACAAGCCCCAAGCCGGTTTTACGGGCTAGTAAAATAAATATTGTATGCCACCTGCCAGTGAATACGCCTATAACGTCAACATTTCCTTAGTCGCAAGAGAATCGCAAAAAATATAAAATTTAATTCACTCAAAATTTTATAGTGATTCTAACAGGTGTGTTTTACTTTTGAGCACTACTTTTAGTGATTAAGCATCGCTTTTGCATGTGAAAATTGGTATTATAGATTCTCTTTCAGGAGGTGATGTACTTCATTAAAATATGGATGATATCCCATGAGTAGAAGTATAACCCATTCAAGTCCATAGTTTTAACCCTAAGTTCAGCAATCTCTTTAAGAGTAGAACTACTCTTTGAGGTTGAATACAGAAAATTGTCTCCTTTGAATAAATTTTTTCTTACGCAAAGATCTTGCCATGGATTTGAATAAATGGTACTCTAAGTGAGAGTAGAGCAGAGCAATATAAAGATAAATGGTTAAATTTTGAAGATTCCGGGAAAGAAATGAGTGAACCGTAGAATGTCAAATAATTTCCCATTTTTGTACTTCTCTCACCCACCATTAGATTTTTACCATTTTTCACGTGTCATGACATTCTCTTTCTGCCCAATCCTCTTCTTTCCTCTATATTTGTTCCTATAAAGAGTAGGAGCAAATGGTACCTCTCGCTCCGTATCACATGTCCCAGATATGTTGTTTTCCTATGTACCCAGCAATTAACGTTCTCTTTCCATTCTTCTCATAATTTGTTGGTTGGTTTTTCTTGCCCTCAAAATTCTTTGGTAGATCCACATCTCGAATTCCTCCAATCTGTTTATGGTGTTAACTTTCAGTGTTCAGCCTTCCAAATTGTACAATAGCTCAAATCATACGTAGCAGCATTTTTTAAATTTAATTCAAAGGTCAAAATCAGAGTTCATAAACATGTTTTCGGATATCATGAATGAACTCATTGCTTTTTCCATCGAGCACTTCAGCTCTACGTCTGACAGTAGTCTTCACAGAATCAAGTTCCTAGATAGTTAACACTCGTTCAACCTCTTCGTTTTTTCACGATAGTTTTACATTCTAAAACTCATCCAATTTGCGGGTGATTACCAGGAATTTCACCTTTTTTATGTTTATATTGATTCCCATAAGACAATTGTATATTCCAACTATGTCCGGGAGCCGGGAGTCTTTCATGTCATCTGGACTAAGTCATCGGCATATCGTATGTTTTTGATTCATGTGCCATTTATTTTGATACCTAATTGTTGACCCTAGAGGCCTGGTCTATGTCAAAGTCGCTTCAGAATTTGAACTAGTTTATGGTGTTGCACTCTGTCAAAAGCTTTCTCGTAAACTGTACAACCTATAAATACATCTTTTCTTTCGACGTAGTAGTTCAGTAGTTGTTTAGCAGCTACTGCCTCTCTCGTACTGAGGTTCCTTCTAAACCTGAAATGAGACGACCTAATAGCGGTGTTGCATTTTATGGAAATTCTGTAGTGAATAATTTTCGGAAATATTTCCAGAGTATGACTTATCAATCTGTGGTCTTCGCGTCTTATTGCGTTAATCTTTTTTGGCTGTGGAGTGAAAAGAGATTCAAGCCATTTGATTGGGATGTTTCCTGCGTGGTAAATTTGGTTAAAATGCCTTTGAAGCCTCTTGATACCTTATTGTCTAATAATTTGAGCAGTTCAACGGGTACGGTTTTCTTATCTTTTGAGCTGTATTCTGTTGTATTTTACAGCGCAAACCAATCATCTTCCAGGTTATCTTCTAATTGAGGTCTTTCATCTGTAAATAGGTTGCAAATATATTGTTCACAGATAACTTTCCTCTGCTCGTTATCCAGTGCCATTTGATCATTTTATATATTAGAGAAGGTCTGTTCTATATATTTCAGAGGTTTCTTTTATGTTCTTGTGCAGGTTATACTCATTGTGCTGTTCTTTCTTCAAACATGGCTAGTATTTCGTATGTCATACAATTTTTCTTTTCTTCGTCTCCTCAACTCTCCTGGTGTTTCGAAACGTTCATTGTTCATTATGTGGTCTATATGGTTTCTAATTTTGTGTTTGGGACCATCTGCAGGAGCTCTCTATGTGCAGAGACACCTTGATGGTAGTCTAAGCCAAGTATTAGTTATTTTTATGTACTCCACCTCACGAAATTTGTGCAACCGTCCACCTCGTTCTTATCCTTCTCTCAATTCATAAAGACCAACTGGTTAATTAGGTATGCCTTTCCCAATTTTAGCCTTGAAGTCGCCACTCTTTGGCCAGCCCTTGGACCAAAGAGTGGCTTTCCATTCACTGGTTCCTTCAGTCGAGGCTGTTGGCAAGTGAAATGGAGGATTGCTTGTACCAATGACTCATCGTCAGAACTTCGTCATTGATCTAACAGGGGTAACAGATAAATAATTATCCTTCGTGGAGGTAATGAAAGTCAGGATCGAAGATCTAACGACATAGAAGTTTTTTTATCTACTAAAAGTGAAGAGAATGTGGAAAGGCTAGAACAAGATCTCAAAACATCGTTCTCCACTTTGCTGTAAAGAACGGCATTTCACAAGAAAAACTAATCTCGTAAAATTATGGAGATCGTTTTTTAGCGATTACATAATTATAAGAATTGTTGAGTATAGAAATATGTTAATAGCTTCCAAAGTAGTCTGGAGAAAAAGAGAGAGATTTGAAACTGACTAATATTTCTGGAAACTTTGCACTTTCAAGTCTTCTCTATTCACCAAGTGTTAATGAAAATATACACAAGAGTTGGAATGCTAGCAATTAAATTAGAATTTGGAGAGTTCAAGAAAAAATTGCGTCTTTGAATAATAAATTCCTTTCACGCCCATCTAAAATCACCATATTAGATGCCGAAATGTTCTGTACAATATGTGGGAAGTTCATGTTGAGGAACATCTAGAAAATTCTTATTCAAATACTTCTGAAGCAATTGTTGACAGATATGTCCTTGAATCCTTGAATGGCACTGGGACAGATATCACCATAGTTCACCAGTTTAAATTTGGTTTTCAACGTTTTGAAAGACCAGAAATTGATCAATCTACAGCTTACAACTGTGAAACGGAAACAGAAGAGTACATACCTGACGATAATGAAAAAATATTTCGAATTATGTATAGTAATACTCTATTTATTTTCATTTCTTTCGCATCATTATTCTATTCAATAACCGGTTTTATTTACGAATTCCAAGAGATTAAGTTTTTGTGTGAAGTTGTTGTTTATATATACTTTCAAATGATTCACTGATTCTGATAAGTTCACTATTATTTCACTATTATTCACTATTCTTTCTTTGTGTGAAGATGAGATTTTCGATAATTGATGACCGGCATTATCCCAACAATTCAAGTAATGTTTATCATGCAATTTTTTATAGTGCATATACACGTGCTCCGAAAATAAATGTGGGTACCAAAAGGTTAATTGAATACACAAGCTCTACATTTTCATCAACTATAAAATGATAGTTGATTTTTTTATATTTCCTTCCTAATTATTTTAACAAGGTTATTGGAATAAATTTGCAGTGGAAATAACATTATTATGATAATAAATCGCTCAAAAAATACTCCCATTTATTTATATAATCAAGTGAATATTTTAAAGGTGTTGCAACGTATTTTTACGATTTTATCAACAGTAGTACGACGCGCTATAAAGAAGATTAATACAATGGAAGGTACAGTAAACCACGAGCTTATTTATGAATTTCTAATTCAATATGGAGGCGGTGGAATCAGTTTAATGAAAGACTATTGGGAGGAAGGGATTGCTTTTATTTGTATTGATCACAAGGAAAAAAGAAATGCCTTGAGCGGTAAGTTTTTTCATTTTCTTCATGAAAATTTTAAGTTAGGGAGTATAATAAGAAGGTTAATTGTATTCTGTTCCGTTTCAAATATTGAAATTAATGTCTCCTAGCTACAAATTTTGATATTATGTAGAGTGCTTTATAACGAAATTTGATCATATATTTTCATATCGCAAAAGTATTCACCACAGGGTATTCCAAAAAAGAAGTCTTGAATATAGGTGGAAAAATGAAAAAGAAATGAAAGAAAGAAAAATGAAGAAAAAAATCTATATCTATTTTACACACTTTTACTGAAACAACCGGCAACTTTGTAAGGATTTTTCGTATGTTTTGGATGCTGATATATTAATCAGCTATGGTATTATCAAAGTTGTATTATTAATGGTTATTGTTGCTTTTGGACTACCGGAAGTAATCTTACTTCTCATTTTCTCAACAATATGGTTCACTATCTCTAAATATGTGAGTCATAAAGGACATAATACGATATCCAAATATTTCACTGAATTGAAATCTATAACACCAAAAACCAAGAGGAGTAATATTATATATCAAGTGCCTTGTACTAATTGTGACGCTGCTGTCTACATAGGGCAGACATCTCAGTATTTAGAAAGTGAACTAAGAGGTCATCAATACGATAAATAAAATAGAACTGCATTAACGAACCATGAAATATCAAAAAAACATAAATTCAATTATAAAGACTCAAAGAGAATTATAAGAAATGGTTCACATTCACAGGAACGAGAAAGGTATAAATAATAAAGAAGACTTGAATAATTTAAGTAAAATTTATAGCTCTATTTTGAGAATTCTAATGAAACTAGAAATAATTTAATCAATTAAGTACTGCTACTTATTTGAGATGTAAGGACTGCGGAAAAATTTTTATTATTAAAACAATTTTCTATTTTGATTTTATTCTTATTTTGATGTTCGTCATGAAGGTGATCTATTGATTAATATAAATATGCAAATTGTCAGTGTTAACATCATATTTTGAAAAAGACTAAAGTTAAGTCGAAACGTCAATTTTTTTTAAACCTTCGAAAATTATTAGAAAAAAAATTAATTTTGAAGATTAGATACTTAAGATCAAGGACATTTGGAAGCATCAATATATTTTTTTTGCTGAGTTACATCTTGGAGACATTTCTGCATAACCCGTAAAAGCTTATTTAGATTAACTCAACTAAGGTTAATAATAAATCGTTGTTTTTAACATCCGATCTTCAAAATGATTGACAGTTTTTTTAAGTAAAAATTGAAGAAAATTGAGATTCATATATTTATCACTTTTAACACCAATAACATACCATATCATACAATTCAACTGCCCTATTTCGATAATGAAATAGACGAATTTTGAATGACATTTAACTTCAAAATGCATTTCAGTATTCAAATAATCTCAAAACCGTCTTAAAAATATTTTTACATGCTCAAAATATTTTTAACATGCTTTTAAGAAAACTATAACTTTTAACACTGTTGACTCTCTATAAAAGTGTCACTTTTAATGGCAGTTGTACATTTTGTGAAATGTTAGAAATAAAGATAGCTCTCAAATCTAATTTTTAACATGTATCTGATTTTTCAGTTATGACTCAATTACGTGAAATAATTTTGTTGTTCATGTACTGCCACTTAATTGATAATAATAATAATAATAATTGGAAAGATTATTATTCACTCCATAATTTTGAAACGCAAATCGGTGCATAGTATCAAGTTTCACAAAGAGGACCTTTTATTGAATGATGTTTGAGTCCAATAAAGGTAGCGTTAAAAAGTTATGCTTACAATTACTTGGTACAAACCGTGTAACTAGTGCCCTCTACAAGAATCAGGTAGTAAAACGTATTCCTTGAATGTATCAACTTAAAACATAATCGTGAAAAAACTCATTACAATCTCGACAGAATCCTTCAAAATGTGTGTGAATATTTTTTAATGCCTTTTATCTTGATACCGTTGAGACAATTTGCTAGAGACTATGCTAATCCCAATTATACTCCTGTTTTCTCCCTATTTTTGAGACCAAATCACCTACTTTTTAAAACACCCTTCCTGATTCCAAGGAAGCATATTTTATTATGTAACGATCTTTGATCATTTTTTCAATCCATCTATAGGTTTTTGTGTTCAATTATCCTGATCATACTTTTCAAAACTTCCTTAATCATCCCTTTTTAGTTATTAGTAATGTATTATTTAATCACAACTTGAGTAAAGACATTATTAACAAAAAGGTACTTATAGATATTATCCACTTCGCAATCGTTTCCTACTAGGATTTTCATCTCATTTTGAGAATGACATTGCAGCATTTGCGATGTGTATAATTTTTGTCATTGGTGTTTGTTTTAATTATCTTCTTTGATATATAGACTTTGGAATATGACGCGTAAGTCCTGATTCATACGTTCAATCTGATCTTAGTTGATATCTTCTAAAGTATTATCTGAAAAAAACTATTTTCTCCTTTTCAGTCTTGGTGCTCATAATTCTGAAGCTGATTTTGGTAGATCTAAAGCTCAAAGTCATGGATTTTATTTGGTGAAGGTATTTCAGCTCATTCTACATACCTTCAACATCAGCATCATTTTATGATAAGCTCTAATAATTTTTAGCCACTGAGGACTCGGGTGAGCGTTGATCGCAAAACTAGTACATGGCTATATTCTTAGACTATTTACGATCACTCAACAGCTTAGACATATCCAAATAATCCTCTCCAAATGGTTTACAGCATCGAATCAGCAGATCTAGGAGGCTAAAAAAAATATCTGAATACCTGTAAATCGCTTTCCCATTAAACATATTTTCAAGCAGTACTCTAAATTGTCATATATTCTGGTAACGGAAGGTTGTGTAAAAAATCACTTATTCGATTTCCTTATAATTGTAAGTATTGTGTGGCATTTAAGGAATATCGAAAAAAAGATCCAACTCATTTATTTAAGTATACACCACACCATATGTTAGTTTTAATATTGGTTCCGAGTTTTTATTACAAAGTTTGGATTACTGTTAGACAACCAGCGATAATTTTGTGATGAGACAGTTTCGTTCGAAGAAAATATTGCCTCATCGGAAAATATTATAGTTCTTGTAAAAACTGGTCTTCATCGAACTTTTCCTTGGATCAGAGCGCATAATTCAAAACGAATATCGTAATCCTTTAGTAGTAACGTGTGTACAAATTGCGGTTTCTATGCATCATATTTATTACCTTTCAAAATATTTGCCACTGTAACTTCACTTACTGAAGTAGTTTGGATTGCAGAGGTTCTTTTTTTTTAATAACATTTTTGGAGCTTCTACGACAGAAAGCATCTCTTCAAATTCAGTGTCTTCATTCACAACCCGTTTTCGGCGTTTATTCTTAAATTTATTTTCTATACTTTCAATAGCCTTGAATTTATTTAAAATTTTTGGAACTATTTAATGCCTAATGTTTCTATTATTGAAAATATTTGCGGCCTCTCTATGTGTTTTGCAATTATCTCCAACAATTAACACAAATACTATTTTTTCTTCACGATTTAGTAAATTTGCCATTTTTATCGTAATGTTATAAACAAAAACTCACTCTGACATTCACTGTCACATACTTCATGTCCGGGCATGTCCTTAAATTTTATCCCGCCAGAATAATTAATACGGAATGATTGGTAAATAACCACAAAACCTGAATTTTCATAATAAATAGTTGTAATTGCTAATTCTAATATGACTTTCACTGCAAAACAACTTCACTCTCTAACATTGTTCTGAATTTAAAAAAATAAAGATACTTTACTCTACGACATAATTCAATTTTTTGACAAACCTCGTATACTGCTTGAAAAAATCGATATTTGATGGTTCCATTTTAACTTTTTTTCATAAAATCACTAATAAAAAAGTTATGGTTAGGTTAAGAGAGATCGACCACCAACTATTAATTGAGTTTTTATTTATTTAAACGTTTATGAGTTTCTATGTCTATAGTTTATCATCGTTCTCTCAATATTTTTCTAAAATAAATTATATAAAGCGTTTAAAATCGATGTATATTTTCATTAAAGCTTTATTTTTAATTACTTTAACTTCCAAAAGTCTTTAATAATAATTTCACTTCGTATTAAATGCATTTTTACATAGTGAAAACATATGCTGAATTGAGGACGACGCGAATGAAATATGGATATAATTTTCATGAAAATATTAAAAATAAAAATGTCATATCTTTTCGCATTTATTTAACATGAATTCATGAATGTTTAACCACTGGAGAATTTACTGTAAATGAAAAAATGTTTTTGCACATATCTTCAAATTGACTACGTTTCAACTAACTATATAGCTTTGCAAAAAACGTTTTCCAGATGTAGGGAAATAATTTACACCGTTGTGAACTGTAACTAAAAAAAGTAATATTCACAATTCGTATATTTTGTTGTAGGAAAAATGTGTACAGAATTAAGAAAATGCATCGAAGAGCTTGAAAATTGGAAAACAGGAAAAGCTGTAATTATGATGGGCGAAGGAATTAATTTTTGTTCTGGTGCCGATTTAGATTTTGTTCGGAAGGAATGTAATCCAACGGCAGGATATTATCTAAGCTCTTATATGCATGATATATTGATAAGGTATATTAGGAATCAGAAATATTTTTCTATATATAATTAAGTTTTCTCTTGGATTTGCAAAAAAAGAGAGAGGAAGACTTTATCGTAAAAAAATAGTTACAAGTTGTACAAAAAAACTAAAAAACTAAAATGAAAATAACTGAATAAAGATAAAAATAAAATTTTAATGTACAGGAGAAAACCGCGATGAGTAACAAAATTTTGTTATTAAAATAGAAGTCGTTTACAGAGTAGAAGTCACTTTCCAGTAAATATACCCTCAAATTATTGCGGAATCCACAGTTAATTCAGAGTTTGTAGTAATTAACTAGTTTGAGTATTTTGGTATGCTCTCGAATAAAAAAGGGAAGTTTTGAGCATTCATGTATGTTTGTGGATTATGTGGAACATTTTAAATTATGGTTAAGTCGTGAAAGATGTGCCTAAATTTAGAAAACACACTATTTGTTGAGAACCACGAAATCATCTCGAACATTGTTATTTTTGTATTGTGAACATAAATAGTTCAAATATTAAAAATCGAGTTAAATATAATCATTAACGGACTAGTTGTGTGCGACGTCCCGCCTATCGCTAACCTAATTCTTTGGTACCTAAATTATCTAAACTATTAGAACAAGATATTGGAAAACCAAGCTTATCACAAACTTTTTGATTTTGATTTTCAAGGTACTGCGAATAGGCCAAGACTGAAAGAGAAAAATTACAGAAAAAACAACTGGCGTTTATCCATTGAAGGCTCAAAACTTAGCCTTAGATGTATTCTACTACAAGGCCAGTCTTGATCTTGGTCTGGCGTTTCTTAAAAGATCAAGTCATGCAATACTAGATCCTGGCCTTGCATAAGTCTTGAACTGCTTAATTGTGGTCTTGGTCTCGTGGATCTTAGACTGGTCTTGATCTTGGTCTTGCTTTTTCTACAAGACCAAGTCATGCAATACTAGATCTTCGTCTTGCATAAGTCCTGCACTGCTTGTTCTTGGTCCTAGGGCTCTTAGACTGGATGAACAAGTGATTGTAGTTTACTCAATAGATTTGATTATTGGGTAAAATCGGAATTTGAACAGAGATCTCTCCAATTTATACACTACTTACACTGCATAACACAAATTGTGAAAAAATGCTTATTATTTCTTCCAGATTCAGAAAACTGCCACTTATTACTGTAACTTTACTACATGGAATAGCTGTTGGAGGTGGTGCTGAGATATCAACTTATACAGATTATTTATTAGTAACGGATAACGCGAGAGTTGGTTTTGTTCAAGGAACAATGGGAATAATTACAGCATGGGGTGCAGAAACTAGGTAGAACCATGATTTATACAAAATCATCGAATTCAAGTTCTAATTTTGTAGGTTAATCCAGCTAATAGGACAAAGAAAAGCGTTAGAAGTACTTTTATCTTCAAAAATTTACAATGCACAAGAGTTACTAGATATGGGGTTGGCATATAAAATAGTTCAAACGAAAAATATGATCGAAGAAACTCTTGATTTTGTCAGGAGTCTTACTACGCACCATTATTCTATAATACAATCTTATAAGTCTGTCTCTAATGTTGCATTGGAAAAGTGTTTTGTGGAATCACTGAACGTTGAGAAAAGGGAGGTTGGTACAAAGTGGGGAGCCGAATTGAATAGAGAGGCACTAAGAAAACATATCAAACATGTTAAAGATGATAAATGATATCAAGAATGCTAGCTCTATTTATTTCTTCCACTTCATCATAAAGCAGAAGATTTAGCGATATTTGAAACAAATTGAACATATAGAATACTTATTTAATTAATTTCCTCGATTGTTATGCAATAAGAGTTGATGTTTGAAGGATGAAACATCATTAATAAATAATGAAGCACTTGATTACTCCTAGACATATTCATTATAAATGTTTTGAGCAGCTTAAAATGGAGTTTTTCCTTCAAAATTAGATTTCAGGGTTATTGAGGATTTGTTACTTGAAAAAATTGTGATTTGGATTTTTAAAATTTAAATGAATATCTATCGTTTACTATTGAATATTTATTCGACTCAATAAAGCCATGTCAAAACCGATGTGAAGCTCATGAAATGTTTTATGAGAAAGGTTAGTTTTACACGTGGATCTATAAATTTTTGATGAAGTAGGTTAGACAAGCTCAATTTCAAATTTTCTATGTTTTCGAGAAAAGCTGCTAGCTAATCTTAAAAATAATAGAAGTTAGAGCTTTAGAGTTATAGCATGAGCTAGAAGCTTGGCTCTATATAAGATATGATAACAGTGCGGGAGATATGGTCTCTTATTCACATGTTTCATTAGAGATTCTCAAACCTATTCCATGCACCACCCATTATGCACATTATTCATTTTTCAGAGACCCCAATTTTTTTTTTTAAATTCCTTGTACTTTGAAACACTTTGAGAGTATTTTCTATTCAAATTGTAAAAAAAAACAATATTGAAATTGATAATATACGATAAAAAAAGATAATTATTTTAATTTTGAAACTAATCTAATAAGGAGGATGAATCTCATGATTCTCAACAAGTTTATTGATATCAGGTTATAATTCGCTCAAAAAAGTAAGTAGTTCGACAATATGAAAACGAAATCTTTTTTCAGTATTATCGTTGCCATAACATTAAATCCACGTTTATGACTATCAAAAAACGTTGAATGATTTAACATTCAGGATTCATATTCAATTCCAGGATTAGCTTCTAAAGCCAAAATCCTCTGTAGCCGTTTTTGAATTTTATTTCTATTTCTTCATTCGTTGTATGAGTTTTATAAGTTCTCTGTTCAGCTGGGGGTATTGTTGTATTTGAAAAAGCTCCAACAGACATTCTGGTATATTTATTCTTATTTTAAATGCAACCCACTGCAACCTAATATATTTTTTGAATTTTAAAGAAAACTTTAGACATGATTTATGTAATTATACCTTCCTTGAAACTGTTTTGGAAATATTAAGTATTTTCAAATTCATTACAAAAATTGAACATCACATCTTGTCTTTCTGTAGGAGATATAGGTAGGAGATCAATTCACTGAAAATATCCCAACACCGGGAGGAATTAGACAGGGTGACAGTCTAAGTCCCTTCTTGTTTAATCTCCTCATGGATAAAATTATAAAAAAAATAACATGTCTCAACCTCGAATACAGAAAGGGCAACAATAGAGTTGGTATAGTATGCTACGCCGACTACGCAACCATTGCCGAATCAGAAAACGACCTGCAGAGGCAACTCTTCCAGTTCTTCTTGGTGAGCCGTCAACTTAATATGAACATTTCTATCAGCAAAACCAAATGTATGACAATCGTGAAGCCAGATTAACAAAGCATCCGCACTATCAGGATGCCTACGAGATATAGTTTGGTCCAACCCGTACATGCGCAAAGATAGCAAAATTAGAATATACAAGACTTGTATCAGACCAATCATGACGTACGGCACGGAAGTCCGCGAGGACACCAACAAGACAAAACAAATGCTGAGGGTGGCCGAGATGAAAACACTAAGAACAATAGTGGGGAAAACAAGAAGAGACAGAGTGAGAAATATAGTTGTCAAAGAGCAATGCGGGATACAAGACATTGTGAGATGGGAAGACAACGTAAGAAGGGGTGGTACAACCATGTAAGACGGATGGACTAGAACAAACTTCCGAGAAGAGTCCTAGAAAACAACCCGCTCGGCTGAAGGCCTCACGGGAGACCACCTAAAAGGTGGAAAGATAGTTGGCAATCCACCTCTCACGAAAAGATGCAGAGGCAGCTTCAGAATTAACAGATCGACATATCTCCAAGAAGTAGAAGAAGACATCTTGTCTTTCTGTTTGAAGAGAGTGTTTATACAATTTGTGTGCTCATTACTTGCTCATCATAAATTCATCACACGATTTGATTATAATGCAGTACCATAAAAACCGCGGTCACTATTATATAAAACTCCTTTTCGAATCGTTTTTCCACGATAATCCTCCCAAATTATCCGTGGACTTTCACTACTTATCTGTGTGATAAGTAACCCCATCCACATAAAAACATTAAGTTTTCAAGTGTTACAAAATTAGTGAATAAAGAAGCTCCCTAAACAGACTTTGTAAACAAAAATTATTTATTTTCTTGACATTAGTTAGACAAGTCTTTTTTATGTCAGCTGCATGGAAATATCTTTTGAGTTAGAAATAAACATTATGACCAAATTACCATCGTTGGTGATTTTTATACTGAAAACACTGTTTACACTACCACTACACCAACACTCACAATTACACTGTCTGACTCGCGTTTCGATAACCAGGTTATCGTCTTCAGAGACTGAAGGTGAACTGTTAACTTTCAATCTTGTGCAGTCATGTGATGAACATCCCAAAAAGTGGAAAATCACTCAAGATAGAGCAGAAATATTGGTAAGAAGAAAGAAAGTCATAATTGGATCTTTTGTAAGGAAATTAGTATGTGAATCACAGAGCACCATGTAGCAGAAATAATAAAAGCATTGTTAAAAATACCGAGTAAAACAAAAGTGTCTTGAATATACATTTTACGAATAAAAGAGTCTTTGTTATGGACGATGAAAAACACCTCAAAGGTTTATTCGGATAATATAGGAGCTCTGGTCTGGTGTGCGAATATGATAAAAGAGATATTCAGAACTTATGTGGATCGAATGAGGAAGGAAGCTGTAGTTTCTGAAACAGCTGCTTCTCTAAATTAGTTTATTTTGTACGTTAATATCAAGTTGGAGATGATACGTGGGATACTACTTGAGTTTGTGATATGGCAACACTGATGTGAATATGTATACTGTAATATCCGAAACATTAAATTATTATGATTTTCTACTACTTTCGATGTGGATTAAACCAACTGCGGTGTGCCAATCAACTCGCTTCGACTTTTGGTGATGAATCACAATGTGACATACCGTTAGATAGAGGCATTAGTTCCACTTGCATACAATAAATATCCCATGACAATTTGGTAGCCAAATTTGTCCATGTTGAATATCTCATAGTTTGAGAATCGCGAACAAAAAGCTCGTGTCGATTGGTGCAAAGAAATGCTGAAAAAATTCAATCACGATACTTCAAAAAAAGTCTTTAAGATCCTGGCAGGCGACGAATCATGAATCTATGTATGTGAATCCAAAACTAAGAAATAATCGACTGTCCCCTTTTTTAAGACAAGCCAAATCAAGTTATTCGCGAACAAAGAAAATAGTTGCCAGCTTTTTTCGGAATATCGCAACCATTCCATTGAAGCAATGTAGATCGGTCAATTCTGAATTGTACACTAGCATTTGTTTTCCAGAAGTAATCGAAAATATCAGGAAAACTAATCACAGAAGACGTATTATAATCCACCACGACAATGCGAGCTCTCACACATCAGTTCAAACAAAAACGTTTTTGAACAGCCAAAACATCGAATTGATGGATCATCCATCATACAGTCCTTGTTTGACACCCAATAATTTCTTCTTATTCCCTCAAATCAGAAATAAATTACGAGGTCAACGTTTTTCTAGACCTGAAGAAGCGCTTCTTTTATTAATTGATCTTGATGTAGAATATTTTTATAAACAATAGAGCCTTATCCAATTATATATAAATATATTTGTTTTCATTCGTTTATTTAAATCTTAAGTAGCAACCCTTGTGAATATGCCCCTAATCAATTGGAGCGTTTCTTACAAAAATGACCAAAGTCCTAAAATTCGGATTTAGCGTTTTAAATTGACCCTTATAAATTAGGGGCTACCTGGGAAATTCAGATTGTACAAAAAAAAACCATAGTACGAATTTGCAGCCGCCAAAAGTAGTTCTACAAAAACAGGCATAGTCCAACTGAATTTGTGCAAATAGCACCATTGTCTCTGTTTGTTTGATTAGTGAGCATGGCGAGTGTTGACGATATTTGTGATAACAGTAATGTTACAAATTGGCAGAAAAAGAAGAAAAAAAGGTGTAAAGAAATAAACAGTTATAAAGGGAAATAAAGTACGTGGTGTGGTACATATAAATCATGTGGGAAAACAAGTTCCGGCTAGAGTTACTAGCGCTGATGTAGGTATGTCAAAAACTGAACATATTTCCAAGTAATCATGTTATTATTGAGTAGATCTTTTGTTTAAGATGTTCGCGTTTAAACTGCTCTCAACATATTAAAGAGAATAATCGATAGACTTTGATGACTCTGTTTAATAACATGTCGTCAAAGGATGAACAAGATTCTCATTTAGTTAGCTCAAATGCGGAAGAAGAAAATTATAGAATGAAATCGTCTAGTAACAATGCAAGAGAAGAGACAAAGAATATCCAGTATATTTTAAGACGTTTTTAAGCATATTTGGTGTTACTATAGGGAGAGTACGAAAACTACAGAATGATTTTTTGCTTCAAGGTAAATTACCACACGATAGAAGAGGAAGGCATAATAAGAGACACAAGAAAATACCGGAGCCTTTAGCGAATTTGATAACCCATATCCAGTCACTCAAAGCTTGGCAATCACATTATTCAAGACGAAAAAATCCAAGCAGATTATACACTTTCTGTCAAAGCAATGTATAAAATGTTTTTAGAGAAGTTTCATATCAATGTATCCTACAAAGCATATCATTTAATATATAGTTTGGACTGCCGAGATTTGACACGTGTACCATTTGGGAAAGATTTTTATCAAAACTAAATTTATGCACTGACTTAGAAGAACGTGTTAGTATCGGAATAGAGAAAAATCTTCATCTATGTAAGGCAGAGTTCAGTTCCATAGAAATTCCCTTAAAAACAACAAATATACATAAAAAAAGGAAAAACTGCGTTGTTATTTGATTGAAATATTACCAAAATTTTGATTAATCTTTTTTCGCCGACATTCGCTAATTTTAAAATCGAGTATGTCTAACATAAGAAGAAACCAAATTGAGCAAAACGTTGGGCGATTTAAAGTTTTTTAGACTTGGCCAAAAAAGTCAGAACTTGACTGGTTTTTGTAATAAACGCCTCAATTGATACAGATACCAAGATGCAGTCTTCAACTAAGGCGGATACATTTTACGAATAGAAGAGTGATTCGCATGGAGGATGAAAAATTGTAAAAATGTAAAATTTAGAGAAAAACCAAAACTCGCTGATAAAGCTCTGGTCTGATATGCGATTTTGACAAGACGGATATTTAGACCTTTGTGGGTCGAATAAGAGGCGAAGCCTTAGTTTATGTGAGGTACATTGCCATTTTGGAAGGGCAATTAAAAATTTACCTCACGCCTCTCCAATTTAGGATTTTTCTTGGAAATATATACGATAGTTAAGTCATTCTAGATCCAAGGAGAGTTGTCCGTAGAAACCTATGTCTAGTTGATGAGCACGGGCCCCTCCTTTAAATTCATTATTGTCAGTAACTGAGCCGTTTATTATGACAAAAAAGAAAACTTTCGTGAAAGATACTTATCACAAAAATATATGGTTGAATACTTTGTACCAAAACAACTAGGACATAAGTAATAATTTCTGATTAATTGAAAAGAAGTTGGTTTTCAGAGAAACATTTGTGTAGGCTACTTAGATATAACTATGTTAAAAAATTTGACGTAGATAAAGTAGGGTTGATGCATAGGAAGACGGAAAGAAGACGGAAGAAGGAAAGCAAATTATGAATGGTTGTCTACCCAATAGATTCCGTTTTCACGTACAATTCTTATCCCAACAATAAATGTTTTGAATATATTTGTTATAATTCTGTATAAAATGAATTGTATCTATAAAGTTTCATACGAAAATATCTTTCCCGTTTCCACAAAGTTGAACATAATACATACGTAATAAAATATAGATTACGTTGTGTTGTTTATATACAGCAAAAATTAAATTCTCATTTTCTTTCAAACATCAAATTTCAGGAACGGAAAATATGAATTTTAATCTCGAACATCACCAAAACTTCAGCTAGTTTGTTATAGTTAGTTCTTAAACTATTTAAGATAAGAGAAGTTATGCGAACAACTAAAGCCAATCTTGTTCTTGAATTTTATGCTCAAACATGTGGAATAACAGAAAACTTTATAGCTTACAGTCGACTTTCAGATCCAATATAGTTTGTTGACATATTGGATGAATTACCAAGGCAGCTAAAATCACAAAAAATTGACTATTCGACTTTTCTTTATCAAAATATTTTGATTTGATTGAACATAAGTGGAAAAAGTACATTGAAATCAATATTTTCTCACAGATATAAGTTTGAACTTATACCGGTAATTTGTTTTCGAAATATAAAACTGTAACTATACAGTGCGGCTAAATAAATCAAAAGTCTATGAGATACTACTGCATTATCCAGAAACGTGATATCGGAATTGTGATAGGTATTTACAGTGGAAAGTAGGTCTTAACCGATGCGCAGAAGCTTTTTGATAGGTCCATCTCGTCGTGTCTCAATTAAAAACAACAGAAGCCGATGTCTTTGTGAAAACTAAGCTGGAATATCTGGAACCGTTAGTGATATTCATACTGGACACACTGTTCACTGCTAATATTACACTAAGCTATCTATTTCCTATCAGGAAAGATGTCCTTGCCAAATAATGAAAAAGTCCCCCAAAAGCTACTGAATTACCGTCAGATTAAAGTTAGAAAGATAGAACGGCTGTCAGTATATCAAATATTCACTGACGAATTTTACATACGTGAGCCACCCGCGCGTTGGATGCTCATTTTAGACTAAAAGCGTATTAGAATGAAAACTTCCAGGCCTTATTGAAGCGGATTAGGCAGAATAAGTTTCATTCATAACTATATATAAAACCTGGATCTATCACTACACTCCTGAAATGGAGCACGTACATATTCTGGGATTGCACTTCGAATTGCTTGATTGTATTCACCAGATCTGGCACCCAGCGAGTTTTATCTGTTTTCTAACCTCAAAGCTCCACTCACAGTAAAGAGATTATCATCAGATGAGGATGGTATCGCATATGTGTATGCTATTTTATGAAGAAATGCAGCAAATTATATTGGAAACGTTTAAAAGATTACAGCATCGCTGGAAAAAGTGTATGGACTTGGGAGAAGAATTTGTAGGAAAATTCTTATTACGAAAATCTTATTTTTTTGATAGGTCGTAATTTTCAATCGTCTCACTTCGGATTGGTAGACGATAGCATGTACCACAATCAATAAAAATTTTCTTTATTGTGGTGTCTTCCACAAAAGTCTGTTTTAACCAAACCATTTATCCTAAAGCCATTCGAGTACCAGGTTTCTCAATTGATCTTGGAATATCACGTTTATTGTTCTATTCCAGTAATGTTTGGTTAAAGTCCATAATATCAATTTTAACTGGCCCCATTTTATCACTGATGATTCCTCCAAAGGGTAGAACACCTTAATGGGATAAATTCATTAATAAATACATGAGAGACTCTTGGAAAAACACTTGTAAAAACACGTCGATTTGTATTTTTTAATGCGTAATTTTCACAAAAAAAAGCTATACAACTTGCTTATTTCAAAAGAAAACCCCTGTATATTTCTCATTTTTAGGATCCTTGAGAAGATTTTCGGCATAATTCATATGCATTGCTCTGTATCTATCTTCAACCCTTTGGAACCGCTTTATTACCAAATCAAGACTGACAGTACCTGTACTAAATGGATAGAGATAGAGAGGCGCGGATCTATAGAATGGCGAACACGATCTCCTGATTTGAAGTTATCAGACTTGTTTTTGTGGAAATATGTCAAAAGTATTGATTAAAAAAGTAAATGCCTCAGCTTACATATATTAAAAAGACGAATCACGCCTCAGATGTTAAGTAACGTTAGAAGATTTCTATAGCAGATTAGCACGTTGCCAAGAGGTTCATTGCAAAAGTTTTAAGCATAACTTAGAATTGTGTCGTGAAATCTGAGTAGAATTTCAATGGACCGAGCGGTGGTGAACTCTGTCCAGTTCTACTCTCGATTTCATTTATTCCGTACAGGTTCACATAATGTTATCGTAAGGTATTAGAGTTTCTGAGCCTATGTGAAATTTCTTCATCACAGATAAATTTAATATTACCTTAGTCTTCACTTGATAATTTTTTTGTTGAAATATCCAGCCCTGTATATCATTCTGTATAATCACCCGAGGCTTTACTTCTAACAGAACAATCTTCTTGTTTCTCGTTATAAGGATTTACTACCGGATTCGATAACAAGAGTAAAGAAATCGATATGTCTCTATAAATCAGACGAATGGAAATAAATGTACACAAAAAGGATTCCCGATTGTCCTTTTCGATTCTCTATCAAACCTACGAACCAGCATCAGCTTCGTAGTAGAGGGGTTGAACTTATACAGTGTTTTGTAACAAATATGTGAATTATAAGAAATATTTTGACAAACAATTGATAATATATCAGAAATGACATAGTTACTGAATATTTCAACATAGTTTATTTATACGAGGGCTTTTTTTTTTCTAAACCTCCGATAGGCTATAAATAAAAGACAAGTTCATATAAAACAATGATTTTATCATGGTTACTTTTCCACATAATCACAGAAGAGTTTGAGACACTTGTCATATTTGTGGACAAGCTTTTCAATACAGTACAATAGAGTACAAAATAGAGCTTGAAACTTCTGGAAATTTCGTAGACACACCAGTAATGGGAAATCTGCGATTTTCGTTAACCATTCTGTCAACTCAATGTATCAGGTCATTTGAATCGGCAGATATGCATCCTTGGCCCCTTTCATCATGCACATAATTACGGCCAACTTCAAACTTTCTACACGCACAACACCATCACTCATGAAGTTTTCCCCATACACACCACTCATTCTCCAATGGATTTGGCCTTCAGCCTGTAGGAAACGAATCACACTTCGCAATTCACATCTGACGGATCGATCGGAGGTTGAAGAAAAAACAACCCTCATCTAAAAAGGAATTATTAGAGCGATAAAATTATTTGAAATTATAGAAAAAATTCTTCGAAGCATCTATTTGAAAGTAATTTTTGTTGTTAAATTTATTTATCACAGTCCCAATTGCGTATTTTGTGAAATTTTCGGAAGATTACTTTTTGTATGGTTTGAAAAAGTTCAAAGTGTTCAAGTGTTCATTGTAGAACCTATCCGTAGTTTATTACCATGAAATCACTTATGGATACCTCTTCTCTATTATTTTCAAGTCATAGTGGAAGTTGCCCCTTGTTTTTTACTACAATTTTCTGAATTGTCGGGAGATTCATCCGATTTAAGGCGGAGATGGTATAACTTGATATTTTCTCCTATAATCTGATAGTTTATTAGCACATTTCGCCAAATTTCTTCATAAATCTATGCTTTACAGTCCCCCAGGATAATTTTTAATAACCAGCACAAAATTTTTCCAGGCTCCACTTTCCAAAACATTCATAATTTCGATGAATTCAGTATCTTCCGTGTATTTTCATATTTAAGGGCCATACAACTATTTTGTATTGAGTGGAAGTATTGTATTTTCTTTCCAATGGGTCTTTCAATATATTAGCTCTACCATGAGTTTCTTACACACCAAATATATTTTTTCCAATGATCCCACATAGATTGGTAATTGATGATCGGAAAAACTAATTTTTTCTGAAATTAATCCTAAACATTTCCATATACTTTTTCTAGTTCTGTTGGATGCGCAATTGAAATTATTGCAAATCTATTTCTATTATACATTAAGATGCATTTACAACTGTCAATAAGAAGGCACCACTATTGTTGGATTGTATTCTCTGAAACCCAAGTCTAGAACATCTACGCATGACAGTTCACCAACGCTTAAATTTCACTAATAAATAATAATATCTCATTTTCAGTCCAATATGAATATTCACAGGATAAGTATTAAAGCGATAAAATCATTCAAAATTTTATCCAGCGTCTATTTGGGAATTATTTTCGCCGAGATATATTTTCTTATCTATTCTGATCAGGATAATAACACGAACATATTAACTTGGCGGTTTTGAGGTCGTAGAATCCATTTTTGAAATTCTCAATTGCGTATTTCGCGGAGCCTTCGGAAATTTACTTGTTTTATGATTCAAAGAAACTGGATATTGAATATTTTTTTCACAGTTAATGAACTTCATCCAATGAAAAGTAATTCGAGGTTCAAGCCGTCTTCGTATTCGAAATTAGAACAAATTAAAACCGCCGAGAAGAAATCCACATTTCTGTCGCTAAGTATTTGAAACATCCATGTCCGTCAAAGAATAGAATAGAATCGCGAATATTTTCTCGCTTTTAGTGATAAATCACCATCACAAGTTTCACCATTTTTTTCACCACCGAGTCAATGGTTTTCCCGATACAATCGTGGTAGCACTCCACTACAGGATGAAGGTCTCTCAAAATCGGTTGTCGTACTAGAAAACATTGATGCTGATATTGTAAGATCATCATGTAAGATCAGTTCCACTCGCATAAATTCAGAACTGCATGAACATTTGGTTCTCAAAAAGGTTTGTTCGTTTTAAATACCACATAATGTAAAAATCGCTTGAAAAATGCTCATAGGTGGACAGGAGCAAGAAAATGCTGAGAAAATTCAAGCACAGTGCTTCAAAAGATGTCTATGAGATCAAGATAGGCGACGAATCATGGATCTATGCCTATGAACCCGAAACTTGATAACAATTGATTGTATTGGTCTTCCAAGACAAGCCAAACTCGACACAAGTTGTTCGCGCACACATTCCTACCGTTCCATTGGAACGTAGAACGGTCATTTCTGAATGGTACACTACTATTTGTTTGTCAATGGTCTAAAAAGTCAGGAGAATTTATCACAGAAGAGAAATCATTCTCCATCACGACAATGCGAGCTGTCACATATCAGTTCAAACAAAAGTATTTTTGATCAAACATTGAATCGGTGGCCATCCGCCATATACTCTTCGTTTGATACCCAATGATATCTTCTTATTCTCGCAGATCAAAAATAAATTGCAAAGTCAACGTTTTTTTGTACCCTTCTTTTGTTGTGACATAATATGTACTTCAAATGAAAATATTTGAGAAGGTACAATAGCCCAAAGGTTATTTTCTATAAAAATTTCGCTTATTTTGTTTTAAACTAAAATTTGCTCCAAATGGAAATCTTCATTATCACTACTTTAGTGTTTTGTACTTACTGGGACACCGTATATCTATTTATGAAATATTTTTATGTTTCTAAAGCCCCCGGTTCTAAAATTAGTTTTTTTAATAATTTCACATTGACATTCATATTTCAAAATATCATATTGACACTGACAATTTGCGTATTTATATTTATCGGAGAAGTTATAAAAGATTGCTAGATATATAAAATCAACATCCTTTATAAATGTTTTGTATCATCACATGATTATTTTCCAATATTTTCCCTCAATTTTCACATACTTTTTAGAACGTCTAAAGTAATATGATACATCTATATAGTCAAAATGTTGGTACTCGCCGTTGAATCTCTTTCCCTTCGAATTGGCCTTCAGATTTATATCGGACGGAGTCAGATCAGGGTTATATGGTGGGTGTTAAATCTCTGTGAAATCATATTCGTAGCCTTGGAAAGCGAACCAATGTAGACTGAAGTATTGTCATGAAACAAATGCACACCTTGGCTAATTTTATGAAGCCTTTTTTAATAATTTTTTGACGCAATCGCAGTCCCAAAATATTACAGCTATCACTTTTTTTGTGCTTTTGGTAACTTACTTTTTCTAACACGGATTCTGGTCATGTTCTATTAGGAAGTGTTCGAAAAAATCATTTTCCACCACGACAATGCAAAAGCTCTCACACAAAGTTCAAAGAAAAACGTCAAAACAGTAAAAACATCGAATTGATGGGTCATCAGGGCAGTTCTTCTTTAACATCCAACGATTTCTTATAAATAAAAAAAAAATGCGAGGTTAGGTTAGGTTAACGTTTTTCTATGGAGAATGTTTTGAAAAACAAAGGAGCTATATCCAATTATATATTTTTATGTGTACTAAGCATGTATAAAAATATTTGAGAATAAATATGTTCTTTATAGAGACTATCCCTGGTTTATTACTGATAAATCACTGCCTCACTGATAGAACATTTCAAATATATGAATTTTGGCGTATTTTTAGGTGTTATTTGGTTGAACTGCATACAGATATTTTCGTTATTATTATTAGGAAATAGGAATTCCGGCTAACTGTTTATGTTCAAGTTATTCTCGTACAAAAAGGTCAAAGTAGATCTCAGTCGTTCAATAAACAGTGAACAAGAATCTAGAAAAGTTTATGGGTTCGAATATAACCAAAGGAGGAGTTAGTACTGTTGACAAATTATGCGAGATATTGTTTACTTCACGATTACCAGCAGAATTTCCTGATTGAAGAAATCTCAAAAAACTAGCTCAAGATCTGATGGAAGAACAGTTGTATGCTAGGGCAGATATAAAAAGCTTTCCCATTGATGTGAAAGCGTTTCTAAGTCTTTGTTATCAGAAAACAAACGGCAGCTGAAGCCGTTGAAGAGACTGTTACTTCTTGCCCAATTAAAAGAGGTTGTGTAAGCAGTGCAAATCGAGAAACCAAACACTACAAACTCGTGTGAAAAGTGTTCAGCATTTGTATGTGGGAAACATTCCAAAATAATATGCGAATATTATTTGAATGCCATGGAAGTTGTTCACAAAGGCAGTTTGTAATGCATTGTGTAATAAAAATATAATCTTATTTTGAAAAAATTTCTTCAATATATTTATTAATTAATATTTTTTCTTACCTATAAATGAAAATTCCGATAGTAGTTGCAAATGAAATTCAGAATCAATTAGCGCTTGGTTGTGTTAAAAAAATCTAAGCGCCTATCGGAAGGTTGAAACAACCTCATCATATTGACAATTGAACCGCAGAAATAGTGTATTATTGAAATTAAATTAAATTAAAGTAACGGGAAGATTAATTGAATTGAGGGTTTTTATATATGAGATGAATAAATTAGTTTTCATTCCATCTCCCACGAAAGGATGACGGGAAAAAATCATATAATATATGAATTAAAATTACTGAAACATTACTCTATAAAAAATCTTGTTTTCCATGAGAACATTATTTTTTACGAGTTAACTGACTAGAAACGTCTATGGTATGAACTGGACCCAATTAATCCAATCTTTGTTATCTTTGTAAGAAAGGTATATCTGCGCTAGATCTTAAATGGCTCTACTTTTTAGAAAAAAAGATAGATAAATATTTATTCCTCTTTTCTTTGGGGAAGCAAAGATACGTAGTAAGGTTTAACCCAATTACTAGAGGAAACTCGCTTCCTTTTTGTCTATTATATTTTATCTGAGTAGAATGTTGGCTTTTTTTGAAAATAAGTTTCGGAATTGGGACATATCTTTTGTGTGATTTCCTGTATTATGTAGATATCTCTAAAAATTATTCAAATGATTCTTGGAGGAAATTTATATATATACGATTAGAATATAACCAAGAAAATAATTATACCAGTATAAAAGTACCGGAAAATATCAACCCTACATTATTCGAAGCTATTTTTTTAACGACATTGTTAACGGGGGTGTTCAAGTCAAGTCAATTCATGTAAAGTGAAAAAGTATCGAAAAAATACACAATCTGCTTTTTTCTCTTTTACTGACGTTCAATACGAATATTTATAGAAAGAACAGATTCTAAAAAGCTGATGTTTCATTACCAAAATCTTCTTTTCCTTGTTTGTAAATATGGAAAATAATGAAGAAATTTCATAAAATTCTAGTTATAGCAAAATGAAAGAACTTTTCTCATACATTGAATTTCTTTTACTGCTTATATGAAAATATCTTTCAAGATGACGAAAAAAAATCTGGTGAAGTTTGAGATCTTAATATTAATATTTAGAGGAGCCGTATCGTGATTTTTGATTGCCCATTTAAATTAAACTTTTTTAGGAATTTTAATGTTTTTCAACGAAATAATGTTTGTAGGAAATTGAATGGCGTACAAAAAATGTCTGAAGTAATTTTTCGCTAAGTCGACTCAGTTTTAAAAGTTGTTCGCAGTTAAACTTAAACCTAAAATAATGTATGAAGACTTTCACAACCTTTCACACATTTCTACAGAAAATTGTCTTTAAAACATAAAATAACTTATTTTTCGTGATTCTTCTCATTTTTACTTTCCAAATTTATTGAGAAAAACTTATATTATATAACACGATTCGAATGAAAGCATTGGAAACTGATTTCAAATGAAAAATAATTTAATAATAGACATAATCTCATCGTTTAATTTCCTACAAAAACATCCATTTCTTTTTAAGACACAACAATTCCTTAAAATTCGACAAAGTCCCGTGTAATTGAGTAGGAAATCAAAAATCACGATGCGGCACCTTTAAATATTGCTATTAAGAGTTCAAAGCTTACCAGAATTATTTTTTCGTCATTTTGGATGACATTTTTGTGATAACTATGAAAATTAAATCAAGTTTTTTTTGCCCACCCTAATGTGTATCCTACATGCTTTTCTTCTGTTACCAAATTGATCAGTCCCCTATTTTATTTGTGGAAAACCAAGCGAGTACACGGTGTGAATTTACAGCGATTTTCTAAAGAGAAAAGTTTTGTTATTCGAGTTTACCTAATTTACACTTATTTTAATGATGAACTGTTGCGGAGCTATCATTGGTTTAGATTCTGTATCTATCTAGAGCATATACTGGTAGGTTATTTCTGAGGTATTTCCGAGTGTGAGTGTTTCTCTCAAAGCGAGTTCCGGTGTTACAAATTTTGTTCCAGCTTTGAGATATTTTTTCATAGTAATTTTTATTCATAGTACTTTTTCATAGTAATCGTGTCGCTTTCAATACGTTAATAAGCCTAATTCTACAATCATATTTCAATATAATTATGACGAGTAGAGGAAAATTTCTTGCAGCATTGGGTAATATGATTTATTTGATAAGTAAATTTGTTATGACCTATCATAGAACTGTTACGCAAAGAAAGCTATCAAGTAGGGGAATACACTACCATCGATGAGATGAGATGATTGGACCTTTTCGTGGGTGCTGTAAATTTAGGTAATTAATACCAAGTAAGCCGGCAAATCATATTTTGTATACTGGACGTAATATTACAATGGATAACTATTTCACATCTATACCATTAGCCAAATCATTGATGGAAAAACGAACAACTGTGGTTGGCACAATCCGAAACATTTTATAACTTGACAAAAAAGGGTGTCCATATTGTGATTTAAATGAAAGCCTCCTACTCAGTGGCTAGGTTGACTTGCAAATGGCGACTAACCATATTTTTCGTAATGATAAATACAGGTGTGATCAACATCCAGATCATTTATGAAGCAAATACTCTCAATTTGATTGATAGCGGTTTTTTTTTGAAAAAACTAACACTGAGTTTGATAGAACCTCACCTTATTACTAGATCAGCTGTCCAAAATATAAAACCTCAAGATCGTACTGATATGGAAAGAATTGCGAGTGTTGACGTTAATACTGAAGAAACAAATACCAGTCAGGTGGAAGACAAGATCTGTGCTTTTTGATTAGCAAGCTTTTTCTAGTAGAAAACAAATTTTTATTTGCACATTTATTACTTTTTGTGCAAAAGTTTCTATGATAACCCAATAGTACAAGAGCCCAGGTGGGGATTTTCATATTTACTGCAGATTAATATACATAGGGATACCTTATACCTGGTTAAGTACTTCCACCAAATAGGAGCTCCATATTTAAAGACGACTATCAAGGTTGAAAGATCAGATTTGTAACAAAAAATTGATCATTTGAATTTCTTGATTGATGTTTGGAGAGTTGATTACATGCTGAAAAGTATCTATTTGAGTAATCTGACAATTTGAGATCAACTTGTTTTGCCAGATTGGGTGAATCCCTTGAGGTAATTGTCAGTTTATGAGACATGAGGATGAACCTTATATAGTATCTTGAGTATTTCAAAAAGGCAAATTGTTTTTGAACATCATAATAATGACAACGAGTTTGCGTCACATGGAAATCGTCAGATTATTGAAAGAGACTTTATTTTTAGGTTCACTCAACACTTGACAGATTAACATACGTATATTATTATCCCGTTGAGCTCTAATAAAAATTGATAAACTCTCCTCAAGGGCCAAAAATTTTGTTTTCTTATGGGATATGGAATCGAGAAAAAATAGAGAAAAAAGTTATTTGAAATAAAAAATGTGAAATAATGATGTTTTTTTTCTGCGATCTGGTCCCGAGGGAAAGTTTGCAGCGGAAAATTTTCCCAGGGCCCAGTGCGTGACATGTTGATGCTTTCTACAAAGCATTTTGATGAAACCATCAGCATCGAATGACGATCAAGAGTGGTTGTAAAGCCTCAAGCCGAAGGCGACTATAACGAAGACAAATCTTCTATACATCTATATGACCAAAAGCCAAGTGACAACACATCTTCGAGAAAGACATTGCTGTGGTATAAGAAAATTTGCTATTGAGCTGTTGACTGGTACAGCAATGATAATACCTATTTTCTTCATAAAAGAATAAGGAAAAAAAAATACAGCAATAAATGATTCTCAAATCAGTGTAGCAAACCGAAAAAACTCATTGACTAGTGAAGAAACAGGGTCTAAGTCACAAGGTGAGAAGAGATTACGTGTGTTACAGTGGAAGAAAATAAAAAAAAAAACTTAATCTAAGTTCGAAGTGAAAAAGTGATGACTTTTTGCAATGTTTGTTTCGGAAAACCTCATTATTGTATTTCGTTCTTTCGGAAAAACATAAATATGAAAACTAAATAAAATAGACCAAGTGTAAGGTAATGTTCTAAGGACACAGGACGGTCCAACTCTAGAAGAACATTCAAATTCAATCTTTTGGGCCTTGGAGGAGGTTTTAAATAAAATATGTCGTGGGACCGCTTTAGGCTGTGGGGAAAGTTGATTTGCCATCATATGAACCGCACCAGGACACGACGTGTTAAAAATACGTAGATCATTGATACTGTCAATATATGATGTCCATACAACATTATATAACATTTTTTTCTTCTACAGCTCTACACCAACCTATGTCGTTGCTAAGATAATATTTCCATCAAAATACTGCGAAATAATAATTGTTGTCCAATTTTCAAAAGAAAATTTTTGTTCAATTTGTTTCAATAAAACCGGTCAGAACTAAATACAAAGATTGAGAGTTTGAAGGTATATCTCCACACATTGGTCAAAAGACTCAAAAGCATTCGATTTTCGCGACTAATTTGGTTAATCCAGGAACAGTTTGGACGCTTAATAAGTTTCTTCATCAACTTCGAGCGTGACTGACATTCAAATTACTGTACTTTGATGAGGTATTTAGACTACTAGTTCTTCATGTTAAACACTGATTGGACAGGCTGATAACCTAGCAGCGGAAGTATCAGTCAATGATTCTCATAGATTGAAAAAAACATCCAAGAGTCATGAAGAATATTATCGAATGTATGCACAGGTGAATGCTGCAAATAGCTGCACAGCAAATCGAAGTGGTCGTACTCGCAGCCAGAAGATAGATAAAGGAAATCACAATTGAGTCACGTATCAATAAAATATATAGGGATTAATTTAGACCGTGTTAAGTTACATATGAAGTAATAGCTGACAGCATATAACAAATGTGATAACTTCGCTGAAACACAAGTGAAATTCGGGACCTTGGAGTTTCTACACCTTAAGTGCGTATTACGAACTTATGAACTTTCGAAGTTGAGGCAACAGGAGCAGGGAATCAAGAAAAAGGACCAGGAAAGCAGAGCGCTCGAATCGACGAATAATCCGTAAGTGCCTTTTCCTTTTTACCTTTCCACACCCTTCTGTATAAAGATTTTGGTAAAGATAGTTAGATTTTTTTCATTGCGAATAAATTGCATATTATAAACATTAATTTTCAATTATTTTTATGAGCGATATTGATGGAATAATTAACGGAATTTGAAATATAGGATTTGATAACAAAAATAATATTAACACTCAACAGAATAGCAATAAACAATTCACTAGTTCTTTCAAATCAATAAATTCAACTTATCATATGCTTAAGATGAACTATCTGTAATTTAATAATGCGCAATTATCAAAACACATATTCCAATCAGTTCAAGAAAAACTTATAGGTGAAGTGGAAATATTAGTAGGTAATCGTGCTGAGTTAACAGATTGGCCGAGATTGAAAGAAGCCCTGATTCAATGTTTAGAGAACTCACTAGAATGAAACCATGGTAATCCCCCATTTGGATTATCAATAGAATAGAAGACCAATCAGGGAAACAAAAATATCGTCTAGTCACGATTATCGGAAACTCAATGAAAAAACGATCCCAGATCAATATCCGATACCAAATATTAATTCTATTCTCGACAAACTGGGAAGATCAAATTGTGTTTCAACTAGGTCTAGGACATAGAAGAAAACATTATTAATGATAGATACGAAAAGCGCACCGAAGCCCCTGACTATAAAAACGAAAAAGTAGCCTATATTCGTACAAAAACAAGAAACAAAAAAATGAAATTTGAAAAATTTAAAATATTTATCACAAAGCAAGTGCAAGAAAACCCAAAACTCATAAAAAATATTCCTAGCACTTCTGGCAATACAAAACTGCACAAGAGTAACGATACGGAAGAGATAGACCTAACTACTATCAATAATCTTTTACTACCGATACAATTAGGAAACGCACGTCTCATATATAGTAAACATACCTTTATACATTATTCAAATTTAGAACCTATTATTAAACAATTGGTCAACATTGAAAAACATTTTTTCATTATAAAAAATAATTTAAAAGTGAGAAATGCAACTAACGAAATCTCATATCATGCCTAATCTCAAGACATGTTGTTGAGAACAGAATTTCTCATCAAAATTAAACGTACGTAACTTAATAATTTACAACCTCATATACGTAATAAAAGAGGTTTTTTTGACGGGGTCTGTCAACTACAGAAATGGTTGTTTGGTACACTTGATATCGATGACGGTAATAGATATGATAACGCAATAAAAATTCTAGAAACACACCAACAAAATATGATTACGGAAATAAACTTACAAAGTTAACTTTCCAAAAATCTTATAATCACCGAATCACACGAATATTTAACGTTTCAAGCAATCATTTCACAAATAAATCTAGTCTGTCATAATGTTATCACATTCTTAAATAATTTGGAGAACTCCATAGCTTTTGCAAAACTGAACACACTTCATCCTTCTATTATCCCTATCTATCCCCTTATCAAGAGTTACAAAAAACATTCACCCTGACAACCAATTTAAAAAATTTAGAAACATTCTAACATATTACGAATTCTAAGGCACTCAAGTTTCGTTTGCTAATAATAAATTAATTTTTGCTATACATATACCAATTATCAAAGCCGAAGTCCTTAAATTTTATCACCTCTTTCTCATCATTCAAAACAACCAAATATTCTCACTAAAATATTACTATCTGGCACGGAACAACTCGAATCATCAATTTATGGAAGAAATCTGTCACACTACTAGAAAATGTATATTTCTGCATCGAAGACCATTCTCCTGACGACTGACGATAATTGCACCCTGCAGCTCCTCGAAAACCAATCGACAAAAATTTGCCAAAAAATAAATTCAAAATTAGAAGAATCACTTACCGAACAAATCACACAAGAAGAGATAATTATTATTCCAGTATAAACGGAAAAAGCTTTTTTCAAATGCCACACAGACAAATACCTAGAAGTGAAAAATGCCTACACCAATAAAAAAACCAAAGTCATGTCAAATAGAAATCAACGCAAAAAAATTCTTCAACGACGTCAAAATATAAAGAGGAAATCCACTACTTCTTCCCAAGCCAATCACGAAAAAACGATATGATTGCAGAATACGAAACACCCAAAATGAAAAAAATCAATTTAGAAGATATTCACAAAATAAGCAGAATGACGAATCAACTGATAACACTAAAAATTCCAATATCCAACCACTATCCCAAAATTTCTGGTAGCTTATCTCTACCAGCCATAGTTTCATTAATACTGGGATGGATTTTTAAGAAGAAAATCAAGAAAACTCTGCAAAAATACTGCAAAAACCAAAACAAGAAAGAAAATTCAATAGAAGAATACGCAGAAGAGTCCAAAATCGAACATCACTCCGTTATCTTCTCATCTTAGAGGGGAGGAGGTACATATGAAGTAACAGCTGACAGCATATAACAAATGTGATGACTTCGCGGAAACACAGAAGCTAATAGAAACTGTATTTCTTTTCATAATCCATTCTTTGTTCTAACGTTGCTTAATAAACATAGACCGTGCTAAGGATATATATTGGCTTCCGCGTATAAACCTACTTGTAAAAGCAGGGAGAAGTCAAGAGAGAAGCACTCAGGTTGATCATGGATAAATAACATGGAATGTGGAAAAAGAGGAAGAAAATGGTTAATGGACAAAAACATTATATCAGACAACTGAAAACATCAACAGGCTACTTCTAACAGAACACGGAAACTACCAAAAATGTACGGAACAAATTCATATAGTTCAAAGCAAGAGATAAAGTGGAACATACAATGTTTAACGCGCGTTTCGATAATCGTCTTCAGAGACTGAAGGTAAACTGGAACCTTATAACTTGAATTACCTGTTTTATACTGAAGTTTCTCACCAATATAACTTCTCCCGTGAAAATTAAATCCAGCGTAAAATCCTCCGAGAATCTTCACATGTATTTCTTGACTATTAAACTATAGAGTGAGCTGTGAGGAATTGGCCCGCTGTCCCTATTATATGAATATTCATTATACGCAAAGTAATGCCCGACGTTTTTCTCAAGCAAAGCCCACTCAATGCCAATGAAATGGTTTCAGTCGAAGGAGCGTCCAACACTGTTCGATGCGATAAATAGTCGGTAAGCACTTTCCCTCCACAGAAAAAAATATTTTCAGTACCGCTAATATGTAGAAAAAAACCTAGGAGAAATTATGTCTCCCTCTTTTGATTTGCGCTCGGAAGAAATATGTAATTTTTGTCATTTATTGTAGGATATACCATTTATGTCGATATTCTGATTCGAGAATATCCTGTATATTTTTGTTATTCTGTTAACTACAATATCGAAAGGTACTTTTCTCTTTCTTATAAAACATACGAAAACGAGTTTCCCTTTACATATTAAATGAAGTGGCACTAAAAAAAAGTATAAAAGAGAATACAAAAATGAATTACTTCAAATTATGTACGAGTAAAACTTTCACAATAACTCGTATTAAAATTGAAAGTGTTCGTTTAGCACGTTAAGAATTCTGAAGTTTACAGTTAGAGAAATATGTCTTTATACATGCAAAACTGAAACTTTTAAATTCTCTTTGTCCAACTGCCGACAAAACCTGAATATGAACTCGAGAATTATCATTTGTTCAATAATTTATAAGCACTTACTTCGAGTTTTCGAAATAAAACAGAAATTCACAATCTTTTAAAAGTTCCTACTTAACTTTTAATTGTATGAATCGTTGAAGTTTCTTCACACTAAATATGCCATATTTAAGTTTCTTTATAGTTACAGATTTTTATTTAGTATATTCTGCGAACTTGGCAGATAGTAGATTTAATTGGACAATATTTGTTTTAAAATGATACACAGGGATTTTTCCAAAATTCAACAGTTTAAGTAGCAGTAGAGAAAAGCTCAGATAATCATAGTAAATGGAAAAAATTGAGATTCAGCTCATACTTCAAAAGGTATTAATAATATTTGATAATTGTTGCTGCTTTTTATTTCAAGTGGTGAGATCTGACCCTGAAGCGTTGAAATGATAAACTTTGACGTCAAATATTGAGCACATAGGCACTTGAATCACTACGCAAACTGTGAGGCTCGATATGTAAGTACTAAACTTTGACATCAAAAAGTTCACAATAAAATAATTTCCACTTTTTAAATTATGATATGACCCTCTATTTTCAGAACGTTCCAATTCCTATAATCCACCCCAAATGAATACATTTTTGTCTGTTATTCTTCTCTCTAAATAAACGAATAACTATATAAATAAAAGATAAGTTCATATAAAATGATAATTTTAACATCAAAATATTGGTACATTCATGGCTAATTTTCGAGATAATCACCGAAGAGATTGAGACATTTGTCATACTTGTGGATAAGCTTTTCAATACCCTCTTCAAAGTTGTCGTCAATGTAGCCTCACCGTTCAGTAACAATAGAGTACAAAACAGACCTCGAAACTCATGAAAATTCCGTAGACAAAGGAGTAATGGTGAATCTGCGGCTTTCCCCATACACACGACTCATTCTCCAATGGATTTGGCCTTCAGTCTGTAGAAAACGAATCACACTTCGTGAGCATTAATAATAGCGGACATGTTTACGTGATTATATCACAACGCCAACTGACGCCTGAATGTCAACAAAGGCGGAGTGTGTAGTGCGAGAACTTCGTAGTCGCCTACAGCGCATGCTCGCTTTCTTCTGCCCACGTAGCGTTTGCACGGGGCGATCGGAGGTTGAAAAAATAACGGCCCTCGTATTCTATATGAAATTATAACCTTAGTTCCTTGGCAGGAGACTTCTCCTCAGGAAGTTTTATTCAACCTCAATCAAAGTATATAAATAACTGGTACTCAGAAAGGGTGAACAATTTATATAGAATTGGAAGCCGCAAGTTTTTTAAGATAAAAAATAAGAATAGAAAAAAATTAACCTATCTCCGGACACGATTATCCAAATGAATATAATAATATACATTGTATATTAAACAGGAGACTGGGACAAATCTATGGAAATTCGGGATGGCTGCAGTCCTGAACTGGATTCCCAGTTTTTGAGGTTGAGTTGATTTTGTTTCTTCTGGTGTATCAGTTGAGACCTTTGAGTGTGGCTAATACTCCAATCTGGTAGCCTTAGAACTGCGAATATAAACAAAATAATCATCACAGTTTCTCGAAAGAAGTGGGAAGTCGATAACAAATTAATTTCTTCAAAAACTCGAAAGTTAGAATAAATAAATCAGAACTGAATACTGTTCCACAATAAGTGAATATTCAAAATGTTTGAAGAAAAATGTAACAAGCCGAATGGCATGCTACAAAATGCAAATTATTGATTACATACGTTACACTTTATATCCGTAGTTCTGATACTCGATTAGTAACCATCTCCTGTATCTGAGTCCGTATAACGATCAGTTTCCGAGGAATATTTTTTGCCAAGTAATTCATTGTAGATTGAGAGAATCAAAATTGCTATAAAACATTATAGCTCTCCTTTAGTAACTTTGGGATCCTGAATGATTATTAAAAACTGCATAGGCTGATATCTGCTGTGGAGTGGATGCGAAAACTCCGTTATTAAAAGTTCAAATACTCCAACAGCTGACAAATTATCGAAATATTATGAACAGAAATTAGCAGCTAGTGAATTTCCATTTTCTTGACTACGAACTCTTGTTTTGTCCACTAATTCCACCTAGGCGGAAATTTCAATTTGTCCTTTTGAATTATGAAGGTAATGGCCGTTCTCTTTCGCACCAAAGTCTTCATCGGTTAAAACTGCATTAGTCCCAGAAGGTTCAATAAATATTTAGGCGTATATTATTTCTTATGCCTCTTGTAAGGCAACCATCTTTACAAAAAAGTGGTGTGATGTAGTAGTGTAAAGTCCTCGGTTTACCATATAGTAACGCTTTAGGAGGAACTTAATTATGATAAAAAGCTTTTTAGCTTGGTGTTCAATATTAGATAACCTTAATATACTAGTTTCTGTTACGACGGTTGCTACATAAGATTTAAGAGAGACAAATAAAAACAAATATTCATTATTAGAGATGGCATTATTGTTTTACAAAATGTTCTCCATTAAGATCAATACACTTTTTTATGTGTCGAATCCATTTTTTCCATTCTTACAGAACATGTGATTTGAGCTCTAATTGTCGTGGAGGAGAATGATTTGTCTTCTGCGATCAGTTTTCCTGATTTTATTGAATACATCTGGCAAACTGATGTTTGTGTACCATTTAGAATTGAACGCAATACATTACTCTGGATATGTCCAGTTATTCCGTAAAAACAGTCGACCATTTACTTCGGTTGCGAAAAACTTGAATTTGGCTTGTGAAAGAACCATACAGTCGATTGTTGTGTAGTTTCAGGTTCATATGAATGGATCCATGACTCGTCGCTTGTCATAATATTTCAGACCGCGTTTGAATTTTTTACCATTTTTGTGCAACAATCGACACGAGGTTTTTTTAAGTGATTGTCAAATTATGTGATTTCAAACAAGAACCAAGTTTTTTGACAACCAAATTTTCATGCAATATTGAATGAATACTAGTGGAACTCATAATCAAGTATGTCACAAGACGATCTTGCTATATCAGTTCAAGGACAGCATCAATGTTTTCTGGCAAAATAGCCGTTTGTGGATGACCTTCATGAAAATCATCCTGTAGCGAAGTATGACCACGATTGAATTCGGAAAACCAGCGATAGACGGTTGCTTCAGATGTTGCTTCATCAACAAAAGTCGAAGCGAGTTGATCGGCACTCTACTGTTGTTTTAATCCACTCCAAAAGTCATAGAAATTCATCGCATGGAAATATTCGCGATTCAATTTCATTTCTTGACCAATATGGATGTTTCAAGTTTATGTGAACAACTCAAATAGCTTGAAAACATGTTCTGAGTAAGTTCACCATTAATATAGCATATCTAATGTAGCATGTTTCGTTAAGCGCAAAACTAAAACCTGAAAAATATAATACGACTAGCCACACCAATCTCACGTCCATAGTTCAATAAAACTTTTCTTTACCACCCATTGTAACAAGTAGGTGAACGAATCAAGCAAACTTTCAAGTACTATGATCAAACAGTACTTTACCTCGTCATCGCCATCTAGCGAAATTAACAAAGTACAGTATTATCTAATCTAATTATCACTGTTAATATATTATTTGATGAATTAGCACATAATTCATGAGACGCACTAATCATTTATATATGGATAATCAGTTTTTATGTTTAGTAAATTATTTGAAAAATATTAACTTTCATCACATGATTTAACTATTTATTAAATATTAACCATTCAGTTGACATTTTTCTACAGTTTCAGCTTTTTCTATAGAAATAGTAGAAGTACATGAACCAAAATATTATTCTATCATCACATATGTCCAAATATATTACAAATAGGGTGTCTCTTGATGTATTTATGTGTACAACCACTACAACGGTATACAATACCAATATCGGAACTCGACTTATCCCAATTATATCCTCCGCTTTATGTACTCGAGCTCGATGCAAGAGACTCTTATTGCCTGTACAACAATGGCTTTTGTTTATCGAGATGCCTATTTTGTCGATTAGATGATGCTAATATGTTGATCAAATTCGTTAACGTCAAACAGGATTGTTGCATTATAAGGAAGAGAGAATGCTTAATAGTCTTGATCGACAAACACGTATACATATGTATGATGAATTACCTCAATTGTCTAATTATATTATTCGAATATTATTGAATAAATATTATAATAAATATTCTCATAGCTTGGGGAATTTAAGGTTCATAATCAGAATGTACTACTAATTCGTTCATAAAAGAGATCTTTAGATAAAACTGTTGTTTTCTGAAGTATATTGGTAATGTTCCTATGGAAAAATAAAATAACAAAACTGGTATACTAGGATACCCCATATTTATACAGGGTGTTTCTATAATCGACCGACAACGCTTTACCGCAGAGAGATCTCAATAAATGATTTATTTTGATATAGGAATACCAACCCTTACGGGGCCTAGTTGCTCAGATATAAAGTGTTCAAAATTTTAAATCAAAATCAAAAATTTGCCATGAATCAAGAATGCCTCAAAAATTTTTTTTTTCAAATTATGTAACCAATTTGCTCGTTAATAAAGTTATATTTTGATATGAACAAACTTTGGAATTTTGTTTTAAATTGCCTGATTATTTTTGTTCAAAAACTAGGAACCTTTTATAAAGCACAAATGAACAGTATTGTAGAAATTTTCCTCTAAACAAAAGTGTGCAAGCGCGTAAATAAATTACAAATTCTCAATTGTTCAAACTGTTGGCCGCTCACTTCAATACACTTATTACATCGTTTTGTCATTGAAAAACGTGTTTTTGAGAATAAATCTGGAAGGGATTGAATGATTTGTGGCGCAGATTGAATTCTAGCTATTAGATTTTGTTAAGACTCGATGAGTGTTTCGTACACTAATGACTTCATATAGCCCCATATAAAAAAATCGATAGGATTTATGTCAGGTGATCTTTGAGGCAAACAATTGGATCCACCCCGACCAATCCATCTTTCTTTTTTCTTGTTATTACAGCCAAATTGTCCTCATATCCAATATTTGCCCTATTGTTTGTATCTTGCTGTCTTGTTCACTTTTTTCCAACACCAGATTGAACGTCACTGTAGATATTTGGTCTATTTTTTTCAATCTCTTTTCAATACTAAATTTATCTATACCAATTCCATCACTCGTCTCTCTACTGTGTGAATTATCAAATTTAATCTTAACCAACTTAATAATTTTTAATTTTTCTCGTGATTTCTAGGCAGCTTGTTTAATATATAAAGGTCTAGAGTTCTTCTTTTTCTTCCGTGTATTAGGCATGGTCGCCTGTTTTATCTTCGACGTCCTTGCCTCCTATCCTGCTTCAAGTTTGTGGGTCCATCTTTCTCTGGGTGGGCACGTCTAGACTTCACTCATACCTTTTATCCATGATCGTCTTAAAGGTGAATATCTGCTCCGTTGTTCCTTTTCCTGTATTGGAACCTCGTTGGTATTCTCCTACTAAAGTTTATTCGTACTCACTGAGTCTGCTTCTCACAACTTCAGCCAAAACCTTGTACACCACATCCTTCTATATTTTTCACATTTACTTTTATCTCCATTCTTGATATTGAACATATTGTTCTATTATTTCATCTATATTTTCAGTATTATTCTGCATATTATTTTCAGTATATCTATTCGTCATAGTTGATACTTTCTGGCTAGATATCTCTTCTGCAGCGTAATAGTTTCCCAAAATTTTTATCTGTAATTTTCCAATTCCTCTCCTATATCTCCTTCCTGTTCTTCTTCTTATTCAAACAATATTCCTCCAAAGTATTGAGCCCATCTTTCAAATGCTTTATGTAGATCTATTCAAAGCGTTACCTCGTTGTCCCCGATTAAAAGTTGAAACAAATTTAGATAGTTTTCCGCGTCTTTTCTCTTTAATTTTTTTCCCGTAGAGTGGTCAGTAATGTCGACTAGTAATCTCCAGTTATTGTTCAACCCTTATCAGAAAAATCAATCATGATTACTCCGTGGTAGTCCCAAAAAACTGAAGCCAGAACTTTTTCAGCAGATTTGTGGACACGAAACTTCTTAGGTTATGGAGAACCAAGGTGCGCCATTTCATCGATTGCTGCTTTGTTTCTGGATCGTAGAAGTGGACCCAAGTCTCATCCATAGTAATAATTTGATTTAAGAAGTCTACATCGTTTTCAAATAGAGTACAGATCGAACGCGATGCTTTTACCCTTTTACGCTTTTGGTCAATATTCAAACATTTGGGGATCCATTTTGAAGCAATTTTTCTAATGTCCAAATTGACGTGAACTATATGATGAACGTGTTCGTATGAAATATGCAGTGCTCCAGGTATCTGCCCAATTCGACGGTATGATAAAATCACGCCAACTGCATCGATATTTTCGGGGACTGACACAGAAAATGGTCTTCCCGATGGGTCATCATCTTCAATGGAAAATTTACCTCTTTTGAAGCTTGTAGTCCAATTTTTCACACCTACGAAGGACACTGATCAAGAAGGGTATTGAACATATATTCGTAAATTTGCTCACCTCTCAATCCTTTTAAATACAGGTACTTGATGATGGCTCGATACTCCAATTTTTCGATTTTCACTATTTCTATGGACATCTTTTTTCTTTTAATATATTTCGTAACTCTGGTTTACTCTTTTGACGTCAAACTTTACACTTCTGGCACTTCTAATAATTTATTGTTAATTGCTATGGTAACGCAATATTTTGTTTATGCATGGAACTGATCAAGGCTAACTAGATATCAATACATCCCCGTAGAATAATTTCTCGAAGCAATAACATCAAATGCTTAGCCTACTGTAAGCCATATGATATCGGAGCTTACGTCAAAAACCATCCTGTAATTATTCCCGTTTAATATTTTAACAGGCTCGACTCTAATATATCTATTTTTCCAAATTTCGAAACTCAAATTTCCTGATATTGATGATCATTTAGTTTCATATTTGTCAAGATCCAAGAGCGTATCAAATGCTGCTATTAACGGGAATAGATCAATAGATATAGCGGAAACCAACTGTTGCCTTCTGAGTCGTTAAAACACATTCGTCAAAACTTGAACCTCGTAAACGACCTTCTAAATCCTCATAATTGGCTAATCCAGTCAGATAACTTTAACTCAAGATATAAAGGCACGTGAACGTCGATAACGAAAATGTAGGGTTATGTTGAATGCTGGTGTAATTGTAAATCCGATTAAACCAGACAGATGAATGGGTAGTTTTAATTGAATGGATTAGAGGGTGTTTTCGCGATGAATTCATTAAATCAATGGAATATTATCATATGAAAGTATCTTGAAAGGGTAATTACAAAAAAATCTAATTACTGAGATATCTAAATATCCAATGGTATCAATTGGTAGGATAGACCATTTGTATTATTAACGGACGTTAGATTTTCAATTGACATAACGTTGGCATGTATAATTCCAAGTTTCAAGGAATTAAGATTTCCTCAATATCTGCTCGCAATTGGTGAATTTTATGTAAGACACGTTTTATATTATTGTGTATTGGTCGTAAAGAGAAGACTGGTGTTGATTATACTATTTATCAATCAAAATTATCAATATGTTCACCATAATGAGCTCTTATCCTAGTGTGTAAAAATTAATTGACTCATATTGATACTAATTCACACAATATGTCCCATAAAGTCGATTATTATTCAGTTTTGGGTTCATATCCATAGACCCAGCCCATGTAGCACAACTAGTTGTATTCACGAAAAATAACCGTTTATATAGCAATTTTTAGAAGATTAATGTTAATTAATATATTTTTTAAACAGCTCTAATTTATATGAATAGCTCCATTTCACTTGACTGTTCCATTAAGGTGGTCAAAACATTCACAAATTATGTAGAGCTACTTTAGCACCACAAGTGAACTCGTCTCTAGCTATTTCGTTCTTCTCATGAGCCACTACTCAGTAAATATATTGTATCAGTAAAGAATTCAATTGTACGACTTTTCACTTATTATGTGGTATAGTTACCAGTTTAAAAGCTGTACTAGGTGCATGTGAAGTGAATAATATAATATTCGATAACTTTCGATAACATGTGCATCATGGCGTCTGTAGAAAGAATATTGTAATATTTTTTGTATTAATTCACACTCTTTTTATCAGTGGGGTGAAATAATAAACACTGTCCCGTACGTTCTTAATTTATTTGAACAACATACACTACACTATTCACTTTTCACCATCACTCGACTAACTCAAATAATTTTTCCAATTTCTTCAATTACTTTACTGTTCACCACGACTATTTATTATTAACAATTCTGAACTGCGCTACACAAACTCCCTATGTATATATATATATATATATATATATATATATATATATTTATATATATATATATATATATATAAATTTTTTTCTCTCTAATTTCTTGGGTTCGTAGGTTGTTTGGATAAAATAATCGACGAAATATCACATTTTTATGTTAGATATGTATAACATAACGTTTCGCTCCTTTCATTTTCAAGAGAATGATTAATATATGATGATTAAAATATTTGTAGAATAGATAAAAACATATTAGCAGTAGATATCTTGGAAACATTATTGAAAACATATTATTAGATTCAATGTATTCACCTCGAAATATCAATAAAACGATATTATACCAGGTAGATTGATCAAATTATGGCAAATTTGACTGAGGTTTTTCATATCTTTCTTATCTTGTCCATTATTCACATAATATTCACATTAACATTTATCTTGTTTTATGTATATCATTTCTTTGATTTATAATTTTGGTTAGTTCGTTCTTGAGCAAAGATTTTTTTTAAATCAAATTCATGATGTTGACTTTTTTAATGTTTATGTAGAGCAGTCGATGTATTTTTGGTGTATTTGGGACCATTTATTGTATTTTCTAAGTTGTTATTTTATTATTGATTTTAATAAGTGTCATGTCTAAGAAATTCATTTTATTATTTTCAATTTCTAAAGTGGATTGGATATTTGGATTGAATTTATTGAAGTTATCAGGGAATGTATTGCTTTTGTTACTAGGAATTACCGCTAAACAGTCATCAACGTATCTTTTGAAAAACACTACATCAATATCCATATTATCCAGTATCTTCTCTTCTACGTATTCCTTAACAATTTGCTCTAGACTTGCGGAAACTGGAAATTCCATTGTACATTCTTCTAGTTGTTGGAAAAAATTGTCATTATATTGGAAATAATTTGCGTGATACTTTCTAGAAATTTGTCATCGCTGAGTGATGTATGTTGTTTGATTGAATCTCATCCATTTATCAATACGTGTGTTATGAGATCATTAGGAATATTTGTGTACATTGAAACAACGTCTAGAGATATGATTTTGCTCTTAGCTCAAGACACTAACTACCAAAAATTATTAATCAAGAAATGATGTACATAAAACAAGACAAATGTTCTATGAATGATAGACAAGATATTTTTTTGAAAATGCTCCCAAGGAAGGAGCGAAACGTTAAGTTATACAAATCTAAAAAAAAATGTGATATTTCATCGTAGTTCGATCATCTTATCCAAACAACCTACGAACCCAAGAAATTAGAGAGAAAAAAAATAAATATTTATATGAATATCTTTAATTTCTCATTTCTTAGATATTTTGAAATATTAAAGTTTCTAAAAGTTTTAATTTTAGGTCTCTTCTGTTTTAAAATTAATTTTTTCATAGTTTATGAAAAATTGGTTAAAAATTAATGTTTTGACTTCTGGGTATTTTATCAAAGGCAGCGCCATTGCCGAATTTTGAATATCCACTAATATATCCAACCTATATCCAAACAAGACCGGCTCTAGAGCGGAGATGAGTTCGTAACGATATTATTTATCATAAAACCTTATAAAAGATAATTATTTAACCAAAATTTACCAACAAAATCCACTTTACTGTTAATCCTATATAAAATAATTCCATAAAACCACCCCTCATCGAATGTAAGTAAATGTAATTAATCACATAATCCCTCCGGAAACGAAAATTAAAACTTTTGTACCATTAACGACTTTCATCGGCATCAATGACAAATTTCCTGAAAATGGGCTAGTTCTGAATAGTGAAAAAATAATTATTATGAAAATAATATGATAATCTACCACGTTACTTGTACCATTGTTCAGTATTACTTTAGAGGGGAAAAAAATTGCTACGCATAAGTTTTGTTCTCTACCTCTAAATAACCCTTAGACAACGTCAACTACCTAATGCGACCTTATTATTATGTTATTCCTAGTAATTTTCTCAGTTAACAATTCGGTAAGAAGACTCAAATGACAATATTACCAACTGTTTTTTGGGATACTATCTTGCTATAATCATTGAATGCCAACATTACAATGATATCAAAATCTGCTTATTTTAGTGTCATATATAGTATTATTAATCGATCAACTGATTTAGAAGGAAATTATAAGTAATCGAAAGCTCCTCTCTCACTACTGAAATAATAAATTTGAAATGGTATATTAACAAACTTCAATCACTTCGTTAATTCATCGATTCCCATCTGATTTTTTGAATGTTATAACAATAGTTGTATAGGCGAAATAACAAAGCGGGTACTGTATTTAAACGGTACTTGTGAACCTATTAAATGACCTAAACGTTTTTATTGAAGCTCCTGAGAAACAACAATTAAGCTGTTTCATGAAACCTTGAGACTCAGGTACAATAAACGTTCATAGAACAAGCTAATACCTACTCCATATAGACCAAGAGCCAGTGATCAATTTTCGGTGGTCTTTTCAAAAGTCATGAAACTTTTACAGATACTGAAAAGCCACTTTTGGCAGCCCTATATGGGCGGGGTGAACTACTCTAAATTATATAATACACTATATATATAATATATAATATATAATATATAATATATAATATATAATATATAATATATAATATATAATATATAATATATAATATATAATATATAATATATAATATATAATATATAATATATAATATATAATATATAATATATAATATATAATATATAATATATAATATATAATATATAATACGTATACATATACATATACATATATAATAACATATAATACATTATAAATATTTATTAAAAAAAATCCAATTTTGTCATTTCATCAGTCTTGAAATTTTAACAGAATGAATAAAATAGATTAATAAGTCATTATATCTAATGCTAGAAAGAAATTCCATCACCAACAGTCTGTCAGAGCAAAAAACGTATCCGTGCGACGTACATTTAGAATGATATATAATGAAATAGATTTTTCTTTATCTTTTTGAGATTTCACTTTTGGAAGATATTTCTGTACCTTTGACGCAGATTTTCTTCAGGTCATGTACAAAGCTACTGTGAGAAAATATTAAAACGGGCAATTTTAGGTACTCTTTTGGAAGTTACAATTCGTAGAAGGTCTAGTGCAGTTCAGTTTTACTCGTGCGTTGATTTTGCTATCAGAATAAATTGACAACATATTCATGTGAAGAAAATTTTAAAGTATCGTGAGGTATTTTCCTACTCCATTATAAAATACCTCAGAATCGTTTGCTGCAGTCTTTTTTTTATACTCAGTTTCACTGTTGCATTTTTAAAAAATGATTTGTGCAATTTTCAAAAAAACTAGTGATAAAATTTCACCATTTAGCACATAAATTTTGTATTTTTCAATTAGAATAATGAAGTTTTTCTCTAATTATAAATATCCAGCTCATATATATATATATATATATATATATATATATATATGTATATATATATATATTTATATATATATATATATATATATATATATATATATAAATATATATATATATATATATATATATATATATATATATATATTTTCCTCTCCACAATAAAGTCTACAGATGCTCAATAAGCGCTCTCGCTCTAGCTTATAGGTTTCCATATGCATCGCTTGCACTCGCACGAACACATTTTTCGCTCTGGCAGACGGTTGGTGATGGAATTTCTTTCAGGCACTAGATATTATGACGTTCTTTCAACAATTGGGAGGGATGTAAATCTTCTGGCAAAAAGTAACAATACTGGCAAAAGTAATTTCCTAGAACTATATGACCTATACTTTAACAAGAATTGGTCTTATTTCTGACCCTCTTAAAAAATTTAGGGTAGTTCACCCCGGCCGCATAGGGCTGCCAGATGAGGTTTTTCAGCATTTGTAGGTATTAAGGTTTGACTGTGAAAAGTTTCTTGGCTTTTCAAATGATCACCTAAAATTGGTCACTGGCTCTACCTCTAATATTACTCTTAAAAACTCATCATATTTCTCACACAGCAGTTATATGATATTTATAAAACTACTCTGTAAAAAAAGAGTGTGCTGTGTGTTACTTGGAATGATTCGGTATCTGTCACGATCCTATAAACGTCTTCTGAAGTACTGCGATTGAATTTTTTATTCCTTCGCACCAATGGACACAAGCTTTTTATTGAGCGATTGTCAAATTATGCGGTACCCAAAGCGAACAAATATTTTTGACAACCAAATGTTACCTGGTTACCTCTTTACCTGGCACAACACCCGATTTTGGATAAAATACACGAAACACATCCTGTAGCAAATGGCGACCAAGATTGAATTCGGAAAGCAGCGAAACTCGGAGGCTCGAGATGTTGCTTCGTCACCAAAAATCGAAGCGAGTTGATCGTCACAGTACTGTTGGTCGTAAGTCATCGAAAATAATAAATTTTTGTAATAAGATGAATGTTTCAAGTGTCTGTAAGCAACTCATATAGCACTCGTATGACAAGACGTTAAAAGTACGTTTACCAATAAAAATGTCAAACATATTCACATCATTGGCATGGCAAAACTGAAATACCAACCCTCGTAACTAAACTACAAATATAATATAATATGTGGACATATTTGATTGTGAAGCTCAATTTATTCTGACAGCTGGATGTGGAAATTACAGATTTATTTAGGTTATCTAACATAATCATGTTTATTGAATAAAACGATTGGATACATCGTAATTCAATATTTTCTTTTCATACGTTTTGGGAAACTCAGAGGTTCCAGATGATGGTTCATCATCAAAAGTCGAAAGGATTTGATAAGCACACTGCTGTTGATTTAATCCATGTCGAAAGTCATAGAAACTCATCGTACGAAAATGATTGCGATATAATTCCATTTTATGATTAAAATCAATGTTTTAAGTATTCGTGAACAACCCAAATAGCAATCGTATAACAACGGGTTCTGGGTATGTTCACCATTAAAAATGTCAAACTTCGTTATGACAATATCAAATTTGACACATTCATACATCTCAAAACTTATGTAGTATCCCTCGTATGAGTATCAGAACTAAGTTTCACAGAATTTTGACATGAAAAACAATTTTGTTATCGTAAGATATTTCGTGTTTTCATGAAAAATCGTTTTCGTCAAATATACAATTCAATTTATAGTCTATGATAATGTGGTAATTGTTTGTTACCATCATCTTACAAGTTTAATGTTTTAATATCATCTTTAATGAACTCGTTCTCAATATTCATAAGTTTGATGCGCTTGACTTCTCATTGCAAACTTCATTAAATTCGACCGTATCTTCCAAAATTTAACTGTAAATTAAAGTAAATCTGAAACATAAACTTTCCTTGACCCTTGGTTTGGTTCAAGTCTGACAATTTCTCCTTACCTCTTGCGAGTATATCAAAGCTGATATATCCGGCTGTAGTTGGCACAGGAAATAACGTAGTTCTAGTTGTACATTGCTCATATCCGAAGTAACTAGTTTTGGGGTATCGGAAACAAGAGAAGTGGCTTGTTAGTAGCTAAGTGGCCCAGTTGAGAGCTACTATCATAACAACTTAATATATCATTTTCGTTGAAATGTATTTCCTTGAATCGGGACAGAACAATTAGTCCGGGAAAGTTAGGAATCCATCACCAACTTTTCTCCATAAGGAATATTATGTCTCTAATTGGAAAGATATCAGCCCATGATGATTCTAAATTCTCTAATAGATTTCGAATAAGGTTGCGACGTAGCTTAGCAGACTCAAAAATCGGGTCCTCTACGCTTCCATTTATGTTTGCAAACATAATTATGATTATATGAGAATTGTAGGAAATCTTATGCCTCATTAAAGTCTATAGGTAGATTTAGAAATGTCGAAATGTCTAATGAAAACAAAGCACTTTGAGAGCTGTAACGGGTTTCAAAGTGAAAAAATTCGAGGAAACAGCCAGATGTTTAATTGTGTTGTCGGTAAGCGTTTTTCGTTTCTACTGATCCACGTTAAGATTCTTTTGAATAACATATGTCTCCAAAAGCTCGTGAAGGAAAGGAGACGTAGATTGAAGCCATATAATATCTTGTCATTGGATCTTTCTGAAGTCTCTTATTAAACATTGGAAAATTGATGTTAAATTCCGTTATAAATTTTCATGTCAAGCCGAAATAACAAATGGCAAAATCCTAGGTTCTGATAGAATACTATAAGGTATCTTGTCAATGGATCATTCTGGAGCCTTCGATACAGCATACCAGTAGTTCATTCTACGAGCTCTGAGCAGGTCCGGTACGGACGAAACCACAAAGAAGTATACGATGGACTCTTATTAAAGAACATTGAAAAATTAAGGTTAAGTAATAAATTTTCATATGGCAAGCCGAAATAACAGATGGCAGAGTCCTAGTTTATGATTACGAGTACATGATGGATTGATTTGCTAGATTTTATAAATCTGAATAATATTATGGAAATCTTGTTTATTTTGTCAGTTTCAGCAATTTTGAATTTCCAAAATTGGAAAACACTAACTTCTTTAGAAACATTTTCTCTATATTTAGGCTGGAAATACTAGGATTCTCAGAGGAAAGTTTTGCTATAGTTTTGATTTCATTACCATTTTGGACAATAATACTGAATTTGAAGTTTGTTTCGACAAATCTGTTTCGAAACCTCATTTTTTAAGCACAATAAAAAAATGTGGCAATTTTTCCAGTTTTTGGCTAGAACGATAGGTTTTTTGTGTTTGCTCCTAGAGCAAACTTTTGGCCAACGTGAGATTTAGTAGTGTAAGTACCAAGCAGCTCTAAGAAAAGTTGTAGATACTGTATATTTCATGAAATAAATCGACACAGGTATGTTTGAAACTGAATAATGTCGTTATTGTACCTGTTTCACCTATAGTTAAAGTCTGTTCAAAGAAATTATTGTATAGTATTTTATTTCTGTACAATTAACTAAATCAGCAACTGTGAATATACAAACAGTTTTATGGTGCATCACCAGGTGTAGCAATGTCGGGGAAGAAAAATGCGGAAGATTGTGGCTGGGAGCGTCAAATTGTCTGGAACCGATTACCTCTCTACAAGCCTCAGTTCCTCCAGAACTGCTGTCGCAGTTCGCTGCCGTTTATTGTCATGCAGATGCGTGAAGACCTGCTCACAAGCGGGCCTCGAAATCTGGGTATAAAATGTGAGGGGTCGTGCAATAACATCACAATGTAGACAGTTGTCACAAATACTGATGAGGACGGACATTTCTAAGTCGCAGTTTCAGACGAACTTGGTTTCATCTATACATTAGTTGCTGAGACCATCTAAGAAACTATGGACAGAGAGGATAATAGTACGTGATATTTCTTTTCCCAAAGATGGAACTCACACATAAAAATATCTCAATTACTCATCAACTAAAGAAAGAAAATTTTTGTCAGCAAACTTCAAACTCATGTTCACTTACCCGAAAAACACAGATGGTGACAAAACGAAAACTATAATCAAACTTTCCTCTGAATCCCAATTATTTTACCAGCCAGCCAGCATATATAAACAAATTTTCAAATACGTTTACAAGTTCCGTGAAATTTAGGATGGCCCAGTTTTTTTCCAAAATCCACTTATTTAATGTTATAATATTTTCTATAGATGGGATATCTTCAATCTGTTTTTGCGTGAAAGTAACATTTATTATCGTGAAAGAATCAATTTTCGATTACTAGGTAATTCAGGAAAATTATCGTGAGCATGTTTATCCTTATGGGATAAAGTTGATGCTAGTTGAATTTTTCAACCCTTCTTCTCTGGACTAGATAGAGAAGACAGGTCAAGAAATACATGCATTTAATGAAAAATAGTTACCCTGACATGTTAGGAAGTAAAGCTTTTGTTATCTACAATGAGATTGCTCCACCAAATGGAATTTATGAATGCAAAATAAATAAATCAAGAAAAAGAATGAACGGAGAATAATGTAAATTTATTAAAATTGATGTTCATCCTTCTGGAATTGATTAAATTGTGGAAACGGTAATTATGCATTATTTTTGTTATCAAGGTATTGATAGAGGATTTATAATTTGATAATTTCAAGGTAAACTTACTCTGTAATTATTAAATTACGATCAACGTAGTTAGTAGAGGGAGGAGTTGTTATATAAGAAGGATTGTATCTGGTACACGATTCGTTAAATTGAAAAAGATACCTTTGATACAGATGAACATATGCTCGCTTGTCTGCCATTGCGAAGACGTGACTTAAAGTGGAGGCGTTCTCGTGAAACGCAGGAGTGAAAATTTACGAGACACATGAACAAAAACTATTTTATTATTTCATGACAGACCAGAAAAACGTGGAGGAAGCCTTGACAAAATATTTTTCTATTAATATACAGCACTTTTGGAATTGTTCTTTATCACATCACATTAGTGGGATGTTTAAATCATTATGAATTGTTTGGTTGGTAAGGTCTTCTCAACATACGGATTGTTTTAGATTGGAATGTTTCAAGTATCTTAGTAGTATCTTAAGGTTTACTGCAGCCCCATAGTTCTATTCTATACGATCAGATTGTTATAAATACAGTTTAAAAGATGAGCAATTTATTTTTGAGTCTTAGTTTAGACCTTTTGTTGACTGGCCAGTGCATATTTTTTAGTTCCAAATCTAACTGTTCTCTTCTATGTTTGATATGTGTTTTCCATGTAAGTTTTTCGTCTAAATGCAACCCTAAGTACTCGACAACTGGTTTGATAGGAATAAGGATATTGATGATGAACATCTGGGGACAGATTTTCTTGTTGTTGATGTTATTTGCTCCGATTTACTGGCATTGACGTTACTTTTCCACTGCGGGAGCCAGTTTTGTAAATTTAGATGATTTTGTACCTTTTCTGCAGTTACAGTTGGGTCTACATCAGTTGCCATGATTGTCGTGTCATCTGCAAAGGTTGCTATGAAGGTATTGTCTGTACTTGGAACGTCTGATGGGAATATCAGATACAGAAATGGGCCTAGAACGCTACCTTGACAGAATATGTCTTTCAGTTATTTGTAACATTAATTATTTGATGAAAAGAGAATTATTATACTGTGAATATATTCTAAAGAAAAGGCAGAAAGTGACGTTATGTTATATATTAATATCTTTATTGCTCGAATACTGCAAAAATCTTATCATATTCTACTCAATTTTGTTGACAGTATCTGACTGGAATATTCAGTTCACTTCTTGTAACGTTGCCCGTCCCGTTGCGAATTACTGATCAGTTTGAATATCCTCACTATTTTGTGTAAAATCAGCTTTGAAATTTTGAAACTGTGAATTTTCTGTTTAAATTTGATTCTTTTCTTAATCGCTGGTGAGTTCTTGTATCTTTCAATCCTGTTATATTGTACTATAATGTTCTTTTTATTCATTTTAACAGGTTTTTAACGTTGAAGTAGATTTATATACACTTACTCACCGAATTTATTCATACACTTAAACTATACACACTGAAGAATTCACTATCTACTAACTGTTATCACTAAATACTTATTATCTCAATCTTTAAATTTTGTTTAATGTGAATTTCTATTTAACTACAAGCAAATAAAAATGCCTTCTTAATAATTGTCTTTATGAAAATAGTCGTAACATACTGTGAACAGGTAACAAAGAATAGGTAAATAAATAGAAAAAAGTACCAAGCGCATCCTAACATAAATCAAAAAAATGGAACAGGACTGGTCTATATCAGTGATCGAGCTCGCAACAGTCCATATGTTCAATCGGATACCATGACTTTCAACCCATCTTTGATATTGAATTGAGAAACATGTGCTTTCCAAGAAAACCGATACAAATCTCTAAATTGTCCTCTTTTCTTGCTATGGTACTTGAGAGAAATTTTTCAGCTGATCTCATTTCTTTCAGAGAGTTCTGAATAAGAGATGATTATAACTGCTAAAAATCTCTGAAGATCCGAAGTGCTGGTGATTAGACTAGTTCTAGTGCGCCAGAGTACATTGACTTATAAATGATTATTAGTATCACCATAAACGTGTGCATCCATTACAGTTATTTTCAGTTACATTGCCAATTTTTCCCTGCGCAGCTCCTGCACACCATCAAAGTTTCTATGCCTTTATTAGTAACTTCCTAATCTTGCCTTTTCCAAAGATTTCACTATCTAGTGTAATTCCTAGTTATTTTATACATAAAGGCTCAGCCCTCGAAATTAATTGGTTTGAAATTGTTTTTTGGGTTGTTTCAGTAACTTCAAAAAAATTCAAACAGTTTCATTTGTCTGTCTACTCCCTATTCCCAGCTACAGGTGATACCAATTTTGAAGAAGCTCTATTTCATATATTGTATATTTACATTAAGAAGTTCAACTAAAAGTGAAATGGGATCTTTTGAATATTTTTCCTGGAAAGAGCAGTCGTATTCGCTATCCTTGCTAGAAAGAACATGGAAGATATTGAGGTGAATTATGCTTAATTTCCCATATATTTGATATAATTTGACACCTAAATTGTTTTATATGAAATTGTTTAGATATAAATTGAATTATTCAATGACTCATCACAAAGTCACAAAGGAAGATTCTTCATTATTATTACCATCATTTAGTAATGATTTCAAACTTATGCTACTTACTCATAGATAAACTGGGTATAACTTTGAATTCTATACAGTATCTTAGTGGAATTTGAGACTAGAGTTTTCTTTTGATTAGATTTTCGAAGCTATTCCACCCGTGTGTCTATTTTGAATTCAAAACAATAAGCAATGAAGCAAAGTTTTGTTTTTTAGTAGCACTACAATAAATCTTATAATTCATAATACACACACATATCAAACTTCCAGAAACTTTCATAAAAGCTCTGTTATGTATATATTCCTCATAGTTGTAGTTCAAAACAAGGGTTGTAAGATAAGAAACAGTATGGCGCCGGCAAGGATAATGTCGAAAGTTTCAAGAATTGTGCTCTTTGACTGTGTTATCATAAATTTCATGTGTTTTTAATGCCTAATATTCTCACCAAAATTCTTTAATAAGAGAATTGTATCATAATCCAATTGATTATTTTTTATTGACATGTATACTATACATATACACTGGCAAACAAATACAAAATTTTTGTATAATGGAAAAAATTTAACAAAACTTACTTCATCACCTCACTGGATGTTTGAGAAGAAATTCTCATTTTTTACATATTTAACCTAAGAATGCAGATGGTGAGACAGAATTTTTCTTAATGTTAAAATACAACTGGCAACTGCTCCTCTAGCTATAACAATTGATATTAAATTGGACGCCATCATCTTTTAAACTCATTTTTTAATAATTAATATTCATAGTTAAGAATAATGAGGAATGTTTCAGCAACAAATAAGTTTAATACAAAAATATCGCATTAACTGGGCATCCAAAAGAGCACAACAAATAAAAGCAGTTATATATTAAAAACAACTCAAATATATGTTGAAGGTAAGACAGGGATGGTTACAGCCCTCAACTGAATTCCCAGTTGTTGAAGTTGAGTTGATTCTGTTTGTGTGTGGTGTACCGGTTGAGTTCTTTCGGTGTGGTTTAAACTCCAACCTGGCAGCTGTAAAACTGAGGAAAAAAATTAAATGAGTAATGAAATGGGAATACAGATGGAAATTACTGAATAAGGAACGACTAGAAGTAACAGATTCGAATTAAAGGAGCTTATGCTCTAACATACAAAAAATATAACTAAAAAATCGAAAATACAAATTTATATGAAAACTATCATACAAAATTTGCTTAATCAAATGAAAATCGATGAAGATAACTGGAATTTTTGAGAGCAACGAATATAAAAAATAAAATCACCACAACGTTACTAACATTTACTTTGATTTGTAGATAGGTAGAGGAAGACTTCGAATACATTCCGAGGTTTTGAATGTCTCGTATGAAGTGGGAGGTCGATAACAAATCAATTTTTTCAACTAGAATATTAGAATAAATCAATCAGAAGTAACTACTGTGCCACAATACGTGAACAAAGGAATATTCAAAATGTTCGAAAAAAAAAAAACGTAACAAACGGAATAGCATATTACAGAGACAAGTGAGGTCACACTGAAACTCCGGACCGAAAGTGAAGAAGATTCAGATCGTACCTCACACCATTTGATTTGAAATTGCTAATGTATACCTCAAAGTCTGATCTAAAATGGCAAAATTCACAATTTGCCTTTAATAAAGGACACGGTAGAAATATTGTAAGCGCACGTCTTACGGAATATAGTGTGGATGCAAGTGCGCCCTTAGATTTTTCAATTTGCTTTTTACGACTCAAATAGGGGAGTTAATTTGGCTTCAAACCAACAAAGAAGCTCTTAGATATTATAATAACTGGAATGAGGTTCAAACAAACAAAAACATGGTTACCGGTCGAGAAGGTCGAACTATATGATTTTATAGCCAGTATGATCAAAGCTAGGGCACTCAGATGTAGAAAACGATCAATCCAGGAAATGTAGTGAACGAATAGGTCCATACGTCTAGAGATAAATTTGAGCAAATAATTGACTACTCTACACGAGAAGAGAGAAGAAAGAATGACAAATTAGCGGCAATCAGATAAATTTGGGATATGTTCGTTGTCAAATGTAAGAATTCTTTCCAACCATACGAAAGCGTTACAACTGATGAAGAGCTAGTTTGTTTTAGGGCTAAGTATCTCTTTAGTCAGTTTTTAAAATCAAAATCGGGGTGTCATGGCATGAGAATTTGTGCCAATCGTAGACCTGAAACCTCATATCTTTGTAATCTTCAAGTGTACACTAGGAAATTCTCGACAGGAAACGCAGGAAGAAATTAGATACATCAGATTTTGTTGAAACATACCACAGTAGCTGGTGCGGTATAACAACAGACAATTTCAAGAGAATCCCACTTGAAAATTACTTAGCGGAACAATTAACACTTTGGAACACTTCGCAGAAATAAGCCCGACACAGCGCCGCAGCTTAGTGTGATTTCCATGCCTCCAGAATCATCAATGTTTCCGTGTACCGAAGACCGATTGTATCGTACATTCCTCAAAAAAATAGAATGGTTCACCTACTTTCTACGTAACATGACAATGACAAAATTTGTCCTTAAAATAAAAATAAGCCAGAAATAATTTCAGATTATTCCAAAACCAAGGGCGCAGTTGATAACGCTGACAAACTGATAATAGAATATTCATATATTAGACAAACGTTAGTCACTTCGTGAACATTGTTGATATCGATGCTCTCAATTCATTTACGTTATACATGGAAAAAAATCTTGATTTTCAGAATAACAATAGATGACGTCGTCGTTCGTTTCTTCTACTACTGGGAGAGGGTTTTACCAAAAGCAGCATGAGAAAACGAAGTAAATAAAGTTTCATAAATTACATTTAACAAGAGCTTTAAAAGATTGTGGTGTTTGATCCAAGGCTAGAGAATAAGTTGATCTTCACCAAGATACAGGTGAGACAGTTGTTAAAAAACTAGCAAGGTGTTACCAGTTTCTGTGTGTAAAGTTAATCGAAAAAAAAATGAACAATTTTATACGGAATATGTAGTTCAGAATAGGCAATCATTTGTTAGACCCTACGAATATTATGTTACCCACTTTAGTTTTCTTTTCTCAATGTAATGTATTTATTTTTTAACTGTGTGAAATTTCTCAGAAAATTTCAACTGGCCTTTCTTTTCATATTCTTCTGTATATTTCATATGGGGTCGTTAAGGGATCCCACATCGACATCTACATTAATTTTAAAAGCACCGGAGTTCAGAGGTTTAGATATATGGAAAAAAGATGCTGTTGCTATTATGATGTTCATTTAGTTTATTTTGAGAACTACCCTAAAATTTTATGCTTCGATTCAAATATATCAAGGGAAAATTGCATTCAGTTGTAACGAAATTAAAATAGAATTCATTTATTTTGTACTGCTAAATAAAAGCTGTTCCAAACAAAATGTAGTTTATAAGAGTCGGCTAAGTAGATCAGGCATTTTACTATTAAAAAGCTCTCACTTTCCCTCCTCCCTCTTATTTGAAAAGATGGACTAATCTTGTGCAAAAAAGGTGCAATTTGATTTTGATTATCGTCCATAATGTGCCACTAAATCGAGTAAATACCAAAAAATTTTGATTTGAAGCTGTAATATAATCCATCCTTAAGATATGGACGACAGCCGTTCTTAGTTGCTAACCTGGTACATTATAGAGGAATTAAATATCTTCACCGATAATTTTTAAAAAGCTTTAACGATTTTAATTATTTTTGCTAATGGAGCTATTCACGCGAAAATTTCACTATTAATGAAGTTTCAAACCTGTATAACAAAGTAAGTTTGACAAAATATGATATTGTGAATTAGCATATAAAATTACTCATTTATTTTTAGAGTAGGTATTACGTTTGAGTTTTTGTAGATTAAACTTATATGTTATGTCACATTATCACTGTTGTAATAATATAAAATGGAATAATTATAAATATATTGTCTTTGACAAGTGTGCGAAATCAAATATTTAGGATTTCGTTTCATATTATCGCGGTGATTCTGATGAGCGCTCGGTAATTTGGGTATTTAACATATTTAAAAATTTATATATCACTTCTTATTTATGAATATAGGTAGAATTGTATTATAATATAACTTGAAATATTATAAATCGCAAATATGAATTGATGATAATTTGAATAATAACACATGACAGAAAACATGTTTCTCTCGGTTACTGCGATTGTGACGTAGAAAGCCATTATTTTGTTGTGACTGGAGGTGATTAGTTGTTTAGTTCGATTTGTGTTTTTGTGAGAGCTCAAAAACTATTCTAATTGAAATGATGGCCGACATAGGATTTATCGGGCAATCTACCTAAAGTAGACGCATTTATGATTGCTACGTTCTTTGCTAATGATCAATTATTTACTTCGGCTGAAATATGTGGAATAAAAGCAGATACGTAAGTACTACTAATCAGACTTTCTTATAGTAACGTCATTATCACATTTGTTTGCTTAAACTTTATTAAAATGGAGTCGTAAAGATGATAGCTTTGAAGGTTATGTTTTGATAGAAGCTTTCGATGTAGCTGACTCAATAGTTTTAAAGTTATATGGCGAAAAAACTTTCACATATCATGCTGGTAGATGTTTGTACATATTTACTCAGAAAATTTGGTTTTACCATAACTGCCTCACCACTCGTAATCTCTGAATATGGATTTTTCATTACTTTTTAAATGGGTGATGATAAAGAAACTTTATTTCGTGTGAATCTCTTTTTGCAAATTCTGTAATGTTGATATCCATTGATGTTTCTACATCGTTTGAACAACCAGCTGAAGTTGAGGCACTGAAAAGTTCTTAGATAATGTCGGTTTTTTGTCGTTTTAATGCCAACGGACAAGGTGTTTCGTGGAATGCCCTTGTCCGATCTTTCTGGCAATTGAATTTGGTTGGAACAGCAGTTTCTTTTAGAATTTTTTGCATTGTGTTAGTTTCCATATCATAGAATTGTCCAAATCTGCTTCAAAATACAGTAAAAAATAACAATAAGTTAACATTTCTCAAATACCAATAGATAAAACTTACATTGAAATGATCTTCACAAACATATATTGGGCTGTCAGGTTTAATTTTCGAATAATTCCTTCTTATAGCTTGACACTATTGCTTTCGTCGCTTTTCCTTCCGAGGGACTTGCACGAAAACTTTATTTGGTGTTTTTATACTAGTATTTGTACATTCTGGTACAATGCACCAACAATACGTCATCTTGTATTCTATAAAATTGAATACTCACAGTGCGAGTGTTTTCTAAAGGGATCCCAACAACTCTGTTTCACTCTGTATTTACTCCTAAGCTCACTTAAGTCTGTTTACTTACTTTATACGTCACATAACGTCACACTCAGTCATGTGACAACAAATGAGTTTTAGCGCATTACTTAGGAATTTAAATTCATTTTTTTTATGAACTAATATACCGTTTAAAAAAATTGAAAAAACAAATGTATGATTAAGAACGTTCTACGTAACGTAGTTAAGCTATAAAAGGAAGTATGCAAGTAGCCTATTATTAGAGGATGTAAAGAACATCAAGGAGGAACAAAAGGAAAAAAACAAAAGTAGACGACGAATAGAAGTAATAACAAGAATCTAAAAAGCAAGTGATGATGTTAGAAAATAAAATGACGAAATCAAAGAAAAACTTCAGTGAGTGATAGATAGATTAGAAGTACTTAAAGATGGAAGATTGAGCAACATCTTAGTTCACAGTATAGAAAAACAACTGACGAAAAAATAATCAAAGGGAAAATGAGAACCCGAATTAAGATCCATGTGAAAGTATAAAGCACATTTGCTCAAAAAATCTATATGCCTAGTGAAATAAATAGTATCCAGCATAAGAACATAAAAATAAAATGCTAAATGGAATAAGGTTGAAGAAAATTGAGAATTCTAAGATATATATAAACCATAACCTATCAAAAATCTGGTAGTGATCAGGAGTGCCTCATAAATCATTATCAGGACTACTTTATATAGTCCTCATCAGGATTGCCTAACATATTCCTGATTAGATTTTCCTTATGATATGGTATAAAATGATATTACAAGAGACATGTAATAAAAACAATAAACATAACTTTGTCAACATTTTCACATAAATTGAAAAAAATAATCATAAACACTTTTTTTCCTTCGAAAATTTTCAATTATGAATAATTCTAAAAATCATAAGAAAGTGATTTTTTCAATGTATCACTTCTTTCGAAAAATCCTGCCTTGATCACTATACTTGAATGATTTTTTTTCTTTATTCCAATTTTTGATTTATTATAAAATCAGTGTTATTTTGTAATCGCTACACTTGAATATTTTTTTTTATTCATTTCAATATTTCTTCAGGTTACTTTCCACATTTCCGATACATTTGCATCACATGGATAAGTATATAACGTTTTCAAAACCCTCTCAACGCTATAAGGTTTTTTACATTACTTTAAAATAAACTTGGTTTTCTACTTTTTCATAGAATACAACATTTCCAGTCTCAAATAAATGGGAAAATTATTAACAGTGACAACATTGGATGGTAGTAATGTCATACAATTGGATTAGAGAGAACGTTCGGTAGATCCGAACGTTTCCAATACAAGCACTGAAGAAATAAAAACGATGTTACAACGAACTTCAGAATTCTCTATTCGCGCAAAGATTTAGATCCGATATAGATTGACCTCGACTTCTCTATATATTATTGACTAACTGCATCTACTGAAGTGTTTCACACTTTAGTTGGATATCTAATTCAACAGCCAAATGAATAAGCAATTTCTAGAAGTAAAATTAGAGCTCCGTTATATTGAAATTTATAGGAGGTTTCAATTGAATGATCTAAAATGAGTGATTTTCTAATAGCAATATTCCGGAATATTGACTTTCCAACGTAAACCTAAAAAATTCCTTGTATAGAAGTGATCAGGAAGATCTTATGTAAAATAATTCACGTTCAATAGGGTTAACCTAGTGGGGTCGTAGTGTGGACCTCGTCACGATAATTTAATAAGAAATATTTTCCTTATAAATCAGATGACTCAGAGATATTTCTTATGTGGACATGATCAGAGGAACCTGATGAAAATTTATTTATTTTTAAAAGGGTTAACCTGATGAGTCCTATCGTGAATCTCGTCAGGTTTTCCTCAATAAGGTTAACCTTGCTTAAACCTGATAAAAGCATTATGATGTTACAGGGAAATGAGGAGAAAATGTTTGTCGTGGAGTTGTTTTATGTTTTATGTGCTTCATTTTTAATCAAATCGAATAAAAAAACAAATAATAATTTCCTTTGTCATCGTGTATGAGACGAGACTTTTATATTTATCATAGAAACACAATTATTGATGTTAAAATTATTAGCACGTTAATATTTTACAAGCTTATAACTAATTTGCATAAAATAAAGCTCTCAGTCAAGGTTTAACTATAGCTACGTTTTATGCATCGCGTGTCTGCTTTACGATTTAATATGAGGAACTTGTCTCAGTTTATGGAACATTTAGCGACTTCACTATACGGAGATAATATTAAGACAGATATACCCTAATATCATTAGCAAAGTACTAGGCAATATATAAATAATTAGGTTTTGAGTATCAGATCGTATCACCTCAAATGTTGGTGCATGTTATTGATTTAGGATTAATATTGAGTTAAGTCGAGTGAAGAGACTTCATGCAAGTCTTATCTCACATTTTACGATATAGGATATGCAAGTTTAATAACGGTATAGATTAGAAATTGATCAAATTCGAGTTAAAAGATTCTAAGTAGATGCAAATTTTATTTTAAAACTTAATAAAATATCAAAACCTTAAACGTGTGCTGAATTTAATATAGCGATTGAGAAAATAAATTGGAAAAGTAATTTGGTTTGAGGTTGATGTCGATGGATAATGAACTTTCTGTTTATGAGATTATCTCGTTACCGTTTAACAAAATTAGGTTTGTTTTGTGGTTAATCGACATTTTGATATCGTACCAGTAAATAAATTTTTCACTTTTAACATTTTACATAAAAAGTGAATTATAATTTTGAAACGCAGTTTAAAAACAGAGTGGCGATTATAGTTAATAGAGCAAACGGAACTGGAATAGGTGCGTGCCCAGAACAAAACGCTCTGAAAGCCTGGGCAGCCAACCAAGCATTTTCCAAGCAGAAATCTATGCAATTGAAAAAGCTGAATCTAGGGAGAAACAATCGCAAACAGAAGATCATCATCCTGTCCGATAGTTAAGTAGCCATTAAATCTCTAAGCTACAATTTCATGAAATCCAAACTCGTGGGATTGCATAGAAAAATTAAACAGGCTAGACGAAAAAAAAAATGAAATTACCCTACAATGGTTTTCGGGATACACCAGAGCGAACGGGAATGAAATAGTTGTAAGCTCGCTAAAGCAAGGGCAGGCAAGCCCTATATGGGACTCGAACTCTTCTGTGGTGTCAGCTACAGAATAATGGGAATACACTGGAAAAGAGCTAGATAGGAGCAAAAGCAAATGGCTGAAACAGGCAAAGACTCTTCTAGAAAACTATAACTAGAGTAGATCTGCTGAATGTATCAATGTAAGTAAGAATAATCTACGAATACTAACAGGGGTTCTATCGGGGCCTCAACAAACACCTGAAGACGCTAGACCTAGCAGATAAAACGGCGTGCAAATTTTCATGCAGAGATGATGAAACTTCTATCCACATTCTCGCGAAGTATGAAAGATTTAGGAACTCCAGAGCTCTACACCTTAGAGCGCTTGAAATATAAGACGATGATGTCTGGCAATTAGCTATCCCACATTCTAGATTTTTTACAAGGAGTGAGATTAATGGATCCACTGTAAACACTGGGTTCTCTAATATCGCAACAAGAAAGGGGTACCCAATACAGTTGACCTTAAAAATCGCTGGAAATATCTTAACCTTACTTAACCAATTTAGCCCTATTCTGTTTCTTCCGATATTTACCAAGATCAAATACAGTAACCTAATAAATACCATATAATAGTGAAGGAAGAAGTTACATGAGACACTAGAAACTATTTTTTAACCTCACATTAGAAGTAATCATAAGAAAAGTGCAAATACAGACACATCGTCACCTTGGGAGAGCATGGTTCTAAATGTTAAAAAAAGTTTTTAGTAGAGCTAATTGCAAATTGAGTGGATAAGAATTATGACTTGTTTTCCAATGTTTCCAACTGTAGTTGAAGTAACACTAGAAAAACTAATTTGAGATTAAATACAAAATATAGTTTAAAATATATTCATTGAAAAGATCTGATACTGAGAACCAAATAATAATTTAACACTGAAGGAACATTTTAGGTTAGGGAACATTAGTTGCCAAGTTGACAATATTAATTATAAGTAGGTAAATGGAATAATCGAATAGATCAACAGAACAGAACATTGATTAACACACAACAAAAGAATCCAAGTACATGAAAGTTTTTCGTGAGTGATGGAGAAGGGGAAATACAGCGGCTAACCGAAAACGTGGAGACATGTTCCAACCACTGAAAATACTAGTCATAATTGAGTTTCATATTAGATCTGTTATTTTTAAAAAGTGGCGAACTTTGGTGGCATGGTCATTCTTTTCTACGTGAGGGTAGAGAAAATTGGCCCTATACCATGACTAAAAATATTAACCCTATTTTTGAGGTCCGTAAAGAAGTCATAACATTGACATATACCTATATAGAATCGAGATTCACGGAAGCATAGTTATATTTTCGATTTATTTACTACCTATGGCAAGCTAATCAGAGTAATTGCCTATCTTCTAAGATTTGGGAAGAATCAAAATGTCTTACTTTATTAGTGTTAGGCAAAAAGCTGCAGTTGCCTTATGTTTTTCAGTTCAGCTTGAATAATTTAAGACTGAAATTCATTTTTTGAAAAATGGGTGAAATGTTTCTAAATCTAGAAGTTTTTAGATTGAATGAAATGTTAGATGAAGCTGGGTCATTCAGAATTAATGGCCTTAAACCATTCGCAACTGAGATTAACATAGAAATATCCCATTATCCTACCTCAAAAGCTTTTAATCACCACCCTATAATTTGAAATATTCACATGGTGAAACTCAATTTACGCTTTCCCAGACAAGATACAAATTTTGGATCAGTAACGAAGCCAGATTTGTACTTAGAAAGTAAATAACTTCTTCGTACAAAACTTGTCCATATTAATCAGATTATGAGAACTCTATCAACTTCCAAGGTAACTCCAGTTTTTCCTTTTAGCGGATTTGTGTAGATTTGGCAGAAACATACTCTCTAAAAGACGGTTAGATGCTTAGTCGGGTGATACTCAAAGGTTACATGAGCATTTTCACGTATTTCATTACCTGTGCTGTGAATGTGGATCTAGTAACTAGTTTGACAACTTGAACGTTTGTAAGAGATTTGGATTCACTTCAACTAGAATAAAGTTACATGGCATTTAATAACTCTCGCTCCCCTCTCTGTGGGGGTTTTTGGTAGACCGCTGTGAAATAATTCAAATACCACTTGAATCGTGTCCCAGGAAACAAGTACCTCGATTTCAAGATGTTCTACACTGTTCTCACGCAGGTAGAAGCAATCCTCAACTCCCGAGCAATTACCCATCTACCCGATGACACTATGGACCTCTTGATTAGCCAAAGTTTAGTTGCATTGTCCCAGGAAGATCTTAAAAATTCCATTCCACATCGTCTAAACCATTTTAAGCAGATACAACAAATCACAGTTCTGGCGTGCTTGGAGCTCCAATTATCTACACTCCTTGCTGCAATTATCCAAATGGTGCTTTCCACAACAAAACCAAAAAGCTGGTAGTGATGGTCCTTCGACACTGAACCACTGACCAATTGGCAGTTAGATCGTCTGATAGATCTTCATCTAGGAAACGACAATCTAATGCGAGTTGTTTCCGTGAAAACCATAAATGGTATTTTCAAGCGTGCAATTACTAATATAGCACCCCCAATTTTTGAATCAGTTGCAGAAGCTGATGCGAGACTCTAATTTTTATGATTAGTAAATTTGAAAATACTCATGTAGTTTTAGTTTATTTTTTTATTGCTGACATTTAATTCAATTTAAGTTTTGTGAAAATATGTCACTCTGTTTAATTGCGGCTCTGCGCTAATAAATGTCGAGGCGCCCACTTTCGTGATTATAGACAACAAAATTGTTAATTGGAGGAAAATGAAAACCAAAACAAGAATCAGATATTTTTCATTCATTACAAGGTTTATATCGATTAACAGAAATCAAATTAGAACCATCAAAACCAGTAACCTTTGGAAAAGAGTACCCAACAAAAACTTAACCAAACTAATCAATACAGGGTGTCCCATGATGAGTTAAAACTATATGTATATGACAAAATACTTATAGTAAAATCCTTTTGAGTTTTAGGGTACGATCTTTTTAACTAAAATATTTTCAGACTTCCGCTTCTACCGTAAATTCACTGTAACTTTGTTATTTTGAATAGAATACCCTATATATTAATACATATTTGAAATCTGCGTGAAATTTTAGTATAGTTTTGTCTGAAAACTTTTTGCGATATTAATTTTTTTATAAAAAATTGACCATTGCAGACCCTTATGAATTATTTTTTTGCGAGGTTACCCTTAAAGAATGGAAATGGTTTCTATTCGGTTGCTTTAAGCAGGGTCAGACGTATTTGAATCTATGCTGAGAAATATCTCATTTTATACTAGGTGTGTATAAAAAGTGTTCATAGTTTAACTTCATAAATAACAAATTTCTTCGGAAACGACTAAAGTTGGAATAGGATTAGTCAATACAATTTGATTTAAATTTTCTTATAGACCTTGACAAGTTAGAAAAAATATTTTTTTATTTCTTAAATGCTTGTATCAACGGGTCAAAATAAAATTTGGACCACACCTGTATCTCTAAAAATTTGCAGAGAACCTGGAGAATATCTGGATAACGGTAAGGTTTAAGTATAGAAAAGTATATATGAATTTGCCTCATTTTTTATCCCTAAATGCATTAGGATAGAATAAACCGGGTAGTTCAATAAAAAAAAAAAATTTTTTTATAAGGGTCTGCAACGGACAAATTTTTTACAAAAAAATTAATAACTCAAAAAGTATGCATTTTTTGAAAAAAGTTTTTAGTCAATAGTATACTAAATAGTATACTAAAAAAAAGGGTATTCTATTTAAAATAAAAAGTTACAGTCGATTTCCGGTACCTTTGAAAATATTTTAGTTAAAAAGATCGTGTCCAAAAACCCAAACGTAGAAATTTTCATTATTTTACTATAAGTATTTTGCAATATACAGATTTTAGGTATGAGTGAAAAAAACTGATATTTTTTTTAACTTTTGAAGTGCCATCATTGAAATGCACAATCTATTTGGTTCGAGTAACTTTGAGTGTTGCCTAGTGTTTTATCAATGACCGTGACTGACTTTGTATAAATAACTTTCAATTTAACCAATTCTCACATTAAATTGGAAAGATTTACAAATTTAGAAAAATTAAGAGACCAAATCTGTCTGAGATCGGATTTTTTGCTATTAAACCAATATTCTCGTTTTAACAGGAACAATCGTTATTTCCAAGTCCTCTTAAATATAGTTTCCATAATTTTCCACGAAATAATCTAGTTTTTTTATTATATGTAATAATTGGAGTAATTTTGTGAGTTATAATATTGAAACGACAGAAGATATTCGCCTTTCATGTATTTTAGGGGGATATTAATGAAAAATTAGGAAATTTCATAATGGATGCTACCTAAATTGTTTTATCTCACAGAAAAGATAAATGAGATACCATAATTTTGAATTACGAGAACCCATTATTTGATTCTAACAAAAGACGTTACCGCTTTTGAAATTACTTAATACAATGTAAAATGATCAAATGAAGAGTTAAAGACATACAAAATGAAGTGACTTTCGTACCTATTTGAGTTAAATTTATCACAGTTGGTAAATGGATAAGAACGAGAATTGTACTTTTCTACTTTAGAAAGATTTTATTACAGTATAAAACATTGAAAATTGAAGTTTCGAATGAATATTATTAGTGGATTTTTTAATTCTGATGGTGAAATTATATTAATTTAAGTAAGTACATTGCTATTCACGGTCTCTTTATTGATACCGATTTTCTGTGAGGATAACAAATTTTTTCGCGCAAACTCTTTACTTTTTCACGATCCGACTAAGCAGACATTCATTTGTAATAAAAACTGCTCTTGTCTCAGGTACAATTAGAATAAGAAGTTAGGTTAGGAAAAAGTTAGTTTTCAAAATCTATTTAAAGATTATTCAAGTGATTCAAAATGGGATAATCTAGAAATAGAATCGATCAGAGGATCATATTATTTAGTAGGTGAAAATTAAAATCTATTTTTATAAATGGAAGAATATTGAAATAAATTAGACCAATAAACTGAAAGTCAGTGAAATTTTTATCAGCAAAAGCTTAATCATAAAAATACATCAGACAAAAATTGTGGGCCATGAAATTATCTACAAAAATCGTATCAATATTTTTTCTCACGAGCCACCGTTTCTGAGATATATTGATTCAAAAAGTTGTAAAAGTTATGTTTCAGAGTTACTGTTGTATTTAATAGCTATAATTATTGCACGAGAAATACCAAAGCTGCAGATCAACATCGTTGAACTTTAGCAACATCTTCGTTAATTGATAATTTATTTGATAAACTTCCCACCCACAGTTCCCACCAGTAAACAGAAATTTCTTACAAATACTCACAGCAAGTTTCATTTCAATATTCTAAGAAAAGTTTACTGTTGAAAATATATTGGTGAAACCATTAAATACGACAACTTTTTGAATCATTATATCTCAGAAACTGTGGCTTGTAGGAAAAAAAGTCTTGATACGGTTTTTGTAGATAATTTTATGATCAACAATTTTTGTCTAGAGTATTGTTATGATAAAATTTCCCGTTTTGCTGAAAATTGCGAAAAACTCATTTTTTCAGCTTGATGGGAATTTATGTAACTTCGAATGTCTAAATTGACCTCACTAATATGCTTATTTGTTCAAGTAGAAGATGAGATGTTGCAACCAATCTTTATAAGTGGTTTAATCATTTCATCAATGATATTGTTCTACTTTCAAATTTTCTTTTCTGCTTCAATCAAACGACTTCTTGCATTTTCACAGTTTTCAGACGTAACTTTATTTCTATAGCCTTTTTAATTCAATTGTTTTTTTTTTCAACCTGTGATGCTCTAGGAAATATGGTAGGTGCAGTTTTTATGTAAAATCTTTCCGCCATGTCTGTTGCTAGAATGATGAGAGAGACACTCGTTTGAGATGGGACGGTCATACTTTTTATCTAGATTTCCTACCCTAATCGCTGTTATATTTTCTAATCTCCCTAACAAAACTTCCTGGCATGTGTTTATATTTGAAGTTATGTCCCTAAAATTTTAACTGTATTATAGTAGAAATATAGTAGAACCTCCGTAAATCGAAAGCTTCTCAAACTGGATGAAATAGTTCTTCTCCTTCCCCTTCAAGCATCGAAACCACCACCAATTAGTGAGTCTATACAAGCTGTATCTGTACATATTTTTCCTTCTAAACTCGAATTAATAAACTTGGACCTCTGTATCTCGAATATAAAATGATTACTGTACTCAAGTATGTCATTTGAATTATTAATTCTATAAAATGGTGATGAAATTTATAGCTAGCTTCAGGTTTTCCATTAGTGAATGTAAAACTTAGACTTAGCTGGGATTTATGGCAATTTAGATCAATTTTCACCTCCACGCGAAGAAAATGATGACCAATGAGTGTGAAACGTCAATTCAAAAACCTCGAATGCTGCTGAAGAATTATAAGTTCTCGAAGTAAAAAAGATTAGGCAAAAAAAAACACAGATGTTGTGGAACAAGTTGGTATACCATCAAGTACTCTTTCGACGATAATCAAGAATGGAGAAGATATAATAAAAAAGTTGAGAGTGGTCAAGGTTTCTGCGAAAAACGGCGAATTCTCGAGTTTCCCGGCTTAAAAGAGTGCTTATTAAAGTCATTCAAACAGTTTTGCCAAGAAAATATAAGCATTAGTAGACTATTGTTAGAAAGAAAAAAGCTGAAATGTATTCAAAGCCTTCAGGATTTTATGATTTCAGAGCAAGCAATGGATAGCTGGAAAAGTTAAAGCGTAGGCATGACCATATTTTCAAGAAAGTTTGTGGGGTGTGAATTTTGCAACATGCAACAAATGGACAAGCGAAAAACTGATAGGTTTGTTACGTTATTAGAAGCCTGAAAACATCTTCAATACAGTTTGAACGGGTCTACTTTTAAAATGTATTTCTGATAAGACACTAACTTTCAAAGATGATAAATGCAATGGAGGACATCATAGCAAAGAACATTTAACAATTTTACTTGCCGCACACATGACAAGTACAGAAAAACTCACCTTCACTTATCGGAAAATCAAAAAAACTTCGATGTTCCTGAAAATGAAAATCGCTGCCATTAGAATTGAAGTGAATAATAAAGCTTGGATGACTTCCTTCAAATCTTCCGAAACTGGCTCATGGAAATGTTTGAGTAAATGACTAAAAAAAGGAAAAAATCCTATTATTTTATGATAATTGCACGGCACACAACGATATATCATCAATATAATCAATCAATTTTGAGTTTTCACCTCCGAACACCTCATCAACATGTCATTTTACCGTGAAGAAGTTACGAATTTGTTGCAAGATATTGAAGAAAAGAAAGATTCTTGTATAGATATATAACAAGCAATGCAAATGACTGATAAAGCGTGATTACTACTACTATATAAAACTGTTTTGCTTACTGTGGTTTTTCTTCAACAATAATTGGAACAGAAGTATGTTTCGAGGACTTTATCACATATAACGATGAAGTAATGATTGCTGGAATATTATGGGACGAAGAGTAATTCAGTAACCGAAGACCTTTAAGAATCTAGGAAATCAGAATAACCCAATTCAATTTCAGGTGACTAATCCTATTTTACCTGTATCAAAAATTTTCCATAATACACTAAATTGAGCTGTCAAGAATATACAACTAGGTACTAGGCAGAATTACGTGTTTTTGGCGAAAGTTGTTGAGAAGGGATTCGTAAAATTGAAATAAAAAAAAATTAACTTTTATTAGCAAATATATTGAGATAAATCTTACGATATTGCTCAATACACCTGGCATTTGGCTTATCCAAATCGTTTTTTATTGTTTCTTAGAGATTAGAGTTATCAGACACCAATAAAAAGACAAAACTTTGTATTAATTCACGTACATTTATAAGAATTGAAGGAAAAAGATACAACAAGAAAATTAATAATTTTGTAGGAAAAAAGAAAAACTCAAACATAACTGGAAAGCAGAAAGTAATACTGTTTCAATTTCAAAATAAACAGTACTGTTATACAGGGTGCTACGGGACTTAATAGAAAAAATTTGGGAATAGATCACATGAAAATAATTCTGTGACATTTGAAAAATTTTCTCATAACACCTTTCGTTTCTGAGTTATATGTCGTCAAAGTCACGAAATCAAATTTAATATTTAAGTATATTTTATAAATTATAGATTCAAACATTATGAATTTTCAATGAATGATTAGGTTAGGTTACGTATGTCCATGTGTTTGACGAAAAAAATAATTCTACTGTCTGAAGGCCAGGAGTGACTTATGGATGAGAAAAAGTTATCGATTTATACATGGCATCGTAGCATTAAGGCCCGCACATACGTAGATTTCTAGGAATTACGCGGCCATAAGTCGAAATTCCAATAATCGACTAATGACAAACAATTTTTTTCCGGGAATAGTAGACTACCTGACGAACAATAGCCAACCTCACCCACATCACTAGACTGCGCGAGCGCGCTGCATTACTAGTCGAAACTTGATTGTTGCACTTACTGCACATGAAAGTTCTTGACGCTCTTTTCGTATATCATACAGGTAAGCCTCTATTAAATTAATATGAAATTGTATTAAATATGTTGTCAATAAATGACTTAATGAGCCGTCAATTATACCCTTTTTTAGAAATGTTTTTTCTTTATTTTTCAATTTCAATCAAAAAAAACTTCACTTCCGCATCTTTCCGAGTTACATTTTTGATTTCATTATATAGTATAATGTCTTATAAAGAAAACTGCTTAAAATAAGTTGCTAGTTTTTGACAAAAATAGGAAAAAATCGGATTTTATGTTGGTGAAAATGTTGACTCATAAATACCTCTTCGATAAAATGAACGAGCAACATTCATTATCGATAAATGAAAAAATTAAATATTTATAAAATTATTTACTCGTGTGTTACGGGGACACAGAAGAACATAAAAATGTGATAAAAAAGAAGTTTTCGTATTTTAAATGTGATTTGATAAAGAGGTGTCGGGCGCATAGAATATTTGTTTTTTGAAGCCGATTTGACCAGAAGACAGTACGAAATTATTCGAGCAACGAACAAAAGATTCTATCGACATTATGAATTATTATTGAAGGCCAAAGAAGATTGCTACCCACCCAAGGAGTCATTACGAGTGACGTCTACCTGCGCAGAAGGAAACCTTTGTTGGATCACACTGTAACCAGATTATCCCTCTTCTTAGAAGAAGAAGAAGTGACGATGGCTCTCAACAAGCCCAGTTTAAACAAAGACTCTCAAACGAAGATGAATCTGATGCTAATATTTTTATAAGCTCATTTGTGCCTCTACGAATTGTTTGTGGTGAGGATAAAAGTAAAATCGTCTGGCAAAATCCAACTGCATCTTCACCTAGATATTGCCGTCCAATAAGATTTAGATTCGAAAGAATCTACGGACATCACAAAAGAAGAAATCAATTATGTAAAGAATAGTGTAAACTCATTAAACTTGACAAAAGTTGACCTCAATGGAGAGAATTTTTTTTTCAACATAGTTTTAAAATGACTATGGTTGACGGAAAAATCTGCAATGCAGCTACAGAGACCAAATCGACCAGCAGATGTTATATATGTGGAGCTACATCACAAGATTTTAATGATACAACAAAAAAAAATGATGTGTGTCCTGAAGCTCTTGAATTTGGCCTTTCCGTATTACATGCAAGAATCCGGATATTCGAAAGTGTGCTGCATTCAGTATATAAATTGCCCGTGAAAAAATATCTCGAGAGACGAACAGAAGAAGAAAAAAATCTAGAAAAGCAGAAGAAACTTCATATTCAGCAAAGATTTAGAGAGGAGACAGGTCTCTTAGTTGATATGCCAAAAAATAACTTCGGAAACACAAACGATGGAAATACCAGCAGAAGATTCTGAATTGGCTGCAGAAATCACTGGGATAAGCTATGACTTGATTATTAGATTAAAAGTGATATTAGAAGCCATATCAAGCGGCTATAAGATTGACGTAGCAAAATATGATAAATACGCCATGGAAACTACGAAACTATTTGTTGAGTTATATGGTTGGCATCCTATGACTCCAACGATGCATAAGGTCTTAATTCATGGAGCTTCAATAATAGAAAATTCGTTGTTGCCGATAGGGCAACTTTCGGAAGAAGCTGCTGAGGCCCGCAATAAACATTTTAGGTCTTATCGCCTAAACTTTGCTCGCAAGTTTTCGAGGGAAGAATGCAACTTAGACATTTATCATATGTTACTATTAACATCCGACCCATTTATTAGTTCCATGAAAAAGTCCAAAAAAACCGCTTCAAAATTATTTTTGTCAGAGATAATGCAGCTATAAATTCCTGCTGAGCCAAACCGACCAATGGAAATTGATGAAAACGGCGAAAATTAAAATGTAGATGAATAAGTCTCCAGTGTATGATTGATTATCTATTTAGCTTATGTAACTTTAATATTGTATAACGAATGTAAAGATCCTTTAATAATATAATATATTTACTTACTGATTAGAACAAAATAAACTTTGTTTTATTTAATAATACACACCTGAAAGTATTACTAAAACGTAGACAGCTGTACCTCCTTGGGGAACGCCGTGAGTATGTCATATGTATTTTCAATATAATATCAAAAAACACTTTGAAATCAACTACGATCTCGAATAAAATATTTTTTGATAAAAAATCACAAGTAGGTGCGCCTAACCACCGTGCACCAACAAATAATTTTGATAAGTTATTCCAAACACAGAATTCTTTTTATGTAACTATTTTGTAATAATTTTGGCCGCCTAAATCCTGAAAAACGTTCTTGCAAGATCTCCCACTCGTAATTGTATTGATTATGGCGTGCAAGTTGCAATTCTATAAGGAGAAATCTAGTTACTTTTGGCTCAACAGATCAGCTGACTTTCGTAAAACTTAGTTTTATTCTCATTGTTAAGCTAGGCACACAATATTAAATGAAATTGATGATTAATATTTTTTTCTGTCTATCTGTCTATATTAATACTAGTGATGCACTGACCACTTTTTTCATGTTTATTTCACCTAGTTTTATTATCTTCATATTTAAACTGCACAAAAATATTGAACAAAATGCAATATGCATCTATGAAATATATTGACCTTGCAATAAATTACATGCAATTTCTTGCACGTTGTCTTGCATCATGTCAAGCGGCCTTTAGTCAAAATATTGCTCTTAATCTTAATGTTCGGAAACATATGAAAAGCTTTGTGACATGTTATATCTTATGGACTGGAGGTTAAAAGTATGCACCTCCTAGAATCATTTCTAGATTATTTTGCTCCAAAATATACTTCAAAGTTCTCTTTCTGGGGAAGACAATATAGAATATTCAAAAGACTCGTGTTCCAATCTTATGAGAGAGTTAGGAATATATAGGAAAATTCTTGAATGGAAAACAATTCGAACATTAGGTTTTTCAAGCATATCAATATACAGGTGTTCAATACAAGTTTTCTTAAAGAAATGAAAGTGCGTTTCAGGTAAAAAATAATTAATACTTTGTATAGGAACATTGCTTCAACAAAATGTCCTAATAATAGTCACTGACCAGCGATCTTCAATGCGGTTTAATATTTTGAAAAATTGAGTATCCACTTCAAATATAATTTTGGAATACGTGGCGACAATTAATGAAAAAAAAGTGAAAATTATTTGTACTTGAGTGTGACCATTTTTTGTATGAAAATAATAAGACTCTTTGTAACGACGAGAATCTCAGGAAATAGCAGACTAACTCAGGTTCAGCGCACTGGCCACGCTATGTCTGCACTTGTTGCAATAGGGTAGAATTTTTTTTATTGCTGGAAATGTGTTGACATTTGATTACTAACTGATAGTGGTGAGTCAGTCAGGTAACCTTTCATATGGATCAGTTAACCCTAATTAGCATTATTGTAAACAAAAATAAAAATGGTGGTTACCAATCATAACATTTTATTTTACAGTGAGAGAAACCCTTGTGATGTTTTTCGTATTTATTTACACTCTTTTTATCCGTGGGCTTAATTAATAAACAGTGATCCTTACGTTCTTAACCCATTTAAATTCGATCACTTTGCTAATTCGTTCTGTTCACTACGATTATTCATCATAAACTTAACTAAACTGCGAAACGATCCCGCTTATATATCCAAACGAAGTTCTCAAGACTTCTAGGAAAATAAACAAAATAAATAAATACTTAGACCTTCTTAGAAAGTATCCAAAAGAAACAATGTAAATAAACCGCTTGCTGTAAAAACAGATATATATATATATATATATATATATATATATATATATATATATATATATATAACATCAAACGGGTTCCGTAGTTTTCAATACATCTAGGCAGGACCGGCACGTTTGTAACAATATTTTATATTAATTTGATACTATAAGCTATAAGATTTTACTAAGAAAAATATTCACTGGCATGCGATTGCAAGGGTGTTTCTTGAATGGATTTTCTTGCTTACAAGTGTAAATATAGAATTATACTTTCACGGCGATTAGTAGACTATGGACAGCTATATTTATATGTGGAACGTGTACTGTCAAGAATATATTATAAATTGCTTTTTTTGCAGTTACAAATCATGCAGACGGCATTAGAATGGTTCTACTGAATATTTTATTTACAACTTTAATAGGATTATTAGCGAGTTATGTTCCTTCAATTATATACAGTCACATTAATTTTAGTTTTTATCCAAATAAACATATTATTGTTCATTTTCTATGAAATTTTCTATATTTAATCCAGAAAAACTCAATTGCTAAATGTATCTATTTCCGAAACGTGAAATAATAACGAAAATTTCCAATATGTTGTTAAAAAATTGCAATTAATTATGAAAAATCGCTTGTGCTGTTATTGTTTTCGACCCTTTTAAAATTGTTTACAACATGTTGTACATAGTTGTTAGAATGGGTAGACAGACCAAACACATTGCTAATTGGATTAAAGCTACAACACGAAATTAAATCAAATAAAAGCTTTTACAGATCACAGAAAGCTACTACTAACTGGGAGGTGGTCTGTAAAAGGTGCAGTGACGCGAAATATGCCTGTTAGTATTAACGAGAATAGGATAACACATCAAACTGCCAGTTGAATTCAGTTGGATGCTTTAATCACAGATAAATTGAGATATTGAATTGAAAATTTCGATACTAGTCTCTTTTCAGATCATTTCAGTATGACCAGAATATTATTTATCGTGGATATTCACAGCAAATTACATTTCATGTACTAATATGAATATTTTTGAATATTTTTTGATGAGGCTGATCGTCTATATAATAGAAAGGACCAACTTAACAAGCTGGAATCTGTTGCATTCGATCCAAAACAAGAAAATACATCAATTTAATGTGTTTTCATTACAATTTCTGAGAAAATTGTAAAACTAATGTGAAAATGTAAGTCTATTGGCAAGATTAACAATTCTGAAGTTTCCAAAATAGGTTGTAATCATCAAAACCATTAAGAAGGATTTTGAGTGTATATTGAATTAAATAATGCTTATAATTGAAAATTCAACAAAATCAATAACTAGAAAATTTTGAGTTGAGTTGATTTAATATTGGAGATGCAGAGTACTGATTTGTTTTAAACGATTTAAAATTAAAAGAGATTAGCAGTTTCTCAGCGGCATCACTGATTTCAAATTATTCCCTCTTTTGTTCTAGTTTCATATTTGTGTTAAAAGGCTATGAAATCTCCAGGAGTAACACGTCTTCGTTAGTAAATATACAAAATAGTTCCTGCAAATTTCTGATCTTGAATGTCATGTAATCTTCATTTTTTGACTTCTTTTCTATTTCAACACCATGCAATAAAATCTTGTGGATGGGAGTATGATAGCGATTTTGTGGATAAAATTTTCGTAGACTTCCGTTATCATATTTATAACACTACAATCATTGCTACGGCTCAACCCTTATCCAGATAGTCTCTGTTCCTGACGTAAACGAATAGAGTCCTTTGCCCTCCACGTTTTAGAATATGGTAACTGATTAAAATTCTCTTCTGATGTACATAGATACAGACTATACAAATTTGTAAATAATAGAAGACAATAATATTTATACAATATGAACAATTTTATGCTATCAATAATGCTATACAATATCAAATTCACAGTTAAATAAGAAAAAGTTGTGAAATTTTTGAACAATAAAGATATGTTGTTCCGATTTTTGGATGTTCGTTACAAATATTTTCAGATTTCTGTTTGCATTCTAGTTTTTTTTGAGGATCTCATATGGCACCTTTCTTGACTGGGATCTGAACAATTTCTACTCGTCGAATTACTTGGTTGCTCTTGTGGTTTAGACAGAAATAACTCCATTTTTGTTCTGATCTCTTTCGAGAGTCCAGAAGTTTTTTTTGTGCAGATTTGAGGAATCATCAGTTTTTCTACAAGAGACACAAAAAACGAGTGTCTCGTTTCGTGATACTGACAATTCCACTCCGAATATAGATTTGTTTATATATAACATATCCTGCTGTTGCAACAACATCCAGCATATTAATAAAAAATGTGAAAGGCTAGCGATTTGTACATTTTCTATACATCCATCTGATTTATCGTGTCCACATCATCTTTAATTTTGTTGTATTCAATAATGATTTCAGGTTCATTTTTCACATCACCCAGTTTTTTGGTAGAATGCATCATAGAGAATACAATATGCATTTTCCAGGTTTTGGCACACAAGATACAAGCGTTGCTTTATTGGTGAACCCAAAAATCTAAATTCCGTTTGTGCGATCTTTGTGTGATTGGAATTGCTGCTAGCTTGTTATTTTTACGACGTTCAGATCTAGTTTCCTTATTATTAAATTATTGGAAGAAGTGAATTTCGAATCACCGGCAGATAGCAAAAGTCTAAAAGAACCATACATTTCTATCTTATCACTTTCCTGTTTTGTCCTATATGAAGCGAATTCCTTTAGAATTTGTTAAGTCGTCAATTTCATTTGTCATATAGAAATTGAATCAATCCACTGGTTGTTCTAAGAGTTTTCATTATGTAATTGACTTCTAATTATATTACAGGTTCTTGTGCGACCGTTCGAATTAGGTTTATGTGAAACAACAGGCAGGCGCATTGAAGCATTTGGGACATGCCTACTAAAAGTTTGAAGAAAAAGTCGGTGTTCATTTAAGACTGAAAAATATATATTTTTTGTTAGTTACTATGCATTGATATTTTCTTGCTTCACCCACAGGTAAACAATTCGATTATAATTCTAAGCAAAGTCATGAAAAAAATTTTGAATTCGATAAATTCCGTAGAAATTATTTCTCTCTCTACCATACCTTGACGTTATTCAGTCAATCCATTTCGTAAGATACATGATATCATGAAGTGAAGTCATCTGCAAAGGCGGATGATTATTACGAGGGTCACTACTCAAGTTTTGAGATATTGCAGCACTGATGAGAAGATGCCAAAATCTGACATTGCCATAATAGTTTAGGATTTTCAAAGGGGAACGTACTCAGAACGTGTTGTTGTACGAGTTATTCACAGATACTTGAAACATTCATTTTGGCCATAAAATGAAATTGAAGCACGGAAATTCTCGTGCGATGATTTTCTATGACTTTCCACGCGGATCTTGACTTTTAGTGATTGAGGCCCATTTCCAGCCACCATGTTTAGTTGGTTTTCCGAATTCCATCGTGCTCGCACTTCGCTACTAAATCTATTTCGTGAAGGCTGTCCAAAATTGGCTGTTATACCAGAAAAAATTGATGCTATCGTCATATAAACACAAAAAATGAACAACAATCGACTGTATGGGTCTTCAAAGACGAGCTAAATCCAACAGAAGCTGTTCGCGCACAAAAACTTCGGAGCAAATTTTTTCTAAAATTGCTGGATATGTCGCTATCGTTCCATTAGAGCAACTTGAACGGTCAATGCCAAATGGTACATTAACATTATGGAAACCAATGGCAGAAGACGAATCAGACATCAGTTTAAAAAAACCCTTTTGACAGCTGAAATATCAAATTGATTGGTCATCCGCCCTACAATCCTTGTTTGGCTTCAAATGATTTTCTCTTATCCTAGCAGATCAAAGATAAATTACGAGGTCAACGTTTTTCTACACATGAAGAAGCGGTTGATGCGATCAAATTGTGGAGGTACGTCAATCGGAATGGAAAAAATGCTTCGACGTTTGGTTCAAACGTATACAAAAGTATATTTATCTTAACGGAGAAACCATATCGAAATATGAACAACCCATTTCCATTGTCTATTTAAAAACTTCAGTAGCACCAATCGTCGTAAGTCACAACGATCTAAATGCTCAATTTCCCTCCCCATCTTTTTCTTGACGTAACCCTTATTGTTGAAAAAAACACTTGATACTTATCAGTCTTTTGAATACATTTATCTCGTTTCGGTTAACTGTTAGTTTCAAATAACAAAAGCCTATTGTTTTTTTTTACATTACACTAACTTGTACACTGTATCCGTTCCTGATCTAACTTTGGGCTTTGTTTCGTTGCATCTCAACTAATGTCTATAATACTCTGGAAATAGTGCTATATAAAGTAATGGTTTTATAATTTGTACAATTCCTCGTGTCTTATTTTTTATGTATGGAAATCAGAATTTCTATTATTACGAACGTGCCTCTGCCCTAGAGCCTGGTCCTAGATGTAATTAAATTCTAAAATTCAGTGAAGGTGCGCCCGGAATAGGTGTGATGTCTGCTTTTTATATCTGTTTATCTAGCAAGCAGTTTATTAACATTGTTTCTTTTGGATGATTTCTAGGAAGATCTATTCATTCATTTGTTTCGTTTCTTCATATTCTAGAAGTTTGTTTAATTCCATGTGTGGTATATAAATAAGTTTGGATATATGAGTGGATTCGTTTAGCGCAGTTTAGTTCAGTTTATAATAATAGTCGCAGTGAACAGAACGAATTAGCTAAGAAATTTGAATCAATTATTAAATTCAATTGAGTGACAGTGATAAGTGAGTTATTATAAGTTAGTTAAGTGTAGTGTATAATATTTGAAAAAATTAGGAACGTGAGGGACAGTGATTATTGATTAACCCCATGAATAAATATCATATGAAGAAATAAGAAAAACATTACATTATCTTCTAATCGTCAGGGACTATAGTTATTCTCCAAACTTCATTAAATATTCTTAATAGCAGTACCTCTCCTAAGGTTAATTATCATTTGAGGTGATATCTTCCTGCTAATTCTCTTTTCTTTGATTCTCTAAAGCTTCTTTTGATCTTTTTCATTGTTATAAGCTCCTGACGTCCATTACGCTGTGTCTATTCTTGTTCTTTTCAATCTTCTGTATGTATCAAAGATTGTTAAGTAGCTCGTAGAGGTACTTTTCTAACCGCTGCATCATTACCTGGTCACCTGTTTCTTCATCCACTTTTTTATTTGTATCTTCTCAGGATCTTTATTGTTTTATTATATTTCTCTTGTTCGATTTTTCCCTCACTATTTTCATGTAATACCTTATATCAAATTATATCTGATTTTATATAACTAATCTCATCTTTCGAACAAGGGCTTAGGAAGGTGATTCTGCTTTCAAATAAAGTATGTAATGGATTCTTGCAGTGTGTCTATACATAGAAATATCACATACGAATATACTATACAAATCAATAAAGCTCAATTCCACTTTTCTGCGACGGAATACTTTCGAAATATCATGGTAAAAGCTCGGATATAACTGATATAAGATATTGTTGGCACTATTATACTTTTCGATCCTGCAGCATTTTACTAAGTCACGTAGTAGTCTTCCAGATTCTAGATAGTTGTAAGACCCGATTCGTTGTCGTATTTATGTGGAGCTTATTGAAAATATATACGTACTATTTACACAACTGTGAGATTTAATAAAGATATTACAAATAAGATTTCACTACGCATATAACAGGATGGTTTAAGAGAAGAGTCTGTTTATATTTCAAAAACACATTCAGTTTTTCCATATAATAACAGTGCTTTTTAACTTTTTTGACTGACGACTAAAAATATCAATTTTTGATCCTAATTCCATATTTATAATCTTACATATCGAATCAAAGCAAAGATGGAAAATGTAACCCCTGAAATAATTCAAACTATATTGACAGACTAGAATAGTGTCAAATAACCGAAGGTTTTCACTTTAAACAATCATTATGAATAAATGTGAGACGTTCGATTATTGTTTGTTTTATATTTTTTAAATAAATTTTCAATCGCACCATCAATTTGATATCATTAAATCGTAATCCCTAAGGTAGAAACCCACTAAACCTGATATTAGTAGGTTCAGCAGCATCATATCTATTCTACACAAAATTATACGTAAAGGATTAAGTATTTAGAATATTACACGAGGATGTCGATTCTCAAAAACTATGGTAAAAAAAAAAACAGAATCTTTGCAATTACAATTCGATACCAGCAGTGGAATTTCATTTAGGGAGGGAGTTGTACAGGAGAAAATTTTTTGAAAGGACTTTCATATAATGAAGCTGAATTCTTGAAGTTTCATGGAGGATGTGGCTGTACTCAACTGTTATAATAAAAGAATTGTTAATAGATTAATCAATCGTCAGTTTGAGAAATCTATATGTGAAACCACTTTTTCCCAAACCCAAAATAAAGAACAGAGAAAATTTGCTCTGATACCTTCCAATCCTGTTTATACAAAAGGATTAGAAGGAATATTTAGCAGAGTGTGTTTTGAATTGGTATATAAATCCAACAATTGCTGGGCAATCCTAAGGCTACAATAACAAATTTTGAAGAGAGTGGTAGATTTAAAATTAGCTGTTTTGACGGAAAGTATATTGGGCAAACTAAGAGATCCGTAATTGTCCGGTTTAAAGAGCACATAGCTCATTTATAATATGGACGGACCGGAAAATCAGTTATTGCCGATCACGCTACAAGTCACAATCATGAAATAATTATTAAGAATGTGAAATTGTCAAAAAATGTATCCAATAATAAATTGTTGGATGCATTTGGAAGCATTCAAATTGCTAGATATAAAAGCTTAAATAGGGACAAAGGGCCAATTTTTTACAGCCTATAGTTTAGTAGTCAAGGAATGAATGTGAGGATTCCCGCCAAGGAAGTTTTCCCGTTTGAATTAATTTTCGCGGGAGAAGGTTTATTGGTGGGAAAATTTAGTATAAAACAGGTAAGTCAACTCATTATATTTTAATTTACCTTCAGTCTCTGAAGACGATAACTAGGTTATCGAAACGGGCGTCAAAAAGTGTAATTGTGAGTAATTGGTGTAGTGGTGGTTAAAACAGTGTAATCAGTATGGAGGGGCGTAGGATAGGACTCTAAGTAAACCTATCTGTTTTGATATTCTAAAGCTTCATCACATGTACTAATTGTAAATGAATTAAAATATTGATACGTGCATAAGGAACCTTAAATTAAGCATATTTCATATTCAGTATAACGCGTCGAAACTTGCTGTTGCCACGCCGGCCGCCGACTCGTCCACAACGCTTGTTCAGACGAGCAAAATGACAATTATCTAGAACTGTGATTCCCAAAGTGATCCTGGTAGACCTCCAGGGGTTCACGGGAGACGTGTCGCTCGTCGTGGGAGATATTGGAGGTCCACAATCGTAAGCGTGGGCTCATGAAAATTGATCGATAATGAAGAACTAAAATGAGGGCTTGACTTTTCCTATCAATATAAGTAGAAAACTTTTTAGGAAGCTCAGCGACTGTTACTTGTAATAACTTGCATATTACATACAGTACAGTATGTGCTTGCAATCTTGCATGAACTTGTTTGATTTTTCACCAATATACGAATTTCAAGGATGAACGTTTCTCATTTGTGAATGCCAGTGTCGAGGTATAATAATTAGAATGTATTATGTATTTAAAATTTTTTTTTTTTTTTTTTATTTCAGTTTAACGTGCCTCGACAGCGCTGGTCATTGGCACACAAAAACAATCATAAGTTAAATACATTCGAATTAAATAAAAATAAAATGAAAGTTAAATACAGTTACATACAAAAATTAAAATCTGTTACAATGTATGAATTAAATTATATTTTCTTGTACAGCTTGGTGACTTTAAGGAACTGCACGATTTTCCTTATTTCCGTCGGGCAGTTAAGTGTCTCCTGTAGGTTGGTTTTCATGTCAAACTGTTGATATGCGGTAGAGTATTCTCTGCAGTCGGTGAGAATGTGCTTAACAGACACAGGAACTAGACAAGTTCGGCAGACAGGACGACTTTCTGACGACATCAAATAGCCGTGAGTAAGTTTCGTGTGGTTGATGCGAAGTCTTCTTATTGTCACAGCTTCTCTCCTATTCAGAAAGTTTAGGGAAATGTGAGAAGTAGTTGGGTGGATTTGATGTAGTGCTGTAGTGCTAATGCTCCATGTATCGTGCCAAGATTTTTTAGTGAGGTGTTTGAAAGTAATCTTCAGATCATTGTCCAGCTGTACTGGGATTTCAGGATGATTTTTTGTGGCTTCTTTGGCATGACGATCGGCACATTCGTTTCCAGCAATTCCAGTGTGTGATGGAAGCCATATGAGAGAGACTGTTATATCAAGAGCAAAGAGAGTTTGGTAGATGTCATGAATGTTTTGGACTATTGGGTGGTCGGTGAATATGGTTGAGATGGACTGTATGGATGAAAGAGAGTCAGTACATATGGCGATATGTTTATTTGGAGAAGAAATATATTTGAAGGCTTGAAGGATACTGTATAGTTCACCAGTGTAAGCACTACACGTCGAGGGTAAACGGAAAGAACTTATGAGTTCGTGGTTTGTAGTGACTGCGCAACCCACACCGGATTCAGCTTTGGAGGCATCCGTATAGAGAATTAGGTCGTAGGAATTTTTATGCATAATTTCCAAGAATGCTTTCTCTACAAGAGCGCTAGTGGATTCGTGTTTATTGTAGATGGTTAGTGATGTGTCTACTATGGGAATATTTTTTATCCACGGGGGAGAAGAAGGCAAAGAAAGAGGAATGGTCAACGAGAGGTTGGTATTTTGGAGTAGAGGTGTGAGCAATTGAGGGATTGAATTGACAGTTATTCGTGAGTTATTGGGTATGGAAGTGGTGGTAAATAGCGAATGGACAGGATTAGAAGGATTGGAAGATACTTTAGCAGCATATGACAGGAGAAGAGATTGTCGTTTGAGGAATAGTGGTGGCTCATTAGCTTCAACATTGACACTAGCGGCGGGGCTTGAGCGAAAGGCACCAAGACAAAGGCGAAGAGCGGTGTTGTGTACAGAGTTCAACAAGTCAGTTTTAGACTTGGAGGCGGACATATAGATAAAACAACCATAGTCAAGCTTTGAGCGTATGAGAGCTCTGTAAACTCTTAGTAGTATAGTTTCATTGGAACCCCAGTGAAGGTGGCTAAGGGTTTTAATTATGTTCAGCCTCTTTAGGCAAATACCTTTTACATCATGAATATGGTGGTTCCAGTTGAGTCGAGAATCAAAAGTCATACCAAGGATTTTGCATTGATTCACAATAGGTAGAGGGGAGTTATCAAGGAAAATTTGGGGTGAGAGAATTTTATCAGCATGGATTTGTTTCGGGAAAATGATAATCCTAGGTAGGGGGATCTCTCTTGTAGTAGATTTATTGCGTTTTGGAGCAGTTGGCATGTAGAGGGGACGTATTTACCGTGGCAATAAATGATTAGGTCATCAGCGTATTGGACATATTTTACGGGAGATGGGAAGTTGTCACATAGCTCATTTATTGTGAGGATAAATAAAGTAGAGCTTAATACTGAACCTTGAGGGATGCCAGTATTTTGTGGATGAGGAAGGGAGAGCTTACCGTTTGCGGAAACCCTGAAAATTCTATCAGTTAGGAAATTATGGATGAATGATAATATATTACCATGTAGATTGTATTGAGTGAGTTTATTCATTATTGCACCTCTGGATATAGAGTCAAAAGCGCCTTCAATGTCGAGAATAGTTGCAATGACGTCCTGATGGTTATTTAATGCAGAGGAGATATCTGTTTGCAAGAGAACAAGGTTGTCGTATGTCGATCGATTACGTCGAAAACCCGATTGTGCGTCGGGAATAAGTTTGTATTTTTCAAGGAACCATAGGAGTCTTCTATTGATTATTTTTTCAAGGAGTTTACAAGTAGTGCAAGTAAGTGAGATTGGACGGAAAGACTTAGGGGATAATGTGGATTTACCTGCTTTTTTAATTGGAATGATTATAGAGTTGCGCCATGCATCAGGGAATTGGTGAGTATTCCAAATAATGTTATAGATGTCAAGGAGCTTGGAGAGGGACGAGTCGGATAGTTTTTTGAGAAATATATACAGGACATCATCAGGACCGGCAGCAGAATTTTTGCAGGACGATAGCGCGAATTTTAGTTCATTTAAACTAATAGGAGCATTGACAGACGCAATATCGAGAGGATTTAGCTGTAGTGCGGAGGAGGGCTGAATATATGAGTTATGAAAATCGGATGCCGGATTATGGATGCTGAAATTTTCTTTAAAATGTTGCGCGAGTGTGTCAGAGATTTTTTGACTGTCGGTGATAAGCAGATCGTTAGATATTAAAGAAGGAATTTTGATATTAGTTTTTTTGCCTTGAATTTGTGCAATTTTTTTCCAAACTTGACTGGGGTCTGTATTGTGGGTAAGGGATGAAGTATAACTTTGCCAAGCAGATTTTTTACTTTGCTTGACAATAAATTTAGCTTTAGCTTTAAGCCTTTTATGTGCAATAAGGTTTTCTTGTGTTTTGTGACGTCTGAACCTATTAAGAGCATGTTTTGATTCACGTATGGCATTTGCACAATCCGGACTCCACCATGGAACAGCCCTACATGCCGAGGAAAAGACCGTTTTACCAATGTGCACCTCGGCAGCCGCAAGTATGCTCTTAGTGAACATATCTAGCGTATCGTGTATATTCGTAGAAATGATCAAAGATGATAAGTATGCTTCGGAGAGAGAGGTAAACTCAGGCCAGTTTGCATTTTTTATTTGCCAGAAGCTTTTGGCAACATTTTCTTTATTATAGGGATTGGATATAATAATAGGAAAGTGGTTGCTATCATGTAGGTCATCGAAAACTTGCCAAGAGAGAGATAGTGCCGTTTTAGGGTCACAGAAGCTGAGGTCAATAGCAGAAAAGGAACCTGAGGAGATGTTAAAGTGAGTTTTGGTTCCAGTATTTAACAGACAGGTACCAGTTGAATTTATGACTTTTTCTATTGTGTTGCCTCTAGTGCGAGTTTGGTCGGAGCCCCACATAGTGTGATGTGCATTAAAGTCTCCAACAAGAATGTATGGTTGAGGAAGCTGACGAATTAAGTCTGTTAACTCTTTTTCATCAAGGGGGTGGTCCGGTGGAATGTATATACTGCAAATGGTAAGTTTATTGGGGCACCAAGTAATTATAGCTACTACTTCAAAGTTTGTTGATAATGGGAGGTGGGATGAGTATATGTCGCTGGATACAAATATTGAAGTACCGCCACTGGCTATTATGCAGTTGGTACGGATGTAATGATATCCGTCAAAATTTCTCAATTTGCGTTCATGATCAATTTTAAAGTTGGTTTCTTGGAGACAAAGGAAGTCAGGTTTATGGGAGGAAATGATTTTCTGAATTTTTTCTAGTCGAGGATAAAATCCATCGCAGTTCCATTGTATCAGAGAGAATGTACTTGTTTAGGAAGAAGGGAGAGAGTATTTACTGAGATAATGTCGAGGAGTCAGTGGTATTCCCATCATCAGTAATAGACACTTCGGGAGGAGTTTTTTGTTCGAGTTTAAAGTTAATTCTATTGATTAGACGCGTAATACGGTTTTTTAAAGATCTTTCTTTTATATTAGGATAAATTAGGGACAAATCCTTCAGAAGTAGGGTTGTGTCGGAAATAAATTTGTTGGCTTCGGGGAGGGGGTCATTGATGCCATACGTGTTTTCCAGAAACGCAATAAATTGGGTGTCTGTGAGGGAAAATGCTTCAGGAGAATCGTTAAATTGTTTATGTATAACGGAGCGTGATTCAGGGCTTATGAAGTGACAATCGTTTTTAGTCAGTTTAGATTTTTTGGTCTTCTTTTTCGCAGGGTTTCCGGAGCTGGATGTAGAAAATTCGGGGGGAGGCATTGGATCTGGATAAAGATCAGTAGGAGATATGGACTGCGGCGAGTCAAGGCTGCTGTCATTTGAACGGGGACGTTTTTCGCTAGTTTTTGGTAAGGAAATTAGGAGGGGGGAAATGTGAAAGGGTGTCCTCCGAGGATACTATGGGAATAACCGAAGTATTAGTAGTGGCAGTAGGGTCAGCACAGGAGGTGGGGATCAGATTGACCGAATCATTTGATTTGGGAGAAGGATCTTGAGGGATGGGAGTGTTGGGGCATGAATCAGCAGTGTGCCCAGCCTGTTTGCAGAGAAAGCATTCAAGTTTGTCGGTAGAAATGAATATTCTGTGCGTTGTATTTTCATGACTGATGACAGTCGAAGTTTGCAGAGAAAAATCATTATTGGTTGGTAATACGTAAGTTACTCGGCGGAAGCTGAGCACATGTGCGTATTCGTCATCAGGTGAGCCACATTTGACGTATGATATGGGAGAGGTGAGTGATAACCCTAGGTCTTGCAGTGCTTTCTCAATGACGGAATGGGGAATGGATGGACAAACATTGGAAATGAGTATTCTTTTGGTTGGAGATATAAGCCGACGTATAGGGATCAAATTGGAATTAACTAGGATACTTTGGTTGGTTCTTAGAAGTTCGTCGACTAGAGTCATCGATGATAAATAAATGCATATGCGTCCGTGTGATATTCTGGATGCGAAAATAACATTTTTGGGAGAGACGATGCTACCTATTGATTTGATGTAGTCAAATAGTACAGTGTTGGGGATAGAAGGCATAATGATGGCCTGATTTCGTGAGGGCACAGAAGGGGGTGGGGATTTTGCTGAGGTAGCTGCAGCATATGATAAAGGTGGAGAGTTAGTATTTGGATTGATTTTTGATAGTGAGGGAAGGTTAGACATATTGCTGTGATCTTGGTTGCCAAAATCACAGTCAATAGTTGAAAAGAAAAAAAAAGAAAGAAAAACGGATGAAATATATAAATAGATCTCAGCTCGAGAAAAACCAAACAGTCTTTGTCTCAGTGATTGGCCTATTGATATCCGGATACGTAAATAATTTTAAAGTATATTTACCAATTTCTATGATAAAAACGCTGCTTCGACAATTTGTGGTATCACATTTTAATTATAACAAAAAGCGAATAATTTATTATTGTTAGGAGTTAACTTAACGATCTGAACCTAACGAGGTATACAGAAAGAATGTATTCAAAAATTTATTTTATTTGTTATGGGAGAAAAAATTCATAAAGAAAACTTTGAAGACGAACACTAAAGGTGAATCAATATTTAATATACTGTGTGAGTTTTCGAGAACGATTTTTTTTGTAATATTTTCATGGAACTCCTGCCATGGTCGGGCGACATCGTAGGTTTATAAAAAAAATCTATTCTTTAATTCATTTTTGGAGTTCATGTAAAGTAAAGGTCCCGATTTCAAAGAAAGCCTGATCAATTTCGAATCAGATATCTCGTAATTGACAGATTTGTTCAAAAAACTCATTGAACTCAATTTACAATTACAAGAAGACAGACTTAATTTGATAAAAGAAAGAGTGTAAGTCAAGATTTTCTTGATAAAATTAAATTTTTGAAGTAGAATATTGGCCCGCGCGAGCTTTCACAGTTTTCAAACGTCGCACGTAGAGAATGCATTGATGAAGATATTCAGACATACTTTCAACATTTGATTGTCATGCATGATGATTCTATGATCTGAATATATTCCGTCGATGGAAATTACACCATGGATCATTAAACCATTCGATGAATTGGAAGTTAAATTACAAGAGAAGCTACTCGAGATTAGAACTAATGAGGAGCTGAAAGTGCCATTAAAAGGAGAGTGGCAAAAATTTTGGCTACAAGTGGGAATATTCGGAGAATATCCTGCCGAAAAAAGTGAAGTTACGAACTTATTGACAAAACAAATGAGCAGATTGAATATCACGGATCGAGCCAAACATTGATAATTTGCTGTCAATTCATCAAGTACCTCCCTCATTAAAGCAAATATTTTATGACTTTGAAATCATGCTTGAACAAACTCAAATAAAAATTAAGTTTAATGTAATTGAAAGAATTTTTTCAAATATGTAAAGTTGAATTCAGAAACTCACATCAAAATAGATGTACAGTTTATTTCAAATTTCAAAGAAATAGAATCATAAGTAGATTTCTTAGGCTATTATACTTAAGTCTAAAGGTTTCTTGTTTATTGTATTCTTATAATGTATTAGGCTACTGAGTTTATCTTGTCGCATTGCCTCTCAAGTAATTTCTCACTAATCACATTACCAATTACATGAAAAACTTTATCGTCAGTGATAGGTAGAAATCAAAGCAAGTGCAGAATATTTTTTGTATTAGGCTAAATCATTATAGATGAGTTGCAATAGGCTTCGATTGCTGTAGATGATACTTCCACTTCAAGTGGCTTTAGCCCCAATGTTCTCTACACAAAGCAATTCATTCAGAACTTATAGAACTAGGATTTAAGCTGCTTCGGTATTTGATCGATAAATCTAAGCCTTTACAGTCCGAGAACATTTTATTTAATTGTTATGTAGTGTTGCTGCGTCAAATATCCTATTATAGACTATTTCTTCAGAATGGTAGCAATTAAATTGAACGCCGTATTCGCTCTAGCATAACAATGTTGAATTTCAACATTTGGGCTTTGAAGATCCTCAGACTTTTTTGTCCACAGTCTACAGTCTCCCAAGATGTGAAGAGCGATGAGTCAGCTTTGCATAGAGAGAAAAGACGGCAGGCAGATTTTTATGTAGGCTTTTCTGTATCTAGACATCTATATTAATTAGTTCTAAACCAAATACTCGTAGAAAGAGGTAATTGCGTCATGATTTATAACAAAACTAGCTTCATACAAGCTTATAAATCCAAGCCTTCCTTTCTTGGTGTTATTAGTTTGTACTATAGTAGTGAAATTAGGTAGCTCTTACTAATGAACTACTTATTAATTTACATTGATTAACAGTTCTAGACAGCATATTTCCAATCTTCGGAAATATTTTTTGTTATTTGTATACTCTATTAGTGAGTTTTCAAGAAATACATTCTGTGGACTTTCCAAGACCTTGCTGATATAATTAGGGGGCGCTGGATCTTTCTTATTTGCTTGATGACTTGATAAAATTTTCTGCTTGTTCCACACAGAACTAATCACCTAAAACCGTTATTGCTTTGGAGCGTGGCTAAAACTACTAGTACCCCAATACGATTACACAATCTGAAGCGTACTTCGATAACCGTCTTCAGACACCGAAGGTGAACTTTACTTCCATATGAATATCATCAACCTTGCCAGAAATTTGAACCTAAAAGCTTTTTCGAACAAAAACTCAAGATAAGCTGTTATTGCTTCCACCTTTATTAATTTGTGTTTTCGATTCTCGAAATTAATTCCAGGAATAGAACAAACTAAAGTTAATCTGAACAATTTCGGTTAACTTTTTTTTCCATCGGCTTTGAAAAGGGAAAGCTCTATTTGGTTTATTCGTCCATCCCAATTGTCGGTCCGTTAATAACGATTGATTGATCGCCTAATGCACTGATGAATCGAATGCTCTCCCGAGCCTCCCAAAAAAATAAATTTCATTCGAAATGACTGTTTTGGAATCAGTTTTTATGTACATATGAGTAAAATTGTTATTTATTATATAGTTAGAGCTCTCCTGTTTGGTATCAAGTCCGTTTATTATAAATATATATGTTTTGTTATACAAGGTATTCTGAAAAAGATAGGTGTGTATTTAGTATAGGAGTTCATTGCTATAGAAGAGAGAGATGAAACTAGAGTGAAATATTGAAAAAACTTCAGTTTTATCGGAAGGAAAAATTTGCTGCATATGATTGTTATGAATGGAGAAGTTCAATTTGACTGGAATGTCCGAGAAAAATGTGTTGGGATCTTTTTGACTTTTTTCCCTTAACTTCAGTTCAATTGAGTCAGATTCTTGAGACTGATGATTAAATCGTAATCTAATGGACCCGTGTTGCTCGGCAGCAATGACTATATAAATAATCATGGCTAATTGATAAAATATGTCGTCAAACTTACCCTAATTAGAAGAAGAAAGGAGAGTCATATTTGAGTATAACTTGAGGAGGGCATAAGTTGAATGTCTTGAATACCATGCAGCCAAAAACTGAAGAAAATCGGCCGGACGGATTGCCAGTAGATTTTTATCTTATTTTTGTTTCTAATAAATAGATTAGATGAGAATTTCAATTATATTTCAGTATTTAAAAGATGGATATGAAAAATAAATATATGATATATGAATCCCAAGAATATATGGATACCATGGTCAACGTTAATGTGTGGATCAGAGACGTACTGACTAAAAGAACAAATGAAAATGAAAATATGAGATAGGTACAGAAATGGATGCAATAACAAGGGCATCGAGAAGATTGAAAAGAGTCACTAATGAAGGAATTAAGGAACAAATGAGTGTAGAACAGACAGTTATAAAATGTATGGAAGACAACCACTGGTGTGGAAGTCGCATGTTCACTGAATGACAGAAGCAAGATTACCAAAAGAAGTAATGAAATGGTCACAATAAGAAAACCGAAAAATAGAAAAACCAAAGGAAAAATTGATTGAAGGAATAAAGCTACCAATAAGAGAGCGAGGACTAAGAGAGGAAGACTACAACAATACAAAGCAATGGCAAGACAAGATTTATAAAACAAAAATATGGAAATTCGAAAGAATGTCATTTGAAGCTCGCAAAGAGACTCGTTGGTGTATTTTGTTGAGGAATGGGGACATTTTGATACTGGATATGGGATTACAGTTATAATAATAAAAATTTTCTGTACACCACTGGGATTGTGGTTGAGTATAGGAGGGTAGTGTGGTATTGACTGGAATATAAAGAGCAAAACTAGACGAACGGAACAGATAGTTCAAAGAGGGAGTAATAGTTTTTTCTTATTAAAGTTTAAGCAAAAGCGGATACAGCTGCGGCTGTATTATTATCGTCGGTAATTTGGTAAAATAAATAGCCACCAGGGTAATTTATAATGATAACGTGTCATATTTAATATCTTATTAGTTAGTACCTGAGTAGGATCACGTCAAGTAGACCCCCCTTTTAACACTTGAGGATCGAAAATTCAATAAGATATAATTTTATCGAATGATGTAAATTGTTGGTACTTCAAATTGATCTTTAAAAAAATTTTCAAGATAACTCAATGAGAATTCTAGCGATTACAATGAATCTACAATTTCACATGATAAAAATTTTTTGCAAATTTCTTTTGCTAATTAGGTATAACATTTTTATAAACTTTCAAATGAAGAAATTGGGATTTTGATTAGTTCTCTGTCTGACAATCGAATTTTGGTTATTTTATACTTTCGCGTTCCCCTCGTTTTTTGGTTCTAGAAAATTAGGAAATCATCCCACTTCGATGATTTTCTCAAATCTTTGCTTTTGCGGCGCATTTACGAAAAAAAAATTGGTTTCAGGGCTTTGAATGTTCATGAAAATCAATCACTCACGTATAATTGTTGATAAATTTTTTCCAAATAATCAAATGAAGTTAGTATATATTTTTTTCATAATCTACACAAATATTTGAATAAAAATTGAAAAATTGAAAAAAAAATTATACAAAAATGTTGATTTATCAACTTTTTACAATTAAAAATACTGACAATTTCTGTTAAAATTGACTTTTTCTCACATAATGGTTTGTACCTTTTTCATTATATGAACAAAAACATTCTTAAAACCACTTATTGTAATTAAGTGTGGGTACATTATTAAAAGTTAACTTTGAAAAATTGGAAATTTTCACAATTAAAAAAATGATATCTCACTAAGGTAAGAAACTGTAAGAGATAAAAAATTAATAAACAAACATTTTTCTACAAAATGTTCGTTTTTTGTGATTAACAAAAAAATATATGAACTGCGTTTGATGCTTTGTATAAAAGTTATGAACGATTATATGCGAAGAAGTGCGTTTATGAAATACAAAACTATATGAAATCTCCAGGTGAAAAAAATACTCATCGAAATCGAATGATTTTTCGATTTTTTTCTAGAGCGAAATTTTTTTTAGTAATACACGTTGAACATTTAAGTTCTTTATTTCAAAAGAAAATATCAATGCTCGGTATTAGTTGAAATATAAATTTTTATAAGACGCATCGGCGAGCTGTATCCTACTGGATTAGCTGCTAATAATAACCACTAGTAGAAATGGGACCAGTGAATAAATGTTGCAATCTGTTAAATAAAAATAAAGGGAAAAATCTCATTTTCATTATTTCCAAAAAAGCTAGTAGATTTAAAAAGATGTTCCATGTGTAATTTATGTGAGAGGAATTTATAAAGGTGAAAAATCCACATCAATGCCTAGCGAGTTATGTGAAAATAAATTTCCCAGTGTTAATGAACTTGATTTAGTAGATGATGATGTTGAATGTAATGAAAATAAAGATCCATATTATAAATGTGAATTTGTAGATAATCAATTGAAATTCGACAGAATAAATGAACTTTTATTATAAGTAAGGTAACCACCTGTGGAAATCGAGAGAGTATCAATTGATAATAGATGATGTAATATAATCAATTCCTAAGATATGGCCGACGGCTTTTCTCAGTTGCCCACCCGGTGCTATCGTTTATTCCAAACAAACAAAAGTTTAGAATATATATTCCTATAAGAAACATTGAATTTTGTTTAACTTGATTTTCATTCTCTAATATGAAAGTATAGATGAATATTTAGTAAATTGATGATGAGTGATAAGTGAAATGGTTGAAGTATGTAGTTCTGAATAAATTTCAAAGTAGAGTACAGTGTTTCATTCTCTACACCGTAGAGAAATTCCCATTATTAGGAGAAAAACGTGCAATAATCCTCTCCAGTATTGTAGTATTTGTTCATTCTGGTCGTACAGGACGTGACGTTTTTCAGGAAAAAAGTTTCGAACTCACTTCCTTTTTATCCTTTTGGACCGTACTTACACATAATACGAATTCTATGCAGGTTTTGTCCCTGTTTCATTGCTTTATTGATTTTTCTTATTTTCCTGGAAAAGGACTTCTTCACACATCCCGAGAATAGAATTACGATTGCTTTTGATCGAAAATTTCCACTAAAGTGGAAATTACGGTTGAATCTATTTTCGCATTTAATTGCGTTGTATCGTTAGATGTTAGGGATAGTTTCACGAACACAGATGAAGGAGAAGTTTTTACTTAAACTTCGAATGACGAAGGAAGTGATATAATTTGATTGCTTTCATTAGAGATCGATGTACTGAAGACAATGCTGGAATTATCTAATGTATATTGTATTCAAGGTTGTTCCAATATTAATGGTAATAACGGATAGTAGACCTCGAACTTTGTACAGACGGAAAGAAATTGAATAGTTGGAGAGGGTCTCTGATTTTCATATTCTAAAGTAGAAATTTCACCTTACACATTCAGAAGCTCTTGAGTTTCTCATCATCCAAACAAAAACTCATTACTAGGGACAAAATATTCAAGAGTAGTCATGGGATTTTTCTTACTTACTAATATCAGAGGAAAACATATCTTGCTGTAACCTGAAATTCGATAGGATATATTGGCAAAATGGACCTACCTTAATACAAAAATTAGAACAAAAAAATATAACACGAAAGGTTTTATGATATATTGACAAATATCTAAGGGGACATATCTTTCCAATTCAATAGCCCACCGCCCTTGGTACTAAATTTTCATTATTCTGATATCTGGTGGAGCTTCTCACTCAACTCGTCATGAACATCACCCAAATTGTCAAGAATAAATGATGGAAGAAAATGGTTTAACATGACATACCGAAACCAATATAACTAACTGTCCGTAGTTTGCATCCTTATTGGTGCTCAAAAATCGCTAATGAGTTCCAAGCTCTAAGTTCTTGTGCGTTTAGCGTTTCTATGTAATTATTACCGCCTAACAAACTAACAATTCTAAACTGTGGCAATAAAAGTTAGTGGATAATTAAGATATAAACTAAACTTTTTAATATACTCGCGAAAAATTTATTGAACAGCACTAGATATTAGACTGGATTATTACGGAGCGCAGAGAATAGCCAGGACAGTGTGCATATAGCCTTGAGCTAGAAGGATGTTGCGGAACGCATCATTATTCGTTTTTTGGTCAAAGATAATGTAAAAACAAAAGTTGTTCGTGGCCGAAGCACTTTGAAACAAATGGTCTGTTTGTCGGAATAACTGGATATGTCACCATTAGAGCAAGGTAGAATGGTCAAATCCGAATGGTACACCATCATATGTGCCCTAAAGGTGTTTGAAAAAATTAGTAAAACCAAAAACCAATCGCGGAAGATGAATCCTTCACCCCGACTATGCAAGTCCTCACACAACATTTAAAAAAAAACACTTTTGACTAGTCAACTCATAGAATTGATGGGTCATACAACGTACAGTTCTTGTTCCACACCCAATGATTTCTTTTTAGTTCTTTAGATCAATAAAAATGCACCTCTATCGGAATGGAAAAAATGCTTCGACAGATGGTTTGAAAGCATGCAAAAGGTCATTGATTTTCATGGACAATAATCTAAAAAACAAGCCATATCCAATTATAAATATTTGACTTTATTTTTCTCTTACAACTTCATTAGCAAATCCTCGTAAGACTCATAAGTGTTATAAATGTTGTGTTCAAACTTACGGTTGTAGGAGAAAGATTGAATTTTCGTTCTTTAATGATGTGTTGGGAGTCTAACAATAATTTTCATGCTTATTTATTGATAAAGTACAAATTCTCAATCGCAATTCAGATTACCAAGTTAACAGTACAGAATATGTCATGTTTTAAGTGATCTATATTGACTACACTGTTAATTCCAGCGGAAAAACCTCCTTGGCGGGAAATCTTTATTACTTGACTACTAAACCATAGAGTGAGCTGTAAGGAATTGGCCCTTTGTCTTTAGTATATAATAATAAGAATCTTCCTAGGCCTATTTATATTTCAAAACTAATTCATATGCACTTAGAAAGAATGATATTTTCACAAATTTTTCTCCAAATGAGCTTTGTAATTCAACATGCGATCTGAATTAATCAATACAAGAATCAGAGCTGCAAGGGGTCTACACCATCTGAATAACTTCTATAAAATACTGGTTTTGAAAAATTATCACCTATTCAAAATGCACAAACAAAATTTTTTTGAGTTCGGATTTCCTTCGGGGAATATGTGTTTATCATAATGATTCTCAATAGCAGTAGAAATGGGAATAAAAACCCTAATTTTTCCAGAATAATCGATATCTAATCATAAAAGAACAAATTATTGAATCATAAGGTTTAAATTTCCTTCTATTCTTCTTTATTCCCCATTCCTTCCTAAACTTTTGCAGTTACTGCCTTGGAATTCAACTATAATAACCGGACACCTTGGCGAGCCTTATCAAATTTACCCATAATTCAACGCAGACCTACCATTTTAGGAAAGTTCACTTTCTCTCAGGTCTCTTGAAATATTAAATGAAGAATGCTCTCACACTACAAGGTGTCAAACACTCATTTTGTCCTTTCCAAGATCTGTGAATTTTTGTGTATGTATGTTTGCATTTAGGCAATTAAGTATGTAATTAAATTCATGACCTACCTTCCTGTTACAACCTAGTTGTAGTTATCTTTATAATTTCATCATGTATCTTTCCATTTCATCCCTCTTCTAGTTTTGGTAAATTCAATTCAACCATTTTTTGATTATTCAAAATAGTTTTGGACTTAATTCAATTTATTCCGTGGGAATGCATCGAGCTTCTTAGAGAGACATATTTATGGTTTAATCTAATAGAATAGATCAAAGTTTCACAGAAAAAACGTCCGAACATCTTTTATTCTCAAAGCATCTAGCACCGACAAGAAAGAAGAGACAATTCAATAAAATATTTCACGAGATAAAATGTTTTTCCAGCAAATAAAAGCTTTATCGTGAGAAACTACAAAATATTGTTCGTTGCTTTTCTCTCTGGTGGGAGACAATTAAATTTCGCTCAAAGTAAGTTGTTCCATATTTGAAAAATAATTGGTTGACATTTTTACAATACAAATCTACGCGGAAATTTTTCCATAAGATAGCATGTTATTCATACTCATATACTGACTTTTTCCTGTTCTACAATCAATCAAGATTGTTGTGTTAGTTTTCCGGTTGATAGGTGAGTTTTATGTGGGTTTTCTCCCAGCGATGGCTTAATAAAGTATTTTTCTTTACTGGGCTGTGCTTGTGAAGATTTTTCTGGCAATAGGTTTCTGAGGTAGCGTTCGCTGTAAGTGGGCGCTTGATGTCTATCGTAGGAAGAATTAATCTTATAGATTTATGAAAGAGAAAGGCTCCAAGAAACAAAGCACTATTGGATAAGTAATAGTAGGTAGAGTAGTAGGTATAGCTAAAGCTGTATTAGTCCCTGTTAAAGGGATCACCAGGTTATAAGAAACAGCAGAAGCTGTTTTATAAAGTTAGTGAAGTCTCAATATCTGCATATTGGAATAAATCCTTCCTCGTCTTCTTTTTCTCCTTTTTTTTTCTGCTATCCACTAATGGATGTTTCCTAGAACTCCTAACTATTTTATTCTGTCTCTTATGGTATGAATTGATTCTCCTGTGGTTCTCATCACTGCCCAATTTTTGAAATTGTGTACCCACTATTTTTCTAATTTTATCGTGCCCAGTAATTCACATTCTGTTCCTATTCTCCTCAGAATGTCTTCGTTGCTTTTTATTGCCGTTCATGGAAATCTCAAAGAGCAGCCTTCCATAACGTACAATAACACCATTTTGTTAATCATTTTCTGAAGGTCAAAGTCACTTTTGAATTTCATGAATTTTTTACGTCTTATGATCAGTATTCACATAACCTGGACCTTTTTTAGTTGATCAATCTCTTCACTGTTGTATGATAGTACTACATTCTGGAACTCATCAAATATGTAGGTGATAAATAGAAATTTTCACTTTTTTATATGGATTCCTATGAGCCGAAAGTGTATTCTAATTATGTCTATGCCATTCACTTCAATGCCTAATCATTGACACTGACGGATTTTTGTAAGTTGTTTGCCGAATAAATATTGACCAGGGATTGAAGAGGACACAATCCTGCCTAACACTATAAGGATTTTCTGCGCCTTTGAAAGTTCTTTGTAAATTCTAACTACAGCTGATAGGTTTCAATACAAGTTTTGAATACAACTTATATCTTTCTGGTCTCAAGTCGCTTCAGTATTTAAACAACTTTATGGTATTGCATTTTGTCAAAAGCATTCTTGTAATCTATGAAACATACAACTACATATTTTTTCTTTCTGGTAGCAGCAGTTCTGAAGCAGTACTTAAGCTGCAACTAGTGCCTTTCTCGTACCCCGAACCCTTCTAAAGCCTTTAAGCCTTTTGATACCTTGGTTGTCTAATAATTTGAGCAATGCAGTAGATCTATCCCAACCTTTTTCAAGTTATTGAAAGTGCTAGACATTTGTACTTAGTTAAATGGCTCTGCTTAATTCAATTTAGTGCACGAGAAATACAACAAAAACATAATAGACATAAATTATATAAGCGACAGACTGCTACAAACCACGTTTAAATTTACAGAAACAACTCAAACCCATATATTTAAGCGTGTATGCTCCTGATACAAGTAAAAGTCAAGAAGAAACAGACTCATTCTATGATGAACTGCAGATCACCATGGATAAGATACCGAAGCAAGACGAAATTATAATACTGGGGGATTTTAATGGAAGGATTGGTAACGAGGTTATTAGTGGAATTAAGGATCGGCTTAACGAAGAAACACTCAGCAATGGAGAACAACTCATACAATTCTGTGCACATAATGAACTACGCATTAACAACACGTTTTATCCCCATAAACAACAGCACAAGTATACGTTCGAGAACACAAGAGGACATAAATCGATTATAGACTACATTATTACAAACAGAAATATTCATCCCTCAAAAATATTCGATGTCAGAACATTAACCTCAGTAAACACAAGGACTAACAGCCATATGGTGCTAGTCATAATCCGGAACTGCGTACAAAGGAAAACCCAGAACAAAGCGAAAGTGACAGAAAAGCCTTAGCGATGACACCACAAAATACCTCTACCAGCAAAGACTAAGGAAGGCAATAAATGAAAACAAGATCTTGAAAGATGATACCGTAGAACTAGCATGGAAAAGATTAAGTACTAATATAAGGACAGCTGCAGAAGAGGCATTAGGCAAACGAAAGGTGAACCTAAACGGAAAGGCCAACACGAAACCATGGTTCACACACGAAATCAAATCACTTGCGGAAGAAAAAAGAAAAGCATATCTTCAATATAGAAGTCAAACAATTACATATGCTGATTAAAAAGTCGTGAGGAATAGGACAAATGTGGAAATACAAACGATTAAGAGACAATTCTGGGAGAAATACTCATCAGACATGGAAAACGACTTATATGGAGGACAAAAAAGATCTGGAATATGATAAGGAACATCAAAAGACCAATCAATGAATACATCCACACGAAAATAATAACGTTAAAAGAATGGGAAAGGTATTTCCATGAACTCTACGGTGACACAATAACAAGCCAACCCACAGAACAGAAACAAGAAAATATATCTGGGGAAGGAGAAGACATCCAACAACAATTAATATCAAAAGACAAAATTGAAGCAACAATGCGCAAGATGAAATCACCAGGGCTGGATAATTAATAACGAGCTTCTTAAATATGGTGGCAATGAATTAATAGACCAAATGCATGTCATGTTCAGCAAGATATACGACCAGAGAAAAGTACCAGAGGAATGGAAAGTAAGCATAACGATCCCCGTCTTTAAAAAAGGGGAAAAGAAAGATCCAAATAATTATAGAGGGATCAGCCTCCTAAGCACGACTTCAAAATTACTAACAAAAATTATTGCAGAAGAAATCTCAAATATAAAACCGCGTTTATGTGCTTCATAGACTTAACAAAAGCATTTGACAGAGTGAGATTACATGACGTCATTGAGCTACTAAAAGAACGAGGCGTAAACCAAAGGACAATAGACATCATTCGGGACATGAACAACGGAAATAGCACATATGTAAGAGTAAACAACGAACTCTCCAGTAAAATGCCAGTATCAACAGGGATCAGACAAGGAGATAGTCTCAGCCCAATACTCTTCAACATTATAATGGACGAAATCATAAAAGAAGTCAAAACGGCAGGCAGAGGATACAGAATGGGAGAACATGAGTTTAAGATAGTTTGCTACGCTGATGACGCGGTTGTGATATCCGAAGATGAGGATAATCTGCAAAAACTGCTACACAGATTTAAAACAGTTGCAGGAAAATTCAATATGATCATATCGACACAAAAGACACAATCCTTGACAATAGCGAGAGAACCAAGAAGATGCAAACTGGCAATTTATAATAAAAGTGTAGAGCAGGTTATGTCTTTTAAATATTTAGGAGTTAACATCACGAGCAATAGGAACTTGAAACAAGAAGTCAAAACGCAAACAACCGCAGAATCTAGGATATCAGGATTCCTTCGAAACGTGATATGGAGGAATAAATTTTTAAGTATCGAAAGCAAAACACGGATATATAAAACTTGTGTCAGACCAGTAATGACATACGCCATAGAAACGAGAGCGGAGACTGCAACTACTAAGCGGATTCTTAGAACGACCGAGATGAAGACATTACGCTCAATCACATGGAAAACACTAAGAGACAGAATAAGGAGCAATGAAATTAGAAGAATGTGTGACGTTCTGGATATAGTGAGATGGGCCAGAACTAGAAGAAGAGCATGGAGCGATCATGTCAATAGAATGGACGACGATCAACTGACGAAAATCGCAAAGGAAGAAAGACCCAATACAAGTGGACCGCCTGGAAGACCACCAAATCGCTGGTATGAGAGCTGGTCCTCGGAGTCACAACTTAGGCTGCCTCTTTGAAAACACAAGACATAGTCTTAAAATAAGAAGAAGAAGAAGAAGCTTAATTTAATGCTGTGAATTGATTAAAAAATTCTAGAAAGTCCCTAAGAACGTTTCCCTTCACTTCACATTTGCTCCCTACTAATTATTTAACCACGATAAACCTCTATCAGCCATACCCGACGTAGTATATTTTTAAACAGATTATTTTTAGTGAAGGACCTCAAATTAACAGTGAACATACTGGATAATGAACACTCTAATTTTAGATGCGATCTAACAACACAAGAACATGTTAGAACGATGAGAAAAGTGGTAGTCAGAAGACTAAGACGGTTAACTTGGTGTTATTCTAGTGCAATTTCTAATGGTTAGACGAGTTTCGCATAAAGACGTAAAATTCCATTTCTACAAACTGTTTATTGTTTGAATACTTTTGTGGTTCGTGAAGACTCTGCTCTCAGAATACTAGGAACACTCACGTTACTGGGCTCTAGAACATCTACACTTTATCCACCAGTACCCTCCAAATAGGGCTCTAGTGCTCTATGGTCATTATAGACCTCATTTCTTTTCGAACACGGGGTTACAGGTACTGTTTATTAGGTTTTATACCTTCGCATTCTTGAATCGTTCCAACAAGTAATTAGAATTTCTTTAAAACTTATTTGGACAGATGATCTCACATTCAGGTTTCCCCAACTATCATTGTATGTATTTTCTCTTTGAAAGCTGTTTAACAACAAACTACAAAATTTGGACCAGTTGGAGAATTCAATTTGTAGCTATCCCTGTAGAAATGTTAGTCCGTGAGCTAGATAGATCTGGAGCTCTAGGTTTTGTATGCCTGACTTGTGTATCATTGTTTTGAGGTGAGCAGCAAACATAAATGCACATATTCTGATGTAGATACAAGAATAAACAGCAGCAGTAAACATATAAGCAAATATTCTGATGTAGATTTCGAAAATACATTCGGAAAATATACCAGCCTCCTACCACTAGAAGATAATACAGTTCATAGGACTGAATCTAATTATGGCAATTGAGTTCATTTGACAAATCCGCAGTTTTTTATTCAAAGACTATTAGCCTCATACGAGATCTAAATCTTTAGAGAGAAATTGCTCAAATACATAGTCCAGTGATCACAGCTCCCGACCCATGAAAATTAGTCATGTCACTGATTTTCTGGATTTAGGTAGTTCTCAGGGTGCTTTATCGATACAGTAACTCGAAATTTATGCCAAATTACGTCCCCGACTGAAAAAGAAACTGCTGTATCTCCTAGAAAACTCAACATTTCGGAACGAAAGAAAGAGCATTTTACTCGTTGGAGTCTCTACTTTTTAACTGCAACTGAAAAAAAATTCATACATGAAAAATTTTCTTGGATAACAACATGAACGGGATTGTTTTTTGCTGGTTTCCTGGATGAACTTAAACACATGTGTCGGTGACTCTGCAAAACCGAGCAGCGAACCCTTGCTTGAGTTCGTCAATTAGACGACTACCTTTAAAATGAGACAAATTATACCTTTGAACTCACTCTGTGATAAGACAAAACTACTTTTACTAATGCTAGATTTTTTTATAGTTGACAAGTTTGGTTACTTTTTCATAAGTTGTTGAATACCAGCCATTTTCGCAAAATAATGAGAAAACTAAAGCAAACATTTTGTAGCTGAATTTCCTCCCCAAATAAGTTCGTAACACCTTCGGTTTTTCCATCAAAAATTTGAACTCGCCAAGAGCTCCAAAACGACATTTTTTTCTTAAATGTTTTGCGATTTTCGAGGGGTTTGGTTTTAACGCATCATACGGGGGGAAACGAAAGTTTACGTGATAGAGAATCGGATGAATACAGTCACCCTCTATATAGATATCCATTACAAAAAAGAAACCTCTTTTTACTGGGAGAGTTTCTTCAATACATCTCACAATCCAGAGTTATGATAGAGGAAGGCGCAAAAATCATAAAACGTACACTTTTATTTTTATGCATAATAGAAAAAAAAATAAATTTTTGATAGTGAATTCACATGAATGACACAATAAGAACTTAGAAAGAAATGGAATTTCAAGTTACCTCTTTATACCCACGAGGTAGGATCGAAGCTTATACCTTTGTCACAGCGAGCTGTGCAATGCTTTAAGCTCGTGTTGGACTCTCACTTTTCAAACCACCCTTCTCTTTAAACACCACGGGAGTGACGTTCGTGAGAAAGGCAGCACCGCCATACCATTTGCGTACCTCCCATTTTACACTACCCGTTGTCTCATCCATCCTCCTTTCATTTCTTCTTCATTACTTTGACCATGATGTATTTCAATTCGTAGCGCTTTCCAGCATATAATCTACGATTCTGTCTATTGGCGGTATTTCCCCAATCCTGTCCTCTAGCTCTTTCCTGTTCCCATCCCAATGTGCACATCCGTAGAGGTCAAGAACCTGCGTGACAAAATAGGGTTCTATGGTTCTATGTTTGGAATTCACTCATATTTTTATACCCCTGATCATATTATTTGTCCATTGGGCCTTTGTTACAAGCCTTCCATTTCGTATACGTTACCAATCAGTCAACCTCTTATTTTATATAAGAAGCATCTATCGGCTATTATTAGGTCAATGGGGTAAATATCGATATGACTTGCGCCGCTTCAGCTAAAACCGTTCTATATGTCAATATAGTACTTACTTTTTAATTTTGATTATGTTTTTCCAGACTAGTGCCGCATATAGGAGAACGCTGTGTATCAATTGACAGAGAACCTTGTAATACCCAGGATCCCCCACATTCTTCATTCTTGCCTTATCACCAGGGTAGATTTATGATCTGAGAAATTTAGGTTTTTGATTAGAATTACCCCTAGGCTCTTGACGTTCTTTCGCGATACGCTCCTCTGACCATCTACCACCATCCTGAATGGTCCAGTTATCTTTTTACCCCAAGATCTGTTTTTTATGGAGCAATAGTGAGGCTATTTGCTTTTGTTCATTGGACCGCAAGCACCGTTGTCCTTTCTGCACAGTTTCGCAGTTCCTTTCCCTGGTTGCCTTCTGTCCAATGCACTAGCTCGTCTGCATATGTTATGGCCGCCACTTTGGAACCATTTTCCAGGTCCAAGATTCCGTTGTACATGACTTTCCAGAGTACTGGTCCTAGAACCGAGCTTTGTAGAACACCTATTGTTACGTTAATATCCTGTTGTTCAGATAATTCCGTATGGACTTCGCCAGGTACCTACTAATATTCCCCTCCTCTAGCGCATAGATTATCTTTGTCCATTCAGCCGAGTTGAAAGCATTGTTCATGTCAATGGACACTATTACCCCTTTATTTGTGGCTGCTAGTTTTAATTTTCTCCTGGAGACCGTAGAATACTTTGTACGGAAACCGTGCTGGTGTGGAGATAGGAAAACTTAGTTACCTACTAAGAGCATATGTTTTTCTCACTTTTATGATAAAACAACTGTTTATCAGAATCTTATATTATTATAGGTCTTCTAACTGAAAGAGAGAGGAAACAAATTCTATTGATAGTAGGTTACAGCGCTACACTTGTCATGAAGGAGCATCTGCTTTATTTAACGAAAATATATTAAGATACTTCCGATTACTAGAAGCACAGTACGCATAATTGCTGCAAAATGTAATGAAATGGGGAGCCTAGGTAATACTCGTAGAACGTGAACATTAGGAATAAGCGACAATTAAAGTTAGGTATTTTGCTGTTAAGCAATTACAACACAAAATTTTAGACGAGGCAACGTCTTGTTTGTGTGTTATAGTGAAGATAAAGCACACCCAGTGCCTCTGAAAAGTTAATGTTCAAGTAGAAATTGTCATAAGAAAAGTTTTTGCTCCCTATTTATTTGCGACAATTCAACAGCTAAGCAATATTTGCTTTCAACAAGATGATATTTCACCACATTATCGTTCCAATGTTCGAAGGTTTCTTGATAACCTATTCGAAGGATGGTAAATTCGATGACGCGGTCTTCCAATTCAAAAATCCACGTCTGAATTGGATATTCGACTTTACTGTCAAAAGATCTGATACTGTCTTCTACATACCTGAAACTGAATGCAAAGTAATCTCGTTGATTACTGCCAACATTTGTATTCTCATCAATTCGCCTTCTTGCTTCATTTTCACGCCTTTTCACTCTTCTTCGCTATTCTTCATATCGTCGTCTTTCTTCAAATTCACACGTTCTCTCTAACTCACGTATATCTTCTACTCTTCCTTTCTTCGTCTTCCGTCTTTCGGCCTTTCTTCAAATATTTATCTTTCTCTATCTCTTCGTCTTTTTTATCCCTTCATTTTTCTAGGTACCTGATCTTGCCTTCTTGATTTTTTTATGGAGACATAACGAAAAGTCGGGTCTACGTCAACTGACCCAACAATTGAGAAGATTCAATGGAACGAATTAGACATGAAATGCCTCCGCACGGAAGATCTGTAAATCAGGTATATCCATGCTTGGCGTAGACTGTTAATTTGGAGATTATTACTTCCAGTTTATCATTACTTTATCTTTATCAAATAATAATCACTTATTAAAACAAAATGGTCGATGTTTTTTCACAGTTATTTGAAAAATGAACATACTAAGTTCTGAATTTCACTTGATAGTAAAGCCTGTGCCCACTGTTAAGTCTTCTAATTTTTTTAGTATATTTCAAAATTTTTTGATGCTTCATTTATTCTTATAACATTATACAGTTTTTATAGTTGTACTTATTGCGTTGTTCAATGCTGCACCTAGGCACATCCTCAAAAGGTTGCCGACCCCTGGTCTATACATGTTACAATGTGACATGATGCTCAATAATTATTTAGATTTATGATTGAATTAGATGCGGAGCAAAATAATTAGACCTTCTAATAAGTGTTGTGATTTTTGATATCCAATTAGTATGGAAGATTTTCAGTAGTTGGTTGAGAAATTTAATTTATTCATTTGTTTTCACGCGCTCAATAACAGTTTCCACGTCTCTATTTCAAACTTCGTTTACCGCTGGCGCCAGCTAGTGAACATATAATCGGTAAACATCATTGTGCTTATAAACAACCTATAAAGTCAAAAAAATTGATATTTTATACAAATTAATTAATTTATAACCTCAAAATATCATTATACATTTTTTCAATTAATTCAAAAATTTGCATAAATGAACGATTTAACTATCCTCCGCCAAGAGTCTCAAACACAAAAGTTATTCATTAATTTCCCTTTCAAATAAATGAGAATAATTTCCTTTTGCCTCTCAGACGACCGTAATTTTGTATCTTTCTCAATATACTGACTCGTGGAAGTTGTGGATCTCAACGAACAATGGCGCAGACATTCAAGAGAAAAGGGGACTAGCAACAAAAGGATTTAGCAGTCTCTGAAGTAGGTGTTAATTGATGCTTGATATTGAGGTATTTACGAGTAGGAATATCATATTTATCTTCAGAGATTCGTGGAATTTTTTATTGATAAAGAAGCAGATAGAGACAAAGAACAATCATAATAAGAAGAGCGAGGTAACGAAGGCCATAGAAAAACGAAAGATTGGGAATAGATGAAATAAAGTGTGAAGTGCTAGAATATTTGGGATATAAGGGCTTGGCATCATCATACAGAACATTGCTAGCAGCATAGAATGCACAAAAAGTCCCAGAGAAGTAGAAATAGGAATAATATTACCCATTTACAAAAAAAGGAAGTTATAACGATTGCAAAAATTATAGTGGGATATTGCCATTTTGTACTGAATGCAAGCTTCCTGATATTTACTATGAGAGGAATGACAGAAAAAATAACATTTACAGCCAAAAGGCGTTATAGCAGAAGAATCAGTGAAACCATTCTGTACTATAAACAGAGAAAAAATATGGAAAGTAATGTAAAATAAAAAAGTTATTGAACAATTGACGATGGATAAGTAGTTTTCTAACTGACAGAGGAATCAGACAAGGGGGCATTTCAAACCCTTTATTTTTCTTTTCAATCATGAAACAGCTGAAGAAGTGATCAAAAAAGGTGAGAAAGCACATGTAGGATACAACAGACTTAAACTAGTCTTCACAAATGAACTAATTGCTCACAACCAAGTGGCTGGAAAAAAAGATTTATAGAATTTGCTAAATTCAAAGAAAATCAAGTTCCACCCCGGTTATGTGAGATAAGAACTATATTATCTGTGTTCCTTTGTGAAGAGCATTTAAAAAAAAAAAATATGAAATTGATAAAATTGCAGAAAATCGTGTATTGACGATAGTTGAATCTCCAATCTCCAATGGTTCATCTTACTCTTCATCTGATTCCGAATTTGATTTGGATTTGAAGAAATAGCTTTATTTATACTGGTGAGTTTTCATATTGGAATTATTCTTTGTTAACTTGAGGTTATTTGAAAATCAAACCACAACTACATAACTAGTATATTCTCAATATACCTCCTTGAAAAATAAAATATTCACTATTTTACCTTCGGCCGTTCAGAAGTTTTAACCAGGTCAATTAAGTGAAAATATAAGTACACCAAATATATTCATTATATTCGTGGTATGAAATGGAAAAAATATTTTTACTATCTACTTGAAGAGTAGCCTAGAGATTACGATTTCTTCTTAGTTTTATCAATACCTTATTCATGAAATAGACTATATTACGTTTTTGTATCTAAATTTTTCTTGTAAGTATTATTTCATATTATGTTTCATTTCATTTTCCTTCCCATTATCTTCAGATATCTTATCTTCACGATCTCCTCTCGTGATATTTCTGCCTCGAGCGTGAGTATATGACTGACTAAATTTTTGAAAACTGGTATTCCTCATTCTCCCTTCTCCTATGTATTTGAAGTTATTCACATGTTTCACAGTAATATACCAATACTATTTAATCGTTGATCATAGTCAGACTTTTTTTCTCATCGATTTAATAGAATTCATTGTATTTTTAAGTCCTTCGACTTCGTTTATCGTTGCTGCGTCTATTCCTTTAAATTTTAGTGTCTATCTAATCAAAATCATTCTAAATGTATATAAAACAAAAGTGCGCTTCTCCTGACTTTCTTATGATGAAACTAATTGTCTCAAATGAAACTCTAAATGGATTACCCATGTTAATATTCTGAATCAATACTCTATGTATCATTTTGCACGAATTCCAGTTCTATCATAGTAAGTATTCGCTAATAAAATGGACCTTTGCGATAAATTCAAAAGTTGGTACTAGCGAAAACTATCAATTACCAGAGCATATCAGTGTTATGCTGATATAAATCATTTTGCTTCTAAGAGTTTCGAAGAATTGCTTTCCATAACTTTCGTGTCTCTTGATAAATTGACATCCATCAGGAGAAATATCACCTAATTCTCCACATTTCAGTTCACACTCGAGAAACAAATGCGGATACATAAAAAACCTTTTCAGAATATTAAACGGAATTCACTAACGTATTTTAGAAACTGTAGTAAATTTTTGACACTTTTCTTTCTCAAATGAATCGGACTTATATGTCGAATCAATAATATGATATAAATCAAGCTCCATTTTATGAAACCGTTGGTGATATGAACTGTAAAATTCACTAAAGGGTCAGTGAAAATAAAAATTTTGTTATCAAAACGCGTATGTTACAATATAACTGTTGGTGTTCGTTTGTAGTAGATGAAAAATATGTAAATAGACGTGGAAAGTTTATAGAAGTTTTGTTTTTCGATTATTGACGTTCAATTTATAAATATACGGCGCCCATTATCTTTCAAGAGTACAATATTATAATATTAACTATATGGATCCATCAAATGTGGGAGCATTTAAATGGTGGGATCTGTGCTTCTTTTATAGTGATCCTAAACTCGTTCAATTATTTGCTGAAACAATACAGAGTATACAGAGTGCGGGTTTCTAGTAGATTTGCGCAGATTTTACTTATTTAAGTGATTTGCTTATGATTTAGAAAATCAACTTAACCCATTACTATGAAAAAATGAATTTCAAGGTGAAAGTAATTATGTGTAGTTGTTTTTTAATTTTAAAATTATGAAACAAACGCCAAATTACGCTATTACCTATAATCCCCTAATTACTATTGAAGAGCTAAGAGTATTTTTACGACTACTTATTTTGAGCGGATATAACCAATTGAATCCAAAAGAAGCTACTGGGAAAATTATCCCGATATGAGTAATGAGTTGTTGTTCGATGCCATAAGACGTAACCGTTTTCTGCAAATATATTTATACAAACAAACAAAATCTTTGCTTTGATGAATCCACGATAAGATACCACGGCCGGCACGGTTGTAAATAATTCATTAGGGGCACGCTAATTCGATTTGGCTCTAAGGGCTGGAGCCACCATAATAGTTACCTAAGTAATTTCGAAATTTGCCAAGGACGAAATCCTAGGGCTAAGTTTGAGTCTTGGTATTTGGTAAATATTTAGCACCACTTTTGCAAATGATTGAAGAACTGCGAGTCAAGTCATTTCTTCGATATAACTTCTTTTTTGATAACTTGTTCACATCCACTAATCTACTATGTACGTTAATGGCTACGGGACAACCGATTTCCTCTTACTTCAAAATGTTCTCGACAATCAAAAGCAAGAAAATTTTTCTTCAGCTTTTGAGAAAAACTCGGGGATACAGTACTTGGTTGGATGATGGATTTGTTACCATAGCTAGTTCATAATTTGGTGTGGCCCTTATCAGAACCGTTGAAAGGTTCTCCCGCACTGAGAAATACGACAACAATATTTCGTAGTAAAGTTCTCACGAATATATGTCCTTCTGTTTTCATATTGGTCCTATATTTTTTCAGCTACCGAATAGGTATTGGATCAAAAAAGTGGTCAATCTAGTGGGTGCAGCAGTACAGAATGCATAGTTATTAGGAAGAAGAGCTTACTCTGCCTGTGATATCGCTGGGTGGACTGAGTAGCTCAGTGGTTTCATAGCCGGTCTCAAGCCCGGGTAAAAGAAGAGGGTAAAAGTGAGGCTAGCGACCTGCTTGGGTAAAAAAAAACAAAGTGCTCAGAGATCCAACGGTTTAGCCTGGGATGTAAATGGATTAAATAATGACAACCTGGCGAGAAAAAGGATTAAGTGCAAAAGGAAAACGACTTTACTTACAATTGGATGCTAGAATGTAACATCATTTAATAATAAAGACCAAGAAATTTTACTCGAAATTAAAAGACACAAATTAGACTCTTTCGGAGACTAAAAAGAAGGGCAAAGGCAACAGCAAATATGGAAACTACATTCCAATATACAGCAGCAAAAATAAAAATGGAAGAGCAACATAAGGAGTTGGCTTAAGCGGTATACCCAATTATGACGAAATAATAATCTTAGGGGATTTCAATGGAATTGGCGATGAACTTATTCCCGGTATCAAAAATCGATTTAACGGAGAAACAGTCAATAAGAGTGGTGAAAAAATGATACAGCATATACAATGAACTAAGCATTAATAACACCTTCTACCCACATAAACCACAATATAAATATACATTCGAAAATACACGAGGACATAAATCAACTATAGATTACGTAACTACAAATAAAAATATCCATCCGACAAGAATACAGGACACTAGATCTCTAACTTCTGCAAATGCAGGAACAAACCACCAGCTTGTAATGGCAAAAATGCGAACAACCATTCAACGTTCTTGTAACAAACTCTGAGATCAATAACAGGACATACGGTCGGAAGAAAAATGAAGAAATAAGGGACATGAGCGATATTCAGGATGTAGTGAGATGGGCCGCAGAAGAGAATGGAGAGACCATGTTGATAGAATGCCAAATGAACGGTTAACAAAAATTGCAAAGGAAAAGAAACCAGACACAACTCGATCTCCTGGACGACCATCTATAAGGTGGTATGAAAGCTGATCCTCAGCATCCCAACTACTCCTGGCAAACCCTTGATGAAAATACAGGACCTAGTCCTAACATAAGAAGAAGCTAGAGCATCGGAGAAGTTTTTTCTCTTTTGACTTTTTTACAATTATTTTTGATTGTGCTCAAATTGCGACATGAGGTTATGTGAACAATGGTTGAAAATTTTCACTATAAATAAGAAAAGTGTACCATATGGAGCTAGAATTTTTTTAAAAAAATAATACCTAGGGGGATTTTTTATTTGCAAATATATATTAATTGGACGTCTTATTTTTAAAATTCCAGAAAATACAAAAAAATAATTCTCGGTATTGATGGGTTAATATTATAATATATAAGAGTATATTAGATAAACAAAAAATAAAGGTGAAGGAATGAGTAGCAAAATTTGAGAAATACACTGAAAAAGAAATGGAAATATGGAAGATCAAATAATAAGTGTTAGGGTGTTTCATTTTTAATGGTAAAAAATAAAATGTAAAATTCTTGCTGACTTTGCTTTTGCGCTGAGTAAAGGTGATGTATAAGTTATCTGTGTGAAATTTGGAGATGATTGGATAATATTTGGAGGTTGCACACTTTGAACAAGTATTTACAAAATACAATTTTTCAACTTAAATTGATTTTATTGCTGAAATTATGAATCACAAGCTTAATATAATGATTGATATAAACAATAAGATAGTCCTTTAGTAAAAAGTCACATTTTGTATCAATTATTCAACTATGTACGATGCAATAGCCTTTTTAGTTCGTTTAGCGACGGCTTTTCTGTGATGTTCGACGATCCTCAATAAGAATTGTTTTTGTTGTTCGTCTCTTGCTGATCCATTGAACTGTTTTATTAATGCAATACCTCTCTGTGAAGTATCATTAATAACCTTAAGGGCATCAACATGACTTCGTAGAGATTCCATACAGGATTCTGTGATATCGGTAATTCCAAACATTTCAAAGAAAAGTTTTGTTTTTTTAGTAACAAAGTCATCGATGTCCTTCCCTTCAAAATCAAAGGTTCTGCTTTCTAATCTTTTTTTTTTTTTTTCGCAGGTTTTTGGTCTAAATTCAAGAACAATTTTTCCTTTACAATCTTATGAATACGTTCATCCACAAAAGCCAGTCCCACGTTAGCTTAGGATAAATACCATAGATGCCTCTTAGCGACAGTGAGTGCACTTTTTTGGACGCCTTCAGCTTTGAGAAGCTGAATCATATCCAAATCATTCTTTAAGCATACCTACTTACAATCGACTCATGCCAAAAGCGTACATATATAAAGCTAACAAAGTGTGCGATTCTTGTCATTCCGTTTAATTCTCGTTGAGAAAAATTCAACTGTTTAGTGAAGAGGGCAATTTTAAGTGCATACATTGCTTTTGCCATCCATCTTGCTTGGTGCAAAGCTCCTGGGATTCTAAAACTGAACTACACCAACCCCCTAAGTAGAGAAGTGATAACTCTAACAATTCCCTGTAGTCTTCTCTAGGATGACGGCCCGTTTTTAAGACCTTTTCTATGTAACTTATCATCTGCTGTCTTTGTTCTTCTAGAGGGTCTTCTACGGAACTCTTCTCATCCAATATTGCTGTGTATGACATCTTATCAAGTGAATTCCATTGACTTTGGAACTTCTTGAAAATCTGCACGTCTGGACCACTTGAAGGCGTGCGATAAAACTCCTCAAACACTCCTTTTAATATAAGTTCATGGGTGTGGTGACGGCAAGCTAACCATAACAGTGTGTGATTTAACTCTTTTTCAATTCTTGTACATGCCCCTTTGATCAACCCTTTATACCCTATACCAATGATCTTGTCACGCAGTCCAAATCGGTCTTTTTCATGGATGACTGTTTCAGCTAACGGCTCCCCCGTTCCGTTTGGAGCAACCGGTACACCAAGCAAATGCTCAAAGTTTTTTCCAGTCACTAGAACTGCTAATCTATCTTCCAGAGTCTTGACACTTCCGTGGGCTACTGAGGGTAGCAGTTTATTATCCCAATGTAATACCAAAGTTGCAGGATTTTCAAAAAGTGACTCTTCAATTTTCTCTGCCATTTTGGTTCTGTTAATTGTCCGAGCTCGATACGCAGTAGATGGGGACATAGTAATATTAGAAACGTCATGACCAAGAGTCTTTGCTGTTGCTATGAAAGAAGTACTTGCTTGCCGAACAGAAAGCTGTTCCCGATCACAAGTAGACGTGAGTGTTTGATCTAGAGGTTTTAATTTAGGAATCGCTCGTTGTTTTTTTATTACTGGAGCCAAAAACTCACTGTCTTTTTCATCTTCGGATGATGACGCAGATGAGAATTCAACTGCTGCTGTCTTATTAATCTCAGCTATAGATTGTAGTGTTTGCGTTTGTATAACTTTGTTTTTCTTTTTTTTTTTAAGTTTTCGTTTTAGTTTTAGCGGCAAAAATCTTATCAACATCACTCACTGATGAACTTATGCGATCTTCTCTTTGAGATATGAGAAAGTCTTTATCTTCTGGTGATACTTCAGTCATATCCATTACATTTCGGCGTGAAATGTCAAATAATTCGACCAGATTACCATTCCACATCTCGCGTTTTAACTTAGCCGTGTTTCTTGATTTTTGTTTGCCGACATTTTGATATTCTTTGTACAGTTTCTGTATACGAATGTTTTCTTCAGTTTTAACAGGTATATTTGCTTTCTTCCAAACTTCTTGAAGTTTAGTACTGGTGGATTTAGCTGCTTCAGAAATTGTTTCGTTCAGTTCCTTATGATGGTGAATGAATACTTAGAGTACTTGTTCTTTTGAAGGAAGCCGAGCTCCTAAAAACTCACTACTAGGCACTTTTTCTAACAGCCAAATTCCTGTTTAAGTTGCCATTTCATATATTAATTACCTGAAACCCAAGCAAACAAAGTCCATTAGAACTTAGTGTTTCCGATATAACTAAAAATTAGAAATACGCAAACCAGGTTAAAAACTGTTCATGTTCAAGGTGTGCAACCTCTAAATGTTGTCCTGAAACTCAAGACAGTTAACGTTTGCATCACTTGGACGCAGGGCAAGAGCAAAGTCATTTGAAATTCAAACTTTTGGAAATTTGAAACACCCTAATAAGTGTATTAACAGAAGGGATGTGGGATAAATTTAAGGATATAATAGAGACAGCAATTAAAGTATCTGCCATTACCGGAACTGTTGGCAATAAAAAAGTGGAAAGATTGTGGAACAAAGACAAAACAAGGACAAACCAAAGTAAAGAAACAAAAATGGAGTGAATATCGACGAAAAAGAACGACACAAAAATATGAAAATTATGGATTTCTGGGAGAAAAGGCTAGAAACATGGTAATCGCAAAGAAGAATGGATCACAGTAAGATTTTGACCAAGAGATATAAAAATAAAAGAGGTTGTATTGAGACAAGATGAAAAACTTTTAGAGCAATTGAGGGAATACTTTGGAGAAGTACTTATTGTATAAGAAGATGAACAAATGGAAATCCAAGATGAAAGGCATCTAGAGCTAGGAAACGATGAAAACGAATAACCGATATAAAGATAAGAAGCTGAAGCTAAAAATAGGTGAGGCAGCGAGATTACAATATCACATCCGAAATGCTACAAAATTTGAAAAAAAGGATTTACAAATGATAATGAAAATAAAACAGCGAATATGGATGGAAAAAAATTCTAACAGATTAAGTATATAATAAATAAATTAATAAATGATTTTGATTTGAAAATTGATAAGATTCATTCGAAAAAAAAACTGCTAGGTACTCTTAAATATATGGAACTGATAATAAATGAGTTTTCAAACCAGCAAATAAATAAAGTAAATCCGTTAATTCCTGTCATAAACATTTATAGGTGTAAAAACTATATTTCTCCTAAGAGTAAGCAGCTTCCTTTTTATCCCATCTGAGTTATATTTCAGCCATTTGGTGAACCTGTGTGGAAAATAATATCAAACGAATGCAAATCATGCAACAAACTTCTGAAAATCTTGTTTAATTGTTAGTATCTCAATATACCTAAACTAGAATCCTAATTCCAGCTTAAACAATATGAACTGGTTTATATAATATTGATTAACCTGCAAAAATCAAATACAAATTTTAATTCAAATAATGAAATACTCAGTTCACAATACAAGGTCAAATACATATATCCTGTTCAGCGCGCACCCAAATCTTTAGTAGTTGCTCTTGCAGTTCAACACTATGCTATGATCAGTAACCACCCTTTTTATGCTTGTTTACAATAGTGCTGATTTGAGATAACTTACCATAGAAGGTTATTTCCCTGACCCACAACTATCATACCAAGTTGATATTTATTGAAACTGCCGGTAGGGATTCACGTCGTTCTCGACATTAATTATTTCATCGGCAAAAAATTCATCCTAATGTAGAAGAATAGCTGTCCACATACTACAGGTTCCTTACGGCAGTATTTACAGGATGTCGAAATTGCCTAGCTCATCGCTCGGACTTCATTCAAAGGATGAACTAAAGAGAAAATTTTGGGCTAGAATTTCTGCACCACTTACGAAGTAGGAGCTCTAAAGGTGTTCACTGAAAAATAAGATAGCAGGGAACAAGATGGATAAAAAAGCGAAGCTATTATTAGTACCAGGAAAGGGCTTAGGCAAAAAGGAGTCAATGGAAACATAGACCACTAATTATAAATCTAAGATTCATGATTTTGATACGCTGAAATCAAATAGAGAATGCAAGCTACAGATTTTTTACTAGAAAATTTGAAGCGAACATGCTACTTTAGTCGATTTTTTCGCGCACGATTATATACAGATTTCAGATTATAATGATATGATAACTATCCAAAACTTTTCGCTCCATATCCTGTATAGCAAAATCGAATGCTTGTAAATTTTTCTGTATATCAATAAGCCTGACCCTGCTTTTTTTCAAATTGAAAATGTATCGTTATTATTTTGTTGTGGGAAAATATGATTCAATTAAATTTACGAAGGAAAAGCACGAACGAAACTTTTTATGATAAAACAGAAAACATCTCTTTCGAATTCAAATGAGAGACGAGATGGCGTTGGTCTCGTCCCGATACCGAAATCAACAGACCAAATTTATTATTCCATCACATACTTGATGCTGTTTGGGAATTTGAAATTTTTCATCAGAGACTCCAACATCGCGCTGTAAATATTGCATATTTTTTCATGTTCTTGTTCTCCCCAACGTCATCCGATTGGATATACTCATCATACAAAGTGGTTTTTCTCTAGAAAACACAAAGTGGCATCATGCTAAAACAAACAATCCTTTCTCGTGTCCTAAAATAACGAGTCTAGAATCAAAAAGCTATGGTTTCGATTTTCTTAGAATATAATAAGAAAGCATACCAGAAAATCGAAATGGATTTACGAGCTTGTACTTTTCAACAATAACAATGCGTATGCCAAAGTAACGGAAGTAATCAAGAAATTCTATCTATTGAACAAATAAAATACTCTTTTTTTTCGTATTGACTTGATCGAATTGAATATATTCATGTGTACAGGGTTATTCAATAATCTTTATTATACCATATTACGGGATTATGTTACAGGGCTGATAACATATGTCGCAAAGTTTTGATTCAAAATTTATGAGTTTACAAATAGGTAATAATACAATTTATACAAAAATTGTTTATTTTCTTTACATCAGTTAGTCAGAAGCATTAGAATATCTTATAAGTAAGAAATGCAAAAAAATGTTCATAAGCGCATTCCAGCGGTGTCTACTATAGGACGATATATAGATGAAGTCAGAAGTAGTTTATGAATACATTCCATGAATATCTTGAGGATAAGTGCAACGAAAGACCTGTGATTTTATTCTTGGTATATATTTGAACGGGAACAAATTCAAAATAGTGAGAACCAAGTTTACTTGACGAATTTATGACTCTTAAAAAATATTCAAACATAACACAGTCGTCTATTATTGTTCATGGTTTTTGGTAGTTCCTGAATCGATTTTTTCATGTATCTTGGTCTCTTCTTCTCTAATCACCAGTACGCCGCGGCTAAAATACTTTGTTGGACTGGTCTGTTGCTCGCCTTACTTCGTCCGTCTCGCAATTTTCAGACTCTATCTTTATAATTTTCACATTAACTCACCTGTCGACCATCTCTAGGTACCTTACCAAGTTCAAGAAGGCCACATACAATTTCTTCTTCTCTTATATTTTTTTGTGACCTGTTCCATGATAAATACTTAGTCTTGGGTGCTTCTGCCTATTCGTATCTTCAAGATCAAGACCATTATTTCCATTTCTGTACTAATTTATGTTATTCCTCAATAGTTCACATCGCCTTTTTCAAAATTGGTACAATTAATGCCTTCAGTTAGTCTCTTGTGGACAAACGTTATCAAAAAAATGAAAAAAGCAATAGCCTACCGATTCCAAAACGAAATTAGTCAGCCACATTGACAGGAGATAAGAACATTCTTATTCAAAAGCTACTTGCAAGAACGATAATCAATTATTTTCAATGTTTCAATATAATGTATATATCATCGTTTGTACATTCCAATAGGAATAGCCATCGCTCAATCAAAAGCTTTCTGAATCGTTTCATGTGGTGTGTTAATCCACGTTCTAATATTTTTTCTTGTTTTAAAGTGAAGTTTCTTGCATGTTTTGACTTCTACCGCTATTTTTCTCAATTTTTGCCTGACCTTGGTATTACACCAACCATCTACGGATTCCCTTTTCCCATTTTGTTCAGATCATTTGCAACTCGATTTTTCCATTAACTTTTTGATCTTCCTCTAGGCCGATTTTCTATAGGTGTTATTCCTAAAGGTGTTATTCTTTTAACTTATTATTTCTCATTCGTTTCATGTGTCCTAGCCATCTTATTCGTTGCGATTTTATAAATCTTCATTCTTCATTCAATATTCCTCTAATTTCAGTATTGATTCTAGATTTTTCGTCATTCAACTTTTTTGTTATTATTTATCTTTGGAAAGTTTTTCCTCACCGGCCGCTGTTGATTTCATCGCTTCTCCTCCATAAGTTACTGTTGGCCTCATTGCTTTTTCGTATACTTCGATTTTAGTACGTTTCCTGTTTTTTTTTGTATAGCATCAGTGAATTCTTTGAGTGATTTCCTCTCCTCGTTCATTTTTGTTGTTATCTACTACTCCCATGTATTTAAAATTGTTAACTTCCACGAATATATCTTTCCCTGTCGCTATATTATTGGGTTTGTTTTCTTTTGAATTCCGTATACTTCGCTTCATTCAGTTCTAGTCCTCTTTTACAAACTTCCTGTTCGATCTTCAAAAATGTCTCCTTTAGGCTCTCCACACTTCTCGTTATTATAGCTAGATCATCTGCGTTTGCCAATATTTTAACGTCTTTGGTAGTAATTGTACTGTAAGTTTACAGTCTTTTATTACTCCGTCTAGTGCTATATTAAATAGAATTGTTGACTGTCTGACTCCTTGGTTCAGTTCACTCATCATTATTCTGATGATTCCTATCAATATTTTTGGGACCTGCAATTATGACATGTCTTTCAATAGAGTTTCTGTTCAGACTATCAAAAGCTTCTTTGAAGTCTTTGATTAGAACTTTTCTATAAGTTGATCTAAAATATAAATATTTTTGATCTCCATGGCCCAAATGGATATTGACATTCTCCAATAAGAGTTTTCGTATACTTTTTTAATCTTGTGATGTGAATATCTTGTAGACCGTATTTAGTAGGCTGCAATTTCTGTAATAGCATATATTTTTAGGTTCCCTTTCTTTGAATATGGGCCATATGGATCCACAATTCCATCCGTCTAACATTTGCTTGTTTTTGTAGACTAATTCTATTAACTGGTGTAGTCTATTCAGTAGTTCATTTCCCCTCTATTTTACCATCTTATATAAATTTTTTAATAGTATCGTCTACTTCATTAAGCGTTGGTTTTTCTCCGTCTACAAAAACCTCTTCTTTGTGTACAAATCATTTTATTATTATCGTCTAATTCTTTTATTATTTCACTGATTCATACTTCTGTGTTGCTTTCGTCTAACTTTGCGCTTCTCTTCATCAGGGTTCGACATTTTTCATAATTTTCCATTTATTTGTCACTAGCCATGTTACTCTTGCCATTGATTTTCTTTTTATTCTGTTTTTGATTTGTGGTGTGCTATTTGCTATGTCCTGAATACTTTTCTTTATATTTTCCCAGTTCCTGTTCATGTTCGTTTCTTCCGAGGTTATCTTTAAAAGTCTATCCAACTCATTAATGAATTCCTGTGGACTGTTTTTCAGCTTTTCTGTGTTCCATCTCTTTTTATATGCTCTGGTATCTTTTCTTATTTTTACGACTAGTTTCATTTTATTTATCATCAGAAAGTGGTCTAAATCGACATTTGCCTGTCGAAATGGAGGTGATGGTTCTCTTGTACCTTTCTTGGAAAGTCATCCGTTATTCATATATCAGTAAAGTATTTTTTATTTATATATCAACATTTTCAAATTTTAGGTACTTGCTTTATACGATTGTGACTCATTTGTCCAGGTTCAAAAACACCTAATCTTTCCATTTTCCGATTCTTTTTCCAGATCTGTTTGGAATGCTATCTGATCCATTACTTTTTATATTCTCTTTTAGAACGTATCTCGGTCTTTATCCTTATTATCAGGTATGCCTCTTAACATAAGGTTATTTTTCTCTACGTTGTTTCCTAGAGTAGCTATTCTATCATCATGACTTTTTTTGTTTCAGCTAATAATTTTCATCAGAACATTTATGATCTCCATGTTTTCATTTAATTCTCCTTCCATTGCTATTGATTTGATTTCATTTGCTCAACCGTCTGTTTTATTTTTTTCATGTTTTTCGGTCTAACTCAACTCTTTAGTATATTTCCAGTCATCCAAGCGGTGGCGTCCTATATACAGTTCTGGTATCAAGTCTCTACTCAATTCGATATCTGGCCCACACAGAGGCTGCCATATATTTGTTTGTCTAGATATTACTTTGTGGCTCATTTAGTTCCAATTAATGTCCGTTATATATATTTTGGTTTTGATTTTTCAGCGCAGGATGGGTAAAAAAATTAGACAAAACGATGTTATGGGCACTAGTGATACTGGAACGCGGTTAGGTTAGGAAAGGAGTGGATGGAGAAGAGGTTTCAAGGTTGTTGATATTTTGGACATTTTTCTATCTTGATAGCTTCTCGCATTTTTCTGGATGTGAAAGAGCAAAATTGGGCGATAGTTTAGGCAAGGGTAGAGGAAATATCCTAATAAGTAACAGATAACAATTGTCTTTTTGCTCCGAGGGAAAAACGTCGATTTGTCTGGCCTGTGTTGGAACAGGGACAGTCTAAGCAAGGGATTTCATACTCATCCATGGTGTTCATTACGAATCTTATCTATGACGGATATGCTTAGGTGGAAAAGATTACAATGGAGTTTGAAAATTGTGCGAATCTCTTGAGGTTTGAAGATTCTAAATATTTTGTCTGTCACATGACAGATGTATGTGATGAAGTTGGAGATGCAGATTTGGAAAATGCTGTAACCATTTTGAAGTCAGTGAGATGAATGGTGATACAAGTGTATTAATATTAGAGTTAAGTTGAGCCAAATGATAGTTAAACTGAGCATTGAGAAAACGGTTAGTATGAGTGAGTTCAAGATAAATGGGGAGAAAGTGTGTGAAGGAAGGTTTTTGATCATGACGTCAAGACATGATAAAGAAGAGTTTTCCTCCACCTCCATTATGAACTGTATACAGGAAGGTACGCCATAAATCAGCACCATATTGTAAATAACAGTTTGGTCAGAGAGAAATGGTCCATGGAAATATTGGCAATAACAAAAAAAAGATCACGGGGCATCCTTAAATTGTTTGTAGAAGTTGTCTTGGATTATGAAATAGGTGATGGAGAAACTGTGTTTGATGAGAAGAGGATAATCTGGTACAATGTGGTGATTAGTGTTCAAAATAGATGTTTTATGGATTGAGATGTTGGTGAATTAAGAGACAATATTAGAACTAACAAACATATCTCTAGACTAATGGAATAACGATGGATGCTAGTTCAGGAGATGAGTGGGAAAATTAAATGCACTGACAATGAGACATAGTTAAATATCGGGTTTGTGGATTTTCGAAATATTATATAAACGAAAAATACGGGATGATTCTATCGGGATATGAGTTTACGTTTACGAGTTTAGAAAACGGAAGTCTATCCGAATATATATGCTCAATTTTGCTTCTTTTAATGATAAAAGATTCATTGAATGTGACCTGTGTCTCAATTTGGATATCCTGCAAAGGATGAGTGAACAGCTTCATAAAATACACACTGATCCATGAAACTTTCGGTCTGTGAAACGATAATTTGGTTATCGAAATGCGCGTCAGACAATGTAATTGTTGGCGTGGTGGTTATGAATTTAGTATAAATATTACTATTAATTTCAGGAATTCACACTTAATATCAACCTCAAATCTAACGAATACCGCATAATTATGGGTTAACTAATATTGTGAAACTGGACTTTAATGTATCTAGAATAAATAGTTATTAGTATTCATATTTTGGTTAGCTATATTCACGTACCATTTATCTCTATAATATGAAAAAATACCCTATGGTATTATTCAACGTGACCACAATATGCATAAAATAACTCGATTTCATATTCCAACCGAGAAACAATCGAATCGGGTACATCATTTCGGGATTTATAGCCACTCGAACGATTTATACAGCTATTTGCGACATTATGGAACACTATTTCAAATTGAATTAATTAATTGAATTGACAAACCGACGTGGTCTGCCAATACATTTTAATAGGGTAGTTACTCACTTGACAGAATGAAATCTTGTCGACAGGACGTACATATTACCAGTCAATGTAGTGATCGATCAGTTTCGTTGATTTCGAAAATTTGTAGTAGATTTTTGATTTGCAAGTAAAAAAAATTGACATTTCCATAGATTTATTATGTAAGTTATCAAAAGTTATTTGACCTTCGAATTCTTATACAGGGTTAGTTTGCACTATGAAAATATCTGTATATCCTTGAAACGAAAAATGATAGGAACCAGATTGTAATAGATTCTCTATTATTGAAAAAAGTGCATTTTTGCCTCACACAAATTATATGCTTGGATTATAGGTGACGCAGATAATGATATATTAACTATTACATGAAAAAAAGTATATGGTTACGCAAATATTTCTTACATATGAGGGTTACTACTTAAGTTTTCAGATAGACAAATAGAAACAAATATTTATAATCGGATAGGGCTTCATGAATTTCCAAAATATTTTCCGATTGAGGTACTTCCAAAACGTCAACCTCGCAATTTATTTTTGATCTGCGGAAATAAGAAGAAATAATTGGGTGCAAAATCAAGGACTTTATGGCGGATGACACTTCAATTGGATGCTTTGACTGTTCAAAAACGTGTTTAATTGTCGTGGTGGAGAATGATTCGTTCTTTATAGATTGGTTTCCCTAATTGCTTAAGTACTTCTGGTAAACAAATGCTGGTATCCATTTAGAATTGACCGTTCTACATTGCTCTAAGTGCAACATGTCCAGTTATTCCAAAAAAACCAGCGACTATTTGCTTCGTGCGCGAACAACTTGTGCTCGTCTGGAAAATAAAATCATAGGAGGGTGGTTAATACCTACAATATTTAAATGGAAATAGCTGTTTAGTTAAACTTTGACTTGAAGGCTGTTTTACCATAGTTTCATAATCCTCTTTTTTAGTATAAACTAAATAAAACTGTGAAGATTTATCAAGTGTTTTGTGATGAAACCTAAAATAATGATAATCGACTTAGTTTTCAATGAGTTATCGAAATGCTATTTATAATTTTATGTATATCATTCTTTGTGCGTCTTCGCGAATATCTCCCCAGGGAGCTTTCATATAGTCAGTTGATGTTAAGTTCCGAGTTTATATGCATAGATACATAATTCGTCGTCTGTCGCGATCTTATAGAGATCACGATTGAATTTTTTCAGCATTTCTTTCTACCAATCGACACGAGGTTTTTTCAGCGATTGACAAATTTTGCGGTATCCAACGCGAATAAATCTCTTTGACAACCAAATGTTAATGCAATATAGGTGGAGCTAATTCCTAAGTATGCCTTTATCTCATGGTATATCACATGATGAACTTCCAATATCAGTTCAACTTGAATAACACTCGTATGACAACACAGTCTGAGTATGTTTATTATTAAAAATGTCAAACTTCTTGATGGCAATATCACATTTGACATAATCATCTCAGTGCTGTTATATCGTGAAACTTGAGTAGTATCTTTGACCACCAAACCACAAAAATTTCCTACATTGAGGAAATTATGGAAGATCACAAAAGGCGAGGAATGATAATAGTACATATTTCTGATCGAATATTTTATCAAATATTCAAGTAATAATCGAAAAATCCTTTGTTGATGTTATTATTTTGATGTTTTCTTAATGTTTCCTCCAGCTGTTACTTTGGAAAGAAAACAAAATTTACGAATAAGACTATCTATTTCAATTTCAGCAATGGGCAATTCTTTGTTTATCGAATTGATATCGAATATTCAGTTTTCTTCCTCAATTCATATTTAATTGTATTCTAGACTACCGTTACTGTCTCAAATCATCTTCTAATCCGTTAAGAAGGCCCCGAATTGTCATTTCTCTCACACAATAAACTGACCAGGTTAAATCCGAAAACAATGTCTCGCGCAGGGACTCTTTCACTCTCAAGCCCATTCATTCATGATTCTCTACATTACTCTGTGTCCATTTGGCAGTTGTTTGAGTGCTGGTTTGTTCAGCACGTCTGCAAATGTTATAGGGCTTTTGCTGATGGGCACAAGGAAGCTCACGTTGAAGAACGGAGTGGAAAGCCGCCGGTTTCAGATGCGTTTGTAAATGAATTTGTTGAAAAAATGACTGAAACTACTCATAGCTTAATTGGAATATCTTTAAGAAAAACTTTAGGATATCGTGTGTTTTGGAATCGGAATAGGGGTAAAACAAACTATAGTCGCAGGAAATGTCTTTGACCAAGGGAGTGATGCTTCTTCATGACAACCCTCAACCTCATACACGTTTCCTTTCAAACACGAAAGTTTTGGAAGAATTCGGGTGGGCTGATAAAGCACTGACCTCTTCTTCAAGCTCAAGAAATACTTAGATGCTGCAAGGGTGATGATGAAGACCAAGGTGAGACCACACTCTCTCTCTCTCTCTCTCTCAACAGATTGGCGAAAAACTTCTCTGACTCATGAATACAAAAGCTGGAGATAAGTTTTTGGAAAGGTGTTGAGTAATTGGGTAATTGAGTAAAGGGTAATTGACTTCAAAACTGTCCACTTAAAATTCTGAATATTGACAACATGAAACTTTTATACTTCAGAAGATAGTGATTAATTGAGGAGATACTAAGAGAAAAAACTTTTATGTTAGCTATCCAACATTATACGCAAAAAAATCTGTAACGGGTAGACAGCCGCACGGTTACTGCTGGCGCCGATCATAAAGTAATTTGATGGAAATTATAGTTTGACGGGTACATAGTCACACATAATTCAACGGCGCCGTTCATCAATCAAATTGTTTAATGTAATTGTAAAGAATTTTCTGGACAAAATTTGTATCCTATAACTAGAAACTCTATGAGTTCACAGTAGATGAATTTCTGCTGAAAAGTGGAAACAACGAATGATAATAGCACTTTGAGAACACTCCGTATTTATTAAACTCAATTGTCTTGAAGTCATCACATTGATGTAGTGAGGAATAAAGCTTATAGTATAACACACACTCATCGTATTCTTAAATGATTGAGATTCAATCTTTATCATGAAACGAATGAAAAGAAGTCTCCACCTTACTCTCAGAATTGTTACAAGCGAAATTCGAATAGAAAGTACAAGGTTTGCTACTTAAGTTTCAAGATATGGCAACACAGATTTAAATATGTCAAATCTGACATTGGGCATCATAATGTTTTAATGGTGAACGTACTCAGAACGTGTTGTCATACGAGTGCTATTTTAGTTGTTTACAAATACTAGAAACAATGATCTTGGTAAGAAATGGAACTAAATCGCGAGCCAACAGCTGATCAACACGCTTCTACTTTTGGTAATGAAGCGTATTTCGCTGGTTGAACTTCCCTATAGGATGAATTTCGTGAAGGTCGTTCAAAATAGATTGTTGTGCCAGAAAAAATCAATGCTATATGTAAACTGATATTGTAGGATCGTCATGTGACATACAGATAGATCAAGGCCTACTTAGTCATTAGTTCCACTCGCATACATTCAATAATGCTTGAAGATTCAGCTATCAAAAAGATTTGTCCACTTTGGATACCGCATGGTTGCCTGTTTCTCCGGATTAACTGGACATGTCGCCACAGTTTCATTGGAACAACGTATAACGGTCAATTCTGAATCAACATTTTTGCAAATGTTCGAAGAAATAACGGAAACCAATCGCAGAAGACGAATCATTTAAGCGTTTTGAATATTCTAAACACCGTACAGTCTTTGTTTCCCACCCAATGGTTTCTTCTCAGCCCCGCAGGTCAAAAACAAATTGCACGGTTTTTCTACACCTGAAGAAGCATTGGACGCGTTTATATCACATATTTTGAAAGTACATGAATCGGAGTGGAAAAAATTCTTCGACAATTGGTTCAATTGCAAGCAAAAGTTTATTGATCTTAATAGAGAATATTTTGAAAAACAATAAAGCTATATTCAATTATAAATATTTGGTTTCATTTGTCTATCTGAAAACTTAAGTAGCGAACCTCGTATAATGAGTTCCTTTATCACAAAAGCTCGTCAACTACATTGAATTCATAACGAACGTACTCGCAACAGCTTATTCCGGTAACTGATTCTCCTCTCATTCAAATGACTTTCCAATTGTCTGAAGAGTCTTAGATTCATCTGAGATGTTTTCACTGTTTGAAACTCAATTCTTAACTTCAAAGTTCTCAACTTTCTCGAAGTAGATAACTACTAACACGCTGACTGAAAGTCAATTAAAGAATACTCGAAAGAGGAAAAGAGACAGATAGGCGAAAACAGTGACATACCAATCGATAAATTAACCAGATTATATTATATATCGTGAAGTTATAGGTTCAACATTTGTACACAAACCGTTTCTTAGTAGAAAAGTTGATCTTTAAAGAGTTTTTCACGAAGTGAAGCAATGTATGTCTTGAATAAATGATTCCTATAATTGATCGTTTTTTTAATTCTTTATATATTATCTGAGATATTTAGTCACATCAATAAGAAAATTCGTGTTTGAGAACTTGATTGAGGCTTTCTACAACTTAATTGCCATATATCAGAGGATTCTATAATAGCTTCAGGAAAAAAAAATAGTGAGAAAGTAACCCCGAAAAACATATGGAAATTGACACTGAACCCCACAGCTGGATTCCATATGTCCAAATAGGTTTATTATACCAATAACTTATTCTCGATAGATAGTTGTGATGTTCCACCAAATATCTAATATAATTGCCTAAGTTTAATCCCAAGCTGTTGTGAAGGTCATTTGGACTGATTTAGACACGTTAACTCGAAATCACCACAATATTAACCATTTCTTTGGTCTGTCGAGATTTGTTTAAAGGGTTCGTGAGACAGTTTGAGAATCTCATTAGTAAGCAGTATCATCGGCATATGTTATATGTTAGCCGATGTGGTTAAATCAGCTGTATACGGACGATATAGTAGCGGACACAAAACGCTACCTTGATGAACACCTGCGTTGATTAGATGTACCGATGAGTATTTGCTTCGGTCTCTGACTATAAAATACCGATCTTCAAGATAGAATTTGAGCATGAGGAAATAATTCAATATAGATTTGGCTTTTTCATAATATACAGAAACCCAACAGTTTCGATATGAGAATGCAAATTAATCCTGATGAAATGAACATAAGTATCTCAGGAGACTAGCAACCACAGTATTAACTCACTATATATCATGAATTTGAACTTCAAGAGATTAACAGAATGAGTGGTTTAACATTTAATGGGCGTATGAAGATGAAAAGTTAGTTTTACATTGTATAGTTGCGGTAATTTGATTATGCAAGATGTTGAAAAATTTCTACAATTATTACAATTTATAAATATCGATTTATTGCATCATCCGCCAAATTAACTTGATTTTGCTCCTTCGAATAACTTTCAATTCCTGAAGTGAATAAGTGAAAAGCTTTCGCAAACAAATGAAAAAATATTACAGGGACATTACACGAGAAATTATTCTATGGATAGCTGGGAAAAAATTGAAATTTTGCTAGTCTGAATATGTAAAAACGCAAGAAAATAATTTTCAAAAATAGAAATTTATATCAAGGTTATTTTTTTCAGTGAAAATACACCCTCTCGAAAAACCAGGGGATTTTTATTGGGCCAAATGAATTAACTGCCCTCCATTCCACGAAAATCGTATTAAATCTAATGTTAAATTTGACCCAAAAACTTTTTCGGGTTAGGTTAGGCTTCAGTCAACAAAATCGGTTGCTTGGTTTTCTGATATGTAGATAACTTGTTATTTACTCTACAATCTTCAATTTTTAGTTGAATTTTTTTTATTAATTCCAAACTCTACAGATTTTGTTGTATTTGTTTCAATTTATACATTTTTGAAAATATAAGTTATCTTTGGATAATGCCGATAATGATAGAGTAATGATTAGTGTAGCTGCGATAGCAGCAAACGATACGGGTTTTCTATTATCAGTAATAAGTTTTTGATCACGAGTAATTATCAAAAAAGATATATGTCCTGAAATTATACCATCAGACCACGCATCGTGAAAATTCTGTACATGTGTTTCTTAGTTTTCAGCGATTTGTTTTGCTTCCTCTGCCATCAATGAAGCTACCAGAAAAAATCTTGATGCCTAAAAACATTAAGGTTCAATAGGTAAATTTCCATGGCGCGTAATCCGGACTTATATTTGCATTTTTGTTGGAATTTCTGCAACATCGTAGTGACTTATTATTTATATAAAGCAATATTGGAGAAACTTTAGGAAAAAAAGTTATAACAAATTCTAAGCATTTCTCATTCCTTTAAATAAGAATTGGGGGGAGTGGAAAGCTTGTCATGAAAAAATGCTTTCAAGCCCGGTTTTGCTCAGCTTTTATTTATGAAATTTTCATTGTTTAGAAAACCTTCTATCCAGTTATACAAAATATATAACCTTCAAACAATTAATTGACAATCCAAATGTTAGAGGGCGTTATTTCCTATATTTTGTATATTGTGATTTCTCTCATCAAATTTAAATAGAAGAATTAATTTTTAAGTTTGTCTTTTAAAAGTAATCCAAATTTATATCGAAATAGTGCAAACCGCAAGTTACTATCTTTTTTTTGAACCGGTTCAAAAATGTGTATACTAGGAAAATTTTGCACCCCAAATATCGTAGGCCAAATTTACTACTCCAAAAGATGATCCATCTGCTATCTGGCCGAATTTACCTCGTGAGACTACCCTTGAAAGCTAATAATTGATATCTATTATTATGTAATTTTATAATACAAGTACGTCAGAATCAATTATGTAAGTGAATGTTGTTACAAATTATAATTCCCTTTCTTAATTCAACAACTATCTAACTATCACTTGAAAATCAATTTCTAAGGAATAATCCTCCAATTAATTGAGTATTTGATATAATTGTGGAATATTCTATAACTTTATACAATTCAGTAAACAAGTCAGATCTAATTAGATCGTTAACTGAAATTTAAAGATGCTTCTTAGGTATAAACCAACAGTGGAACGTCTCTATAGTTACAGAACAAAGGAGGCTCAATTATGATAACAGAAGGAACTATCGATTATAGCATAATAAACCATTAAACTGAGAGAATTCCTTTAATATTACAGAAAACTTTTTCTATATATAAATATCAAAATTAATTAATGCTACAATCTGTTATTATTTCCAGCTATAGGTACAACATAACCTGAAAGTATTTAACAACAATTCTGTTGAGGAACATTTCATTTCCATATTTGGGTTCGTTAAACAACATTTTATTTTATATAGACGCTTTAGTAAAGATATGATTTATATTTATATATTCTAGTTTTTGTACGTAAAAGTAGTAGAACCTGCTTACTAATCCAAAACTTAGTACCGTCATTTAAAATATTTATACAGGATAACCTAAATATTTCCCATAATTCTGTTCAAAAATAAGTTTATTTTTGATAATTTTCGAAAGAAAGATAAATTCCCACGAATTAATTTTTCTTGTTAGAACGAAGTTCTAAGTTGATTTTATCCTTATTTTGATATTCATGTTAAAGTTGATCAATATAAATAAGCAAATTGTCAGTGTCAATATCATATTTTGATAAAGACTTAAAGAAAAGTCGAAACGTCAAAATTTATCTGTTTCAAAAATAATCCAAAAAAACTATTTTTTAAACAGAATTATGGGAAATATTTAGGTTATCCTGTATAAATATTTTAAATGACGTTACTAAGTTTTGGATTAGTAAGTATGTTCTACTACTTTTACGTACAAAAACTAGAATATATAAATATAAATCGTAACTTCACTAAAGCCCTCTATATAAAATAAAATGCTTAAGAACCCAAATATGGAAATGAAATGTTGTTAAATTGAAAGAAATATAGAACTAGAACCTCATACTTCCGAGGACAACGGAATTAACAAAACAAATCTCAATTATGACAAACATTACATTACATAGATGTGGATTCAAGCGAAAATGATCGATGTTTGTTTTGTGACAAATTCGAAGAAGATTGAGAAATTTGGTATAGATGTACCTTTGTACCTTTTGATAAATGAGTTAACATCTTTTTTGAGCAAGATTGTCACAAACATCTTTCATTTGTATATCATTGCCCGAAAAAATATCTGTCATTAACCGTCATGAAAGATATTGTATCACAAATGCAAATCACAAAACTAAGGTTAATCTACTTCATGTCATTGCAATGTTGACGGTTATATATAAATTACAAATCTGTGGTCTTAACCGATATTGATTAGTTGCTTAAATTACCCTCCTCTTCTCTACTATTACTGTTTGCTCTTTTTCCAGTTTTACTACCTTCCTTACTTTATCGTAATTTATATGAGCAAATTTTTTATGTCAAGCATGCAAAATATTAATCATATTACTCTCTGTTGACAAAACTAAGTTTTAAACATTCTATGAAGGTTTTCTAATTTTTTCCATTCTGCTGCTTTTTCTACCAACTTATTTTTGTTTGAGTACATTTTTAGGTTTTGTCCAATGCTTTTCTTAACAAAAGCAAATAGCTTGGTCAACAGTAGAACCAATAGATCTTTCCTCATTTTTTGCATCTTAAACCAACAAAATTTCTCCTTATAGGGTCCTTCACAATCAAAGCATTATATCTCTTTTTATCACTCTTACATTTTATTTTAATCAAGACTACAAAATATTTGAGTCGATATCACCGTTGCTTCCTCACTCTTCTTAGTACGATTTTCCTCGAGCATTAATCTCGACATAAGATCAATAACAGCTCTGTTTACTTCAGAAGTTGACTCCCACGCTGTTACAAAATGCTTCATACTCTCTGGCAACGATATCACGACTTTTGTCATAACCATATTGTTGATTATTCCTGCCCTTAAAAGATTCAATGAGCCTCTGATCTCTTCTCATTGTGACAAAACTGCAGCAATACCTTCCTTAATTTGTAAATCGAAAAATCTTCACCTTTATCAACAAAATAGATGCTAACCTGCGACTGGTGTTTATAATAGTTTTTAGCTTAGTTCACATTTCTGGCATGATGAGTACATGTTCTGACCTGATTTAATCTTAACACGATGATTTTTTGTGCTTTTGTGTCAATACATGATACCAATTCTCTTGATTAATTAGTAATTCAAGTATATCGTCTCCTTAGGTTCAAACTTCTACGTCACCTCATTCCAAGTCAACCCCATTTTCCATGTAGTATTAAAAAATATTAAATATAGAGCGTTTTATTCAAAAATAATTTAGATGGAAATCGTAAATATTGCTTTGAGGTATGAGGGACATTTTTTCTAAAAATATGACGGTTTATAAAAAATAAAGAGAGGAGATGAAAATATCTGAATTATTTCCATTCTTTAGTTTCACTGAAAATTTCCTGCTTGCTTGCTTAATTAGTACAAACAGAGAAATGTGAAATATGCCTTTGTCAAGAAAAAACATAGTTTAAGTAGCTCATTGTTACATATTGGTGATAGATGAGAAACATAGAGAAAAAATGTTTGGATGGACTCTTCTTAACTGTTTCTCAAGGATTAATCAACTACCTTTAAGACTTTATGAGTATGTAGTAGGGCGTTAACCAAATTTGCAAATCGACTTGTTCATGGTTGATCTTGGAGCCACGGTTGCCGTAAACTTTATTGTTGACGAAACATTCATTTAAAAAACACTATGACCAAAAGTACCTACCTGATGATTAATATATTTCGAATTATGTTCAATACCCTATATTCTCAGGATACTTCGACTTAGTCACTGGTTTTATCTGGGGATTTCAAGGGATTATTTTTTTATGTATTGTTCTTGTTTATTTATACTTTTGAATAATTCACTGATTATAGAAATTAAATATTGTATTGCGCATCCAGAGAAGTTGTTTATTATCAAATTCGTAGTGAGGCGAGAAATATGTAGTTCATGCAGAGCGGAGCCTCTCCAAATTATCCATTTATTGTTATTCCATTTATGTTTATTTATTTATTTAGATTGATCTTGAGCTGTAAATATTTCCTCCTGTAGAGATTCTAGACTTAACTTGAGTACAATGATTAGTATTTTAGAGACTAGTATATAAATAATTTTGTATTTTGATACGAACTAATTTCGAAGCAAATAATGCTGAAAACTCCATTTTATACATTCTTCATCACTCATTTATTATGTGTTATTAGGAGTCTATCTCCTGGGTCATAAAAATCGTACTAATCATCCATCATCAAATGAACTATTAATTTCTTTCTAACAATGTTCAACTGTTGCGAGTTTTTGTATGCTCCTCTTTCCATATCATTGAATTATTACTGTCGGTTTACTAATTTTCCTGTAGAATTAATCATCCTAACTTTCCAAGGACGTTATTAACCAATTTAATATCTGTTATTTGGTACATATTGCACTGGCAGGTTCACTAAATGTGAGGTTTTGTAATAATTATAATTGCCTAAATAATTGAATGGATTCGTACTTGTAATTGCAAGAAAATAAATGATCAGTAGAAATATTCATATTATTTAAATTATAAATGAGCTATACATTAGTAAACTCACTACTACATAAATTTAAACAGTATTGATTTTTTTTTAATTGAATATGTCATTGAACATATATCATATATAGATAGGTCGTCCCAAGAGATCTATTGTGTCCCATGCTCATTTTGTGACACTGGGAATTTCTTATAGGTCCTGGGGTGTGCTGCTTTAGATTTCCATCTCTTCGAGAGGTTCCTCCTTCCTCACGTGGCATTATCCTTTAACAAACCTAGCGTCTCCAAGTATCCATTCCCCATTGATGGTCCTATTCAAACGAGAACTGCTATTTGAGTTTTGAAATATGGCAACCCTGGTGTGAATATGTCGAACTGACATTGCCATCATAAAGTTTCACATTTTTAATGGTGAATGTATTCAGAACGCGTTGTCATACGAGTGCTTTTTGAGTTGTTTACAGATACTTGGAACATTAATCTCATGAATTTAGAGATTTAGTCTCATATGTTTTTTTTCACTTGTTTCTATACATCATCCATTATCATTTTCAATAGTACTGGACTCAGTACTCTTCATATGACTTTTGGTTAGGTTAGGTTAGGAGAAAAAAAACAATTTCCTAAAATATTGAGTCATGTAATTATTTCTTTTAAATAATATTTCTACGTACTTTTTCTCGTTATTGTAATTTTTAAATAGCAACAGCTTTCATTTACAAAGTTAATTATGGAATACAATGTAAAAATCCTCAGCTGTTGGCAAAAAAAAAACAATCGTTCTAGTCTGGCGTTAGCTCCTTTTATCTATGTTCCGGAGACAAAGGTTATTTGAAATACGATAATCAAGGACGAAATTGAGAGGATAACTGAAAAGAAACAAAGGAAAGATTTATTTTCTCATAAAAAAGGCAGTGTTAGAATAAAAGTGATCTCCAAGCTTGAATATGATTACATAAATCAAGACTTCTCATTTCACTAGAGATGTTTTTATGTAGCAATTTCGACATAAGTAGCATCAGATTATTAATAAAAATATATTGGAATTGGGGAATGTTTGGTCGTATTTTTTCACATTTTGATAAATGATTATTTAATTCACAGGTGCCGTTCATAAGATTATATAGAATATAAATTAAGATACTTTTTTATCAAAATTAATTCTATATAGAAAGAAAGTCGGTGATTTCCCCAAAAAATATATAGAAACATTACGAGGGTGGTTTGACGGGAATATAATTTATCAACTATACTTCACACTATCAATTGACAAGTACTGACAGTTATTACATTTGTCTATTTAGAAATATTTGATATTATATTAAAGATAGCATTTACACAAAGTAACAAAAAAACAACAAGCTACATCTTGCACCATAAAACACAATGGAATGTGTGTGCCGATGAGATAGCGTGATAAGGTCGAGAAGTGGCATGAAAAGGGCTGTTAGTAAATTTCTAGATGAAGCAAAACATTTTGGAAGTCACATATGAAATGAAGAAAAACTGGCAAGGAATGTAACTTTGAGAAAGTCAATCAATTTGATCATCTAGGAGTTACCATAAAATATATAAACCTAGAAGAGAATGAGATAGGTAACAAAGGGGTAGGACCGTTATCAAAAATACTGAGAACAGAAACGTTTCAAGAACAGTCAAAATCAATATGAAACAATTGTAAGACACACTGTTTTCTGTGCAGAAAAACAGACAAAGAAATATTAGAATAAACTCGAATTAAGTGGAAGATAAAAAGAGCTACCAACGTCGGGAAGCTATCTGGCTGGCTGGCTACGTTCATCAGTGCGAATCCTACCTATACAGGTAAATTACAAATCATTTAGAGAAGTTTCTTCTCTCTCTTATTATTTTTGTAATATGAATTATCATTGCGAGATATTTTTATTGTTGTTTAGACTGTGCAGGCTCTAATTTTGAATTAAAAAAATTTAGTAGAGCGAAAATTGATAATGATATTATTTGAGTATCTAAAAACCTAAAAACCTAATAACAATCAATCAACTACTAACCTTCAGCCACACCGATCTAAAAGTGAAAAGTGAGTGGGCATGTTGAAAGAGTACAGACAATCCAGTGTTAGTGGTGCAAGTGAGATAGACGACAGCAAATGTTTGTAGTCAAGATGGCGTTAGTTTTATTACATTGGTGTATCCGTTGCTGTTATTTTCAATGTTTTTGACAAAATTGTGTTACAATAGCTAATGGACAATTATATAGTTAGATAATTAGAAATGTCAATTTCTTGGATATTAACTTCTGGATAGGAATTTTTAGACTTATTATCTGGCAGGGAAGATCAACTGTTGACGACAAATCAATTTCAGATAACTTACGATATTTTGTCTGCTGTAACAATTTTTGTGATATGCATTAACTTGCTCCGGGAAATTAACATGTATTTGTAGATCTTCCATATACTTTTCCAATTTATCTTCCATGGAAGATATCATTTTTCCGTTTCCGTCTTTACAAAAGAGACATTTTCATTTTTGACCAATTATTGTAACACAATTTTGTCAAAAACATCAAAACCAATGGCAATGAATACTTGAATCTGACTAAACTAACGCTATCTGGATTACAAACAGCTTTGTCGTCTATCTCGTTTGCGCCACTAACACTTGATTGTCTGTACTCTTCCAACATACTCAATCACTTCTCACTTTTAGATCGGGCCAGGTGAAAGTTTTGCAATCGAATTGTTTTGCAAATAATTATAAAGTTTTTGCATAACATCAAAAATTTATATAACAATAAAAATTTCCTCCGTACTAAATTTTTTTATTCAAAATTAGCTCCTGCACTGTTTAAACAACAATAAAAATATCTGGCAGTAATGGTTTCTTGTTATTAAAATAATACGAGTAAAAAGAAACTTCTCAAAATGATTTGAAAAATTATTTATTCACCTGTACATGTAGGATACCCACTGATGAAAGCAACCATCGCTACCAACTAGATAACTTGTATAACTTCTAGGAGATTGAGAGAAATAACATAACAAAAATGGCCTACCTAAAATTCTCGGAAATGTCTAGCTTTTATACTAATAAATCGGTGTCAAACTAGCAGAAAATATTTAAAGAAGGCATAAAAACAGGGAAATAATTATGACATTGTGAGATTGTTTCAGGAGATAAATGTGAGAATGGTACCGAAGGAAGGAGAAAACGCTATAAGAAGGAAGACGCATAAAGAAAAAATGGGTGCAGGAATTCAAGCAGGATGTAGATGAGGCAGGAAGTATCAAATAGAGAAACCAAAGGACCGAAGAATCCAATAATCGCAAAATATTGAGAACTAAAGATGAACACGGGACATGATAAATTCAAAATCATTGAACAAGATTCTATTTTATGGTGGTAGCCCTAGCAGTTACAGTGTTTCTATAGCTTGGAAAAGAACACACTAAGAAAAATTCATTACAGAAATTTCACGAAAATAAGAAGTATTTAAAAATCAATATCACACACCAAAAAGGACCTTTCGTGAAGGCACATCTAAGACATCCAAGAGAGAAGTTTTAGTTCTGCAACTTCTAATACACCTACTTAACAATTGATGAGGATCACAGTAATTTGATATATTAATATTAATCACAATGGTCGACAAAAAAAATTTTTTTGCAGTAACACAAAAATGAAGAGTATATAATAGACCCATACAAATACGAAAATACGAAAAAATTATTTTAACATTTAAGATTCTCAAGTTACATTTATAGAACCATATTCATTGGTAAAATATTTATGTTTATTGAAAAAATAATTTCACGTTTTTTAAATCGTATATATCGACAATATTTATAAATAACATCTAATAAACATGCCTCAAATCTATTAAAAACCAAAACATTAAAAAAATCACTTAAAAGATCGATCAGCTCTACTTTGCACTTCCTCTGCTCATCACTGACAGCTCCCAAAGTTTCGGGAAAAAATGTCAGAAGAGAATGGAGGAAATGAATTTTCATTGAAATTCGAGCACCAAGTGATTTGTAGGCGTGTAGAAGTTCATCAACTAACTGTTGGTAGTTTGGGTCCATAATGTTGCTCAAAAATCCCCTCACTACACTAACAAATGTCTTCCATACTCTAAATTCCTGTCTGGTGAGCGTTTTTGCAGAATTGTCATCGTCCAGCAATTTTCTTATTTGTGGCCCAATAAAAATACCTTCATTCAATTTGACATCACTCAACTGGGGAAAGACTTCTCTTTATCTATAGCCTTCACAAAGTTTTTCATTAATCTAAAGTTAATGTAAAGGGGGACAGCATTGTTTCGTAAGCCTTCCCTGAAGTTCAATTAGAATTCCAATCAACTTCAGGACCCCACATATCTGTCATTCATACTTGTTGTAGCTAATTTTGTCTAAAAGCAAGCGAATATTTTCCATAAGTTTCTTTTATCTTCACAGAATGAGCAACTGGTATCGATGGTTTTAAATTTCCATTGTGTAATAACACTGCTTCCAAACCGTATTTAGACGAGTCAATAAATAGACGACTCACTGGGATTATGCTCAATATCAAGTTCCTTGATTAGACCATTGATATCCCTACACTCACACAATGAATTTTCCATACTGTAGAATGCAAAAAATGTAGCAATTCTTTATCTAAAGGTCGTAATTTATGTCTTTTGGCCATTCTTGACGACGGGAAGCAAGAAGTTCAGACTTTTGCTTCGATAACCCCAAATCACGTGCTAAATCATTCAACTCACTTTGAACAATAAAATGTGGCTCGCCGGAACTGGTACTTCGATTAAAAATAGGGTCGATGAATTGTTCTTCGGAGTTTCCTGATAATACGTTGTCTCTAGTATCTTCTAAAACAATATTTTATGGATCTAAAGATGTAATCCGTACTGGTAAATCTTCGTTATGGGGAACAGGTCGTATAGCAAACGACAAATTTGTATACTCGATCTTGTGCCTCACTTTCTAAGAATAACGTCCAGTCTTTATTAGGCAAAAATGGCAGTCGTCAAAATGGTTAATATGTTCCCACCATACCATTTGGATTTCAAAAGGCATGCTTTTTTTCTTTTATTCATCCATTCCACCAAACACACGCTACAACTAACACAGCACGCGTGGGGGCCCACTGCTTGTCTTGGTCTCCATTCAAAGTACCCAAATATTTGAAATAGGCTTTTTTCACATTTTCAGAAAGTGGCCTGGCTTGCGATTTCACCATAAATTCTCCACAAATAGAAAAAAATTTGTCACTCGATATTTTCGTCTTTATAATCACTTTTTGCACTATGAACAGAGAACCACTTACTATGAAACTCAGCAGAATACTATTTTTTCATGTTATTCTTATGTTTATTATTATATTATACTAAGTTATTGAAAAGTGGTACGTGCTAGGGCTTAATAATTATTTTTTCTATTATTGGACGGGTATTTCCATTTTAAAAATAAAGGTCTTGCCAGTGGTACGAAAATCTTCTCGACCAGTGTTATTAATTCAGTAATTACATGAAGCAATAATCAATTCTAATAACAATATTAACATATTTCATAATGTTGATGTTTTCTTATCTCTTCCAATGGACGTAATATAAATGGAGATTCTTCAATAATGAACTCGATTCTGAATTCCTCCATTATGATGTTTTAAAATAGTTAAAACTAGATGAGATTTCAATTTGTAGCATTCTCTTTTCGCTTTTTCAGTGAAATGCATTATGTTGAGAAGTAGAAAATCATTTGTTACATTGAACTTGGAGCACTATCGTTTGAGCAAAGCACTCGAAATGATAGTAGCATAAGAATTTTATGATGAGAACCTATTGTAATCATACGTGTTATTGGAAACCACAGATTGGCATAATTTTTTATCAATGGAATGCATTACATAATACATTTTAAGTAATTCCATCGAGTCACACACACACACACACACACACACACACACACACACAATATAATAGATATTTTTTTTCAGATATTTTGTTTTCAACATATACAGAGTGTTTCTATATTCGACCGACAACGCACTGCCACAGAGATATCTCAATAAACGTTTAGATTCTATGATTGTTTCGTACACTTAGGACTTCATATAGCCCCATATAAAAAAATCGATAAGATTTAAGCCAGGTGATCTTAGAGACCAACAATTTGGTCCACCCCGTTCAATCCATTTTTCTATAAATCGTCTTGAGTAATCTTGAGTAATTTCTTGCCGCTGCATCAAAATGAACGGATGCTCTATCGTTCATTTCAGCTCCATAAAAGGTTATCAGTTTTTCATCTAAAAATAATCAAGCAATTTGAAACAATATTGAAAAAAAAATGTTCCGGTCGCGTAAAAAATAGGGGCATAAAAGTAACAACCCTGACAACAGTAACCCTGACAGCGCGCCATTGGTTACATTTTTTCCAAAGCTTGTTCATGTCACCAAATATGAAAAAAAATTCAAAGGCGTTCTTGGTTTATGGTAAAATCTTGATTTTGATTTAAAATTTTGAACACTCTAAATCTCAAAAACTAGGTCCTGTAAGGGTTCGGTCGAATATAGAAACATACTCTACGATTTAGAAATAAGTCATAACGTATTAAAAATATTTAATAATCAAATAAATTATACTTTCTTGTTAGTTGTAATATGATCTTAAATAGTTATTGAAGTTGATAATAATTGATACCTAATTTTCTCCATATTTGTAATTCAAATGTCAAATAACCATAGCCTACCATAGTATAACGAAGAAGATTGGACTTGTCCTATCCTGAAAAGCAGTCAGGATTTTGATAGATTTTGTTCATCAATTTATAATTTAAAATTAGAGTTTATTTAAATGAAGTTATGTTTACTATGAAAAAATTGTTACATGTATGAAATCTAGAATTTATGTTGTGGAAATTTAGAATAAATATGGACTTATACTAGAGAATATAAATCAATAAGAGCATACAGAATAAATAGTAAAAATTAGCATAACGGAAAAATCAGGAGTAATAATTAGTAGAGGAGAGATATAACATGCAATCAGAGAACTAGTATCACCGGGATACGACAAAGTAATTTCAGAAATGATCAAAAGTATGGATGAAAAAGGAAAAGACATGCTATTCCATATTTTTAATAGAGCTATAGAAGATGAGACATTTCCAACAGACTGGCAGAAGGCATTATCAGTACCAATATTCAAAAAATATGATGCAAAAGACTGCAAAAACCACCGAGGAATAACATTAATCAATGCAGCGATGAAAATGATGGAAACAATATTAGAGAGAAGGATTAGATTAATAGTAGAAGACACACTTGAATACCTATAATTACTATAAAATAGAAGACAGAAAAAGCAATACAAGTAAAGAAGAAAGTGTAAGATTCCTTTTTCTGGAAAAATAATGAACTTTGTTATTTCACCCTATATATTTTGTGTTCCTGGAAATCCTTAAGAAATACTGATTATTTTTTATGTAATATATTTATACTTAAAAACCATTTAGATGGCTACGATTGAATCGTTTGATTTGATTATTCTTTGATAATTTATGTGTTAAAACAAACCTCGTACAAACAAGGTGCAGTAAAATATTTATCCAAATCATAGCGTAGAAAACCTACAACTGAAGACAAATCTTCAAATGTTTGTGTTTTGTTAGAAGTGGATTCACATTTGTGAATTAGAAAAATTACGAATTTTAGAAAACATATAGTAAAGGCGATTACAGCAGATGCTCAAAATGTCTGTGGTAATCCTATGTTTAATTCCTCAATATTGGCAGGTTTTGTTTTATAAACGATATTTTTCAATTGAACTCACAGGAAATAGTCTAAAGGATTCATGTCGTGTGATCGCGGGGGCCATTATATTCAACCACGCCTTCCAATCCATCTTGTGAGAAACACATTATTTAGGTATTGCATTACCACACACGCATAGTGAGGTGGGGCACCATCATGTTGTAGCCAAATATTGTCGTTTAGGATATTGTTTTTGTCTGAAAATTTCTAATAATGAAATTTTTCTTTAATGTAATTGAAAATACTAAATTGGATTCGGAAATATCTGAGCCATTTTAGGTATGATTCTATTTTTCAAAAAATCTATATTCGCTAATTTGCTCATATGAGTCACCCTCAATGAAAAAAGATTACCAATTAGTTTGTCGCTTGTCATTACAGCATATACATTTTTCGGGATATTGGGTTTGAGTTTCACGCATCCAACGAGGATTGTTACGTGACCAGTATCTACAATTGAGGCCGCAAACACAGAAGTGGTCTAAACCTAAAGCCTAGAAGATATGGATGATGTGGAAAAATTAATATATAAATTATCATATTTTAAACTTATTTGACAGACTTAAATTTCAATAAAAATTATTTTTTTCTAGTTTTTTATTGTTCTATCTAATTTACTTTTAAGATAGAAATATTTTAGAAATAAAAATTTTAATATTCATTCACTTATTGTGAGTTGGGGCACTTTTGCAGTATGGTTTATGATTTCTTTGATATCGATTTATAATATTAGGCCATTTTGCCAGGAATACAAATCAATATTACCAAATATCTTTATTTTTATTACACCATATAACAATAAAAATTAAAAAATAGCTGTTGAAGATGTTTTCAAATTGCTGTAAATATTATGATGAATTGGGGGTATGTAAGACAATAACTCTATTAAATCTTTGTTTTTCTTTTCACTGATTGTGTGAGTAGTGGGATTTAAAAGTTCACGATTTTTAATGATAAAATGATAAAAGAATTCCTCTTTTTGTGGTCAACTTAACGAAAAAGAACATCATTATTATTAGAATATTTAACAGGACGCACTTCACAAAACATTAGCCGTTACAACTTTAACCATTCAACTTTGCCTTTATCTCTATATAGCTTACGATTCGTAATATTTTTTTCTAGAGATTTGAAAAAAAAAATACACACATAGATGTTTTTGAAGAACCGTTTCTGTTTTTCCACTAAACCAAAATCCTGATACATATATGAATGTCCGCTCACAAAAAATTTGTGGTCAATTTTATAAATACCATATTAAGTAGAACTGGAAACAATAAACCGACAGAAAAAAGCAATCTTGATATTCCTATTTTGCCCCCCACATTGATGAGAGTACATTATAAGATGTTTGCATTTTACAATATTTTTTAAAGAAATACAATAGACAGGAAGCTATTTCTTGAGCACCTTTGGATGCTATAGTTTCATCCCACAAAAAAATGTCCACTTCTTCATTTTTCATATTATGAACACCTAAGCAGTATGTCCACAGTTGACGCTTGTAGTAACATATTCCTGTGCTAATAACAGGGGTTTTCATAAGATCGAAGCAAATTACAAGTCTTTTGTTTTTCATTATTATTTATTAAATGCATCACACTTTTTGTATGAATCTGTTACAGTGGGATGAAAAATCAGGTTAAATTGTTCATTAAATACTTTGCTAAAAATAAACTTGGATGCTGGATTTTCAACTAATTCAGCGTAAAGAGAGTACAGAATACTTGAATTCAAATCTGCCGATAACTATTGCGGTCTTAGTTACATCAGAAACGGAGATTAGGCCATTTAGGCATCGAAATTTCGACACTATTGAATTAGTTTATGTACTGAACTTTAATATAAGGAAATTGTTGAATAGGTCAGTTTTGCGTTGACGGCCTCAATTATGCCGATTTACCTTTCCATTAATACAAAAAGTGGCTTCATCGCAAAACATAACATTATTAAAAAATTTGGATCGTTCTAATTGTAACATTTTTTCATCGTTCCATCTTCACGTCTATCAAAATCGTCATCTGACAACTTTTGAACCAACGTTACATTTGTAAATTTTCTTTACGGATGTTTGCGAAATATCAAATTTCCTAGATATTTGTCTAGAACTCAAGTGTAAATCGTCTTCTAACTGGACACGAACATCTGAAGATTTGTTTTCAGTTGATGCAGTTTTTTGATTTGGTTTCGCTGAACTTTTTTACAATTTATTGATATTAGATCATCGGTTAGTATATAAATTATTATACTTTTCTTGTTGTCTTCTATCCTAATATCATTGAAATATCAATTCGTTCTTTTTCAGATAAACGATTCATCATGACTTTCAATAAACTTTATCAATAATAATTTATTGAAACGTCAAATTTGTTATTGTGGCAGTCATAGCCATTTAAATATATTATTTTAACTTCGGCGGAGATAACGCAAATGTAGCTATAACTCTGAAATTATGGCATTTAGGTATAGGTAACATCGGATAAAGAATAATGAGTTTCGAGAAACGAAAAATATACAGGGTGATCTATTTGAAATAACAATAACTTTATAATTTTCGAGGAAAAAGGGAAATAATACCGGCCGTATCTCAAGACCCTTGTACACAAATCCATATTTGATTATTAACTACTAAAAAACAAAAGTTTTCAGTAAATTCGCTTTCAGTATATATAATATCAATTAATCAGAAAAATATGGTTGATTTATATATCTATAACAATTTACATCAAAATCCAAAAAGAAACAGATTTCATGCACACACTAAATAAAATAAAAGATAGCCGAATAAATAATGAAATTATAATAATAAGAAGAAATATCATAAATATATATAGAGAATCATTACAGTACATGTAGTTTTTCATTTTTCATATATAAATCGGGTTTTCACAAATAAAGCACGGAGTCAAGTCATGTGGAATGACCTTCATTCAGTTCGCTGTGTACTTTTCTCAGTTTCCTAACCGTTGTTGCAGTATCAATGTTTTTTTGCTTTATTTCGAAAGTCAAAAAGTATTTCTTTCTCATCTAAAGTTATAGATATTCATAGCACGCTTAGATTTCACACCTACAGTGGCTATGTTGACTCCATCTAGATAATTTTCTATCGTGAAAACCACAAAGATTTCTTTCTCGACGACTCGTCGAGCTTAGTCCTTCAATCGTAAATAATTCAAGGAAAGTGTTAGTAGGTACACTCCCATGACTATAAATTAACTTAAAGAAGATAACGCCGTGACACGTCTACGACCAAAAACTTTTCGAGAACTTTCTTGGTTTTATTTAACTGTGAACTTTTATACGCGTTGTAAAGTGAGTGAATGAAACAAACTCCTAGAGACACACCGTTCCATGTAAAATTGTGCAGTGATAAATTCAACTGTCTTTTCGGAAACTTAATGAAATAATTTTTAATAAAAGTTTTCTTCCTTCGTTATATTTAATAAGAAGTGAGATGATAAAACCATTTTCGCGGAAAGTTTTCCAGGGCACTGAACTAGATTTATAGAAAATTCGAAAGTTTATTCGACACGTATTTGGAAGAAAACATTCTTGGATCATCATTCGAGAAGATTTTAATCAAATTTGTTAGTTTTTACCGCATTGAGAATATCATACATCAGTGGTATTCAAATTAATGTGGTCACACAATCGATTATTCTGGAATATTCACGCAATAACTAATTTCGATATAAATTTTCCGTGTAATTTCCGTCGTGGTTGAAGTTTGTGAATAACGCTGTCAGATTTATAATTACCATCGTTCCAACTTCGCTCGGTCCAGGTTAACCACCCTTCACTAAAATCTATCAAAGTCTCTATTACAATTTATTTTAAAAATTGTCACTCATACATTTTTAATTTCGCCCTAGTTTGTATAACTTGGAGCTAATCTATTTTTAGGTTACTCATAAGTGGTGACATATTCGTATATATCATGACAATAATCACCACTGTCCAATCCAATGAGTTATACGCCTTCAAAGCTGAAGATCAAATATGTTGTTACGTATATTTCTTGTTTAATTTATATTTAACGTGAGTGACCATTACAAAAAAAGTATATTTCATTAGGAGTCTGGAAATAAGGATTTTTCATCATACTTATCTGAAACTATGTTAAAAAGAATATGAATTTGATTTGAAACATTTTATTTCCAAAGTAATCATGAAGGTGCGTTGAAATTGCAGGAGCCGTTTCCTTTATAATTCCGCTTATCGTACATGCGTAAGAGAAACTGCAAACTTCCATAATAATCACCTGAATTAACGCAGTTTAATTTATTTATTGTAATTTATTGTAGTAACTCTCATTGGAGTGCTCTTTCCAAAAATTAATGTGCTCTCACTATTTGTACGAATAATTCAACATCCACACTTGAAAATCTACAAAAATTCTTCGGAATCAAGACCTAACCCATTTGTTTGTCTTCTTCAATTCGTTTTTCTTTGACATACACAAAATAAACAAAACTACTGCTATTTCTCGTTTCCTTGAAGACATCATGAATAATGTATATGTTAAATTAAAACTCTAGAACTGATAGCACTGAACTGAAATCATGAGATGTTGACTGGGTTAAGTCACTCTAAGAAAATAGCAACGATATATTTATTATCAGCATTGTTTTATTTTCATGTCAGCTTAATTCACGTTAGTGTTATGAAATGAAGATATTTCTTATAACATATTAGTGCTAGCGGCATGAGCCAATTCTGATTTGTTTCCTCCAAAATCTAGGTCAAGATGTGAAAACGAGATCTCAAAAAATTTGGAACTGTGATAATTCTTCTAGTTCATTTGTGCAAAAAAGCCAAAATATGCAATATGTCAAGTTACGGAGTCGTTTCTTAATACTAGGAATTGCTGGCAGCACAAAAAATAAAAAGCTATTGCTTGTTTGGAGCGTCAGAATGTGAGCCATATATAAAAAGTCCAGGGTACTAACGGCGGAACAAGTAACCACTTTTTTATGCCAGGCTTCACATGAACAATGTATACTGGTTAAATTGATTTTAGTGTTTGCGATTTTTGGCGCAAATCACAGAGATGATTTGACACGTTTGTGTTTAGACGACGTGGAAGTTATGGGCGAATTATTGTGGTGATTTTGCGAAACAAAACAATCATATCTAAAATTTAACAATTAGCAATGAGGGATGTAGATTCCCTGTGTAGAGCCCTGTGCACATTACCGACAATATTCAGATCTACGGCCAGAAAATATCAACAGCAGAATATTTGTTGCATATACCGAAATGGTAGGTATTACACCCAACATGTTCGATACTATACCATCATCGCTATCCCGAAACATGTTACAAAATACATAAAACTGAAACACCCCGAAGAATATACCGGACATGGACTAAGATGTTCATTGACAACCATTTTGGTGAGAAGCGGCTTTGATTTGCTTATTTTGACTTAATAATTTCCCATTTAAAATTATTCAAATTTGAGAACATAGCACAAATGTAACCCAGACAGAGATAAAATCTCTTGTGTGTAAATCTATTAGTCATTTAGTTGAAGGATACAATAACGTTCCTTATTTTTATCTTCCATCAACGTATTTTCTCGGTTTACCGAATTTCTGTCTTATATTGATAAGACTGAGTGATGAATTTAGCTACTTTAATTCAGGGTTTATTGTATTCATCAAGATTTATTATATACGATCTTAATAGGAACCCACATCTTAGATAATTGAATCTAGGTGTCCCTTGGACACTTGAGTTCCATTAAATATTCAAAAACGGACTTACATATTCATAGATAATTATAACCTTACAAACAATAGGATTTTTTTTAGTATTGCAGAGCTGTCTTAATATTCTAGTGTTCGTTCGAATATGGCCGACGGATTATTTAAACCACGTTCAACTACTTATTTCATTATGTAATAAACAGATTATTTTGTAGTTTTGATGTTTTTATACAGCGTACATGGTCAACCATCATTGGTTAGCCCGAAGATACATTACATTGATCACTCCGAAAATACACGGAGGATGGCGTTCCTTCAACGTAGCAGGAATCTATACAAAGAACAATAGAAGTATCGCAAACATTGTTGATTGCAAAATATAAGCTCCGCAACATCCCATTAGGAAAAGCAAAATATCTACGTACTGTCTACCTCAACATCTTCGTGCGGTTTGATAAGAGATGGTGTAACTTGTATAATATTACATCGTAGTAATATTCCGAACCTGCGTTGGAAAGGTATTGTACGTCTTTTCAGCATATGTCATTCATTTGAAACGTTAACAACAATTTTTTTTCACTCAAATATGTCGAACTTTGTTCCTGAAAGAGTATTTTTGCGGGGAGTTCTTCTTCATTACTTCAAAATGATGGAACATTCTGCCGAAAGTCATAGTATATTGATGGAAGTTCATGGTGAACATGCTTTAGCTGAGCGGACGTGGCAAAAGTGGTTTGCACTATTTAAAAGTAGTGATTTTGGCTTGGAAGACGATGAAAATTGTTGTCAAACACAAAAAGAGCTCGCAGAATCTTTGGATGTCACTCAAGCAGCCATTTAAAAACGTTTAAAAGCAGCTGGATAATTCAAAAGCAAGGAAATTGGGTTCCACATGAACTCAAGCCGAGAGACGTCGAAAGGCGGTCTTTCATGTCCAAAATGCTGCTGGAACGCCACAGAAGGAAGTCATTTTTGCATGGGATGGCTACTGGTGATGAAAAATGGATCCATTACGACAACCCCAAGCGCAAAAAATCATATGTGAAATCCGGCTAACCAGCTAATTCAACGGCAAAGCCTAATATCCGTGGAGCGAGGCTAATGCTCTGTATTTGTTGGGATCAGAAGGGTGTGCTGTATTATGAGCTGCTTACTCCCAGTGGAATTATCAATGGATAACGCTACCGAACACAATTAATCCGTTTGAAGAGAGCAGTAGCCGAAAAATATGCGACCAGACCCGAGGCAATAATTTTTCATTGTGACAACGCTCGGCCCCACGTTGCTTTTCCGATTAAGAACTATTTTAAAACAGTGGATAGGAAGTTTTACCTCACTCGCCTTATAGCCCAGACATTGTCCCTTCTGACTACCATTTGTTCCTGTCGATGCAGAACGCCCTCACTGGAAAACGGTTTACATTAGAACAAGATATCAAAAATTGGCTTGATTCATTCTTGGCTGCCAAGCCGACGCAAGATGTGAAAAGGTAACAGCTTTAGATGGGCAATACTCTGAATGATACTATTATACATGTTTCTCTTAAATAAACGTTCAAATTTTGAAAACGCACGAATTAAGTTATAGAACCTTGTACATCAAATGTTAATATTAATACAACGATCACCAGATACTAATCATGTTTTTGCTTCCATAAAAGTGTTATGAATGGAATATTGTTTTTTCTGCTGGAATTTTCAAAATTTTTTCATTTAGCACACAGAAAAAAAATCGGAGATTGGGAAAAATAATGCTCTGTTCTGAAAATGTCATCTTCACTTCTTTCTAAATATTGATGGAAACAAGTTGTTTGTAGATAAGTATAATCAAAATGAATTATTCGGAACTATTAATAACAATTCTCATCTTTAGTAAGATGATATATTATTTCCAGTGTGATTGTGCTCAACTAGTAAAGTCAGACTTACAATTTTGATTTGAAATTAAAGTCAATGTTAACTTACAAAATAGATCAGACACAAAAATTAAGTCATCGAGAACTGAAAATAAGGTTTATGGCATGGAACAGCAAAATTCAATGAATAAATGGATGGGAAAACGCTGGAAGACATTGACTTGTATTTTTGATTGGGAATTTTCTACAAAAAAATTATATAGTGCGTGTGATATGACATTAGCTGATACTAATTATCTTATTTTGAATTCAATCTACGGAATATTATATGTTTTTTGGATTCTTTAGGGAATTATAGACACAATTCATGTACAAAGTCTTTTACCTATCTTCAAACGTCTCGATTTTTTTTGTTTTCGGATTTATTACAAAAATGAAAAGAAGGAAAGTATCTTATTTCACAAACTCGCTACATTACACTCAATACTAATTCACTATTTAGCTCTTGATATGGAGAGCAGAGTGAGAATAAAGCATTTTAGAGTCACTTTTACTGATACGAATTTAGAAAAAATACAAAAAAAAATAATATTTTCGTTTGAATTTCGTTACTTCACGTGATAGTATAAAAAAATGGCTCATCGTCACCAACCCATCAGTTTTTCGGATATGATAAAAAATAAAATGCATTTCTATATAATGACACCAGCTCAGAAGCTCATGGAAGAAAATTTCGATAGGAAGATGTATTTTTGTGAACAAATGATTGTAATATTAGATAACAATGTGATCACACTTTAGGATCATGTTAATCTATAAAACTGCTACTATGGGTCTAATGATAATCCTCACTGGATGTGAAAAGACCATACGCAATATCATGTAAACATTAATATTAGGGCAGGAATTGTTGGAACTTATATTGTAGGTTCCTTTACCATTGCTTACAACTATAATGGTGATACATTTTTACAAAATTATGTTGTGTTAACTTTGACAAACTTATATCCAGATCCAATGGACCTACAAGTTAAAATATGGTTTCAGCAAGATGAAGCAACGCCCCATTGCCAGCAGGATTTGAACGATCTGACTTATTTTTGTGAGGATGTGTTAAAAGTACTGTATACAAAACCAAACCTTTAAGCTAGAAGACTTGAAAAGACGTATCATGAGAATATTAGGCATGAGATGTTGAGTAACATTAGAAATCATTTCTTTATCAGATTAGCTTGTAGCCAAGACGTTGACGACGAAAGTTTTAAACAGTTCATACATTGACATTAACGTGATAGCCGTTTTTTAGAACTAATTTTTAGGAAGGCCTTTTCCGTTTATTAACATCTTAGAACCGAATGATAGAGAAATCCATTTTGTATGAACAGGCCCTTGTTTATCAAGTCAATAAATAATCTGATAGACCAGTAAACGGTAAGTTTAGACCAATTTATATGTTGAGAATCACATAAGTGTTTATTGTACTTAATATATTGTACTTAATATAAGTGCATAAATAAATTGAATGAATAAGCAAAAAACGCGGTGTATAAATTCATTTGTTTCTCGTAAATTGAAGTGCGTCAAATTTAACGATAAGTTTTGTAGATTATGAGTGAATTCATATAGGTAAGATAATGATTGATATATAATTTTTATATGGTCAATTAGGTAATCTAATAAAAACAGGTGATCTACGTGAAAATGACCACCGTGAACTAAACAATCAACTTTAAATTTGTGGAAATTGATTCCCATTTATGCGTACAAGTTTATCGAACATGAGTAGGCTGCAAAGTGATAACCTAATGGCAGCTAAAAGGTCCAAAGAGAAACTTAAGGTTTTAGGTTGAGTTGATCCTTTTTCATCAGGCTCTGTGGATATGCAACAACGCCTAGTATCTTTATTTTATAGACACTCTGTATTTGATTTCAATCTAAGACAACTTATAGCTTACAGTAGTAAACATCTAAGGGAGAAAACACGGTTTGTTAACTGAGAGAAGCAGAGCGTTTTTGGAATGAAGGTGGAGGGATTCTGTTTACTTAAACGTGAGTTTAAATGCAGAAAACGTTTTTCAAACAATAAAACAAACGGGTTGGGGATAATATTATTTCCCTAGTAGTAATTCAGTGCTCAAGTCCCGTATTTAAATTTGTACAATTATTCTTTTCCGTCGTTTGAATCACTACGTATTCTGTCGGGAATATTTTAAAGATTGGAGTTTTGTCACGAAATGAACCTAATTAAAATGTGCAAGAAATTACAATTAGAACAAGGATAATTTCAGCAAGAATCTGAGACTCCATTTCCGGGATGAATCTGTAATTTTCAAATGATTATCATGGAGCTTTACAGTCGAAGCTACATTTTTAAATGTTTGCACTGAATCCTACAACTGAACTGATTCCTTCTTCTGATATTCTGATAAATGAATTTCATGGAGAAAAGATGGAATTATACCTTAACTAAGTTCAAAGCCGTAGAGTAAACATCATTAATCAAAACAGTGGTATATTCTGTGGAAGAGATTTTAATATAGAAATTAAGTTTCAAATGCAGGAATGGGATGAAACATAATTTATCCAAATTCATGGCATTGAAGACACAATGTGATGAGACATTAGTTTTTATGGTTAAAATACAGGAAAGGAAAAATATTGAGATTGGTGTAGTTGCATCATTCCGTATCAAACACAATGAATGTAAAATGTGGACACTTTCAAAGAAAACTTGAAATTCTGTTCTACGTCTTATGACACAAGGGAAAAAACAAGTATTATGAAAAAATTATTTAAGTATAGTTCACATGGGAAACAAACTAGAAAAGTTGACGAAAATCGGAATAAACTTAATTTTAGTAATAACCAAAGAAGAGCTGTTACTGTGATTAATCCACGACCAGAGGAGCCAACGTTTACTTGGTATATTACTATCAATCTACTCGTTTACCAGACATTCGAAACATTCTTCCAAGCAATACTCACACTTAAATCCATGAGAGAAATAGATAAAGATATCGCCTGGGGTGGTAGTTATTATCGCTCGTTAATTATTGTGATGAATGAAGTTTGATTTGGAAGCTACTAGAGCTAGATCTTCAATGTTAAATCCTTCATTCATGCGTTGGCGCACTGTACATTGATGTCCTGGATTTGGAGATGAAATGTTCGAACGATGAAGATTGATGGTTTGTAGTGATTAACCGTTTTTTTCAAATCACAGGTCTTGCCACACTAGAAGCTCACTAAACTCACCACTGTATCATACAATGAGGTTATATAGAAATATAATTTACTAATAATATTTCGTTTCCTGTTAGATTTACAAGAAAAATTTTGGAATGGTTGATAGAGTTTGATTATTTGGAGAATATTTCTATTCAATTTTTTACATAAGACTGAGGAGTGTACAAGTTTTTTTGATAAGAGTTTTTTATCCATATTCCCAATGGGAAGCGATTCACTAACAATAGAATTGTGAGTAGTGTCATGAACCATTAAACTGTCTATGCTATTTCACATTCAAAATAATCGTTAGACAAAGGCCAAAAGCAAGATAACTTGATTGAATATATTATCCAAGAATAACATAAATAAAATAAAATCTCAATGTATCTTTATCAAAAGTAGGTCGATTGAAATTTGATACAAATTTGATAGCAACACTCCATGCAAATAGACGAATTAACAGGGTGAGTTGAAGAGAGTAAGGTAATTAAACAATTGCTAGATAAATCGAAAAATTCGTTTTCTGAAACATAGATGGTGCTGTTATTATATGATTCTCAGACAAGACTCTAAGACAAGAGTATGAATTTGAAAGCCGTTGAACCATTGGTTTGTGTGTCATAGTGTGGCGACCATGCCATGTACCTCTGCATTTAAAAATATATAATACAGGTGCACTTTCATTCGTAATATTTGTAATCTTTTGATCGTTTGTCCAAACAATTTCCTTGATATAACAATAACCTTCCAACAGAAGAATTTCAACTTGTCTTCTCTTGGGAATTAGAAGCTAATTTCTTTCATAACATTCTTAATGTCCTAACAGCATACAACAAACTTAATTCTCTCCTATGTACCTGGTAGCACGTTTAAAGAGTAACCAATACAGCTACGTCTCTCTACCCTCTAGATTGTTTCAGATCTTTGTGTATTTTTCCGACATTACCCCAGAGTAACAACCGTTGAGAAGTTGTTCACGATATAATGTCGGTTGATCGTGAAGTGGATCCGATTGATGTAACTAAGACACTAACCAGAGCAAGTTTCTGGCCAGTTTTTAGAGCTAATCAAAAGTAATAAACGCAAGTTTTTGCGTGGAATATATATGTAACCATTTTGTTCAATCAACAATCAGAATAGTGGACTGCATTTTATGATTCCTTCAGCATCAACCGCGTTCTCCAGATTTGCCCATAAAAGCAATTTGATTAAAGCAGCTTTTGTTAGTTTAAAAATTAAAATAAAAAGGAATTGCGTGTGCTAATGAGACAAATAATATTGATTCAGGGCTTGATTTGATGAACATAATTCGGACATTGCCCCAGAGAAACAACCGTGGAGAAGTGGTTTTGTAAGATTAGATGAGGCAAAATTGGCATCGAAGACGATGCATGCATGGGATACACCGAAAAACTGTTACTGAAGGAAACATCAAAAAAATCCACGATATAATTTCGGTTAATCGTGAAGTGTATCCGATTGAGATAACTGAGTCCCCAAACCAGATCGATTTGATGTTTATGAGCAGTTTTTAGAGCCATTTAAACGTGATAAAACAATGCATGAGACCATTTCATCCTATCAACAATCAGCCGAATGGACTGCATTCTATGAATCGACTCCGAAGCGTGCGTAGACTGGGAAAGTTATGGCCAATATTATGCAAAGATTTTCATTCAGAATCCACCGTATTGTTCAAATTTGGCCTCCAATCACATTTTTCTGTTCTCAGAACTCTATAGGATACTGGCTAGATAGAAAATTTTGCGGCGATGAAGAAGTTATTACCGACACTGCAGGTGTAAAGTCAATGATACAACGTGAACACTAGGTTTACAATCAGTAATACGACATAAAATGACGGTTAATTCAGTGTACCCTTAGGGTACAATAATTGATACGATGTTCATTGGAAGCTGATCTAGTGTATAATTAGTGTACGATCAGTGATACGACGTTCAATGGCAGCTTATTAGTTTACACTTATAACGTATAATGAGACCAAAGACAAATTGAACTATAAAAATTGTATAAAAAAATTGTATGACCGATCTAATAATTGTATTATCATCATAGGTAACCGTATTGAATGAAAAATAAAAAAAGGACAAACAATTTTAAGAAAAAACTCTTTGGATCATATACATCAGAATTTAGAACTCATTATATATATGGTGTCTTTTAAATAATGGATGAGGGATAATAACTGTTCCGCATTATTTAAAGTTTCCTAGCTGGTGGTTATGATGTTTATTGGAGTATATGTTAACGACTTGTTAATAAGTGATTAACTGTCAGTGGTATTTTGCAGTGCTGACATTGAAGATTAGCCGTTGAAGTTTCTTTCGCAGCTTGATCTGCAAGTTCATTCTCAAGTATTCCAGTTTGAGAGGGTATCCAGATTAAAATAATGGTAACATCAGAGCTTGTAATAAGGTCAATGGAGTCATGAATATTCTGAATGATAGATTATAATGGATATATTTGTTTGGTGGAGTTTATTGATGTAAATTGTCTGTTTGTTCGTTTGTAGCTGATTGTTTGCATATAATTCTTTTGTATAGACGCTAGCGGAAGATGGTAGACGACATCGTTTGATTACTTGATGTAAATTAGCTACAGCCCAACCTATAGAATCTCATCATATTGAATGGAATTGATAATATCTAGAAACCGTTGTTTCAGTACATCTTTGTGTATTTCATGCTTAAGGAATATGTATTAAGAGATATATTAAAGTCTGGTTGCTTCTTTTTCTAAGAAGGACAGGATTAGATAGGAATGGGGGCTTTTCCAGATAGATTGATTTTGGTTATGAGTGGTGATAGGATTGCTGGAATTCATTGGAGTCTAGAACCAGAATTACTGGTGTCAGATGAACGATTTATCAGAGGATAAACTGGATTATCAGGTTGTGCTGAAACTTTTGCACAGTATGACATGAGAAGTAGTTGTCGTCGCAACCATAGTGAAGGTTCCTGAATTCACGAAAGATGCTTTCAGAAGGACTGGATTCGAATGTTCCAAGGCAAATTCTTATAGCTGTAATGTGAACAGTATTAAGATTTGCTGGCATGTGAATAAAGCTTCTATAATTAAAACAAAATATAGATTCGTACACTTGTGGCAAAGTATTTCTATTAGCTCCCAATTGAAGGTTAAAATGTTTCTTCGTACTATCCAATTCTTTTTTATTTCTTTAATATGATCCTTCCAGGTTAACCTACTACCAAAGGTTTGAACCAAAAAACTGGAAGATATTTATTATTCAACTGTATTTGAGGGAGTATGTTGGATCTTGATGCTTCACTGAATTCAGTGATTTTTAATTAGGTGGTTGAAACTAGTTGAAAGGGATTCTTGACTAAGTTGATTTACCGCTTCTTGAATCAAGTTACATGTGGTTTGTTCATTTTTATTGCTGTTAAAGATAATTAGATCATCTGTGTATTTAGAGATCTGAATAGGAGGGTTACTAGAAGAGCCTCGTAATTGATTTGGGAACTGATATTTAGTTTAGATTGTGTTATATGATTCAAGTAACTCTGTTGAAGATATTGGTGAAGGAGATTTTAGGAAAAAGATTAATATATTATCATTTTCATGTTTACAACAAGAGAGAGCGTAGGCTAGTTCTTCGAAAGAGAATGAAAGATTCTTTCCGTTAATCATGATTTTAATTATTATGATTTTTGTGTCTGCATTTCTCTTCCGAAGTGATTATGGAATTTGCGAATTATGGTTATATCTGTAAATATGGTCCAAAAAGATAAAAAAAGTGGGCTAGAAATCTCTTCCTGGAAAAACGTCAATCTCTCCACGACTATAATGAAAAACGTATAATACTGCAGAGGTTTACTGCAAGTTCGTATCCTAACAATGGGAAGAATGAGAAGAAAAAAACTATAGTCGCCTTAAAAGAAGATATTGAGGATTGCTAGTTTATGTACTGTCACCATATAATTTATCTTATCATCGATTTAGCTGGTATAGGAATAGAATGTACCGGATGAATTATATACCGTAGGTCATACCCCAGGAACAGTTTATATTACAACTTCAGGTAAAAAGTATCTAACAAAAATGGCAGCATTATTTTAAAATGTTATATTTGTTTGCCAGTGAAGCAAAGCATAAAATTTGATATAAGACCGGATTATTGCAATTGACCATTATACGCGACAATCCTAAAATACTTTTATGAATCTTGTGGACAGATGGGACTGCGTTTCATAGTTATGGTAGAATGAATCGCAATAATATACACTACTGGTCAGATACGAATCGCCGTTGTTCTGTAAATGTGTAGTGCGGGATTCTAGACAGGCAAATTATTGGGTTATTTTTATAATGAGATATTTGATGGAGAAAGATATTTAGACTCTCCAAGTTACGAATTCGTACTTTTTTTCTGAAGACATACGAGAGATGGCACATCATTCCATATACCAATATACGGCATTTTTTAGTTCAAACATACCCTAACAGGTGAATAGGTCGCGAAAGTTTATTATTCAGCTACCCATATCTCCAGACCTAATTTGCTCAGATTTTCAATTGTGAAGCCCAATAAAAGATCTTGTTCACATCAATAGACTCATGAGAAAAGATGTTATTATTGGAAGAATACGACAGGCAATACGAAGTATTCCAATCCACCCGTCAGAGATTGACATGTATAGAAATTGATGGACGACATTTTGAATATCTAGGTCGTTATTAATTATAAAATTGATTTATTACCTCTTTATTTAAGAATTTGCTCTAATCGTTAGTGGTATCAGCTTTAGATTTAAATAACACTATCTAGCGGCAATAATGAGATTATAACATTTCAATTTATTGCAGATAGGCCAATGTAAGAATTACCAATCCAGAATTAATTTGAAATTTTCATCTGGGCGACTTAGCCTCATTGACGAAATTTTTTTCTGTTTACACTTTTCGTGAGATATCTCGTTCAAAAAAATCGGTTAAGTATAACCAAACTTACAGGTATTTCTTTTTGAAAAGGTTTCGAACGTCTTATTTGAAAAGATAGACTAAAACTTCTGCAATTAAAGATGTACAGAATTTGTTAAAGAACTCGATATCGTTTATAAAGTGCCTCATATTAAGATGAATTCCAACCACTATCGTTATATCTTTTTCCTCCTTTAATTCGTTGGAGCATATTGAATTATGTCAAATTGATTATATTGCCTGTAATATATATATATATATATATATATATATATATATATATAATAAATAATAAATAATAAACTGTCCAAAAGCCTCATTGGTCAATTCAGATAATAACTGAAAAATAAAACCTGCATTCATTACATTACATTACATTTTTCTTTCTACCTAACTCATTTTTTCATAATATAATCGAGAAAATTCGAAATAACCTTAAATATACTGGTACGGTTACTAAAATCCCTTGGGAAAAACTTCATTAGCTACCCTTCTTGCGGTTTATAGGTATGCATCATTTCTAAGCATTGTGTGGTTGCCGACAATGTTATTTATTCTCTACGTATTGCATAATGTACATAATAAATTTTCCTATTAACCTCACCTCTTTGCTATGGCTGGATAAACATCAAATTTGTAATGATTTACTCAACTACCTTTTTTGGACGGAAATACTCATTTTCTTATAAAAATTGATATATTCTTGAGAAAAAAAGGAATAACTCACTTAGTTTCTGTTGAGATATACAACTTGCCTTAAAGATAATGTACTTAATAAAAAATACAAAGAAATAGTCCTTGTAAAATACAAACTGAGAGAATTAGGGTACACCCGATATATTTATAAGAATATTATTTCTTGCGAAAATATTCGATGCAAACTCCAAAACATATTTTAACTGTCTTACTATGAACCAATACTCTTTCATTTTGATAACTTCTTGTTCATAAAATAGACTATAGGAATCGTTTGATCTTTATTAATTGAAGTAACCTTAAATCAGCAAATCTACTTATAAATTCTACAAAGATTAATTTCCGTTAAATTTTCGACAGACTCATTTATTACACCATAACGGCACCCCTGCTCATTCTACACAAAGTATTACTGATTTGCTAAACAATCAGTTTGGTCCAGGATAATTCAATAGAATGAATGGGACATATTTATTCCGAGAGCTAGCAGGGCGAAGCCTCGAAAAATAATAATTGAAATCGAGAATCTTTCATCTCCTACAAATATCATCATCATCATCATAAAGCCATTCACTCCTTTGGAATATGGCTATCCCTTATAGCGCTACAAATCCTTTTTTGAGGTGGATTATTTCTCGTTTTCTATTTTTGATTTCGTCATAGTTTATCGTTTGTCTTGGCTGCTTTTGTTATTATTTTTCATTCCTTTCGGTTCCGGCATTTTATCCTCCAGTTCTCTATATTAAGTGCTCTATTACGTTTCTCCAAGTCTTTCTCGACCTGCCTCTTCTCCTTGACTACAATGGGGTTAATTGCGTTATTCTTTTGATCATTTCAGTTGATTTTCTTTTCATTCTTTTATGTATCTCACTATATTTATCTTCTCCAGCTCTTTCTCTATTTCTTCGTTTTTCTTTGCTCCCTTTTCTCCCTTCTGTGTTATGTTTGGAACTCTTATAGTTCTAATTATTTTTCTTTCGATTCTTTAAAGTTCTTCTTCTTTCTTTTTGCTGATTACGGTTGTTTCCTTCGCATACGTGATTACTGTTCTTATTAGAGTTATGTACATTTTTATTTTGTTTTGTTTGGTTATGTTATTATTTTCAATAGGTTTTTGGTTCTTTCATGGGCTTTATAGCCTTTTTGTATATTTTCCTTTATCCTGTCTCTGGTTATTTGTTCCAACTTCAGTCCTAGATGGTTAAAAATCGATACCGTTCCATAATTGTATTTGTTTTTTTTCAGTTGGTTTTGTTTCGTCTGGTTTTCCCCTATTTTCATATATTTTGTTTTTTTTTTGCATTTATCTCCAGTCCTTAATCATTTATTTCAGCATGACGGTACCTCTGCTCATTCTACACAAAGTATTACTGATTTGATAAACAATAAATGAGATATTGATCCTCCTAGATCTCCAGACCTTACAATAATAAAATTTTTCGTATGAGGAATGGTGGGACAATTGTCGACACATTCCGAGTGATAGTGAAAAGACAGAATATTTCGCGCAGTTTGATTAATAAATGGAGAACAGTTCAGACTTCTGAACAGTTTCATAATCGTATTGAAAAATCCCCAAATTTAGGAGGGGGATTAAGGAGCCAGGGCATAACCTCGAAAAATAATAATTGGAATCGAGAATTTTTTATCTTCTACAAATGTAGTTTCACTTAAGTCAAATGGTCCCTAGGTAACTAAATGACTATCTTAATATCTTTTCCATGATATATTAGTGATTTTTTCTTGAACTAGGTAATTTATAGGCATTCATAATTAATAATTGTTTTTATTAAAGTTTATTCGCTTCCTATAAATGAATCATTCCAAATTAGTAAGATTTACCTAAAAATGTATGTTTCATCACACTTAGAGACATTTAGTATCTTTTCTCATCATTCTTATCACACTAACATGTCCGATTCCCTAAAATTTCATTAAAGTTTCTTCATTATTTGGAAAGAAAGTTATAACGAATTTTTATACGATTATTAAAACTTAGTTTCGCAAAAAAGATTATTCAGAATTATCCAATTTATTTTAAAGTAATAATAGAGGTGTAAAGTTGTTGAACGAAGATGTCGTCTATTTCAAACTCAATCCAGTTTAAGTTCATTAATCACGAGCTTGAAGTAGATTTCCAGTAGCGTCGTTTGGAACCGAATATTAATTTTACTACGAAATCAATATAATGTTGCATAATTAAGGTTACTGAGTGAATTAATTATTTATAGATCTTCCTTTATCATCTCCCACATAACTAAGACAAGGTTGTTCAAGGGTATATAGGATAGTTCGCACGTTGAGGTCACAAAGTTTTTCTTGTATATGACTGTATTTCAGGGATATATGATCAATGTCATGTTTTTTTATTCAGGTTTCTAATTTGTTTTTAGTGTATTAGTTCTCTTCTTCTTCTTTCTTCCATATCAAGACTAATACTTGTTTTATCCTTAATATCTTTCGTCATCACGATTCTAGGTCGTAGCATCACCTCTTTTAAGGTCGACTTTTACTCCGTGATCCAATTGCAGATTCATATCGATAGTCTATATATTATACTAATACCCCATACCTGACTTTTTTGGTGCGTCGACATGATGGGAATATTCTCGAATCTACTGCAAAGCCCCGTATCGTTATTTTCTATCAAACTATATAAAAATTAGTTTCGATTAATACCCTGTACTGTGACATTTGGCACATGCGCAAAAAAATAAACCGTATAGTTAGTATTTTTGAAATCTAGCTTATCTAACCGGTAAAAATACGATCAGTGAGTGGTAATATCATTTAAAGGTAAGTAAATTTATGTTTATTTTGGAAAATAAATCTTTGTAATGACGTTAACTTACAATATGTTCAATTAGTGAACACATAATCTGATTTAAGTATATTTAACATTTACAATCACGATACGTGATGTTATACAGAGATTTTTTTGTAGACCTGTTAGATACGGTTTATTATCACTGGTCTACAAAAATAAGACATTTTTTGTGGTAACACGAGAATGAAGAACATATTGTGATGAAATGGACCTTTACAAATACGAAAATATGAAAAAATAATTGTAACAAGTAAGATTTAAGTGATATTTATAGAACCATATTCATTAGTAAAATATTTGATATCTATTTAAAAAAAATTCACGTGTTTTAAATCGCATATATTGACAATATTCATAGCTTACATCTAATAAACATGCCTAACGTCTATTAAAAAGAAAAATTTTGAAAAAATCAATTAGCACTACTTTTTCCTTTTATGAAGGTTTGCACTTTATCTTTTTAAGAACCACGAGTAGCTAATAACCCATCATGGCCGATCAATAAAAATACCCTCCTTCAATTTGGCATCACTAAACTTGGGAAAGACTTCTCTAAAGTATTTGAAGCCATCAGCCTCTTCATATATTGCCTCTACAAAGTTTTTCATCAATTCAAGATCAATGTTAAGGGGAGAAGAAGAACATTTTTGAGATCAACAAGGGGTATACCCTAACATAAAATTTTGAGATCCCGGTTGAAACTCACTTCTTGCTTGCCAATTTTTTCACATAGTATTGATCTACTGCCCGACTGTCCCATAGACAAAGAAAACAATATTTCGTCAACCTTTCCTGAAGTTCCATTAAAATTCCAATCACCTTCAGGTCCCCACATATCCGTCATTTATACTTGATGTAATCAATTTTGTCTAAAAGCAGGCGAATATTTTTTCTATCATTCAAACACCGTGTGTATAAATTCACCTCACCTTTTAAGAACTGAACCCCACCGATCATCATTAAATTTTATACACATATTGTTGGAGGTATTAGAAATAACATAGGGAACTTTTATGAAAAAAATCATTTCTTACGAGATATAAAACATTTTTTTGCCAAAAATTTCAAAATAAAGTTCCAACCCTGATTTCTATAATATCGTTGCACTATTACCAAAGGTGAAGTCAACATCCAATCCAATTGACTACAGTTTCAACTGTCAAATGCTATTCATTATCATTACACTGTTCTTTATTAAAAATGCCATGAAAGCAAAAGCCCCGTGCAGCAAAAGTTGCACGAAATAAAGAATCACACGGAGATGAGAAGACAACAAGCAGAGCGACAAAGTGTTTTGAGCAGCTGAAACTTCTCTTCGGGTACGAGACAAGCTACGCTGCAGCCAGCTAGAAGAGCGATAGAAACGCCATAACAATCGCAGGTGAGAAGAATTCATAAAGATGAAACTGTTGGGATGTGTTGTTCCAGTGATAAAGTTTCACTTCCACCACTTGGTGAACCAGAAAAGCCTTTAAAAACTATTCACAAGTTTTACAGATGAGTCGAAGTAATATTTAAGCAAACTAAGAAATTATACTCAATAATATTGATTCATTTCTATTGTAATGATACTTATTTAATAGGTTGAATGCAAGCGACGCCGGGAATACTTCTTCACATTGACGTTGGAAAGACTATGAGGTCATATAACATCTCACTGCGACCAATCCCTTTACACAAAAACTTTAGTGATATTTGAATTTCGTTCACGATTTATTTACAAATAACAGCACAACTTCTTTATGAACTTATTTAACCAGGAAATCCTTATTCACTGGAGAAACGCCGGTTTTACATAATTTTAGCATAAAACAACTCTGCCTTTGTGAGAATATTTATTATTAAACACTTGTTTTGTGTTTTTAAGATAATTTGTCGTATAATGCAGCACTTAATGAACTTTTCACTGCAGCACTCGAATACAAAATAGGGCGTCTATTTAAATGTTAGTAAAAACTTATTATTCTACAAATTTGATATCAAATTTACTTACAAATCGCTTTATTGTACGTCTGGATTATTATTTTTTGTTTAGTATCTCAAATCTCGTTTTGTGTATGTGCTCGAATGAAACAAGAAGCACATCGCAATCGAAATAAAAAATTTGGATCAATTATTCAAAACTATTTATATATATAAATATATATATATATATATATATATATATATATATATATATATATATATATATATATTCTCGATACCACCGATTCTTGGACATTGGTATAAGGGATCAGAAAATCGATACCGATGCCAGTAAATGGACGGAAAAAATATTTTTTAATCCAGTTCATATTGTTATCAAAATTTTGGAAAATCGTTCGTTAAAATATTAGTCTTTGTTTAAACAACAGGCTGCCCCAGTACAATTATTGCGCCGACAAAGTAGTTCCATCTCGTCTTTGATATATAGAGTGTAGAAAAATCCTGCTTTTTAAATAACTTGGATAAAAAAAACAAAGATCTGAAATTTCAATTGATGATATGATAAGATAAAACTACATACAATTAAAAACGAGAATGTTGCCTTTATTTTCGAAAACAATTATGTCCGCCTCTGCTGTGCCTTTCTTACGACAGAGAAATTACATCTACATTTCTTCGTGATATTTATTTTATTTTGCGTAGGGCTTACATTTTTTATCATTAGAAATTGCCTAATTTACTCTTGTATAGGCATAAGTATTTTAAAATTGGTTTGTAGATTGTTCAAACAAAGTATGAATATGTTTCTAGTAAGAGATTTTTTTTACAAAGGGCTATTATACATCGATGGTCTCGGTATCGACAATCGAAAAACGATTTTTTAGGTATCGGTGTCGAGATTCGAAAAATTTTGGTATCGACACATAATCGCGTCATATATTTCAAATGATTCGCTGTTATGGAAAACGGATGCGCTATACTCAATGGACGCAACAGGAGCACAATGATCTCAGTTAGCACAGATGTCATACAAGCCATAAAGGCCGAAAAGGTGTGCTCTACACTAGTGCTTGAGTGCAAGAAAGTCCTATAAAATCTAACTTCCAGATCCAACACGATTGGGTGCCAAGGTACTGGAACAACAAAGGCAACGATGAGATGGACTCACTCGCCAGATTAGTATCGGTGATGGTCCTACAGCCCATTCGTGATGTAGCTACAAGTATTGTTATTGCGTCTATTTACAAGGCGGGCGCGGAAGAGATCGATAGAGACACCTGGTATGTGACAAACAAAGACATACATACATGGACATTGTGCTCTTTACACCAGACAACCGCTCCAAGTAAATGCACTGTCATATAAGACGTCATCTCCACACCATGGGTTGCACGGAAGATCCGGAGTGCCGCTGGTAAATGAATGAGGATGAAACCGCAGACCACGTCATTTATGAGTGCCTAGCAAACATGCGAGCGCGGTTCAAACACTTGAACAAGCCTAATAGCTTGCCAAATGAGATCAAAGGGCTCAAATCAAAGCAACATCGGTCTTTAGTATTTTCCAGTCGGGCACGACGGCCTCTTTGAACGCTAATGTGCTCATTGGTCCCTTATTCGCCCCCAATGTAACTATGAACTATTAAAAGCTTGGTTACTATTTGACATTACATAAATATCGATCGTTTGAAAAAATTATATCAGTTTAGGACAAATCGCCCTACTTGATACGTGTCATTTACCAACACTTTCCACTGTTATGATGCTCAATACACGAGCCACCGATGAAAAGTCTTTAAGCTTCAATGTCAATTCAATTTACAGATACTTTAGGGTGCCTGCGAGCTCAATTGATTTGTGGATGCTCTATGGTTGAATTAAGAAACAAAGCCAAACTTAAATGCGAATGTTCTAACAAATATAATCCTAAATTAGCTGGATCACCTATCAGCTTAACACAAAACGAGATTTGCATCACACACACCGTTTTCGAAACTCAACCTAGCGAAATCTTACGTTTTCATGATACAATACATAATCTTCGTCGGCCAGAATGTGAGTATTTGGTGGTTCAATATATATTTGGTCAAAATTCCCGTTGTAAGCAATTTCTAGGGCTTCTTTTAGAGTTAAGCCTGCTTCGAAACAGAAAACAAGAACAACTATGAATTGATATATGGGAATTAAAATACTATGAGGACTATCAATGAAAATTATCGTGCTGCGACCGGTGAATTATCGGTTTGTTACGAGGTGAAGAACATAGAACAAACAGTACAAAGTAACGCAGGAACAGAAACATTTATTATCGTTACAAAGGGTCGGGGGACAAATACTGAATTGCTGAGCGTGTAGCTTAATTAAAATCTAAAATTCTAATAAATAATTATTATGGTCTATATCAAATATTAACTGTTCATAATTTTAGATGTGGTACAGCAAAACTAGATGATATTTTTTTCGTCTTATAAACTTCTGCAACATTGCTCGAAGATTTTTCTTTTCTGTGAATTATTTACCAAAATCAATTCTGAAACGATAACGACAATAGCAAGGACTATGGAAAATGTTTCCTTGGAGTTAACTTAAGAAGATTAAAAAAGGAAATCCCAGGTTGAAGTCCACTTTCCTTTCTTATAAGGTCTAAAAGAGCCCTCCCTTTGTCCTGGACGCCTAATCCGACGTCGATAACAATATAAAGAAATTTTTCCACGCATTTTGTTAATTGTTTCTACTTTTTCCTGAAGGAAATGCCAATTAATTAAGGAGAGTTTTCACAAATTATCGGCCATATGGAAAAAGTAATTCGCTCTGAGAGATTCTTAAGCTTAGAATTGACATTAAATGGAATTAGATGAAAAAGATAATTATCCCTTCCGGAGAATTGGAGCTTTATTTGTAACTTCATTCAAAGTAATTTTGTAGCATTGAGCTTACCAAAAACAATTCGAAAATAAGGGGAAAAATTCTTTTAAATATGTTTATCTTGATCTTATTATTATATGCTATTAAATCACGATTTTCAAATGATAAGAGATTAGTTCATTACATTACAATGATCACATACTCTAGTAAAGTAGTCTAATTCCTCATAGCGAATTATCATTACGAGGGTTGTTTCGAGATAGACAAATGTAAGCATATACTTATAATTAGATATGGGCTTATTGTTTTTCAAAATATCAATATACAAAAGTATATTGATCTTAATGAAGGTATTTTTTCATATTTCTAGCAAACAAAAGCTGGCGTATTATTCAAAATTGACCGTTCTACACTGCTCTGATGGAATGTAGATGACCGTTCTAGTTATTTTTAAATAACAAGCAACCATTTGCTTCAAAGAGTACGAACAAATTTTGTTTTGAAAGACATATACCGCGATTGAATTTTCATAGGATTTCTTTGCACTACTCGACACGAGCTTTTTTTGTCAAATTATGCGGTCGTGAACAAATATTTTGATAGCCGAATATGCATGCAATGTTGATTGTACGCACGTGCCATGATTGCTCAAATGTGCCTGAATCTGGCGGTATATCACATGACGATATTACAATATCACTTTGCGCTCAGGATCGATGGTTTTTGACACAACAGTCGATTTTGGACGACTTTTACACAACACAACCTGTAGAATTCACGTTCTAAGTAGCTTCAACATCAAAAATGTTGATAGCGTTATCTGTACAAAACATTAAGTAGAACTGGCGATTTTCAGAATTATTATTTTGTGCCTATTCAGGCCTGAAGGAATTTTTGTGTGTAAAGCTATTTAAGACCAAGTAATTGATGTGCTTGTTTTGTCCAGTTATTATAAATAACCAGCCTAGTAGTTTTTGGACTATCCGAGCGTAAGCTTGAAATTTTAATACGGGCAAACATTTGACCAGCTTTGCAGATAGGCAATGAAAAGTCACTCTCACTCCAAAATATCGCGTTCTTTTTATTAGGAACTTCGTGATTATTGTATCCGTGGGACATACTTCTTGGTTTAACTTCAAATCAAAATAATTAGACTCCAAATGGTGATAGTTTTCCCTCTATACACCTGGCAATTGCAAATGTCCTTTTGGCTATGGCCATGGAGATATTTGCATTACTTACATTTTACATCAGTATTACTTGAATGTAAAAACACATGCGTCACATTTTTTTGTTGAATCTTCAATTTCCAAATCTAAATTTGGAAACCACACGTACACACTAGCTAAACTTTCCATTTTAACAGTTTCCATGTGAGATTTGTGTAACTCTTGTAATACTTGTTGCCTCATTGAGCTTGAAATAACGATTATGTGATTCAATATCATACAATTATAAACTATTCAAGCTTATTTAAGAAATGTGACTTGAAGGAAATATTTTTCTAGGCTATCCCTTTTTAATCATCACATTACCAGTTGAAGAATGTTATCTTTTCTACAGTTTCAAAATCTTTGATGTTTGATAAAAATAGAAGAAATAGCAATAGATTATTTCAGTCCTGTCTTCATCAAATGAATTATTATTTCAATCTGATGGCATACGTGATAATCAATGCTACTTTTCACGTATTCAATTCAATAATTCTACCCCGATAGGATTACCGCCCATCGCCTCAGCCTATTAGCTGTTATGCTGTTAGGTTCGCCAAAAATTGTTAATAAAGGCTTGGGATCTGTTATAATTTTAAAATGTTTAAAATATAGGTACTGATCAAACTTCAAAACTCCAAAAATTATTGCTAGTCCCTCCTTTTCGATCTAAGAGTATCTTTTTTCGGTCTCCGACAATGATCTGGAAGGTTTTAGGAAACTTCGCCATATTATCTAGCATGTTTTCGTATTAAACTTGATCATTACTGCCGCACGCCAACGTGTCATCGTTGTACTTCCTCCTTTGACCTCCAAAAGACTAAGACTAAGAGTCATTCTATACATTTGTGGTATCCTCTTATAGTAATTTTCACGTAACATTTAACATGTATTTACAAACTCTTTTTTCTGTGTGTAAAACAACAACTTCATATTCCTTTATAAATACTCGTCACTCGAATTATCTGATTAACACATAGATGAGGATCACGTTCTAAGCAAACTGTTATAATTGATCCATTTGAATGATAATTCATTACATGATCAGTTCAAATTAGACATGTCGAGAGACAAATTGTTGTTTGTTAAATACAAACTTTTTATATAACCTCCAGTGATTCTGTTTTCAAGCGAAATACCGCAAATAGAAAATTGATGTTTGTTTAACTGTTTATTCCGCTCCACAAACTGTTTACTTTTTGAATTTTATTCTATTATTAGAAATGTGAGTGATTATTCTAAATAATCGGTTTAACGACGCATCTGGCTACAAAACTGATTCAATGATATTCAAGAGGTTCCTTCCATGTTCTATCTTTGTAATGGTTATACATCAACAAGTAAACTTTGAAAATTGACTGTGTGTTAATACTGGTGTAAGGTGAAGTAATCGTCACATATGATGACTAGCGTCAATGTATAATTAACTTACTTGCTTATAAAGGGTAACGAGTTATTAATTTGGTTATCATATGTGGAATATTCATTTGCTTATAGGGTACTATTGTGGCAGCTCAATTTCATTTGTCAAAAAAATTCAATAGAATTACAATAGCTACTCATTAATAACTGGAACGAAGACACAGTGAAAAGAATAGCAGATATACTGCCTTACCCTTTCCAGAATCATGACGAATCAATCAAATGGTAAACCTTCCATGTGATAGGATATTAAAAAGAATTCCCAATCCAATTATTTTGAAACGTACTCTAATTTTCTTGTAAAAGTTTTTCAGTGATACTTCCATTATTTATGTTTATGGTTCATTTGGTTAATTTAATCAGTAAATAGTTCAATTCAAATCTGCATTCAACAAATTCAGAGTTTTTGATGATAAAAAGCTTCGTTAATATTAAATAAATATGCTTGATTAACTCGCAACCTACGACTCATCAAATAAGTAGTGGGGAGAGTGGAAACCTTGTAATGAAACAATGCCCGTTCCCAGGTTTCACTCACCAGCCCAATAGACGTTTGAAAGAAAAAATCTTGCCGTTTACATATTTATTAAGATATCTCGAGAGAGAGAAAATATTTATTAAATTTTTAACGAAAAATCACAAAATCTTCAATTTATAGAACGTCATCTAACATTTACGTAGTCAATGGAAATGGAACAAACAGAAACGGACTTACAGAAATTTTCTTATAACCTACCTTTTATTTATTTTTTTACTTGTGAAATGCAAAATGCGCAGAATCTTCTGAAGAATTTGATTATTCATATTAAGTGCCACTGAAATGACTAAATTCTAAGAATTTTACTTTATTAATTCTATATTTTCACTGAGATATGGCCGATAGCCGTTATGGTTGCTTACCTTGTATACATATATATTTTTTCCCTAACGTCCTTTGTTTTAATACGGATGGATGTTTTAAAAAGAAGATCGCAATTATTTCTTTGTATTCTACCTATCCTATAGACGGGATCTCCCCATAGAACTTCATGGATTTGAGTAGGGAGGAATTTCCATAATAATAATTATAATTAGGCGACATTATCTACTGGAAGCTAATACTTGTTGATTACGCTCCAGCTTATATAGTTTATGTAGTTGTGAAAGCAAGAAAAATATTGTGTTGTCACAATGGGACTATACTGGTCACTTGCAAGCACGTCACTTCAATTGATCAATCTATATAATATCAGAGGATTAACTTAATCCTAGTAAATCCTAAAAACCAATTTATATTACCTGTTGCCATAGAAAAGACCCCTATATTTGGCAGTATATGTTGAATTTCTCGAATATACTAATGTATCCGAAAGTTCAATTGGAGCCACATTTTCACAATACAGATATTTGTCTTTTGTCAGCTCCTTCTGTCATCTACTCACACAACTCCTCCCAATACGAATAACCTCATGTTTCATTTTCGTCAAAATAACATGCCGTTTTTGCAGATCCATAAGCTTGTGGTATAAAAATATTGATGAATCCACTCTTCAAAATTCGCGAACAAATAAGAGTGTTATTCAAATATAAACTGAAGTGTTTCAATAAACACGCGAAATATTTAGTGACATGCAAGAAGCTACACTGGATGTTCAACTGGTCTGTGAATCTGGTACCGCGTACGTCGCGTTTTAGGATACTTATAAGCATGAATGAGAAATATATGTACCTGGGTCTGTTGCGTATAGCATCATTATTCATTTTGTATCAAAGATAATTAAAAATCTGCCAGAATTTATTCAAAATTACTCAAGCAGTTCGAGGATAAGAGCCTCTCAAGACTCAAGAGTATGGTATTCGGTTTTCTGAAGAGGCCATTGAATGGAGGCAATCTTATTACAAGCGGGGCGTCCCAAAGCCGATGTTATTCATGAGAAAGTCATCACTGAAATAAAAACTCATTTTGGATGAATGCAGTATTGTAGGCGATATGGCTCAAAAATTAGGCATTAGCGTAGATAGTATTGATCCAAAAATTAATGGAAGGCTCAGTTACTGCAAGATTTCATCCAGATGGGTGCCAAGACTTCTGAATTTTCAGTAGAAATTCATACAATGTGAAGTTTGCACGCATATCCTGTAGGAGTATCAGGAGCAAGAAGGAAATTTATTGTACCGAATAATCATCACAGACGAGACATGAGTACACAACAGTATTTTAAAGAGTAACCGCACATATATAGAGTGGAGAAAAAAACGAGGGTGCATTAGTTAAAGCGATTGTTACATTGCTGGTGTTGCGTACCATGTTTCGGGACATTGGGATAGTAATTGATTTTCTAACTGAAAAATAAACTGTGGATGCGCACTATTATTGTAGCTTCCTAAAAAACACGTCAAAAACTCTGTATAAGCAAAAACGACGCGATATTCCAATCAGTAGTGTAAAATTGCTGCAAGACAACAGCAGACCTCATACAACTTACGATAGAAACGTTAAACAAATTGGGATGGAAAATATTGTAACACCCTCCACTGTAACACAAATTTACAAGCAAAGATATTTGCAAATTGAATTTATGCCGGACATTTAATCCATGAAAACCACAAGAACAAGCAAATCTATAATTGCTGTGATAGCCGATAAGTTGATGTTGAACACTACTAAGATCGTGAAAGGGAAGGAGCTCAAGATAACATATCTAAATCAAGAATAAAGATATAAATATATCTGTATGTAAATATAATCTGTATTCCAATCCAGGAATTGGCCTTCATAGTTCCCGGGCGTAATGGCTGAAATGTTGATTATCCGGCACAATCACAATCCAATTCCATAGAGTAATTTTCAAGTATTTGTCTTCATTTACAATATTTCACGAATGGAAATGTATTTTTTCATCACTTCCTTAGAACATGTGATAATATACAGTGTGTAGTCTGAATTCCGCTCTAATTTTAAATAGTAGTGGGTGGTATTAAGTGAAATATTAATTGCACTAAATACTAATCATTTTAATCAAGTAATCTAAAACCATATTAGTTGTATTCTAAATTATTTATTGAAAGACTTTTCTATTGCATTTGAAATAAATAGCCAGGAAATAGTTATTATAATAGCTAAATATTTATAGTTCCTTAAGAACCACGTATAAGTGAACAATTGAAAGGAAGCAGTAAAACTCATTATATATGAATTGACAGATCTTTATTACTCAATTCATTTGAAATGTTGAAATACCTGTACACATTTTTGTTAGAAATCAAGCATTTCATGCTTCGAACAATGATTTAATAAAATTAGATACAAAATTCATATACTTAATTAAATCTACTATAGTCCTCCATTTACAACGGCAGCAGTATTCCAAAATTAATCCACTATTACGACCGTATATCATGCAAAGTAATACAGGGTGAGTCTTGAGAAACTTTACATAATTTTAAAATTATAGAGCCATAGGGACGATATAATGAGGCTTCTAAAAAGTGTAAAAAGTAAAAACTTCTCCTTTATTAATTTACAATGGGATTTGTGGAATTGTCTATAAAGTGTAGACGGCTTCAGTGTTCATACAGCTTTACGGATCAACTAAATTTCATTGGTTATTTTTGTAGTTTGGGAATGACTTATAAAGGATGCAATATTCAATGCGAATCGAAATTCCTGAGTGAATTGCATCATAAAAGAAATTGGAGAATCGAATGAGTTGTATAAACACTATAGCGAATTAAAATGTATGGTCAATCACTCTGTAAATTGATAAAGAAGAGGTGTTTTTTTTATTAGTGGGGAGAGAGGCGCGCATGCGCATTAAGCTCACAGGCACATTTAGCACACACTACTATCTGTGTAAGTGAATCATAGAGATGGGCAAATATATGAACTTTTGAATAATTATCCATCAGCAACACCTAAGATTTTCCAAAATGAGCAAGCTTTGAACAAAAATTAAGAGAAAAATTATTTTTTCTAAGAATGGGTGCATTTTTGCTATAAGGTTCAAAATAATTAAAAAATTGCGTGTTTCAAATTTTCCACAATAAAGCCTGTTAATTTGAGAATGGTTAGGTTAGGCTAGGTTAGGTTTGGTTAGGCTAGGAGACTATGACTATAATCGTATTGATGAGGAAGTATTAACTCTTCATTACTCTGTTGTTAATTCTTTTATAATTTTTCTTTTTTAATTTACGGTAATAAACTAAGCTAAATACAGGGATATAAGATACCGTCTTTTATACCTGCAAATGTGCGGTCGATGCACCCTCCTATATGATCTGTGCGCTCGATCAACTCATTCCTTTTTAGTAGCCACATGATATACTTGGGCTCTACATATATGGTAGAAGTATTAATAATTTCTCATTTACGGACGGGGCCTAAATGTAAAGCGTCTAACCAAGAAAAAAAAAAAGAATATTGGGATTACACGTAGTTTAATCTGTTCAAAAGAAATGAAGCTTTGAGAATTAAGGCATCTCTACATTTGACATTACCACCACTAACAAAAATTCCATAGTAAATTAAACTAATTCATAACGTCAAATTTTATTTAATATTTTTTGATAGTTTTAAAAATGAAAATAACATAGTCATGTAAAACGGTCAAGAAAAAAGTGATTAGTGAACGCAAAAATTAACTAGACTCCTCTCTAGAATTTCATCTTGTGCGCAATAAAAATGGCATCAAATAAATAATGTTGATAAGCTGAACTTCATCTGAGCTTGCTTTTGATCAAGAAATATTGCGTCTTGCATTGCATTGCACGTTGTATTGCATCATGTCGAGTTTTGGATAACCTAATCCAAATACATACTTGGTAGCTAATTTTCTTCCAATTTCTGATAATTTTGAATACCAAAAAACGAATATTAATTTTTGTGTAAGCTTATCAATCTATGCCGCATTAAAATAACTGTAATTGTAAATGGATACTACAACATCAACAAATTTTACACATTTTAACAGAATATCCTCGTAAGCATCGATTTTGAATGTGTTTTTTTTTTTTAATTTAGGACTGAGCTGTTGAAAACTTAAACTTTTTTTTTCCAAATTTTTCATTTCTATTTTGTCAAATCGGAATAGAGCTACGATAGTTTAGGAGCAGATTAGAAATGTCAACCAGAAACAATTAAAAAAAATTGAAGATAGCAGTTTATGTTTCGAAAAAAATTATCTCAACTATCTGTTATTATATATTATTCAATTCACAACATTATCACGGGCGACATTTGAAGACTCTCTACGGGACTACACGAGAAAACGCGAATGCAAAAGTGTAGGGGGTGGGCTGGTATCCCTTTGATTTACTGTCGTTCAGCATACCGTCGATTTTTATCAGGATGGAACAATTTTTACATCTTTTTTATGATATTATACCAAATTGAACCAATCGTTTGGAAGAAAACATATTTATTAAGGATATATATATAGGGTCTTTTAAAACGTTCGCATGCAAGTTATATCACTGCTTTAAGCGAAAAAAATTGATCAAAAATCACCACATAATCTCATGTCTATAACGCAAAGTTCAAAAATGCGGCAGCAGCTAAATACTTTTATAGCTCTCTCGACCGCTCGATAGGGAGGAACTTAAACGTTCCACAAGCTTTGCTTGGCTAAACCTCATTGTTAATTTGCTATTAATCTATGTGTTGTAGACATTTGATTGTTTGGTGATTTTTAATCGATTTTTTTCGCTTAATGCAGTGATATAAATCGTATGCGAACGTTTTGAAAGACCCTGTATACATACTGCTGCGGTATATTTTAATATTGTAATACACCATTGAATAACTGATGCAGATACTTAAATAACGTTCACATTATGGAAGAAGTAGCGAGAAACGAATAAATAGAGAGTGGGGATAACTAGAATTCCTAATGTCACCACTTGCCTCTAAGAGGCGCCTCGTGAGAGCCTTGAGTGCACATTACATTTGAACTGTTAATTCTGAAAGTGTTCTTAGTTCAGTTATACTCGAATTCAGATATCTGAAGTATTCAAGGTTTAAGTATATTGATTGCAAAGCTCTTATTCAAAATTGCAATTAGCAAGACAATAGTTATATGTTTTATAAGTTATGGAGTTAAATGGTTCCAAAATTAACAGACTCGTTATAAAATGCGTACATATCGCGTACAGTAGTGCGTCTGTCTTCCAAAACTCACAAAAATCGTAATATTGCACAACAGTATAAATATGGAAATTCGTTATTACCACTAGAATACCAATTATTGACTGTAAGCTACACAGCTGGTTGCGGACCTATCACTATATTTAAGAAACTTGTAGGTGTGTTTTGGAAGGGTTTAGATTTCACACTTCACCAGTTACGGGTTAATATGTCTCTGTATATAACAATAGGATGATCAAAAGTTTTTGCAATTGAAGTCGTTGATTTTGGTATTTCGATTTCGTATATATTTCAACCTTTTGTATCTTGATAAAAATAATTAGACTTTACTTAAAGTTCCAAATATATCGTGCAGTTTAATGTGATTCATATCATGAATTATCCTTTTTTAAAGTTTTCTATATGTGAATTTGAACTTTAAGCTATACATTCTCCCATTTAGTCGGGATTTAGAAGCTAGCGTTATACCAATCATGTTAATAATTCATAAAGAGCTATTGACATCAATCTTGAAGCTTATCTTTGGCGTTTCATCAAACTGCTTCAATAAAATAGATTAGTTTGTTATGGAGCTTCGTTTTCAAATCAATCATTATGTCATGAATTCCAGTGCTTGTTAGTCTGTCGGATTTTAGTAAATAAATGGAGTTCTGGAAGACTCCTGTTGAACAAAAAGAGATAAAGTCTGCAATTGACGCTAAATCACTGGCATATCAATGAAGAATAATCCTTCCCCTTTTATTTCATTTAAATGAGAAATATTAGGTTTTTACCAATGTTTATACAGTGCTATTCAAAAACTCGCTCATATTTTTGAAAATCTGGAAACTGGATATTGGTTGGTAATATTGTGAATTTCCCTAGTAATGATTATTGAGGCTCTAAATATATGCAAAATGCATATTTTTGCACTATAGCTTGCATATTTTATGAATTTATGATTATTTTCCAATTTTTTAAGTTTTTAAACATACTCACTTTATGAATATTTATGACACTTCGTTTAAATTTATTTTTCAATATAAGGCTTATTGCACGACATTCTGGGTATCACTTATCCTCATCCATTAGTAGTCAAGAACTTCCTCACTCCCATTACCAGCCAGTCCTCATTAATTTCTTCACCAGGATATGATCCATTCTGTTATCTACGTAATTTTCAACTTGTGACAGGTAATGAAAGAAACTTCTTGTTTGAATGATTTTTCGAAACGTAATACACGATAATAGAAATTTCACATATCTGTCAGGGAGTTTGCGTGTCGGAATTCGTAATATTTGCATAAATATTGATTTGACTCGAACCAATAGAGAATTTTGGATGGTGAATGTTTGTAACCATGGCGGTAAAATGATTAGCTCCTTTTAACAATGAATTATGAATTTTTCCAAATTCTCCATTGAATAATCATTTAATTGATATACATATATCATACATACAGTTTTGTTTTAGATCTCAAATTCAAACAAGGAAAAAATAGACCAAAATTTTGTGGCGGGGGGCACTGGCGGGGCGCAAAAGCTCGTGAAATCAAAATATTATAGCGATACCAAACGGCATCACTGGTCTGTAAAAGGTTAATACCGAGACTAATGACGTGAGGTTATAACCAATAAACAACAAGCGTTTTCTCATCAACTCCATATGTCCAACATATTGATATTTCATATTGGGTGCTCTAAACTTAGCAACTAGCAAGCAAAAATTAAATCATGCCTAAATTATATAATGATTACTCAAAATTAGCACCATCTACTTTTTAACATTCATGGATCCTTTTCATTAAGTTATGTCTGGTAATTCTGGAAATATGATCAGGTGTTTATTATTTATATGTCGTAACCTTAAATATCCAAATCTGAAGGAGCCAAATCAGTAGAGTGATCTGGCTACCGAAATGGAGTCTGATTGGCAATCCTTCTATCATGAAAAACGTGGTGAAGATGCTAAGAAACATATCCAAACTAATAAGTAGTGCTAAAAACTGATACAGAAGCGAAAAAGTTGAGACCAAAGTGTTTTATTCGCTCCTATTTAGAAAATATTGTTTTGAATGTCTTTAATAGTTTCTTGAGATAATAAAATGGCTGTTGGCGCATCTTTTGTTTGACAGTTGACAGAATAGTGAGTCATTGGGTGATAAATCGGGAGAGTAAATAATGCATGAATTCGATGTTTTTCTTCTTCAAATATTTAGTTACTAGACATGCAATATGGAAGCTAGCATGTGGAATCCATCTGGAACATATCTTCCTCACACCAGAACGTTAATGCAAAATCGATTGTATTGCAGAATGCGATATCCTAAGAAAAGCCTCTATCTGTCTGTAAGTCACATAACGAGCTCTTTAATCATCGCAGCATCGATGTTTTTCGGAATGATAACCGATTGCAAACAGTCTTGTTCAATGTTGCTTCATCATCAAGAGATGCACTTAGCAATTTCATGAATTGTTGTTTACAAGCTTGCTTCTTTTAAACATTCACTATCAACGATGGATGGTCAATTTCTAAATTTTCACTGGATTCACAATAACAAACGTTAATGTTCACAAGTGACGCCACCTATTGTTCGATTGCAAACACTTGTAAGGCAACCCTCGTATCAAACCGAAGCCGGGTCTCCATTTCTTAAAATATATAACGCCTGTCGTATGGCTTGCATAACGTAGCAATATATTTTACCATTTGAATTTGTATCATAAAAGTTTAATACTAGAATTTTATTGTACGAAAAACATAACTACATATTTAGGAAATAAAGCTCTCCACTGATATGTGGATTTTCATTAGACTAAATATGGGGGAATTATGAATATAATTATATATATATATATATATATATATATATATATATATATATATATATATATATATATATATATATATATATATACATATATAACTTTTTGTTTGAAGTTTTTATTTCATGTGTGTTCATTAAAATCCATTTACAGAATTGTGTCCTTCGAGAAAGACTACCTAATTACAAGTGTTTTTTTGAAATGCGATGAATTGTTCTTGTTGACGAATAACAGACAATCTATAATGGAGACTTTCAGAAAGGTCTTAGAATAAATGTAAACTTCAATTTCGTTCTTGTTACTGTCCACTAGTGGTTTATTTTGATCTAATTTTATCTGAAATTAACGAAACTTATTGTATTTTTCAACGTTACCAGTTACTTTTGGTCTATTAGGATACTTTTTTATAAAAACACGTTAAACTATCAAATCTTCAGCAGCCATTGTCAACCTTTACTAATGTTGAAATAATTGTTATCATATTTTGACTTATATAATGGAATATCTCATAAATGATTGAATAAAGGTAAGTGAGGTAGCAATAACAAACGAATCAGCTTAAGAAATAATAGAAAATGTAATCAAATGTACGGTGTTCTGCTTAAAGTACATAATTTCTAATGATTCAAATTGAGCATGTAGGAGGCTCGATCCAAAACTTCCTGTATGAAATATCGATGAGAGATGAGATATATGGACTTAACGTCTGTTGTTTATTGATGACAATTGCACGTTACTACAACAGTATAAATAAAGATATCGTTATTGAATGTCAGCTAGTATTTTTTCAAATTTTTTTCAAATTCACATGAAATTCGGAAACGTCTAATTCCCATATAACCGGAAGTGTAATACTGAGTTCTCATACTCAGTATAATGTCGGTCACCACCTAGTTAAAATATCATCTTCACAACTGCGAACTTGATGGTTAACAACTCTTCCAGGGTCGCATTCCAATATTTATTTTATAAAATCAGTGCATCGTTTGAAAAAACAGATAAACAACAAAAATACACAGAAAATCAATTCCTTGGAATTCCTAAATGAAACCAATTCCTAAATCAAATGATACTTAGAATATAATAAACGTTCATAAGGTATTATACATAAATCGAAATATGTTTCCTATAACTATCAGCTAGGTACGTTTAGTAGCGATTCCGGTTCACAGCTAGAAGTTAGTTGTGAGCTGTGCAGTCGATTTGCAGATTCGGTAAATCTCTTATTAGAATCTAGAACAGACGCTTGAAAGCTGATTTCAACTGTTTTAAATTGAATTTGTAGTCGAGGGATGTCCAAAAGAGAAGCTACCCAGGAAACAATGTTTTTGAGAAATACTTCTCAGATTACACTCTACAAAATTATAAGGTATAAGGTGTGGCAATAAGATGAAAAAGGGAACGTCTCAGTGAATTTTTGAGAATTAAACCATATGAGTTAACCATAATATGCGAAACAGTATGTTCGTATTAAACATAAAGCCAAATCTTCAAGGTATTCTTGCTGAACTGCAAAGGAAATATATGGTACGTACGGTAAGAACACTGGGGAATTTAGATAAAACATGGTTTCAAATATATAAAAGTGAACAAAAGGTAATGAAAAATAATCTTCAATTGAGTCGACAAAGACAAAACTATTACTTCGATGAAACATGGTTTGATAGGTTTGATACTGTTTGTGAAGTCTGGACAAATGATAATTAGAAATGTAAAATGAAAGTACCCCATTCCAGCTTGAAGAACTGCCATCAAAAAGTTATGTGTAACTTTCAATCTATTTTTTGATTGAATTTTTTAAGCAGCAAATTCCTAGCATAACTGTTTGCGCCACACCCTATATAACAGGAATTGATTGAGACAAAGTGTTTTTCTTAACAAAAGATACTCTTTTATTTTGTAATATAAGTTACATACAAAACTCTGTCGCCATATTGCCGTATCTTATATATGAAAATTAAAATTACTCTTCTGGTAATAAATTATCAGAATTGTCGTTCTATAAAGTTTTCAACATTTATTACTCTGTCCCTAATGCTACGTTATTTTTGTGAATTGGCAAACTCTGTCGCTTTGTTATCTTGAAAGCTCCAGGTCACACACTTATATAAATTACAGATTTGAAACTCTGAAATAGCTTTTGAAATGAGGGGGGTTCCTGAAAACCTACATATAATCCAAATAACACTCATTTTTAAGTCCATTGTTCCAATTTTATTGCACATTCGGACTTGATTTTCTCACATATATCACAAATATTTGACAAATACTTGTAGGTCATAGTCATTTATTACACTAATTCACTTCACTATTGTATTTTTTCAAAAATAAAAGTTTCACTATTACCTTTTATGAAACTTTCAAAAGTTCTAAATAATATTGTTTGGCTCCAGTCCAACTGAAGGAATAGAAATGTATTTTCTAACCTGGTGTATGCCGTAGAAGTAACAGGATGAAGAACGTGTGTAGAATAACAAGTATCTTTTGAGGACTAACGGAAATGCCTGAAAAAGAAACAGATTATAAATAAATCAAACTCAAACGACTTCGTACATAGTAAGAAAGAACACATCACGTCTGCTACATTAGAATGTTCATAAAAAATTGATGATCTTTAACCCGTAGCTGTTACCGACAGGGTCTGTGCTCAACAAGGGATACTGTTCACAATCCCACGAATAGTAATAGAGTAGGGTGTCTGTAAAAACTAATTTTTCCAAGCTAAGATACCTTTTTACAAAAAATATTTTTCAGTTTGAACCCGTTTCTATTAACTTCACCTGTAAGTGGGTTTGTACCTCTCTTTTGTGGCTTATTACTGTTAGTACCCCCCCACCACATTAATTGCTTTCGTTAACTGAACGGGCTAAGTCATCAACCTCCGGATTTCCTGGTCATGGGCTCAAATCCCGTTCACGCTGTGAAAAAAATTTGTGTTTTTCTGGAAATTTTCTCTTCACATCAAAATAACAAAATAAATTTTACAACTGTCTACCCTTCGTTGGAAATTTACATTACCATTGACTAGAGCTTGAAGAAACCTTTTTATTTTCAGCAATAAATCTAACTAGAACGCTTTTAAAGCCGATCAAACTAAAAAATTGGTAATATTTTCTTCTCAAAATAATACAATAATGAATGAAAAATAGTGTTACTATTGTGAAGAAAGCGTGGAACTTTGTTCCATATTTCTCGTAAATGGAGCTCCCGACGCTTTTCTCTTGATTATATTAGTATTTCTCATTCATTATTGTTTTAAACTTATTTTGAACGAAAAATTTTTTCAATGCTTCGGTTTGTTGAGCTTCAAAAGCGTTTTTAGTTTTTTAAAACTATATTCATTTTATCAACGTTGTACTAATTAGTTCAAAAAACTAGATAACTCATCAATTGTACAAATCCAATCAATTTTCTGATTGATAGAGATATGGAGAAGATTTTAATTAATGGAATGTTTTGAGAAAATTCACAAGAGAATAACTCTTAAGATAACGTAAACTTAAAAACAGTGCAGAAGCTGCTCAGTTTATATTCAATCACGACATCGACAGCGACTAAGACGAAAAAGATGCTTAAATATACAGAGTTTGAAATTAGGAACTCATAAGAGCTCCTCAAGGAGGTTAAAATGTGTCATCCTCTTCTCCATCAATGTACAAGAGGATTTGTGAAATTGATCATAAAATTTAATCGGATTTAGTGTTTAGATTACTTACTTGGTTTTTTTTTTAAATTTTTTTGTTATGCAGTGCACTATTATAAATCATTCGACTGCTATTAGTTAAATTCAGAAATTCCATGATCGGCTTTGGAAAAATCAATTTAGAGATTTGTATTAATTATTGAACCCTGACCAATATTTTTTTTAATGCAATGAGTGAATTTCAAACTACATAAATAACCAATGGAAATGACACTTTAGTTCAATTTACAGTGAACGATTAAATCTTATGAAAAATAGATCAACTATAATAACGTATCACGTAATAATTTAAACAACTTTTATCAATTTTGACTATTTGAATAAGTGGCTAGAACATAATTTATATTGCATTTAAAGGCAGTACCAATTGTTTTCCAATTTTAAATTTCTAGACAAAAATCGCATATCGGGACATTATTTTCAATGATGAATCACATGATTAAAAGATCAAATATCATGTATGTGCTCATTGTAAATGATTGAAACTTTATATCAGATAATAAAACATTGCATCCACTGTACCAAATGAAAATAAAGAGTAGCTCTAAAAACCTTGAAAATTAAGATTGACGTTTCTTGATATTCTAAACCCATTGTCAGAATTGTCAATTATCAACTTTCATTCATGTGCACAGTAATACATATTTCTCCTCTACGATATATACTGTTATGTTAGCTTGATAGTATCTTCATGATATCCTTCATGAGGCACTCTACATAGGGTAAAAGTTATTAATGGTTCACTCGTAGCAATTTGAAACTCGCAAACTATTATCCATTAATATTGAATATACTCTTTATAACGGGCGGAATAGGAAAATTTATTTCCTATACAATCATTATCATACAATTTTTAGAAAAGACACCTATAAGTGCATAAACCACATTAACGAATAAATATTACTAATTTTGTAGTTACTGTCTCTGAAGACTAAACAAAACTGCTCAAGTAAATTAGTAAGTAGTTAGTAGTAGTTAGTAGAAGACAGTAAGTATGCATATATTGAAGTCGTGAAAATTCTGCCACCTTCCATTGTCAAATAATCATTTATCGAATTGAAATAAACAAACTTTCTTTGATAATACCATATTCAACAACATTCTTAGATAAACTACGATTAATTGAATGGATCAGTTTCTCAAATCTACATATCTCCAGTACAATTCCCTGTTTTTTCATATAATATGTAGGAAATGGGAAAATTTTATTACAGTTTCCTTATGCATTTGTGAGATCCTTAATCTAGGGTAAAGTGCTCAGAACGAGTAAAAGTATTTATTTTCGTGAGCAATAAACACGGCTTACGAAGAACTTTTAATGAACCGTCTAAAAATCCAGAATTTAATTCACATTTCGCCGAATCCGTAGGTAATCGCGGAGCTGAGAGGATTCCAGGAAAAAAAAAGGATTCCTTGAATGAATTGCGGAGGAACGGATAAGAACCGAAAAAGGCGTCAATTATTCACAATTTGATAAAACTAGAATTATAACGATATAAGTTTAAATCGATTGTAATTTTAATATTATCATAAGTAATATTAAATAAGTAAGTTTTAAAAAATTGAAAAATGTTGATTCGATATTTCTAATACTTGTATATATACCAACGAAACACAAATACTGAATCCTATCATCAAACATCGTTATTAATAGGTTACAAAATTAAATAATTCGACCCAACTGACCTCATATAAGGCCAACCCAAACACTTTTTTTTCTCAAGAACCAACCTCAGAAACGTAAACTTTTCATCAACAAGCATTGAAAAAACCATCGTATGACCAAAATACAGATCAAATAATTCTCAACTTTGTGTTATCCAAATAAAATTTCTGAACCATTCATCTGATTGCTCAAATTTCTCTAGTTTCGTGACATCTCTAAATATACAGAGTTGACCTCGTATAACCTGTTTTGATTTCTCAGTATTTTTAGTATAACCACTACAACTTTAACGTACGCTCAAAGGATCTCCGTGTAATTCTGGGAATACGCACACTATAGACTTGAAACTACCGATATAGGGTCTGCAAGGTTTGGTTGGAATAGATTAATTACTCGTATTCTTTGAAACAAGTTCTGCGGTTGTTTGTGTATTTGATAATTGTAAGTAGTCCATACTTAATCACTTCGTCAATTCTAAGCCTTTCTACCGTTGAGATGTATTATCACTTCTCCAATACCTCAATTTATTATTATCAATTACTTCTCGTCTTCTTCTATTTTATATTTCTTTTCACTGACACTAACTCAGCTTTCTCACACCATGTTTGTCTTGATATTAAATTTTGTTTGCTGTGCTTGTTTTGTCAATTCTTCTAACCGCTATTCTACAACATGTGTGTACGGTATTCACTGCTCTTCCTGTATTTTGATATCTGTAGGCTTTCCACTACTTTCAGTGTCTCTTTCTCTTTCTAGTTCCTGGGCAACAAAAACGATTTGATAAGAAAACTCAAAGGAAAGAAACCCTTTGAGTTAGTGTAAATGAAAGAGTAGTAGTATAGTTGAGTACAAGAGGATTTCAGAGCCTAAGGTATACTAGTGTGTATATTTTAGTTATTCAAGTCTCTTGTATTAATTATATGATTAGATCGTAATATCAATAAATGCGCTGCAAGGGAATTTTAATAAGAAAAATCTATTTTACTTTGAAGTTCTCCGTAAAATTAGTTTATTTCTTATTTCCTATTATTACATCACTTCAATAGATTTCAACATGTTGAAATGGTTGATGACTTAATTTTTGTGAAAACACACTTTTTGTAGCACAAAATTTTCCCATTTCAAATAACTTCCCTTTTCTATACAAATATGGATTCTCGTTGGGTTGTTCCCAGAGGATCAACTTTATTGTAGGGTTTCTCTGAAGGAAAAATGCAATTGGTATGGGATAAGCATACCGCAATAGAGTGCCAATTTATGTTTGAACTTTGAATCGTTTGTTATCTTTAACGATTTCGGAATTTCTGCCTTCATATATTTGAATGTACCGAAACGAAATACTCTTCTTTACTAAATATCTATTGAATATCATAAAACTAACATGATAAATTTTCAAACTGTGGTAAATTGTCATTTTATGTGGTTTGATGCTATATCTAGTGCGCTTAAATATGTGTATTATAGAATAAGTCTGGAGGAAACATTGGATGTCTCCTCATAGACATTTCTGAACATCTATTTTCATGCTGGTAATCCTCATAAGCATTCCTGAACAGCCATTTCCATGATGGTAATCAACTTCATATTATAGATTCAATTTCAGTTCGCAGGTTGACTTGGGAACTTTTGTTGTTGTTGTTGGTATAGTTCTGTTTTTGGAAAGCAAACAAAAATTAGTAGATTTCACGGAGCAGTGAAAGCTCCAAGTTGCTTTGAAAAAGGCGACGATGCTTTAAACGGAGGAAAAAAATGATGGCGGGCGTTTTTTGAGACAATTGATGTTTGTATCTATCCATGCTTGTCAATCATACTTCTGACACTTGGATGATACTCATGGCTCAATTTCAAAAATTTTACTTCGAATTGATTAACTCTTATTTATAAGAGAGACTTGGTTGAAGTGGATTAAAGATTATGTTGAAAAATAAAAAATATTATGAAAATAATGTTCTTGTTTCTTTGTTAGATTGGAAATTCTTCAGATAACGCTTGCAAGGCAGGAAATTGGAACTAAGATGGGCATCAAAAATCATACTGAACCAGAGAAGTGCCAGAAGATTGGCAAGTGGGTATAATAACACCAATATACAAAAAAGAGACACAAGAAATTCTATTAATTATAAAATGATAACATTTATTTGTCTAAGTTCACAAGATAAATTGAAGAATAGTAGAAAACAGACTATGATGTCGAAAAAACTATGGAAGAATTAGCAATATTCACAAAAAACCTCAAATTAGATGAATAAGTGAAAGAGCAATAGGTAGCACTGTGTTTAATAGATCTTGAAATAGCATTTGACAGAGTCAATAATACAAATACAAATGGAAGATTTTAGAAAAGAGAGGTATAGAAGAAAAACTAATATAAAGTACGACACTAGAAAAAGGAAGACATCAAACATAATTAATAAAGAAGCAATACGCAGAACTGCGTCGATAATATTAAGCCTGAAGGAGAAGACAAATGAGAGAGAATGAGAAAGATCAAAATTTTCCAGGTCGAAAGCTTGAAATACTTTGGAATGACATTAAAGGGAGATAGGAGATTGAAAAGAGATTACCAAGATAGTTGGAGTTCTGGCCAGAAAAGATTAAAAATATATTAAAAGAAACTGACGCAGAAACAAAAAGGCCAAATACTAAGAGCAGAAATAAGATTTCTAGAAGAAATATAAATAGAGAATACGGAAGATGTTTGAACTAGAAAAATTTGAGATGGCGTGTAAAAATAGAAAAATAAGTTGGCAGGAAATGTAACAATAGACCAGGATAGAGAAGAATGGAAATAGTGGTGAAAAAGGGTACACTCATTATGATTCAACCTCAACCTAAATGGAAGAAAGGCATCGTGATTGTCCAAATTGAAAGAGGTTGAATCCAACTATTAATCGATTTGACATGAAATCACTAAGCTTAAAACTACCTCATTTTGAAATGCATTCGCTCTGAATTACAGTATGGTAAAAAGGAAAGAAATGAATTTATTTCGTAAACCGCCAACCTCAATTGCGTCAATTTCTATGTTCAAACAGGCTATTCGTGATTCGATATTTTCTAGTTTTTGACGTCATCTATGTGAGCTGATGACGTCATCGCTAATTCTTTGGAGAGAAATGTAATGGCTTTTATTTGCTTAGATAATCAGGGGGTTGTTATTATTACAATAAATTGGATATTGTAATATTCATTAAATACAACGAAACCTGAATTCAGTGCTCAAATTTGTCATCTTAAACTAAAAAACAAAGAGAAAGGCGAGCCGTGAACTTTTCTCTAACCTTCTCTATAACTTTCGAAACTATTTGTGTAACCTCAATACGTATCCTATCTCTGAATCTTTGATATACTGTGGTCTATTTTGATACACTTTACTTTTAAAGTATAACACAAACAGAATTCAATATCTTGGTAGCCATTCTACTGTTCCTCTTCGACCTATCCACCGATTTGATGTAGCTATAAATCATTTTTATTTAGAGAACCTGTTCAATTCGGGGAGTAAGAAGTTTTGAAGACATTCTAAATATTGAGTTTTTTAGAAAAAGTATGGTCCAATAATCTTATCATCTATTATTGGTATGATAAGGATTCTAGAGCGAATCAAGCTAGAAATCATTCACAAATCAATAGACAAAATACATAGCATGCTAGACAAAGATACCCCCTTCGAAGCGATAATTAACGTCCTCCAGTCATGGGTCAACAAAATCTTCGTGAGTTCGGAATGTATCGCACACAGACGATTCGAAGCTAGCCCAAGAAGCTGGACTGGGCATTTACAAGTAAAACTACAAGCTCTTCATACCTCTAGGAACTTCACTCACATTTTTCAGGTAGAGTTGCTAGAATAAACAAATGTGCTCAAGAATTTTTTATTAAAAACCTCTCTAAAATAGCCAAGAGGCTTTAAAGATCCTGTAAGCTGCTGAGTGTATATCCAACAAAAACGAAGTAACCCTAATTTGATTTCTAGGCCACCAGGCAATCGAAAGGATTCATTATCCTATTAGCTGATACCATATGTCTGGAGAACTTCTCGTGATGATCAGAAACGACATGAAACTGGTAATCGGTCTTCTTGCAGGTTACTGCCTCTTCAAATTTACTCTGCTAATGTACTGCTCATTTCGATAAAAGGCTCAAGTAACTTAAGTAGTACTATTAGGAAAGTGGGACATTAGAAACCTCCTTTTGGAGAAGTCCATGTATTTTGGGAGCAGAACAATAGGATGTGTACAAAATATCTTTTAGGTGTATGTGTGGAGTGGTTGTAAATCCAAAACGATTTCCTAAAACATTCTACAATCTACGGTACTCTGGCATCTAGTGTGAATTTATCACAGCCCAGTACCGATAAGTTTGACGCTTGACATGACCGTTTAGTAGATATGTAAATTCATCAAAGAAAAGAGCCATCTATTTGTTATTTCACTAAATTCAATTTGTCTATCAAAATCATCTTCCAGTAGTTCTTGTTCTAAACTTACTTTGTGGGGATGCCACTTTTCCATCTCCAGCTTTCTAAAAACTGTTGAATGGTCCATGTCATTATCTAATGCTACTTGCCGTGAACTAATATGGAGATCATCTTGAATGGCTAAAAAACATCTAGTTGTTTGTTTTCAGATATTGGTTCTCCACTACTTCTAGAGAGGTTACGATATGATCCAATCATCTGAATTTTTCTCAATTCTCCACACAGTGGATTGTGGATTGGTTCTCGGTTAGGGTATCTATCATTAAATAACATACATACTTTTTTCTGTGCGGGGTTTTATCTCCACAACCAATTATTATCAGAATTTTAAATCTTTGCGTCTTATTCAGCTTCCTATTGATAGATACAAAGACATTTTGATTACATCTACTACAATTAATCACTTGACGGAAAGTCAATTAAGTTTCGGTGGTCAAGTATCAATATTGATGTTGATAAGGTGATTACATAATATTTGTAATAATACACAAATCAATCACCATACAAATTGTTAGGATATGAATAGTTACTAAAAAGACCTTCCAAATAACACTCGAACATTCTTGACGATACATAAGAATCTCTAAAAATAATGCCGGGGTTGGATTAAAATTTTTTGCAGACCAATGTAATGTATTACAAAACCCATAGATGACGACAAATATGAAAGTCACCATACTGTATACTTAAGTATTCTTATTTGAAAACTTATCAATTCATAATTACCGAGGTACTCTAGCATGCATTATATAATGTGAAATGCATAGAATGAGTTGTTATCTTATTGGAACAGTGAAGTTGAGTCTATTAGTACATAGTATCGCAACAAATTATACAAACCATTAGCCGAAGTAGACGGAACCATGATAAGAGCGAGTTGTGGGGCTGCCTCCTGTATATCGACCTCTTTCGATGAAGTGTACAAAGTAAACATTGTTGCCAAACATCGCAGCTTAAGTTTGCCGTTCCTGAAGAGATTGGGAGTAATTCTAATGGAGATCGTTGACAGAATTGTTTCCAAGCCTGGTAATGCATCGAAGTGAATGATTGTGTTGTCGATCTGGACGTCGTTGGATGGATGCATCTGCGGACAACATGAGGATTTAGTTATAGGTCATTTGTGAATCGATTTTGGAACGAATCGCTTTGCGGCTCAAATCAAATGGAATGCGGCTGCTGATTTTATTTACAAAACTCTGCTTTTGATATATCAAAACTGTTTTGTAACATCGAAAGGTCAATAAGCACCGAATAAACTGGGATAATATTTATTCATATTTTACAAGGTAACAAAATTTTTATGTTTCTGATATATAATTCTAAAATAACAGAATATAATTTAATGGAATAGTGATTGTTACTGTAGTATACGGGAATATATCTATTAATTATAAAGTTCAAAACTGCATTTTTGTGAGCTCAGAAAGTTTTGAAATTGGTTTGAAGTTTCTGAGTGTTCTTGCCTTTGGAGAATATAACCAAATCGTCAGCTTATAATCTGCATTTAACTACTTCCGAATGATGGTTAGATATATTAATAATAGCAATACAGAACAGTGTTGTACAAATGGAAGATCCTTGAGGATTTCTATGATTTTTTTAAGTTTGAAATGGTGTTATGGTACAAGGAGAAGAACGAATTGGTAATGTTGAGTGTAGAGAATGTATTGCTGAAAGATCATGTTTGTATAAGTTTTTCGTAGTTTTTTGATGTTTTCTACGTTTCTTTCTACAGATACTGCCCTACTGGGAACTCAAAGAAACCCCAATGTTCTCATTTATCTAAAGTTTACCAATGCAGCTCTCTGAAGCTGAGAGGTATAAACAAGTTACACCTAGCTTTTTATGACCGAACTGATAAACAAATTCAAGATGCTTTCATCCTAAAAAACGTAGAGCCTTTCCTCGTCAAATGTCGTCGAAGTGTCGTGTGAACCAAAAACTATGAGCGTAAAGTACTTTATTCAAATACCTTCTAAGAAGGTACCTGTATGACGATAGGTATTCCTGAATATATTAGGAATAATGAAACACCGAGTCAATACAGTCGTGAAAAATTTTAAGATTGATGGTATTATTGTCGCGGTAAGACTTCTTTGAGACATTACCTCAAAAAAATACATAAAAAAGATGTAGTGTATGTGAATAATCAGGAAACACAAAGGCTTATAATGAAATATACACTGCACAAAAAGCTGGCTTTATCGTTTTTTTCTCTCCCCGTGGTAAAGAGAGAGGATCTATTTACCAAGAGTTTCGATTGCCAAAAGTACTTTGCATTGCCAAAAATATCAAACCAAACTGTTTACTAAAGTACAGCGGTACCTGTACAATTTTACCATTGTACAGAGCTCATCAAAAGAATAGCGTGTTCATATACACTTGGGGAGAGCATGAATATCACAAAGAGTCAAATAAAATTGCTTTCGAATTATTCTACAGGCTATGTGATACAGATTTTGACGGGATTACGGTCCTCAGATATGTGACAGATTGCTGTGGGGGCGAGAACAAAAATACATCGATGTTGTTTATGCTTCAATATTGATTGAGACGGAATGCCTCTAAAAACCTAAAGAAGGAAAAGGTAATTTTTTCCATTCCTGGACATTCATGCATCCCTCAACCCTAGATAGATAGACAGTGTTTAGGCCTTGAAGTGACTACTTCGACCACAATTGGGAGCAGGCCAGCAATGTATTCATCAAACCACCTTCACAATGTCATTGCAAATTCGCCCCGACGACAAAATTTTTTATAACAAAAAACAAGGATAAATCTATAGTGCAAGGGAAGGTATGAGCTAGAAAGGCGGTGGTGGAAAGCAAAAGAAATATTATGTGAAGCAGGCTTGATGCCGTAGCAACAGGTACTGTAATGAAGTCTCCAAAACTTCGTGATGCCAAAAAATTACTGACGAAACATTATGGATCAGATTGGGAAAAAGACGATTGATTGATGAAACATTTTGGCTGACTTGAGTGGTAACGAGAAAGTTTACGTGGAAAGAGATGACGAATTCTTAGAGAATGATCCATTTTTCATCCTTCTAAATGTCAAGGGTGGTCCCTTTCTCTATTTTTTAGATGAATTTTGTTTTAATTATAAACTTTAATTTTTTTTTATTTTATCCACAGACTCGCAATAGGATTACAAGCTGAGAATCGAATATAATAATTATAGTACGATACATTCTTATTTACAATATCAATTTCCTTTTTGTATCGATCGTAGTGAGTTCTCTGTGCAACTCTCATATTAATTTTACTCTCATCGTGAATTTATCATTAATTTCCCGTGCAATAATTATTTTACATCTTCATAACATTTTCTGTTATGACTTCTGTCAACATTTTGTGCATATTTTTGTTGAATAATTTGCAATTTATGAGCGTATTTTGAGAATATCTATTTGCACATTTGAATTTTTCTCTAGTCATAATATGATATAATTTTTTCCAATAACAAGTGTGGCTGTTATCTACAGGATTTCTTTAGAACACAGAAACTTTCATAACGTTTGATACTGAGATAAGTGAGAATCATCTTTTTATTCGTTATAATGTTTCTTAATCATTATCATTTTCGAATTATATTCTAATGCCATTTTTATAATAAAAATTGCTATAAAAAAGATATAATTCCAAACTAAAGACCCGACTTCGTTTATAAGAGGACTCTACTTGGGTTTGAACGATTTTGATATCATCTAAACGGTTACTCCACAATGTTTCAATCCCGAAAATAGTAAATGTTGAATTTATACAGATTAAAACCCTGAATTATTAAAACAAATGTGTTCCTGTGGAATAAGCCCGTTAAGCCTCATATTCAATTCATAGAGAATCGTGTCCTACAGTTTAAGTGTTCCATTGAGGATATTGAACAAGTGAAGCGTATGGATTCTAACTCATTCGTAATAATTGTTAGGAAATGGTTTTCTTAGTAAGAATATGTGATTTCATGCATAACGAGGACATCGACATGCTTTTTATTAATTCTTATAATGCATAAGCATTTCTTTTACACATTTGTCTATCTAATACTTTATAACTTGAGTGATATTTTCAAACAAATAATTTGTGATTGACAATAACCTATTTCAATACCTCATCCTTTGTCGTGTAACCGACATCAATTTTCATCAATTCTGTTTCACACCTCTGTTATATTGGCGGTGGCAAGTACGATCTTTGGATTAACACCATCGCTACTAGGGTTACTATTAATTGGTAGTGTATGTAGAGATTAAGCAATATTAAACGGTCGTTTGCTGATTAAACGATTATTGTACTATTGAATATGAAAAATTTTTTTATTGTCTGTTGGTAATAATGTTGGAAATACAGTACCCTCCCGGTTAAAAATCTCAATAAAAACATAACAATTTGGCGTTTTATAAATTGCATAATTAGTAATACAACTTTTTTTTCAAAACAAAATGAAAAACATTTGAGATATTTCAAAAACTTTATTATCGGGTTTAAGTACATTGGCAACATTTATGAACGGAACTCGACTTCGCTCATATGGCCACCGCGGACACGTTTGCAGTGGTTGATTCATTGGACCCAATTTTCCATGACTCGGCTACATATTTCGACCGAAACGGCTGCTATTTCGCCTTCAATGTTGGCTTTGAGCTTTTCCAACGTCTTCAGCTTATTAGCATAGACCAATGACTTGATGTAGCACCAAAGAAAAAAATCTAGAAGTGTTAAATCGCACCAACGATGCGGCCAATCGATTGGTCCATTTCTTGAGATAACACGCCCATCAAACTTGTTGTCCAATAAATCGATTGTGACTTATGCTGTGTGGCTTGTGGCGCCGTCCTGTTGAAATCACATGCTGTCCAAGTTCATGTACTCCAATTCGGGCAAGAAATGATTACCATTCACAGTAACGGTGCGACAACTATCGCCGACGAAAAAATATGGCGCCGCCGGCATGCAAACCGCACCAAACAGTTATCTTTTGTGGATGAAGTGGTTTTTGATTAAGCACATGTGGATTTTCACCTGGTCAATATCGCATATTTTGTTTATTGACAAATCCATTGTGCCAGAAATGATCTTTGTCACTAAATATGATTTTGCGATGAAATAGATCATCTTGGCGCATCTTTTCCAGAGCACAATCGGAGAACGTACGACGCTTCGAATGGTCCATCGGCTTCAATTCTTGAGTGAGCCTGATCTTGTATGGGTGTAAAGTATGATCCTTACGCAAAACTCGCCATAAAATAGTCTTGGCGATGCTCAACTCTTGAGAACGCCGTGGAACTGACTGACTCACTCAACCAACCCCTAGTCTCACTGGCACGGCAACAACTGATAGTGACAGTTCGATATTAAGTGAAAAAAGTCGTTCACAAACTAAATTCAAAATTATCAAGTCCCTATTGGAAAACCCATACTTACAGTTTTACCAATAATTGAACTTGTTAATTTTCTGCTTAGGTCCATGAACTAAATTCATATATCACACAAAATAGCTGTGACATTTGATTACGAACACATTGAATACAAAATTGTTTTTGTCCCAAGTTATCGGCAAATTAAGATAACCTCACATGAGCCAAAGTAAATAAAACGTAATTTTTCATATTGTTTCGTTGAACAATACCCTCGTACTCTCCACTGCAGTAGCTGGAATCATCCTCGTAAATTTCTCCTTTAAAAATTGCCAGTTTTATAAAATATTATAATTTTGACATATTTCTTCGTTTCCTTCGGTACACATTATTCTGTTTATCATGTTTTATACTTTAAGCCAGTTTTCTTAATCTCTTATCATTGTCAGAATCATATTATGTTTAGTTGATGTTGAGTTTTGAGATATGGCAACCCTGATGTGAATATGTCAAATCTGACATTGCGATCATAAAGTATAACATGTTCGATGGAGAATGTACTCAGAAAGTGGTGTCATACGAGTGCCATTTGCGTTGTTTATAGATACTTGAACCATTTATCTTTGTCAAAAAATGGAATTAAATTACAAACATCCCCATCCGATGATTTTCTATGACTTTTCACGTGAGTTAAACCAACAGCAGTGTGCCGAACATCTCGCTCCGACTTCAAATGATGACGCACTATGCTGAGTCACTGTGTTACGCTGGTTTTCTGAATACTATCATGGTTGCACTTTTCTACAAGATGAATTTCGTGAAGTTCGTCAAAAATTGGCTGTTGTACTAGAAATCAACGATGCTGTGCGTGAACTGATATTGCAAAATCGTCATGTAGCATACCGTGAAATTGAGGTATACTTGTGTATTGGTTCTATTAGCATACACTTAATATTGCATGAAAAAAGAAAAGAATTGTACGCGTTGGATAACGCATAATTTTACAATCGCTCAAAAAAGAAAACATTCAATCGCAGTACTTCAAAAGAAGTAGGATAGTGACAGGTGACAAACCATGAATCTATGCATATGATTCAGAAACTAAGCAATAATCGATTGTATCAATCTTTCAAGACGAGCCACATCCAACAAAAGCTCGTGCACAAAGCACTTCAACTGGTCACCCGATTCTTAGGAATAAGAAGAAATTTCTCAACCATTCCATTAGAGCAAAGTAGAATGGTCAATTCTAAATAGTACACCAGCGTTTGATTGCCAGAAGAAAAAATCAGGGAAACTATTCGCAGAAGACGAACCATTTTCCATCATGACAATACGAGCTATCACAAATCAGTTCAAACAACAACGTTTTTGAACAGTCAGAACATCGAAGTGATGCGTCATCCACAGTACAGTCCCTGTTTAACACTCAATGATTTCTTCTTATTCCCGCAGATCAAAATTGAATTGCGAGGTGAATGTCAACGTACCTCAATCTGAATGGAAAAATGCTTCATTTGGTTCATTTGGAGAATATTTTGAAAAACAATGAAGCCATATATTTATTACATTTTTTTATCTCAAATTTCAAGAAGCATTCCTCGTATGCTTGTTTGCGTTTTTATTTTCATTCGTCACAATAGAATAACGTTTACTCTGGAGTATCCATAGCGACGCATTAAACTCAAGAGTTCTCTGACCTAGAGAGACTTTTCGTGAAGGATCCGTGTCCTGTGAGTATTTAAATTAAGAAGTAATCTAACCTACCGTTCAAATATTGTCCCTTAGTTACATTTCTATATCCATCTTGTTTGACACGCTTTACATGTTGTCTGTTTTACGAAAGAAAAATACCTGCATTTGGTCTCCAGTTACCTTCAAAATATGACTTAGTTCTTCAACAAAGAGTCCAATAAATCGAAACTAGATAGATATGAAAGTATGAAAAAATGAGAATACTTGGGACACTATTATCAAAAGTGGATAATATTGGTGTAAAAAAATCGAAAAGGTTGGTACATCCGCAGCCAAATATATCTTTTATTTCTCCCTTCTGTAGTAGGGTGTGTTTACTACAGGTCTTTGCCAAATTAAAGGCTGTCCCTATCATATGTTTATAGATGTGTCTGGATGAGAAGAACTTTTCCTTTACTCAACTCATTTCATCATTCTAAAAATTCATTCAATCATTTGCATCTACGTAACACTCAATTAGGATTGATATATCTCTTTCCAGTAGTCTCAGTCCAAATTGAATCATGCTAATTGCTAAAACTTCCACTTGAAATGAGAATGATATCCTATCATTTGGCGTATTCAGTTTAAACTCATAAACACGAATCTCTTAACCTTTTATCTTCCATTTATCATCTTCGACACCTACTGGGAATATCACCAAATGGATTTTTGCTTTACTCCTAAAGATGATTCTCTTTATTTGAAATCTGCCTTCAATCTTGAACGCGATAACATATTTTTGTTACCGTACAGCCTCTTTTCTATTTTTAATTTGTTTTGGTTTTAATTTTTCTTCAGTCAAAAGTCGAAGCAGCAAGTTGGAACTTGCAAGAATCGTCTTCTGCGATTAGTTTCCAATTTTTTTCTATTTCGTCAAATAAATGCATAAAAAATTGAGCAATTTATGTTGCTCTAATAGAACGGTGGCCATATGTCCAGTTATTCAAAGCACTGCGATTGAATTTCTTCTTTACACAAATCAACGCGATCTTTTTTTGAGTAAGTGTCTGATTATGCGGTATGCAGCCCAAACAAATATTCTTGACAGCATCGATGTTTTCTGGCACAACAACCGATTTTGGACGACCTTATAGCGAAGTGAAAATCTTGAAATAGCACTCGTACGACAACACGTTTTGAGTACGGAAGTTGATGAGCTACTGGATGTTTTATTGGCTAAAAAATGCATATTATTTCTTGCAAGATCCAATTATACTCGATGTGTATGTAGGTCTCATTCGCATGACACTTTTTCAACGTCTTTCAAGAGCATCTTGTTAAAAATGTTAATCAACTGCTTAGCTTCAAGGTAAAAACGATTCGTGTACGAAAAAAATAAATTAACATTTTTAGCATTACACTATTCCATGCTATGGAGCTTTGTTTATATATCCTATTAACTTTTATCTACTGTCGTCTTTCTAAGGATGCCTCAAATCGTCTGAATATCTCGACTAGTGACAAAAGCACACTTAAGTTTTGCAATAATTCCTTCAATAACTATCTACAAGTCTAATGTTGTCTAGTTGAGGATTGAATAATAACACTAGTTTCGTTGTCCTTAAGGGACCATCTGATGGCGTTCCGTATAAGGATCAAGCTATTATTTGTAATTGATTGAATGATGAGCAGCTTCATTCTGATTGCTGTCTATATCCACCTATTGTAGGTTCTAGGTAGCGAGTTATGCAGTTTTGGATAAAGCATGTCTTTGAATAAAAATATTTATTTCAATTATAGTTTTTTTTGTTCAATTAATACAATTTGCTACGGGTTATCCTGTATGAAAAAATTAACGCATGATAGTAATCCAAACGGAAGCCGCTGTTTTTAAGTCTCTAAGAATTTTTGATTAAGTATCACTATTGAAGACCCTCTCTTATTCAATCGAATTTGATGAAAAGTATATCTATCGAGTGATCTGCCTTGACCACCCGCTGCTATCCTGAATCTCTTCATAATTGTTCTTTGAACAAACTTTGATTAATTTCCGTAATCCAACGAATTGGAATCCTATTATATTCATCATCGTATTCGTTGTAGTTAGGTCTGCGCTATTGTGGAAATTTGCTCTGGATGGTTTGGTGAAGGGTAACGGCGAGTTGAATATTCAAATTGTGTAACTCGAGTTAATTAAATTTTGAAGGGCAAAACCTGATTCTAACGAATATGCTGTATCGTTTGCCACAATTATTATCCGTTGATTCCGACATTAAGAAATTGTGAATTATGATGGAATATACATTTCTAGAAAATTCTTCGGAATGATTCACTTTAATTGCCACAACTTAACGTATTTCTAAATTTGGAGGCTTAGAAGAAAATCGTAGTATTGAAATAAACTTTGTAATCTAACTCGAACCAATCCTGCAGCTTATATAGACCCCTGCTAAGGATTTCTTGAAAGGCCGGTTGAGGTTTCAAAAAGGTTTTCACGTAAAATTCCATGTGAAAACGGATTAACTGAAATCTGTTTATTTGAAAGGACCCAAAATGATATGAAAAGCTGTTAAAAACATATAAAAAATTCCTCTCTTGCTCTTATACTTTTTTGTGTTTTTTCGTGTTTGTAGACAAGTTGTAATGCGGTCGTTAGCCATGGATGATGAGAATATTAATTAAATATTTTGTCAACACGGCTTAACTGCTTTGCGGTAAATTGCAATATGAGGATTTACCATGAATTAAAAGTATAACTAAGCGTCTTTTATAAAATATTTCATGAAATTGCGGAAGCTCTCATGAGATAAACAAGTTTTTAAAATCAACGTAAACGGAAATAAACAAGAAAATTAAGAGTGAGTAATCATGATAATTATTATTTTTTAATTAGTGAATAATGACCTAAAATGGTTCGTCTAAGTGGATTTTATGATCTACATTTCTTGCTAGATATGTACATTCGGACCACTTATAAACATTCGGGGTGGAGGTAATTGAAATCTATGAAATTGTCGACCTCTGGACATAATCATTTACCTACCCTCAAGACATAAATAACTATGGAAACAAATGTAAGTTGTTTTTCAATTAAAAAGAGGTGACAGTGAGTGAATTATCCAATTTCGAATAGAACTATTTAGGTTCAGTATAAATGATATCCAATTTTGTCCTAATTATAATAATTCTTAGATATTTAGGTTGATAATATAATGTATCAAATGACAATACTGTTACCACAGAGATGTTCTTATTTTGTTAAACCATCAAAACCAAAAAGATCCTAGGCTTACGGAGACATATACAAGAGAAGAGACGAGTTTTCTCACGCATGCGTGTGTGTTTATTTTTGTGTTCCTATAGCTTTGTTATAATCTGTTTATTATTGTAACATTGATAATCATCTAGGAAGAGGACTGAAAGTGGTTTTGTGAGAGCACTATCAGTTAGTCTACCAAAAATAGATGCATTCATGATGACTGCATATTTTACATCGAATAAAGATTTTACATTAGCTGAGGTCAAAGGAGTGAAAGCTGCAAGGTAATTATTATTATGTACTACACATTATAATATATTTCATAGTTTTTTATGCATAAATACCAACAGTCAGTTGGCTTCAGTTACTAAAACATAACCTATAAATGCATTCCTTAAGTTTATTATGTCGAAATTCATTTTCGAGAATTTAAACAACACAAAAATTTTTCATAATGAAGTAGACATCGAATTATATGAACAATCGCTTCTCTTGTATACTTGTTTATTATAGACCATTAACACCATTGCATTCTTGTTTTTGCATATCTCGAAATCAGGTGTCCTTCTATTAGAGTTTTTAAGCTGGTATAATACAATATCATATAAAATGATTATTAAATTTTTTCCATAGCTTTTGTCGCTTTTCTAACGTAAAATCCATTTATGTGTATGATTCGATCTTTTAATTGGTAAACAGTGGAGATGATGAGTCCACACGGACTGACGGTTTGTTAGACGTTCACCGAATTTTATACGGGGAGTAAACATTATTTTTCATCTCTTAATTCGGTATGAGTAACATGCGTATTTATATAATATTGATTGTTCCTCGCACAACTGTCTTCTGTAATTAATATTAGAAGAACTATGCCAGAGAATTACTTTTTAACTTCATAGCTATGATAGTTTACTTGAAAATTCCCAAATTGTGACTTAAGAAGTTCTCTGTAGTCTCCATTTATAATACATAGACTACAATAACATTATTCTGAATCACTAACATCACTAACTGTAGCTTAAATCAATTATCAAACTGGTAAATATTGCATTCATCGATTTTCAACTCTTTTCACGTGATATATGTCATTTTTCAAATTCTTAAAACAGTGTGACTATTCTTCTTGGCAGTTTCGTCTACTGTATATTATTTGGCAACCATTTTGTTTATAAAACCTCTATGACTTGCTTCTTTGTTCAAGTAGAAACTCTTGTATATCAGCTTTGGAAGAATATTTAGTTGGAATTATACGAATTTGTGTTATACAATACAATTATACTGTTTACCCGTTTACCCGTAGTGCGAGTACTAGTTTTTTAACCAAGACTCAAAAAGGGTCCCTTCAATATAATGATGTTGATCTAAAGAGCTAACTTTAACATACTAATGCATCATTAATCCAACCTTGCTTGCCATCGCAAATTAAATGTATATACGCTTACCTCCCAAGACTTTCAAAAACCCATTGTTAGAAGTGTTATTCTACTGTTTAGCTTTGAGGCAAATACGATTCGTGGATTATAAAAAAAAATTAATCGTCTTCACTCGATTCGTCACTTCTTTATTCTTGCTATTTAACCCCTATAAATGTTCGTGCACTATTCCATGCTGTGAAGTTCTGTTTTTTGGTTATATTCAGAAATTTAACTATTATTACCAGTTATTACACGTTATTCCAACAAATCATGGCAGCTTTCTCTTCTGATGATGTTTTATTCACACAACCATTTTGGCCCGGAGTTGACTGTTCTTGATTATTATAACCATAAAACAACAAGTTAAATTTTTTTGTCTAATTCTGTGAAAATTTTGATCGATTGTTGCTGTTAAAGGCATTCAGCTGCTCACTTAAACTTGAACTTAAATCTTAAACCATCGGCTGTCGTCTTTCTGAGGATTACTCAAATCGTCTTAACATTTCAACTAGTGACAAATTGCCATTTGTAAAAGCTAACCAAAGTTAAGCAAAAATTTCAATAATTTCCTACAATTTAGGGATTTAATAGAGATCAAATTCGTACTCTCCAAGTCACGGACTGTTGAGGATCGAATTATGACTATAATACTGGTTCTGCTGTCTTTGAGGGAGCATTTCATAGCGTTCACTATAATGATCAATCCATCATTTGTGATTGATTGAATGATGAGCATCTTCGTTCTCATTGCTATCTATATTCACCTATTGTAGGTTCAAAGAAGCAGAGCTAGTATTCCCCTAGATATGTGGTATTTTATTGTTTTCATCATAAAGCGTCTCTTTGGATAGGAAATATTTTGGTTATTGTATGTATATGCATTGTATTGTATTGTATATGCAGAAGCGTTCCTCTCTGGAACGCATTTCCATCACTCATTTGACCAAGCTTCACAAACAGTATCATGTCTGTTGAACCACGTTACATCCAAGTAATAGATTTATAATCCTTTATCACGATACTTCGAAATTTTTGTTATATATTCATTTCTCCACTTCATGAACAACTACTTTCCATTAGTGTTTACCCTTTTATTACTTCAAGGATATGTTTTCTTTCAAGTTCTGCAAGAATACCTCAAAGATTGAATAATGTCTACTCTAGCTTAAATAGCCATCAACCCATTGCTAAAACTTTTTGTGATTTTTATAAAGCTTCTGATTGTGTTAATCATAATATTTCAATTGAAAAATTGCAGTTTTAGGGTTCCAGGTTTAAGTCATACCTTACCAACAGAAGTCAGCTTGTAATGGTTGATACAACGATGTCTTGTAGCAAGCCAATAGAATGTGGAGACCATATTTTGTTTCTTCTGTTTATAAACGACATCGCCTATCTGGACATCAGTGGTAAAATATGTCTATTTGTAGACAATACTAGTTTCCTTTCTCTCTTACCATATCTTGTGACCTAATCACCCTTAAATCATGGTTTTATTCAATTCTTTTGTTTCTAAAACTAAAGTTTCATTATATAAAGATACATTTCTATTTTTCTATCGAATCATAACACTATTGACGTCGTTGAATCTGTAAAATTCTTAGGGCTTGTTGTGAACAATCCCTTGAAATGGGAATTATATATTGCCAACTAATCTAAAAAAATAAGTTCTTTCTGTCTTGCGCTGAGATCAGTTTTTATGAACTGAACTCATCCACCTCCTTAACATTGCCCTTATTGAGTCGCATCTCCGATGTGCCCTTTCCTTCTGGGGTATGTGTGATGCGACTCAATTTGAGCGAATTTTCAAACTACAAAAAAGAGCTGTTAGATATTTACTCGGAATAAACAGCAGGGAATTCTTTAATAGATCAAAAATTTTGACTTTTCCTTCTTTATTCATCTTTGAATCCCTTTGCCTAATTCGTAAGCACGCTTCTCCAGTTTCAGAGAGGAAGTTGCACGGCTATCCACTTAGGAATGCGGAGCACGACCTTTACCTACCTACTTCACATCCAGAGTTAGTTAAGGGCTCAATATTTTATAATTTATTTCCCAATAATTTAAGGGTATATTCACTGGAAAGTGCCTTCTTCTCTGTGAACAACTTCTATTCTAATAATAATATTTAATTACGGGTATACTGCTTGCTAGTTCAATTTTGCTTTGTTTTTTAGTTTTCACAATCTTTTGTCTGAAAATTGTACCAATCTCTTGACACTAAAGCATTCCTCGACTACAAAGTCTATAAAAAACAGTTAAGGCCACTTTTTGAGCATCTGTTGATAGATGTTGCTGTCTCTTTTCAACTGTTTGGCCTCTCTCTGTGCTAGGCTCTAGTAGGACGTGTACAGAATCTGCAAATCGACTTGTTGATGGTCAATTTTGAAACTAAGGTTGCCACATAATTTATTGTTTTTCAAGTGAACTTATTTGTTATATAGATAATTTTCATATTGTACAAACAATACACATTATTTTTTCCTCTGTAAAATATTCTGAGGCGCCGCGCATGTGGTAAGTTTTTCATCACTTGAATCTTGAAGAGGTACTTATCCCCAAATTGTTCGAGTGATTTTCGTTGGATGTTCCGCGTATTTTACTTTATTTTTGACCAAAAAACGAATAATAATGCGTTGCGCAACAGACACTGCTACATCCTTCTTGCTCGTGGCTACAAGTACACTAAAAAGCAAGGTTACGTGGTCCCGGTTATTTCCTACGCTTCGTAACAGACAAATCTAGCATCCAATGCAGCCATTTTTAGGACAATAAATTTTTCGCGCGATTATACAGAACTTGTTTATATTTGAACCACCCTCGTATAAGTATAATCAATTAATGCGAATATTTCTTGAGAGAATCAATATTTTTTTAACTCTTCACAAATCTCATGTATCTTTACAATTGTGCCTTGACTTAAAACAAATCAAATTATATGGAAATTAGTGACAAAAATTTAGAGCAATTGCATTAGATTAGAATGAATTTTATGTTTTTTTTTTTCATACAGAATGATTCATAAGTAATGGATGAAATTGTGAACATATGTTGAGATGTCAAGACACCTGAAACCTTAATTGAATTATTCTTCATTATAGTCCACGAGGAGATATTGTTAATAGATTCAGTGAGAAACTTTCTATAACTTTTGCAATGAATACTTATAAAACGACATCAACTCCACCCCTATATAGTCGATAGCCTCGTTAGTATGTACCAAATAATATTAACGTATCTGCTATAAATTCAATTACCTAATGAACCTTTCCAGCAGGTAACACAATATTTACACAAATACTATATCACCGTTTCATTTAAACTTGAGATAGATCAAAGTTACTAATCAAATTATGAACGCAATTGATTGTACATCACACGGCTTTTCGTGCTCGATATCTCTGTATTCTACTAGCTCGACAAGAAAATTGATTAAATAGTTGACATTCTCAACATCTAAGTAATCAGGTCGTCGTCAGCGATGGGATTGGTACAATCAAGAAAATAATAAAGGTTTCTTAGCAACATAACCAAACCAAGATATTATGTTAGCACAGTGTGTTATCAAGCGCTTAATTCTCAAATCACGAAGTTCCAGATTCAGAGATTACGAAATATAATAATGGATTAATCAGGTTTCCACTAGGTCAGAAAAATTGAGAGGGAATTATAGTCAAATATTTAATTAAAAGTATGAGTGTTATACAAAAATTATTAAAGGCGAGAGCCCAATTCCGCATTGAATAATGAGTACTTCCCTGTATATATGTACATATAGAAAACTTTTCTATATGATTTCTTGAAGATTTGCTAGAAGTAGTGACCTTTAACAATGTAATGAAACGAGCTAACTTAGTATGAGCATCAGGTATGTCTTCTGATGATAAATCTGTCTGCACTTCTTGAGAACATCCAGATAGAAATTCTTCTGCAACGTTTTCTATAACTGTACTTGAAGTTTCAGTATCTTAAGTAGAGCCTTAAGATATTCTTTAAAGATAATACTGATTTGAGTTCTGCTCAATAATAGTTGTCACTACGGACGGACGTAGCTTCTTTAAGCCCCTTTCTAGGAACAGTTTATCAAGTTTTACACCTTTAAACGTTTTTTCCTTCTTTTGTATTTTTTTTTGTCTGACGTATAACATGTTTCAAAGCCAATGTTCAGAATGGGAATCCAAACAGGGTTTAATGTATCTTCCAGATGTACCGGTTTCCGTAAAATAAAAGAATCAGTGGATACTTGAAGTCATGCTTTTCCTAGGCAGTTGTATAGAACTAAGCTTAGTTTACTAATAAAAAGCACGTACATGAAATGAACTGTTTGGAGCATACTCTTGTAAATTTCGTTTTTTGTTGAATTTACTCGTTTTATAGCACCCAGCCATAGTTCTCTGGGTTCCTTGGAAATCTGATTGAGTTACTGTTTATGTTTGAACTATGTAAGAGGCATGCCTTTCAGATCTACTACCACATTTTATCACAGTGCAAAATGTAGGCCTTGTAAAGATTTTTTATTTATTCAAATTATGATGACTAAACAGAAGTAAAATGTATTTGTTTTCAAATATTCAAGTATTCAAATTTCGAATATTCTAGAATGATTTTAGAATATGTAAGAAGCATCTACAATAAATTATTTCCAAAATTAATATCTTGAATATTGAGAAAAAATAATTCCGAGTATGTCACATAACAAGCTTCGATTAATTTTTCAAATTCGTGATAAATTAAACTTTAAAACAAGTTGAATTCTTTTCCAGTGACATATTTAGGAGCAAGTAGAATATACCAACGTTCTTTAACGTAGATTAGTAGTTCAACTACTGCACACACTCAAAAAGTGCAAGGCTGTAACCTTCAAAGTTTCAACAAAGGGTTAATATTGGCCCACACTAGTTTTTTTTTCAAATTTGGTTTTAATATATGAAATATGTATCCGAATAATAAAGCGTATAGAAATAATTAGATACAGAATATAATTAGATAATAGAATCGTATTTGGGAAATTATTTTCATTATAATAACAAAAATTAATAGATCTAACCACTCGCCCTATCTTTGTTTATACTAAAGTACTTATTATTTCTATGTATAGAAATGAGCATATTTTGCGCTTTAATTTATTTTCACGCACGTTAATTCTCACGTTAGTAGATAAAGAAGGTATATAAAAAGTATTAGTCGACAAGGAAAGAACATATAGTTTAAAACACAGTTTTTTCAACAAAGGTTTATCGTATGTAAACTGTGAGAATTTTTAGAATATTTTTCATAAAAATAGGGGACATATTCTTCGACAAAATTTAAATCCACTTTCTACGAGGATCGTCTGTATAGTTATCAACTTCGACTTGAACATGTCAGAGCTAATCAATACAGGGTGTCCCATCCCACGATGAGTTAAAACTATCTGTATATGGCAAAATTCTTATGGTAAAATCATTTTCTACGTTTGCGTTTTTGAATACGATCTTTTTAACTAAAATATTTTCAGAGTTAATTTAAATATAGTGTAAACATTTATACATTTTGAAATCTACGCTATATTTTAGTATACTTTTGTCTGAAAACTTTTTTCAAAAAATGCATACTTTTTGAGTTTTTTTTGTATAATATTTGACCGTTGCAGACCCTTATAAATTATTTTTTTACGAGGATACCCTTAAATATGTGAAAATGGTTTCCATTCTGTTGCTTTAAGCAAGGTCAGACATATTTGAATCTATGTTGAGAGATTTTTTGTATACAGGGTGTTTATAAAAAGTGTTCAAAGTTTAACACCATAAATATAAAATTTCTTAATTTTTTTTTAATAGAATCACCCAGTGTTTTCTATTTTGATGCATTCAAAGATGAGAAATGAGGAAAATTCATTTTTACTTTCCTATACCTGAACCTTACCGTTGTCCAGATATTAAATGTTTTCTATAAATTTTTAGAGATGCAGGTGTAGTCCAAATTTCATTTTGACCCGTTTATACAAGCAATAAGAAATAAAAAAGTATTTTTCGTTATCTTGTCGAGGTCTGTAAAAATAATAGAATCAAATTGTATTCACTAATCCTATTCCAACTTTTAGTCGTTTCCGAGATAGTTTACTTCTGAATGATTGAAAATAGAAAAAACAACGTGTGGTTCTATTTAAAAAAAAAAAGAAATTTAATATTTATGAAGTTAGATTTTGAACACTCTTTATACACACCCTGTATAGAATGAAAAATTTTTCAGCATAGATTCAAGTAAGTCTGATCTTGTTAAAGGCAACCAAATAGAAACCATTTCATATCTTTAAGGGTGCCCCCGTAAAAGAACAATTTATAAGGGTCTGCAACCGTCAAATTTTCCACAAAACAATTGATAACTAAAGAAAGTTTCAGACAAAAGTACGTTTATTTTAAAAATGTAGTAATATATAGGGTATTTCATTCAAAATAGCAAAGTTACAGTCGACTTCCGGTAGAAGCGGTAGAACTCATCGAATTCGAAATTCAATATTTATAGATACGTAGATATATATTTAATTATTTCTCAGACGATATATACATAAGTATTCGGAAGCTCGGAAAATATATTAAAGGTCCGTCCACTTTGGTGTTCCGTTGCCACGTTCCCAATTAGGAGCCTGGAAAAAGATTCAGATAATGTGTAGGGAGACTCTGAACCATTATTTTTTACCGTCCAATTTTGGGCACCTGTTTTCCAACATTGTTGTATCAGCTTGACTCTGTATGAACATTTGGGATAGCTAAAAATCACGACAACTAGGGGTATTATCAAAACAGTTCACTGAATAGTATCAACCAACCTCTAAATTGATGTTAAGAAGATAGATATCTATGTGTAATCCATCCGCGCATTGGGTGTCGCATTGCTCAATTTGGACCAAAAGCGCATTCGAATGAGAATTTCCAAAGTTTCTTTGACGCGATTGAAGCAGCATGATATGCAGGTACAGCTTTTTTTCATTTCATATCAACTCTTTTATTTTATATTTATTGAAATATTTTTCGATACACCTCATATTATAAAAAAAGATTTGATAATTACAAACTTTCCCAGGATTGGAATTCATTGTTAAAATTCAATCAAACATTTGATAAATGCCAAATTCAGTTGAATGAGCTCCTTTCACTGATGTGGAAATAATTCAGTGAATTCTACAAAAGGCCAAGGAATACTGAAATGTAATGAGATACAAAAAATTGTTAGCAAATTCACTGCAAACTTCTTTGAAGTTTTTGTCAGTCGTTAGTAGACAGAAGCAGTATGAAAATGTAATTTCCAAGGCTGCTCAATGTATAAGAATATATTTGGTAAACAAAGAAAATTTAGAAATATCTCTCCATGTTCACGGTTGAAAACTATAATTAGGTGTTAAAAGTGGATGTTATTTATAAGGTATGAAATAGGGTTAGATTGTTAAAAAAGTTCACTTCATCTCACAAAAACTTTTTATCGAAAATAATTCCAATTCGTTCCATTTACACACAGCTATGATTTGTGAATATTCCAAATACTCTATCTTCCAGTGATCTCAAATTTCTGGATTTTCAAGTTGTATTTTCTCCTATTAGTAGCACTTATATTCAATAACTATTTAAATTGATCAATAAATATGAACTTAATTGAAAATATCATAAGCCAGCGACCCCTCAACAAATTCTAGTCAATTCCGCACTCGCACGATTCCACGTATCAGTGCAGTGTAGTGTGCACCTAACGTGCGCCAAACGTAGAGCAAAAACCAACCGAAAATATAATATGTGGCGTGAACGTCGAGCCAACCATCATGAAACGGATAGCTGCTGTATCGTAAGTGAAGTTATGCAAACTGAATAATACCTACTTTAAATTTTCATGGGCTGTAAAACCCAATAGGCGGGTCTTATATGGCCCACGTGTCACCAGTTGAACAGCCGTGACATAGAATAAAGTCTAATTTTGATCTGCAATATGAAGTCGCTTATCCATAGTGCTGCAGAATTCCATCGGAGAGAAGTCGTGTGTATGGGGAAATTTTCATGAGTGATTGTGTTGTGTGTGAATGGTGTCGAAAGTTTAAAGATGGCCGTAATTATTTGCATGATGAAGTTTCAGATGTCGTTTCAGATGACTTGGTTCAACGAGTTGACAGAATTGTTAAATAAAACCGCAAATTCACTATTACTGCGTTGTCTACGGAATTTCCAGAAGTTACTGAAGGGTTAGGCGATATTGGCGACATTTTTCTTTGAAGAGGGTATTGGCAAGATATGAAAAATATCTCAATCTCTTCGGTGATTATGTCGAAAAGTAACTGTAAGTGTACCAATATTTTGGTAATAAAATTATTGTTTTATATGAACTTCTCTTTTATTTATAGCATATCGGAGGTCCTCGTATAATCTGAAATCATTTTCAGTTTTAACTTAGTTCTTCTTCTATATCTCACTTCTTGTTGCACTGTTGAATGTGTCGTGGACTTGAGTCACGACAAGACCAACGCTCCAATGAGGCAATTGAATCGTATACGGACCACGTTGGGTATATTGGCCCGTCATCAAATATATTTGAATATCTTCGAAATTTTATTGGGCATAGCGCTTACGTGTAAAATATTTCTCTCAAATTGAAAGCGAAAGGTTATTGGCATGAAATTATAAATTAGTCAATTACTGATATAATTGAGTTTGATATTCGTAATTTCACTTTTTGTGAAAAAAAAAACATCATTAACGTTATAAAAAGACTTTGAAACATGGGTCACTAATCGACGTTCATTTAATTTGAGTTTCCAAAGAATTCTAAAATTGATTTTGAGGGCGTTGTTGACAACTAAGAATTATGTAAATATCTTAAAATATAGCTGAATGTATGAATAAAACCGTTGTAATCACAAGTATCCCGAATTACAATTTCAAATGTCAAATAAAAAGGTTATGTGTGCATCCGTAGATTTATAGTTGAGATTCGAATCATGATAGTATATTTCATTCTTATAAATTCGTGAGTTTGTGCAGTTCGTGGCGATGTAAAGGCTTGTGAATTTGAATAAAACTGATTTAATCATGTTTTGGCGCATATAGCGACGCTATTTCAATGGAATTTAAGAGATGCCAATAGATTCTCGATTTAATACTATTCTGATACCATGCTTAATATTGTTGACAAATTTTATTGTTTTATTCATATATTCGTGGAATGAATATGATTAAGTGATTTATTGAGTTTAAATTGATAGAGGGTGTTTCAGTAATGTTTTTAATTGGATTTGTTATATCTCGGCATACCAAAAGACTTGAATCTTGTTGAGTCAAAAAAAAATCACGTTCACTTCTGATAAATCACAACTTACGAGGTATATATTAGGTTTTTTCTTGGTTGTATTAATTTCAGGTCTCTTTTCATAGAAAATTAGTTCCGTACGTTACAAGTAAATTGAAAAGTGAATAAACGACACTTAACATAACCATTTCAGCTGCTGATGTACTATTATAATAGTCCAGTATTCTTAGGCCAAATTAGGTGAGTACATCGGAAAATCGACATATCGAGTATATTACCGCGTAAAAACTTATATTTTGGCATCCTGAAAGTATTCTCAAAAATTCACATATAATTGGATGGTTGCAAGTTTTGAAGTCAGGGGGCAAAAATCACAAAAATCGATTTTTTACAATTTTTTTGCAAATATCTCGTTTTCTATGTGTTTCATGATATTTTTATTTATTATCAATATTGTAGAGAAAAGAGCAAGAACTGTTTTCGCAGGCGTAAAGCGCACGGTCAGAGAATTATCTGAGATCAACTGGTAGTCTTGATCATAAACTTATATTAACGTTATATTTGTTTGCTAAATGTATAATTATCATTTTTTATCAACTTATAGATTAAAATATTTTTTACCTATCTGTTTCTAATAAAATGTCTATTTATTTAATAACACTAACCTAGCCATGTAAGTAAGAAATTGTTGAAGAAAATAATTGAATATTATTTTATTTCCATACAAATAAAGAAGAAAATTAATAAATTTTCAATTAATGATTCTCATTCTAATCTCAATTCTCGTCTTTTCGTTCATCTTCTTCTTTTTCTCCATCTTCTTCATCATGTCGTCATCGTCCCTCATCTCCTCGAATTTCATGCTTCTCTTCATTACCATCTTCGACGACATTTGTTTCCAAGTCATTCATGATTTCTGGGTGAAAAGCTCGATCATCGTTAATATTGATATGGTACAGCATTGACACAAGCTTGTCCCTTACACTGGCCGCAAGCTGAAGAGCACTGTAACCCCGCTTTCCTACATCCAGATCTTGAGCCACAGCCACTTTTGCAGTTGGAAAATATTGTATTGAGTGATTCAACAGGTGCAGGTGGTAAAATAGTCATGATATGTTCCGGGAATTCGTTACTCATTATCCAACCCCATTCCTGGGATTCTGAATCATACCATAATCAAGTTTGAATTCGATAAACGCGATTGATGAGCTGCTCCACTCGTTATTGGTATATTTGGCACAGGTTTATTAGACTTTGTTAACTTGACGTATAATGCATAACAGACATGATCGATATTATCCACAGATTTCGGAGCATTATAAACTGCTAATAAAGTTTGCATTCCACTATGAAATAATCTTTGATCCGGGCAGATATTTTCGTCAAATGCTGCAGCAAGTTTACGGATTTCAAATAAGATCTACTCGATTATTTTCTATTTGAAATGCTATCAGAATATAATTACAATGTAATTGAAATATGTCCCTTAGTAATTTTTCAATTACTGAAAGAGATTATGAGTGTTATTAAATTGATAAATCTTAGAATTATTAGAAATAAAGATTGAATTTATTCCAAGAGTTGATAGAAAATGATAATTATATATTTAGAAACAAATTGTAACTTTAATATCACGAATTTTTGACCGGGACTTACTATTGACCTAAGATAATTCTCTGAATACAAATTCTTTATGATATTGTCAATAAATACAAATAACGTAAAACCAATACAAAACGATATATTTGCAGAGAAAGTGATTTTTGTGACATTTCACACTTGACTTTGAAACAGTCGAACAACCAATTTTATATGCGAATTTTGAGAATAGTTTTAGGATACCACAAAAAACACAAGTTTTTACGTGGTAATATGCTGGGTATGTCGATTTTCCGAGGTTACTACTATGAAATATTTAGTCTGATTTAGTCTGATTTACTGTGTATATAGGGAAAGAAGCTTCTAATTCTACAAAACGACTCCGAGGAGGAATTTGATGCAGTTGTTGTATATAATGACATACCTGATGAAAGGAGACGGTTGGGTGATGAAGAAAATATTATTATTACGGAAAAGTCACTTACAAAGAGTACAAACAGAAAATGAATATATATTAGTTGAATTTTCATCTAAAGGCTTATACTGTGTGGCTAAAGTATTAAAAGAGAGAAATAATGCATCGAAGTTTCTTGTGAGTTACCTGAAATAGAGAAAAAAATATTCCACAATGCCAAATTCTTCAGATTTGGCATATGTCAAGGATGATAATGTTAAGTTCAATTTATAAATTTTTACGCTAGGGCCCGCGCTGGCGCCCTAGTTCGCGTTCAACATAAATTAAATAGATTACGAAGTGTGATTTATAACCCAAACGCCTGTGCTCGCGCTCCACCAACCCGACTATAATTAATTTGTCCTTATTTCCTTGAAACATCATAATGATCTTATCAGATTGAAAAAAGGTTAACATTATTGGGGCCAAATTGACGAGGTCCAAGCTAGTAGCGTGACAGGATAACTCGAAAAGACCCGTGCGAAAATAAATTAATTGTTGTTCACGTTTTCCTTATAATGTCCATGCAAGGAATCTTTCGGGATCACTCTACTAAAATACTATTTCTGACGAAGTCCACAATAGTGTCACATTAGGTTGACCTCATCGAAAATAAATTATTTTTCCTCGGGTCTTCCTGATCATATATATGCAAGGAATCTCTCAGGTTTATCTTACTGTAAGAAGAATAAGTCAATTCTTCCCGAATTATTGAATCAATCATTTTAAGCTATCTAATTTGAGCTTGCTATGAATTTCAATACAACTGTAGTCTCATTTTACTTACATAAGTTGCTTATTCATTTGGCTTTTGAATTGTATATCAAATTAAAGTGTAAACTACTCCAAGAGAGACAGTTCTTCAATAATATAAACAGATATGAATATTTGCGTGAATATAAGTTTCTGAAAAACGTTAACATAATTATATATAATATATCGCTTCTATTATTTCATAAATGTTTATATTGGAAGCGTTCGGATCTAACGAAAGTTCTCTCTCATTGGTTTACCTCCAGTTTGATGACATTACCACTGTCAAATTTTGTCGCTGCAAATGATTTTCCTATTTATTTCAATGTGGGAGTGTTGATATGATAGAAATCCAAGTTCATTTTATCCAAAAAAAATATTAAATACCTTATAGCGTTAAGTGGGTACACTTCATTAATTCATTCATGCGATGTAAATGTTTCGGAAATGAGGAAAGTGACTTAAATAAACATTGAAATATTAAAGGCAATCAAGTATGGTGATTGGAAAATAATACTTTTCCTATTTTCTCAAAAATCTCAAGATTATTAAGTTATAGATGTGTGTTGGTGATCGAGCTATTACTTTGGAAATATAAAATGAGCATAGTGTGCTTAAATATGTCGCTCATATATATAGCAACAGCTCGTGCCAAGTGATGATTGAGTGAAGAAAATTCTTCAACATTGAAATTTTGTATATTACTGTATAAATTACTGATTTCATAAGAAATTGAAAATTGAAAAAAAAGAAAAAAATAATTAAAGTTGATTGATAAACAGAGGACTTGCAGAAAAGAGTGATGCATTAAAAAAATTACTATTTTATAATTTTGATAATAACGTATAATTGAAAATTTTGGAGGAACACAGTGTTTACGTTTTTCTATTTATTCAAAAATGTTATCAAAGTGATGTTTATCGCATTTATTAAATGTTTCTTGAAATATGAATTCTTCAAACAAAATTTATCTTGTGTAAAACTCTCACTCCCAACCTCTCAACTCAAGCCAGAAGGAAAATATAATCAGTAATGTGTCAGATAATCGAAAACCAGTCCAAAGCAATCCCGATGAGGACCATGTAAATTATTCGTGATCAGAACCATATAAAGTGAAACCTGATGAGAACTTCATCACTATATTTGCGTTATATCTTCATCAGGTGTCATACTATCCCAAATTATGAGTTAGCAGGTTACGGAATCACCTGATAAGGTCCTTATCGGGTCCTCATAAAAAATTCAAGTCGGTTAGCGTAACCTAACTAACGAGAGACTCAACGCGGGCTTCTATTACCAACTCTTACCTCATTTAGTAGTACTGTGTAGGGTCCTTCACGACGAGCTGAATCGATATGATTATGGGAAAGTACTGAGAATAGTGTTCTGAAAATTTGCTTGCATGGGTTTTCCGAAATGTTCGTTTCAGCTGAAATAATTTCAGTCAAAAAGCTTGAACGTCTGCTATTTCCATTGTTTGTTTGTTTGTTGATAAGTTAGCTTTTTTTTGGTCACTCCAGATAACCCACAATTAAAAACCATGAAGATTTCAGTTTTTTCGAGTTTCTACAAAAACCGTTAATTTGAGATATATAAATTCACTAGTTTACGAAGTTAATTTGAAGCGTAGAATCCAATGGTAAAGAGAAAAATGGGGGTTGCCGTTGGAAACCATTAAGTTTTTATATAGCGAAATTCGGCACCATTTTCTAAACACCCTATATAAATTTTTGTCAAGGTTGTCATAGATTTTTAAAGCTGTAATTTATTTGTTCAAATCTCAAAAGTACTGGACATGATTAACTTAAACTTAGATATAAATTTCGAAGATGTGAAATAATTAAAAAATGGTAGACTTTAGGCATACTATGCCTCATATAAAGTTTTATTGAAATTTTGCGTACATTCTAAAAATTTAATAAAAAATATAGCATTTTATTATTGTTCCAAGTTAGTGGTAAGTAATTTTTTTCCTTGTATAATTAAATGAATTCTTTCTATTTAGTATCTTAAATACCTAGACCCATTGTTAACCATGGAGTGATATATTGTTCAGTCAACAATGTACACAGTGAGTGAATTCTACTTGTTTTTCGAATTTAATTTTCTCGGGTCTCCAGTATTGGTTTCAGAGGCATTAAGATCATTCTTATATGTGAATAATCATTTAATACTGAAACTAAATTTCAGGTTATTAAGATTGATAAGTTTTGAGTTACAAGATATACGGAGAAAGTGACCTCTTGTTTACCCGGTGACCTAATATAATCGAAATTTTAACGTCTCTAGGCAAAGTGTGAAGCTTGCCCAGGTGTTTGCACACTGCATTTATAAGTTTTGGACATTCACCGATGATGTGTTCTGCAGTTTCTTTGTACCACAATCACCAGCGGTGTTTTCAGTTGTCCGTGATGTCTCTAGTGTGTCCATTATGTCTAGTTAAAAGGCCAATCACTATAGAATTTCACCTCTGTTTAAGCCGTTGCTTAGCAAACAAGACATAAGGTCAATCTTTGTGTGACTTAGCTTGTTCAATTGCAGGTATTTTCATCCATTTCCGCAGTGCCTGCATTGCGAATAGACTGTTGAGCAACAATTTTGGCTACATCAAGAATGAGTTTTGGGCTAACTGGTGGATTTGTTGATTCCAATGTGGTAGGTCAGTCATCTCCGTTATTACCTTCATTGCTTGTGTTTCTACGGCGTCGATTGAGTACCACACATTCCTTTACATTATAGCAAAAACATGAGCCCAAGAGGCGATAGCATGTTCTTCAAACACCATCTACTACTGCTGGAACTCTATTCTAATTTTATCTAAATTTTAATACATATTTATACTCAGAGTAGACCAACTTGTTAGGGGAGTCCTAGACGCAATGCTAATAAATAATAGAAGCTCAAAAGTTGTAATCACTCAAATTCTGATATAAATGATAAAAATCTCTCAGCATAATTATTCTATCAATCAAGATCGTTAGAGATGATGAGTTTCTTGAAAAGTGGAAATAAATGGATGTATAAAAAAATGAACGTAATCAATTTATTATAAAAATCATTATTTTTGTCTAACAAGAAATTAAATTGCTATTATTCTCGATCCGAAACAGAGCAACGTTTAATTTTATTTCAAGAAACACTTCCATCAAATGCCGACGTTAATTTGATAAATGGTTACGTTTCCATATAACACGTTAGGTATTTATCATTAATTTTGTCATTAATTGATTACTAAGTCAGACAGCTTCCGTACAAGTATCTAATAATGAGTTCCACTCTCAAAAACATGACGAAAACTTATTTTTTTAATAAGAAAAATCTACTATTCACGTAACGCTTTATTATACTTATAACGTGAGCTGAAATGTTCGTGGACTGATACATAGATGGTGCTTTTAATATGAAATTCAACTGATTCCCAATTAGTCTTAACTGTCAAACGAGTTAATGAACTTGACAGCTGTCGTGATATTAGTGCATGAATGGATAAATTAATGTAAATGTGTTTCGTGTATTGATGAAGCATTGTTTTTTGACAAAAAATACTATTAAATCTAACGTCTAACTTGATTAAAATGATTCGGACTTTTTCCCAGCAAAATCAACCGTTGATGAGAAGTGGTTTGCTGAGTCTGAACAAGGCATTATGAATACCTATGGCGACAAAGAGGCGGTCATAGATGAAAATATCACATATACAGTCTATATATAAAATTTATAAACAGCTTCGCATCAAGATGATTGAGATATTTGAGACCCTTGTAATATTGATGGAACGTGTTGAACATATCGTGACTGAACATTTGGGTATACGAAAGCTCTGTTCAAAGAGGATACTGTGGGAGCTAACAATCGATCAATGACACCAACGAATTGATGATTTTGAGCAGTGTTTGAAGCTGTTCAATAGTAATGAACTCAAATTTTTGTAAGAGAGGAAATATGGCTCACTGATTGAAATCCAACCAAGAGAAATGCACTGCAAAACGTGGAGAAATAGAAACGTCGACTGGCAAGGTAATGGGCTTCAATATTTTGGAATGTACATGGTATAATTTCCATTGAATGTCCTGAAAAGGGTAAATATTTGTACATCAACCATCAATGTAGCGAAGAAAATTCATGGACTTCTCAATTAAGAATAAATATGAAATGAGGGTGAAGTGATCACAAACGAATTCAAATGATGTCGATGATAAGGACACATTGAAAGAATGGTGAAATGAAAGAATGGAGTTTGAATAAAAAATTACATAGAATGATATGAAAAGTTTAGTTGTACATGACTGCAACAGACAACAGCAGGACAGATGGAAATAAGAACAGACAGCTGAGATAAATTATAGATAAGTAACTCTGTATGTGAGCATAACATACAACTCAATAGGGCATACTTCAGAAACAAAAATACAGGCGCAGTTATCAATTCCACAAGAGGAAGGAAGTGGAAATCTTTTTTTTTTTTTCACAATAATGTTTCTAAAGGTGTAATTGTTATTAGTACTTGAATTGACGACATATTAGAAACAAGGAAAATTCAGCCGCTTAGGTAGAAACTTAACAAGAGAAGAAGAATTCGACGATGAAGCAGAATTATATGAAAAATGGACAGAAGAGGAAATAACAGAAAGGAAGAGGAAGGAGCGATAGGAAAAACCACAATAGGAAAAGCGTATGATGGGACACATTTAAATATATCCAAATCAGCATGGAATACGAATAAAATACCCAGAGACTTGGGAGAAAATCAATTGATATCACTACATAAAAAATCAGATGACCCAATGTGCGAAAACTACAGAGCAGTGTGTTTATCGTTAGGTGGCTTAAAACCATATAATCATCCTGACAAAGATTACATTGATGAGGAAACGGAGGAGAGGCAAAGTGAATATAGGAAAAGAAAACAAAACGAAAGATAAGGTAACCATATTGACGAGCTTAACAGAAACAAAATAGAACAGCAAGAAGAATCATTTATTAGATTCGCCGATTTGAAAGCTGCATTCGACTCAATAGATAGAAAAATGTTATGAGTTATAGTGATGAAAATAATAGAAATTCCTAGAGAAATAACGGAGATAACGAAAGACATATAGGGTGGGCCAGAAAGGCGTACAATTTTACAAACTCTCTTGGGTTTAAAAGTTATGAGAGGAAGCTATGCGAGTGGTGGTGATGAGTAGCTTGGTTCTCGGAAATTTAGTCGCGATGGATCACTTCACCGGAGCGCAACGTGCATTCCTCATTCAACATGAGTTTGGAATAGATGACATAAATCAGTGCCCGGGGGAAGGTGTGATTTGATCGTGGATCAGGGAGTTCGGAACAAGAACAGAGGACATGACACAATTCAACATGTTAGACCGTCAGTTCAACGTAATTCTGGTCTATCGACTCGCAAGCGATAAGCCGATCTTGTGGTATCCAGAACATCTTTGCGTCGCATTTTGTCGAAAGATCTGAAATTACACCCGTATAAAATTCAACTTGTGCAGAAATTACAGCCAAATTATTCAATTTTGAGACGAGCTTTTGTTGGAATAATGTTGGAACATTTTCAGAGTTTCAACAATATTCTACTATCCGACGATGCCCATTTTTACTTAAATGGGCATGTCAATAGACAGAATTGCCATCAAAGGCCTCTTGTATTCGCCACAAGTAACAATTTGAAGCCTATAATCGTACGACATGGTTTTAACAAGATGGCGCGACATGTCATACTTCTAATGCCTCTTGGACGGTCGTAAACCAGAAGATTCCTTGGAAACTGATATCTCGCTGAGGTGACATTGCATGACCGTCTAGACGTCCGGACCTAACACCACAAGATTTTTTTTATATGGGGATAACTGAAAAGTAGAGTCTATTCCAATATCCCAGCCACGCCAGTTGAAGACCAACATCCGAGAAGAAATAGCTACCTGCGCAATGTGCCAGGGAAACGATTATTGGCTAATTAACTGACTGGTTTCAATCCTGAACTCCTAAAAAATGGCCGTCTTCGTTGAAGAGAAGAGTTTTGTTCCATTACGACAATGCGTCGGCTCATTAGTTTGCTATCTTCACAGTTACCTCCGATTTCCAATAAAAAATATGTGAAATAAATTTTGAGTTAACGCAATTTATGATTAATTCACAGTTTCTTTGTGCTCTTTTTTCCGGAGACAGAAAAAAATATAATTAGGATTCCAGAATAAGGAATGAGGAGGATGATTTGAAACTGCCAGGGGGAATTACAGAAAATCGTTTTATTTCATTTCTTAAATGTTTGATGCAGATAAAGGAAAATATTTTCATATTTTCAGTCAAACATCAATTCTGTTGCCCAAATAATTTAGGAAACAACGTTCATTTTTTGTATAGAATCATTTTCATTTTGAATTAATGTAACCAGAAGTTTATATAAAATATTGTATAGTTCTTAAATGAATCTTTATTTAGAAATAATGAAGCACTTATATTTATCATTTTTTGTATACTGATACTGTTAACAGCCTAGAGATACGTCCAAGTAAGAGTGGCGAAGGAAAAAAGTTTGTTTCAACAAAACAAAAAAATTATAAAACCAGTGAACTGATTCTATGCCTTATGCATGGTTATTGTTAAACTCGTGAAAAATATAATCTGGTTAGACAGGTGAATTAGCGTAGTTAATATTGAGAACGTTCTCCACTGTCTAGTTGTTAAGCTCCTAGGCGATAGTAAAACCTGATATTTGTAGTTTGTCGTCAAATATATACGAAACTAGGTATACGCAACAGAAATATTGAATTCAAATGATTTATTGACATCAACATTGGCTCGAACTGTGATTTTTGAACAAAACAGAGGTATAATAAGTTTCAGTTTCAGAGATATTTAAATAAAACAAATATTTATATTTGGATATGGCTTTAATATTTTAAAAACTAATATCAATTAAGATCAATACACTTTTGCATGCATCTGAACCAATTTGCGAAGCATTTTCTCCATTTCTATTGAAGTACTTCCAAAACATATCATTTGAACCGACTAACTGCTTCTAGAGGTGTAGAAAAACGTTGATTACCCAATTTATTTTTGATCTGCGAGAATAGAAAGAGATCATTGGATGCCAAGCAAGGGCTGTACTGTGGATGACAATCAATTCGATGTTTTGACTGTTCAAAAACGTTTTTCTTAACTAATTTGTGAAAGCTCGCATTGTCGTGGTGGAGAATGATTAGTTTTCTGTAGTTAGTTTCCCTGATTTTTTCGAGCAATTCCGGCAAACGAATGCTGTTGTACCATTCAGAATTGAGCGTGATACGTTGCTCTACTAGAACTGTAGCGAAATTGATCCTGTAGAGAAGTGCGATCACGATTGAGCCCAGAAAATCAGTGAAACACCATCACCAAAAGTCGAAGCGAGTTGATCGGCGCACTGCAGTTGATTCAATCCACGTCGCCAGTTATATAAAATCACCGCACGAAAATGTAAGCTATTTAATTCCATTTGTATGACAACATGTTCTGATAACGTTCTTCATTAATTATGTCAAACCTCATGACTGTAATGTCATATTCGATGTATTCACTTCAGTGTGGCCGTATCTCAAAACTTAAGTATTAACCCTCGTATAGTATGATGGTATTCAAGCTTTCACTAGATTCTTTTTCTTGGAAATAACGCAAATTATCATTATTTTGAAAATCTGAAACCTAGTGGAATTTATGCTTAACACATTGTTCAACACCACTAGACCCACATTCTAAATTACATGATTCGCTCCCTCGAGCCTTTTATTGAATCATACCCGACTCGAAAGACCAGACAATGTTTCTGATTGAGTGTTGTAGTAAAATGTGTTGAAAATTGAATCACAAGAAAGAAAAGCTCTAATCTCGACGTACTGTTTAGTAAACAGAGTATTTTTTAGTACGATAAATTTCGATGATTAAAAATAGTCAAATTACTGACGTTGAGGAAAAATTGGCATATTTTGAAATGAGAAACTTGAGAAAGATCCCGATACTGATACAATTTTATTGAAATTCGATTCAAACTAAACAGTTTGAATAACTAAGGAGGTCAAGTCAAAAAGTCTGCCTCATTCTCCGAACAGTAATTGCTTATTAATTCCGTTATATAATGAAATATAGAGAAATTTATGGATGGTAACGGTTGGGAAGTAGTCACGGAAACCAATTGCCTCGAATGCTTAATTTTTTGTAGCCAAAAGTTTCATTTCTTGTAAACTCATCTAATATTCAATATAATTTATTTTGCAGCTGAGGGAATTGGAAGAAATACCTTCCAGGGCTACGGAATGCGTCCAGATTGTACAAATTGCGAGATGAACTCAAGGTTTTCTTGCTAGCCATCTTGAAATGTTGCTCGACGAGCAGTGGTCAATGAGATTGGCTTATTTGGCCGACATTTTTGATAAACTGAACACAGTGAGCAGCTCAATGCAGGAAAGCATGATAATCATATTTACAGTAAACGACAAAATATCTTCATTTAAAGAGAAAATCGCCTTCTGGATTGAATGTCTTGGGCAAAAAAATTATGATTGCTTTTGGCTACTTTAGCAATTTGTTGAAAAAAATCATCTTCAAATAGCTATAGACATGGAAAGAAGTAAGTATACGTGAACATTTGAAAAACTCCAAATCTTTAGAGGAATATTTTCCAGAAGATAAGTTACAATTACGGGAGATCGACTGTGTCCAAAATCCATTCAGGATCCAATACAAACCATCAACACTGATTGTTTCCGAATATGATATTTAATTGCCATCAAAAATTCTTCAGCATTCAAAAAACTTCTCGAATCTAAAGATACCACGAATCCAAGCAAATTTTTGTTTCGGCCTGAAAAACAAATACTCGGGCATCGCGCTGCAAAGGCTAACATGGGTGTAATCCCATTTGTGTCAACTTATAGATGCGAGACTGGGTTTTCAGCTTACGCCTACATAAAAAATAAGTTCAGGAGTAGGCTGCATGTTGCTCAAGTCCTCCGTATCCACTTATCAGACATAAAACCAGACTTCAATGTTATTTTAAGGAAAGCTATGAAAATGTTCCATTTAACACATTAAATTGAGTAAATGTATAACTAAATAAAAAATATTCATCTATTTAAATATATCTTCAAGTCAAACTATACTTACTAGATACGAACACATTGGGTTCACTACCAGTGGTGATCAGCCAAGTAATTGAAACTATGGAAAATGATCTCGATGAATATGCAATAAAAAATAAACACTTCCACATTTCAATCAAAATCATTGTACAGATAATTATTTTTTATCTGTCTCGCCAGGACTATCGACGCGTTTAACTAAGTGGTTTGTCCTCAAAATCCCTCAAATTTGTTTCTATAATAAATACTAATATCAATAGTTATCATTATCACAATTAATAATTCAGCTTTATCATATCTAAAACATATTATTAACTATAATTTCAATATCGCCATTTTCTCTGAGGAATCTTATGTATTGATACTAAGTTGCTGCTGCTGTATCTGAAGGAAAAAGTAATTTATGTGATCCATATTTCGACATTGTGGAATATTTATTGGCAGTTTACCAGGAGCTTTACTGCTTATTTTCTGATGGATTCGTTGAATTAGAGAAAAGTTTGGCGTCTTATCGATATGAGCGTATTTTTACAAATGGGAACAAAAATCTAGATATTGAATTGCAATCAAATTGAATGGAGTAGTCATATTTTTTCTATAATGCAATCAGTTCAGGAAAATATAGGTCAATAGAACTTTTGTACCAGGAGGTAGATATCCCAGGTAAAAATTGTTATTTTATTTTTCATTGAGGTAGAATCGTCTATAAAAGATAATAAAAAACTTATGTCACGTCTGGTTTAGAAAATATCCATCAATTCAACTGAAAAAATCATAATTTTGGTATTAATAATAATTAAATAATTATTTTCGCTTTCTTATCAAAGTTATTTAAATGAATCTCAAAATCCTTATGTCGTTCTTCGAAAACCTTTAAATATTAGTGAATAAGTTCCCTTTGTTCGTCATATTACCTAAATTTTCAGAGAGAAAACTACGATGCCAGGGCAGAAAATCCATCTTCCAACATTTTTCATGTAATTTCCACTTTTTCTATTTTCAAAAAAGTTCTCCACAACCACTTTAAGTCACTTTCGAATAGATTTTTCATTAACAGATAAAAGGATTTGAAACTGAGAATCTTTCATAATTTTACGGATTTTTGGGCCAACAAATATACCATCTTCCAGTTTTTCCTATGTAATGTTTGGAGAGTTTTTTTGTAAGGAAAGGATCTCTGGTCCTATCAAGCGGCTGCACGAAATTTCGAATCAGACTTAATTTGATATGTAAAGGGGGTGGAGTGATGTAACTGGGATCTACCTACAGCTCTTATTTAATGTTGACCTTGATGTTGCGGCGAACTTTCCATTTATCAAATTAATCCAAATACGCCTCATTTTATAGCTCATTCTACAATTTACTGCGTGTCCTAATGGTATGAACGTGTTTTAACAAACATTGTGTAATAAAACAGCTTTTAGACTGTATTTCGAAGAATCTTGAGGGGTTCGGAGAAAGAGGGTAACAAGCAACTAAGTCACATGTTTGAGTTATTTCAAATTCTACATTCCAAGCAAATCTTGAAATCGTTATTATTGATGAATCATACAATTTTTTGCTGTAATATATTCATATTTAAATTAATCGAAATAAACAAACAAAAAAATATCACTAAGTAATAAAAAACTTTAATTTTTGGAAAAAAATGGCGCTTATTGTCTTTTCCAACTTAAAAGTTAGGGCATATTATAAAGTATCGTGAATAATTATTCTCTTAAAATCACACAAAATAAACCAAAGTAACTAGCCTAGTTCGTCATAGTGTTCTATATTATCTTCGTATAATTTATTGGTTGCTTCCAATTTTCTACACCTAATTGCGAGTAAAATCTATGATAATTTGGAGGGACAAAAGGTAATAAACAATTCCTTGAGATTTTCCAGTTATTTTTTGGTTTGTTTGAAGAAAGGCTGAATATTTAAGCGGATGTTCTGGAAATGTTGGACAACTTGTCAGTTGAACACCTCATTTTTCCTAAATATGATTAAATATTTGTGGCTTGTCTCTTCTTTACCAATACAACAGATTCAAATGGCTGGAGGAAATAACAAATATTTCACGCTTTATTGCCAAATATTGACGAATTTGCGTAAAAACAGGTCTGCGGCTTGTTAGCTATATGAATAACTATACTTTGTAGAATCTCAGGATTTTTCGAATTGTAGCTTGTCTTTGTGTGAGAACTTGTCAGAATCATCAAAAATCCATTCGAATACAACAGCACTTCCATTATCATCTAGTATATTTGCACTCGACTTACCGGGACGTGGTAGATATTTTGAATGTAATATAGACTTAGTAACAGACCGAACTTTCGCATATATGATACTTGCCTTTTTTTACTATATTCCAATGTATTCGGAACACGAAAGTAAAAATAATTTCCATGATTACTAGATTCTCTCCTAAGCAAATGGGGAGTGAACATTTTCTCCTAATAACCACCTACTTGTTATTTTGATTTGGAACAGAAAATCAAAAATAATAAAGATATGTACTTTTCAACGAATCTATAATGTGTTTTCACTTTTTTGAAAATATAAACTATCCACAAACCTAACAAAAACGATCAGAACTTAGTTTTCTCATTATACTCGGCATATTAGATCAATTCGAAACAATACAAATTGTTGTTTGAAGCGAAGAAATAAAGATTAAACTGTGTGTTTTATTTCAACCTCCGATAGCTCCGTGCAAACGATACGCGGGTAGAAGAAAGCGGGCACGCACTGTATGCGTCTGAGAATCCATTGTTGATATTCAGCGTCAGTCGGCGTTGTGCTACAGTGACGTAAACATGCCCGCCATTAGTGATGCTCTCGTCAAGTGAGAATTGCGAAGTGTGATTCGTTTTCTATAGGCTGAAGGCCATAGTGCTGCAGAGATGAATCGAAGAATGAGTAGTGTGTATGGGAAAACTTTATGAATGATCGTGTTATGCGTGAATGGTGTCGAAAGGTGACCGTAACTATGTGCATGATGAAAGGGGTCGAGGGTCGTTTCAGATAACATGGTTGAACGAGTTGACAGAATGGTTAAAGAAAACCGCAGATTCGCGATTACTGCTTTGTCTACGGAATTTCCAGAAGTTTCAAGGTATGTTTTGTATTAAATTGTTACGGAATTTTTTTTGAACAGAGTATTGGAAAGTTTGTCCACAGATATAACAAATGGCTCAATCTCTTCGGTGATTATGTCGAAAAGTAAATGTAGTGAACCAATATTTTGGTAATAAAATTATTGTTTTATATGAACTTCTATTTATAGTCTATCGGAGGTTGAAAAAAAAACGGCTCCACTTTTAGGATAAAGGAAGATAGATCAATACATTTATATACGTTTATTTTGGGATATGAATAAAGTTCAGTTTTTCTAAACTAGTGTTATTGTTATATTGAGCCAAAAAGAGTTTTCCATCTACAGGTCTTGATACATCCAGTAGTTACTATATAAGAATATTTAGGAAGCAATTAATTCAATTCGCCTATTGTTTAATTTGAATTGAGATAGTTTGGTAGAAAATAATGCCGTAACTTTGTTATTTATTTCGTTGATTGCTCCTATAATGTACAGTGATATTCACTTTCTATTGTTACTAGAAATAAGTGCTGAACACGACATTTGTATACCAAAGTATCCAGGCCCCAACCTTACCGGTTGATTATTACATTTATTCAAGCAGCGACTAGTTTTAATCGTATTTGACCAATGCCGGGATTATGAGGAACGACGACACCAAATTAGAAAGAATTGTTTCAAAACCAAGAATTGTTTCAAGCAATAAAGAATGTTTACTATTTTGGTGGGCGATAATTTCTTACTGTTATTGTCAGTAAGTCAAACATGAAATGTTACATATCTTATTGATAGAATGATTATAGTGACTGCTTATAGTACAAGCAATATTAAGGTTTGGACATTATTTCTCTCCTTGTGGCTAATTTTCTTTGAAAAAAGAGAAAATTTGCTATTAACCGACCCCGATATTTGTAGTGTTTAACAAGATGAGAAGTATGTGATTTTAGAGGAAATAATTTTCTTCGTGCAATTTCACAGGAAATAGAGTTTTTATGTAAAAATAATCTACCCTCACAATACTTGTATCTACCAGGCTTCACATTTTCATTTGTCACTTCTCATAATGCAGTTTTATGAGAATAGAGGGATAACTGTGACTGAGGAGGCACTAAATCGTAACTAAGCTCAGGTAGTTTTGCTGCAACAACAGCGAATGAATATACAGGAATAATTCTACAGTACCTCGTCATTTTTTGTTTCTTTTTCTCATTCTTTCCAATTTCTCAGTAGAATTCTATTTTTTGTTTCTTTAAATAGCTTTCCATTATCTTGATAGGTTTTTTAATAAATTCTTCTCTCTTCTCCTGTCTACATGTTGTTTTGGTTTGTTCTGTTTTTTGAAGATTCTATTTTGTATTAAGCAAATTACCTTTTCAATCAACTTTTGCACCTTATCGTTTTTATTTTTACTACACTGTGGAATTTCATTGTTTCCATTCACCCATGGTCTAAAAAACGGCAGAAATATTTCGAAGAAATTGTGTACGTTCGTCTCCCGACAGCTTCGTCCAGTAGAAATGTCGATGTTTTCATAGAATATGACAAGTCCATGTGGGCTACCGAATTTTATACGGGGAGTAAACATTATTTTTCATATCTTAATCTTGGTATGAGTGACGTGCGTATTCATGATATATTGATTGTTCCTCGCATAACTCTTCTGCATTTGATATTGGAAGAACTTTATCTCTTGATGTATTTTCATAATAACTGGGAAGTGATAACTATTTTGAATATATACAAATATTTAACTAAGCCCGATGTAATTATGGATAAATAAACTTATAATACAAATCTACTACAGATTTTCATTAGATTGATTCACAAATCCTCAAATATATTCCAAATTAAAAGACTATAATCAAAACAATATTGAAACTGATTCGTTAAAGCTACTTCAAACCTCATTACCTATATGTAATAAAATATATTCAGTTGTATTCAGTTTAGTAAACACCAACAAATAGATTGATGCTGAATGAATTCACTAAACCACAAACGCTATATACAAATGAAGCCAGCATTCTAGTTCGCAATATTTTGCGGTTTATTGCATTTTACAATTTGGAATTTGCATTAAACATTTGTGTGAATTATGTCCTACAACATCACAGTCCATTGTGGAGTTGAGAGGAAAATACGGAACAAGTCAAAGTTTAGATTTGTTTCATATTCATTGTCGAAAAATAATGTAATGGGTTACGTGGATAAAAATTTTCTCTGGTACAATAATTCGTTTTTTTAATTGGTTGCATCGGTAGATGATTCTTAATAGGTGCTTCAACTTTTTATTAGGACAAAATAGATAAACTGCAATATTAGGAGGTTACGTGAAAGTACAAAGTGAAGCACGTCTCATAAAACAAGTTTAATAAAATTTCCAAAAGTTGTGAGTGAATTACGAGAGTTACTTAAGTATTGAGATATTTAGACATTTTTAAAGGTGAACGTACTCAGAACGTGTAGTTAGTTGAGTGATATTCGAGTTGTTTGAATATACTTGGAACAATCATCTTAGTGTAAATTAGAAAATAAATCGCGAGATGACTATCGACGCGAGGTGGTTTACACCAGCAGCAGTGTGCTGATCAACCAGCATTTTTGATCTCACTTCGCTATAGGACAAATTTGGTCAAGGTCGTCGAAAATTGGCCTTGTGCCAGAAAACATCGATTCTGTGCATAAACTGATATTGCAAGATTATCATGTGACATGCCGTGAGATTGAGGCATACTTGGGCACTCGTTCCACTTGCATGCATTCAATATTGTCTCAATATTGAGTTCTTAGAAAGATTTGTTTGCGTTGTGTACTGTGTAGTTTGAGAAGCGCTCCTAAAATGCTCGTGTCGATTGTTTCAAAGAAATGTTGAAAAAGTCCTCTATGAAATTGTAAAAGGCGACAAATCATGAATCAATGTATTTGAACCCAAAACTAAACAATAATCGTCTGAATGAGTCCTTCAAAACGAGCCAAATACAATAATAGTTATTCCTGCACGAAGCAAACGGTCGCCTGTTGTTTCGAGATTACTGGGCATGTTAATGCGAAGTCTCACACCTGTTTAATAGCTTGAAAATTAATTTGGAACGACATCATTTTTGTACATTGAAAAAAATTAAAACAGTTGAAATCGACCAGCTAGATGCTGGAAGAGTTTGAACAATGCTGAAAGTAATGGAAAATCCACCTTCAACGTTGCGTGGCTTTCTGAGGAAATCACCACGAAAACGAGAATATCCAATTGTGAACTCATACGAACAAAACAATTCTATTCACATCTCTATTTATGACAACGTGAATATGTCAAATCTGATAATGCTATGATGAAGCTTGACATTTTTATTGGTAATCGTACTCAAAACGTATTGTCATACGAGTGCTATTTGAAGTGTTCATAAATACTCGAAACATTTAAATCATCGAATTGACGGGTCATCCGCCGTACACTCCTTGTTTGGCACCCAATGATTTCTTCTTATTTCCGCAGATCAAAAATAAATTGTGAGTTCAACGTTTTTCTACATCTGCGTGTATATCAAATGCTTAGGTAGTACCTCAATCGGACAATTGGTTCAAACGCATTTATAAAAGTTTGTTGATCTTAATGGAGAACTTTGACAATGTTAATGTTACTCATTGTTAAGCATTGCAAAAGTGTCAATGTTACTCTTTCACTTGTGTCGATTTTAAAGTTTTTTTTTTCAATTTTGAATAGACTCGACGAGATTGCTAGAAAATACAAGACCTACTCTGAATAATATATAAGAAAAGCAGTTCTATCCGTTATAAATAGCTGAATATATTGCAAAACGATTGCTCTTGGATATGGTTTTAATAGGACCACTCTTCTGAATCACTTGTAGGGCAATAAATGCAAAATAGTGAGAGGAAGAAGTACTTTTAGTCCATTCGCTAGTAAAACTGGGAGAATAGGGCTATGACTTTGACAGACTATAATTGATGCAGTGTTTTCAAGATTCCTTTTTGAGACTGAGTATTAAGTCATTAATTTTATGGTTAAGTTCTATTTTCTACTATCTGTATCCATATTCATCTTCAGCGCAACTCAAAAGCAGAAGAGTTTTCAAAAATAGTGATTAATATAGGTGATATCAAAATTCTGGAAGAAAGCAAAAGAATAAAATTGTCTTATATCAATTGTGAAACTGTCCTAGATTGAATCACCTCCACTGATAGAATATAATCGACTATTGACAAATCTGACGACAATTACAGTTGGTGGTAAAGGAGAGAGCTATTCTCCATCAACAAATGAACTAGTCAATTGTAGTACAAAGTACTGGAAGATGAAAAAGTTGTATTCTCACACACTCTTAATCCACCAGAGATAACTCCTCATATTCTACAACTCGAGATTGGCACTCCAATAATATTGCTCCGCAATTTAAATCCGCACAGGTTTTTGTAATGGTACCAGGTTACAAGGTCTTGCACACATATTTTTTAATTTTCTTTAAAAAATATGAAAGAGATAGTATAGTAATTCCTAGAATTTCTATAATTACTAATTCGAATTCGAGAATTTCAACGCAGTACAATCTAATAATTGTCAGGTTCATTGAAAAGCTGAAACTACGAACATTTCATTTCAAATACGTTTTCAAAATACAAAATTGGTGAACAAAAAAATTTAAAATGACAGTATAAAAGTAAAAACCATACTAGAACAGGAATTGCTAAAAAGTTCATTGTTTCAGATTTATATCCATTTAGATTTAGTTAATGAATAATATGAGTCAAATTGCTGCTTTTTTCTTGAGCACGATAGAATATTGATGACCACGTTTAGATTGTTCATAACCAGTAAATATTCCCTAAATTTGATATTTGAAACAAACTCTATTCCTTATAGATACGTCGATTCCAGATGTAGGCCAGTAATGGGCAAAGTACCACCCGTATGTAAAATGCGGCCATCGGGCCAGTTTAATCCGGCCCGCAACAGGATTTCGAATAAACCCTACTAAAAAACGCATGGTGGCCGTCCACGACGAGTTCGCCGATCAGTAGATAGAGAAAGAAAGTAATTCGTCAACACTGTCTCGTAATTGGGTAAACATAGACATTCACTAACACTTACGTGCGAGTTTGCACTTTGCAGCGTCGTTTAGGCGAATTATTTTCAAGGTCAATGTAGTTAAAAGAGCGACCTAGGAACGATTTCGAGCAGACTGACAGACTTAGTTTCATTTCGTATGTTTTCAAGGTCAATTGCGTAGTACTTATTAAGGGCCTTGTTTGTTGACTTTAATCGTTACAATGACAAGTGAAAACGGCACAATTTCATCAGTCGCATATACCATTTCTAAAAAATACTTTTTATCATTATAATCTTTCTTGGCCCGCCATCATAATTTTTTGTTTTATTTTGTCCTTGCTCTCCTCCAAGCTTTAGAAGAAATTTGCTCGTATCTCTTCAGAATTTTTATTATATTGGAAAAACTGAGATAGGTTGAGGTCGGCCATCCCTTATAAGTTGAAATATCACGTACTTCCACGTCAATAGTTTTAGAAAATCATATACTATTTTTTGCTGTTTGTTTGAATAGCTTAACCAAGAAAAAATATGTATACTTCCCAGGGAATCACAGAACACACAAAAAAAAATATTTTTTATCGAAGATTTGTAAACATGTCAGTGATTCGCGATCGACAAATACAATGGAATTTCTAAAGCTATTGTGTAAAAAAAGCAAATAAAAACTAGGGAGAACGTTGGGAAGAATAGCCTCCATTTCGTTAAACGAAATTTGTTGTCGCTTCCACGCATCGCACATCACTAACAAAAGAGGAATAGTGTAATATCTCTCTTGTTATGAATTGTAATTTGATCTACCGCATTATCTAACACGAGATTCTTAGAACAAACACTATTATTCTTAGAAGCTTTAGGTTGACGTAACAAGATATCAAAATATATTTTCTTATCTCTTAAATGGGCTGTTGAACCAAGAAAATTATCTATCACTATCAAACCTATCAAGGTTTTAGTTCATGAAATTTTGTCATAAATTATAGCCCAGGAGCTAGTGATAGATTTAAATGAACAAATTCCTCTTAAGCGCTAATTAATATAATGCATCAGATAATTGTATTATGAAACCTCTAGGGGGGTGGATGAGAGGTGGTAACCTCCTACGTACAAAGGAGAAAACAAATACATTCGATCATTTCCTACCAGCTAAAAAATTGTTGATAACCCGATATCTTGCAGATAAAAATACAACCAGAGAAATTTAACTTAATATATTATACATCAGTAGGTGTTGAAAGCATAAAAAAATTGATGCGCTCAATGATTTTCTCTTAAATGAAAAGTTACTAGATAAAAATGGAAAATTGAGCACTTTGAGCTGATTCTTCGAAACTTATTATGTAGTAGGTAGTTATGTCGAAGCAACTATTGCTTCATCAAATGCAGCAGCTAATTAAGTTTCCTACGAATTACTGATACCTGATTTTTTAACGTATTTTTTCACTTACATTTTGTCCGTCTCACATAAAGCAAATAGTGAGCTTTTATGATTTTGAATTTCTCTACAGCTTAAGACAATACGGAAGAAATGTTGAAGATTATTAGGAGAAAATTATATAACATCCATTCTGTATATTCAAGAGAAGCTACAATAAACGCAAACAATCAATGGATGGAGTCTTTCCAAATTGATTGCTTGCAACATTGAAACTTCTAATTATGAATTTATCTTTCATTTCATAAGCCAATTATTATGAGAATTGTCAAGAAATAATAAGGACAAAAGGTAACTACCTTTTTTATCGAAATCGATGTTTTAATTTTTTTGATAAATAGTCCATGAAGTGAGGAGTTTATAGAGCAGGTCAATAAAAAATGTATGTACAAGCATCTAGTTTTTCTATATCTTCAATTAATAATAACAAAACGTTAAAGTAATCATGTATGTATCTGAATATGGAGTCTCGTGTACACTGCCACCCAAAGGGTCTATTGCGTCCCCCTTTCTTACTGCGATACTGGAGAACCCAGTGTTTACAGCTGATCCATCCAATTCCATTCCTTTTGAAAAGTTTAGAATATGGCATCGCTTCAATTTCCAGAGATCTTCGTCTTCTATTTCATGCGCACCCAGATGTAGTGCTCTGGAGTTCCTTGGTATTTCACACTTCGTGAGAATGTAGATAGCCGTTTCGTACTCTGTACAAAAAATCTGCACGCCTCATTATCTGCTAAGTCTAGCGTCTTCAGTTCTTTGATTAGGTGACAGTGCCCCGATAGAACTCCTGTTGGTATTCGTAGATTGTTCTCACTTAGGTTGATACAATGAGTAGATCTACTCTGGTTATAGTATCCCAGATACTACATCTATATCTTTGCCTGTCTTAGCCCCTGTAGACTGCCCCAATAATTGGTTTTATTATGTCCTCTCCTTCTTTTCCAGTGCTTTTTCCACTGTCCTGTAGCTGATACCACAGAAGACTTTGGTTTCCATGGAAGGGCTTTTCTTCCTCCACTTTAGTTAGTTTATCAGCAACTTCTTTTTTCTTCGCTCCGGTGTGTCCCTGAATCCGTTGTAGGTTAAGTTTATTTTTCTTCCCTACCTCGTTCAAATTTTCTTGGCAATCCCAAACGAGTTTGGGTTTAATATTGGAGCTCAGAGCTCTAATGGCTGCTTGATTATCGTACATGTTTGCGATAGTTCCTTTCTAGATTGAACTGAAAACATTTTTCAATTGCATAAATTTCTGCTAGAAATATAGTAATCATAAATATGAGGTCAAGAATTTTTTATAAAATGGTGTCCTTGAAACTTATTAATTTTCTACTCATATGAAAACTAAAATTCTAGAGTTTGACGGTCCTTGAAGAGCACAGGTCTATTTGGACCCTCACAATTTGCTTGCTAAAGCGAACGTCGTTATCCGAGGGAAGTATTTTCAGCATGACGGAGCATTCCCTCACTTTTTGGTGGCAATAAGACATCTGAAAATAATTTATGGAAACACGTGGATAGAACGTGGAAGTCTGGATCATGGCTTCGAAAATCCCCTGATTCCAATCTGATTGATTGCTATATTTCTGGCCGATTGAAGCGACTAGTTTACACACAGAATATCAATAACGATTACAAGTAGAAACGATCCCCACAGTGTTTCAATTCAATACGGAAATCACCAATTCGGCAATAAAATGTGGAAAGGATGCTGGGTTCCATTTCGAAAATGTACTTTTAATGATTGTATTTCCTTTAGTATTTATTTATGCGTCTTAATTACATGATTTTAGTTATTCTATGGAAACTTTTATTGTTATCAGTTACTGTTTTCTGCTGTTTGATGTTTGTTGTTATTAGAATTCGATATATTCCATTTTAGTGCAAAAACTCCAGTTTATGAAATTTGTTGCAATTAAAATTAGGTTATACGTAATTATGGTGTTTATATAGAGATCGGGCAACAAACTTGCATCAAGCGGAAAAAAGCAGCGTCAAAAGGAATATACAGAAAGGTTTTGAGAAACGAATCCTCATCTGCCTATCTATTCTTCAAAATGAAGATTGAGGTATTCCCACACACATAACGCGTAGTGCGACGAAGCTCCATCCTGCATGAAATGACCGATGAAGCCACGAGAATTTCCGCATGGATACATGCCCTCACACATACACTCCCGGCAGGTTTTATTTTTCTTCAATGAAGACGTGAAGATTTTGGCCGTTCCATTTGGTATGCAATTATGCCAAATAATCGTAGTGCTTGGAGCGGACGTTAAACTTTATTTAAAGTTATCCCTTTTGGTTAGGTTAGGTCCCTTTTGTTTCGGGTGCTTAGCTAGCGCCAGTTCCGCCATATACTGGTCGTCTAGAACGAGGTGTGTCGGTGACAGAGCCAGTTTTAAAAAAATTCTGTTGCGACTTCCATATTATTGCACGAAACGATTTTGTAGCAGCGAGTTCGGAAATTGTTGTTGAAATTCCTTAAACATGATTTCGTAATTAGCGTCGTACGCTGATACGTCGTAACAAAAAAAAACTCCTGAAGCGTAAACTAGTATGGTTATATTATTTATTTATCTATTTATTCTGAAAATGCATATACTCGACGAGTGTTATCACGACACAAACACAACTGTCTGATGCAAGAACATGCTTCGTTTTAATTTTTTTCGAGAGTCTTGCCTGACTTATGTCGACCTTTGTATGTTCGATAAAATTTGATCGCTCACTAAAAATTGAATAAACATGCGACAACTTTGTGGCATATTTCGTTTCAATCGATTATTTATGTAGGTAAGAATCCACTTATTGCTTTTAAAAAAATACTAACATACTTGATAGTAGTGTACTGCATCATGAAAAATTTGGAAAATCAAATTAGCAGAGTAGAGAGTATAGCCAATTGAGTTGGAATTTCGGGAACCGTTGGCGATATTCATACTGAATACACTGTTCACACCAACATTCATAATTACACTGTCTGACGCGTGTTTCGATAACCAAATTATCGTTTTCAGAGACTGAAAGTAAACTGTTTACCTTCGAAAGCACGCTTCTCCAATTTCACAAAGGTTATCCACTTAGGAACGCGGAGCACGAGCTTTACTTACCCATTCCACTTATAGAATTAGTTGAGGGCTCAATATTGTACAATGCAAAAAACGCACAATCATTTGCCAATCAAAATCAAAGCGATATCATCTTTTACCGCATTCCGCAATAATTTTAGGGTATATTTACTGAACTTCTATTCTGTAAACAACTTCTATTCTAATGATAATTTTTAATTTCGGGCATGACACATTTGGTATGTAAAGTTCCTCATATAGTAAAAATGATGAAGAAAGTGCTATTTTTTCTGACTGGATGGTTATTTCATCAATCCAGGAGGATTCAAACTTATTGTCGATTCGTATCCGGCAATAATCTTCAGGATATTCAAAAACTCATCTGTGCATGTGATTAAATTTTGGCAATGTAACATCCTTTTAAAAATTTGTTTCTAGTATGGTGGAAGATCAGAGCTATCAATAACTTTTTCGCGTATGTTGAACGTTCCATTATCCAATAATTTCTAAATTTTTCCAAACATTTTACGCCATAATTTTCAATCGATTAAAGTCATACGTATTGCAAAAAAACTTCTGGATCTTCCCAAAAACCTCGTAGATAGTAGTATCAAGGGTTCCTTATTATTTTCAAGAATATAGGAATTCAGATATAATCTGAATACAGCAGATAATTTTTCATAATATTTAGATACTCGCTTGTTGACTAGAATATATTTTCCATTCATTTCATTATCTTTTCAAAGCTCCTACAATTTTTTCTAATACCGTGACAATAAATACTTCAGCAAAGTTGTAATACTAGAAAAATTATCCATTGGAATATTCCTTATGGGCTCGTAGTGAAATCCGATTTAGAGATGAACATTGAAAGTACTGCAGATTGAATAGTTGTAAAGGAATGAGAAAATGTGATTTAATTATTCAAAACGTGTTCTATACAATTAACATTCAATGATGAAAACAAATTTTATGCAAATTATTTCATGTATTTTTATATATCATTTAAATTGTTAATAGCTAAAAGAATTTCTGATAGTAAATAAAATTGACAGTACACCCTAGAAAATTTATATCGCAATTTTCTTAAAGGATTCAATTCCAACTTTATGTTTGCCAGCGAGATGTCATACTACTTTTATTATAACCATTTTTAATATTCAAGTAGCTGTAGCAGTTTCATCTCGACATTCTCTTACTTTATGTCGTTTTGTGTTAGCTCCTGAAAATGTAAATTTAATGGAAGAAAAATTCTGTTATGTAAATGATAAAAACAAGTTACACTGTGGAAAATTTGTTTTGATACGACTGTTTGTATTAATAAAATATATGTTATCCGTGGTGTTTCTAAATTAATGTCACAAAATTCGGGGTGATTACTCGTATGGAATTATGTTGGGTTTTTCCTAAATTTCCAGAAATTCCTCAGCCCACCCATTAGTGTTTGTACGTATTTACAACCACTTATTCAAAACTGAAATTCAACCAACACTGGTCGTTTCACGTTTCACCATTTTCAAAATGTTTTTTCATTGAACGAATGTATTGGTATGTAGAGTATAACTTAATTGGATCACATTTTCGGCCCCAGCCATTGGATGGAATTTCTTACACCAATTTTCTCGAAAATGATATTCCTGAACTATTTGAAGACATCGCATTCAATATCAGACAAAACATGTGGTTCGTGCAAGATGGTGGTCCAGTAAACTTTCTTAGAACTACTAGTCAACATTTAGATACAACAAAACCTTACTATTGAATTGATCGAGGATGGCATCAGCATTGGCCTTCTTGATCTCCAGAATTGAATCCTTGTGATTTCTGTTTATGGAGTTACCTTAAATCATTAGTCTACACGAGATTCATAGCTGATATCAACAATTTGAAGAATCGTATTCAAATAGCTTTGACACCATAAGAAATACACCTCAAATCTTTGAACTTGTACAGCAATCCATAACACGTAGGCTAAGTTCATGTAGTTTATTGTTTTCCACTCAATTTATTGAAAAAAATGATAAATTATGATGTTCATTCCTTTTTTCTCTGCAGGTATTGGTTCTGGGCAAAATATTTAAGAATAAAAAATATTTTTATATAAAACTAAGATTTTAAGTTACATTTTTTTTTCATAGAACTTGATAAAAGGTTTGGTAAGGGTGATTATTTCACTTTTGTATAATGTAACAGGAATAATGAAATAATACTCGTAGCTAGTCCTTTGCAAGTGCATGTAAATTATAGGATTTGAACATTCTGGTATTACTGAAATTTTGGAAAAAAAAAACTTAATTTAAGTCACCATATTTCAATGGTGATATCTCGGAAAGAGGTGGACTGAGTAGATTTTGTTACAGGAAAGACCCATCTTAATTTGATACAAGCAATCACCTCCTGAAATTTGTCGCATGAATTACGAAACCTATTTATATGAAAAAAGTTTAATTAAGAAAAAAATTCTGTATATTGGATCGAGAGGAACTCAAGTTTAATTTTTCTCGAATTGTAGCATCTTTGTTTTTGTTTATTTAATCAAATTTAGCAAGTCATTGAAACGTGAGTCCTCGAGAAATTGATTTCTAGAACATAGCAGTGATCATAAGGTGATACCCAACAAATTTTCAGAGCTTTAATTTTAGGATACTTTTGACTTTAACTATACCATCTATGGAAACGTTGGTAATAAAATAAAATGTAGTACATGCTATGGGAAAAGGTGAAAGCAGACAGAGTTAACGGGAAGTACAACCAACAAGTTAACTTTACCGAGATACGATAAAAATAACTCTTAGCTGGCCATACACAGTTGGAAGATGACTGCCAACGCAACATCATAGGAAGGGTCAGTTATTATGCTTAAGTTGCATATGCAATAGCTAACTGTGAGAAGAAAAACTCATTAATCGTACAAAGGTTGAATGTACATACTATCAGTTATCATCACTTAGAACAAATGAAGAATAACCTCACATTCAATAGAAATTAAACACTAATGGAGAACCCTTTTTGATATTATCAGCTGTGTGACTTCAGCTTAGGAAAGTGTGGAGATAAAGTTCTACAAAACTTGAACCATAAACATGAACCAACGAGTACAATGTAAATGAATTCATTGAAAAAAACCACTGTACAGCTTGTTGTACTCATATGTTTGGGTTATAATATTTAAAAAGAGGGATTTCAAGAGTCTTGGAAATTCCTGTAAAGTTGATTATTTGTTGTTTAAGTATTATAACAAAACAAAAACTGAGATCCATATAATGAATCAGGTATTGGATCATAACACAGCTCCGATGCACAGTATTTTGTTCAGTACAAACTAGGGAACTACAGTCAATTCAAAGAATAGAATAATCAATGATTTTATAGTAATACGTCCTTCTTATTGACGTCTCACAGTGAGTCGCCCAGAACAAGCTAAGTGAACAGGAATATGTAATTCAATGGCTTATGATTCTTTGTTGCTTTCTTAAATAGTGATTCATCAATTGATTATTAAGAAAGTTGAGTTATATTTTTGAATATAGAGTATTTAATCGATATTGTTAAGAAGAAAAAAAAACTATCAAATCTACACCCAAAAATGAACATTTTTATTGTAGAACTTGGTTCAATATTTATCGTAGGATGATTCTTGTACATTAGAGCAATCAAGTGATAAGTGAAATTTTTTACCACAATCATTTGTCACTTTATCAGTTGTTAATAGAGATGATTAAAAATAAAAGTTCTCCGGGAAATTCTCGGTTCTACTTTTATGTACTCACAAAAGTTTCAGCAAATCAGTATTTGTGGAAATGCATGATATTTTTTTAACATTATGACACTCTCAAAATCTTTGTTTTAGCTTTCTTGGAATTTTCCCGAGAGCTGCTTGTATGGGAAAATGCAAGTTTTCGTAAACTCTCCACTATGTATAAGTATTTTCTGCACAGTAACAGACATATAGTATCAATGGTACATAGTAGGAGACAGGGCTCTAGTTTTAAAATAAAACGGCTCAAATATAGTTAAATTGATACCCTGTAATTTCTCCACTCAGTGCCGCATTCATGTAAACCTGTCTTTTCATTATTTGTATAAACCTAACCAAGTCTTTCATTGGCAACAATAAGCCTCATCTGGTTTTCAAATTTCTTTTTGATTTGTTCCAAGCACTGTTGCAAATCAAATTAATAATCAATATCATCTGCCTGCCATTTCTTCATATCCAAACAATAGTTATTGTACATCAAGCACTAAAAAAAATAATTTGAGAAGTGGACATCTTTTAATTCGTCATTCATCAATTTACAAGTAGCACTGCAGGTATACGTTTTCTGTAGAAAACGTGTGACAGTCAAGGCAAGGAATAAGTTGAGATACTTCTCCCAAAACTTTATTATTTTCCGTTATAGTGAATTCATTTAATTCTTTTGCAAAAATTATTTCATAAGTCGACAATAGAATGTTGATGATCTCCGTGGATTTTGCAAAATTATATTGCGACCGTCACTCACCTCAAATGAATAAATAAAAATACAGAAAGGAACTTGTCAGTAACATCTGTTTGTGAGTATTGTGACCAGAGCTTCCGCCATATCCCCTATCTATGTAAATGAATAATCAACAAGTATATTTTTCAGAATCTCACTTTGTGCTTTAATTAAACGTTTGTTTTTTCTAGTTTAGCTTGAGGTTTGATTTCGGTACGCGCTTTTGTGTGTTTTATGTTCGTTACATTAGTAACACAATCTTTTAGAATCATATATGTATGTATGGATGTTGCTCGCTAGTTTGGAAGAGTTCCAGGTGCACTTAGAGCTTACAAGTTAATGCTCCATCACTGGTCAGCTATTTGCAGCAATTAAATGATTAAGTTTATTTTTTTTAGAAGCATTTTCTAGTAGAAGTAGTGCAACGTTTAGCAGCTTAGCACCTTAGCACCTTCATAAAATAAGTCATTTCCTTGGGAAAAAATTTTGGTATAACAGAATAATGTTTTGTTATCCACACATTTTTTACACGTGGTTTTTTCAGATGGAAAATATTTTTTGAGGCTAATATTTAAAGCTTATAAGTGTTGGGCAATGATTGCATTAAATTTTGATAAGTTTAAATCTTGTTTGTTATCCACCCAAAAATTGTTATTTTTTTCTTATATCTGTCCAATTTATAAAATAAATGAAACGTAAATTTAAATCGTTAAAATCTTACTCCGCGAGAGCCATCGAACTTCTGTATGAAGTAATAATTGCTCATGTTCTGCACCAACCTCCTGACAAAATATTGCGAATAATTGCAGTTTCAATCGCTTTTTTTAAAAGAATTAATAATTTTTATAGATTCCGCTAAGACCTTATTTAATTCTGTAGATAAACTTTTCGCAGCTAAATGTTGTCTTTGTATTATACAGTGGGTCATTAATAAATCCAAAATAGCTGCTTGCTGAATTCTTTTAGTAACACCAGAATGTCTGTTGATAATTGATATTTTCTACACATCAGACTGTATAAATCTCTTAGTTTCAAACCCTATTCTTTGCTCTTGGTAAAGATGTGCTTCATTTAGGCATGCCTAGACGAGCTCCCCGTCTCGTTGAATTAGATTTTGATTGTTTAGAGGAACTTCTGTATATTTGCTCCTACGGTTGATGAAAGTTACTGGAACCAAACCTTAATTCATTTGCTTCAGTTCGCTTCAATTCGTTTCAATTTCTTTAATCAGTTTCCTACCTTATCGAGGTGAAACTGATGTATATTTGCCGCTACAACAGAAAATATTTGTGACACTAATTGAACGGTGTAGTATGCAAATTTGGCTGCTAATACTTCATTGCTATTTGGCAGATTAGGTGTAAACAGGAGATACAATAGTAGCCCCACTACCTTGTGAAATTTTGGGTTTATTTTAAGGAATGGTGTTCGATCTTTAGGTGAAGATTTTCTGATTTTACTCATGAGGCCATCAAGCCATATATTGTCTAATGCCTGGGTAATGTCTCTAGGTACGACGCAGTACAACATTTTTTATTTTCTAGATCTTCATTCGTGCTTCGTGTATTCTAATCATTCATTTCGGAAAACTGAGCTTTTTAGTTAGTGAGTCAGGCTACTAAAGATGACAGATTTACTGGATGTAAAATTAGTCTGGGATAAATTTTGTTAAAAAGGTATATAGAACAAAAATAAACTATATCCTGGGAAATACTTGGAAGCTAATAAGTAATTTATTTTATGTTTCCAATCATGAATTCAATGAAACTATATGTTAAGATCGATTATTAGTAAATCGTTATATACATTTTGAAGTGTATCTCGAAAGAACAAAACACGACGTTCTCTTAAAAATCATTAAATCGTCAAATTTAAAGTCATTATTCAAATTGACGCTTGATAGAAATATTAAGCTTACTGATTCATTGTACGAGAACACTTTCGACATCTTTTTATTCCACTTGACTTGATGGGAACACCTAGTCTTACATCACCAGACGTTTAACATTCATACTCAAGTAATAAGAATAATATGAAATGAAAAAGAAGTAAAAATTTCTTCAAAAATTCTACTGCTTCAAATCTAGTGAAAATTTGAGTAAAAAATGCAAATTGAGGGAGAGTGTCTCATAATTTTTTTGTTTCCAAATGTTTACTTTGTTTATCAAATACTATGGTACGTCGTATTCTATGGTTTTGACAAAACCTCCTGCAAGCAAGCACTTGGTAAAACCATTCTTTGGGCATAGATATTGGCAACAATTGTCTTTGGATCCATTTTCCTCATGCATCTGAATAAATAGAAATCTGTCAGTGGAAGGTCCGGACTACATGCTGTTTGCAGGAGGAATCCAATACTATCAAGTTCTTCGATCTTATTTCGCGAACTTTCACAGTAAGTGATTTAGCATGTGTTGTAAAAGAACTCGCTTTCGATGGTCTAAGCCCGGATATTTTTCAAATAAACCCTCAAATATTAGCACCTCGGAATTGATGGTTTGACCATCTGGAATGATTTCAAAGATACATTTTTCATAATTACCCCAGACACACAACAAGACTTTCCGCTCTAAATGATCCCTCTCTGCGACGAGATCTTGTAATTGTACTTTGTCTAACCACTCATTCCTGATGTTCGGGTTGTTTGGGTGAATTTATTGTTCATTGCAAATAACAGCGCGTCCAATAAAATACTAAAATGCAGTTTCGCTTAAATTCTGGTATACTCTTGTAGCTCTTTCCGCGAACTTATAGTTTTAAGTGACAATCTATATTGAGAAGGTCCAAGGCAGTCCGATAAGTGACGAGTGCAAGTACTAGGCTGGATTTTTACTGCTTTCCTTGTAACGTCAATATCCCACTTAGGTGGATGACCTGAGCGGAAACGATCTTCAAGCGTCAAATTTCCACTATACAAACGATCAAACCAACGCTGTGCCTTTCGAGATAGGACATGTCTAAAGTGATGCTCAAGAATTTTCATATATGAAAACTGATATTATTGCTGATAATTAATGTCTCTACTTCCAGCTCTGGTGATTTTAACAGGAGAAATTATTCAGAATAAGGATATAAAAAAATTTCTGGGTATATAGAGGCAATACAAAACCAAGAAATGTATGAGAGAGCTACCTGATGTAAATTATGCTATTGAGATAAGATTATAAATATGATTTCAACTACAAGTAAAATGGCAAGGAAGGATCAATTTTTAGAATACTTTCTTTGATGAACGTCAAATATATATCTATATGAGAATATTAGTCAACTCACCTCCAAAGTATTAGCAAACCAAGTTATGTTCATAGTGGGGTATGATCCAGGTGTTGAACAATTTGCTTTGATCTTTTCACCAGGAGCAACTTTATGAGCTTCTGTTCGTAATACAGGACCATCTTCTGGAACATCTGGAATAGTTAAAATAAAATTCAATGTTATGTACAAGCGATTTCGGATGATATCATCGGCACCATGCTAAAATAACGAATGTGAAAAATTGCGTTTTTCAAGTTCGATGGTTTCCTGTAGTACTAAAAAACGGCTACCTATTGGTGAAATGTTGAATCTGTTAGATGGTAGTAACCCAATGTCATTTTTTCGAGTTCACAGCTTTACTATATTTACGAATAAGATAATCAACAGCTTACACAGTTAAACAAATAGAAAAATTTCACAAACGTTATAATCTAAACTAACGAAACTGGCATTTTCGCTAGTTTTTATTACCACTAAGACTTGAATGCGCATATTGAACCATTGTAATGTATCAAATATGGCACATTCGATAGTATACGTTGTAATTTTGTCTCTGCATAATTATTTATGATTTTTTTTCTAGAACTGAAATCTTATTTCATTGTAAACTATGACATTCCTCAAATGGAGTGCGTAGTGCGTATTAAATTCGAACCTTCACTCGCTAAAGGTCTGTTGTAAGGAGGAACTCCAATACGTCCACAGAATGAATTTTTTTCAGCCGTTGAAGTGTTTAACTCCCCTAAACCTTCACCTTCTAAATACCAAAAAATCTATCTGATCTCCACTCTGTTTTGTAGACGCCTAAAGAAGCAGCTGGGCCGATTTTTCACGGGCGCAAACTAGTTGTTTATAATTTGACTATATATAATTTGGGGAACGCAAAATCAATTGTTACACCAAGGACGAAACTAAGGGAGAGAGGGATAGTACTGAAATTTTCACATCCATTTTGACACAGTTGCGGAGGGTAGCAGAAAAATGTTTATTTTGAGTCAGGCTATTCGCAAATTGAGTGTGACTCGGTCCACTCTAAGATTGAGGCTAATGCAAAAAATATACCAGTACACGTACCCTCTGACTGGGACCAATTGATTGGATTGGCGCGTACAAAACCTAAACCTCACGATGTGACTGGGCTCCATCATTATGATTTTTTAAATTTTTATCGTTATGAAGACAAATTTATTTCAGAAACCAATGAGAAAAAGAAAAACCTAGTTTCAATTCTTTTGTGTCGTTTCGATACCGGAAATCTAAACTGAATAAAATTTTTGTCAAAACTAATTTTGATGACATTGATTTCGATGTTTTGATCCGAAAACGAAAACGAAGGAAAAAATTCATTACTTCCAATGATAGCCCTCCTGAACCTTTTATGCCATACGATGGTCAGATTTGTATATCGGAAGTGAGAAAAAAAAGATTTATTGCAACTATGAAATCAAGGGCTAGTTCCCAGGGCATACAGGTGTTTTTATGAGCAGCTTCCTAGTTCCAAGTCAGTCCGCGATTCTCTGGCAGAACCCGATAATACCGAAATTGAACAGTACATTTATTTTTCATGTATTATATGTTTCCCATGAATCGTTTGGAAAATGTAACTGAATTACTTATCTGATCTATTTTTACTTTCCATTATTCATATTATATTTTTAAAGATTTATTGCCTTATCTTGTGTTCATTAAAAGTTTTTTTTAGTAAAAAAAAATCGTTTGTTTCATCCATTTTGTTTTTCCATATTTTCATCCATTATTATTAATTTTTATAGCAATTTTGTATCCTATATGAATGTAAAGTATCGAAAATGTATGCCATGAAACTTCATTGTAAACTATCGAATATTCTCTAAAATTTCATATTTGATACTTTACCTTCAATTCAGTGACTTTCGACCAAAAATGTCCATTTTGGTAAGATAGCGAATATTCTAAAAAAATTATTATTGATAATTTTACGAATAATTAAAATTAAAATGATACCTTCGAACAATAGTTTTTCAAACAACCAAACGCGAAAAGATTATAATCAGTGTTTTGGCTCTCCTGAAAAATGCCAATTTTTACATTCGTAATTTAGCATGGTGCCGACGATATAAACGAGATGATATCTCTAGTAAATTGTGATTCTTGGAAATGTTAATCCGACACCTGGTTAGGTGCTATGAAACAAGAATTTGATAAAATTCATATACATTGAATCTCATAACTCAAGATTAAAAAATAGTATAGACTACAACTATAAAACTTGTAAACGACAACGCGAAAGCTTGTCCGAGACATGACAAGCACTACTAACTCAAGCATAGAAAGAAAAGGAGAACAAGACGACGATACCTAACCAAATCTGTTCATTACTCTATTGAAATATATTTCCAAGCAAATTGAGTTTGACGAGAGAGGTATTAATGAAGATAATGAAAAACTTCATTATTTTAGATGCTTCGTTGACCTTGTACTTGTACACCGTCTCGACTATATCAAAAGTATGCAGAGATAGTATTGAACAAGTAAGCTTCTAATATTATCTGTGATTTATGAAATAAGCAGAGATTCAACATGGGCCGTCTCAATTTTGCCTTTGAATCTGAAATTCCTTGTTTATTTGAAGAGAAAGGTGTTGGAAAATGTTTTCGACAACTGCTAACTTGCGATGGTGAAACATTATCTTCAACATAATCTTTCATGACCGAAATCCAAGTAATGGAGCGATTGTAGTTTTAACTATAAGGGACTGAGTTACAAATATAACATTATGCAAGAAGACGGATTTAACGAATGCGATAGTAAGAATAACTGCACTGATATGGAATTGGGCGGGCCATGAAAATGGCTGGACCAAAAGAATTAGATATTGAGCGAAAATCCATAGAAGATGCCGTTAGGAGTAAAAGACGGCCATTAACACGTCGGTATGACCTTATCAAGAGGGTGGTTCCCAGTTGGATGACAGTAGCTGGGGAACGTGGACAGTGGTGAATATTGAGGAAGACCTATGTCCAGGAGTGGAAGAGACTGGCTGTTTGATGACGATTAATACAAAATTAGTTGACAGTTAAAGAGATTTATTAGAGAAGAATTCCAAATGAGGTATCAATACAGAATTTATTTGTTTTGATTGATTCTGAGGTTCCTTACAAAAGCATACCATTCATTTTCAATTATAGTGAAACGTCGAAAAGCACTATTTTTATAGAAAAATAGTGAATATGCGAATTTTCCTGAATAATTGAGATGGAGACGAATCCTGCAATCAAAATCCAATAGAAAATAACAAAAAAATAAACATCAAGACACTATATTAGTGATTCTAAAAAAATTTCGATATGAAGTTTTAACCAGCCATAGAGGGGAAAAATATTTTTTAAGATAATCCAAAATCATATAACTAGTCTACTTACCCTGCTACGAGATTTAAAATACAGCCAACTATCAAGATAATTAAAAAAAAGATCTTAACCCCATATAGTAATGTTTCAGCATGAGATTCGCAATTTTATATATTTCCTTATAATTTGATAGATGGAAAATTTAGTGATGTGATAGATTATAAAATTTTAGTCGAATGATAAATATAATTTCTATTTGGTTATTACGTTGAAGAGAAATACACAGAAAATTGAATGGCTCGGGGTCATATGCGACCTAAGCCACAATTTTGAAAATTCGGTGGTAGCTGCAGAGAAAGTTTTCATTTACTTAACCATACTCACTTCTGATCTGGTATAAATTTCTTCATCAGTGTCAATAAATCATTCAATCAGCTACTTTCTGAATTGAAAATGGCAAATTAATTCAATAAATTCCAGAAATTGAGAAAGGCATTTCTGCTTGAGATACCTTAGTATTCTGTGGCAGAATTCGACAATCCACCATAGATCTGGTAGACAGGCATAATACAATTTAGTATAAAGTATTATTATTATCATTATTATTATTATTATTATTATTATTATTATTATTATTATTATTATTATTATTATTATCAAGTCAAATTGTTAATTTATATTATTTAATATAAAATTATGTCGTTTTGTCCATAAAATTTTGAAATTTTCTTATGACAATAAGCCTTACATATATCTTTTTCCATTCGAAGTTATACTAACAAAATTTCCCATTTATCAGATTGTAGACATCTGTATTATGTATAAATGACCTTCATAACTTAGTTTACACAAATCATTTATATACCTGAATAAAATTCTACAAATCTCCAGAACAAAAAGAAACAAAACATAAATAGACCTGAAAATTATTTAGAAGAAATACTGTAAATAGACCGCCTGCTACTGAAAAATTTTATATAAATAAACATCAAACGAGTTCCGCCCTTTATAAAAACATGTGAAAGACTTCGCCCAGAAAGCACTTAGTAGCTGGATAGAGCCGGCCTAGGAAATCATTCTGCAAAATTGTTAACAGTATATTAACAGCAGAACAGTTTTCTTCCGTAACGAGGTGTTATTTTTCCTTCATTATGATTTGATACGTGCCATATATGCTAATGAAGAGGCAATGCAACTATAAAAATAATGGAACAGATTTCCAAATTTCTTTGACAGAGTACGGGATAGATCTTTCAACTTCCGGAAATTGTATCGATAATTCCACTCACGAACAACGCCTACTCATGAAGGTTTCGTCTTCATTGCTCCACCTGCAAGAAACGAGAAAACCAATAGCGACAGCAACTTAACTGAAAATGACCTGCTGGATTTGCCAGTAACAGAGAGTTTGAGCAGGGAAAATCCGCAGCCGCCTACTATACATCTGCTGCATTAGGATGTAGAAAAAACAACCTTCCTAAAATGAAAAATATCACACCTCTATTGAATTCCAAGATTTTGAATTAGCATAACGATTTATTCCTAGCTGACACCAAAGCAATACTGTGAATATTTATATTAACTATATCATAATTAACATTCTCACTTCACATACATTCTAAACATCTTTGGAAAAATCCCGCTAAATGCTCATGAAAATTGGGTTTCGTGACACTATCTCTTATACGGTTATTTTCAGGATAGTAAAAGAGCGACCTCACTGGTGACAAAACAGTCCTTTCTAGAAAGAGTGGAGAGCGCGCAAATACATTTGTTAAGATTTCTAACATTTTCGATGAGTAAGATGATTATTGAAAATGACGAATCGCTCACTTGCGATAAACAAATGTAGCGACAGCAAATGGCTCGAATCGAAGGTATCAAAAATATTGTAAAACAGGAAATTTTGATAATAGACGCCTCTTGACTCTGGATTAGAAATCTCAGAAAACCTTTCAACTCAAGCATACGTTTAATAAAAGATTGCAAGAGATGAAGAAGGCAGTTTTAATATAATCAAAGACTACTTGAACCAGGATTGATAAGAATCACACTCTAGATTTTCAAGGAGTACTGAACACCAGCCGTGAATAAATTATGCAGCAGAAGATGAAGTGGTGGATGTAAATGATGAACAAATATTAAATTATTATTCTACATGTATCTACATTGAATCAATGTCTCTTCAAGCTTGCCTTGAGTGGCCACCATTTTTCAAAGTTGCCTAAATGGCCTAAACGGCCGGAACCATTTTATCTTGTATTGACCAATAGATGCTTATGAAAAATATTGAAATAATGATGAATGTAAATAGGGTATTATCCATAATACGGAATATTTTTTTTCAGGTACTTTTAGTAGGGTTTCCGATTCACAGTCAGTAGTTAGTTATCAGCTGTGCAAATGTGAGGTCAAATTATTCTTTATTAAAAATGTTATGAACAGTATGTGGCAACCGTCACTTCAAGATCGACCATCAACAAGTCGATTTGCAGATTTAGTAAACGTGCTACTAGAGCCCAGCACAAAGAGATGCCAAGTAGTTAAACAAAGATGGCAATATCTATCAACAGATGCTCAAATTTATAGTCGAGGAATGTCAAGAAGAGGTACTATCCAGTATACAATGTTTTTGTCAAATACTTTGAGTAAACTTGAGGAAATTTTTAGAAAGTTTTTCGAACATAAAACCTGTTAGATCAACTCCAATATACGAAACAATTTGCAAAATCTTCGCATCGAAATCTTCAAGGTATTCTTGCTGGAAAGCAAACATATCCTTGAGGTATTTTCGGTACGAACAATGGAAACATTTTTCAAAAAACATGGTTTTAAATATAAAACAGTGAATGAAAAGGGAAATAGTAATTGAAAGTAGTCGGTTAATGTACTTAGTAGAGAAATGAGTATATGACAAAAATTCTGGAGTAATTGTGGTGGGTTTGGATGAATAATGCGTTATTATTAAGTTCCAAGTATGTTGAGGATAGTTCTTCAGATCACCACCAAGATATTAAAGAGACCCTTTTCGAATCTTGATTTAACAAAAATATGTTATCATACCTACATGCACACAGTGTAATTGTGTTGAATAACACCTCGTACTCTCATAGAGGTTTTAGAACACTATTTTAAGATTAACTCCGTACTAGTGTGTTTTAAATCCAATTAAATTAATATGGTTCCAACTGAAGAGACAGAAAAGAGCTAAAAATACTTTACCCAAAAATTCCTTCTCCGTTATGGAACTGATAATGGAATGATGTTCAAACAGTAGCACCAAGATTTGAAGAAATGGTATAAATCTCGTAAATAGAGTTTAATACCAATATATGCAAAAAGTACCAGTTTTAAATAGACTTTTAATTGATCTAAACGACAGTCATTTTGACAAATATGAATTTGATATCAATTATTTAGAATAATTGTATCATAGTACGAGTATTGCTAGTGAAGTTTCGGCCTCGTAATGAGACAATCAATTCAGCGTCTTATTGTGAGACATTGAACAATCTGCGTCGTGCAATCCAGAACAAAAAACGTGGCAAGTTGAGTAAGGATATCGTTTTGCTGCATGACAATGCCCATCCACATGTGGCTAATCGGACCAAAGATCTCATCAAATCTTTTCAATAGAAAACTCTAGATCATCCTCCCTACAGCCCTGATCTGGCGCCCAGCGACTACCATTTGTTCCTGCACTTGAAAAAACACCTGGGTGGTCAGCGTCTTCAAGACGATAACGAAGTCAAAACAGTTGTGATATAGTGGTTAACAACTCAGGCGGCAGAATTTTATGAGGAGGGTATTCAAAAACTGGTGCTACCTTATGATAAGTGCCTCAATATTCACGGAAATTATGTACAAAAGTAGATTACGGTACAGACTTTCATGTAAAAATAAAATTATTGCGATATCCTTGCACTTCTTTTTTTAATTCCGAAACGGTACTTACTTAAAAAATATGCCTCGTATATGTATTATTAGACCACAGATCGTACAAAATATCATAGTGCCAATTTTCAGGAAAACTAGCCAAAACCTCTACTCTAATTGTAATCTTAGAGTACCAAGGGGTAGTTTTGGCGGGCTTTGGTGTTTCGTGCACATTGAGATTTTTGATTAGCTTGCTTTGAACTATCATTGTGTCAAGTTTTATAACAATTTGATGAAAAAAATTCCGTTGTTCACAGTGTACCTTCGGACACTTTAAAGGTAGTTTTGACGGGGTTGGGAGCAAGGAGTCTGTGGTTTCGAGCTCATGGAGACTCGAGATTCAGAAAAATTAATCGAAACCCAATTTGTATAAAGATTGAGTCTTGAGTCAGGATTTTTCATAAAACGAGATTGGAATTCAAATTTTGTAGGCATCTAATTCTGAAAGTCTCAGGACACCTTGTAAATAACCAGGGATAGAAATATATTTTGATTTAAATAATTTATCACGCCGACTAAAATAGGACAATTTTTCAAAATCTGTTTAAACCACGTTAAATTAACATATACATTCTTCTAACATAATTAATGATTTGTTAATCCTGAGGTCAAGGCTGCATTTAGTGTATTGTTTACCAATTAAATATTGTTCCAAGTTCAATACTAAAGTCCACAACTCCGTTCCCGTTCGTGAATTCCCTTGGCATCACAAGTTAATCTACGGATCCTGTAACTTCAAATACAAGTTTTCAACAAACCAAGACAACATTATTTCCAGTTATGTCTTATTTCTCAGAGGACGATTCCTCGAAAACGTATATGAAGTTGTAATATATGAGAATTCGATTCACGACATTTTGTTGATAACTATTACGAAAGTGTCTGCGTACTAAGCTTATAGAATATGTGTGGTTTGAAGTGCTTTGAAGATTATACCTCAATAAATTGTTTAACCACAACTGTATACAACAAACTTACAACAAACTTTGTAAGCATAGTCGCGTAGAAAGTTCATTTCTGCAAAGATAATTGTGAACAGATTAAATATTTTAGTTTCTCGCAATACCTGACAATTATGAATAAATGATTCCAATATAAAATTGTATACAAAAGTAAAGAGAAAAGATGACGGAATAGTGAAATAAACTGACAAAATTAACATCATAGTGAATTTACAGGATTTTAAACGTTATGAATCGATTATAGTTGTAACAAATTTCCTTTTTTCCTTCTACCTTTTCCTTCCTTTTGCAAAAATTAGCAGAAATCAACCGTCGTGTCTGGATCATATCGCTATTCCATCCAAATTTACATTATTCTTGGTGAAACCTTTTAGCCGGCTCGTCACTGCCAGCTTCAAAATTCTCAAAAAATTATAGATAAGATTAGACAAAGTGAATTTTTGAATTTTTTTCCATAGTCTCGCCCAAAACATCCTTCACGACACTCACGAATGAGTTTCGAGCTCTAAGTAGTTGATTGGTTGGATTTGCTATGAAATTTATATCGCCAAGCAATTTTTGGAGTTTACTCCTTAAGAATCGATTTGCATATATAAGGGGCCCGGTATGAGAAAAATGTGAGGAGTAAAATCTATCCATGAATGACCTCGTTACGTTTTTGGTGCGCATCCTATGATGCGCAACTTTCTAATTTGTCAGTGTCAACATACTTATATTGCTGTCATTGTGAAGTTTTATCATCATTGTGTTCCGCTAAAGTGAACTGAAAGTATAATCAAATAACTATGGTAGAAAGAGGTGTAGATGATATTGCCGGAACACGTGGTTGCAAGGTACGTTATAATTCATGTATTATATGTATGAGCATGTGCAATTTGTATTTATTAAATATTTCAATAATTATCGATGTAGTTCATATAAATGAAAACAACACATAAAATTAGATAATCAACCCAATATAAATTATCGAGCGCATCCACATAAAATAGAAAATTTCTAACCTAACCAAAAATTAATTTTTTTGTCGATGTCTATAAATTCTTCCACGTTATTATGATTTATTTTATAAATAATTTTCAAATATTAACAACTGTAGTCAATAATTCGATAATATTATCAGAAAAATCGACAATATTTTTTCATTATAATAATGTTTTTATATAATTTTCTTTCGAAAAGTTATTTTTTAGTTTATTTAAATAATCATCATGTTCTATTTATTATTGTATGTAAAAGATTAAGTGACATAATTATCTTTTTATAACCATTTTTGTTAATTATTAAGATAATATTATATTTAAAAGAAAAATTAATTATAATAATTTAAAAAAAATGTTTATAAAAACCTTTTTTTATAAATTTTCTTAAAGTCGGTTAAAATTTTTATAATTATGCATTTATATATTTTCTAATTTTTTTTAATATTTTTTGACTAGGAAAAAATCTAAACCTCCAAAAACTCCAGCCGAGAGACAGCGAGCTTACAGATTGAAAAAAAAATTAATGAAGGAAGCCCAAAATATTCTGGCAATCAACCAATCTTTTTTAAGTTAAATAAACTCTTTTTGCGTCTGGTTAGACTATCGAACTTAAGGAGTAAACTCCAGTCGTGCGTCGGAGCTGACACACACACACAATTTTTTATTTTGTAATCCGAAATAAATTATTCTATTTTTATTCATAGTCTACAGAAAGTTTTCCAATAATACAAGTTTAATGTGAAGAACAGGGAAAAGCATTTTTTTTAAGTTTACTAGAGGCACAAACCTTAGACCACAGCTGAAATTCGAGCTTCCCAGAAAATTTGTTCACCATAATTCATCCACTACAAGATTTCGTGAACCTTCCCTGATTAAAATTATAGCAACTTTCAAATCTGTACATATTTGCTACTTGTAGCAGTTAACGTACATTTTTTTTCAAAAGTGACGGATATTTCATAGATTTCTTTTAGTTTCACAGAATGGTGAATTGCTATGAATGGTTTTGGATCCCCATTATATGACTTGCTAACTTTATTTTGATGAGTATTTATGAACAATTGCCATTCATTAGTAAAGAATTTGATATCAAGTTTCCTAATTTCAGTTATTTCATTTTAGCTTCCCACATCACCTGACAGTAGATAATTTCAACACAAAATCATACAAAAGTACACAAGGTAAGTAAAAAAAAAGAAAGAAGAGATCTATTATCGATTAGGTTATAGTGAACTTAGGAAAAAGAAAAGCGATAACTAATACTAGAGTCAAACACGGAGTTGAGATTGGTATTGATCACTTCCTGCTCATATCAACGGTGGGGGAAAATGAAAAAATAGATGAAAATGAAGAAAAAATGTACTTTTAGAACTATGACAATATATAAATTAAAAGAGAAATACGTGACAAAACGCTATCAAATGAAGGAATAAATAGGAAAGAAAAAAGACATATGGAAATGATATCTGGCAAGAAGAACAGTGGAAAACTACTAAAAATACAGATAACAGAGTTAAATACATTGTAGCCGAAGCAACGAAAACGAGTTGGGTAGACTTAGGTAACAAACTAAAAAGTAACAGCAAGAGAAATCAGAAATTATTCTACTTAGCAATTAATTCTTAAATAAAAGGAAAGAAACAAGACGAATTGTACATAAAGGCTAAAAATGGTAGAATATACACGGAAGAAGCTAAGAATGATATGAAAAATGGCGCATTTCAGCAAGAAATATTCAGAATAAAACACAATGTACTCATTAAAATTATGTTTTTACATGAATAAATGAATAAACACAATTTGAAAAAATGGAATGATTAGATACAATAAAAACTAAAATAATTATGAAAGAAGAACAAGAATTTTAGCTATGTCTTAAACAATGATTTAATTGTCACATTTGTTCGAAACTGCCAATAACTAGAACAGGTCATTCCTTCATTACGTTTAATTCTGACAAAATAGTCAACGTGGATTGTTTTATTTTGGATAGTTACGATTTGTCTTTGTGGTATCTACGGATTATATTTTTTCTAATCGATTCTTGGCCCAACTTCAAAAAACATTCTCCTCCAAACGATTTTCTATTCTGAATTTTTTAAGACCCATAATTTACAGGCATTGATGCCACGAATATCTAGCACATGGACAAATAAAACCATTACCCACCGATTACTTTTTATTTGTGCGGTGAATTTCTTTGCAAATTATCTGTTGTATCAAATACACTCTTGGTTTTATTGTATTGTGAGATAATAGATTTGTTTGCGGGTAAAATTTCGAATCAGTTTAGGGAACGTTCGCACTTTCAGAATTGTCGTTTTCTGGTCGATGATTTCACCACTCCGCGAACGACAATTTTGAAAGTGCGCATGCGATCGGTCTTAAAACTGGAATTTGGTATTTGATCTATGCTTTTAATTGGTATCCATCCACTTATTTGTCATCGAAATGTTCTGTCGATAAAATAATAACTGCCGCATTTTTTGTTACGTAGGAAACTGAGGTCCTAATTTTCATAAAAGCAAATTCTTTTTTATGTCTTGTTGGAAGTGGTTTTTTGAAATATGAGAATCATTTTCACGTAGTATAAGGAAAAATTCTCAACTAAAAGCTTATTAGCCAGTTAAATGCTGGTAAAACAATTTGTGGTAGTTGTTACATATCCTGTAGATAGATGATTCACCAGGTCCATCAATACCGTTTTTCCTTTGCATTTCTCAGGTTTTTCTCCTACTTTAACCAACTAAGCCTGCATATTTATTGTATAGGTTAACCAAATCTAACCTAACATAACGAAAGCCTAGGTTTTTAAGCTTTCCTTATTCGGTTTACTCTTCATGTGAAGCCAAAAAGAAACCTTGTATCGGATAGTGACTAACTGCTTATCCAGCGGTCTTATGAATTCTAGGATTCTTATAATTCAATGCAAAACCATCAGAATATATGATTTTGGCATATTTATTGGTGTGTTTTCTTTCATCTCTTGTTTCAAAATTGTCGCATCGGAAGAATGAAAGTAATGGTCAGCTCTTAAGGGTATGTATAGACGAACAATCCTCCCGACCATCAATAGCAATATATACCATCGATTATAGATTTGATAAAATACCATGTCCAGCCTAAAGAAAATGGTGGAAAACAAAACCTCTACAAGCACTGGAAACGATAAGGAAAATGTGGAGGGCACAAATAACCTTTACATCAAAAGTCTGGGTCAAAAAGAATTAATCTTAGAGGCCTCAATGGAAATAGAATAAAAAGAAGCGAAACTACCGTGGAATAACACGAACGGGAATAAACATCACATATGGGCCGGTGATTTGAGGCACTAGAACAAGTCTGAATACAACGAGGAGCAATCTCTCGCAGGTACAAATACTGACTTGCATATGTGCAAGGTGAGCCATAAAATAATGCCAAATAACTTTAGTAGAAGTGATTCTAAATTGTACGGAAAAGCGTGGAGGAAAAAACATAACTTAGATCGCTTAGGGTCAACATCACTAAAGAAAAACCAACCCTTAATATTGACCGAACCTGGAATATGCCAACTGAATACTATGCTGTAGAAGTAAATGGATCAAAACATCATACAACAATTGAATATAAATGTCATTTAATGCTATACGGACTGATCTCAATCAGAATACAGAACTGAATTAGAACATAGGCCAAGAATCGAACACTCTAAAAACCTGGAAGACATACCAAGCATTTTTCAAGCTCAAGTATCGTTAAATTCAAACTTATTTGGGATAGAAATATTAAACGAGCTAGGCAAGAGTGATGAAGTTACCCTACAATAGATTCCGAGACATAACCAATTCTTAGGACAACCTACAGAGACTGAGACCGGCAAAGACTCTTCTGAGAAACTATAAATAACCAGAGAAGATCTTCTAAATGTATCAACCTAAGTAAGAACAATCTACGAATACTAACAGGAGTCCTATCGCAGTACTATCGTCTCAATTGACACCTAAAGACGCTAGACTTGTCGCACGTCGCACGCACGAGGACGAATCCTCTATCCATATTCTCTCATGTCAGTTTGGATTAATAATATCACTTTTAACGTCATTTGAGGAAAAAATTAATCCCAATTATTTCAAAATTAACATCATTATCCATTACATAATTGTATTTAACATTCGATGATGAAAACTTAGAAATTGCTTTTTTTCATAGTATTATGAATTGATAAAAAATCACTTAAGTGAAATCTGCTCAGCATCTTTGTAATATTTCTACGAATAAATCTAATTGCAACTGTAATCAATAATCGCAACAAAGCTACGTTATATCTAACTCCAATAAACGATGAGTATTTGAAAGTGCTTCAGGGATTAGACTTCAATGAACTCCTAAGGCCCCGAAAGACCTAGTCTTATAAATATGAGCAAAGATATTCTTTTTACAGACCTAAAGATGATGGAGTAGAAACAGCTGTTAAAAATAGAGAGCGAGTGTACCGGTTCAAATACGATATGATTAAAGCAGCGAATGTATTCAAGAAACTTCCTCGGTGTCACAAAAAAATTACTTTGGAGATCTCAAATTTGAAATGCAAATTGCGCTTATTCTTTGCTTTGATATTCCGTTCAATGTATTTCGGTTGCAGTTAATTTGTTTTATTGAAACATGTGAAGAAGCACAACGAAAAAATGTACTATTCAAAAAGAGTCAGAACTGTATTTCTCATATTTATACGAGGTATCTGTTAAAGAACTTCACAGATGACTTTCATAGACCAAAATAAGTTGATTTTAGTGAGCGTAGCAAAAGTCGCTTAAGCACTATGGAGTATTGAAATTGTATTTATATTTGGTAGACAAAGAAAAATTTTCGTGGTGTAGCATACTGTAGTAAAACTTATTTAAATACGAAAAATAAGCTATAACAAGTGAGGTGTTTTTGTAACATTATGAAACGGAAGAGTGGGAAAAACGAGCGAAGGAATAGAATCCTGCTTAGGAGGAGAAACGGACAAAGAGAACATATAATTGAACTTTGTGTGAACAATCACCTAAAAGTAGGTAATAGAAAGAAATATACAGAATAACGAGAGCAGAAATTCCTACTAATTACATTTATCATTTTAAAAGGAAAGTTATTTACTTTTTGTTATCCTTACAAATAAAATATTTTTTTAACATGTTGCAATAAATAGATGATTATATTTCTGCTAGATCTTTATTTCTACCTGCAAATTCTGCTTTAATAATACCTTGTTCAGGAAGCGCGAAATCGCCGCGAGCATTTGAATGCGAACAAGTTGAGTCTCGATGAAATCCGCATGTACACTACCGGTCAAAAGTTTTTGTACACCCTACAGTTTGCGTGATACACAACAATACCTATTTAAATTTTTCATTAATCCCTTTCCAAAAAGGCCTTCTCTCAATCTCCTTTTTAATGTAGAAGTACTCAAAGATCACTAAGATCACTAGATTCATTGATGTGCTATCTTGACTCGTGAGTGGTCAAACATGTTCACTGATTAATACAGTACGTTTATCTTCAGCGATTGTGGTTTTTCGAAGCTGTTTTCTATCAAGAAAGATCCTGGTGGTTGCATATTTATTCGCGTTGTAGTCCACGGTAGGTGAAGGTATTTTTAATTCGGTGAAAATGGTACGGACTTGCGATTAATGTACGAATTTCAACTTAATTTTGCAAGAAAGAGAACAATTCGTATAATGCTACTATTATTTGACAACGTTCTTGAAGATTCGTCATTTCATGCAGCAATAAATGTTATAGAGTATATGCAGAAATACATTAATGCTCATTTTGGAGAACGGATGGGCAAATGAACATTCGTTGAGTGGTCCACACGCTCATAATATCTGAAACCCTGTGACTTATTTCTGTCAGGTCTCTTGAATGACGGTGTTTTGCAAGAGGAGCTCGCAAAATTTCTCGATCTCAAAACTGCAACTGAAGAAGAATTTGAAACTTTTCGCGGGCAGATTGACGTGCTTCGCCGGACCTGCCTCTCTATTGGGAAACGTTGCCAATAATGCATTGATCAATATGAGCATCAATTTGTAACTTGCTTATAACCCTTTTTCAGATCCCTTCTGTAATTTAATAAATTACTTTTAACGCTGCATTTCTTTATCACTTATGCCGACCTATATAATATGAAAATTGAAAATTCTAAACAAGTTTTCTAAATAACTTTCTTAATATTTACTATATACAATACTACAGAAAAATATGTTTTCTGGAAAATAATAGAAGAAGATTTGATTTTTCAAAATTCAAATGATGTTGAAACTTTAAAAAACGGTAAAATTTTCATCTCGATTGGGAGTCGTTTCCTGTATTTGGGGACACATTGTATATCCAGGAAAAAGTCCAAAATGACATTTCATCAAAGGTAAATAAATATTAAATGTCAAACGTGTTCCAGGCAGTGACTGGCATGATTTTTTTTTTGAATCAGTAGTATAGTAAATTATTGGTCGATAGATATCGGCAGTAAAATCGCTTTTTGGTTCCTAGGCTCTGAAGTTACCGCTTCTTGTTCGACAGCAGTCGATTTCACGTCAACCAGCTCACAACATTTTAACGTTACGAATAGTTTAAACTATTTTTTTCTACTATTCATATAAATAAATGGAAAGAAATAAGATTTGCATGCTTTTTTTAAAAAAACAATCATACTATACAGCTCTGCAACTAAACACGGCAGGCATTACCTATTAAGCTCGCCATAATTCCAAATATTATTTCTGATTCTGGGCGATTTAGAAATGAATATAATATCTAACTTATCCCTTATTATTAAGATTTGGGGTTAGATTGAGGTTTACAAGAAATAATCATCAAATTTTCAATACTGTCTATTATTTGATCAATTCCTCAATATCGAAACTAATGAGAGCTTTTCTACCGTATTCTTTACAATCCTATTCAATTATTCTGTTATTTGACGGTTTATTCAAAAAGCTCTTAACGATTATTGTACTCCTAGGTTGGACTATCATTCTAATACGTGTTGAAACGAAAGGGTCTTTGACTATATCCCATACAGGTAAGAAGATAAGTTACGTCCCTATTTTGAGGTGCTTAGTTTCTCCAAAGCTTCTCAAAATAAAAATATTCCGAATATATGTTATATGGCACACTTAATTCAAAAATAGCCTTGGTCATAAATGGAATATAATTGATTTTTTTGTATACAGCGAAATTTATTAACAGTCTAAAATTTAGATTAAATTGAGAAGTAATGTATTTATTTAATATGCAAGAAACCATTAATTAGTATGTTCAAGGTATAATAAAAGGAAGGTTCCTACTCAAAATTCTTTCCATTCTGATTGAGGTATCTCTAAAATATCTGATTTGAACCCATCAACCACTTTTTTAAGTATAGAAAAATGTTGACCTCGCCATTTATTTTGGATCTGCGAGAATAATAAGAAATCATTTAATGCCAAACAAGGACAGTTAAAATATCGAATTGATCTACTGTACGATCAATTCGATATTTTTACTGTTCAAAAACGTTTTGGTTTGAACTGATGTGTCTTCTGCGATTAGTTTTCCTAATTTTTTCAAACACTTCTGGCAAATAAATGCTGGTGTATCACTTTAAACTGAGCGTTCTACATTGCTATAGTGGAACGATTGCGATGTTTAGTTTTTCCGAAAAAAATGGCGACGATTAGCATCGAAGTGTTTCTTCGTACCCGAACAACTTTTGTTGGACTTGGCTCATATTGAAAGATGACTAGTTTCAGATTCATATGCAACGATCCACAACTTTTTTTGAGCGATTGTCAAATTATGCGGTACCCCACGGGATCAAATCATTTTGATAGCCAAATTTTCATACAATATCCAATGCTTAAGTATACTTCAATCTCATGGTTTGTCACATTACGATCTTGCAATATCAGATTACGCACAGTATCGATGTTTCCTAGCACAACAACCGATTTTGTACGATTTCCACAAAATTCATCCTGATGGTTTAATCCAAGGGCAGATCCAGGGTCAATAGTATTGAGGCGAGTCCTCCCCCAGAGACATGGCATTTTAAGCCTTTTACCCACAAAATATAAGTTAATTACGTTGTTTTTGACACTATAATGACGAATTTTACGCAATTTTTACTTTAAACCTCAATTCCTCATAGACTCTGAATCATATATTACAACGTCAGTCAGTATACTGTATATTCTTATTTTGTCTAGGGTACTTCTCCATTACAGTTAAATATCACGAAATAACGAATAATGCGAAAGGTTTTGATAGTCTATTTTCACTTGTTAAGTAATCATAATAACGTTTACCAATTCTAACTCAAAAATTACAATTTATTAAAAATTAAACTATACTAATATGTACATACAAAAATGGATATTAATCAGGGTTAAGGAGGGTCATGACCCCCATGACCCCCTGGATCCGCGCTTGGTTTAATCCAAGTCGAAAGTCATATAAAATCATCGCTTGAAAATGTTTACCATCTATTTCCATTTTTTTAACCAAGATGAATGTGCCAAGATTTCAAAGATATAATGTCATCTTTCATTAAGTACACGGTATGTTGTGTTGAGCATTAACGCCAAATATGAAATTGAATGAAATTGAAAACAAGTAATCATATCATTAGATCCAATTATTTCAATAATATATATGTTTATGTTGACCCTCACTGTTTGATACTATCGTGAACCTCTTGATCCATATATCGCGCCAAGAATCTTGGATTTTTGATGTGAAACTTATTATTAGATTATTGTCTGACTAAACTAGAAATGATAAAGTTTTTTGGCCTGACGATCTTCAGATTTGTCTCCAGAGTTCATCAATTGTATGGTGTAGTTACGGATCGGTTACCGTTTATCATTTGGAAATAGCTTCACAAAAGTTTTCTTACCTGCGACTATCAAATCAGCTGTCATTATGTCGGTATGGAAAAGGGGAGCATCTGCAGATACTTCACACTTGAATTTTCCTGCTGTATCCCTCTCAACATTTTCCAAAGTAACTCTCGTTGAATTTGATTTAGCCATCTGCAACAAGAAATGAGCTAAGAAGCTAAGAAGAACAAGCGCAATTACCACAATTCTTTATTCAAAATATGTTTGAAATCGTTAACTGTTTATTTTTCAAGTAATACATAGAAAAATGAGATGGCGTAATATTTATAGAAATATCCACTTCATATAAGATATAGTAGATGGAAACAAAGTAATCAACCAATCATTTTTATCGTATTATTTCAAGGGCACCTGAAAATTCAATATTCTTCTTCTAATAATTCTTTTTCTGTGTCTTCTTCGGGACTATTTTATTGTTCTCTATCCATTCAAAACTCTTACATGTTTTTTCCATTGAATTGTTTATTATTATTCTTTAGCTCACTGTCATAGTTATTTACAAGTTCATTGTCATTTGGTCATTACAAAAATGAAAATAGTGTTTTTCGGCTCTATTTTTAGGAATTTTTTGGTCCAGCGACTACTCTATTGACACTAATGAAGTTCTCCAATGAACTTATACATTTATATGAGCTAATTACTCTCTTTTTATGTTCTATCGCACAATTCCACTCAGATTGCCACCATAACAGTGATTTGGTTAACTCATAAGATTCAAAGAATTTTTCTTGTGATACAATTTAACTCGAACTGACCATTACCAACAATATTTTTATTCATTTTAATAACAAATCCTAATTATCGGCTTGAAAATAGGAACCATCCTGATAAAATAGGTGTATATTTGACATATTTTCAAACATCGAGAGAGAAATATGAAAAAAGACCCACAGTATAAAGTATGCTTAATTCTAGGTATGAAAGCAACGATGATGGCTTGCGAGCATTTACAATATCACATTACTTGTAGCGAAATCTGGTAAACCGCAAACCTTTGGAGAGCAGTTATTTGTCATTTGACATTTCATACTTGAGAGAAGAATTCCTTTGAGCAACAAAGCTGTACAAAGACGTATTGATGAAACGAACTCTGATTTGGACAAACTCCGTCTTAGGCAAACTAATTAATTTCGTTAAGAGGACACCCATTTAATTGAATCTGAGAGACTATATATTACGTCAATTTGGTAGACTACATAAATATGTACCAACTTATATAAAATCCTCATCATCCTGCAAAAAATCATTCATTCATTCACCCAGTATATCGATATTTTCATCGAAAGAGCTGTGCTTAATATTTTGATGTTAATCATATAGATAGGATATAAGCAAGAAAGTCCAACCTATCGACTATTAGTCATAACAATTATTTTTAGTTAGTTGACAAAAATTTTGGTTTTATTCATATTGTTGTAAACGGATTAAGCTGAGGACACAATTTCAACACGTGTTAACACGTGTCAACACGACACGTCAGAATGCGACATCAGAGAAGCCGAACACATATCTCTGATGTAAAACGTGTGTGCCAGCTGACATTATGATGTTGTTAAACTGGTGTAGTAGTATCCTCGTCCTTCACGTTCATACAACACGCATTCACAATCCTCCGGAGTTCATAATATAATGGAGCACCTACAAGAAGAGATGGATTGGTTGGATGAAGAAGAGGAAATGGTTGCGGTTACTGCAGCATTGCTAGTGCTACAATATGAATCCAGGGAGTACTGGGTTTATCCAATAAACCAACGTAGGCATGCTCATAACATACCGGTAAAGGTGAACAAACTCGGCACAGGTGGTGAATATAACCTAGAACTCTTTTTAGCCCCTCTGACGAAAATCTGATCAACGTAGATATTGAAAACACGTGTTAAGGGCGTGTTGTCGGTCTCTGACGACACATCACAATAACATTCATAGATCTATTTAAAATAACGTGAAAGATATTTATATAACACGAGCTACTGCGTGTTAACACGACTCGTGTTGAAAATGTGTCCTTAGCTTTAGTCATGAGATGGAACACATCCACCATTTCTACTGTATAAATTATAAAAGTGTGTCAAATGAATCGGGACGAGGCTTGTGAGTATACATTATTATATTTCCTGCGTCGAATAACTTCTTCATAACATTGATATTCCACAAATCAACATTATTTTTTTCTCAAATCGTTTTTAGGGAAGAGAAAAACTTTGACTGAGTTGTTTTTTCTGAATTGAATCCGCGGACCGATAGACGTTTCACAAACAATCCTTTCTGGATCTGCGAACTTCTATAAAAATACATAAGTGGTTATCTGAAAACCAGTCCTTTGTTTGTTTATTGAAGTAGCTAAAAAAGTTGTATGTTTGTGGGAAAGAAAGGTTCGTGAGGGTACGCTTGGATATTTTCGGAGATAAACGAAACGAGAATTTTGAGAAGGGAAAAAATCATAATACGTTTTGCTTATAAGGTATAGATTGTTTTTGATGTTAATTTAATAGTAGATCGAATTTTAAAACTGTTCTGTATAGTCAGTCACATTAAATATATCACACCTATGAGAAATTGAGTTGGATTTTTGGAATCGTTGGTGATATTCATACTAAACAGACTGTTCACCCTACCACTACACCACCACTCACGATTACACTGACTCGCGCGCGCTTCGACAACCAAGTTATCATCTTCAAAGACTGGAAGTAAGCTAAAACCTATTTTCTTCTAAATTTGCCCACCAATGAACCTTCTCCCGTGAAAAATGATTCCAGCGGGAAAATCCTTCACATTTATTCCTCAATTACCAAACTATAGAGTAGGCTGTAAGAAATAAGCCTTTTGACCCTACTTTAATTGTAAAATTTAATAGAAAATAGGTAAGTTCATAGGTTTAATTTCACCTTTAGTTTCTGAAGATGATAAATTGGTTATCGAAACATTCGTGACATATGTAGCTCCCATTTCAAAGAATGGCCATGAGAATTTCACAAATTCAACGACGCAAATTATATTATTTAGTTATAAAAGGCTGCACAGTATTATGCACAAATATTATGATTAGTACAATCGAAAGCCTTAGAGAAATTAGAAAAAGTTGTTGCAGTGGAGTAATTATTGTTGATCAGGCTGAAATAAACAATTTTTAAGTGGGAGAATATAGCATCTTTGGCGCATTTGTTATCTAAAAATACAAAATGATGAGTAGTAAGTATTTTATATTTAAACAGAAATGATAAGAGCTTTTTTTGACAAATCTTCTAATGATCTTAGATAACGTGGGAAGGAATGCGATCAAACAAAAAAGACGAATATTCCTAGACGTAAGGATGGACTTACAAATGAAAACTAATCTCACTATCATAGAAGCCGACAATCACATTTTCAATTTTCAGTAATCGAAAAAATCATTCGGTTAATCTCTGGAAACAGAATTAGACTAAAATCTAATGGTTACAAAAAAGTAAAGTTAGTTTTAAAATGTCATACAGCACCCAAGGCAAATCTCTCAATAGGTGAATTAGAGTTAAAATTTTATGCTCACATTATATTACTGCAATTCAATTTTACATAATTTACAAAAGTTTTTTAGGTCATTGTTTCTGAACTCTGAACCGCTATCGGCTGTTATTTTATACAGTAAACCGTGTCAGTTATGTGATTAAGTAGATTCACTGGTCGACAAAAAAGATTTTTTTATAGTAACACAAGAATGAATAGCATATTGTGATAATATGGACATATACAAATACGAAAATATGAAAAAAATTATTGAAACACGTAACGTTTTTAAGTTACATTAATAGAACCATATTCATTGGTGAAATATTCAATATTTATTGAAAATATATTCATAGTTTACATCTAATAAACATGCCTTACATCCATTGAAAACCAAAATTAAAAAAAAATCTGTTTAAATATCGATAAGCTCTACTTTTTTCTTTTATAATGGGTTGCACTTTCTCTCAAAAACCAACAGTAATCACCCATCAAGGCCAAATCCCACCGTCCTTTATACCGATTTTCCATAGTTCTAATATTTTGGTGGAACCTCTCACCCTGCTCATCACTGACATCTCCCAAATTTTCGGAAAAAATGTCAGATGAGGATGGAGGAAATGAATTTTCAATAACATTCGAGCACCAAGAGATTTGTAGGCGTCTACGAATTCATCAACTAACTGTTGGTAGTTTGGATCCATATTGTTGTCCAAAAATCCCCTCACTACACTAACAAATGCCTTTCAAGTTCCAGTCTGGTGATCTTTTTCGCAGAATTGTCATCGTCCAGTAATTTTTTGATTTGTGGCCCAATAAAAATACCCTCCTTTAATTTGACATCCTCAACTGGGGAAATGTATTTGAATCCATCACCCTCTTTATCTATAGCCTTTACAAAGTTTTTCATCAATCCAAGTTGAATCTGAAGGTGGGACAGAAGGACATTTTTGGGATTTACAAGGGGTATAAACTTAATATTTTGAGATCCCGGCTGAAGCTTACTTCTTGCTTGCCATTTTTTTTACATAGTGTTTATCTACTGCCCGACTGTCCAAAAGTATATATGTATTTCACTTATTCCAATTTCTAAATGTTATCTATTCTTATAAGAAAATAAAAAGGAAGGTCTTGTTAAAGAAATCCATTCCATAATTTTCACTCCAAAGAATGATAATATCTATGTTTCCAAAATAGTTGCTCTATTCTCTTTTGATTTATTATCTCATTTAATTTTTCATTAAAATATCTAAAATTCATTTTATTACTATCCTTATAATTTTTTTCTCTTGTTTCATAATTATTTTGAATCTGTATATTCAATATTTTTGTATCTAATTTAGGTTCTATAATATAACATTCATCATCTGATATGTCATTATCCATTCTTATCACATTATTTATATTCTCTTCTTCTTTTATATCATTATTTTTTCTGTCCATTGCATTTTCCATTCCATTCAATTTCATTATTTTTAATCCATCTGATCCCGTACGAGGTCTGGCTATTGAATAACGATATTGGTGACGAAAAAGTGGTTTTCATTAAAATTATTCTACATTCAAATGCTCCCCTCCAATACACTTTTTTTCCTCGCCACACACCTTTCCATACGTTTTTTCCATTGAACGAAGCAGTGATGGGAGTCTTCTTGGGTGAGTGCCGTTTTTTGCTTTACCGCCTCCAACGACTAAAATCAGATCACTTTCAAAGCAAATCCTGTTTCAACCTTCCACACTTTTCAAGGAAATCTGAGTAGACCTGTTGACGCAAGAATTTTTGGTCAGGAGTCAGATTTCTTGGCACTACCTTCGCACAGACTTTTGTCGTGGGTAATTCCTCGTGTAAAATTTCTCTAACCGTTTCTCTGTTCACAGCCTCGGCAATCATCCGGATGCTCATTCGGCGATCTGCACGCACGATTTGGTCGAATTTCGTCACTGTTTCTGGTGTTAAAACAGTCACAGGGCCACCTGGGCGCTGGTCATCTTCAGTGCTCTTTCGGCCCTCTCTAAAGCGCTTACATCACTCAAAAACACGTACACGACATAGAGAATTTTCCCCATAGGCCTCTTGCAACAATTTATAGCACTCAGTCGGAGTTTTTTTTCAATTTAACAAGAAATTTAAGATTGATACGTTGCTCCTGTTTTTCGAGACACATGGTTTTCGTCACAAGAAAAAAACACGTTCGTTTCAAACCGCTACTGTACAAATACGATAATAGTGACAAAAACGTGTTTTGAAACGTGCATAGACAAGATATATAGATATCCAACGCACTACTTTTTTTTATCCCACCCGTGTAGGGCGCCCTCTAAGCGCGCAGTCTCGTTATTTAATAGCCATACCTCGTATACTGTAATTCTCAGTCTTCTTCTAACTTATTTATAAAATAATTATATTTCTAGTTCTCTTTTTGTATCTCTATTCTCTTTCTTTTTCCATCAGAATATTTTCTCCCGAGTTCTTCTCTTTTGCATTTCATTATCTTCTACATACAGCACCAAGGCTTTTATAACAGTGACATTTATGTTCTCATCAGTAATTCTATTCTCATGGCAATAATTATTTCTTATTGTTCAGTTTTATTATTGCTAGAAGCGTGTTGTTTTGTTTTTCTAAACTATAATTTATTTTTGTTCTGGTACTTTATTGTATTTCAATGCTTCATCTACGTATTATGATTTTATGAAATTGATTGATCGGGAGATTCCCACAATTCACTTGTGTTTCAGCTTTATTTAGAAAAATATATTGAAAACATGAGTCTGCAAAGTTATTATTTGTGCGATTGAACATGATATTCTTCACAAAATCAAAGTTATTATAAACTCTTTCTAATATTAGAATCAAATAAAAGTTCCACGTTATATATGAATAAGAAGTTTGAAAAGCTAAAAATATGCACAAGGCTGTTGACTGAAGCCGATGCAAATTACCTGGTGTTTGTGAGTCAAAACTTCGAAATTGCTTCACATCAAAAGCACCTCTTTTAAATGTAAAAGTAATCTCAATATTTGTCGATGTCGTTGAATGTTATCGTGATTCATTATTCGGATCGCAATGTTTACTTTGCGTTTGAAGTTTAAAAACATTGCGAAGCTTGTTTGATTGGTGATGCTTCCAAAGGGTATTAAAAAATTCATACACATCTCATAAAAAAGGAATTTATGAGATACCCCTGTAATTAGATCTGATAAGTTGTTATGTTATTATGAATTTGGATGATTGCGTAGCGGTGAATATAAATAATAGGAGATTTCGCATTCAACTGGAGCAATTATACTTTGATGGGAAATAAACTTCTATATGCAATTAACTAGTACTACGAAGAGAAATCACAACGAAAATAGATCCGGCTGAGCTCCAATGAAACAATGAGTTTAAGAAAGAACGTAACTACAGCCTAAGAAACAATAAATGTCTTGGATAGGATAAAACAACCAAAGAAATGTTGAAAAAGCGTCATTATCGAAAATGTGTCAAGAGCAATCTTACAAACTATCTGCTACTAACACTCACTAACGTAATTTATAAGCTAGAAGAGTAGCTGTCTAGCATCAAAGAATAAGCCGTATTCATAAATGTACTTATGACCATGAGAATCTTGGAAGAGCGAGCCAACGAATATAACATACTACTCGACATTGTGTTCATTGATATTGAAGCGGCGTTTCATAGTGTTAAATACTGGGCGATATTACGGGAGCTGCTATTCCAGTTGTGAGAGATGGTAGCATTAATGTGAATATGTCAAATCTGACATTTTCATCATAAAATTTGACATTTTCTTTTGCTGAACGTACTTAGAACTTAACGTCATACGAGTGCTTTTTGAGCTACATACAGATACTTGAAACATTCATCTTGGTAAAAAAGCGGTTTATATCACGAACATTTTCGTTCGATAATTTTATTTGACATTGACATACCGAGGCATACTTGGGCATTAGTTCCACTCGCATGTATTACTGTCAAAAAGATTTGTTCGCGTTGGATACCGCATGATTCAAATATAACAATAGTTGTTGGCGCTCGAAGGACCTCAAAGCAAAGGTCACCTGTTTATTCGAAATAACCTGCCACCACTTCATTAGAGCAGCCTAGAACGGTCAATTATGAATAATGCACCAGCATTTTTTTGCCAAGAGTATTGGAAAAAATTGGGCAAACCAATCGCAAAAGACGAATCATGCTCCACCATGACAATGCGATGTCTCACAACATATCAGTCAAAACATAGAATTGATGGGTCATCCGCCGTGTGGTCTCAGCACACAATGATTTCTCCATATTCCTACAAACCAAAATTACGAGGTCAATATTTCTTTATACCCGAAAAAGCGATGGATGCGTTCAAATCACATGTTTTGTAGTAGTAGTAGTAGTAACTCTTGTTGTTAATAGAACAACCTACTAAAGACACAAATGCCCACTAATGAACATATGTATAGATGTCAAAACAACAATTGAAATTTATGAAAGAACAAAACGAAAATATACAAAGAAATAAGTCTAAGATAGGGATTACATCATTACCTGAACTTCTCAATAAAGCTTTAAAAGGTGTATCTGGAAAGCAAAAGGGTAATAGAGATAGAAATTTGTAGACTAGGAACCACTCCATAACTGATAAGAGAGAAAAGATGTGAGAACTTGTGAAAGGATGGACACTATAACCAAATGTATAGGTATCAATAGGAACTACAAAAAAACTGCGAATGTGGTAAGCAGAAGGCAAAACTCTCAAAAAAGAAAAAGAACAATGTGAATAATGGAAAAACATGGAACAATGGAAAAACATGGAACAATGGAACAACAAAAACAACAGAAAGTGAGACACGAGTTGGCATGGTTAGCATTGCATTTGGATTATAAATATGGACACTCACAAAGTCATGAACACATTAAAAACACACAAAGATCCTTGGAAAGATAATCAAAAATTAGCTTCCATGAGACAAAATAATCAACCAAATAAGTCAGAATCAGTATAACTGAATGATATTGAACTGCAGGCTTTCTTTGGGCAGCTTCTATATTCGTCAACTTAAAAATCTCATGATAAAGACATCAGTAGCATATTAGCCACGAGTGGAACGGGAAGCCATGTATTTAGAGCAATGATGTCAATTTTATTTGGATCGCTGCGGTTTGACAATTTAAAAGACAGAGAAGAAAGAAAGAAGACGAATCCTACCACCATTGATACTTAGTTTTTAGAAACACTTATTTAAAATGCGAAATTTCATGTAATATTGACGCAACTGCGAGTATAGATGAGATGTTGGTAGGGTTTGAAGACAGATTTTAATCTGAAATACCAGAGAAATACCACATAGAAATAATACAGATAAAATATTTGAATAATGCCTCTATTTATGGAAGAAGAGATTCAGATGGTGTAGGTCTAACCAGGGTCAAATGAAAATTCGGCAAGCCATCGCAATCAGTTATCAGATTGGCCAAACCTTCATACAATTCCAATAGGGACATAACAGCAGACAATTGTTTTTCATCAATCAAGTTAGCAAACCATCTGTTGAAAAATGAGTTAACCTTTGTAGGAACAATTCAAAAAATGGGAGAGAAATTCATGCAGAAGTTTTACACATTAAAAACTGCGAGGTAAAACAATTATTGGATTTATTGATATCGGATATCAAGAAAGTTATTTTTTGTGAAGAATATACCATGAAAAATTGATTACAGATTTCGGAAAACCTACGTAGTTCATATCCAGGAATTACACGAACTACTTTAGTTTTGTTGAAAAATTAGCTGGCAATTGGTAGATTAGTCACCAGACAGAGATTAGAGAAACCACAAATTCCTAGTGAAACAAAATATATGATTACATATTCTTCGCAGATTTGGGAAGAGCCTTCCGAATCTTGGAAGTTTGCAAATATTGCACGTATGCTCCTCGACATTACGTCGCAAAATGAAATTCACATGCTAAAAGCCCACAAATTGTGCAGAAATTGTTGCTGGAGCGTCAATGAGGACTTGAAAAAATGGAACATAGTATTTATACGAAGACTTATGATTTCACTTCTGCAATTTTTGTTTCACAGATTCTATGGTGAAACCTTTTCTCATTTTATTTTTTCCTTCAATAATGGTGATACAGTGACATATGTAAACAAGTTACTTTTTGTTATTATAAGAAGTTTTGGATATTCTTTTTATTGTTTATACAGTTTTATCAGTAGAAATTTAAATAAATACGTTTTTTCAATTATCAAACTACAACAAACACTCAAAAAATAACACCTTGCAATAGGAGAGTGATGTAGATGAGGGTCTCATAGATTCCCATCACAATTAGTGTCCAAAATTGGGGTGTTAGTAGTTAAGGGTTTATTGCTGAAGCCCATAGCCAGAGTTTTGCATAGGAGCACTACCGGGAATATCCTCGCAGCACTGGAAATCAGCATCAAGTTTCAAACGCTTGGCCTTACTTAAAAACCAACGTTTAATTTTTCTCATTTTCATTATGGAGTAGGTTCTTAATGCTAGAAAGCTGTTCAACTATGAAAGAAATTGTTGACTACCCAAAATTTCCAAAAGATATTGCTTCTTTGAGATGTCAAGCTGTTGGATATTTACCAAAAAAGTTCAGGGTACTAACGGCACAACAAGTAACTACTTTTTTATGCGAGGCTTCAGATGAACAATATTTACTGGCAAAAGTGATTTCAGTGTTTGGAATCTTTGGCACATATCGAAGACATATGGGCGCTTGGTAGTTTTGCGGTATAGAGAAAATCATATGTCAAGAAGTCTTTCCATTACCATTGAGGGATGTAAGTTCGAGTCCTTTGCACTTCACTGTAAATATGCAGATTTACGGCCTGAAAATATGAACGGTAAAATATTATTTGTGGCATACCGAAGTATTTGGTATTACGTCAAACATGTGGGACGCCATACCATCAGCGCTATTCCGAAACTTATTGCAAAATACCTGAAACTGAAAAATTCTGAAGAATATGGGCTAAGGGGTTCTTCGGCAACAATGTTGGTGAAAAACGGCGCTGATTTGCTCACTCTGAAAAGATATGCAGGATGGTGTTCTTCCAACACATAGAAGAAAACATAGAAAAAAAAATGGAAGTATCACAAAAATTACTTAACCCTTCTCACTTGCAAAATATACGATCGTGAAAAATTTTCCGTACGCTGTTTCGAAAATGCCTTTACGTCTTTGTATATGTATAAACAGATGACAATAGGATATTTTCAGATTAGTATAATAAAAATAATATTGCCATTATTCAAATTATTTACCAGCACGACATCACACTGTCTGACGCGTGTTTCTATAACTATGATATCATCTTCAGATATTCAATGTAAACTTCTTCTATATTTAGTTTCTGAAGCTTTTAGTGTACTAGCAGTGTAAAGAGTGTGTTCATCATGCCAAGATCATCGTTCTATTTTTTATTAAGTAAGGTATATTTCTATGTGCTATTTGATATGATGAACATTATAATTTCCTATAGGCAGACAATAGTTTATTGAACGGAATTGTAATTAAATTTTAATCGAATAGATAATTATTTATACAATTCCAACGTTCAATCCAATTTATTGAAACCCATGCGGCTAGTATATATTACTTTTCTGCGAAACAGCTTGCGAATGGCTGGTTCTAGTATCAGTTATTTGCAGAAACGCTGTAAATTGAAATTAATTACACGATATATCAATTACAGCTCGCCGATAATAATGTCATGGTTATGAAATTTATAATAGCTGACCACTTCTCCATAGCAAATGTTGTTGTTTGTATCATGGTTACGTTATGGGGATGCGAAGAACGCCAATCGTAACTTATTTTATAGCTTAATTCGGTAGCAGTGTTGATATAATATTTAGTTCGCGCTTATATGCATTCTCGCAACACATAACTATTTATCCTATAGATGCTGATCGATAATAATGGAACACATCAAATGAATTATCAACTACACGAGTTTAAATTATGATATCCCGGTTGATTGTTCAAAAAAACGAGCAGAAAATATCTTATTTTGCTATAAAGTGTTTGTGATTGTTATTATAATTACACTAATTTTTAGATATTTTTTATAAAATTCAATTATTCTTGATACATTGTAAAAAAATGCGGAAGAGGGTGATTTTATACTTTTGGGGTCCCCTCGTTTTTTGGCTTTAGAAAATAGAAATAAAGTTGTTATATTTTTTTTCATAATCTACACAAAAAAAAAGGGAAAAATTTGAAAAATAATTTATACAAAAATGATGAATTATCTTGTTCTCATAATATTAATTTATATTAATATTAGAAATATTAATTTCTCTTAAAATTGACATTTTCTCACATATAATCGTTTGTACCTTTTTTATTAAGTAATCATCTATATATATATATATATATATATATATATATATATATATATATAAAAGAAAATTGTGTTAGTTACACTATTTATTACTCAAGAACGGCTGTACCGATATGGCTGAAAATTGGTGAGGACGTAACTTAGAGCCAGGAAACGAACATAGGATACTTTTTATTCCGTTCGACAGCGTTCCCGTGTGACTTGACATAAAACGTCAGTAACTATAAAACATGGTATAACTAAAAAGAATCAGATATCGAATAAAAAACGCAAATGACAGCTATGTAATGGAAGTATTGATGACAACTTCATTTTTGTAAGAAATCAATATTAAATCTATTTCTATTAAATAAAAACATTCGTATTAAATGAATAACAATCATAATATAATGATGGAGCCATTGCCTATATATATAAAAAGTGGAGTGAACTATAACAGGTGGTAAAACAAAAATGCATCAGACTTGGAATAACAAAACGCGCAACTCAAGCAGCTATGTAATTGTCTATGAATGAATGTTTGAAATTTTGAGGTTCGAAATAAACATTTATGTGAATTGAAGTGAAGTGAGCTTTAATTGCTAATGCCGCGACAAAGCCGTAATGCAAGAAGGATATGAAACACTGCAAATGAAAGGACTGAAGAAGAACAAGAAATTGCACGTGAACAGCGCTGCGTTAGTATGGCTCGACTTCGTGCTTCTCAATTACAATAGCAAAGTGAGGCAGTCCATGAAACGACTCGGTTGACAATGCAAAATCGAACGAGCGAACAACAGGGGTCAACAAATAGATAACAAGAGATTCAAGTGCTGATTTGATCGAGCAGCGTTTCGATACGATTGCAGCAATGATTACAGCTTGCGTTTGCATTGGGCAAATGGACGTTGTTTGCGAGTATTGTGGTGCATCAAAGTTTTCCGGAGAAACGCCAGGAATATGTTGCCTTAATGGTAAAGTGAAATTGCCATTGTTAACTCCGCCACCTGAGCCATTGTATTCATTATTTTGTGACGAAAAACCAAAATCACGCTACTTTCTTGCAAACGCTCAAAAATATAATGGTTGTTTCCAAATGACGTCATTTGGGGCAGATATTATCGAAGAACGAGGATTTACTCCGACATTTAAGGTATTCATTTTTGTACTTAAATAGAATATAGTAATATAATACTGAATGGTTTTTATTTTGTACATAGAAGGACAGATTCACCCTCGAATTGGAACATTACTACCTCTCGACGATGCACAGCATAAATTTTCACAAATATATTGGCAACATGGAAGAACAACTTGATCGACGTCGAGAGATCATTGCAGAAATAAAGCGAGCAATTCTTGCAGCAACTGCTTCATGAACATCATGCGTTGGTTAGGTTGTTTAAAAGTGCTAGTATCCCAACACAAATTCGACTGGAAGTGGGATGCTAGCATCCTAGTATATATGATAGCTTAAAAGTTAACTTCGAGAAATTGAAAATTTTCACTATTAAAAAAATAGTACCTTGCTAAAGTTGACTGCTAGGGATAAAAAATGAATAAACAACATTTTTTCCAAAATGTTCGTTTTTTTGGGTAAAAACATATATGAACTACGTTTGATGCTTTGTAAAAAAGTTATGAACTATTATATGCGAATAAGTGCATTTATGATCACATTTAAAGTCTATGGGAAGTCTACAGGTGAGATATTTCCTGTATTTACTGTACTGCGCATCATATCTCGCGCACGTCGGTAGGCCAGACAGTGACAGACACAGACTACTGCGTGTCACAGCTCTTCGATACCAGCAGTTGCATCTATTGTCGTCTTGTTATTTTTAGTAATCACGTACGTGCAGACGATAACTTTGTTTTAGTTTAATTAGTATACGATTCGTGTTGTTTCATTATAAGAATTATTCTAAATTTGAATATTCCCCTCCAATACACTCCTCTCCCCTCGCCACACACAATTCTATACGTTTTTTCCATTGATCGAAGCAGTGCTGCAAGTCTTCATTGGTGAGCGCCTTTAGGAGCTATGCCGTTTTTTGCTTTACCGCTTCCATGGACTCAAATCAGGTCCCTTTCAAAGCAGATCTTTTTCTAAGCTTTCAAGGAAATCTGAGCAAACCCTTTGACTCAAGAGGTTTTGGTCAGGAGTCAGATTTCCTAGCACCAACTTCACACAGACTTTTGTCATGTTTACACAAGGAAAGTTGGGAGAGTGACTACTTGATTGTTCATAATAGTGCAACGCTGCAATGTTTTGTGTACATACAGGTTGTTCAGGTACCTAAGGAATATAATGTGGAAAGACATCACAGAACATTGTATGAAAATAAGTATGCTAATTATACTGATGAAAGTCGACGTGCTTTGGTTGCAGATTTGGAAAAAAGGGGTATGTTTAACAAAATAATTCATTCTCAAATGCGTGCATTGTTTGCCTCTCATGCCATGTCCCTGATGTTATTCAGGGCAAAAAAACCCGTTAACTGATGGCAGGTTGATTTAAAAATGTCCCATTGAAATAGCAAAAGCTTTCGAGGATTCTAAATAGCATTAAAGTTTGAATCATTACCACTTTCTCATCAAGTACGTCAATAACAAGCAAGTCAATATCTTTTTCTATGATGACTTCAGTTATGACTATACGCTGCGCACTTTTCGCGCTGTAGCTCAAAAATGGTTGTTGGTATGGAAAGAGTTGTAGAGAATTTTGTACTCTACAACTTGTATGATTAATAAAAATTTCATTTGAGCAATAGGAACCGAGATATTCACAAAAAACCGATTATGATGACCTTTGACCTTAAGACGCGGACACGATAGCAATGATGACTTTTGAGACAATATTTATCAAGAGAAAATAAAGGTTTATAACAATTTTCATTCCATTATCGTTTCGAGGTTGACCCCTTTTTTACCTAATATAATTGGGCTATTAGTTCATTCCATAATTGTTGAGTTGTTATTTTGTGAATGTGATGAATAAAGTATTTTTGCAAATATATAATTCGCATTTAAAGTACGAACATCAGCAATCAGTTGATTTATACAAGTCTAAAAAAATTTGCGGTCAATTTATTGAAGTTTGAGATATGAAATAAAGATAGCTCACGCTCTTTGTAGTTCCAAAAAAAATTGCATACTCCTAGCGCATGACTTCATTTACAGCTCTACAAGACCTTTAAAGTTTTTTTGGTAAAAGTATTCTTCATTCTGAAAAGTTCATAACCCCCAAGGATGATTCAAGCATGATCAATTTCTGAATAAAAAGCTACTCTAAGCCTGCTTGTATTCATGGAGAAATATTCTCGAAAGCATGTAGTAACTTGGTGAGTTTTTTAAGATTTTCTCTTCATTGCGGTTTCTTAAATCTTTTGTTGGTTTTTGAATAATCAAACTTCAGACAGTTTGTAAAAATACATGTTCATGTCCTACCTAGACAGCAACCAAACGAAAATTTTCAGTAGCACAGATCGGAACAACATAACACAAGTCAAAGTGTGAGAGAATGATTCTAAAAACATCTATTACCTTTAGACGATAGACCGTCGTTCAAGAGTCCATCTAATGAACAAGAATAGTTTAATGCTAATTTATGTGAGTTGATGATTTGTGCAAATATACCTCTGATAACACTACGGAGCTTTAATTTCAATATCTTTTTGGAAAAGTAATCAAAGAACAGTATTCCCTACAAAGGAACATCAATGACATCCTAACGAAAGTCAAGAATGTCGAAAACTGAACTTCTGAGTATTTTCTACATATGGAATCAAATGTCGCTCCATAAAAATTAGAGGCATATGACTTGGGGATGGTCATGGATGCAACAGAGTAGCCGAAGATGTAGATGTGAATTTTTTTATGCAAATGTAATAATTAGTATCATTAGGCGAGTAATTGTTAAAAAACCTTTTCGGATTCAGTTCTAGTTTACAGAATGTTCTATTACCTCCCAAACCAGTGTTGACTTGGTTGACAGTGGTAATCTTTTATGCTGAGTATTGCGTAAAACTTGAGAAATTGCTTCTAGAAATCAATACCGTACTGCTATCGCAAAGGCACCATATGATGTGAGAATAGCTGCATTGGCAAATAAGTTAGCCTTTACTAAAATGCATCACAGTTTTGTTGTGCAAGTATAAACTAGAAACATAGAAACACAAAAATGTATTTAATAATATCCATTAAATTTGTTAAAGAATTGAAAAAACATCTAATATTTCAAGGGAATTTGGTAATTCATAGAGAAAAAAAGTTTTATCCGTTTTCAAAAGAAACCAAGGATTAAAAACCCTTGAAAAAATTCGAAACTTATTAATGGAAACTCTGAAATTGCTGTAAGTACAAAAATATCAAATTTAACTTTGAATATGCTTCAACTACATTTGACAAATTGCAATGTTAGAGTAACTTGCAGTACCCCACAATTGAATCCTATACGTACATATTATATATGGGTTTTAAAATTATTTTATGGAGGAGTAGCGTATTTTCAATGCTTAATCCTGAGTTGCTGCCAATTAGCCAGTACATTTCTCTGAATCTAAGACCCAGTTGTATCGTTTTTGTGAAGTTATGTATTCTCCTTATTTTCAATCAATTTTATTTAGTGTCACTGGTGGGCATGTGTCTTCGCGTCAAGTACGTTGGGCTTGAATTTGTTCCATTTGCTTTTCTAGATCTGATCTTTATTCAAGCTTTCGATGCGGTTTGAGAAATTAAATCTCTTGCAAAATTTGCTGAATCAACAGCAAATGTCGCTATTTCCGTTTTTCTGACATTTGAAAAAGAAATATCTATTCTCCAAATATGATTTTCTACCATTCTTGAACTATGAGACACCTCATTTTGTTTGTAAATTACAAGCAGATGAGATACAACTACTGTATGATGATTATACATAAATACGTAAAAAATTCTGCAGGTATATAGATAATTCAACATTTTTATTTGTTTTCTGTTTTATCTACTCTACCATATTTTATAAGAACTTGACAAAGTCAGAAATATTATAATGTATAATAAGAAAAAACATTATAATAGAACTCCAGTAATAAGAGCAAGTGATAGTGCCTCAAACATTACCGAAGAGGAATGGATATACAATCTGACACATTTCAACACAGTCAATTACCGACTCAAATCAATATAATATGCTGAATATCTAACGCTAGTAAAATAATGATTTTAGTTATTGTTTAGCTATACAAATTTATAAGCAATTATCAAACATTTCATATTCGCTACATAAATACGTAAATATTTTGATTAATTTTGTGTTAACATGAATTTATGACAGCGGTTCTCAATTTGAATAGCAATGGCATGGAAAAACATTATAGGAGCTATATCTAGAAAAATCCAGGCTATTTTAAAAAGTGAAAAGATTATATTTCATGAACAATTGATCAGCATTTATTTTATTATAAATAGGAATTCTTGTAAATACCTTCCAATTAATTTTTCATTAAATGAATTTTGTTAATTGGACTGTTGAGATTGATGAAGTTCATTCAATATTTTGTAAAATTAGTCAAAGTTATTACTATTACTATTACTTAGAGTTTCGATAAAGTGATGTACAAAATTCAAGGTCGATTCATAAACTCGACTTTCCGTTTGCCGTTCTCGGGTGACGTTTGCCTTTGACCATATTCATGAACTTGACGTTGCTGCCGTTAACGTAAAAATTTGGTTGTTCTTTTTGGCGTGTCTACTGCTCCAATTTTCGTCAGATTTTTGTGTTTTTTTTTGTGATACGGTATTTATGGATGATACGGAAAATAACGAAGAGAAAACAAACAAACAAAAGAGACCCCTATCAAGCTCTAACGGGGTACGTCAAAATCATGTACTAACGCGAACGGATGTTTTCTATTGCTACGAACGTCTTTTATGTTGAAAGTCACCAAAGGCAGACTGATCAGCAAACGGCAACTATGGTCTTATGCATTCCAATGTTTTTAATTTTGTAATAGCAAACGTCCACGGCAACACAAACGGAAAGCCTAGTTTATTAATCAGCCTTCACAGTTCATTTTTAAATAAAATGTATACACATGTCAAATAGTTGATTTTATTTAGTCAAAAAAAAATAAAACATGTAAAAATTCGATATTTTCATAGAAATAGAATAAATGGTAGGATTAGAAGACATCCATTTCAGGGAGTATCTTGAGATAGAGGTGCCTGAATCTTTCAAAATTCAAATCAATATTATGTTTGCGGATTCACACAAATATTCAAAAAAAAACAGAACAAAGTGAATAAAATAATGGCAGAAGATCAATTTACAACCAGCCATTTACGTGAATAGTATTTTCAAATCATATTTTATATCTAATCATGAATTACAGAAATTCTAGTTACGCAAATAATTATGTTACCGATCTCTAAACCTAACACGAAATTCAATGTTCGTTCAAAAAGAGATTTCCTATTGATAGGAGAGTGATGGTTTGGAGTCTCATTTATTTTATCCTTCCGTTGACCCGCACTGACCCATCCCTATTAACCTTCCGCTCTCAGAGATACTACCTATTCTAAATCCAATCTTACATCTTGTGGCGTTATGTTACGGAATGTGAACATATAAGTTGTTCGGATCCAGTTTCTGTGGTTTGATTCTTGAGGACGAGGATATTGAATTCTTTTCAAATTAAATCCAATAAAAATAATTTTCTGAATATAACTGTCATTGAGGTGATAATTCTATTGACTATTGAGAACATATTCAGAATATTTATTTTTTCATCAAATTTCTTAGTATTAAATGAGATATAACCCATGAATTTTAATTATAAACCATTTATTATTTAATATTATGAATCAAAAACGTTAAGATAATCAAATGATGATACTCTGTGATTCAGGAGATTTAGAACTAGTCAATTTCATAAACATAAACAGTCAATTTACGAAATGAAGTGAATGTACTACTGCTGCTTGTTGTTGGTATAGAACTTCCATGAATTGTCATTCTGTCAGTGATGGATTTATCGATTTAACCCTTGGTTACTGCTGCAGATTCCCATATTTTATTTTTCAATATACTTTATTTGCTTCCAAATACTACAATAATGAAGTATGTGATTATTGATGGATCTTATTGGAGTATTCATCAGGTCATCTGGCAGCGTCAGAAATGATACTGTTACTGTTACTGATAACAGAAATACAGGATTTTTGAATACTTCTCTTTTAAAGATTATTTCAGTTTTATCATGAACTCATCTCATTTTTGATGTAGTCTATCCTAATTCGATATCATTAACATACTTATAATTTTTTATCTAATGTTTCCCATACCTAAACATCATAACTTCGGATGGTCCCTTTTCCATTGAAGGTTACATAATTGGGATTTTGAAAAAAAATCATTAATTTGTTTCATGTATTTTAAAATTTTATTATTAATAATATTGATATTTCATACGAAAATCTAGAGAAAACTTTTTTTAAATTAATTATAAACAATAAACAATTGATGGAATTTAAAAATAAATCATGTGACTATGAACGTGCCACGATTAGGCACTATAGTTATCATAATGTTAAAGTTATTTCAAAAGAGTACAGTGTTTACGGCTATAATAAGTGAGTTGACAATAATATTTACTGCTTGAAAACAATTATTTAGTTAACCCTTAAATACTAGCACACCGTCTCACAGACGATATCGAGAGTTGAGTCTAAAATATCTACCCACTTCCACGTTTCCAAACCTCGGCCGATCATGTAATTTCAGTATACATCGGTACAGATGAGAGGCTGGTAGCATACTTTGTGAAATTGTATCGTTCTTTAGATATTTGAATTCTAAGCGTCGGTGTCGTCTGCCAGGCGGGATTATAGTGTTAACGGTAGCTTTTGCCTATATTTGTGAACAATGGATGAAAGACCCAGTGGCTCAAAATATGGCGACACAAATTATGAGGACGTCCTTCTAAAGCAATGTGAAGAGGTTGACACAGAATCCGAGTGTGAAGGTTATAAATATTTCTAAATATTATGAATTTTGTTTAGATTTGTTTTGTTATAGGTGTTAAGAACATGGTTTCTGAAGAGCCTGAGAACAAAAGAAGTGACAGTGAAGAGGACGAAAATGAACCTGCACAAAAGTCAAATTATTATTATGGGAAAAACAGGATCAAATGGTCCAAAGAACCCGCAGCTTCCAATCGAGGGCGACGACCACAAAACACTATACACAGTTACACAGTTACCTGGTTCACGTGATGCAGCGAAAAATATTGGAGATCCAATCAATCCTTTCAAAGTTTGGGAGCTCATATTTTGTGACGATATGTTTGAAATGGTTGTAATATAAGAATAGGAAGAGAAAGAGCTAAATTTAAAAAACAAAATTCAGCAACGCTTAGGGATCTTGACATGAATGAATTTTATGCTTTCATGAGCTTTTTTGGAATCTATATCGGTGTTCAAATCTAATGATGAAAACCTAAACACAATATTTACCACTAACGGTACTGCTAGAGAGATTATAAGATGCATTATGTCAAATTAAAGATGTGATTTTATATTGACGTGTTTGAGGTTTCACAACCCTGAAACCAGGGATATCAGGAAATCAGTAAACTCGCCTGCTCCAGTGTCAGAGATTTTTGATATTTTTATCAAAAACTATCAGACCTCTATACCAGGGGTGCTCAAACGGTCGATCGCGATCGACCAGTCGATCGCGAGTGCTTTTTGAGTAGATCTCGAGAAGAAAAAAATTTTTAATAAGTAGGTAGGTAACTAAACTACAAAAATGTATTACGTAATAAAATAACACTGCTTGTGGCAAAAGGCGGCTTTATCAAAGGAACGCGCGGCACTTGTCAAAGAAAAGCCGCGTTGTTTCTAGACTAGACTGTACTCTCTAGTTTCGGGCGGCGCGTTTGACGGGAACATTCGAGACTTTCTTTCACGCCGATATAAATGTTGCGCCTGCATGAATTGGAGTCATTCTGAATTGTAACTTGATAGCGATACTACGTCGATACAAAGCTTATTATTAAATAGTGGAAAATTAGTGCAGTGAAGAAATCTAAAACGTATCATTTTAATAAGGATTGGGAGGAAGAATTTTTCTTTTGTAAGGTGAAGGATAAGTTCATTTGTGTTATTTGTCGTGCGTCAGTTGCAATACCTAAGCGTCGTAACTTAGAGAGGCATCATAAAACGGTTCATAAAAACTATCAAAAGGATTTTCCGCCACAGAGTGAATTAAGAAAACGAAAAGTAAGTGATTTTATATCTTGTTTGAAAAAAGAACAAACCATGTTCACAAGACCAGCCAAACAATCAAAAGCTGCTACGATCGCGTCATTTAAAATATCTCATATATTGGCGAAACACAAGAAGATATTCGAAAATGGATCGGTGGTGAAGAAAGCATTTATTGAAGCGGGTGAGACTTTATTTGGAGATTTTAAAAATAAAACAGAAATCATGTCTGCTATTAGAGAACTTCAGTTATCTCGTCCGTCTGTCACAAGGCGTATTGAAGTCATGAGTCAGGACATCGCAGATAAACTAAAACATGATATCATGGAATGTACATACTTTTCTTTACAGTTCGACGAATCCACCGTTATGACAGACACTGCCCAGCTGTGTATTTTTATTCGGACGGTATTCAATGACATGTCGGCTAAGGAAGAATTTTTGACAATCATTCCTCTGAAGGGGAAGACCCGTGGCGAAGATATATATGAAGTTTTCTTTAATTTTGTAAAAAACTACGAGCTACCAATATATAAATTAGTGTGCATTACAACCGATGGAGCACTAGCAATGACTTGGAAACAAAAACGGTTTTGTGGTATTGTGTCGAGCTAATGAAGAATTCCCTTCATTTTTTTCATTCCATTGCATTATACATCAACAAGTTTTGTGTTCAAAAGTTTCAAACACGGAGGAAATTATGGGCATTGCAACAAAAATTGTGAATTCCATCCATGCACGTAGCTTGCAACGGCGGCTCTTTCAGTTGCAGTTGGAAGATAGGGAGTCAGCGGAACACACTGATTTAGTTCTTCACACAGACGTCAGGTGGTTGAGTCGCGGAAAGTTCCTACAAAGGTTTCAAGAATTATTGCCCGAAATAACAGCTTTTCTAGACTAAAGAGGTGATGACACTCAGTTTTTGAAAAACGAAAAATGGCAGGCAGATTTGGCATTTTTGACTGACATCACAATGCACTTAAACATCGTTAACTTGGAGCTACATCATCTGATACAAATTTCTGGTGTTTTATATCTGAAGATAAATATCCGAATCTAAGGCAAATCGCCCTTCAACTGACGGCATTGTTTGGGTCAACTTACTTGTGCGAGTCTGCATTTTCTGAAATGACGATAATTAAGTCAAAATATCGCTATCGACTAACTGACGATCATATGTCATCATGCTTGCGATTAGCACTCAGTGGTTACGTACCATCTTATGAAAAGTATGCTGAGGACATGCAGTGCCACGCTTCAACATCCAAAGCCACTCTTTAGTTAGGTTTAACACCATATGTAACTCTTTTGTTTTGTAACAACCAATAAACTCGCAATTTTGAATAACTATGAGTTTTTTCATTGATATTGTAGAGAAGAACCTAACTAAACCTAACCCAAACCTTGACTAAAATAATGTACCTATATTGTGCAGAAAGCTAATATCTATATATGCTACGGTACACCCTACCTAGGTAGGTAGGGTGTATCGTGTATGTACGACAACCCTGCATCACACATACTTGCAGCCTCTCAGAGTCGATCGTAAGTAGTCTAAAAATATTGAGGTAGATCGCCAGCAGTTCAAGTTTGAGCACCCCTGCTCTATACTATAGGCAAATTAGCCTGCATTGATGAAATGCTTGTGAGGTTTCGAGGTCGGTGCAGTTTTAAGATGTATATCCCAAATAAACCGATGAAATATGGAATAAAGATTATGTGCTGAACTGATGCCAGAACTAATTATCTTATAAATGCTTACATTTATTCGGGTAGGAGCTCGGATGGAATCGGACTATCAGATAATGAACAGAAATTCAATAAACCTACATAGGCTGTATAACGACTTTCAAAACCACTTTATGGTACAAATAGATCAGTGACTTTTCACAATTGGTTCACTTCGATTGAATTGGTTCAAGCCATGAGACAAAGGTGCTTAACATTCATTGATACTCTGAAGAAGAAAATAAAAAGGAAATACCGGCAGTTTTCCTACCAACAAGAAAGCGTGAGGTAGGAACGATCCTATACGGGTATACAAAAGATATTGCTTTGCTTGCATACACCACAAAAATCAATAAGGCTGTTCTTTTACTATCATCTTCCCACCACCATGCCAGTACAGACCTATTAGCCAATAAGCCCGACATCATTGCTGATTACAACTACACTAAAGGTGGTGTCGACACGTTAGATGAGAAGTGTAGTAAGTTTAGCTGTAGTCGTCTAACTCAACGGTGGCCTACGGCAACAATGGTACGAAACAAGAACGATAACTTTTGAGGTTTGACATTTCCAATATATATTTGAATATTTAACAATGAGTACCAAATTAAATAGATCAAAATACTGTACTTATTATCTCCCTATACTTACTGCATTTAGTAAAAACTAACATTATAACGTCATATGCGCTCGGGTCTATTCGTGAACTGTCGGCGTGTCTTCGGTACAGGATTCAGAAATGAAATATTGCAGAAAAAATTTGTTATGAAACTTTTATATGATATTTCTATTTAATACAAAAAAACATTAGACCAATTGGTCCGGCGTATTCAGATTTATTGAAAAATAGTATTATATCTGAGCTGGCTCGGATATTTCCAAATCCAAGTAAGTATTTCCAATTACATCTAAGAAAACCTTAGAAACTTTCAGATAATAACAATATCTCAAACGACAATATTTGGCTACAACAAGATAGTGCCCAACCTCACTATGAATGTGTGATGAGGCAATACCTGAATGTGTTTTATCGAATGGCCCCCGCCATCAACCGACATAAACCTGTAGACTATTTCCTGTGATGTCACTTGAAAATATCGTTTATGAAAACAAACTTGTCAATATTCAGGATCACCATACAAATGATTTCTTCAGATATTCGATATAAACAATTGATTATGCAGGTTAGATTGTTTCAATGTGATCTTCATTTTTTGGTCGGCAGTGTATCTCATTTTGGAAGAAAACAAAATATTGTCGCATTCTGTATTTGCCAAGAATCAGAATCACTGTGATTGGAATTTCAACAGAGCTTTCGCTATAAGCAAAATTTTTTATAAAGTGAGATTATTTACACGTAAATAAAGCAATTACCAATTTAACGGTCAAAAATCTTGTGACGGTAATTTTTTATCAAGCAGCTCGGCTAGGCATGTACACAACAAAAAACAACTCTTATCTTATAGCAACTGAAGCGTTCATTCAAGGTTAAATTATCTATCTTTTATTTATAGATCTTATTTATGAAATTGAACAATAAATCTTGAGAAAAACTCTCTTTTGGAAAGCTACATCTTACACGAAAAATTCCCTCAAACCGTAGTTTATAAAAGAACAACAACAAAATCAATATTGCCTTTCTCTCGGATTTGGATAGTTATCAACGAACTGATTCTAATCGAGATAAATTGGAAATACTACAAAACCAGCATTTACTTTATTTCCTCTTACAGTTTTCGTTCATAGCCTTGTTTATTTTCTTCAAAATCCGTTTCATGCTATATAAATAATAGTTGCTACATTTACCCGAATTTACTCAAATTACCGTTGTTTTTTAAAGTTCGATTACTACGGTCTTTTATAATGATAATTTTGTTAATGTTTCTGATTATTTCAAATTATGCCAAGATGATATATAGTGAGGTAATACAAGTTGCAATTCAGGAAAAGCATAAAAATATTACATGAACACAATGTAATATTAATAAGTTGAAATTTCTGGAATTATTAGTGACATTCATACTGAACACACTGTTTACACTTCCAATACATAAACACTATCTGGCGCGCGTTACGATATCCAAGTTATCTTTTTCACCAACGAACTTTCTTCCGAGAAAAATAATTCCAGCGGGAAAACCTCTTCGGCAGGTAATTTCACAATCATTCCTTAACTACAGAGTGGGATGTTAGGCCGTGGTTATACTGGATGCGGGCCCGTGCGTTTTTTTACTTGTGCGTGCTTGGATGCAATTTATATTAGATACGTGTTCGCGATGTGGAGTTGTCGAAATGAACGCCATTACATTGATGTTATATTACAGCAGTACTTTGAAGAAGAATCTAATACTTATGAAAGAAAGCAAGTGAGTTTGTGAAACTTTTTGATGAATTACAATTTTTTTTAATACTTTGCAATTCAAATTTACTTTTCTTAAGGTGAAAGTTCTCAATTGCATTGAGTGTATCGACGGAAAGCACATGAGAATTCGCGCTACCCCAGATTCTGATCCAATATTCTGGAATCATAAACAGTTTCATTCTGCTGTACTATATGCAGTGTACGCGTTGTAGATAGTTCGTCAATGTTCGTTCATTCGTTAATTAGAAAATGGAGGTTTCCATGTTCCAATTAAATGAAAAGTTCAAGATTCATGGAACTGATTTCCATCCAGACATGTAAAATGTACTTGTAATCTTCATAATATTATGATTGACAGTGAGGAAGTTCATAGTGGCATAGAAGATCAAACGAATATTGGTTAAATTCAACTTGTTGACCAAGTATTACTAAGAACCAACAATATTTCTACTGTGAGATGTGAGAGGAATATTTAAAAATTATTTTAATAACCCTTTTGCTTCTGTATCATCCCAGAATACCTATGTTACAAAATAAACAAAGAAAAATTGTATTTTCCACATTTATTCATTAAATGGTATATGAATGTGATTCTCTAATTATATTTTTAAGCAAAATGAAAATTACCTTTGGTCTATTTTCTTACTTGCCTCTATATTCATTGATCGATTGATTGCACATAAGCAATCAACTTCTCAACATTCATTATGGTCTGCAAAATTGCGCGTGTAAGTATTGAAAAAGCAAACAAGTTTGTTTTCATGTACTAAGATGCAAACTCGCTCACTATTTTTATTGATGATTTTTTTCTTCATAATGAGGAATAATCAACCATTGTCTTACTAAAAATTCACCTTGTATGTAAAACTTTCTTGTGCAATAGATTCGATTACCAAAGAAAATGTCAAGCACGTATTAGATTTTCTTATATAAAAAAACTAATTTCGAATTCTTTACCACATTGGCTGTCGACTTGAGTGTATTTATATACCTTCATCCAATCTTTGTGTTGATATTAAGCTCGACTGACTTTTACTTTCCAAGAAATGATGGTATATTTAGACAGGACCGATCTTACGGGATAAATCTGTGGAAGTTTTTCGATGCCATGAAAATTTAAAAACTTCCTGTCACATATTTTGATGATGTTATTATAAAAAAATGTTTTAGATGAATCTATGTGTTTCAAATAAGTTGATTTGGAGTTTATACTTTATGAGTTTCTGTTTTAGAAAAACAACATTAACCACAAAATTCAACAATCAAACAATGATTTAGCTCTTAATTCATGAATTAATATGAATTACAAGTTGAAACATATTGACGAACTAACTTGGTAACTGCTACGAGGGCTGCTACTTAAGTTTTGAGATAGACAAATAGAAGCAAATATTTATAATTAGATATGTCCTAATTGTTTCTCAAAATATTAATATCAAAACAGTTTTGCATGCATTTGAACCAATTCCCATTCCGATTCAGGTACCTGCAACACTTGTGATTTGAACGCAATAACCGCTTTTTCAGCTGCGTGGGTGAAAAGTAATATCTCTAGTGAGAATAATATATTCTTTCAAGATCACTAAAATTACTGAGAGCTTGTCGATCCTAATTTTCTAGATAATCCCTCGCCCTAGCCCTTGGAGGTTCTCCATAATTAGAAATGTTTTTCTGTGTCACTAGTTTTGAAGTAAAACCAATCAACTTTTGTGATACTTCGGTTACCATCAGCTAAATGACTACAATGAGACCGCGATACCTCTTTTTTCTCTCTGAAGCTAGCTATCCAAAATGACCTCCAAATATTTGCCACTCATACCATCCCATTTGTATAACGTCTTATAAAGACTAAAATATCAGTCTTCCTGAGATATATCTATAACGAATAGACCTCGACGGCTTAATTGTAGAAGGTTTTCTGCGATTTCTATTCATTCATGGAACAGTTTTCTCTAATCTACTTAAGTTTTTTTGAGTTCTTTGACGTCTGAAAATGAAGACGACTTATAACGTTTACTATATAAGATGACAAATTTCTGCCGAAAAATTTATTATGAGCATCTCAGTCAACAAGACACAATCAATGGTAATATAGACAAAATCCTATTGGCAGTCGATAGCGGAATAATACAGCAGTTATCAAGATTCATTTACCTGAGAATGAATATATCTAGTGAAAGAAACCTGACATAGGAGGCACGAACACAAGCGATGAAAGCATCAAAACTCAGCGGCTATCTGAGAGATATAGTGTGGAGAAATAAAGCGATGAGCTACAGGGCAAGACCCTAATCTATAAAACGTGTGAGCGACTTATTCTCACATATGCCTCAGAAACCAGAGCCGAAAAATCAACAACAAAAATCATAATGACAACCAAAGAGATGAGAATACTGCGAACCATCAAGGGAGTCACCTTTAAGGACCGAATAAGGAGTGATAACATAAGAGAAGAATTGGGTGTACAGGATATGGTGAGATGGGTCAGGGCACGAAAAAGATTCTGGATGGTAGAGTAGAAAGAATACCAGAAGACAAAAGGGCAATGTGAACTAAAACTCAGAGACCGAACACGCAGACCTGTACGCAAACCACCAAAGAGGAGGTACGAGAGCTGCAGTTCAGCTTCTCAAGAAGATCCAGGAAGAGCGCCAAACGTACAGGTTTGAACAGGACCTGGTCCTATTGAAAGAAGAAGACTTTGAATCTATAGATACGATAACTTGGTTATCGAACATCCAAATATTGAAAATTAATTTCATTTTACTGTGATCAGAATTATTCAATCGGTAGGTCTTTCAATATGGGCAAAATCCATCAAAAGTTGTTCGTGCTCGAAATACTTCTAAGGAAATGGCAATAGCAACTAATCATGTTACCACCGTGTCAATTGAACAACATGTAGAAGTCGATTCTGAATGGTACAGTAGCATTTTTTTGACAGGAAACCAATCACGGAAGAATAATTCTTCACCACTAAAATGTAAGCTTTTCTAATTCCCGCAGATCAAAAATAAATTGCGAGGTCAACGATCTCCTAGTTGGTAGAACATATTTATTTTCCACGTGCACAGGCTATAACATTGACTTGCGTATAATATGAATCACTGGTTCATCATCCTGTCAATCTAAGGTGATTTCAAATATCACGATATTGAGTTTGACATAATAATGACAGTTCTTGACCGTTTTTAAGTTCAGGTCTGGTCATCAGGAATAGCTTCACGCCACAGCGACGTTTTCAAATTATTCATTTTGAGGGTTATGATTTATGTTAATTTTAGAGTCAAAGCGAGTAGAACTTGAGTTTATAGTGCACACAATGAGAAATTACAACTGTTTAGTATGGAAGAGTCTAAAAGAGTTTACAAAAAATGAACCTTACTTAGGTTAATGCAATTTATGAAAAATTTTACGCCCGGTATTTGAAACCACTCGATAATCGTCCGTTCTGTACGATAACAGAACTTATGAATAAAAAAATTGCTAATATTATGACAATGTAAGTCCATTAGTGTTATAATTACCCATTTTGTCTTTAGAATGACTTCTGATGATCAAAACGTCACAATTAATAGTATTTACTAACTTTTTTTTGTCTTGAAAGTTATTGTTGATGTAAAGATGTGATTTCTGTCACCACATGCTACACGGAGCGTGAAATATTTTATTATTAGAAACGTCTAACCAACAACTGACTTTGTTCATGAAACTTAACTTATTGATTATTTTCTTTGGGCAAATATGAACTTGATTACTACAAGCTAACATTCGAGACTGGGATGCTTGAACACAGTTTGTAAAAGGTGTATGAGAATTAAACACCTAGATCGATCCATGTATGTACTGTCACGGGGGCCACATGCTCCAAATTGTATTTTATTATTATGTAAATTCCTCAATTCCTCCTAAAACCACCCAA